>JARCFY010000017.1:50335000-51535000 GCA_029233225.1 Lepidodactylus listeri
TATATAGTTTGTTGCCTTGGTATGTTCCTACATAGTTTTGGGTCCTCAGATTTTGAAAGCTTTTGTATGAATTTCAAAATTTCAAAGTATCAAGCTCATCTCAAATCTCCCAAATTAACTACAGATAGGACAAGGAAAGGGTATTAAAAAAAAAATCTCTCAGCACAAGTATTTAGAAAAGATACAGTTTGGGCCCAGCAGAAAAAAGTAGTGAAAATAGGAAGAACTGGACCGGAATCCAAAACTAGACTGATTGTGACATTATAACAAGGCAATATAATTATATAAGTGTAGCTATTCTACAACACTCACAAAAATGGTCAGTGTATTCAATAATCATACAAATGTCCAATATTAGAACTGGCTCTTATAGCAAACTCTCCTCCCAAAAAAATCAGATACGAATTCTATCAGTGATGTCCACATAGGCCAGTAGCACCCAACATACACACATCCCTGTGATTTGGAGTTCGAGGTCTTGGGATCCAGCCCTGTCCCTGCAATGGAAAAATCCATGCACGATTTCTTTGATTAGAGAACAGTATTCTTCTGCACTTGTCCCTTGTATTTTACTAAGCTAATGAGAGCTTGGAGAAAAACAAATACACTGTTCAGAACCAATCTGGAAGGACCCTTTCAGAAACATGGCTAATAACTTTTAAATAGCTGAATTGCTATCGGGTCATTAAAAAGGCAGCAGAGTTATTGTGCATCTGACACCCTCTATAAACCTGCATCCATCTTGAGCTCTCTCAACCAACAGTAAGTAATGAATTTCAGTGAATGGGACACACTATGCAAATCATTACTAATGACCATTCCCTGCCACTAATAAGCTGTAAGGCCATTACAGACAGAGTGATTCAGTGGACCCACCTTGGCATTTGGAGTAGCCTTAATTGTCCATATGCAGTCAACCGCTTGTCCGGGCTTTGTTTTCTCTTCCTGTTCTACTTGACTGGAACGCACTATCCCATCAGCTCCAGAGAGCTCAAACTGGCAGTCTACAGAGGACAAGATAGCACATGATGTAAAAAACTGATGGATGAGGGTGATTTAAAACTTAAATGGACAAAAGAGACTAGTACTGCAATACTAGACCTGGGATAGGATTCAAAATGCCTCCTAGGTAAGTAAATTCAGGATCTGTAACAGGGGAGAAAATGATAATGAATGACAAGGACTAAGAAAAATTAATAGTCATTCCAAGGTTTAAAATGCACAACAAAATTGCTCCATACATGCTAGAAAATAACATGCCACAGTTGACCAGAGGAAAAACAAGATTTTTATCACTCATTAACTGACTGTACCTATGTAAGAATTTGACAATGGGGGCAGTGTTCCCCCTAAGCTGGGTTAGTGTGAACTAGCTCAGTTTTTTAGCCTCCAGATCACACATTTTTGTCTTAGGTCAGGAAGGATGGCTCCAGAGCAAACTAATTTATGCAGTCGCCAAATGGCTCTTTCGCAACTTTAATGCCAGTAGCTCACAAAGTAGAATTTTTGCTCACAAGTCTCTACAGCTTAGAGGGAGCATTGAATGGGGGTGTCCAATGCGCCACTGTAGCCACACAACTCCAACCTTATTTGTGCAGGTAGATCCTATGGTCTATGTTTCCCATTAAATACAACCAGTCTATGCAAGAATGATTCTGTTTGTTTATTTAGAAAATTTCTGTGTCACCTCTCCAGAGAATCTGCTTGAGGCAGCTTGGAAAGCAAAACACAATGAAAAGGACTGTAAATAGTTTACAATTAGAAGCCCTCCCAGAACACAAAAACTGCACAAAACAAATCTCATTAGGCTAGAAGTAGACTATAAAAACAATGTTAAAAGATAAATCCCTTAATTAAAAACCTGAGTGAAAAAAAATCAACTTTTTTGCCTGGTGCCAAAAGAGTTAAGGGAGGTGCCAAACGTGTTTCCAGGGGAAGGGCATTCCATGGGTGAGGTGCCACTACTGGAAAAGCCCTAAATTCAGGGTCTCCAGGCACCATGCAGTCTGCAAACTTGGCTTGTGATTTCTGACATGGAAAGCCAGGTTTACAGAGTTCATCTTAGTTCAATAAGGAGCAGTATGACATTAAATATAAAATTTTGCTATGGGATTTGTATGTGGCTCTCAGCTGGCCCAACTGAAAATTCCTTACAGTCAAGGACAATGACCTTATAGTAACATGAAAATAGTAAGTTGGAATACAGCTGGTTGGAAGACCAAATGTCTTTTTTTCTGAAGTTAACTCTTTTCTATCTACCTTTGATATAATTGTATTCCAAGGGACTTGGATAAGCAAAGCTATTACTCTCTCAGGATATATTGCTTTCTCTAAGGAGGCCCAAAGGGGGGAGAAGGTGGGGAGGCCAGGAGGCAGGTTAGCCTTCCTCATATCATCTGCCCATAATATCTCTGGACTGGAAGTAATTGCCTCATCCAATTTGATCTTGGCTGTTTTGATACAATTGACTGATTTCTCCTTATAGCACTTGGCTCTCAATGTGACAAGAATAAAACATCTGTAGGCAGAATACATCAGGAAGACTGTGATTTGACCAACACTAATAAGTTCAATAAATTCATTCTAGAACAACAGAGAAAGAAAGAGAGAAAGCGAGAACAAAAGAGAGAGAGAGAGAGAGAGAGAGAGATTTTTACCTGGTATAAATGAATATTTTGCTTTAAATCCCCCTCCTTCTATCTCCTCATCTGATGTAAACTTTATCCACATAAACCTCCCTGTAGATCTAATTAGGGCAGGACTTTTTGGACCACAGTAGCGATCAATAAGTGGGGAGAAGCCAAAAGGTCCATCACGAACCTCCAGGTGATCAAACCGACATTCGAACGAGGGCTCTATATAGTACGGTTCATCAAAGGTCAGTTCTATTCTTTGGCGTGGGGCAGCTGTGAGAAAGCAGAACCAGCCAGGTCAACATAACATTCAGCAACAATGAATAAAAGCCGTTTCTGGAAAGACATGACACTTGATGCTTAGTACATGCTGGAGTTAATTACTACTGCAACAACACAAAGATAGCTCTTCACTAATAGAGTTTAAATGTTACACAGAACATGCACCAAAATGGCACATATGCTACACACTCCTGAGTGTCATAAGCTCCCCCCCCCCCCCCCCCGGGCCTGATTTGTTAAATCATGGAATTATTTTTCAGCAGGAAGACTTTGGTTTGACTAACACTAACAATTTCAGTACTATTATGCAAGACTCTCTACTAGTGAAAGCAGGTGAAATACATTTTTATTTGATACAAATTAGTCTTTATTCATGTAAATCTCCCTGAATTAGTTTCAAGTGTGCTATGCTGATGCTATTACTGTGATTTTTTTTAAAATAACAGTGCCCATGATATTTTTCTGATGAAAACACTTCAAGAAAAGTGCACTCCTTGCTCCAACCATTCTATCCGGGATTGAATTCTGCATTTCCCCCCTCTGAACAATACTTATTTATTTAATACATTTTTACCTCGTCCTACTTCCAAGGACCTTACAGTGGTATACATGGACCTCCTTTCTTTAGACCACTTTGAATAATTCAAACTTTATTTTCAACCCACTACTGCAGCACTCAACAAGGGGGAGAAAATAACATTAGAACAGAATTCATTCCTCAGCGTCAAGGATGAAACATAAACACAGAAAGAACAGTTTGCTGGGCTGCACCATCCAATCCGGCATTTTGTATTCAACATAAATCAAGTACCTTTGGGAAGCTTACAGGAAAAGCAATGATGGTGACAGCTGCCTCTTTGCATGTAGCATCACAGGTAGGATGCTGTTTAACTACTATGGCTAATGACTACTGAGAAACTCTGTGAACTAGTATGTTCTTTTTTAAAAGCCATTAAACTAGGAAGTGTGCTAGCTATATTCAACCCCAGATAAATCCCTGTGAAAGGCTTGGTGGCCCATCACAACTCCTGTCTTCATGTCCCCTTCCTCTAAGAAGGACAGGCACTCTAACAAACAGTAGTAATGAAATATGAAGCCGACCTCCAAAAATGGTAAGATGAAAAAACAGTACTATGAAGTGAATGTAGATTTTCACAGACATTAACATACACTGGAAGGCCTAGTGAAGGGAATATCTAATAACGTGGCCAAAGAATTGCCAAGCATATCCTAAAATGCCACATGCCTTTTGGAACGAACGTCAGGATTTAAAGCTACCAGGATATTCAGCTCAGTGTATTATCCTAGGAATGTGAAAACACACCTGAATGATATATTTATGGTATTTAGGGTTAGCAAATACCATAATTTTTGTCTGCTGCAGTGGAATCAGTGCTGGTGTTCCATTCTTGGGCAGACTGCCTAAAAGAGTCAGTCAAATGTTTGCCAATGTTTTCTCAAGTGCATTTTATTCAGATGTAGCAATACTGTGTTTAAAACTGATAATTTTTCTATTCATATCCCCAGCGATAAAAGTCTCAATATACATACGGATTTCGTTACCTTCTAAAATATAGACACATTCCTGGTTGGGCGGATACAAATTAGGGAAGTTTGGTGATGTGAAGTGGCCTCCATTGCTTGTTCTTACCCAGTCACTACACTGGGAAGATGCCATGCGGTTACCTCCAATATTCTGTCCACCTTTTTGAAGAGAACACAAACGCACAATTAACGGTCGTCCCTGGAAACAAACACCACTAACAGCAAGCCCTGGTGAGTGTCTGACACTATTAATCTATCAGGAAAAAAGCAATTTATTGATGGGGAGAAGGGTTGCATAAAGCTAACTGTGGTAATGTGGGGGGGGGGGCACAGAGAAAAACAGTCACTGCAGTAACAAAACCACATAGCCATAGCCTTTTCTGTGTGTAAAGTGCTACCATAAAGTCAAAATCACCTGAAAGGGGATGACTGTAGGGGAGTGACATGGCAATTTTGCAAAAAACAACCATGATGGTAGTAGATTCCTATCCATTCCAAAAAGGAAAACTGCAAGCCCTATATTAACATATTAAGCCATACATTAACATATGGAGCAGGGGTCCATCAGTGGCTATTAGCCACAAGATATAGATAGGAACCCTCAGTCTGGGGCAAGTGATACTCTGTATTCTTGGCACTTGAGGAGGGGGGCAACAGTGGGAGGGCTTCTAGTGTCCTGGCCCCAGTGATGGACCTCCTGATGGCACCTGCTATTTTTGGCTGCTGTGTGACAGTGCTGGACTGGATGGGCCATTGGTCTGATCCAACATTGGCTTCTCTTATGTTCTTACACTAGACTGGGCCGGGGTGGGGTGGGGAGGGGAGGATGCCAGTAAACTCCTCAGTCCTCACATGATTTTACTAATCCTAATAATCTCCCCTGTATTTTTATTAATAATAAAGTGTCATCAAGTTGCCTTATGGTGATCCCTCATGGGGTTTTCTGAGCAGAGGTGGTTTGCCATTGTCTGCCTCTGCACCAAAACCCTGATCTTCCTTGGTGGTCTCCCATCCGAGTACTAACCTGGGCCAACCTTGCTTAGGTTCCAAGTTCCGTTGAGACTGAGCCTTGTCTGGGCTATTCAGACTGCTTTTGAAAAAGGGACCTGGCTTTCCCCCCCTTTAATTTGTTGATAATGGTGGGGGGAGAACCTGATTAGCAAAATCCAGCATGGGTTGAAGGGTTTATCTCCAATTCTCCTCTTTATTTGGCCTTGATCAGAGTAGGGGCTGTGTGCAGTTGCATTTGGCTTTTTTACAGACAAATGGAGATTCTTGATTTTTAAGATGGCTAGTATGCCCCTATTCCTGAATTGGATAGCCAAGACTAGCCTGATCTCTTCAGCTCTCAGAAGCTAAGCAGGGTTGGCCTTGGTCAGTATTTGGATGGGAGACCACCAAGCAATACCAGGGTCACTATGCAGAGGAAGGAAATGGCAAACCACCTCTGAACATCTCTTGCCTTGAAAACCCTAGGGGGTCACCACAAGTCAGCCGTAACTTCACTGCCTATACACATACGGCCCTAAGGCAGATTATATCAGATAGAGAACACTTGTTTCAAGAAAAAGCATTCACACTTTCTTATGCTGATGCTCTTTCATGGCAAGGATAACAGTTCCAGGAAAGTGGCAGGATATTCTCTTGATAAGGTGAGCAATGCTGGAGGGGTACTGTCCTCAGAATTTTTGGACCACTACAGGACTTCTCAAAGATATACTAGGTTCTTGAGAAAAGTTTAGCTTCCTATAAACTTCCAGCCTTTGCAGAAGACCTATAACAATTAGAATTTATTTATATTTATTTATTTTTCAAATTTATATTCCATCCTTTCTTCAAATGGGTTCAGGGCAGATCACAACAGTAGTTAGGCCACTCAGCAGCACAAACATAATAATAAGTAGTCAGTTAAAAAAGATTAAAACAAGCATTTAAAAACAATTTACATCAATAACACCAATAAAAAATTTAGGCAGTTTTTTGTCTTGGAAGGAAGAATAAGGACTGAACAGCAATTTGCTCTTCCTCTCAGGCTCTCCAAAACAACAGAGATTTAAAACGGGAGAGGGGGAGAAGAGACAAACATCTAATGCACGGAAATGTCATATGGAACATCCCGTTCAAATTTATTCTCAAGCAAGCCAGCCAAAAGCTAGGAGTCACTTTTTTGTGTGAATGCTTCCTACTCAGGGAGCCATTAACACACACCATTGTGTTGTGAGAAAAAAATTAGCATAGACCTTTAATGTCAACGTTATATGAACGTATGTTGAACAGAGACAGCTATTTCTTCATTCAGTGTATATTATTTTAAAATATGTTATCAGTTTGTTAACTGGATTTTGAAGTTCTAGGTGCTTTAAGTTTTTTTTCTAAATGAGCAAATTATTTTTCACATTTATTTGCTCGAATGAGACAAAAATCCTGAACTTTTATTTTTTTTAAATGTACAAACAGGAATTACAATGCTTTTCCCCGAAGAATTTTTTGTACTGTACCTTGAGTCTTCTGAGCCACAGCGATGCCTTCCACAACCAGTATAGTTATTAAAAACACTGGAGACGAAAACCAAAAACAGAACAAAATGTATGTATAAATGTAGCAAAAGCCATAAATCCTCATCTGTTACACTTCTGCCTAGCCCAAAGGTGTCAAACTCATTTGTTACGAGGGCCGGATCTGACATAAATGTCACTTTGTTGGGCCGGGTCATGTGTGCCATAAAATGTAATGCTGGGTACTGGAGATATAAACTGTATAAAGGACAGTCGCTGGTAAGCTCCGAGTTGGTGCATCCTTACTGTAGGGCTTCATGGGCTGGGCCGGGGGTGCAAAGGAAAACCCATATGGGCAGACTGGAGAGCCAGTGGAGCAGCACTGGGTAGATGCTCCATGCCGCTTGACTGCAGCAGGTTAGGGTGTTCCACTATGGTGAAGCCACAGTTGGAGCGGCTCCACCTACTCCTCCTGTTCCTTCCCTTGAACTAGTTACTCGTGGGCCGTATAAGAGCCGTGGATGGGCCGGATCCGGCCCCCAAACCATATGTTTGACACCCCCGAACTCCAGGGACAACCTAGGGCAGTGTTTTAGCCTCAAAGCCACCCTCTCTGTGAGGCAAATGAGGAAAGACTTGCCTTCTTATTTGGAAGATGCAATCTGTAACATCCCATTGATAATTCATCAAAAAAAATCATAATTAAAAACAAGCTAACTTTATGACCTAAACCTTAATTTTCATTAAGGTATTGGATTTTCACTGCTGTCACATAAGGGACATATGACCGCAAATTCTTCTTGCTACTGTGCCATATATTTCCATTAAGATCCTCTCCCTCATGCCCCACTTTTTGGGATAAGATAGATAGTTTCGTGTGGTTTGTCTCATTAAGAAATTATTTCAAAAGAAAATACATTTGTTACAGGAATGATACTTCATAACTGGTATCACCTATCCATTAAAGGTTTAAGCATCCTTACAGTGGGTAAAAGAAATCAAGAGAGAAATCTTGCTGGCCCCTGTAATAGTTTTTAAAAGGAATTAAATGGTTTCCATTTTTAAAAAAAATGTTATTCGGTTTCCTGCCAATTATAACTCAGTTCATTTAGTTACATCTGACACCACTGAAACACACCATATGAGTTCTATTTTTGTTGGAAAGTCTGGTGTTTTCCATCTTTCTTCAATTTCTACTTGAGTCATCATTATATTTAAACTCAATTTAACATCATATTCAGTGATAACATATTTTAGATATTTCAATAACAAAATCATGTTAGCTTTATACCATTTATATAAGCCAGTTTAACTTCAGGGCCATAGCCAGCAGCAATTTATAAAATCTTCATTTAGACTACTACATTTCCAACAAGCAGGTTAGAATATGTTTTATTCAATCTGGAAAATGTCAAATACCTATATAAGACCTTCAATAAAACCTTTCAGGCCTGACCTGGATAGCCCCAGCCCCCAAATAAACCTTTTCATAGTTGACTGTATGAAGTCTTATTATAAACCACCACTTATTTTCCTATATCATTCCAAGACCTTGGAATCCCACTGAATTTGAAGCATCACAAGTGGCAATTGTGAATCGTTTGCCGACAGTGTGGCATGTCCCTTGAGACCTTTAGATTTCTTCTAAAGGCAATACAGTGACTTAGAATAATAATTTGTTAGCTGAAGTTGGTTTGTATTTATAACATTTGTAACATTATTTTAATTGTTGTACACTGCCCTGTGCCCGTATGGGGAGGGCGGTATATAAATCCAATAAAATAAACTGATTCAGAAAATGTCTTACAAGTTCTCCATATAGCAAAACAATGAAGGATGGCTCATTCTACCAGAAACTTCTCTGCTGATGTTCTTATTAACTAAAAAACCAAAACAAACTTAATGAATATCCAGGCCATTGCCAATATCAAAGCTTCCAAGAGTGCGATATCAGAGTTCCATATAAAAAATATGAAAGGTGCTGAACGAAAACAATGGGAGGCATCAAAAAGTACCTCTATCTGTGAGTGGAAGGACGTGTTCACCCACCTCACCAACTGCAGCAGAACATTCGATTCTATACTTGCAGTTTACTTTTCTATGATGTATCTATTTTTTTTACAGTTCTCTGAAATTCTTCTCTATCCTGCCTCCACTCCAACTTACTAACACCTCTATTATATTCGAAAAGTATCAAAAGTACTGTTATCATCCAGGCACAAGGGAAGGAAGCTCCCTAGAGATTAAACCAGGACTTTAACATCTTTCAGCCCACAGTCAACCTGAGTCTGAATCACCCAATATGTCCATTTTCTGGACACCAGTGTACCACTGATGGACACGTAAGCACTGATGGACACATAACTTATACCAAAACCCTACCAACTGCTGCACATATTTACATATTTCCAGTTCCAGTTACACCCTGAGCATACCACACAATCCCTTATTCACAGCCAAGTACTATAGTACAATCATATTAGATCTAATTTCTTGAACAGGGACTCATACCAGGAGGATTTTACAACAGATCAACAAAGCCAGAGTAGTACCTAGAGACAGTGTACTTACAGGACAGGTCCAAAAAGAAAGAACATCAGAATACTAATTGTTATCTACAGTGCCCTGCTCAAACCAGATCATTACCTAAATTATCTACAGCCCACCCCAGATAATGATTATTCCTCTCACACAATGAGCCACCTAACAAACCCAAGGATCAGTCCCTGCAACAAAACAAGAGTCTTCAACTTTGGTGTCCACATGTACTGCAAAGTACTGGAGTTGGAGACGCATTGTAGTGAAATCAGCAAGCATGTTTATTAGCGAGTCAGATAAAGCATGTCAACCCGTGCTCAGGGGCCCTCTTTTACTCCGGCCAGAGCCACACCTCCGGCCTCGCCCAATTGTCCTTGCCCGATAGGACCTTAAGATTATAGTTACAGATCATAGGTTCCCTAGAGGATCCTAGACACTAACTTGGTGGCAAGTTACGATCTGGCCAGCTATTGTTCTTCCTGACCCAAGCTCAGGCAGCTGGCCTGGCCATGTGCGTTGGCCATGTGGCGGTCGCCATTACAGGGAGCACATGGTGACTGCCATTGCATACATTACATGTACTTAGGCTGTTATAGGAACTAACAATATCGGCAGTACCATCTTCACCCACTTGCTCATCCCTCCAATATGATGAATGCCATCATGTATCAACGATGCCCTCCTTTCTACATAGGATAAACAGGGAAGTCCCTATACAAAAGAATAAATGGACATAAATCTGACATTATAAAGTACAATATTTAGAAACCAATAGGTGAACATTTCTGTCGTCCAGACAAATTGTGGCTGGACTACAAGTTATCACCTTTTAACAAAAAAACTTAAAAGGTGGACTCCAGCATCCCCCCTTTGGAATGAATTAAGGGGTTCATACTCTTCCCACCCAGATAAACAAGGATTTCTGAGCCACTATAGTTGATATTAGTAAAACCTGGGACTCCCCCAACATTACAGGTGTTAACTAGCTTACCTTAACTAATGGATGTTCTCTGTGTTTTCTTGATTAGATTTTATTTTTACTAATTAAGTTTCATACAGTACTTCTTGTATTTGATGCCCCCTAGAGCCTGTTGTTTATTTTCTCATACTTCTTATGTAAAATGTCCACAAAGTAAGAACATGGTCATTGCATTTGACGAAGTGAGCTCTAGTCCCTAAATGTTTATACTGGAATAAAAATGTATTCGTTTTTAAAGCGCCACAAGGCTTCTGCATTATTGCTAATTGACTGCACCCATGCCATCTAATTAAAAGAACTTTAAGTGGCTATGATCAAAGGAAAAAAATCAACCAAATTCTGTACACAGTAATAAATCTCCATTAAACTATCAATAACCAGTTATCAGTTCACTCTAGAATCAACTGTAATCCATCATATAATCCATTTTAACTGAATAGTTTAAGTAACTCTCTTTTTATAGTAAAAAGAGTTTGTGATTCGTTTCTATCTTTTGCAATAAATTTAACATTACGCAGACACACACGGAGAGAATGATTTCAGCATCTTAGTTTCTACCCCAAGGTCATGGTGGACATAAGTCACTCAGGAAACTGCAGCATCTCTGAGCCCCTTGTGGAAAGTTGTAATTCTTTCCTTCCAGTTTATCATTCACTATATCTGTGACTTCTATCCTCTAGGGCTTCAAACAATAAAACTTCCCTGCATCACACACCGACTCCCTGTGCAAAAACAAACTCTTCTCTGAGCTCCTGTTCATTTTTTTCTCCCAGTGTGATCACTTAGAAGAACACACAGAGAGGAAACCAACCAACTGTAGCCTTGGTTGGTGCAGAGGGCCCGGGGGTGGGGGGGAGAACAAACCGGAAATTATCAGAAGGGTCCTCACTGGAGCGAAGGCTATCCAAGTGTGCAAGCAGCAGAAGAGCTGAACATACCTGACGGACTTCTACCAAACTCTCATTGTGCTTTCTCCATAGCTTTTTGCACCATATTTTATACATTTCATCCAAAATGTGACTTTATGTGGAGCCTTTGTCAAAAACTGTACTGAAAGCATGCTCTTTTTTGCTGTTAGGAAACAGGATATATGACCATTGGCACGAGACAAAGGTTTGTGGATGCTACAAGCTGTTAACAGTGGCATTCATTGCGACAGTCTGCAGCTCTCAGAAAAGGGCCTAACACTAGGTTAAGCATCCCGACCATCTCTACTGCACACTGCAGGAGCTTCTGGCCTGAGCCAACATCGCTCACCGGGCAGTTCCAGATGAGCAATCCAGCACTGATTCATACATACATTACCTAGTATTACTCAACAAAGCTCACTTTTGTGTACATCTAAACGGTTCTATATCTACCTTGATTACAATATATTCGTTAGGGCCCCTCTTTTTTTCACGAGCACAATTCTTGTACATTTTACAGTTTATCAATAGCCTGTTGTAAGATTCCTGAAAACTGCCTGAGCCAGAAAAACACTCCTTCCAATTTAGTGCAAAATTCAGCACATTCATGCCAGGGGGAAAAAAGGTTAAACAGGAAAGTGTTAGGCGATACATACTGGGTCCTTGGGATAAAGTATCTTTGAGGAAAGCTTTTAAATTCCAAGATTTTAAAGCCTTAGTAGTATTGGTGTGTAATTTTGTTGGTATTATCACCTTCCATCTAAAACTCAAGCAAACACTGGCCTGATTTTCAGCCCCCCTCCAAAGCCACACAGAGTAGGTGATGAAGGCGGAGGGTTATCACAAAGCAGCTGATATACCAGCAATGCTTCGTGTCTAACTCAGTACTGTCATGGCGCAGCGAGCTAAGCCATCAAAGAAGGGAAACTTAGATCTGAGTAAAATGCAGTTGCTAGGGCACCAGCAACAGTGCTTCAACCATGTAAGATCTGTTGCTTGCCAATGGAAACTGTGTGACAGCCAGTCAGAATGCCAAATCTGGAAACAATGGGCTTCGCCGTCTGTTCCAAATGTCTGTTTTCCTTGAGCTTTTCATAAGCTGGAGGCTAAGCAGAAACTGAAACAGTGAAGACGTGCTTTCGGTTGACAGTGTGAGCCTCTATTTGCTTCTACGATGCTAGACCTTGATCCCTAAACACCAGTTACCAGGTGAAGCTGTATTAATCAATTAAATTCTGAAGATGCAGAATACCCTGATTGGCCCAGGCTATCCTGATATCATCAGATCTCGTAAGCTAAGCAGGGACAGCCCTTGTTAGTATTTGGATTGGAGACCACCAAGGAAGTCCAGTGTTGGAGCAGAGGCAAGCAACAGCAAACATCTCTTGCCTTGAAAACCCCATGGAGTTGTCATAAATCAGCTATGACTTGATGGCAAAGAAAGAAAGACAGACAGAGAAAAGAAAGAATGACACAGACATCAGACATCATGGACAAATCATGGATTGTTTGCAACAAGAACAATTCACAAGAATAACACACAATCCCAAAACATTACCAGACACTAAATTATGTTATGGCTTTAATCTAGTCTCTTTTGTTATTGTATTATTCTGTGAGCATCTAGAACACATGGGTATATATATTTTTTCATTATCGGGCTGCAACAAGAACAAGCCAAGTGCTCTAAAATAACGTGCTCAGTTCTCTGTCCCTTCCCTCAATACACAGAGCCAAAACTGAAATCCAGGAACTCCAATCAGTTTCGTTGTGACATCCAACTGTTGTTGCTTCCTGCTTACTGGCCATAATTTTCAACCACAGTTTAATCCTTGTTTAGACTCCTGGGTTCTCCTATGATCAAAAGTTTATTGAGGATTTGTCCCACATCACATTCTAATGTCTAAAATATGAGGCTGAACATAATAGGTTTTTGGGGACTATAACATCCTGCTTCCTAGGAAAGTCTGGAGAAATTAGTCATATTTTTGGAAGATAGGGACAAAGTCATTATTTTCCAAATGGCAAGATTTGCTGCTGCAGTCATAAAGGATAAAAAGATGATGGGGCATGTTGACCAAAGTATGTCTAACCTGTGACTACTCCACTCTGGGTCAACTATCGTTTGTAATTTGCCTCTAGACTGTATGATCTTCCTTTCTTATTACTAGGCATATTTTTTAAAATTATGACTTTGTATTTTAATACTTTCTGTAAATATGTCTAATTCGTTGATTGATTGACTGCTGGTTTGCAAAACAAAGAAAAAACCCTCCCAAAACATAATGCAATTTGTTAACACTGCCTGATATGCACATCACAACAAACCGGTTTATGGAACTGGTTTGCAGTTTCTGTGCTGTTGGAAAGGGACGGGAACCCACAATCTCAAGAACTTGGCTTATTTTAATTACAAACAAGTATAATTTGAACTGGAAAATCTATTGGTCACATTTTTATCCTGTCGTTTTTCTGAGAAGGTTAGGACATCATACAGATTCCTCACCCTCCATTTATCTATTTAAACAAGTCTGTCTTGATCTTGACCCTCTTTCCTTTATGAGATGTGCTACACAGCATCTTACAGCAAGAATTAAAATAAAGCAAGCAACCCCCCCCCCCACTAAAACCAGCACTACTGAGATGCCCTCTCTATTGGGGTCATTCACTGTAACTCAGCTTGTAACTCAGCAAAGGACCTCTGGAGATGATCTTCATTTTAAAGAGGTCTGTATGGAAGACCTTAAGATCATCCTGGTTTATGCCCTTAAAAGTCAAAAACAACATGTTAAATTGAGGCCAGACTAACTGGTGGTGAGCAAAATGATACCAACCAGGAAAGAGATGACTCCCAGAGGTTTGTCACCAAAAACTCAGTGGCCACACTCTAGACCAGCTATGGCTTCCACACACTCTTCAAAAGGTACCATCATTTAGAGCACATTATGGTAACCCAGTCAGAATGACACTATGCTATAGGTAAACCACAACCAGATACCCCCTAAGAAAACAGAGCAACTGAAGCGCAAGCTGCAACTGGTAGAAAAAGCACTCCTGTCCACTGCCAGGCCACCCAGAAGCAGTGCTTGGAGGCTTAACCACTACAGCAAACTGTGTCCACAATGAACGCATAACAAAAACAAAACATACTATATTAAATCCAGTAGCGTCCCTACATTGTGAAGGCACTATGGCAATTTCTGGATTACTCATGGTTCCAAGTTACAGCATCTCTGTTTTGCAGAGGGGACGAGATGGTTAGCTCCATTGTGCAAGATCACTGTGGGATGAAGCAGCAGTTCCCTAATATCCATCTGTAAACCTATATTCCAGGAAGGAATGGAGCCATCCAGTCCCAACTCAGATCCTGAACACTGCTGAGAAATCCAAGGGCACCAACAGGCAAGCAAGCTCCCCTACGTCCAGGCTTTCACAGTGTCTCTGTCATATTTAGGGGCCCATGAGAACTGGGTATACACCGTAAAAATTTCCCGGAAGGACAAATCTGAATCATGCAAGGAGTCTTTGCCATGCAGCCAAAACCCCTTGTTACTCTACCAATGAGTACAGCAAAAATAATTTTATCTTGCCAAGTACTGAAAGAGACATGGCTAATGTTTTGAACAAATATGGGAGACAAGATTCGAGTCCATCCAGTAGCACCTCAAAGACTAACAAGATTTCCAGGGTATAATTTTTTTAGAATCAAAGCTTGCTTTATCAGATATCTGACACAGGGAGTTTTGAGCTTATGCCTCAGGAAACCTTTGTTGATCTTTAAGGTGCAAATGTTGCGCTTCTATTGTAGACCAACACAGTTACCCACCTGAAATTATCCATACGGAAGACAGTGTATTTATACTTTACACTTATTTCACTAAGGACTGAAGCCAGAAGTCATATGTCTTTAGCAACCATGCTATATTCTCTTCAGAGCCTGTAAGATTTGAAACCCTACAGTCCCAAGAAACAATCGAGTATGTCAAGCTTTGTACTTAGTGACACCAAGAATACTGTAGGATTTCTTTCATTCATCTCTTGGGGCTCCTTAGGAGTTCGTTTACAAAGAGAAGGGGAGAAGAATCAGATTAGGAGCTGATCAATAAAACACCACCATCAGCCCACTTGATAAAAAGATCTGGGAGCAATTACTTATGCCCTGGATTAATAAATCAACCCTGCTTCCGTTTTCTCTCTTTTCCCAACAGAATTCATACCAGCTATTAGCATGATCTTACAGACAACTCCATTTTTTTTTGTCCTCTTGGGAAATTCATTTGTTGGTTGACTCATGGTAATAGGCTGTGGTCCCATAGCAGCTTGTGAGGTCATGCAAATGATGTTAACATTCCTAAAGACATCCTTGCCTCCTTTGTCAGACAACAGGTTAGATTCTGTACTAACCCTAAAATCCCCATATGCGCCATAGCTTCCAATTTCATTAGCACTAATCTATAGCAAAATATGAGTTCCCAACAGATGGTATTCCATCTGCTACAGATGGTTAACTGCTTTTCATCACCACTGACCTACTATGGACATTGAACAGGCATCATAAAGAAGAAAATCTTATTTTCTAACATAGGTCCCCAGGGCACGCCTGTACTACTAATTAGTTACTGCCACCAAAGACACCTACATTTCAGTCAGATCCCAGGTTTTTTGGGTATTGCAGATATAGGTCAAGCAGTTTTGTTGAAGTGAAGAAGTTGAGAACTTTCACCATTCCAAACTGTGGCAAGATCGAGGGCCAGCATTTAATGAAGGGGAAGCAACCATGTCTTCCCACTGAGAGACTGACCATATCAGGTCAGGCAAACCCAGTGATCTGTAGATTGATCTGATAGATCACCTTGATGCATGGTGGCCCAGGTACAGAAGAATTCTGATGATGGAATTTCTCCAAAGGCAAATCCATATAGCATTATTGCTTCTATTTTTCAGATGCAAGGCTACGCATACTCTTTTTGCCCAGGTTTATAACCTAAAATGAGTACTGACTGATTGTGACTCTTCCTATTGGCACCTGTTCTGTTCTGATTTTCATTTAGGTTTTGTTAATTAAATATTGTTTCAGTTAGAACTGCGAGCCGCCTCAAAGCCTATGGAAGAGGAAAGGTGGGTCAAACATCCTTCAAACGAAATAAAAGGTGAGAGTCACAAGGACAAGATTATTGTTCCAAAGATTTTTGCCTTAGGCTTTGAGAATTCTAGCGAGAAAGCAGTACTGCTGCCAGTAATAAACACACTCCTCTGTGTCTTTAGCCCATCCAAATCCCTACGTTTATGGACAGCTGCTCTCTCCAGGCTGGATAGACAGAAGCACACAGAGACCGATCTTTCTACCCAACCCTGCAGCCAAACCATAACAAGGAAAATCTGTGCATGATTTTATGGCTGCAATTCCTTTGGCATCTGAGAAGAACTGTGGTGCTTATCAAAAATATCTGTTCTTTGAGGGTGGATGGCACCAGTAGTTCTGTTGGTACAGTGTTCTTTTGTTTTGTTTTTAATGCGTGGCTCTGAATTTTCCGTGGGCTTTAAGATAAGAAGACAGGAGAGATAGTTATCTGTTCCCCGATGTTCTCGGAACAGGACAGAAACTTTCTTCTACCAAGCTGGTAGGTCAATGTGCTCTGCAGGGGCTCTGAATCACTGTAATAGTTGAGCTGTGCATCTGGTTCTGTGGAGTTGTGATTTGGTTTGGAACCAGGCACGATGAATTCAGAGCCTCCCCCTGCTTTCTGAATCCTTTACACAGCTTCAGACATCATCTCAGATGCCTAGAGTGCCACAGCCACGGAACACACAGAGAAAAAGATTACATCCATTCCACAGAGACTGTAAGCCTGGGCCACTTTTCACAGACCTGGAACTGTTTCAGTACATGTTTGTTTGGGCATTTCCATAAGAATGGATGCCTTATAGGCAGTACAATAAAGAGAAACTGAGGCCCAATCTAAACATGAGAGGGCAGCAGCGACTTGTACTTATGCTCATGTCTGCCTTTTTCATGTATAATACATTCACTGAAGTACAAGGAAAGGTTAGTGGTCATAGCCCAATAGAATGTATAAACACATATCCAACAGATTGCTCATAACAATTGGGGGAGGGGGAGAGAAGAAGATGAAGAAGAGGAGGAGGAGGAGATTATTGGATTTACACCCCGCCCTTCACTACCCGAAGGAGTCTCACGGCTTACAATTTCTTTCCCTTTCCCTCCCCACAACAGACACCCTGTGAGGTAGGTGGGGCTGAGAGAGCTCTGAGAGAACTGCCCTTGAGAGAATAGCTCTGAAAGAATTTATGACTGACCCAAGGTCACACCACCAGCTGCATGTGAAGGAGTGGGGACTCAAACCCAGTTCTCCCAGATTAGAGTCTGCCCTCTTAACCACTACACCGAACTGTGTCCACAATGTCCACACACCTCAGAACAGAAAGTAATTGTGGCAGAAGGCATCCACTGTGGAAAGAAAAAACAGCTGTACATCTCTTCCAGGTACAAATCAAGACGTTTCAATTATTTTCAACAGTGGCTGGTAAAATGGAACCCGATTTCCAAAATAACATAGGCACAGCTCAGTAACTTCAATGGAACCCTAGAACACTATTCATGTGTGGAATTACAGAGGAGCCGACTATTGGTTTTTGAACAAGTTCTTCTTCTAAATAATGCCTAGTTGTTATGAGCAATCTGTTGGATATGTATTTATAACAGTCTATTGGGTTATGACCACTAACCCATCCTTGTACTTTAATGAATGTAATATACAATTTTGATCATATTTAGTTGTGAATTGTTGATGGTCTTCCCTTGGCGGGTGTTATTTGTGGCTATACTTGTATGCCAAGGGTTCCCTATTGTCTTTGGCATTATCTTTGTTCATGTATAAAGCAGCAACTGGGGGGAACTATTTATTTTTAACCACAGTGAGCATTTGGGTGAGGGAAATTACTGTCTCTCACCTTACCTTGCCGTACTCCATCGCTTGGAGCCTTTTTCTCCTAGCCCAGATCCAATAACAGAAGTGAGCCAGGTTGGGGAGCAAAGAACTTGAAGCAAGTGAATACAGCAAGGCAAACTGGGAAGGAGGGAGATTTAGTTTTCCCACCAGAGTGTCCCCCCAACTTGTTTATATGCAAATAGGACATAAAGGGGAAGAAACTGATGAGGGTGCCTCCAGTGCATCTAGTTTGGCCCTGAGATACAAGAAAAATGAGATTTTCTGCTTGACAGATTGCTGGGATTACTAAAAAAAAGAGCAAGTGACAATCAACCGCAACACTGCATCTTGCTCTTACAAAGAAGTGGATGAACCCCCCCCCCCCCACTTTGAACCTGGACATCATCATATTCTGGAACAACCTTCTGTCACACACAACATGCATGGGTTTTATATCAACCTCCTGTAGGGAAGTTCAGCCACTGATCTGCAAGTATGGCTTCACAAAATGTAAAACCAAATGTAAAACCACTCAGAATCCCACATCACAAACACACAGGCCTTTTATCAATAGGGTAATTCAACACTCCAGACAGCCAATCACTTCCAACCGACAGTGATAAGTCTATTTACTATGGCTGCCCCTTTATTGTGCGCTTATTTTAAGAGAAGGGAAAAGAAAAATCAATGAACATCGATGCTTGTTCCTGTGGTACCAGCTTTTTTTCACATTCTGAATTAAGAGGAAAAACAAAAGAGACCACGGGCTCCATATTTCAGTGCCACTATCCAGCAATTTCACTTCTTTTCACTGCTGCAGCTACAGAGACATGCCTCCTGGAGGATTTATAAAATCTGACTGGTTTTCACTAAAGCTCATATTGATTCTATAAATAGTTGAGAGCCGTGTGTATGTGTAGAAGAAAAGCATACTGGAGCAGCATGGCTAAGTAGCAGATAAGCAGGCAATTACAGCAGATAAAGCAGCTAGGCATTTCGGTTTCTGCAGGCCAGTTCCCTATTCCCATTCACTTTTGTAAATGTTCATTTCCACTATTTCCTTCTCTCTCTCTCTCTGCATCTTTCTCCCCTCTCCCAGATGATAATTTCCCCACTATTCTGGAGAAGCTGAAAATTTCTTCTGCCATTTTCTCCTAAGGCAGTCAATAACACAAGATAGAAACTCCTTCAGAAAAAGAAACTTCAGAGAAGTAATAATTAAATACAGCTCTTCTAGTGCAGGACTAAAGAAACAAAAGTGATTGCCTAGCTGAGTGATAGAACGGCACTCCAGACACAAAAAGATCTGAAAGGCTATCAAACCCCTGGGATGTCATCTCTGTCAAGCCCCATATTAAGGCAAGTATCTCTTCCCTCTTGTTCTAGCTCAATATATGGCAGAAGGCAAAGCTCAGCATGCGAGATTTCTTCAGTGGTGGAGCAGTCGCAAACTGCCATGGCACATTGAGCAGTACAGCAGGTAGGGAAAAACTGAGACAAAGGTACAAGAGGGACAAAATGAAGCTAAGGTACAAGTTCAGGGTAGAAGGACTGTCTCTTTTTCCCCCACGCATCACAAAATACAAAAACAGTGTTCCAAAAATTAGTACTGTAGTACCCCCAGTTATTAGTATTAGTAGTTTAGTACCAAGTATTGGAGCACATAAAACCATACATATTATTGGAAGCAAAAATAATAAAACTGAGACTGACTTATTTCGGCCATGTCATGTGGAAGAACTCACTAGAAAAGGTGATTGTGCTTGGATTGGTTAGCGGCAAAAGGAACCTGGGCCGCTAAAGAACACGGTGGCCAGACACCATAAGAGTCGACACCAGCCTGAGCATGGAACAGAAACAGTACAAGGTAGGAAAACATTTATTAGAGAGCTGGTCCATAGAATGGCTAACAACCCCCAACTCAGGAGACTGATTTTACCATTTATAAAACCGGAGCTTTTGCTTACTTTAAAAAAACAAAACAAGGTTTTCAGGTTACACTGTACACACAGGATACGCCAGGATCCTAATGTCTACACATGGTATTCTCCATCCACTCCAGAGCTCCCCCCGCCAGCCTCGTGCCTATAGCAAAGGTAATTTTTCAAACATATGTGCTGCCAGGGAACAGTCAATGACCTCTGTGCTTACTAGGGTTGCCAGTTCTCCTGCTATAGTGGGAGACCTCCTTCCAGCAACCCCTGCTTCCCACTGCTGCTCTGTCAGCCATCAGGAGAAAAATACATTAAAAAAATCGGTTGCAGATGCCGTCCTGGTGCTCCGTGAAATTTAAAAAATCAACAATGGAAATGGTTTTAGGTCACTTCCAGGGAAAACCTGGATGTGACATCACACCTCTCCTGAAATTGCCAAATTGAGCTTCCAGCGATTCCTAGAGACATGTGACATCACTTCTATGTTCCTCTGGGAAGTGATGTAAAGCTGTTGACGGTGCCCCCAAAGTGTCCACATTCCCCCCAAAGTACTACTGGTTAGCAGCCAGGAGGGTAACCCCTAGTGGAGGAGGAGGAGATTACTGGATTTATACCCCGCCCTTCACTCGGAGTCTAAGGTCCTATCGGGCAAGTGGAGGAGTGGGGAATCCAACCTGATTCTCCCAGATTAGAGTCTGTGCACTTCACCACGACACCAAATTGGCTCTCCGTCAGTGCACACATAAGCAGGTTTTGTGTATCCATGTGTCATTCTCTGCATCTGAGCCATTGTGAAGTATGCTTTGCAATAATCGGGTGTGCTGATTTCCTGCAAGTCAAACTGAATCCCATGTGGTGCAGGGGTTAGAGACTAGGATCTGGGAGATGCAGGTTCAAATCCCCTCTATGCCAGGGGAGGCTGCTGGATGTCCTCGGGCTAGTCGCACATACTCAGCCTCACCTATCATACGGGGCTGTTGGGCAAGCAGAATGGAAGAGAACAATGTAAGCTGCTTTGGGTTCCTATTGAGGAGAGAGGTGGGGTATAAACAAAGCAAATAAATAAATATATGCACAAATAATCCCACAATGAGAAACTGAAATCTGGAAATTCAACAGAAGTGAAGCCCAATAAATGTTACAACTATCTGCTAAATAAACTGCATTAACGTGTTTAGACTACAGACACAATTACTGCTCAGAAACAGTGTTCCCTCTAAACTGAGTTAGTGTGAGCTAGCTCACAGTTTTTTAGCCTCTGGCTCACACATATTTGTCTTAGCTCAGGAAGGAGGGCTCCAGAGCAAACTAATTTATACAGTAGCCAAATCACCTGCTCACAACTTTAATGGATTTTTGCTCACGAGACTCCAAAGCTTAGAGGGAAAATTGCTCAGAAGAAAGGATAGTCAGTTTGGGGGAGTCGTTAAGTGCATGGACTGTGATTGGGGAAAACTGAGTTTGATTCCCCACTCTTCCACTTGCAGCTGCTGGATGACCTTGGGCAAGCCACAGTTTTGTCAGAGCTGTTTTTGAAAGAGCTTTCTCAGCCCCACCTACCTTCACAGGGTGCCTGTTGTGAGGCGGGGAAGGGAAAAGAGTTTGTGAACCACTCTGAGACTCCGAGTGAAGGGCGGGGTATAAACCCAATCTCTTGTTCTTAATTTCAAATATAACTGTTACACTCAATTTCAAATCAATACTACACATTCTTCAAAATTCCCCTTGCCTCCCTTCAGGCACCTTGAGGCACATTTGCCATCAAGTTGCAGCCCACTTATGGCAACCCTGTAGGGTTTTCAAGGCATGAGACGTTCAGAAGTGGTTTGCCATTGTCTGCCTCTGCACAGCGACCCTGGCCTTCCTTGGTGGTCTCCTATCAAAATACTAACCAGGGCTGACCCTGCAGAGCTTCTGAGATCTGATGAGATTGGGCTAGCCTGGGCTATTACTATTTGGGCAGAAAACCCACTATCCCTGGACAACAGGGCTGCCTTTTAGCGCCACTGTGAAATCTACCACCCAAGATAGTTGCCCGACTCTTCTTCACAGTAT
Organism: Lepidodactylus listeri; assembly: GCA_029233225.1. NCBI lineage: Eukaryota > Metazoa > Chordata > Lepidosauria > Squamata > Gekkonidae > Lepidodactylus > Lepidodactylus listeri. The sequence goes on from JARCFY010000017.1 coordinate 50,357,320, forward strand.
TTATCATTTACTTCATTTATACCCTAACTTTCTTCTCAATGGGGACTCAAGCTGACTTACATCATTTCTCTCTCCTCCGTTTCATCCTCACAAGAACCTTGCACAGTCTGTTGGGCTTAGAGAGACTGATTGGCCTAAGGTCACCCAGCAGGCTCCCGTGGCAGAGTTGGGCTTCAAACCTGGGTCTCCGAGGTATTAGTCCAGCAGTTTAACCACTGCACCACACTGCCAGTTCTGATCTTCCTCACTTGGAAGTACTGAAATTAGGGCAGCTGCCCAGATCTTCCCCTCCTCTCCAGCTCATTCAGCCTGGCACACTAAAAATACTGTATTTTTTGCTCCATAAGACTCACTTTTTCTCCCCAAAAAAGTGGGGGGAAAAGTGTGTGAGTCTTAAACCCCCCTCACCTTTCCCAAGCCACGGCACCGAGCGGAGCTAGGTGCGTCTTATGGTCAGGTGCGTCTTATGGAACAAAAAATACGGTACATCTAGGGAACTAGATGCATATAGTCTATACCAGTATTTCCCAATCTGTGGGTCAGGAAGCTTCTGACAGTGGGTCACAGGCCAGCAGTCCCTAATGGCCACTCCTGCTCTTTGCTTTCTTCACCCCGCCACCTTCTGCTTTGCCAGCAGCTGACATTCTTACTTCCTTCTTCCCCTTTGCAACAGGAATGGGTTGGGGAGAAGCTATCTGGCAACTAGTAATTTAATGGTAGTAGCTGGATGAAAGTTGGAAAGGCTGGGAAGTGGGAGGGAGCTGTTCAGCACGTGGTGGAAAAACCAGGGGAGAAGAGAAAGAGGTGTGTGCATGCGTGGGCTCTGTCTTGGTACTGCTCCTTGGTGATGCAGCCCAAACCTCTCGCCCAGTCTCCTGCAGCACTTCACAGCCCTTTGCTGCCCACATCTACCATTTCCCCATATCTCCTCAACCCAGTGCCCCCACTAGCATACCTCCTCAATCACTGACTCCAGCCCAATCGGCAGAGGAGGCTTTGACCTATATGTTGAACTTTACCCTTGACCCATAAGTTGGACTTGATCCTTGTCCTACATCAGTTGGTATTTTCACTACATAGATATGTTGACTGATAAAGAATTCAAGTAAAACACATGCTGTTGGTTACTAGAGCAAGTTACTAAGAATCTTAGGGGGGGATTAGGGGGAGTAATAGAGCAGGAAAGCGTGGTCAAATGTAACCTCCTAATGCAAAGGCTGGGCACTTTTGCCACTGGCCTGGGGTGCACAGTGGGGACACCTGTGCCCTTTGTGTGATGTTTGTCGGTTTCTCAAAAATATGGACAGTATCGAAGACAGTTTTGGAATAGATTAGTGCCAAGGTCAAAGTTTGCCTAGGGCACAAAAAAAAACCTCAGGCCAGCCCTCGATGGTCACTGCAGAAAGTAAATTTACAGATGTGGGTCACCATACCAAAAAAGGCTGGGAACCACTAGACTGCACTGTGACAGATGCTACTGTACCTGATGAGCACTGCCAGTCAGTCCTGCTTGAGAAACATTAAAAAGCAATAGTTTGATGGCAACCCAGTGCAGAGTGTGAAATGTGAACAACTCGGTGGTCCATATAAGGAAATGCATTTTATACTTTATGTTATCCCTAAATAGGAAAGAATTGTCTTATTACAACTGCTAGAAATTTGCAACCACACGTAAGGCTTCATTACTATTCCTCATTTCCAGGTTTTGGGGGTTAGAGGTTTTGCAAACCATCTCATATCAGAACAGGGAGGAGGAACCCAACAGAAAGCCTGAGGTGAAGCTAGACAGTGGGAAAAAACAGGCACTATGGCTACTGAAAGGATATCCAATACAAGCATAAGATATTACTTCACAGTATCTCCAGATCACTACATCTCCTACCCCCCTTCACAACCAAGAAAAACGAACAGCATTCCTAATTTGTAACTTTGCACTTTTCTACAATAATACACTGGAACAGCCTTTGTGGTTAAGTGGTTAGAGTGCCGGACTAGGTTTTGGGGACCTGGACTCAAGTCCCTGCTCTTCCACAAAGATTGTTGGCTGACCTTGGGTCAGTCACTCAGCCTAACCTGTTTCAGAGTTGTTATGAGGACCAAATGGGGAAGAGAAAACCACATACGCCACCCTGAGCTCCTTGGTGGAAGGGTATGAATCCAAAAAAGCAGAGAGAGATTGGAGTGTGACATTTGTATATGAGAAAATGGGTGGGTAGGGTGAAGGGTGTGAGAACAAAAGATGGAACAGACCTTGGAGGTGCTTTTTAATTTACCAGCGTTTTGAAACCTTGCTCATATAACTCCTGTTACTGTGTCTACCCAATTAAAAAAATTTTTCTCCAAAAGTTATATTTATTAGATTTAGAGCCAGCCAGATTCTAAAAAGCTCATTCTATTCCTAAACTGATAGTGATGATATTCTAGAAAGGTTAGCATGGTGTGCCAAAACAAAGTCTTGTGGCAACTTAAGGACTAACAAATTTATTGCAGCGTAAGCTTTCCTGGGAAACAGCCCACTGCAGCTGCGTGAACAACACTGCTGTTAAGGGCTTCAGAATAAGGTAAATGGAATTACGGCCATGTGATCCCTACCTAGATACACTGAGGAGTTTTTACAATGGCCAGTAGAGGCCTATTACAGCTCGTTTTAGAATGGAGGCAGGTGCTCTCTGCTTGCACAGTCTCCTCAGAATCTAGCAGGCCTTCAGAGAGTGGGAAAGCTTATAAATTAATTCCATTCAAAGCAGCATCAGCTCCCATTTCAAGATCTCTCTATACACCTCCAAGGAAACTGTAAAAAGGAACCAGACAGCTACATGTCCCAGAAAATAAAAGGGCTGAAAACAAAATACAAAAAACTCTTACTGTTGACACTTGGGACGGTGGGACTATTATTTGAGAACTGGGCTCAGGTGGGCAGCACTAATGCAGCCTATAGAGCATCTCACCCACAAACAAATTGTTATGTTTCAACAAGTAGTGCAGTCAAGAGCTAGAGGAGAAGGCAATTCAGTTTTCTCTGTTTTGTTTGTGCAAGTAATTATCCCTGAAGCAGTAATAAAGATGCTACAGTAGGCAGTACGCATCTGAGTATATCCACATGCTTACTCCTATTTCTTATTCAGTCCCAACTGTGGAAAGTACAGGACCAGAATATAAGAATGCAGTAAAGTTTGATCTTATGCATTAAAAAATAGATTAATATTTTGCTGCCTGATTGAGGTTTAATATCTAAATAGGAATGAAAAATGGCAACTTGATCAAAGTTTGGTTTGGATCCATGAGAGTTTGACGTTAAGCCTGCCTTCCTCAGCCCTAGGAACACGCAACCTCAAACGTGGAGAGCATTTCTTCCCAGTATTCCTGGATGGGAAACGTAGGATTACAAAACCCAGTTTACAAATTACCTTTGTGGGTACAGCAGGATCATCTGGGAAGTACTTCAACACACATAGTGCAATGAAATCTTTTGTGATTTTCTTCAGAATCACAACAGGGCAAACACTGATATTTTACAACAATTTACAAATAAAGATATTGATGGCAAGTTGCCTTTTGCAAGCGACAAGAAGCATCAAGAAAATCAAAGCGGCTCAGGCTTTAGTTAAATAGGGATTCTACACTGTGTTAGTAATCAAGGACTGCTATGTTAACCTTTCAATGGAGAGAAATTAATTGGCAATTCTATCAATCAATGGAAAACTTCCATAGATTTCAGAGGAAAAAGTGGTTTTTGAATACTACTTCAAGTTCTAGTCTAACGAGTATAATACATTTAAATAATTGATTTTACTGAGGTTTATTCAAAAATCAGCTATTTTCAAGATAAAATGCTATTATACAGCCAGAAAAATTAAGAGAGAATTATAATATGCTCTGATATAGCTGTCAACGATTGGCAAGTTAGATTTTAGCTCTTAATACTGCATGTCAATCATAAGCATGAGCATTTACATCTTATATCACTATTAAGAGCTCACTGAGGTTGGGGGGGTGGGAAGAGAAGCCATGATCTAGACGCCTGGACAAAAAATCCATTGAGAAAGACAGTCAGCAAGCAAGGGATGAACATCAGTGGAAAAGAGATTACCTGCTGGGCAGCAAATCCTGAACCAGAGCTACAATCTCAAGATGGTCCTTCCTCTTTTTCACTACCTTATCTTTGCAAAGCAGAGGCTATTAGGGGCAATAAAGATAAACAAACCTACCACATAAGCTGCATTCTTTAAATGTTTTTTTTTAAATATCAAGGAAACTATATTGGTCTTACGAAGTACAAGATTTATATTCAACTAGGACCCTAACCAGTCACTACAGGAGAGAATCACCGGCATCCTGGAGTCAGCTGTTTAAATAAGCCAAATGTATTATGTTTCCAAGTCCTACAGGTTAGCTATGATATGGCTAAATTTGCCAGAGCAATGCAATAAGAAAGTATTATATAATTATTAAATAGTAACCAGGCACTGCTCCAGTATGGTTGACAAAAAAGAGAGAAAAGTATGTCACTTTTGATTCTCAACTATGAGTCTCACCTACAGGGGAAAAAAAAAATGAGATCAATGCCACAGTTTTCTCTTGGGTGTAAGGCTAAATGCTCATTTCATAGGAATCTCCTTATTTAATTCATGGAATTTCAAGTCATAACCTGGCTACACAGGGCCTACTGGAAATGATAAAACAAGCATGTGGGAAGTAACCGGAGTCTGTTTATGAAATACAAGTTAAAATAGTTTCAGACTATTACAGAAGCTCAGTATAGCATAACATCAATATTTTAACAGCCATAAGGTCAAAGTAAAAATAAGACACCCAGTTGGGAATATTTAAAAAGTCAGCTTGAATATTACTAGTAGCTTGATGAGACAAACTAAATAAAGGCATTCACACATTAATAAAGACTATGACCTCGATGCATTTATATACACTAACAGCTCATATATATTTTCCACATGCAATCTTGATCAGTAAAGTAATGGTACATGCACAGACTATATCCCATGGTCTATTCTACACTGTTTTCAGAGGAATGTTCAAAAGTCTACATAAATATGCACTTCAAACTCCCTCCCCATCACGCACAAAGCGGCATACGAGATAATCATATTCAATATTTACAGAGCAGCATTCAATATTACTAAACAATAGCAGTAATTTCTTTACAACTTATTAGCCCAAGCTATTCTGGTTCATCTGGGAATAGTGAATGAGTATGAATAAATGATAGAATAAAAATAAACTTTGCAAGATGCACACCATAAGAGGTCAGCCTAGTACAAGAGGCACGGTCCTTCCTAGCTGCAGTATTTATCTGCCTGCTCCTGTAATTAGGAAAAAAGAAACAAGGGGAACAACCCCCCTCCCTCCAACTGAATATTTTAACAAATGATGCAAGAATTTCTGGTAGCTCTACAGCAGCTTTTATTTTAAAGACAAACAGACTGAAAATCCCCTGGCCTATTCATGCTACGGAAGTATTCAAGAAATACTAGCATATACAGTGTAAAAGTCTCAGGTGAAGCCTTCTTTTAATGATTTGAACTTTGGAGGATAAAATACAGGGCAATAAAAAGATGAATGAGCATAAAAGTATGAATGCAGCACTGCCTTCAGTTTTTTTCTGATTTTTAAAGAGGAGAACAGTTATGGAGGATGATAAACGAGTGGGATTATAGAGTAGTAACATATCCAGGGCTACCACCAGCACAGCTAAGGAAACAGTACAGGCAGCCTTTGGTTTTCTCAACCTTTCCTTGATTTTCTGCACACTCCCCTTCCTGCTCTCTCTCTCTCCCCCTCGACTGCTGTCAAGTTTAAATAAGAATCACCTCCTCTATGATCTACACCTCTTTAACAGTCAGCAACAAGACAAGATTAACGCTCTGGCAGGTAGTTCGCAAGGGAGCCAAGGTGTCACCTGGACCATCTTTTTTGGCAGTGCCACTGGAACGGCACCAATCCAATGGGGGGAGGGGGGAAGGAGAGAGACAAGCTTCCGGGGTCTTCTTTGGGTCTTTCTCTCAATCACTGGTCAGCCACTCTGGGAAAGGAACTTTTTCAACACTCCAGCTGACTGAAACACCATCAGGTGGACCAAAGGAGCCAGGACTCCTGATCAATGCTCCCTCTAAGCTGTGGAGTCTTGTGAGCAAAAATTCTGCTTTGTGAGCTGCTGGCGTTAAAGTTGTGAGCGAGTGATTTGGCTGCTGCATAAATCAGTTTGCTCTGGAGCCGTCCTTCCTGAGCTAAGACAAGAATCTGTGAGCTGGAGGCTGAAAAAAATGTGAGCTAGCTCACACCAACTCAGCTTAGAGGGAACACTGCTCCTGATCCTCCTTTGTATCTGATGAAGGGAGCTTTGATTCTTGAAAGCTTATATAGCTCGAAAATCTTGGTGTTTTAAGATGCTACTGGACTCGAGTCCAGCTCTACAGCAGTCCAACACAGCTACGCTCCTGCAAGTGATTTCCTCAGGTAGCCAGACACAACTGGAAGGGGGGAAAGCAAGGTGTTTTAAGGAGTCTGGGGTTTCTTTTGAGGCAGGTTGGGGATGAGATCGTAGAGATGCTGACTAGCTACAGTGGAACATTTTGGAAGAGTGTCCTTTGTGGAGGTTGCAGCTGCAGACCCTGCCAAGGAAAGTCCCCCCCCCCCCCCCCACAACTGAAGCAAAGAAAAATCTGGGTGATTGGCTCACATCGGAAAATCCCAAGGAGACAAAAGGTTTCTTTAACTAGAGAGGCACGTTGCAAACCTCAGCCATGCTGAAAATGGCTATCTTTCCCCTCAACAGGTGAAAGGTAATTGGCCAGAGATCTCTTGACCCAGACCCTGGCCCATTAAAACTTCCACAACAACCTCAAATTTGGGACAAATCTTACCAAGGGGGAAGGAAGCAAAAGAGAGCAGCTTGCTCATCCCCCGGGGAACCCTGGATTTAGGATGCTGTGTTTGTGTGTGTGTGGGGGGGAAGACTTCTCCAGCAAGAAGTCTACAAGGCACCAGCTGCTCTGAACTGATGAATGGAAGCCTGCTGGGGGACACAGTGGTCTTTGTTTCCTGGACGTGTGGGGCATCCCCCCACTTTCCTGGGGGAGGAGGAAGACTGAGGGGAGGGAACTGAAAGCATACAAATGAGGAAATCCCAGGTGTATTGCGGGGGAGGGGGATCTGTTTTCTTTCTCTCACTGTCAGCTTCCTTGGTTTTATGGTCATCAGGGAAGTCCACGAATCTCCATGTGCTACGCAGGAAACTGTATATGTGGGGATGTCAGATCTTAGACAACTGGGAGCTGAACTGCCGGGGAAATCTAGAAGTCAGCTGGAAGAGAGCAGGGTGCACAGGAACCACTTTGTAACATGCCCCCCCCCCTTAGAGAAGGGCAGTTCTGGGGATAAGAGGGCCATATCCTGGTACACCTTTTTGCCTCTTCCCTATGCTCTGTGGTTGGGACAGCACAGCAACAACATACCTGCCTCCCCCTTTCTCCCAGATGTCAGGTTAACCTAATTTAACCCCTTTTATGGGCTTGGAAAAATCAATTTCTTTTTTCTCCCCAATATGGAAATGGATTTATTTGGGTGTGTGAAGGGGGTTAAGTGTTAGGAGCCCATTCCTCCAAGCAAAAGGTAAAGAAAGCTAAGCCTTTCCGCTATTTCTCACAATCATTATTGCTCAATGATAGCAATAAGTGTTGTTATTGTTATTAAGTAAATTGATCGCCCATTCTTAAGGGCCATTATTACAACTACTAAGCACTATGATCGCATCATCAAGCACTATTATTACACATTATCGAGCATTAGTGAGGCTATTAAGTCCAGCTATCGCGTATGATTATTGCACATCCCCAAGTGCTATTTTTTGCAAACTATTGTATTATCACTGTTATTAACAGAGACTATTTCTACATACTCATCCATCACAAAGTGCATCCATTGTACTTTACTTTAAGATATTTCTACCCTGCCTTTCCTCGTGGTTCAAGGCGGCTTACCATGATTACGTGTTATATGACTTACTATGCAAAAACACTATTTAAGGGGCATTATCATGAAGCGCTATTGTTATGAATAAGTACACTATCCCGCATTATTAGTAATTTTTGTTTTCCCATCTGCATTACGTCTCCCTAAATGTGACCACTGCGTGCTCAGTACCATACTACATACTCCCTAAGTGCAGTTTCCCCCCATAATTGCTATTATTAGGGGTTTTGCACACGCTTGACAAGAGCAATGTTTGCCCATCGTTCCAATTACTAAGGGCGGCACACGCTTCTAACAAGTGCAATGTTTGCCCATCGTCGCAATTACTAGGGGCTGCACACGCTTCTAACATGTGCAATGTTTGCCCATCATTCCAATTACTAGGGCTGCACACGTCTTCTAGCAAGTGCAATGTTTGCCCATCGTTCCAATCACTAAGGGCGGCACACGCTTCTCTAACAAGTGCAATGTTTGCCCACCGTCGCAATTACTAGGTGCTGCACACACTTCCAACATGTGCAGTGTTTGCCCACCGTCGCAATTACTAGGTGCTGCACACGCTTCTCTAACAAGTGCAATGTTTGCCCACCGTCGCAATTACTAGGTGCTGCACACGCTTCCAACATGTGCAGTGTTTGCCCACCGTCGCAATTACTAGGTGCTGCACACGCTTCTCTAACAAGTGCAATGTTTGCCCACCGTCGCAATTACTAGGTGCTGCACACGCTTCCAACATGTGCAGTGTTTGCCCATCGTTCCAATTCTTAAGGGCTGCACACGTCTTCTAGCAAGCGCAATGTTTGCCCATCGTTCCAATTACTAGGGGCGGCACACGCTCCTCTAACAAGTGCCATGTCTGCCCACCGCCGCAATTCCTGGGGGCTGCACACACTCCTAACGAGTGCCGGTTTTTGCCCATGGTTGCCACGACCAAAGTGCCGCCGCATGCGACCATGACCTTACGGCGAGTCTCGCGGCGGCCTTTCTAACCCCACACCCCCTCCCTCTCCCCTCCCTACCTTCCAGCACCGAGTAGACCTTGTCCAAAGCCATCTCCGCGCTCGCTCCTCCGCGCACCTGTGGCTGGCCGGCCGGCCGGCCGGGGAGCGCCGCCTCTCAGCGCGGGCGCTTCATCGCCGCCATCCCTAGCAGCCCCCCGCCGGCACCGTCTCCGCGTCTCCCCGTCCTCGCCTCCTCCTCAGGCTCGCCTCCGCCGCGCCGCCCTCAGGACTGCCCCCGGCTGGCCATGGCGACTCCCGCCCGGCCGCCCCCTCATGCCCGGGGCGCGCGCCTGGAGGGCGGGAAACTTGACCCGGGGCGGGGGGCGGAGAAGGGGGAAGGGGGGCAACGCCGCCTCCTCCTCCTCCTCAGCAGCGCGATTCCCGGGCTCCACCTGCCCTCCGCGGGACCGGGTCCGAACGAGAGGCGGAGGAGGCAAGTCCGTGTTCCCTCCGCCGTCGACGCCGGCACGGCTCCTTCTTCTTCCCCTCAGCGGGTCGCTCTCGGCTGCCTCTCCCCCTGCCTTCCCTCCGAGCGGCCGGGCGGGGAGTGAGGCGGGCGGAGGGCGGGTTGTGTGAGGGAGAGGAGCCGCCGCCGCCGCCGCTTGTACGCATGTGTCCCACTCCTCTCCCCTCCGCGCCTCTTCCTCGCAGCAGCGCCTCACAACGAGCGAGGCGGGCCTTTTTTTGGCCCCCCTTCCCTCGCCGGCTGGTTCTGCCTCGTCTTCGGGAGGGCTCGGGTTGCCAGCCTCCAGGCGGCGGCTGGGGATCTCCCGCTTTCACAACTGTTCTCGAGGAGACTGGGGGGAACAGCCGCCTCAGGAGGTGGGCTCTGTGGCACGGGGCCCCGTTGAAGCCCTTCCCCGACCCACTCCTTTGGGCGGTGAAGGGCGGGGTATAAATCCAATCTCTTCTCTTCTCCTTCAGCCATCCACCCCCAAATCTCCAGGTATTTCCCAGTCTGGCAACCCTAGAAGAAGGTGTGACAACCCCCCCCCCCCCCAAAAAAAACCCCAAATAGAAATCAGGCATCGTTAAGAGGGCTTTTCCAGGGTTCAAAAACGGCTACGAGGGGTGTTGGCAACTTCACAACAACAGCCTTGCAAGGCAGGGCCTGGTGATGCTCAAAACCCCCCCCCCCCGCGTTGGAGGTGGCTGTTGGGGATATTCTAGAAGAAGAAGAAGAGGAGGAGATTGGAGCGGAGATTGGACTCAGAGTCTCAGAGCAGCTCCTTCCCTTCCCCACAAAAGACATCCTGTGGGGTAACTGGGGCTGAGAGAGCTCTGACAGAAACTGCTCTCTTTCAAGAACAGCTGTGCCAGAACTATGGCTTGCCCAAGGTCATCCAGCAGGTGCAAGTGGAGGAGTGGGGAATCAAACCCGGTTCTCCCAGATTAGACTCTGCGCACTTAACCACTACACCAAACTGATTTAACCACTACACCTCAAGATGGCCATCGTTCACTGAATAAGTTGTGGTAAACAATATGGGGTGTGCTGGAGGATTCCTGGAGGTTTGGAGGGTGCGGGGAGGGGAGGGGAGGGGAGGGGAGGGGAGGGGAGGGACCTCAGCAGGGTAGAATGCCACAGAGTCCAAAGCAGCCATTTTCTCCAGGGGAACTGATTGGTGTTGTCTGGACATCGTTTGTATTTCCAGGACCTACCTGGAGGTTGGCGACCCCACCCACCCCCAAGTTGGCGGTGGTGAAGGAGATATCCTCAATAAGATTCACTGAATTTGTTGTGTTAGACAATATGGGATGTGGCTGTCCAACCTAACTCTGGGTTGGGAAATTCCTGGAGATTTTGCGGGGGGGGGGGGGAGTGAAGAACCTTGGGAGGGCAGGGTTTTGGGGAGAGGGGAGAACTCGGGGTATAATGCCGTACAATCCACCCTCCAAAGCAAACATTTTCTCCTGGGGAACTTGTCTCTGTCATCTAGAGATCAGTCATAATTCCAGGAAACCTCCAGGCACAACCTGGAGGATGGCAACTCTACTGCCTACTGAGTTCAGGGTGGTCTAGTGATATAGCATGTGGAACTAGGATGTAGGGAAGCTGTGTTCAAATCCTCTCTTGGCATGGAAGTTACTGGGTGACCTTAAGAAAATAAGAGCCCTGCTGGATCAGACCAGGGGTCCCTTTAGTCCAGCATCCTGTTTCACACAATAGCCAACCAGATTCCCTGGAGGGAGGACCAACAAACAGAGAATAGAGGCCAAAGACTTCCCCTGGTTCTGCCTCCTGCCATCCTAGCGCTGCCTCTAGATGTGGAAGTTCCCTTCAGTCACCATGGCTAGTAGCCACTGATGGACATGAATCTCTCTAATCCCCGTTTTAAACCCATGATAAGCCGGTCATTCTTAACCTATCTCACAAGGTTGTTGCAAGGATAAGATGGAGGGGAGGACCATGCATAATGACCCTGCGATGTTTGGAGGAAAGGTGGGATGAAATTGCATGGATTAAATAAATAATAAATTTGTGGCAGAGGCAAGATTTGAACCAGGAACGGACTGCTGCTTTTCCGTTCGTACAGGCAGGGCTATTTTGGGGCAGGAACGCACAGGAACAGAGTTCCGGATGGCTACCTAGTTGGCAGGGCCGGCTCTATCACTAGGCCAACTAGGCGGCCGCCTAGGGGCGCAGCTGGCAAACGGGGCTGCGGAGAGACTGAGAGAGACTCAAACCAGGAGATAGTGCACTTAATGCAAACCATGATTTACCATTATGTCTGAATGTAGCTTTCCATTCAGGCTAAGAACCAAAACTTAGCCTTGAGCCAATGCAGATAGACTCGTAGGCGCTGCGGCCAGCTGGTGCAGGTAGCTGCTGGTGGGGCTGGAGAACTGGTGAGCCCGGGCAGGCGGGTGGGCACTGGGGCCGGGGGTATCCCTTGCGGGCGGGTCTCCAGCGGTGGAGAGGGCGGCTCTGCGGTGTGGAGGGGTGCTACAAGGCAGCCTCACCTAAGGGGGGCGCCACAAGGTAGCCTCGCCTAGTGCGCAAAAAATCCTGGGGCCGGCCCTGCTAGTTGGCCATAGCTACAGCCTCCCCCCTGGGTTCCCCAGGCACCCTGCAAGCCACAGTGTGCCTGGGGAAGCCAAGCCAATCCAGGGAGGGAAGGCAGTTTTAACTGCCTCCTCTCCTCGGGTTCCCCAGGCGCCTCACAGCTGCAGGGCGCCTGGGGAAGCCGATCCAGAAACTGCCTTCCTTCCCTTGGGTTCCCCATGCGCCCTGCAAGCCACGGGGCACCTGAGGAAGCCAATCCTGGGAGGGAGCCGTGCTGTCAGGGGTGTGGCCCAATATGCTAATGAGTTCCTGCTGTTGGGTGTGGCCTATTATGCAAATGAGTTCCTGCTGGGCGTTTTCTTCAAAAAAAAAGCCCTGTGTACAGGAATACTGCAGAGGAAGGCTAGAATATGATTCATGCTTCCTGCAGCAAACCCACACTTGCCACTTTTCGCACCCCTCTCCTGCTGTTAGTGTGCATGGGGGGAGGAGCAGAAAATACCTGTGCAGAGGTTTCTAACGTGAGAAAGAAAAAAAAAGGCAGTTTTGGAAAGAGCTTGAATGGTGTTTCTGAATTGATGGTTAAGGCTGCACAAGAAGGGTGATTTATAATCCTATTTCTGCCTTCCTGTGCTTTACGATGCACGTGCGATTTCAGTCTCTCATGGCTGTCAATCGTTTCAGCAACCTTTACAAGTCCGTTTAAAATGGACTGTTTTTCACACGTGCAAACCTGCAGTGGGAGACTGGCTGCAAGGAGTCTTGTTTTGATACTATGCCAGTGGGACAAAATAATTTACCTGTGCTACTTTGCACACGTTTAAATCAGGCCCTCAGTTGCTACACCTGAAGAGGTAGCAAACCAGAGATCTGTAGACCGTGAGGGGCATTTACAGTAGCATGCAAACATTGCATACCTAGCTGTTGTACTCACAAAGTAGCCTTGTTTGAACAAGAAACTGAGCCTTTGTGAAGTTGCATGGGAAAGCACTTCTGTCCCACCGGTGTGACATTTAAATTGGGCCACCTGGAAGTTTGGCTGTACGCTAAACCAGGAAGCGGGCAGTGATGGTTGTGTGGCGTAGTGGTTAGGTTGTCAGGCTAGGATCTAAGAGACCTGGGTTCAAATCCTCTCTGCTGTGAAGTTCACTGGGTGACCTTGGGACCAGATTGTGTGAAGGCTATGGGGCATAATGGGTATCAGACTAGGATTTAGGAGACTCGAGTTCAGATTTGTACTCTGCCTTGAAGTTTGCTGGGTGACTTTGGGACCACTGACACTCAGCCTAATGTACTTCACAGGGTTGTGAACATGAAATGAGGAAAGGAAAATTATATATGTTGCTTTGAGTTTCTTCAAGGAAAGAATGGGGCAAAAATATGATAGACACATGGGTATGGAAAAAAGCTAAGAAGAAGAAGAGATTGGATTTATACCCTGCCCTTAAAAGCCAGGAAGTACATAGCCACAGGGTGTGATAGGAGAAGAAACTCTGAAGCAGTTGGGGGTGATGGGAAGGGAGGCTGAAGATGAGAAAAGGGTAGGGGATGTTTGGGGTGGGGAAAGCCTGTGCAAATGGGGTAGGTAACGGGATGGAGCCCCTGGAGGTAGGGAACGGGGTGGAGCAGGTGAAGTGAGAGAGGATGGATTGACAGGGTGGGAAAAGATGGGTGATTTGAGGGGTGTGTGTGTCAGGGCTAGGGAGAAATAGGCAAGGGGGCTTGGGGGACATATAAAAAGGAAGAGGCTGGCAGCTGAGAAGGGGCCTGATTGGTAGAAGAAGAGGAGATTGGATTTATACCCCACCCTTCACTACCCAAGGGAGTCTCAGAGTGGCTTCCAATCTCCTTTCCCCTCCCCACAACAGACACCCTGTGAGGTAGGTGGGGCTGAGAGAGCTCTCTCTCGAGAACTGCTCTTGAGAGAACAGCTCTGAAAGCACTTATGACTGACCCAAGGTCACACCAGCAGCTGCATGTGGAGGAGTGGGGGATCAAACCCTGTTCTCCCAGATTAGAGCATGCTCTTAACCACTACGCCAAACTGGCAGGGAAAGAAGAGGTGGTGGAAAGTTCGGGGTGTTAAATTTAGCCAAGGTTTTGGCCTCAGAAGCCAACGCCATGTCTCCCCCCAAGTTCCCTCCACAGAGTGCTTCTGAACAGGGGGGTTTTTCCCTCGCCACAGTCAGCTAACATCTAGTTGAGATGCGAGACCTGCAGATGGTGCGACTCCAAGGCAGGACCGAGTCCTGAAAGCACCATTTTAAAATGCCAAGCTCCGGATGACATTCCTTGTCTCTTCCCCCCTCCCTCGGCCATCTGAAACTGGCACTCCGCACATCACGCCTTCCTCAATCTGTGTTTCCTTCTAAATACATTGGCTGTGAGATGTAACCAAGCAGCCAGTTCCCCAAATTGCCGCCTGAACAAGCAGCTGAACACGCTGCTAAATAGCACGGCTGGGAGAGAGGAAGTTTGATGGATCTGGGGTGGGAAATCATTGCTCCAATTCCAAATGCGCTGATTTCATTATGAGTAAACCTAATTGTGGACAGTGAGATTTCTTTCTGTTTGCAGGGAACCGGGGCTCGCTTGCCTTTGCAACTCCTCTCGGCCAGGCAGAGGAAACTGACGGTTGCTGTGTGAGGGTGACATCGCCGGATCCTTTCGAGCTAACCGCTGCGCATACGTCTTGCTGTATTTACTCACTTGTGTTTGCCCAGGAGAGACCCAAGAGTTAAGGTGATTGAACCTTTTATTGGATTAACTTCTCTCTCTCGTCCTCTGGGGCTGACGGGGCAAAAACACTCCATACCAAACAGATTTGTCTAGCTCTTCTCAGTATAGTTCAAACAAGGCTTATTGTATGAGGAGTAGGGTGGGGTGGATGCTTTTGTGAAACTGCACCCGGGGAGAAAAATCTGAATGAAAAATCAGAAGAGCGGCCGTGGAACCCGTTTCTTGGCAATTTTGTTTTTTGAGTTCCAGGCTGTGCCTAGTTCTTAGCCAAAGGGATGCCGAAGTGGATGTCTGGATGGATGGAAGCCACTGTGATCTGGTAGCCCTTCCCCTCATCCCTAGATTATGGAGACTCTCTGTCTTTATTCAGGGGCAAAGGAAATGCACTCTGCAGTGGCTCAAAGGCACTGTCACCTATTCTTGTTTCAGGGACGGATCAGTTGCATTAAGAACAGGTGGCAGGGCTGAGCCCTGAATCCATTTAAGCCCTGATTCCAGATAGCTAATTGCACAAGCAAGCTATTTTTTTAAAGCATTGCAGAAAACATTTGCAGGACAGATTCCTGAGCTGCCCGTCTGCAAATACGAATACGCTTCATTCTACTTGGAGGATGCCTACAACATCCTGTTGGGAAGGTCTGAATACATTGCATCCCTTTTTCATCTCTGTTTACACCTGGACCAATGACGACATATCATGAGATGACATCAAGCCTGTCTGTTTGTAACTCCCATAATGAGAAGAAGAAAAAGAAGAAGAAGAAGAAGAGGAGATTGGATTTATACCCCTCCCCACAACAGACACCCTGTGAGGTGGGTGGGGCTGAGAGAGCTCTTTCCCAAGCTGTCCTTGAGAGAACAGCTGGTACAGAGCTATGGCTTGCCCAAGGTCATCCAGCCAGGTGCAAGTGGAGGAGTGGGGAATCGAACCCGGTTCTCCCAGATTAGAGTCCGCGCACTTAACCACTACACCAAACTGGCTGAGGAGGCACAGTTTTGTATTTGTTTTGGTGGAGACAAAAATGTATCATTTCTAGGCACTGAAAGAATGTCTCCCCCCCCCCCCCCCACTACCTCATTGTGACACCAGGGCATAGTGTCTCACATTCTTCCACTTCACACATCAGTCTTCTTTGCTGGAAACCGTATCTTCCTCTTTCCCCGTTTTTCTAGGTGAGGAGCGCTTCAGGTACATAGTGTTCTAGGGTCCTTATTTCAGAATCTACTGTGGGATCAGCTGGTCCTATCTTTTTGTGGGATTATTTTTTACTTTTTCGGAACTGATCATTCCGTCTGTCTACACTACCCTGATGTGTGAAATTAGAGTTTAACGGTACAGTAAAGTGTCTCAGCACATATCCTCAAAAATCATGTTAATGGGTGTAATAGTCATAAATATTAAGTGCTTAAAGATTTAGGCACTATGTATAAAAAAGAAAAACCAACGAAGACAGGTCCTGGTCCTGTAAGGTTATATACAGCAGTGGAGGGGTCCTACTGTGGCGTCTGTGGGTGCCATGGTGTCCACGGATAACTTTCCGGGTGCCTGCCAAGCGTTTTTAAAAAGTGGGGGGCTTCTGCCCAGCAAGGCCTCTGACTGACCACTGGAGATTGCTTTGGCAGCAGCTGCCATCATAGCACAAGGATCTTCACATCGTGACTGAAGGGAAGCTGCGGCACCCATTTTCTGTCCAACTTTGCCTCCCGTGGCAGCTGTTTTGTGGCAGTACCTCCCACGCTATGTCAGAATTCCAAAGGTGCCCACCAGGGGTGTAGCCAGAAAATTTTGGTTGGTGGGGGGTTGGGAAATCTGGGGGGATGGGGGAGCAGGGGATAGAGAGAGAGAGAGAGATCCCATTGACCGGCAGGTGAAGAAGAGCAGGGTCTTTCCTTACTTGCCAGCACAACTCCCACAGCGGGGGTTGTGGGTCATGGGCCATGAGTGAGGGGGCACCGCCCCTAAATGCCCCACTGTGGCTACAAGGCTTGGTGCCCGCAGGCTTGAAAAGGTTAGGCGCCCCTGCAGGAGTGTATATATCATACAATGCTGTATAATTACTAACTTTAACAGGTTCAGAACTTGAAAATTCTATGTTTCCCAATAGCAGATATAGTAGAATATAGTCGGGCTAATCCTGACTCCAGTGATCCGTACAGTCTGCACTCTGGTACCCTTGCGGTATTTCATCTGCCGGGGCCCCAGTATTTAAGGCAGCAATTTGCAACTGAATCCAAAGGGCTAGTAAATCTAACAAACTGCTTGTAAATTAGATGGATACTTATAAACGGCTGCCTTTTTATATCTATTTTAATAGCTCAGTTTACTCACTGGAGCTTGAATAGTAATGGATTCCATGCCTTATATATTCTGCTGTTGTCCTGATGTTCCGCGGCAACTTTAAAAGGTTTTTTTTTTTGGTTATCATTATTGTCTTGAAAGGTTAGGTACCCTTACTGAAAGAAGAAAAGGTCATTGCTATCTTTCATACTCTTGTTAAATGCTTTCCAAACAGGGAAGATGATACGTTGGTCCACTATCTGATGGTGGGGGGGAAATGAGCAAGCTTTCAATTGGAACAGAAGTCTTGGGAATCTATGAATTATAGCAAGTGAGATAGGGGGATGGGCTCACAGGGACGGAGACTGGAGAACACAAAAGCGCTGGAGGTATTTTTGGTGCAGTAGATGGCGCTGTTTCATCTACTAGCTCTTGTCGGTTAGGATGCCGGGTGCTGAACATGCGGCATCGGTGTGGTAAGGATGGTAGGAGTCAGGGTCATAAACTTGGCACTCATTTGCATTTTTCTTAGCAATTTGTTTTGGCAGATTCTTTATGGGATGAGCACAGTCAAAAAAGATTTTCAAAATTCCTTTCTCCTTTATAAATGGCAGAGCTGCTATACAACCTCACGCAGAGGAATGAGGAGTTGCATGCATCTTGCGCATGCCTTCCTCTACGTCAGAGAGCAGCTGTGATGCTCAAATGAAAGAAACAGACTCTGCAGAAATGAAGCCGCCTTATTCAGCAGATCTGCGATTTCAGCACTTTAAAAAAGCCTCTGCCGCTGAGATGAGTGACGGAAGTTTCTGCTGAGTAACTGAGACACAACATGCAGCTTGTTAATGGATTTCTGCCTGTCTTCCCACCCCCACCCCCTGCCCTGCAGTTGGGACTCTTGAGGCCCAAGGTCAGAATGTGCTTCACGTCACTGTGTGAGTGTAGCTGGGATGGCTGTGGCAGGTGTCACTGATGATTAGAGTTTATACAGTGCCATCGACGTACGTGGCATCTTGCGGAGTGGCTTGAGCGAGAGTCAGGCCCCACTGCCCAGGAGAGGTTGTAAGGCCATGCTGCAGTGGGGAAGCAGGACAAGTACATGCCATAACCTGAAGGTGTCTTGAATCGTGCAGGTTACTGCCTGCGAATAGCCCCGGTTGTCGAGTGTCTGCCTACTGAGGACTCCCTGACGGACAAGCAGAGAAAGCCGGAAGGAAGAGCAGTTGCACATACAGAGAAAAACCACCACTGGCTGAATTTCTTCCATTATTCTTAGTGGTTGATTTCCCTTAGCAATTGGGAGGAGGAAGACAAGGGGGGGGGGAAGAGATGGGGGAAAGACCAATGGAAGAAAGCAAGCAGTTAAGATCCTTCTTTCTGGGCATGTGCAAGCGTGATTACTGTCAAGTTAGACTGGGGGAAGCTTTCCTAATGGGGGGAGGAAGCCTTCCCACAGAGAAGGACTGCAATATGTAACTTAAGTGGTTTAACTTTTAGAGGCATGTTTAAAAGGTAAGGGAGAGTATCATTGTCCGATCCTAAGATAAATTTGCAATTAGATTTTTTCCTATGTATTTTGAATTTATTTTTTACATATTTATACCAATTGGAAAGGAATCATCATGAAAGTGAAAGCCCATGTAAAGCATCCACAACTGGAGGATATTAGAACTCATATCCAGGTGTCCTCTAGAAGGAATAGCATCCAGCATTGTCCGATCACTGCAAATCAAAATGTCTTTGCTATAGTATTACAGAGATAAGTGGCCTTGAAATAGTTGACATAA
Organism: Lepidodactylus listeri; assembly: GCA_029233225.1. NCBI lineage: Eukaryota > Metazoa > Chordata > Lepidosauria > Squamata > Gekkonidae > Lepidodactylus > Lepidodactylus listeri. The sequence goes on from JARCFY010000017.1 coordinate 50,376,121, forward strand.
ACTGAGTAAACCTCGGGTCCGTTAGCAAGGATTAAAGAGCAGGGTGTCTCTACAGTGTAATCGTGAAGTCAATATTCACAGCAAAACATCAGATTTCTTAAGCCTCTAATATGTAATGGAAAGACACTTTATCCATGCACAAATTATAGACCCTTATCCTACAAATACTCAAGTTGCACATGAATACTTTGTCCTAATCTGGGGTGGTTTCTCAAGCTTCAGAAGTCAAGGATGCCGCTCTCTTCCAGGAGTCATGAGAACATAGCTTGGATTATTGCCACAAAGCAGTTTAACCAAACGTCTCTGATAGCAAAGGAGTCGAGGTGTGGCTGAAGGGAGGTACATAGGCCTATTCAAATGTGAATCCGATATAGCGTATGTGACCAGCTTTGGGGCCTCAGCTCAGGGATGGCCTGGGAGTAAAAGTACATGTCTTTTCAAGGGATCCTTCCTACAGTTCTGTACCTATTGCTGAAGCGCCAGTAGAACACATGACTTGCGGGGAGAAGTGCACTTAGGTGCATTTCTTTTTGTCCCACAGTGATCTGGATTAGATAAATCAGTGCTCAGGGACTACTGATCGCCTCTTGCTTTTTGCCGGCTCTGATTCTATCATACAGCTTTACAAACAAGGGGGTGGTAGAATGCCCAAATGTGGGACACAGGAAGGCTGTTCTACAGGTTCTGATGCTACTACACAGCAGGTAACTTTGCGTAGGAACTGACACTGGCAAACACAGCGTATCAGACCTGTGGAGTTTTCACTGAGTGGCACATATGCTGGGAAGTTGAAAACTTCTGCCAACAACATTATTCAGTGTTGTTTCCACTCATGTAATTAGGTCTTTTCTCACCATCCAGGTACCATAAAGATCTCCTGGATGGGTACTTTCTAACTACAGTGGCCCTCTTCATCCTGCTGTTCATGGCGGAGTTGATACAAACACCCTCGCAAAGACCCGGAGCCTCCATGAGATGCTCAGCCTGTGCAGAGAGCTAAGGGCACGCCGGCTGAATGATCCAAGAGGCCGCTAAAACAACACTTGCTTTTCTATACACTGCCAAATATATCCCACTAACCGGCTGATGTTACAATTGTTTGGTTTTTTAAAAAGCCAGCTCTCATGACTGCCAGAGCAGAGTGTTCTAAAGGGTCATGAACCTCTGTGCAACACAAGGTCTGTTCATTCTAGCTGAGCCTCAGCTGGCGCAATGCTGAATGCAAGGTGGAGAGGTAAGAAGGAGGTTGGCGCTAGAAGGCAGCATTCAGTCATCACCCATCCCCCCAAATCAGACCCTTTTACCTCAAAAGGGGTAGGGGGGAATCAGGCATTTCTTTCTCCTTCTGTCTCACAGCTGCAGTGGAAAGAATATCCCCATCATACTTCCTACTTTTCCCTTTCCGCACTGTTAGGGATGGGGAGACAAAAAAAAAACACCAAGGGAGGAAAATAGAAGTAGCACAGAGATTATACTGTTCACTTGAAAGGTCTTCCCTCTATATTTGGAGTGTACAGCAGGAAACGGCGCCAGCTCAGAACCGCCAGAGCAGCTAATAGGCACAGACAGTGGTGCAGTGTGAAAACAACAGACTCTGTCAGGGCTTGACCGATAGCCACAAGAAAGGCCAGTGACAGCTAGGGAGAAAATGATTCAAATCCCCAGCTCTTCCCTCTTTTGCTACTGCCCCATGCAGTCCTAAGGGCAGGGCAGAAATAAGATCGAACGGCTATGACGGGAGGGGAGCGCAGCTCAGCAGAGCCGGTGGCCCCCACCAACCCTTTCAATTTAGGGAAACGAACAGCTGGGGAAGACACTGGCCTTAAAGAGATGGAGTCAGAGGAAGCAAATACAGAGCTACATAGCCTGGATCCAGCATGAGAGACAGCTTTGCATGTATCCTGCATTTCCTCAGTTTCTTTCCATGATCCCTCTATAAAGAAGTCTGTGACAAGACAGCTATATTTACCCAACATTTGGTTCGGCTGTCCATATAGACAACCCACGTCCTATTGCTAGCAAGCACTGGTGCCTTCCCAGCATTTGTAAACTGAGCCAGTGTACGTCATCTAACTTAATATACTCCATTTATTAAGGAACACAGGTTAACAGTTTTCAAAAAACATCATAAATCATGAATTAGCAAGTCTGAGAATAAAGGATGTCCACATTACATCAAGTATTTCCAACATAATTCATTTAACAGAAGAGCCCTAGCTTAAATGGTATCTGGAAAACAGTGAACATCTTGAACATAGCTGGGATTTTCTTTGCTCACAGCCCCGAGGCTTAAATCATTTAGTCTGGTACTGCATCACAGCCTCAGATAAGGTTACATCAAAATTAAAATAGTATAGTCTGGTCCTTAATAATGCAGAGTTGGAAGATCATACAATATGCACCTGTTCTTAGAGGATTCTGTCCTGTTTCCCAAGAACTTCACCTAATCTTGGTGGTCGAATGTTTTCATGATTAAGTTCTACTATAACATTATGATGAACGCCAATAAAAAAAGAGTCATGCAACATTCTTCCATTGTAGGAAGGCATGATTTGAAATATAAATTGAATTACACACTTCCATATCAAATATTAATCTGTTAATCATAGCAATAATGATGAGAGTTTTTTTGTCAGCTACTGTAGGATGTTTGTATCTTCCAATTTAAAGCTTTTCCTCTCACTTGATTGGTTCCAAAGATTAATAGATAAAGCAGTCAAGAGTGCTTCAAATCAAACACCCCAAGAGTACAGGCGGAACAATAATAGGTGTTTTCCTTCATCTGACAATCTGCTGGAGAGTCAATTACAAAAATGCAATTCACATGTTGGCATTGCATAAGCAGAAGGACCAGTTCAAGCGGCACTAAAATGAATTTTGCCTTGCTGAAACTTTTAATTTTACACGCAACTTCCCTTTCAGGAAACGCACAGAAGAAAATGAGGGCATGTCAATGGTGGAATGTGTTCGACAGAATCCATGACGGAAAAGGAATCTACAGTTTGAGTAAACAACTGGCGATATATACAACCAAATCACCGGAAGGCCATGTGAGATAGGTTCGATTTTTAACACTTCCCAAATAAATTAAGAACAATGCAACATTTACAAATAGTACAGTAAGAGTACCGTCCCCTCCCTCCTGTCACTGTAAGCTAGAACGCAGTGTTTCAGATCCAGCAGCAATTTCTCCATCAAGCTGTTAAGGCATGTTACATAGCATCGAAGTGGAACCGGTGGGCTTCTTGTCTTTTCTCTCGATCGTCTGCTTTCTGGAAAATAACAAGAACTGCGGTGGGTAGGGAGCAAGTCCTGTATTTTCAGTGCCCATCCTAAGTACACTTTCCTGGAAGCAAACCCAATTGAACAGACCTCTGCAGGATTCTGACCAGACTCGCTTAGGACTGTTCTCTTTGGCTCCTGGAAACTCACAGAACATTGTGTGGAAGGAAATGGACAGCCTCCTTAAATACCTGCCATTCTGGACAAGGCACTGCATTCAAAAAATGTATTGATTTCCTGCATTTATGAAGAAGAGAGAAGAGATTGGATTTATGCCCCGCCCTTCACTACCCAAGGGAGTCTCAGAGCGGCTTACCATCTCTCCCCCCCCCCACAACAGACACCCTGTGAGGTAGGTGGGGCTGAGAGAGCTCTGACAGAAGCTGCTCTTTTTCAAGAACAGCTGGTACAGAGCTATGGCTTGCCCGAGGTCATCCAGCAGGTGCAAGTGGAGGAGTGGGGACTCAAACCCGGTTCTTCCAGATTAGAGTCCGCGCACTTAACCACTACACCAAACTGGCTCTCCACCCTTCTCCCCAATGGGAACCCAAAGCAGCTGACATTGTTCTTCTCTCCTCCATTCTATCCCCACTACCACCCTTATGAGGGAGGTTAGGCTGAAAGGGTGTGACTGGCCCAAGGTCACCCTCCAAGCTTCCATGGTGAACCGGGGGCTTGAACTCGGATCCTTCAGATCCAGTCTGATGCTCTTAACTACTAAACCACGCTGGGCTCTCAATGGCTGCTGCAGCTGAGAAGCAACTCTTTTTGGTATTAAACACCAAGTGATTTGGACTGGTCTATTAAGCAATACGTTTCCAGAGCAGCGATACTTAATTAAAGCAGAAATTTGCCATCACCTGGACTGCAATAAAGAATCTAATACCGTGAGATGCAAGGAAAGACATTGGAACTTCTACAACCCGAGAAGACCCAGTTGGAGGTGGCCAGAATTACCATTTTAAGTACAGAAGAGCAACCAGATCTTTTAAAACTCAAGAAATGAGTCAGTACATCAGAGGAAACAAGTGATTAAAAACATGCCCAGGAAAGCAGATAAAAATTTCAGAGTCCATTCTTTGGTCGATGTGGGCATATGACTGACATGCTAATGCTTTGGACAAAGATAAGGAAAGGTATATTTTAGGCTCTCTCTAGGGTCCAGGTGTGTCTTCACTGGCTGCCTTGTCATCATCCCTGCCCCCTGGGTCACTCTGTGTCCAGCACCGAAGTGTCTGCCAGCATTGCTTTCTGACGGTCTACGAGGCCAAGTACACGCTTATACCTGTAACTGGAAGATAAGTCGGAGGCAGCAAGGGAGACATGTCTGCTGAGTGGTTTGCGCAAAGTGTGCGCCCTCGCTTCCCTCACCCTTATCTGACAAGCTGTTCTTGCTCTCTAAGGTTACAGAGGGACCGCGTGTTGAATTGACTCTGCCCTTCTGGATTTTGCTGCCAGCCCTTTTATCTTTTTGGAAAACAGAACTGCTAGGAGGTGTTATCGCACTCTGGCCTCTCGGCTGTGACACGCTCTCGCCACGGAAGCTCTGACAGGTCTCAGTCTGCAAAAACAGCCTGCAGTATGTGTCCCCATCCCCCCCCGCAGAGCCAATTCGTACTGCATAATGTGCCGCTGTCTTTCTCTCTTAACCCCCCCACCCCACCTTTGCTCCTTTCAAACAGTAATTCCAAGCCAGTTCTGCTCTCGCTTTCGCATGGCATTTGGGAAAGGTTAGCTCTTTCATTTGTCTCTCAAGTCCGAAAGGCAGGTGCATCCAGGTATAAATGAAGACACTCCGTTGTGTCCTTGCATATGGAACCAAGAAATAATACTGAATTGGGCCAACTGTTTTTAATAGGGAAACTTGCCTTAAAAACCCTCCAACGTTTTTAAGAAGCGAGGCAACACTTTCAGATCTCACCCATGGACTGGTTTTCACAAACCTCTCTGCTTTCCCCAGACCCCTGTGGAGTGTCAGCTTCCATATCCCCAGCACACGCTTTCCTGTAATAATACACTTTCCTGTATTAATATAACGTCCTTTACTGTATGCCTCCAAATTTTAGCAAGTGCTCCAATTCACGGGGGGAAGGTGTCACTGTCCATTTTAGAATTTAGGGATGAGTGGCATCTTCAGCCAGCAAAAAGACAGCAGCAAGAGCTTAGCTCAAGGCAAAGAACAGAACACCTCCCCTGAGCATCTAGTTTCCTGGTTAGTTTGCATTTCCAGCCTCTGACACTGGTGTTAAATTTTTTGCAGAGTTTCACGAAAATACCCCCTACTATATTCAAGCTGCGTGCAAAACCCTTTCTAAACATCCAACTCATTCCTTTTGTCTCATGAAAGCCGACAGGCAGCTACAGTGAATTTAAAATGCAGCAATTTTGACCAGCTACGATTACGGCCTGGCTAGGCAGCGGTGCGTATTGGCCACCCTGCTGGCTAGCTGTTAACACTGAATAGAGAGTCATGTGAGAAATTGGGACACATTTTTCTTTTGTGGTATTAAAAGAAGCTTCTCAAATGGCTTCGGCAGATCAGTGCATTTCTATAGAGTAAAACAGTCAGTTTTGCTCATGGTAAAATGTTGCGGTTGTGCAGCTTGTCAATACAAGTCAGCAAGGGTTCCTAATTCAGAGGGAAGAAATCCTTTTGTATTACAGCCTGGCTGAAGATGAAGAAAAAGTGGTTTAAATTTCATTCATTGCCAGAAGCCACACTGTGCGGTGTGCCTTTCAGGAAACTGTGGGCAGAGCAAGACGCTCAAAGCCATGGTTGCAGAAAAGCTCCAACTTTAGCACATCTCTAAGGCACCAACTCCTGAACTTTTCTCAGCCCAAATTGGTCTTCATGTGTTGTGGGTCAAGGTGGCAGGGTAGAATGTGGGGAATACTTCGTTTTTAAAAAAGCTCTTCTGTGTAAAGCAACAAAAACACCAGCTTCGCAAGAACAAATCTAGCACACTGGGGTAAAGGTTGTAGCCGAGCCCCTCCACCCGATGTGCTAGCATTCTACTTGCTGGAGTGTTTAAAAACAAAAAGATGTGAGCATTTAAAATGATGCTCCCCTCACCAGCCATCAGACGAGATATTTTATTCCTTGGATTTTTAAACAAAATTTATATGCCACCTCTTCCAAATCAGGGCCACCAAGGCAGCTTGAGAGCCAGTTTGGTGTAGTGGTTAAGTGCACGGACTCTAATCTGGGAGAACCAGGTTTGATTCCCCACTCCTCCACTTGCACCTGCTGGATGACCTTGGGCAAGCCATAGTTCTGGCACAGCTGTTCTCTCAAGGACAGCTCGGGAAAGAGCTCTCAGCCCCACCTACCTCACAGGGTGTCTGTTGTGGGGAGGGGAAGGGAAAGGAGTTTGTAAGCCGCTCTGAGACTACAAGTGAAGAGAGGGGTATAAATCCAATCTCTTCTTCTTCAGCTAACAGTTAAAACAGTATAAAAACATATGATAAAAACAATGAAAACTGAAGTTAAAATACATACTAAAAGCACATAAAAGAGTAATTAAAACACAGGACAGGAAGGAGGGATTGAACAAAATTTTTAAAAAGCTTTCACCTGCTGGTGGAAGACAGTGACAGAAGGGAGCAGAATATCCCTGGCGACAGTGTCTCATAGCTTGGTTGCCACAGCTGAGAAGGCTGTCTCCTGGGCACCCATAGCAGGGCCTCAGAAGATCTTAGTGGCCAGGCAGGTTCCCATCGGCTACCCTAGCCATGTCTTCCCATTCTGCTACACATGGGGAATCAGTGAAAGCAAGATGGGAGCAAGAGCAGAGATTTCCCTTTGGAAAGATGCCACACGATCTTGAGCAGGTTTCCTGTTCTACTCCTTCTCACAGCCCCTCTGTTTATCACTAACAGGGGGACTACTGCGACCACTAGTTCTATCCTTGTGGAGTCAGCAAATAAGGTTCTCCTGGTGGGGAATCTAATTTGTGCACGGTTCGTGTCCTGAATGACTCTTAACAGAAGTATCTAACACTTGCTAAGACCCAAAGGTTCTTGGGTCTATGATTGATCAACACCATTTACATGCAACTCTCTTCGACATTTAGGCCTAAAGCCGTACAAGATTGTATCTGAAGCTGCCTTATACTTCAAGGCAATGGTCTTTTGTGGTCCATTCTACATCTTGGTCTTTCTAGCCCTGCTACCAGAGACGCTTTTAACTGGCAATGCTGGAGACTGAACCTGGGACTTTTGGGACATTCTGTCACTGGGTTGGGACTCCTTTCCCTGCAGTGTACTGCAGCATTCCAATACGTGGTTACTAAAGAGAGTGCTGGAAACGATTCTATTTAGAAAAGCAAAACTTTGCAAAACTGATAAGCTCACTGTAAAAATGACAGCATGTTGTTACACCGTCTTGACTGGTGGCCAGACAAAAACATTTGCAAAATTCATTAGCGCTTACCTTCTCCTGCCAGTGCAATATGCCAATGATCGCCAGGATGAACACACAAACTCCAATCAGGGCAATGGCTGTGAGCAACACAATGTTACTTGGGGTCAGGTACAGTTTGGCGCTCCAGCTGTGGGGAAGAGGGGAACCCGAGAAAGCGTCAGTACTTTTGCTTAAAGACCTGACAACGTATTCTGTAGAAACTGTGGAAAGCAGAATGATGAAAAAGGCACAGTTTTAAATCTTCTGGATATGGATATTATGGTTTGTAAAATAGCGAGTAACACCCTCTGTCCTTGACCCCGACCTCGTCAGAAACTAAGCTGAGTTGGCCCTGATCAGTATTTGGATGAGAGGCCTCCAAGGGAACTCCAGGGTTGCTACGCACCGTTGCAGTGGCAAACCACCTCTGTTGGCCTTTTGCCTTGGAAACTTTTACGGAGATACCAGAGGTCATCGGCGACTTGATGGCGCTTTCCACCACAGACCCTCTTCGTGTTCCCCAGCACACTAGGCTTCTCACATCAGTCAGAGTTAACATTTTGATTTGCATTTCCAAGAGCTGACTTCTCCACTGCCAAGCTGATGTGCTATCTTTTTGTAAGTGGCACCTTTGAACACTGACAGTGAAGGCGTGGAGGGGGTGGACATAGAAAGAAAGCTGTCTTCCTGCCCTCCAGGAATGCCAGTAGGAAGTTTTTCCTTCCTTTGCTTCAGCACTGAATGGTGCCCCTGGCCTGAAGCTTTACAGAGGTGGAAAAGGTACACTGCTGCAGCTCCCACTGTGAACGAGACTCATTAGGTATGGAGATTTACATGGCAATAAAGCTTCCCTCGGTGGTCTCAGCAGAGGAGAATACCGGTTATATAAACCTAAACAAAGTAATGGCAGTTCCTTCCTTTCTTTTTTACAACTGCCATTTTCCAGGCTTTCCACGTGGCGTGCCCAAACTGTATGTAGTTGCCCTAAGCATCATATTCACAGTAAGCTCAATAGTACTGGAAAGAGGAGATTTTCTCCTCTCAAATGTGGCTAAAATGGTGAATCAAGTTTGGATGGTTTCAGAAACCTTACCCTAGGAAAACGATATACATAGGAGGTCGTTAGTTATTGGGAATGTGGGTGGGGGGGAGAGACCATCTTTTATAGGCTCCACAAGGGGCTGGCTGCGCTGCTTTGGTGTGTGCGTAATTGCTTGGCAAATGGCTCTATCGATTATTGGAAGTTCATAAACAGTATGTCAATGTAGGACCTGCAAGACAGCATTTAGCCCGTCCTGTGCCATCTCGCTCTCTCCACGGAGCACACAGTGTGCTCAATATTGATTTCACTTAATGCGTCTCAGCAAAATGAGCTGTAACTGCCCCGTTTGTGGAGAGGGGCAGAGAGTGGCTTAAACTCAGCCACATAGAAAATAACACCATTAAAATGGTCTTCTCTTAAATGGTACATCGAAAGTATATTTTTTTTCCAGTCCTGTCCTGCCCATTTATTCCTTCTCTCTTTGGGGAGAATGGTGGACCGGGGACAAGTCACCTGCTTCTGTAATTCTCCTCTCTTGGTTTGCCTGCGGTTTGCAGAACTGTAGGGTTGGAATTAAGCACTAGCACACAGGTGTCGAACTCCTTTGTTGCGAGGGCCGGATCTGACATAAATGTCACTTTGTCGGGCCAGGACTTGTGTGCCATAAAACATAAAGGTACCGGAGATACGAACTGTATAAAGGACAGCAGCTCGTAAGCTCCAAGTTGTTGTATCTTCACTGCAAGGCCCTATGGACCAGAGGGGAAGGGGCAGAGAGATAAACCAATATGGGCAATACTCCCTCTAAGCTGTGGAGTCTTGTGAGCAAAAATTCTACATTGTGAGCTACTGGCATTAAAGTTGTGAGCAAGCAGTTTGGCTTAAATTCGTTTGCTCGGGAGCCATCCTTCCTGAGCTGAGACAAAAATGTGTGAGCTGGAGGCTAAAAAATTGTGAGCTAGCTCACACTAACTTTGCCTAGAGGGAACACTGGCAGACTGGAGAGCCTGCAATGCAGCACTGGGCAGACACTTCCATGCTGCTTGACTGCTGCAGATGAGGTTGTTTCGCCATGCTGAAGCTATAATCGGAATGGTTCTGCCCACTCCCAACTTGCGCAGTCTCCCATTCCCTCCCTTGCACTAGCTTCTTGTGAGCTGCATAAGAGCCCTGGACGGGCCAGTTCCAGCCCCAGGCCTTCTGTTTGACACCCCTGCCCTAGCACCTTCCCTAGATTAAGTCAGGGCATCCCAAAGCAGACCCAAACACGAGCCCTCTTCTGTGGTCTCTTGAAAAACTGCACTTACTTTCACCCCATTTTATAGAAAGTTTACAATCCTACCTTTTACCTCAAAGGAACCTCTATTAATAGTGTGTCTACTTCTTAACTACTTAGTTTAACGAAGAAAGACTCTTAATGCCATGGATCATAATTAGACAGGAATAAAATCTTTTGTACACTTGCTTATCCTTATCTAAGCAAAAAGTCTAATTTCTGAAATCCCACCTATCTTGTTTTGGTTGATTTGCCTTTAGAGCAAACATGAAAAACATTTTAGGTTCATAAATAGTACCACAGGCTCATTTTGTTTTCCTGTGGATTTGCCCATAAGCGAGAATAATTTCCTGTAGTGATATAAATCCATCACCAGAGCTACCCATCGGCTGGTTCTCTCTCTTACACACATCCACATCAGACCCAAGAAAACAGATATCTGTCAAGATTCTGAACAATTTAACTTCTCGTCACCCTTTTTCTGTTTGTACCATTTCTGAATCTAACACAAGTCACAATAACTATCCATATGGGAAATTCTTTTTCTTCATTTGTATCAGTAGGACAAATTAGGGATGTTCCATTTGAACACATGCACCTGACCTGAAGGTCAGTATTGTCTCCTCAGACTGGCTGAAGTTTCTTTCACGTGACACGGCACCTACTGCCTGATCCTCTTAACTTGAGATGCCGGGGAATGAACCTGGGCCCTTCTGTATCCCAAGCAGATGCTGTACCTCTGAGCCACGGCCACTCCCAGTTTGGGTACTTGAGGGTAGCCAGAGGACAGAAATAGCAGGCAAGAGAGGCAATTAAAATATAAATTAGCCTGTTATGTAGGCCAGCGATTTCCACCCTGATTAACTAATCCTGCTTTGAAAATTACAAGAACTGACACACCTCTCAGAATCCCTTGACATTTCAACTCTTATTTGTTAAATTGTTTATTAGAGTTTTTAAAAGTTTTGATAGAACATTCTAATCCTACTTTCCATGTGACATTCAGGCCAGTACAAGTATTAGGATGCAATACTAACCCAGATTCAGGTATATTAATGCAGGAGCAGGGGACATATTACACATCTTTGGTAATCGGTATCTTTGGGAAAGTCATAAAAAAATAAGAGCAACCCTGGAGGTCCAGTCCAGTGGCCGGTCTAGTCCAGCATCCTGTTTCACGCAGAAGCCAACCTGATACCCTGGAAGATGTGTAAGGGGGTGGGGTGGGATGGAGGCCCAAATCTTCCCAATGTTGCCTTTCCCGCAAACAATATTCAAAGAGAGACGGCTTCTAAGCATGGAGGCCCCATTTAGCCATCCTGGCTAATTGCTATTTATTTACATTTATTTATTTATTTATTATTTCAACTTTAACCCTGCCCTCCCCGCTAGAGCAGGCTGAGGGTGGCTCACATAAAACCAATAAAACAATATTCATTACAAAATATATCTAAAAAACTACATAACAATTCAAAACCGTTAATATCGATGGCGGTTCTCTGAATAAAGTGCGTTCGTGCACGGTCAGCTGTGCTACTGCTCTAAAAATCTTCAACGGACCAGTCCTTCACAAATTTGTCTAATTCCCCCTTTATTTATTTATTTTATATCCTGCCCTCCCTGCAAGCGAGCTCAGGGCGGCTCACGTAGTTGGTACGCAATGAACATTAAAACCACATAAAACATTTAAAATAATTCAAATACAATAAAGTCATAAAAACATACGGTGCTAGTAATGATTCCTGGATTACTTTAAAGTCATGAACTTAATGACCATCACTACCTCTTGCAGTAGTGCAGGTAATTTATATTGTTTTTGCATGCCTATTGACTTAGTATTTTGGTAAAGGTAAATTTTGGTAGTATTTTCACCTAGTATTTTGGTAGAGGTAATAAAGGCCTCTTTATCAGCTCTTTCGATACCATGTATAATATGATACACCTATTTCAGGACAATCACCCCTAGTAATTTTCCCTCTAAACTAGAAAGACCAAGCCCCCAAGCAGAAATTATATTAGTAGATTGCCAAGCTGCTATTTTGCACATCACTTAAGCAAAGTGTTCCCAAAGTCCCAAGCTGATGGAACTACTCTGGAGTAAGCAGATGGCAGACTCCATCCCTTCTGTATAACTTCTCCCAGCTGCCATGTAATTACAACTTGTAGTTTCAAAAACACTGTTACCTGCCCCAAAGCATATGGGAAACTCATTTTTTTCCAAGCACTGTTGCATTGTTGGTTTATTTCCAAGATTAAGAAAGGGTTTTTTTCCCTCCTATCAAGTATGGCTTTGTTTTAGGATGTGAATAAAAGATTTATCGGCCACTGAAGTCAGCTGCTGTGATCAATACATCTTAAAACAGTCTGAAAACTGAAATCAATATACATTTTGTGCCAATATAATGGCACACATAGACTCCTTCAAAAATACCCAGAGCAATTAAAAAAAAAAAGATTAAAAATTCATTTATAGCTAGAAGTGGTTTTATACTGAAATCTGCTAAAACATCACAAGAAAAACACACTTGATGCCAATTATGAAGAGGAGTATCCCAGCCCACCACCCTCCTTTCAGCTAAACGAGATGTTATTGTAACAGTCTCTCATTATGCTTATTGTATCTGGACTCAATGATGCTTGAACTGGACTGCAGAGTTAAATGAATACATTTGGGTACGTTCACTTGGAAGTCAATTTTGTGCCAGATGTAATGCCTGAAAAGAAATTGCTTTTATCAGGAATCTGGAGAGTACAACGTGCAGCCCGCAAGACTCATGCTGGGCACTGCCACAAAGAAAAAGAAAAATTCAAGCTCTGGGATGAGCCAAGAAGTTTCTGATCTCTCTCCTAGCTAGGAAACTTCTGGCTGGGACTAGAGAGAGGAAGGCCTGGAAACACCCCCCCCCCTCCGAAAGATTCAGAATTTCCCCCCTTTCCCCAGTTTTCCAATGGAAAAATTGGAAATTTGGGGAGTACTAAAAAAAAAACCCTGCCCATGAAAATATTTTCTCTTTTAGAATGAGTGAAATGCTGGAACGGGAAAAAAAACAGACAAGGTGGGACAGAAACTGCACCAAAGCCGCAGAGGAAAACTCTGAATGCCAGTCAGTCTTTATTAACGGCCCATGACCAGTATAAACTCTGAATGTTTAATTGAGAAATAAGCTCTCCGTAGTCAGACAGTAAAAATTAAGTTACCGGTGCTAAAATAGCATAGGGTGGATCAGCTTGCAGTTTTCTCTCAAGCACTGGGTATATTTACAGTTTTGCTTGAATAAATCGAAAGCATTTATAACTTTTAAATTCCAAAAATGTTAAATATTGCAATTTTATATACTAAATAACTTATAAATTATGTTGTTAATGATGTTATGTTGCTAAAGGAGTAAAATTAGTTTAGGTTTGATAGGACAGTAAGGCCGCGGCCACACGAGCGAGATAATCCGGAGGGGAAGTGAGGCTATTTTGCCCCGGAGCAATTTGCCCTGCAGTTGCGCAATCACACAGGTCTGTGGACCTGCTGGCGCAACTCGCCGCTGCGTGATCAGACGCAACCACGGGCGAGGGGTTTTTTTTGTAGTTGGTTTCCGATTCGCCTAAATGGGGGATTGACGAATCGCTCCTCTACCCCAAGAGCTTTTGATGATGCGCACACAGAGAAGGGGGGAAAAGGAACAGCATGGCGCCGGGATAGCCTGTGATCAGACTATCCCCGACACCACGTTTCCACGCTGGAGCGATCACACGAGGGAAGTCCGGCTGTGGGTCGCAGCAACCCGTTTGATACTGGAGTGTCCCTAGTAGTTTTTTACTCTGCTTCTCCGGCGGATCAAAACGGTTTGTGACGGCTTGCCGACGGTTGTGCGACGCCTCCCAGATGTGCTGGTGTGATCGTGCCGGCTTGATCCATCGGTGAATCGTCCCTCTCGCACGGCTAATGGGTGCGTATGATCGCGCCCTAAGTATTGCATATATTTAAATTTCAATTTTTTTTAAATTCCCCCCATGGGGGGGCAGGGGAAAAAAGCCACAAAACTCCCCCCCCCCCGGTGGCTTCAAAATTTTGGAAAATTTACATCTCTATCTGGGACACAATCAGATATTTTGGGAAAGGAATGCTAATTTGCCACTGACTCCCCCCCACCCTTTGGGAACTTCTTACTATGTCCCAGGTGAAGGTACTGAAGATCAGTACCTAAGGCACAGGGAGTGACCCAGATTCTCAGCGCCAAGTCTGATCCCCTGCAGCAGACCACAGGGTCAAGCTTCTGGGCTACAAATGTTTGGCTTTATTTTCACAGTTCTGAAAATATCAGCTCTCTAAGCTTCATCTCACATGATGTTTAGACTAGGTGGGAGATGCATATAAGACGGCTAGCTACCCGACACCATCATCAAAAGAAAGGCTTATATCTGGCCAAGTGGCCCTTGGAGCGATGCTGTTCCCGGAAACTGTAACGTGCATTCACTCTTCAGGGCCTCTTATGCTTTACAAGCCGGTCCCTTTCCAAGCTAGAATCAGCACTGTCTAATTTGTATGGAAACACCACTAAGGAGCCAGTTCACAAGTATGGAATAAGAAAGCAGGAGAGTCAACGTTACTGACATGTGAATTACTCCTGCACGTCACAGTTATAAACCTCAGCCTGACGCTGAAGTGGTACACAGCTCTATAAGAGGCGACAGTTTCATTCTGCCTGCCAGCAGAAGCAGTGACAGGTAGCTGATAGCAATTAGGGAGAATCTGTTCCATTAGGAAAATTACTTTTAGTATTGTCCTCTTAGTGGAAAGAATTAGGTCTTTCTACAAGGCAGTGGGTTAGCACTCATCAAAGGAGTCCAAGTCCCGCATGTTATATGTGTCTGTGTGTTTGAATAGTAATGAGTTTAGAAAATACCTAAACCCCATTTCTGGGATGAAAAGGCTGGCCCTCCCTGATCTGTATGGAAGTTTCTCTCAGTCGCCTTAAGCGATACTCAGTGTGCTGTCATCCCCTTTATCTTGATGCCCTCAAAATGTCCAAACTACTTTTGCCACATGAAGTTCAGAGAATCGGAGTGCAGTTTATAAAGGGAATACACTGATAATGGTAGATGCATGCAAGCAGGTAAGGACAAATACTTGCAACAAATTTCAGGAAAACTGGCTCCACCCCCCTCTGTAGTTTGAACATTTTCTGGGCTCCTGGATCAATAAACGATTAATGTTTGCATTCAGACGGAGCCACCACTGTAAGAGTGAAATTCGACTTCCCTTTCTGAAATGGAAAGGGAGGTTTGCTCACCTAAAACCTAAATCTATATCTGCCTTGGAAGTAAGTGCAAGAAGAACCACTAGTTTACAAAAATCTGTTGCTTGCTCACCTGTCCCCATGCATCCCTACGTTAGTCAAATAGGAGTTAAAAGAAAATAAACTATTTTTTTTGTAAAAATAACAGAGAAACTTGAGGCACCATAAAGACCAGTGCGCATGTATTAGGGCATAAGTTTTTGTGATGCCTCTGATCATGCTGGCCATTGAAAGTTTATGCCCCAGTAAATTTGTTGGTCTTTAACGTGCCTCAAGTCTGTCTGCTGTGCTGGTTGCAGCAGACGAACACGGACGCTCTTCTAGAGTGTGGCTTCTGGGAAGCTTTCCTGTATGGTCACCTGGATGCGATTCTTGCGTGCCGTAGGCTACTTACAAGTGGT
The DNA here is from genome assembly GCA_029233225.1 of Lepidodactylus listeri. NCBI lineage: Eukaryota > Metazoa > Chordata > Lepidosauria > Squamata > Gekkonidae > Lepidodactylus > Lepidodactylus listeri. Next base: position 50,391,815 of record JARCFY010000017.1, read on the forward strand.
TTTAGACTTCAGACTACAACTGACTATGGAGAAAAACTGTGGAGTAAAAGGGTTCATCTGACTGTGGAGTTCTAATATCAATACAGCTACAGAAACACACTGGATGTGTATACAGGCAGCCTTTTAATTGAGTTTTACAGAAGCTAAGAAAAGAAGTTTCTAGAACAGGGGTGGCCAACCTGTGGCTCGGGAGCCACATGCGGCTCTTTCACACATATTGTGCGGCTCCTGGCAGGGCGGCTGGGGAAGCAAAGGGGAGGCATGCTTTTTCTCTCTTTCTCCCTCCCTCCCTCCCTCCCATCTATTTGCTTTCCTAGTTTCTCCCTCTCTCTTTCTTTCCACTTCTTTAATTCTTTCTTTCCATCTCTCTCTTTTTCTCTCTCTCTCTCTCAATATCATTAGCAAACAAGTAATATCATTATCAATAACCGGTTTTCCTTGTTTGTTTTTATTTTTGGCAGTCCCATTTAACGTTAATAAAAAGCAAATTTGCATATTTTTAAAAGTAAAAACGTGTAATATTTGTTCCTGTTATGCGGCTCTCAGACATCTGACGTTTATTCTATGTGGCTCTTACGTTAAGCAAGGTTGGCCACCCCTGTTCTAGAATGTCAGTTATATCTGGGAGCAGCAAATGTTGACCAAAGCCAGTTACTTTTGATCAAAGGTTTTATCTCAAGTGGGTTTTTTATGTGAAAATGCCCCTTTAGGCAAATTTTGTACCCTTAATTACGGGAGAATTCAGAGATGGACCCGTGGCAACACATGCTGAAATCCAGGCTGACTCTCTTTGCACTTCGCTTGACACAGAAAAGGTGTATCTGATTGGGATGCCCTATGAAGCCATTTGCTCTACAAAAATGTCTGGTACTTGTTGGAAGGATGTTTTACTTTTTATGAGAAACAGTTAAAAAAAAACCTTTTGAATGAAGGTCTATAGGATGCACCTATGGATTAATTTTCAGGAGATTTTGTTTTAAGCCCGTCAACAAGTATAACCTACAGAGCATTTGTCCTGCAAACTGTGCTTTCCCCCAGCTTCCATTCACTTCAGTAGGGCTTGTACAGATGTTTCCAGTGGATTAGATACAAAAATTTGGTTATTTCAAATCAGCACGAGCTCTCATAAGAACATATGAGAACATAAGAGAAGCCAATGTTGGATCACGCCTCTGGCATATCCAGTCCAACACTCTGTCACACAGTAGTCAAAAACACCAGGTGCCCCCAGGAGGTCCACCAGTGGGGCCAGGACACTAGAAGCCCTCCCACTGTTGCCCTCCTCCCCCAAAACACCAAGAATACAGAGCATCACTTGCCCCAGACTGAGAGTTCCTATCTATACCTTGTGGCTAGTAGCCACTGATGGACCTCTGCTCTATACGTTTATCTAACTTCCTCTTGAAGCCATCCATGCTTGTAGCCGCCACCTCCTCGTATGGCAGTGAATTCCATGTGTTCATCACACTTTGGGTGAAGAAGTACTTCCTTTTATCCATTCTAACCCGACTGCTCAGCAATTTCATGGAGTGCCCCTGAGTTCTTGTATTGTGAGAAAGGGAGAAAAGGACTTCTTTCTCTACCTGCTTTATCCCATGCATAATCTTATAGACCTCAATCATGTCACCCCTCAGCCGTTGTTTCTCCAAGCTCCTCTCTCCTCTGCCATTCTCTCTCCATTACGTTTTCTCAGACTCGTCCGTCTAGCCTTCTGTTCTTTCCCCTTATAGCTTAAAACTATTCTGCTTCCAGTTCTAATTTCCTAAGTCCATTTTGCTTGCTTCAGCCCTCCGCCTATTAATACTCCCCCCCCATTGCTCTACTCTTCCCATTTCCCCCTCCTTTGCTCTGCTTCTTTAGGACCTAAGCAGCTTCGCTAATAGCAGTCAAAGATCTTTAGGGTCACAGCAATGCTCCCGCTGGCAGCAAGACCCCTGTGTCTGGACAGCTCAGTCTCACCATCACCACAAACCATTGCCACATTACAATACAGAATGTGCTTCAAAGTCCACATAGTATCTTCTTGTATGTGCACATGAGCCTTCTTGTATGTGCACATGACAACATTCGGCATATACGACTGACAACTTGGCATTGCTTCACAATCTGACAGAAGCTTGTTTCAAATGGCTCCCAGAAGATAATTAAGCATTAAAGGTAAAGGTTTCCCTTGCTCGAAAGCAAGTTGAATCCGACTCTAGGAGGTGGGGCTCATCTCCGTTTCCAAGCTGAAGAGCCAGTGCTGTCCAAAGACTTTTTCCATGGTCATGTGGCTGGCATGACTAAATACCGAGGCACACGGAACGCTGTTACCGTCCCACCAAAGTGGTACCTATTTAGGTTGGCAGGAGCTGGGACTAGGGATGGAAGCTCACTCCGTCACGCGGCACTAGGGTCTCGAACTGCCGAGCTACCGACCTTCCAGTCTGCAGCTCAGCGTCTTAACCTCTGAGCCACCGCAGCCCTAATTAAGTATTAGGAGACCATTATTTTTTCCCTGTAGGTCCAAGGATTTTGATCGGAAAAGCATATGGCCTGATGCCTGTTGTGATATCCTTCAAAGAGATGGTCATTACAATTATTTGCTGTCATTTCTGCACTTTTTACTGCTAAATCAAAAGCATTACCTCCGAGGTGTGTCCTGAGGATATGGAATTACTATAAGCTGGGAATTTGGGATGATGGCTGTCCACTCCTGCTTTCTTATAGTCTGGAAGAGAAGAATGAAAGCGCTTAAGTATTTGCCTTACCCACATTTCCAAATTTGAAGTTTTGTTTTGAATCCCACCAGAGAGAGATCAGGGCAGTCAAACCAACATATCAAAATTTCTCAAAAAATTTGTATTGTCTTTTCAATAAAATTGCATGGAATGACATTGTGTCCCCCCCATTCCAAAAGTCTACTGGCTGGTGCCATGGCTACCCTCAGAGGTATGCTGACGGCTGCAGGAGCAAAGAGGCTACAGGTATTAGAGACCACCTATTTGAATTTCAGCCAGCACGTCTTTACTGCAGTTCTCAAGACACAATCCCAGCATGCTCGTGGCGCCGCACTGCACCCTCCCCTCGGTTAAGAGTCCAACGTGATCCTGAGCACAGCACTCAACTGAGTTCAAACGTTCATACTAAACAGCAATACAGCTTTAGGCAAATTACAGACTTTCACATACCTTTGCACCCGGAGGACAAGGAATACCAACGTACAAGTGATCGAGGAAATTGGCGCTACGTCCCAAGCCCAAAACGTTGTACGGGAGCTGGAGAGCAAAGTGTGCTGACTGACTCAGTTGTCCAGCTGCAATGTAATTTTAAAAAGCAACATGTCATGAATATATTGTTTAAAACCTCCTGAGCAATAATTTCTTTTTACACAGAGGAGCCATTGTCAGGACACTGGGCTAGACGGTCATCAGCAACATTCCAAGCCCGTAAAAGTAGGAATTCATTGATAATAATTGACATTTATACCGTTTTCTGAGGAGCTGAACACACAGCATAGGCATTTTCTTGTACCCTTTGCAGCCATCCTGCGAGGTAGGTCAGTATTATTCCCATATTGCAGATAGGGGCTGAGGACTGGACAGAGAGAGGCAGGCTTGTTCAGTGCCACCTAATACATTTATAGCAAAGGAGGGATTGAACCCAACGGCTCCCTCATTTGCAGCTCCACCTCTCAGCCACTTCTTTAAGCAACATGAATGCAACTTTTAAGCATTTCCCATATGTATCAGTGCACTGATTCATATCTACCATGGAGTCTACTTTTGGTGCACGGTAATAAGAGGCTGTGACCAATTTTAAAGAAGAGAACAGAAAAAGAATTCACAGTTTAATCTTTCAGTTACTGATAGCATGTTGATGATGTTGTCTCCCACCTTCTCCCTCCGGGGTGAACCCCCCGTGGCTGTGCCGCCTATCCCTGCTGGGGAGCTCTGGGAGGAGGTTCGAGGGCCCAAAGGGGCGAAAGGGCCTCAGATCTGGCCGGGGCCTACAGCACCCTCGTCTGCCTCCTGACCTCCGTGGTGAGCAAACAGAAATTCTCTCTCCCTCTCATTCTCTCTCGCAGCGCAGCTTCATCTCTGGCATCTCCTCCCCAGCCCCATGCTCTTCGCCTCCTTTTATTCCCTCTTGCCTCCTCCCAGCACCTTCCCCTCATTAGGACTCTCTCCCGTCGCCTCGCCCCCCCCCTTATGAACTTGGACACCGTGCCGCGGCCCCCACGGGCCTCCTGCCCTGGGTGCGTGGGTTCCGATGGTGACTCGCCCCTACTGGCAGGCCCGCGGGCTTTGACGGCTGTGGCTCTCCCATGCAGAGGCGAACCAGACCGTCGGGTGTGTCGCCGGGGTATCCCGTGGGTTGTCACGGCCCCGGTGACATTGAGAAGCCGGGCTGCAGTGAGCAGTTGGTTGTCCTGGCGCATGGCGCTCAGTGGGCCACAGTGGGGGCATACCCCCCCGGACTTTGGCTGTGTAGCTTTGGCTGGGGCATCAGTTCTCCTGGGTCGCTCCGGGAGGTGGAGGCTCCAGCGGCCCCGCTGAGTGGGAGTGGTGCTCCGTTGGGGGGGGGGGGGGTCAAGGCCCGGACCCTCCGGGACGGGACAGATGGTGAATGAACCAAGTTGACCCATTCTTTTATTTTGTTTTGGCTACCTGTGTGATACGTGTTCCCTGTTTTTATGCGTTCCAGCATTATTCAATTGAGAATCTCAAATTAAGCAATAATATATGACAGGTATAACTCATCATACAGTAAATCACAGCTGGTATGACAGGACAGGCACACTCATAGGTAGAACTTGGTCTGTGCAGCTAGGCATGAAGTATCACACCATGATTTGTTCAACTGCATTTCTTTACTAAGTAAAAGCTGACTGTTTTCCTTTTAGGTAAAATATTCTCTCAATATAGATATGGGAGATACACACAATTGCAGAGTGGAGTCATCAAAACATTTCACGCATTTAAAGCACGGCTGACTTTTATGATCTTCTGGGGCTTAAAATCTATTGGGAACTTTCATTTTATTTTCAACTATATCCAGAACAACCGATTCCCCAATTTGTTTTGGTCTACAGTACAAAATATGCTCTGTGCAATGCTTTACATACAAAAGAGCCTCAAACCAATGCTTTACTTCATGAAAGTAAAATGAACGCTCGGTCCTTGCAGGTTCTTATCATATGAGCTGAAGGATAACCCTACTCCCTGCCCCCCCCCCCCGGCAGCTCATGCATTCCCCACAATGGAAGGGATTCCAAAGAGCACCACAGCGATAGTGGAAACTGCATGTACAGCATCTATAATTCACATCTGGAGACTACATTTTGTATTCCAGCATGGACTCGTGCCCAATTTTATTGGGTCCAGATATCTGTGCCAGGTGAAAATTGCAATTACATCCACTTCGGTGAAGATGAAAAGTTAATACATGAAACGCTAGCCTGATATTCAGCAGGAACAATATTATGAAGTGTTTGAAAAAGGAGCCTTATATTTACTGTGGTAAGGCAACAGAGTTATGCAGCAAAAGTCTTGATTTCTGATAAAGAATTTTCTGGAGACATGGGGCAACGTGAAGAGCCAAACTCAAGCTTGACCTAAGAACCCTTTTTAGAAAACGTCCGGCATTTGGTGAATCATACTCATTGGCTCCACCTCTCACTGTCTAATTGAAGGTCAGAATAGAGCTTACACACATAACAACACTGCCTCTTCCAGCATGATTCAGAACTCTGTTTTCCCTCTATCTCTAGGGGTGTGCAGCCGTATACACACAGAATGGTTCCAGACCACTGGCTGAACACATGGCAGGTTAGAAGATGGAAGCATGATTCCTTTCTCCCCCCTTCTTCCACTATTTGTTCTCCAGATATCAAATGTCATGCAAAACGATTATAAAGCCTTATAATATAATGGATTAGCAAAGATCATGCAATTCATGTCATGATTCTTCATCCTCCCTTTCTGGACACCTGAAACTCTTATCACTGTACACTCTAACCCGAGATTACAAGACAAATGCCAATATGATGAAACATCAGATTACTAAAGGAACTGTGGTTAACAGTAACTTCCTAAGCCCTTGAAGAAATGATAGAATGCTTACTGGGGTGAGGGTGGGGGAACGGAAGGAAACAATTATTGGAACTCCAAGAATGGTTGGTGCACAATGAAGAATGTCAAACAATGCAGGAGGTGTCTAAAAGCATCATCAAAACATGTCCATCATGGGCAGCATTCAGAGTCTTGGATGCAGATGGTGGAAAGAAGGCATTACCAGAATCAACTATATGGACCACAGCACCAAGAACCAACCACGAAGGCAAAAATGTGGACTTTCAAGACAATGCAGCACTTTAACTGATGTTGCCATAGGCGTCAACTACGCGGGGGCGCGGGCCACCCCTGAAATTTTCCAGGGGGGACTGAGCCCCCCTGGGCGAAACGGAGGTCTCCCAATTACTTGTCGGGGCCGGCTTTGCTTAGCTTCCGCGATCTGATGAGATTGGGCTTGCCTGACCTAGCCAGTTCAGGGCAGTCAACAAGTTATTTTTGTGGTGCATCATGCAACTGTGACACAAGATGTGCATTCACTTGGGTGAATACATGAGAAAGCCAAAAAATGGACTGCAAAAAAGGATGGCCGTGTGTCCTAGGAATTTGCTAACTTGCGATTAAGTTAGAGGATTCAAATTCAGGTCTTATAACTCTTGATGTTTTTACAATCCAGTATAAAATGTTCATAATTTAGATCGCTAAAAGGATGCCAGCAGCTGCTTGCTCCATTTTATATATGCACCGCTTGGATTTTTGTGGCTGGGAAAATGAGGTATTTGTTTAAGGATGACAAGCTGCCATCACTGAATAATATGTATGCAGGAACAGCCATCAACTGAGGCAAATTAAAAAAAAAATAAACAAATTAAGGGAGTTAAGGAAAGCACTGATGTAGTAAGCCATTATTGATTATTTTGTAGCACAGAAGTAATTCATAGCTTGCTTGTCAAAAAAAGTGAAGGGCAATTAATGAATGGTCGAGTTTTAATTAGATCCAGGATCTGAACTGAGATTACATTCAATTTTCCAATGGGCACTATTTTTCAGTGCTTCCTCCCCCCCCCCCCCCAGCACAAACCAACTCTTCTTTTTTTAAAAGCTTCTAAAACGAACCCTTTCAAACTAGGCAGGGTTGTAAGGCTCTGCCCTCAAATGAAGCAGCGATTTGTAGTAAATACTAGCATTTCATGGACATGTGAATAGCCCATTTTATCCCCCAATTCCAATTTGTTCCCTTCTTTCGCTATTACTAGATTATTCAAATTCATAAGAACATAAAAGAAGCCAATGTTGGATCTGGCCAATGGCCCATCCAGTCCAGTCTGTCACACAGTGGCCAAAAATACCAGGTGCCCTCAGGAGGTCCACCAGTGGGGCCACGACACTAGAAGCCCTCCCACTGTTGCCCTCCTCTCCAAGCACCAAGAATTCTGAGCATCCCTTGCCCCAGACCGAGAATTCCTATCTATACCTTGTGGCTAATAGCCACTGATGCACCTCTGCTCCATATGTTTATCCAATTCCCTCTTGAAGCCATCCATGCTTGTAGCTGCCACCACCTCCCTTGACAGTGAATTCCACGTGTTCATCACACTTTGGGTGAAGAAGGACTTCCTTTTATCCGTTCTAACCCAACTGCTCAGCAATTTCATGGAGTGCCCACGAGTTCTTGTATTGTGAGACAGGGAGAAAAGGACTTCTTTCTCTACCTGCTCTATCCCATGCATAATCTTGTAAACCTCTGTCATGTCACCCCTCAGCCATTGTTTCTCTGAGCTAAAGAGCCCCAAGCACTTCAACCTTTCTCCATAGGGGACTTCCGGCAAGACTTGTGATCATGGCGGACGTGCTCCTCCGCATCTGCGGGGAGCACGATCCGTACCCGGCGGGAAGAAGGGGCTTCGGACTGGTGCCGAGCCCCCAGAGACCCCAGTGAGGGGGCTCTGCCTGGGGTGGCCCAAAGGGATCGAGGTCCCTTTTCATCACCCCCATAGGTTCCCCCGTCCGTGGGAGCCGTATGGCTAGAAGTGCAAATCCGTGAAGCAGCAGAGAGTGCGAAGCTTTGAAGCTTGAACTTATAGTTACGCATGGAGAAAACGTGAGTCTGAAGTAAAAACAAACAGAATACAGCGGGAAAGGTGGGTGGAGTGAACCCCCCCCCCCGAGATCGGCGTATTTACGAGACTCTTTACGTGGCGTTACTGCATGAAAAAAAGTACGTTCGGCTTGCTAGATGGCAGCATCGCGCTTTAGAGGATATGAACTTTAAAAAGTTATAAGCGCAGTCGTAGAATTTGCTTCTTTCGTCCATCTTATCTAACTATCAACAAAAAGCGCAGCCTCAACAATGGCGGGGAAACCGAAACCTTCCCCCAAACTAGGAAGCACAGCTCCGAGTTCAAAGGTTGATACCACAGAGATGAGCACTGTGTTCTCCTCGTTATTGCGACCTCTAGTGGACCAAATGACAGCTCTCAACGTCAAGATGGATAAAATGCAGCTGGAACTGAAGGAGTCGAATAAAACCACAGAGAAGCTGCAGCGAGAACTTCTGGAAGTTAAGACTTCAGTAAAAAATCAAGGCTACAAAAAGCGGAGAAAGAAAAGGCCTTCCATTCTGATCAGCTCTTGAAACTACAGATGGAAAGATCGAATTTTTTCCTAAGACTTCAGAATGTGCCAGAGGATAAAGGAGAAGACCTTAAAAATCTGCTAAGTGAAGCGCTTGAACCAGTAACAGGCTTAAAAGCAGCGGAAATCAAAAGCGACATGGATATGGTTTACAGAACCTATCCAGATTATACCAAAAAGAATAGCCTGCCTGGTGAGATTCTGATAAGGTTCTCCAAAAAGTCAACAAGGGATGTGGTGCTTAGGACCACAAATAAAGCGGTTCTGAAGATCAAAGGAAAAGAAGTTAAAGTGATGAAAGACATTCCATTCGAAATAAGGAAAAGAAGGAAAGCCTATGGAAAATTGACATCTTGGCTACAGTCTGAATCTATTATCTACAGGTGGAATGTTCCGGAAGGACTGAGCTTCAGCATCAAAGATAAAAAATATAAGATTGACTCTGTTCAACAGGCAAAAAGCTTTTTGGAAAAGAGCAAAGAAAAGAAAAAAGAGAGCGACTCAGATGGTTCGCTGGCATCGCAAGAAAGAATGTATGGATTTGATAGCTCAAAGAGTGAAGAAGAGATTTCTGACTCGGAAAAAGGAGCAGCAGCTCCAAAGGTACAAGAAGAGACTGTTAAGACGAGAAGAGGACAAAAGAAGAAATAAGGGCTGAATTGTTTTTATTGAAAATTGCACTTATATATTTTATATAATTTGTATAATTAAGCATTCCTCCAAAAGAACATGTCTGCCAAATAGCTTTTTTATTTTTCTTATATCATCAGTAACAATGTTAATTGAAAATCAACCAAGGTTTAAAATGCTTCATATGTGTTTGTGGTAAGGTAATATTAAGCAAATGCTAAAGCACACTCTGTATAAGGTAAATGTAGCTTAGAAAGTAGCGATGTAGATGTAGTAATAGAAAAAAATCAATAAAAATTTATATATATATATATAAAAAAACCTTTCTCCATAGGGAAAGTGTTCCAATCCTTTTATCATTCTAGTTGCCCCTTTCTGCACTTTCCCCAGTGCTATAATATCCTTTCTGAGTTGTGGTGACCAGATGTTTGAGTTGCTTGGCTTATTTCCTGGTTTATCTCCACTTCTTCTGTTGACCTGATGATGTCCTTGGCGGGCAGCACAAAAAAGGCCAAGACTCCCAGAGAGAGGAAACAGGGCCTGTCCCGGGTCCTCCCGGGAAGCTGCAGGGGCGGCGACTGGCAGGGAAGTGAGGGAACCCCCCTCCCCATCCCGAGGAGAGCCGGGCACACCTGGAGACAGCGTCGGGTCAGCAACCACCGGGAAACAGGAGAGGAGAACAGCCAGCACAACAGTGATGACGGCTGGAGGGCCTGGGGCTGGACGAGCCCGCGGACGGCCGCGGGAGTCACGGAGGGGCATGGGAGAGACTGCAGGGGCCAGCAGCAGCGTTAGCACAAGGGCACAGCTGAGGGCGACCGGGGCCGGCGGAGGCATGTGCAGCGTCTATGGAGCAGCTGGGAACAGAAGGGAGGAGGGAGGGGCCGGAAAGCAGGGAGGACGAGCGTCCTCGTATTTACTGGGGGCGGGGCTTGGGCAGAGGTGAAGCCGGGAGAACTCAGCAGAGAATAAAAAGGAGGAAATAGGAGCCGATGAGGAGGGAAACAGGACAGCCGGAGAAGGCGAGAGAGCGAAAGCCAGGAAAGGCACAGAAGAGAGAGAGAAGCGTGCCTGAAGTAGGCTTGTTCCTGGGCAAAGGAGGGGAGGGTGACGCAACCCCCCCCCCCCCCCCCCGTTGCCACATCTGAGGCTCTTCCTAAAAGCCTAGGTTCCCTCCTGAGGACCCGGTTCCATCTCTGCCTGTCTGGCTCCCGGGAAGGTTACTCCAGGGCAACCCCCATCCCACAGGTCAGCAAACGAGAGGGAGAGACGTGATCCTAAGAGGCTGCTGCCATACCCTACCAGCCGGGGGCGCACCCCCGCACGCCCACACGGAGCGCGACAGGGCCACAAACAGCCATCCCTGCCAGGTGGGGCTTTCACATTTTTAGGAGTCGCTTTAAAGAAATGAACTGAAAGTCAGCAATTGCCTCAAAACAACAATGCTGTAACACACCCAAAGAAAGCGCATTGTGATTTGTCTCTCTTGTCAGCTCCAGATAAATAAAAGCCAAATGAGAACATTTGTTTGGAGTTCAGAAATATTTACTTATTTATATCACAGTACCTGCCTTAAATGGTATGTTTTCGGTTATGTTTTAGCAACCTGCTATGGTTAAGTCATGCTATCTCATGGGGGATTTCTAACTCAGGATCACTGAAGCTTGCTAAAAGTGCTGGGGTTTTTTGAGGGGGGGGGGTGATCTACCATGGGTGGATGCAGCTGGGCAGGTCAGGTGGGTGGAGTTTGGAGAAGGTCAGCTGGAGGGGGAAGTACAAAACTGAACATGTTCCTATTCTAAAACCAAGTTTTTGTTTGCCAAATGGACACGGTCATGCTACAAATGATAAAGGCTATTATTGGGGGGGGGGGGGTTAAGCTGGGGACAGTGTACTCCTACTGGCCCCAGCTTGGCTATGGGCCCAAGGGGAGCTGATTGCTTGCTTGAGAATCAGAGAGCCAAGATGCTTCCCGAAACCAATACATTGACTGATCAGCAAAAACCAGCTGATAGTTTAATGAGAAGAGAAACTTGAGGAGAGGTTAGAATACCCTTTCAACCCCTGTATTGAAAGGTGCTTTGCTCAAGAGGAGGAGGAGGAGGAGGAGGAAGAGATTGGATATATACCCTGCCCTTCACTGTCAGAAGCAGGCTCACAGTGCCTTACATTCTCCTTTCCCTTCCCCTCCCCACCACAGACACCCGGTGAGGTAGGTGGGGCTGAGAGAGCTCTTTCAAGAACTGCTCCTGAGAGAACAGCTCTTGTAACTTGTAACTGGCCCAAGGTCACACCAGCAGCTGCACATGGAAGAGTGGGGAATCAAACCCGGTTCTCCCAGATTACAGTTTGCGCTCCTAACCACTACACCAAACTGGCTTTCAAGGAAGGCAGGTTTCATTTTCCTACCATGTTCTGGGGGTTGCTATCCCCACCCTGAGGTCACTGGAGCTGCTGCCAAGGATGGCAGACTGATGTTCATTATTATGCTAATCAGAACGGCTGTGATTATGCAAAGGAAAACAGCTGTGCAAACTTTCATTTTCCCTTTTCAAGTTCTACAATACTGACACTGTTGATTAAGGGTAAAAAGTCTCCGATGTAAAATTTTTTAAAAATCCTTAATTTATTGGGAAAACTGCAAACAAAAAACAAAAGAAAGTGATTTGTGGAACAGTTGAAAAAGGCTGCCTGCTTTGACTAAGCTGCAGCAGAGCAGATTCAGGCATACTGTGATAATAACGCCAGAAATAACAGAGTACCTTTGGTGAGAGTAATCTGGAAAGGTTATTCCCTCTGCCAAGGCCTCGGGACCTTGGGCTGAAAAGCCACCATGGCAATTATTTTAATTTACAAAAGCCAGAGGCCAACAAAGCCGGCAGCTGTAGGGCAACAGACAGGCTGGAAGCGACAGAAAGGGGAAAGCGGCTGCGAGGCAAAGTGGTGGAGACTGCACAAATATAATTTGGAACAGTGACTGCAAAACTGGACCTTGAACCCTGTGTATTATAGACAAAGGCTTCGCCTCTCCCACTCATTTACTTGGAAAGCAACGGGCCCCTAGCCAGGATTTTGTAATTCAGGGGGCCTTTAAATAAGTTGGGGGCGCTGACATCACAAAAACTGAAATTTAAAAACTCCCACTTGCCAGCTGGAGCAGGCAGTTGCTCATCCACAGAGGCCTCCCATGGCAGGGCAAGGGGCTCCAGCAGTAACAGGGGGAGGGGAAGCAAGCTGTGCTTGGGGAAGGGGTGGCGGGGGTGGGCTTGGGCTAGATGAAAGTCAGGGGGCAGTGGCAGGAAGTCAGGGGGCCAGGCCCCGAAATGCCCCACTGTAGCTATGGGCCTGGAAAGAAACACACACACCCTTCTTTCTTCTGGTGGATGACTCTATATTTCCCCCTATAAAAGCATTCTCTCTGGAAAGGGGATATAGCTGCCTCCCATCTAGTTGCGAGTCTGCAGTCCTCCATTTGCATCTTCTACTCTCCTGGTTGCCTTTCCACCTTAGCCTCCACTCCCCCCAGTCAGATGCAGCCAACTTTCTGCCACAGTCGATGTGTGCCCATTGCTCCTCTGCAATCTCTCCAGCGCCCTTCTTTCCTTTGCTCTCTCTCTGTGCCATCCCTATTAATTTCCCTGCAGTCCTTCCTTTTGGTAGTGGTTAGTACAATGGATGCTGTCTTCGTCTAAGCAAAGATGCGCCTGCTTCGGAGAGTGCCTTTTATTCAACCAAAGGTGAATGCACAGTGGCCTTTCAGACTTGCAAAATACTCATCTTTCTGAAGAAATGTTTGCTTGCACCAATTTCTGAACATTTCCTTTCCCTCCTGGTGCCTGGGAAATCCCTTCCCCCCCCCCCCCGCCCATTCTCGTCCTCTTGTATCCTGCTGAGTCCACATACTGCCTCTCAAGCACACAGGGAGAGCCAGTTTGGTGTAGTGGTTAGGAGCACAGACTCTGGGAGAACTGGGTTTGATTCCCCACTCCTCCACGTGCAGCTGCTGGCGTAACCTTGGGTCAGTCACGGTTCTCTCAGAGCTCTCTCAGACCCACCTACCTCCCAGGGTGTCTTGTTGTGGGGAGGGGAAGGGAAAGGAGACTGTAAGCCACTCTGAGACTCCTTCGGGTAGTGAAGGGCGGGGTATAAATCCAATCTCTGCTCTTCTTCTTCTAATGGGAATTGCCCTCTCACTCCCCACACTGATAGTGCCTTATTACACTTCAGCACCGTCTCAAATGTGTGGTTTTTTCCCTCATAAGGATGCTGGTAAAACTGCTGCAGACAACTCGTTCTCGGCTAGCCCGATTACTGTAGATTATAAGCTCGAGGACCCAAAGCGGCACTAAATAACGCTGGCATTACTGAACTATGTGAGCCCAGAAGGGCTACTGAGATGCTGGCTCAGCAGCAGGTGAAAGGCCAGGCTGCCAAGGAAGGCTGAAAATCGTGAGCAAAGTAAAAAAGCACCAGGGAGGCATCGGTTATCAGATCTGGACATAAAGAGCAATGAATCGAGAAGACAAATGACCCCAGAGTTTAAGGACAGAGATAGCCTCTCGTGCCCTTTCTACCCGTCAGACAGGGCCAAGGGGTTAATATCCACCAGAATTTAATGATGATTAGTCATCTCTTTCTTGTTGAAATATCACAGAGCTCCCTTGCTAGGTCGTTCAAGAGCTGGGAGAAAGAAACATCTGAATGAGAGAGAATCCTCTTTTGCATTTATGGGATACTGGAAATTCTTCTCAGGCAATAGGGGTCCTCAAAACCAGTACTCTAATCCTTCTGCAATCAGGACAAATGATTTGCATAATCCAATTACTCCATACTGGATTTTGCATTTTGGAAATTTAAGCTTCGCAAAGGGTGGATTGTTGGGGAGGAAGGCAGGGTCTGAAGTGGGCGAGGGGGAGGGAGACGGGGAAAGGATTAGCTGCCTCGCATTCACATTTTATGAGAAAGGGAAGAGAGACTGGGAGACATCTGATGTGTAATGAGGGCCCCTTTCATCTTGGACTCAATTACTATCATGGGTTCTGCTAGATTTGAGTCCAGGAGCACCTTAGAGACCAACAAGAAGAGCACTGCTGGGTCAGACCAGTGAGGGTCCATCTAGTCCAGCATCCTGTCTCATACCAACTGGCCGACCAGTTCCTCTGGAGGTCCAACAACAGGGCATAAAGGCCAAGGCCTTCCCCTGATGTTGCCTCCTGGATCTGCGCAGACTCTAACCTGGGAGAACCGGGTTTGATTCCCCACTCCTCCACTTGCACCTGCTGGATGACCTTGGGCAAGCCGTAGTTCTGGCACAGCTGTTCTTGAAAAAGAGCAGTTTCTGTCAGAGCTCTCTCAGCCCCACCTGCCTCACAGGTGGGGAGGGGAAGGGAAAGGAGTCTGTAAGCTGGTCTGAGACTCCCTTGGGTAGTGAAGGGCGGGGTATAAGTCCAATCTCTTCTTCTTCTGGGATTCAGCAGTTTACTGCCTCTGAATTTGAAGGTTCTCTTTAGCCCCCATGGATAGTAGCCACTGATAGACCATGAATCTGTCTAAATCCCCTTTGAATGCTGTCTGTGCCTGTCAGATACAAAGGGCGCTCTGCCTCTCAAAAGCTTATAACCAGGGCTCATTTCGTAGCAGGAGCTCCTCTGCATATTAGGCCACACACCCCTGATGTAGCCAATCCTCCAAGAGCTCACAATAGCCCCTGTAAGAAGAGCTCTGTAAGCTCTTGGGGGATTGGCTACATCAGGGGTGTGTGGTCTAATATGCAAAGGAGCTCCTGCTACAAAATAAGCCCGGCATAACCAGAAAACCTTGTTGATGCCAGAGCTGCTCCTGGACCCGGATCTCACTGCCCTACGGCAGACCGACATGGCTCCCCCCCCCCCCCCAGAAACCATCATGGGTTCTGTATCCTAAAATACTGGAAGCCCTAGAAGTAAGAAGCTTGGTTCTTTAAACAATAAAGACCAACAATGTGCGGAATTAATACCTTGAGTTACCAAGCAAGCAAATGGCAAACCTGCTCCCCATTTCCTCCCTCTGTCGTGCCAGTTCAGTCTAAAACCTGGGAGGTACAAGTCTGCCATTAACTCCACAATGTTCTGGACTGCTGGCTAGGATCAAGAGACGGGCCTCCCCTTGAAACGGCACTGGGCGTGGAAGCGGTTCCACTGGGGCTGGCACAGGACACAGCAGCCTGTCTCCTGGCTTGCGGAGGCCGCGCCATGCTAATGCTCCAGCATCTGTGCCGACTCCCCGTCCCCTCCCGGGGCAGTCTGGAAACGGAAGAAGCCAGACTGCAGCAGCAGACTCCGAGACTCTCTCTGACTGGAGCACATCTCCGTTCGGTTGGCCTCGCTGCCTCTGCTGCCCCCACCCCCTCCGGCACAGTTCTGCAGAGGGAAGCGAATGGCAGATGTTCACAGAGGGTGTGCTCTGTTTAGTAAATGCGCTATCTGGATTGAGCAGCACCCACCTTGGGGCAGGTGGATGTTTCATTTGATGGTATTTTAGTCTGCAGAGTGCCTTGAATCACCGACTATATAGCATTGGCCAGAGGGTCTAAAACGCTCAAATGGCAACATTCACAAATTGGGAGTCTGGAAGGTACCATGAGGCTTGCTTTCCCCGTACAATAGAATGGCCGTGCAATGGTACACAGAGTTACTCCGGTCTAAACCCACTGATTTCAGTGATGGCATTTCTCCCATCTGAGAACGTGGCTTGTGCGAACAACTCCGTGAACCGTAAATGTTCAGCCTTGCCAGTTATGCAAATGATTTGCTTCCTTCTAGTATTTAGCTTGAAACCTAAATATGCTTTTTCCAGGCTTGAAAAAGCTTTGTTAAAAGACTTGAAAGCTTGCCTAATCCTCTTTCACATAGACAATAAATCATTTTCAGTTGGGAGATGCCTGAACATGATAATTACTAAGTGCACAGAACAAAATAAACGTGGGTGCAGCTATTGTTTAAGAAAATGTCTTATCCGAGGCAAAGTACAATTAAAAAAAAAAATTAAAAAATGGTGTGCATCAGTTTTAAAACAAAAAAGGAAATATTCAAGAATGCACTGGGATCTGTGTCTCTAAAATACCTAAATGTATTTTGAAACACCTGAGTTTAATTAGGAAAAAAATCATTTATGGAATTACCAAATACAATAGCTGAGACTACAGAATAGTGGCTAAGAGAATGAGCTATGAATCAGGAAATCTACAGTTCAAATTCTCCTGTGCTGTAAATTAGCTAGGTAATCTCTCTCAGTCTCATTTCCGCTTCTGCAAACTGGGGATAACACTACTAGCTCAACCTCACAGGGCTGTTGCGCAGAGTACCGAAATAATATATGTAAAGCACTTTCGCTGCTCTAAAGTGCTATATAAAAGAGCAAAAACTGTTTTCATAAATTGGCTGGAGTAAAATGACAAACTGGATTCCTAGCTATATATTGGTTTGGAAAAGAAATTCCCATTCCTTGTAAGCCAAGGTAGGACCATCAACTCTTTTTCCTGAGCTTTACTGTTCAGTACCTGGATTCAGATGGGTATTGGCCTGAAGGAACAGAATAAAATTTGAGTCCAGTGGCACCTTTAAGACCAACGAAGTTTCATTCCGGGTACAAGCTTTCATGTGCAAGGCACACTTCATCAGATATCTGGACTCAAACTTTGTTCAGTACCTAGTGAATGTTAGGCGCTAATCAGCTAATCATTGTTGCCAGCCAGCCTGGGGCGCAACAAGCTGACTGTAATATTGCTTGCAAACAACAGGGCATTAATATTTAAAAACTAATCTCACAAATTCATCAATATTTATACATCAGAAGGCTTTAATTTTGGGCTCAGCTCAGTTGCGGCTTCAAGTCATTATTCTGCCACCTATGTACATTTGTGATTTGCATTGTTAACTCCCCCAGCTACTGCAAAGAGTCCTTTTGGCAGATGGCTGGAAATTGCTGGAGCAGGCCCAGTCAAATCCCAAGACGTCTGGGATCAACCCACTGTGATAGAGGTGGAAAACACCACCAGTTTCACTGGTTTTCTGATGGCCACTGCAGCAACAACCTGGAGGACCACCTTCTCTTATACCGTCCAGCCTACCGGCTAAAATCTAGCTGACAAACTCTGCTTCTCATGCCTTCTACCTTGCCGCCTTCAGAAGTGAGATGGGTGGCAGCCAGAGACAAGGCTTTTCGTGTGGTGGCCCCTCACTTATGGAATGCCCTTCCCCTTGAGGCTCACCTGGTGCCTACGTGACTATCTTTTTGACACCTGGCCGAAACAATTAAGGCGTTGATCTCTGTAACACCATTTTTGTCCTGTGCTTTCCGTCTGAAAACTGTTAACTTCATTTTAGTCTGTTTAATGTTTTGTTCTCTTGCTCCAGCTGGGTTTTCAATTAACAACTTTTCATGTTTTGTGTTTTTTATCAAGTTTTATTTTATAAGCTGCCCCAGGCAGGTTTCCCTAAGCACTTTCTGTATAAATGAATACTGGTCTTCTCAAATGGAATAAACATCGAGGTAGCTATTGACAAGCACCAAAGCAGACCAGACTACGTGCACTGGCTCTGGTTTCGCTAAAGGAGATTAGGAATTATCCGACACTTTGGCAGTCATTCTCTACGAGGGATGTACAATTCCAGAAACGACAAAATATACTATTAGGTCAGAAAAAGAGTGTCACACAATTATAGATTGTAAATTAAGAGGGATGAAAATGTAATAAAATATATAAAAAAAAGAAAAAAGAAAAAGAGTGTCACACAAAGGGTCAGTGATGATGTCTGCGTAGCTAGAAGCTGTCTTCTTTCTTCTGTAGCCACTGGTTAGAGAGAGCCCAGTTCTCAATGAAACTTTCAGAATTTCCCTCTGAGGCTTTGGTTTAGTTTCTGCCCCGCCTCCTTCAGATCTTTTTCCCCCTCCAGCAAGGGAGGGCGATAAGCTACCCAATCTGTGGGTATATGTGTCATAGTAGTTAGGAGAGGTGAAAAGGTGACCCACAAGAGAAGAGTCATGTCAAAAGCGCCACAGAAGCAATGGAAACTCTACATGCTACCCTCATTGAAGATCAGGTATCCTTTTAGGTGGAGAACACGTAAGAGCTCTATACATCTACAAGCATGCCCACCTTGTCTTTAAAAGCATTACACTCATTCTAAAAGACAAAATATTTCAGAGGAGTTCTTTTCGGTAAAGGTTTTCCCTTGCTCGAAAGCCAGCTGAATCCGACTCTAGGGGGTGGTGCTCATCTCCGTTTCCAAACTGAAGAGCCAGAGCTGTCCGAAGACTTCTCCGTGGCCATGTGGCCGGCATGACTAGATGCCGAGGTGGACAGAACACTGTTGCCTTCCCACCAAAGCGGTACCTGTTTATCTACCTGCAGTTTCTTGCTTTCGAACTGCTAGGCTGGCAGGAGCTGGGGCCAGAGATGGGAGCTCACTCCATCACACGGCACTCGGGTCTCGAACTGCCGAGCTACCGACCTTCAGGCCTGCAACTCAGCATCTTAACTCCTCCAAATATCCAGTTTTTCCATTGGAAAAACTGAAAAAAGGGCTTGAAAAAAAGAGAGAGGTGGTTTGCCATGGCCGACCTCTGCAGAGCCTTCCTTGGTGGTCTCCCTCCCAAGTACTGACCCTGCTTAGCTTCTGAGATCTGATGAGATGGGGCTGTACCATGCCACCTTTCCTTCCCCCAACCTAACCTACTCCTCCATTTTATCCTCACAACAACCCTGCGAGGTAAGTCTGAGAGTGAGCGACCGGCTCAAGGTCACCCAGTGAGGGAGGATTTGAACCTGGGTCTCCCGAATCCGAATCTTGACACTCTAACCACTACACTGCCCTGGCTGTCTTAAAACATCTGAGATATGCCTCTATAAGAGGTGAGAGAGGGCTATTACTACAAACCACCTCACTCTCGGCCTAACCTATGCTTTGCGGAAGACGCTGGCCACAGATTGAGTCTTTCTCCTCGTTAATCCGCAAGGCCCCAAACATTCTGTCATCGAAGCCTCTACACCGAAAACTGCCATCCCTGTACATTTATTTTGTAAGCTGGCGGGCAGCATTTCTCTTCCGAAATGACAAATCACGTACAAGATAACTATTGTACCAGAACCCCTTCTTGTAAAGTCATATTTCACGGGGAAATGTATTTTTTGTTATCTGTATCTACAGTTGCTTTCCTTCATTTTGCTTTTAGTTCAAACACAAGTTCATCATTCCTGACCGTTTTATGCTAGCGAGAAACACTACAACCAGTTAATAGCTCACAAACAATTTCTATAAACTGCCATTTCTCTCCCCAGCTATGTTTTTTTTTTAATTTTTTTTTTATTGAAGGGTTAAAAGGGTACAGAATAAAATTAATGCAGAGAAAAACCACATAACATGTTAAACATTGCTAACTTGAGTGTCAACATATATATCATCGTGAAATTCAGTTGTTTTACATTTGAAAAATAGCATATAACTCAACCTTATTTATCTTATTTAAACAGTAACTATTGTGTTCATAACATCGTTTACAACCATAAGTATAATGTAGAATCTTTTATCCAATTTTTTGGAAGATGTCTGTTGCTTGGATTAGGGTTACTATCTAAAATCGGTTCCCATTTAAGCATTTGGCTTTTGGTGCTTTCTCCCTTGTCTCTATTCTCAAACTTTTTTTTCTCTCCCCAGCTATGTTGATGGTTAAGGATGGCTGTGGTGTGTTAGTGACTGAATTGGATCATTCCTTGTTAGGGCCATAAACCGGCCTGTTTGTCACTTGGTTCTTACAGCATCAGAGCATCTAAATGATAAGCATCTCCTTGGTTAATTCACTGCATTTCACACAGTAGTATTTTGTGGCATGCGGTGTCTGGAAAAATGGCAATCTGCCATATTCATATCACATATTAAAAGCCCAATGTGTTTCTCTGGCTTGAAGCGAAGGAGACAGCTTACAAGTAGTACTTGGCAGGACACAGTTAAGAGTCTGTTAGAAGTAAACAGAGCAGTATTTGCCAGCAGAGCTTCTTTGTAGAAAACATGTTGAGAGTTCAGAAGCCCTCAGCTAGTTCTGAATCAAAATTTTATGTTCAGCACATGCTGTAGGTGGTACTGAGGAATTAGCACTGCAGTCCTAAGCTGTGTTATTTATAACCTTTTTAAGCACACTGACTTCAGTTGACTTACGAAGGGTTCAACTCTGCTTAGGGCTGTACTGTAGCTGAACCTGACTGAATCTGGATTGGAACTGGTTTTGGATAAAAGTTTAGGTAGTAAGGTCTGCTTGTAAATTGTATGAATAAAAATGGACCGCTGTCATGGTGGCGAGTTATTGAAATTCTTGTGGTATAAGTGGAGGGGCTAGCCTGATCTCGTCAGATCTTGGAAGCTAAGCTGCGTTGGCCCACGTTAGTACTTGGATGAGAGATCACCAAGGAAGGCAATGGCAAAGCACCTTTGAAATCTCTGGCCTTGAAAATACTACAGGGTTGCCATAAGTTGGCTGTGACTTGAGGGCACTTTCCACTTCTACTATTCGTAACTTTGCTACCCTGATCCCACTGCTCTTCTTTGCAGACTGAGCTGCACTGGAATCTGCCTTGAACCTTTTCCCCTCGATGTGATTGTGCAATTTCCAGCGGATTGATGGAAGAAGATTCAGATGGTCATGAGTTATGGGTGTTTTAGAAGCCGAAGGGACTCGCACATCTGAGTCCCTGCGCCTGAATTATTCTACAAAGCAGAGCGACTTAGATCTCAAATGACCTCTTGTACAAGAAACTCACCAAGGGCAAAATCCACGAGTTCCATTTCAGCTGATGCCTTGGGAACGCTTCTTGTACTTTTGAAACAACTGAACTAATGAACATCCAAATTAGATCAAATGGCTAGTCTGGGTCACCAAAAGGTCCAGTGATTGATCGTTGTGGCCTGCCCTAGTCGATTCTGTTATAGTGTGCTAGACTTTTAGACAAACTTGTTTTCCAGTGAATTTTATTCTGGGCTCATTTTGTACCTTTTCCCCTCTTGGTCTTTTTCTATCGGGGAGGACAGGTTTTCCTTACCATCTGTGCACTAAAAATGTTTTAATTTATTAGCAGCCAACTAATTTAATTTATTAGCACCCAGACTGACAGTGCTCATGCAGATATTCAGTCTGTTGCCGGTTTTGAATATGACCACCCTGTATATGAGATGCTTATTATAATCTGCTTAATTATATGGGTACCTGCAGCCAGCTGTTCCACAGCATTGTCTACTTTTATGGCATTGGCGCTCCTAAATTATTAAGCCTGAGTTTGTGCTGACTATTATTATTCATAACCAGCAAAGGGGGGAAAATAAATGCACAAAAAAGAGCCGTGACTGTCTAAACAACAGATCCGATGAGTACAATTAAGCCTAAGGAAAGGTCATGATACATTTCATTTAAAGCCGAGTTAAAGCATTCAGCCTCTTGCCCCCATAAGGAAGCTAACAACCATTATATTTTAGGTTTTTTTGTTTTAAAAGACCCTTTATCTAGTCTCCTTTCCTAAATAAATGCACATAACTTTTCCGCTATGGAAAAGGGACTCGCCTGCCAAAAAAGTTATGATTTTTGGGGGGGATACAATTATAACATGGTCATGGATATTCATGGATATTCACAGCCTGTATATGCACAGTTCAGTTCAGACACCTTTAATGGCATAATAGTATGGTAGATACATTTAAAAGATACATTTAATTCCGGTGAGTAAGTTAGGGCAATAAAATATGCATATTATATATTAAAAAACCTGTTATCTAAGTGCGGCTGATTCTGCTAAAAAGTTTGCAACCATAATTGTAGAATCAGTATTACCATTCAGAAAATGCTGAACAGTTTTAAGATTCCTAGTAAACAAGTGTGGCCAAAGGGATAAGAATTTCATAGGTCAGGATGTGTGCAGTGTGTTCACAGCCCTTGGCTCTTAACAGAGAAGTGTGCTTATAGCTCGGTCAGTAGAGAATTCTCTCCTCCATGAGGAGAGATGTGTGACCATGTTATAACTGCATGAGGAGGACTGGAACCTCCACGTGGCAGGCACAGCCGGTGAAGGGGAGTGTGTGTGTGTGTGTGTGTGTGTGTGTGTTGGGGGGGGGGGAGGGTTTGAAGAAGATCTTGCTGGAATCAAGCCAGCAGCTGACTTCCACTCGAGCTGCATTTGTCTTCCTCTCCCCTTGCAGGTACTTAAAAGTTTGGGTGAGGC
The DNA here is from genome assembly GCA_029233225.1 of Lepidodactylus listeri. Lineage (NCBI taxonomy): Eukaryota > Metazoa > Chordata > Lepidosauria > Squamata > Gekkonidae > Lepidodactylus > Lepidodactylus listeri. Next base: position 50,414,372 of record JARCFY010000017.1, read on the forward strand.
CAAAAGTGCAAACTGAAGGGCAGCAGCCAAAGGGTTCTTGGCCCTGGGCTCACAGCCACATCAGTCCGGACAAACCAAGGATAAGTTTGTCTGTTGTTTGTGCATTATTTGGGAAAATTTGTATTCCAGCTGCTTCCTGCAAGCGGATCTTGGTCCTTTTAGGCAGAAAAGTGGCATATAAATAAAGAAAAAAACCCCAGATGCCATGAATGAATGAATGAATGAATGAATGAATGAATGAATGAATGTTAGGACCTCACAACTTATTGGGGGGGGGAACCCTTGCCCCAACTCAGATGCTCTCTCCCGAGAGATCATAAACTCTTATGGGCTTGAAGAGGCTGATAAGAACATAAGAGAAGCCAATGTTGGATCAGGCCAGTGGCCCATCCAGTCCAACACTCTGTCACAGTGGCCAAAAACACCAGGTGCCCTTAGAAGGTCCAGCAGTGGGGGCAGGAAGCCCTCCCACTGTTGCCCCCCCCCCCCCCCAAGCACCAAGAATACAGAGCATCACTTGCCCCAGACTGAGAGTTCCTATCTATACTTTGTGGCTAATAGCCACTGATGGACTTCTGCTCCATATGTTTATCTAATTCTCTCTTGAAGCCGTCCATACTTGTAGCCTCCACCACCTCCGGTGGCAGTGAATTCCACGTGTTAATCACTCTTTGGGTGAAGAAGTACTTCCTTTTATCTGTTCTAACCCGACTGATTTCTGTATCTCCTCTGTTCTTTTTTCAACTTCGCTGTTCTCAACGTTCTGAGGGCCATGACCACGCTTAGTCTTCCTAGCAGGGAAGGGGAAGACTTAACAATTTCTTTGTAAGAATTTCTCTGTGTAACTATAATATATTATCTACCACTGAGGACATAAAGCTGCAGAGACAGGCTGTGCACTACATAGCCTTTCAATGTTCACGCCCTTGCATTTATTTCATACACGATCTACTGTAGAGAGAGAAAAAAAATGTAGCAATCCTACCCAATCAGAGATTTACTTCCCAGCAGGGTTCATTTCGTAGAAAAAGAGGTGCAGGAGCTCATTAGCATAACTCATTAGCATCACTTATTTGAATATGCTACACCACCTGACATCATAGGTAGTATGTCAGAAGGCAAGAAAGAGGGAGTGAGAGAGACAGTGAGAGAGAGAGAGAGAGAGAGAGAGAGAGAGAGAGAGAGAGAGAGAGAGCACGCTGGCAGAGGGGGAACAAGGCCTCGGAAATACCACTATTCTGGGAGGATAGCTTCAGTGGTGGCTGAAACTTTCAGAAGGCTGGTTGGAGGAACAAGGACCTTTCCAGGGGACGGGGTCATTTTACTGCAGCCGTGACACAAACAGGCATTCCCCCGTGATGGGGGGGGGGGCTTGCACCAACTCCCAGAGCTGAGCTCCCCTGAGCTCCTGCTCGACATGACCCCTACTTCCCAGAGACTGTGCAGAAGAATGGCAATGCATACAGTGGCAATTCATACAGACGAAACAGTAGTAAGGCATACCCCCCAAAGACTACAAGAGAGTCAACACAGGGACAGAGATTTATCTGGAGGCAAGTTTAACAAAATAGGGACTACTGGAATGACCCGTAGCCAACCATAACTGAATGGGATTCAAATATCAGTTTCTCAGAGTGCAACCTGCTGTTCTAGCTGATCCTCCACACTAGGTCGCTGGATAGGTAAAAACTCAGAACTCTTGAAAGGATCCATTAAGTGGTCCCCCACACCAAAAGACCCGGCATTGATTTTTTTTTTTGGCCGTCAAGTCAGACAGCTGACTTATGGCGACCCCTTAGGGTTTTCAAGGCAAGAGACATTCAGAGGAGTTTTGCCATTGCCTGCCTCTGCATCGCAGCCCTGGACTTCCTTGGCGGTCTCCCATCCAAACACTAACTAGGGCTGACCCTGCATGGCTTCTGAGATCCGATGAGACTGGGCTAGCCAAAATAAATAGTGTCTAAATCACTACAAGCAATAATAAGAAACAGCAAATGGAACATTCGATGTCTGGACATTCATTAAATTGAAAAGAAAGAGGAAGATCAAACTGGGTTTCTCATGCGCAAATCCAGGATACCACCCACGGTACCACACAGGCACCACAGATCTAGCTAAACAGTTGCTCAAAGGCTTCCGATTCTCCCTTGAATGTGTCCTCTCCGCATAGGCAAGCCATAGCCACAGCTTCCCAGCCGGCAAATCCAAGCAACTGATATTTCCTCCAACCAGTTCCCTGCCTGCCCTGCATGATATTATTTATTTTGATCAAGGCACTTCTCATCTGCCTTTCTCTACTCAATGCAGGCTTAAAAAGGTTTGGGATTTCAACAAACCGGGAAACTGACGCCATAAATACCGAAACCCACATTTCTTAATAACAAATCTACCGGCCGTCAATGGACTAATCCACAAGAAAGGGAGAGGGCGAAACAAGTGGTAAGAGTTCTTTCCCAGGTCTGTCCGTCCTTCCTTCCAGGAAGCAGTTTCCCTTACGAGTCCCGGGGCTGGCGGGGAAGGACAGAGCAGACAGTTAAGAGCCCCTTCCCTTCTTGGGTATGACGAAGGGAGCTTTGACTCGTGAGCTCATACCCTGAAATTCTTGTTGGTCGCTAAGGTGCCACTGTTCTCAAATCTAGCTGTTTTACCGCAGACTACACAGCTACCTTCTGAAACTTTCCTGCTATCACGGTCCAAGGACCCAACTTTGGGAAACGAACGTAGGCAGCAAATCAGCAGAAACCAGTCTTACCTGAACCATTTTTCAAGTATCCATTTGCATCTACGGTTGTGTACATAATATAAGGTCCGGGTTGATTCACACCAAAGGGCTGGAATGAAAGATAATCAGTTTTACTTTTCTTCCTTCCTTTTCCCCCACTCCTTTTCAAAGCTTCGCAATCAGCACAGGAAGAATAAAAAAAAAACCCCATGAAATGATTGCAGACTGCTTTTGTTCCCAGCGCTGGGAAGGCTACGATGATTTATTGTTGATATTCTGATCGTAGGAGACAAATTTGTTTTCATGTCGCAAATGATACAAAGGTTGCCTGTTCCACCCTCCCCCCCCCCCCCAATAACGATACTGCTGTCATTGCATCCCTGTACACGCCTCTCTGAACACACTGGGAATGGAATTGTTTTCAGTGCGAAGCATCCCAGCGCTAACCTAGCGACTGAGTTTTGAGGTCGATTTGAAACGAGCACAATAGCATTTAAAGTAGCAAGTCCAATCTGGTCTGGGGGGAAAAAAGGAACGCTGGGGGTTCTTTTTGAGCGGGTGATGCAGAAAACAGTAAATGTTTCCAACAGAGATACTTCATTCTCATCAGCTAATACAAATCTAGAAAGATGATGGCTGAGTGCAGGCTGACAGTTTGGTAAGAACAGGAGATGCCTGAAAAAGGGGCTGGAGGCTGGTGAAAAAGCACTGTGGTCGACCGGCACTTGTATTTATTTATACTTCTGTCCTAAAATAGGACTCAGGGTGGCTTTTATTGCTGGTAGTACTCTCTGTTTTAGAAGAGGGACCGGTGCCAGGAAAGTCCAACAAAGTGGTGTGTCAGGCCAAGCCGCTTCTGCCTCTGCTGCCACCCACCTCACTGCCTCCCGAGCGGCACTGCTTTGGTCCCACTGCTTTCCTATGCAGCTCCTTGTGGTGGCTCCCTCAGCCCCATCACATTCAGTTCTAGGGCAGGGTCTTAAGTTGCAAGATGCCATCACACCCTGCTGAAACTAAGCAGGTCTAGGTGGGGTCAGAACCCAGATGGGAGACCTCGTGTATGCAGCCCTGAAGAAAGGCAAGGGGGCCACACATGCAGTTCAATAAAATAAGCAACAAGCTGCTTCATCTTCCCCGCTAAGTTACTTCTGTTCTCTCGTTCCTTCCTACTGCCAACCCTCTCATTTGCCTTCCCTCGTCTGCCATCCTTCTTAATTCCACTTGCTACCAAAGCAATATCAAGGTTTTTACAATGATTTAATTTTAGTACAGAAGTCTGTTCAGCTGTTAAAGCTATAATTTCCTCTGCCGTTAATAGATTATCGTTAACTTTAGGAAAGTTCTTGTCTATTCTTTAAAGACAGAATCTATCCCAAATTCTGTAATATTAAAGTTGTATTGTTTGCTCTTATATTTGAAATATGTAATACATTTGGTAATATATCTGATTTTACTTGTTGTACGTAACAATTCACAATACTTTGCAAATTGGATGAATCTGTATTTCTCCCCTACTCCTTTTTTCCTTCTGTATCCCACCCTTTTAAGAGAAAATAATAAAAAAAATACATCCATAGAAAATTAATTCCACGGCTACCAACCTGCTACGGCAATTTTCCTCAGCTGCCCCCTTTATCCTTGAAATACCCTCTGCTCAACAAGTCTCCCCTCCATCCATCTATCACCATCCTCTTCAAAACCAATCTCTTTCTTCAGGCCTTCCCCTTGCAGTTCACTTCTACCTCGCCCCTTCCCGTATGGAACACTAAGTCATTTCTTAAGACTGTAAGGCTGTGGGCAAGACGGCTGCCGTTTTCCTTCTGGAAAGTGCCTCCTCTGAATCGTAAGTACTATAAGCTCTGTCTGTACAGCTGTGTAGCTTCCATCTTAATGCACCAGACCTGCCCGATGGTCAGAATTTCAGGTGGGATTTGATGGCTTGCATGTGGCTGTGCAAACTATTCGAGAAGTACTGAATGCCGATCCCAGTCTAAGGAGCCAAATGATCAATTAAAACAGAGAGCCAGTTACATCTTTCAGCCCTGATAAGATCCGTCCCCTGCAGGTTAACGGGAATTCTGGTTCATTAATAGTATTCACGATGGCAGTCGCTCTGAGTACTAGAAAGAAATTATTCTGAAGTCAGAATCATTATGAACTCCACACATGCCTCCAAGGGAGTTTAATACAAACGTCAGAAGGACAAAGCATGCGGAAAACGGAGCATCCTTTAAAACACCCCCCCCCCAAAAAACCTGTCAAGACAGTGGCACGGTGTCTTTGGGGAGAGAGAATAAAGACTAAGGCAAGCCATTCGAGAAGGCTTGATCCTCAAATGAAGTCCAGAGTAGCTAAGCGAGAGGCAAATATTTCAATGCCAACAGTGCCTTGGGGACCCAAGCTGTCGAGTGAATCAGCTGAAGAACTGCTCTTGCAAATGCAGACATGACTTTCAGAATTAGTGGGTTTTGCTCAAGGCTTATTATTTAGAGACGGCATCAAGAAAGAGAGAAAACTGGTCTGGGGGGGGGGGGGGGAAGCAAATGTTGCCAAGCTACATCCACGTCCATTGGAGCTCTCCTCACCCACACCTGCCCTTCTACGCTTCCCACCGTCTATATATTGCATGACTCCCAAAGTATTCCACATCTATTGCATTAAAGGCGCATCTCAATTATGAAACACCTTCCCCATGTCTAAATTCTTGAGATGCCAACTGAGAAGTGCCAGGGCAAATAACCGAGCTGACTGACTGATTTTGAAATCTATGTTTCGTTTGAATTTTTATATCTTCAGATCGCTATTGCATAGATGGATTAGTATAACTGGCTCTTCTGGCTGCACCATTGCATTTTATGCAGCTGGGTTACTTCCACCATTTGTTAACAATTGTTTTCCCCTCCTGTTTTCACTGCTTTTCTGTTTTATGCTGCTTTTCTATTCCATTTTAATCCCTTATTGCTCTAATGCATTTTCGTTACGTTGCTCCTTTTTCTGGTTGCATTAGTGATTAGCTTCACAGACGGCTGCTTTTAGTTGTTTCAGGAGGCATGTGAGGTTCTGGGGTGCCCCTGCCCCTGTTCTCAGAAGCTCCCTCAGTTCCCTCAAGGTGCCCCTTCCTGCCCTCTTTGGGGCTTGTGGAACCATCAAAAACTGAAGAAGGGAGGGGGTTTCCTTCTTCTCCTCCCCTCTGCCGGGTGTCTCCTCCACAGCCTGGGGAGAGAGAGCCCAGCTTCTAAGCCCCTTATGAGGCCAATGCACCAGGCAATACAACCGCCTTTCCCCATATGTTCCCCCACAGAACACTGTGATTGGAGACCAGAAACAGCTGGTCCTCCCAAACACCAAGAAAGCCAGGCTGGTAACAGTGAGGACCAGGGCTTTCACAGTGGTGGCTCCACTCTGGTGGAATGAGCTCCCGGAGGAGATCAGGGCCCTGTGGGACCTGTTACAGTTCCGCAGGGCCTGTAAAATGGAGCTCTTCCGCCAGGCTTCTGGGGCCGCCACTGTTACCACCACTACCGCCACTACTGGCAGTTGTCAGGCTGCGATGACTGAGCCCGGCCATGCCGGGTCCCCTTCCTCCCTTTCCCCCTCCCCAACTATACCCTGACCTGAGTACCGTGGACAACTGACGGAAACTGGGAAGCTGACTTGTATGCCTGAGGAATTGAGCACTAGCACTTTACATATGTTATATTTATGGTTTTAAATTGGCGTATTACTTGATTTTGTATTGTATGTAGTACTGTCTTGCCGTACTGTATTATATTGTTGTAAGCCGCCCTGAGCTGGCTATGCTGGAAGGGCGGGGTAAAAGTTTAACAAACGAATAACAAACAATGCCCTGCCAGTTCCCCTGATGTCTCGCAAGAAGAGCTAGCCGTCTGGAGATTTTGACAGGGATCTCAGGCGGCACTTGCAGTCGCGTTTCTCCTCCCCCTGCCCCGGCCAGGCTGGACTGCTGACCGTCTCACAGGAACACCGGGGCCTTCAAGAGCAAAAACGGTGTTGCTGCTGGTGCAGCCTCAGGACAGCCTTCTCTGTTGCCCTCACAGCCATTTCCGGAGTGGCCGCCCCATGGCTCCGGGGGTAAACCCTGGGCGCAACTTACATGACGGGGGTGGGCCAGCTCCTGGACAACATATTTTGCTGTTTGTTATAAGCTGCTTTGGGCATATTTTATGGAGAAGCCACTCAGAAAGTACTTTAAAAAAACAGTCTCCCCAGGAACTGCTGGGAAAGAGGAGAGGAAATGGTAGCCTCTAACTGAACATCAGATTCTCTCCTCTAAGAGGTTTCTCTGAGACCGATTTCCTACGAGGTGCTGCTCCGGCGTCGTTCTTCCCTTTGTGTGCTTGAATTTCCCACTATTTGCCCCGCACTGCATTTTGACCCGCGGCTTCGCCCAAATTCCCCCGCGGCTTCAGTGATCCTCAAAAAACGGGATCACTGAAGCCGCGGGGGAATTCGGGCAAAGCCGCGGGTCAAAATGCGGCAGGGGCAACTAGTGGGAAATTCAAGCACGCAGTCAGGGCAAAGGGAAGAACAATGCCGGAGCAGCGCCTCGTGGGAAATCGGCCTGAATGTTTTTAGAATTCCTGGTGAGCATAAATTAGGAAACAAGCAGCCATGCCATTCACGCAGATAACCGTAACTTCCCACACCCGTGAAATAATTTCTTGGGACGTCACATCAGTGCTTTAGCTTATGAGTTGCCCAGCAAAGCTATCTGTCTTCCCTCCCAGCAATGTTTTTAGATAAGCTCTGGCACAATGAGGTTGCTGACATAGCCATCCAAACCTTCCAAGAACGCTTTTAGCAAGCATACTTACTGTTATCTTACGAGGACAATCATTGGAACAGAGACCACTGAGAACTGTGGATAAAAGCGGGGGGGGGGGGGGGGGAGACACACAAGGCCACGGGTTATTTGAGCCATCAACAGTGTTCCACGACTCAACACATCTTGTAATCTTGTAATTATTGCTGCTTCATGCTCGTCTGTGGAGGCAACTCAAACTGCATTTCCTTCATAGAGATTCATAAAAATTTAAATGACTGTTGTCTGCCTCACATTAACATTTCAAAAGACATTATTGATCTGTCCAAATTGCGCCGTTTTGCATAATGAAGACATTAAATTAAGTAATCACTGTTCTATCACACTGTTACCTGATTGGTAGCACGGTAGCAAAGACAGGCACAAGAACCCATCTAAAACTGAACGCAAATTAAAATGCATTGCTAAAAATAAAACTTTGAACACTTCCCTCATCATGCTTATTTCCCAACTCTTGAATTAATACTCCATTTATCATTATTCTTTATTATTATGCCTATCCTACCCCTTCCTCCAACAAACTCAGGACAACATACCTGGGATTCTCCTGTATCACTGTCACAAAAACTCTGTAATACGTGTTGCTTTGAGAGGTAGGGACTGGCAGAAGTTCGTAAAAACGGCTTCAGTATCAAGTGGAGATCTGAACTTGATGCAGTGCTTTATTGGTGGTGGAAAGTACCGCCAAGTTGTAGGGTTTTCAAGGCAAGAGACAAATCAAAGTGGTTTGCCGTTGGCTGCCTCTGTCCAGCAGCTCTGGACTTCCTTGGTGGTCTCCCATCCAAGTATTAACCAGGGCCAGTTCTGCGTAGCTTCCAAGATCTAGCCAGGCTGGGCCACTCAGGTCAGGGTAACTATTCTCTTCCCTCTTAAACTTTCTGCAATAACAACTCGTATTGCTGTTGTTAAAAAACTGGCTCATGGCAGTAAGCCATTGTTCTTTATTACGTTGGACTGTGAATGATGATTTGTCACTTCCCTCTAAGGAATGATTCCAAATTCTGCCTTAATCCTGGTTTGATGGAAAGACTCACCTAACCAAGATTCAGATACGGCCACCGTTTGTCACAGGAGAAGTATTTATGTAATTGTGTGTGAAGGAAGGAGGAAGAAGCCCCCAGCTTCATTCATTTCTCAACTAAACCTGCATCTGCTTGGTCATTTTGTGAAAACCTCACAGAAACAGCCATATGTTCTATATAAGAAGGAAATCAATAGAAGTGTACTCAAGGAACTGTCTGTGCATATAGGAAGCAAACCAAATGGACAAATGCTTGGAAGACCTCGGTTCAGATCTTTGGTCAGCCACAGGCTTCAAGTGACATGGACTCCATCATTTGTGTCATGAAGTGTTAGCTTTATAAAACAACAAGAGGCAGGACCCACAGTACTCGAGGGGGGGAGAAGGAGCTCCACGTGGAGAAGCAGCCACAGGTAAGCCTTCCTCCCCTCCCCCGGGCAACAACGGAGAGCCCCAGGCCCGCTGATCTCCCCCCTGCCCCTGGTTGCAATGGCGAGGCCCGTGCAGCTCTGAGCTGCTGGGCCCGCCAATATCCCCCCTGCCCCCAGTTGCAATGGAGAGGCCCGTGCGGCGCTGAGCCACGGCAGTTCCCAGAGCATTCCCTGCACATGCGCAGGGAATGCTCTTTAACTTTTGTGGGAATTTAAATATCCCCCAAAAAGTTTTTTTTTACTTTTAAGATTTTTCTGCACCTGTGGGGAGTCCCCCAAGTGTGCAGAAAAATCTCCCTGCCCCCCAAGTGCCCCATCCACGCGGATTTAGATATCTGCACGGAGGGATCAACTTGGCTGTTACTATATAGACAAGGGGAATCCCGTGATACTCGTGGAGGGGGGGGGAGAAGGAGCTGAGGCCCGCGATCTCTCCTTCCCCACCTCCCGGGCCCGTCCCCCCGGCTCCCGTCTTGCCCCCCACTCCTTCCCTCACCCCCATCTCCGGCGGGCCTCGGGTCTGTGAGTGCCGTCGCTTCTCCCCCCCTCAGTCTTTGGCGGGCCTCGGTGGCCGCTTCCCCCCAACCCCCCGAGCTCTGGACAGCGGTGTGGTGCGGCCTAGGCCCACCGCGCCGCCTCCCACCCCTTCTCTGAGCTCTGGACAGTGGCGCGGCGAGGTCTAGGCCCGCCGTGCCGCCTCTCACCCCCGACCCCTCCCCTGAGCTCCGGACAGCGGCGCGGTGCGGCCTAGGGCCTCGCCACACCACCCCTCCAAGCGTTCTCTGTGCATGCGCAGAGAACACTTTTTACTTTTCGGGCGATTTAAATATCCCCCGAAATTTTTTTCAAACTTTTTGGATTTTTCTGCACATGGGGGGGAGTGCCCCCCGTGTGTAGAAAAACTTCCCTGCCCCCCAGGTGCCCCCCCATGTGGATTTAGGTATCCGCACCGGGGGGGGGGCACCTTCGCTATTGGTATATAGATATTGCTATCTCCCTCAGCTTGTAATACACCCAACTTTTACACTTCCTTTGCAGCAGGGCAGTATCATCTGGCCATTTCTAAACACAAATGTTTTTCAAAAATCAATAACCGTTGGGTGGGGAGGACTGGAGAGGCAACGAATGCCTGAGCAAACAGCTTACTGGCCATGGAAAACACAGAGAAAGTCTCTTTGTCAGCAGGCTACAAATTAATGTCTCGTTCACTTCTTTCCCTCTTCCTTGCCCCTTAACACTCTGACAACATCTGTTCCTGAAAGCACTTCAGTCCTTTGCGCCAAGACTTAAAACTGGTTCAGCCATGTAATGTGCTGTGATTAAGCAGCCGATTCCTTAATAACCCCGTGCCAAAGCTGGGCATCTTTGGGAAAAAAATTTTTTTGCCGTCTTTCTAAAGTAATTGGTGGGTTTTCAATTTTAGACGCAAGAGACGCGAGTGCTGCTTTCGAGGGAGAGGATGAAAAGTTAAAAAAAAAGGATTTCGGTGAATACGTGTGCCACTGTGCCGGACTTCTTTTACTTTAACATTGTATAGCCTCTTAAATATGATATTTAGGTCACAGCCATTACCTAGTAGGTATCGGAAAGAAAAGAAAGCTGTATTTAAATTAACCATTTTATTGCCTTCTCTGCTGAATTCGGCCGTCTTGCACACATCATGCTATGTATATTTCTACAGGGAACTTAAACTTGCTCCAGTCAGCTGAGCAAACTAGTACAATGATTAAAAAACAGGCTCAGTGAGTGAGTCAAGGAGCATTCACTGCTATGGCACTTAAGCAGGTGCAGATCTAACCAGTGCTTGAATGGGAGACCACTGGGAGCGCCACGGAGCCTTCCCTGAGAGCTCCACGTACGCATTTCTGAATGTTCCAAAGGAAAAGTGGGATTGGGAATTAGATATGCTCTTTTGGAGAATCTGGCCTCTCCTTGCTACGTGGAGTATGTCTCCAGCCTGCCCCAGCCCCTTCTCTAGCCACCACTAGCCACAGTGTGTGGCACAAGCAGCAATGTGGCTACAAGGTGCTCCCCGGCTATTTCATGCCTGCAGTTATTCGTTGTATGAGGAACATCTCCTCATAGCACAGGAAATAAAGCCCTATATGGCCAGGGACCTACCTACCTAAGGGACTGCCTCTCCCTGTATGTACCCCAGCGAGCACTACAATTGGGCTCCCAGAACCGCCTGGTTCTTCCAGGGCCTAAGGAGGCCCGGTTGGCAGGAACGAGGGCCAGGGCTTTTTCGGTGGCGGCCCCGCACTGGTGGAACGAGCTCCCAGATAACATCAGGGCCCTGCGGGACCTCTTACAGTTCCGCAGGGCCTGCAAGACAGAGCTCTTCCGCCAGGCTTTCAAGTATGGGCCGCCTCGACCTCATAGCTCTGGCCCGACCACCGAAGACCGCCAATCAGGACCACCTGCATCAATCGGAAGTTCAGAAGAATGCCTGCCGAAGCCGCTCAGATAAGGGCGTGGATGTTTCGCCATCTTGCACTGTAATTTTAAAGCTTGTATTGTATGCTGTTGTATTGTGGTTGTTTATATGGAAGTTTATTGTATATGAACTGTGTTGTTAGCCGCCTGGAGCCTGCCGAGAGGTGGGGAGGGCGGGATAGAAATCTAAATAATAAAATAATAACTAAAATAAAAATTCCCCACAAAGATGGACCATAAGGTTTGTTACACCAGAAACCGAGGACCTGGGATATACTAGAGCATTGCTGGTTAAATTGCAAGCAGATAAATAGGTACCGCTTTGGTAGGAAGGTAACAGCGTTCCATGCGCCTCGGCGTTTAGTCATGCCGGCCACATGGCCACGGAAAAAGTCTTCAGACAGCACTGGCTCTTTGGCTTGGAAACGGAGATGAGCACCACCCCCTAGAGTCGGATTCGGCTGGCTTTCGAACAAGGGTAACCTTCACCTTTACTTATTGGACAGTGGATAGTTGGCTAGCTTGCTGGGAGCCAGTCTCCAACCGACAGACACTGTCGGGAAGAGGGAAGCTAGGAACCTCAGTGGGAGGCTGTATGTGTGTGTGTGTGTGTGTGTGTATGTGCAGCATTCTAGCACAGAAAATATCTGCAGTGCTGGCAGATGAGGAGAAAACACTCCAGCTATCAGGTCCTATGGGACGTAGGCTACTAGCTCTAAGCACCTGAGTGTAGCAACCTGTGCTCCCTACCACTGAAGCCAGTTAACCAGTTGCCTTCAGAGTCCTGGCACAGCTGAAGGAAATCTTGAAACCTTCACAACAAGAGCAATATCTCCTAGCTCCAAAGCAACCTTGAAGAGGAACAGATTTATTGGAACTTTGGTTGGCTGAAGCCCTCTTCATCACACGAAAGCTATGAAACTGTTAACAGAGGTAATTCTGCTGGGAGGGTGTGGCGAAATGGGCCCCCTCTGGCCTGCAGGACCCTGACCTCTATAGTTTTCCCCACACCTGGAGAGGCTTTTCTTTCTCTCTCTCGGGTAACCCGCCGCCACCACCTGAGCTTTGTAAGGAATTGCCTGCTTGGAGGGTCAGGACTCCAAGCTTCCCTTCCAAGTTCTGAGGCCCTGCCTCTGTCTCTCCCAGTGCCCGGCCCCTGGTGACCATGGGGACCACCACAGCACATGGATCTTCAGTGAGTGATTGAAGGTACGTTGTGGCAGACCTTTTGTGGCTGCATCCACCATGCTGTGTCAGAATTCCAAAGGTGTCCACATGTTCAAAAAGGCCAGGGACCCTGTTGTAGTTCCTAAACTCACAAGGCAAGGTGAATGCTTCTTCTCCGTCACAGACCCTTTTACCCCTCCATCAGCCTCTGTAGACAGCGAATGCGACTCGACATTATTTGTGTTGAATGAATATTAAGTTTACAGACTGCTGTGGTCAGTCTGCTCACACACTTGCTTCAGAATCCAGAGCAGCATGAATGCAGCATCCAAGCAGGGAACAAAGAGTATAATTGCATCTGACACAGGGCTCATTTCGTAGCAGGAGCTCCTCTGCATATTAGGCCACACCCCCTGATGTAGCCAATCCTCCAAGAGCTTACAGTAGCCTCTGTAAGAAGAGCTCTGTAAGCTCTTGGAGGATAGGCTACATTAGGGGAGTGTGGCCGAACAGGCGAAGGAGCTCCTGCTACGAAATGAGCCCTGATCTGACAAAATGAGCTTTGACTCAACGGAAGCTTATGCTGGAATAAAACTTGTTCATCTTCAAGGTGCCAGTGGCCTTCTGTTCCGTTTTGCGGCAACAAACTAATACTTTTTCTTTTTTGGCCATAAGGTAATAGCAGCTGACTTATGACAACCCCTCAAGGAGCTTTCCTGGCGAGAGACCGAAAAAGGTGGTTAGCCACTGTTTGCCTCTGCCGTAGCGACCCCGGACTTCCTTGGCGCTCTCCCATCCAAATACTAACCAGGGCTGACCCGGCTTAGCTTCTGAGATCTGACAAGGCCAAGCTACCCTGGGCTATTCACACATAAGGGTACCCCTCTGGAATCACTGTGTAATTGCACATGGAGAGCACCATTCAGGTTGCGATACTGAAGTGAGAACAGTGACCGTTCAAGCGCCAAGAAGCATCCCACATTTCCACGTGTGAAATGTTGGAAGCCGCGCTTCTGGAATGGTCTATTTGTTAAATGCACAATTTGCTTAGTTGCTTAAAATACTTTATTTCAGTTTAACCTTTCAGTAGTCTTCATGCGCTACGAATTCTGTCATCAGAGGCTGAGGATCAATAGCCCTCATCGGAGTGCCAGGTGATCCAGAGTATGCAGCTTCTTTTATTGAACCAACTGTGCAGTGGCAACGCCACAGCCTGTATACTCAGAAGCAGCAAGGGGTAGATCGTATCGAAGTTAATTTTCCATAGCCCTGATTAAAAGCAGCCCTCCTCCTGGGCTTTGGATAAAAGCTGCTGAAAATAGTGTTTCACTTTTGGTTACCTTGCATATTTTCTCTACAAGTGAAAAGTTTTCAGGTCTTATTATCCCCTCCCCAGTCCGACCCCTTATTACTGCAGTCCTCTACATACAGCTATATATTTTATACACAGGAATACATTTCTTTTTGCAAATGGTCGTATGCTCTTCAACAAAAACACAAGGAAATAAGCACACTCAGACAAATTTCAAGGACAAAAGATTAGCTCCAGCAGAGCATTAGTTGTGATAACCAATAAAGGGATGCTTAACGCTTCGGCAGTGGGCAACTATTTTTTTTGTGTGTGAATCACGTAATAGTTGGGGTTTTGTCCCCCTTCCAATCAAGATTAAACTGTGGTTTTGAACTTTTAATTAGGAGGGAAGAGATTAACCACAGTTTGTGATCCAGACAAAACGACACAGTCTGGTTTGTTGTAGAAGCAGAAGTGTTTAATGTTTAAGCCACGCAAGGAAGGAAGAAAGGCAGAGAAGGAGCAGAGGGATCATACAAGCCTGAAAATTATTTTGTTGTGTTGTCTGAATCACACAACCTCTATATAGTTTGTTTTTTCCACTCCAAGCCAGGATTGATTTATGGTTTGTAATTTATTTATTTGGTTCAATTTTTATCCCGCCCTCCCGGCCGAGGCAGGTAGGAAGAGGGCAAACCTTAGTTTGTGATTCACACAAAATGACACATTCTGGTTTGTTGCAAAAGCAAAAGTGTTTCATTCCTGAGCCACACGTGACAGGAGGAAGGGCAGGGAAGGAGCAGAAGATTATTCACGCTCGTTCCCAAGCCACAATTTGTTTCTGCTGGGAACTGAGGAAAGAAACAGATAGAACAAGGTAACTTTTGAACCAAGAGAAGTTCCAAGTTAGACTTCCGCAAAGACAATAATACATACATATATACACTGGCAGGGAGAATAAAGACCTACCTGAGATTATATAATTGATCAAGTCAGGTTGGATCCAGCCAGTCTTTTCAAGCAGTCTCACCCAACGCCCCTCCAGCCCCCACCGACATAGCTTTAGTATATGCAAGGCCCATGATTCACAGCCCAGCCTTTTTTTTGGACACCTCCTTCCTTTTACACCAGCAATGAACTGGGGTCAAGGCTCAGTGGTAGAGCATCTGCTGAGATGCAGAACATCCCAGGTCCAATCCCCTGGTGTGTCCAGTTGAGAAGACCAGGGAGCAGGTGATGTGAAAGACCTCTTCCTGAGCCTGGAGAGATGCTGCCAGTCAGAGTAGCCAATACTGATCTTGATAGACCAATGGTTGCCCTCAGCTGTACTGTCGGGAAGATTCAAAAAAATCCCCTACAGAGAGAGATTTTGCCCATGTGGGAGGGGGGAAATCGAATCTATTGGTCATGTGCTTTTACACTGAAGTTTCCATAATGATATTCGTCTCGCTTATATTGAAGCGGTGATTGCCCCCCTCCGGGATCAATCCGAGGAGTTCATTATTGATGCCTTGTTGTCATCCCAGAGAGCTGAGATTCTTGAGACTGTAGCAAGTTTTTTATGTGAAGTCTCTAGGAGGAGAGCCTTGTATTAGGTTGGACTGGAAAACCTTGTTCTACCTGGCTATTTTGGGGTATATCGCTGGGTGCATTGTATCGTTTTTATGCCAATAAAGGTGTTGTTGTTGTTGATAGACCAATGGTCTGATTCAGTAGCAGGCAGCTTTGTGAGTTCATGTTGCTGGATCCAATCCATTTTCCTTAAAAACCTCCCAAATATGCCTCTACTGACTTCTCCTTTTCTTTTTTACTACAATACTTTCTGTTGTTCTAGACCAGGGGTGTCAAACATGTGGCCTGGGGGCCGCGTCAGGTCCCCAGAGGGCTTCAATCAGGCCCACAAGGGACTGGCTGTCTCCTGCTTCTTCCTCCAGTTCTGCTGCTACTGTTGTGTCATAGCTTGCTTTCCTAGACACTCTCAATTGCTCAGGAGAGATAGATAGGCAAGCTTCTGCTTCCTGCACTGGGCTGAGGCGCCTCCCCCTCCCAGATTACTACAGCACAGACATTTTGAT
The DNA here is from genome assembly GCA_029233225.1 of Lepidodactylus listeri. Taxonomy (NCBI): domain Eukaryota; kingdom Metazoa; phylum Chordata; class Lepidosauria; order Squamata; family Gekkonidae; genus Lepidodactylus; species Lepidodactylus listeri. The sequence goes on from JARCFY010000017.1 coordinate 50,430,358, forward strand.
GCAATAATTCAGAGCAAGAAGTGTCAATTATCAGAGACTATTTTAAATAAACAAAATATTGCAAGAATGCGAATGTTTCAGGCATGTTTTTATTTTAAGTTAAAAAATCTTTGTGTTTGTGTCCTTTATAAAATTTATACCTTCGCTACCCGGCATTACATTTTATGACACATGTGGCCCGGCCCAACAAAGTCCAATTTATGTCAAATCTGGCCCTCCATAACAAATGGGTTCGACACTCCGGCTCTAGAAACACAAGTAAAAGTAATAACAATCCCCCCCCCCACAAGCAAACATTCAAAAAATATCTTCAAAGCAATCCACTTACCGATGACTTTAACAAAATAGGCATCTGCTTCAAAATTATTTTTTAATGTGTGGATGGCAAGTTCTGTCTTAGAGCTGTTGCTGAGAACAATTATATCCAAGATGCCCTAAAAAAAAAGAGGGCAAAGGGGGATTAACCAAAACAACATTTAAGTATAGTCACTAAAAAAAGCAGACAAAAAAAAAATTAAAGTAGCAAAATACCTAACAAGCAAAAGTAACAAGAGAGCAAAGCTGCTTTAGCTCAAATTAGAATTTAAACTGCAAAAACAAAGCTGTCTGTCGGAAGACACAGGGACGTGATCTGGCCTGCGAATGGTTTTTATCATCCACTTCTCCCTACCCCTCCCTATTTTCAGTAGGGCTGTAATGAACAATTTAGCAACCATTTTCTCTGCAAATAAAAGGCAATAGTTTTAAAAAGTTGTAAGAAAGAGAAACCCAAACCTGTATGGCACAGGGTAGCTTGATCTCCTTACAGCTCGGAAACTAAGCAGGGTCAGTTCTGGTTAGTACTTGGATGGAAGGCCACCGAGGCAGTCCAGGGTTGCAACACAGAGGCAGGCAATGGCCAACCACCTCTGGATGTTCAAGGCGGGCAGCCGTGCTGGTCTGAAGCAACAGAACAAAATTAGAGTCCAGTGGCACCTTTAAGACCAACAAAGTTTTATGCAAGGTGTGAGCTTTCTTGTGCAAAGCACACTTCGTCAGGCACAAAAGCTCACGCCTCAAATAAAACTTTGTTGGTCTTAAAGATGCCACTGGACTCTTAACTTTGTTCCACCTCTGAATGTCTATTACTTGAAAACCCTAAGGGGTTGCCATGAGTCTGCTACGACTTGATGGCACTTTCCACCACGAAGAACGAGAAATTTCTCACTTTAATATTTCCTTTTCCTTTGTATGTTATTCTCTGGCTCTGCGCATGCACTCCGTGATTGTAACGCTCTTGTTGCCAAGTGGCGTCAGATTATAGAGTGGGCCGTGTTCCGCAACAGCGCACATTTTTAGTCGCCAAATCATGTTTTGAAAATACAGTGGCAGTCAGGAAGATGCATGTCAGCCACCCTTGTTTGAATAATTTAATTAAATTACGTGCACCGAGGGGAAACTGTTCACACACAGCCGGAATGTTTTCATTCTGTGAAAAGGGAAGGAAAGCAATCCTGGTGGAAATTTAGAAATTTCAGTTGTGATTCCTGCAAATTCACTGCTGGATTCTGAAAGCTGATTAGGGACGCTGAACAGTTTTGGGAAGCAGCGGGGGGGGGGGGGGGAATTAAGATCTGGTCTGCTTCACTTCTGTATGACAGTGACACATACCTAATAAAGACACAAGTCACAAGCCAGAGAAAGAACACACATGATGCTGCCTTCTACTGAATCACGACCATCGGTCCACCCAAGTCAGTATTGTCCACTCAGCCTGGTAGTGGCTCTCCAGGGATTTTTACACGGAAGTCTTTCAAATCACCTACTGCCAGACCTTTTAACTGGAGATTCCAGGGATCGAACCTACGACGACCTTGGCATGCAAAGCAGATGCTCTACCACTGAGTCAGTACTAATATAAGTGGTGGACCTGTTATGCCAATAAAGGTCTGTGAAGTGAAGTGAAGTGAAGAAGTGGTGGACCTTTGCAGAATTCACTCCAGAGGTCCAAAGGACTGCTATTTATATTAATTTAGCATTTAGCAGTCATGATGACTCCCTCCAAAGAATCCTGGGTATTGCAGTTTGATGAGGGTACGGAAAATTCTATCAGAACAATCACTGCCATCCCTTCTTGCCATGTCAAAGAACTACAATTCTTAGATGCCATTAGATGACATAAGTTAGTTTACTACTACTACTACCACCACCACCCACCACCACCACCACTACTAAATTTAATTTCTGCCCTGCCCATTTCCCAAAACTGGGTTCAGGGCAGCGCTCGACATATCTCAAGGAATACATAATGAAAGCATACAATAAATATAAACAATAGAATACATACAATACATTTAGATTCCAGCATCATTAGATGGCATCAAACATCTCTCCTGCAAGTAACTGGGGTGGCTAGTGTGGCATCATATTCCACCCATGGGAAGGTTCTTAACCAGAGGGGTATGGGGGATAAAAAAAGGGGGGGCGGGAGGGAACCTGGGAGGCCACTGATCTCACTAGCTGTCCTCAACCATATGCCCGGTGGAACATCTCAGTCTTACAGGCCCCCTGAGGAACTGAGTCAAGTCCCACAGGGCCCAGATATCACTAGGAAGAGAGCTCCACCAAGCTGCGGCCAGGGCTGGGGCCGGTGGGTTTCACAAAGAAACCCTCTTTTCAAGTGCTACACTCTGTCTCTGCCCTTGGAGAAATGAGCAGAGCCATTGTAAGGCAGTCCGGTGTATTCCAGTGGCAGCGAGGCGGTGGGTCAACAGGTCATGGCTGACCATGTCAAACGCCATGGAAAGTTCTAGCAGCAGCACTGACCCACCCTGATCCAGCTGTCCATGGAGGTAATCTGTAAGGGTGACCAAGACCATCCCTGTCCCATGGCCTGGTCAGAAGACAGACTGGAATGGATCCAGAGCCAATGTATCATCCAAGAAGGCTTGCAGCTGTTCTGCTGCTGTCCGTTCAACTACTTTGTCCAGAAGCAATATATTCGAGACTGTGCGGTAGTTGGCCAGATCAGAAGAATCTAGTGATGGTTTCTTCAGCAGCAGTCTCACCACCTAGAAATATCCCTGAACTCAGGGACAGATTGATAATGCCTTCAGGGAAGTCCGTAACCTCTCCCCACTGGCTTTCACCAGCCATGAAGGGTACGGATCGGGGGGGGGGGGGGGAGTCGTGGGCCTAACAGCTAACAGGATCTTGTCCACATCAGTCTGGGAGAGTTGCCTGAACTGATCCAATACTGAAGCTGAAGCTGACCAAGGAGCCTCTAGTTCATTTACTGTATCAAATGCCTCACAACTAACAGCCAATCCACTAGAATTTTGGAAGTCCCCTGAAAGGGACATAAGAGATCTTAGACAATTGAGCTGGGCGAGAGCTTGCGGATACAGTGGAGGCTGCACAGTAATCTCTCTTTGTGGCCTTCACTGGTATCTCATAGGATCTCATAAATGTCCTATAAGATGTTCTTGTAACCTCATCGTGAGCATGACACCACACTCACTCTAGTCATCTAAGCTCCTGTTTCATCTCTCTCAGCTCCAAGGTATACCAAAAAGCTAATCTGGAACGGTGGCGAAGAGGATGTCGGGAGGCCATCTCATCAATGCAAGATACCAGTCTTCAGTCAGTGCATCTAGCGAGTCATCAGTGGGTATGGGATCCCACATAACATTCTGGAAACCGACTGGATCCAAGAGTCTCTGCGAGCAAGCATAAATCCACTCGCCACCTGTGTCTGCCATAACATGTATGCTCCAGGAGTAACATTATTATGACTCACACTAGTTCCAAAGACACGACATCGTCCAGATCTGAACATTCCCCTCATCATAAATTAAATGGTGTCAAAAGGGACCTGTGGCCACACGGCAGCTTTTCACATGTGTTCCTTTTCAACTTTGCATGGGTGGAGGCTGCAGGCACCTGTTTAAGTACAAAGTGATGTATTCTGGGGCAATGCCGTTCCATCCATCACTACATTCAACAGGAAACATGTCAGTTTTATGACTTCTCCACAACAGGAAACACTGCTGTGCTAAGCAGATATCAAGCTTGCATTAAACAATCCTTCAAAAGTGTCAGACTTCACCTCCAGATATTAGGGAACATGAAAAACATTTTGAATGACTTATTTGGCAGAACACACAGCAGAAAAAAAAGTGGAGATGTACTTTTCACCCTTGGAACTTCCAGCTAAACCTAACACCACAGATGGGGGGAAAATCAGAAATTATATCTGATGAAGGGTCGGGGGGTGGTGTCATGATTTGGTGTGAGCAAACAGTTAGAGATGGTTAAAAGTTCAAGTTGCTAGAATTGACCTTGAGGCCCAGTGAAATCTGGCATTGAAAATCCAAAGCCAGATGTGTTGTACGCTCAGGCACTGTGTGGAAATGAATTTGTGCGAACATTTGGCAGTCAGCAGGTGCTGGAGTAGCCTGGAATCTTACGATTTACATTGGCTTTGGTCGGTGCAGATTTTCCAAAATTGCATGGCAGGATTAAAGCTTCAGGTCGCTCTGCTTGAGCAACTCAATTGTGGTGTTTCTGGGATCCATAACAACACGGCAACTGTCCAGTTTTCCTATAGCGTTTTCTTAACAATTCACTGCCAGCATGCACAGTGCTGGAGCGAGAGATGGAGCTCGACCCAGGAGATTGAGACAAGCCCTTCGAGATCAGACAAGGGACCACTGAGTCCAACAGGATGCTGCTAGTTAAATGCATGAGGGCAACAGTCCTTCTCTGTTTTGCCCCAGTACCTACAATTCAATAGGAGACTGCCTCTGAACCACCAATGAGACCTCCAATGGCCAATCAGAAGCCCTGCTGGGCAAAAGACCCACCTGGCCCCGCCCACTTCCTGAAAACACCTGGCAGGCACCAGGAAGAGTGTCAGTGGGCAACGCAGCATCCATGGGCACCACGTCAGGGACCCCGATCCCCAGTTTTGGATCTCCACTCCACCATGGAAGATTGCTTGGTGAACTTGGGTGGGTCACTGTCTCTCAGCCATCCTCACATGGTGGTGGTTGTAGTGATGAAGGTAAAATGGAGGAGATGCTTTGGAACCCCACTGGGGAGAAGAAAGGTATAGGTTTCCCTTGCTTGAAAGCCAGTTGAATCTGACTCTAGGGGGCGGTGTTCATCTCTGGTTCCAAGCCGAAGAGCCAGCGCTGTCTGAAGACTTTTCCGTGGTCATGTGGCCGGCATGACTAAATGCCGAGGCACACAGAACGCTGTTACCTTCCCACTGAAGTGGTACCTATCTACTTGCAATTTTTTGCTTTTGAACTGCTGGGTTGGCAGGAGCTGGGGCCAGAGACGGGAGCTCACTCTGTCATGCGGTACTTGGGTCTCGAATCGCCAAGCTACTGACCTTCCAGTCTGCAGCTCAGCTTCTTAACCTCTGAGCCACCGCGACCCTTTGGGGAGAACAGTGGTGTGTAAATAAACCACACAATTTTTCAGCAGTTTCGAAACAAGGAAAGGCAAGGGCAAAACAAAAGGAAAACAGGCGTGGTTGCTTCTCTGGTTTGATAACAAGAACTCCAGTAGGCTTGCTGACTTTAATTTTTAGCGTGGACACTGTATACCTACCCCTTAGGGCAGTTCTGCTCACTAGGGCTAAATCCCCTCCTTCCATCAGCAAAGATTTATTGCAAATGAAGAGTGGCTGTTCACTGGGGAGCACATACTTTACACAGGGAAACTTCAGTCCCTAGCATGCCTAGCTGAAAGGTCTCAGGTAGAAGGTATAGAGGAAGACCTTTCACTCTGTAAGACTCTGAAGAGGCACTGACACTCAGCGTGGACAATACCAAAAGATTTCCCTCTAGCTTGGAAATGACTCAGGTTCCCCCCACCCCCCAACAATCAAATCGTTTGTTTTCATTATATGCTGTGGATCGTCCTGTCAAAATACGATGAAGTGCTGGTTTGGAATGAAACCTCAAACAAGAACGGGCAGTTGGCAATTGAGGCCACAGGAAAACACTGAAAAGAGCTGAACTCACATCTTCATAAATGTCAAAGAAGGTTGCCACTACTGCGCCTGTGATTTGATTCAGATCTGAGAGATCCCAGTGGACCTTAAACATACGGCCTACGCTCTTGCAGCTTGCGTTGTTGCACGGGATGTTCTCCAGTAAGAAAGCTTGCTGGTTGCTGCAAAAGAAAGGGGAGAGGGGAAAAACATGCAACAGATTTGAGTTTTCTTTTCCGTCTCTTCCGCTCTGCTGTGAGCCCTTTGTACGGTTGAGTATCAATGGAAAACGAAGGGATGCTAAACAGACTCCACCAGTGGGCTGATTAATATTTATTGCCTCTCTATGTGCCTGGAATACGGAAAACACTCATGGCTGTGTTGCGGAAGGTGGGGAGGGGCAAATGTCTGTTTTCCTTTAAATTCACGAAGGAATCTAAAATAAAATGCAACAGCTGTTCTCTGCGGAAACCTAGGATGGGTCTTCTAGTGCTTATTTAACAAACAACTTAATCTTGGGTGCTTATTTAACAAACAAAGTTGTTTCAGGGACTGTAGCCGCCAAAACATTTCTCTCCTTTTGCTGAGGCTACTCTGTAAAGCTCAAAGGATACTGAAGGCTTTTGGCCAGGATAAAGAGAACTGCATGAGCTCTCATGTGCCCAAGGGGACTGGGCATATCCGGTTCCTGAAGAGGCCCACATACCTGATGCCCAGGAAGTGGAATGTCATAATTTGATAAGGCATGGGCAGGGGGGGGACTGATATTAGGGGGGGGGAAATCCCACTAGGCATACATAGGTCCTTAGGTATGCTAGAAGTAGCTCTTCAGGTCCCAGATTACAGCACAATACTTGCATTTCGCTTATTTCCCCCAGAACTTATTTTCTCACTAAACAATATTTCCATTTGTGGGTCAGATACGCAATAATCATAAGTGATAGCTCACACAAGCCACACACAACCCTCACTATTCCTATATAGAACAAAGGGGTCCGTTTGTGGAAATGCTCTAAACTTAGGATAAGAGATTATCGTATCAAAGAAGCAGAATCTCGGTATATTTGGGGGGGTTGCAGCAAAAGGCCCTGGCAGAAGGAAAAGATTCTCTGTGTCGAACTTTATGTTAAGAGATGACACGGGGCTGCTACCAAAAATGGCATCCCTGTGTCTAGTTATATGCTCTGTAACGGGTAATAGCGCTCACTTTACGATGCGTCACATCACATGGCCTATTGACCTACTTTTCTCCACACTGCTGCCAGCATTGCGTTAAAAGATGACACATGGCTGCTGTTAAAAATGACATCCCCGTGTCTAGTTGTCTCCCTGTGCCGTGCAATATGTTGTAGTGCTCACCTCATACCGCATCACATCCCCTGGCAAATTATCCCACTCTTTTCTTCGTCGCTGCCACTTTCTAGTAGGGGTGGAAAAGTTCACGGTGTAATGATGTCTCATCATACTGTGACTTCCAGTAGATGTTACGGAGGGCAGGGAGGGGGACCAAGGGAGAACTAGAGACGGGGATGCCATTTTTAGCAGCAGGACTGTGTTTCCTAATGCCTAGTTTCTATCTGCCATTGAAGGTTATTTGACTGAGGTTTCGGGAAAAGAATACACACACACCTTCTTCCATCTGCCAAGTCGAGTAATTTAAATTGTACCGTAAACTTCTTCCCGCTGTGCAAAATCTGCAATGTATGATTCAGACTTTCCCCTTCTGCTCTACATTTTAATGAAGCTTTTCATTACCAACATGATAACAAGCTTCTTCTTTAACACATTTCATTAATATTTACATATTTACATCCAGCATGAGTCACAGACTATCATTATACTGCGTCGCCATTACATCCCATTCTGCCTCGGCCAAATATCAGAACATACCATTATATAATTTACTAGCTTATTCCAATTTCTTCATTATGTACCCTACTAATGTCCTGCCATTCAGATGTGCGAAAAGGTGACATACTGTAGCTCGCAGACTGTCTCGAATGTCTCTCATCCTCTTGTTATAATTTTCTGCACAAGTGCAGCTTACTATTTTCCAGATAAAGTTTTGAAAAAAATGCTTTTCATTTGGTATGCGGCTACAAGCCCTTTTAGCACTGTGGTGCAAATTACTAACATTTTTTCAGAAGTAATGTGTTAAATGCTAAATCGGCAACGGCACACATTATTATTATTTTTTTACATTGGTATTTTGCCAAAAGCTCAGGTTAGCATATATTGCATTCTACCTAATATACGCAACCAACAACCCTGTGGGGTGGTGACAAATTCCAAAAGGATGGCTGCATTCTTCTGCGGCAGCAAAAAGCAATATAGAGTTAAAGACTATATTTATGAGAGCATAGACCCCAATGCATCATACAGTGTACCCTACGCAAATTATACCATACACAAGTGGGTACGGAGAAAAGAAGGCAAAAGTCGAGGTCTAAAGATTATGAAATGCATGGGGTCGCTTGCACCGTTCCTGTTGCTTTTCATGGCCTTTGAACCTCATTTTTTACCATCTTTACTTTGTGATTTTAAAAGAAACGGGTGTGCCACAACATCTGATTGTCTTGAGGCACGACTTGTACTCTGGAAAAGAGGATACCGTTTGGATAGAAAATGGAGGAACAGAATGGTTTCCAGTTCGCAAAGGTGTCAGACCTTTCATCTCCCTGTCTGTTCAGTCAACACGCAGAACATCTCATAAGGAAAGCTGGAGCAGATTTAGATGAAGGTGGAGTGAAAACACATGGAAGGAACATTAACAATTTGAAATATGCGGATGACACATTACTGGCAGCAAATAGGGAAGACATGAAAAGACCACTGGTGAAGGTTAAAGCAGAAACTGCCAAGACTAAAGCTGAACATCAGGAAGACAAAAGTAATGACTACTAAGGAATCGCACAATTTTAAAGTTGACGACCAAGAAACTGACATTGTTCAAGGTTTTCTATTTCTTGGCTCCATTATTAACCAAAAGGGAGACTGCAGCCAAGAAATCAGAAGGAAATTGAGACTGGGAATGACAGCCATGAAGAAGCTAGAAAAGATTCTTAAGTGAAACGATGTGCTGCTGGCGACCAAGGGCAAATTAATTCATGCCGTAATATTCCCTTTTACTATGTATGGGCGTAAAAGTCGGACAATCAAGAAAGCTGGCAGGAAGAAAGTTGATTTCTTTGAAATGTGGTGCTGGAGGAGAGTTTCATTGATTCTGTGGACTTCCAAAAAGACAACTAAGTGGGGTTCAGATCAAATCAAGCTTGAACCCTCCCTAGAAGCTACAATTACTAAATTGAGGCTATTGTACTTTGGTCAGATTATGAGAAGACAAGGGTAACGGGAAAAGACAATAATGCTAGGAAATGTGGAAGGCAGCAGAAAAAGAGGAAGACCCAATATGAGATGGATTGACTCAATAACGAAAGCCTATGGCCCTCTGTTTGCAAGACCTGAGAAAAGCTGTTATTGTTTAGGAGGTCATTAATTCATAGGGTTGCCATAAGTTGGAAGCAGCTTGATGGCACTTAACACACACATACTTTGTGCGACTATAGAAGTGCAGTTAAAGAGCACCTTATGGGGACCACAGAAAACACAAGTTTTTGCCAGTCAGTCTTTCAGATGCCACACGAATCTTTGCTGTTCTTCCTGTGAAGCACTAGGAAGCCTCTTGAGCCAGGGCTCCTTCTTCCCCCCAAGCATTGGTTCCCCAAGGTGTCATTGGTTCAAGTCTAACATTAATTTTATTATACTATAATGGATGGCATCTCTGAAATAACTACGGAACTGTATTGATCAGTCTCTTAACAAACATCTTTAATGCCATTTCTACTATTAGCAATAAATCTGAAGACCTTGAGTACTTGAGTTCAGAGTCTACCTCTATGGCTATGATCATACGCACAATTAGACCCGACACAGATGCAAATGCTGGATGGATTTAAAGGGAGTGATCAGACAACAACATCTGGGAAGCATCCCGCAGCCATCAGCAACCTGTTCTGCTCTGCTGCAGAAGCGCAGTTAAAAGACACGGGGAGAAATCCAGTAGTAAACAGGTTGCGACGGGCCACAGATGGACTTTCCCATCTGATCGCTCTGGCGTGCTCTCATGCCGTCGGGATGGTCTGATCAGGCCATCCCGACTCCATGCTGTTGTTTCCTCCCCTTCTCAGTATGCACATCATTGCAAACCCCATAGGGAGCCCTCAGTGCCGAGGTGCAATTCATTGGCCGAGGACAGACTGGCAATCTGCCCCGCTCTGCCTCCGCTTCTAAAGCGGAGGCAGAGGGGGCGTTCAGATTGCCGCATCTGCCCCCCGTCGTCAGCGAGGACTCACCCGTCCGCGAGGCGCCGTCCGTCCGCTTCAGCCGGAGACCACTTTCAACAGGTCTCCGGCTCTCCGGCCGTGCATCCCTGCCGCTTCCTGGCAGTGTGGATGCGTCGGCAGCGCGCCGGAAGCGGGGGCGGAAGTCTGAACGGACCCGCGCCCGCGCGCCTCCTCCCCGGGACATCGCAGCCAGTGCGAACGGGCTGCACCGGGCTGCTTTTCCCGTGGGGCTTTTGGCCCCGCGTCTGTCCTGGGGCAGATCTGCAGTCTGTCCTCAGCCATTGATTCCTAGTTTAGGCACATGGGAAACAAATGGGGGGGAATGACTCACCCACAGTTGCGTCTGATAATAAATACACTGACGGGCTGTGCCCGCAGCTTCAAGGGGAGGTGTCAACTGCGGGTTGAATTCCTCTGGAGGAAATTGCCTCACTCCCCCCGAACTTTATCTGGCGTGTGTGACTGCAACCTAATAGAGAACACTGGATTGAAAAAAAAACCCCTCATTCAATATATAGCCAACTGCTATCATACCTGAGTGAGCACAACTTTGGTAAAAACCTTATAGTACTGTTGCATCTGTGTTGTCTCAGTGAATAAGGAAAGCAGCATGGTATAGCCTGAACTTGTCAGATCTCAGAAACTAAGCAGGGTCAGTACTTGGAAGGGAGACCACCAAGGAAGATCCTGCAGAGGAAGGCAATGGCAAACCACTTCTGCTTCTCAGCAGAAAGGTCCTTGAAAGGTCCTTGATGGGCTTGCCATAAGTTGGCTGTGATTTGACAGCACTTGATGCACCCAAACAGCCTCAGTTAAAATACTCCAGGGTCACCAGCAACCTGCTGAAAAGGGCTTCCATGCAGCAGTGCTTCAGACAATGGATATAATTCTGCCTACTGCACAGAGAGCAATTCTCAAAAGCTGTGCCTGTAGCATGCAGGAGCCATACCAGTCCTTTTCTCCCCTGGTACATGCAAGCTCTGGCCTAGAGATACTCTGGCAATATCATTAGTTTCCCACCCACATTTTGAAATGCTACGGCGCCACCAGGAAGCACTTTTCACCTTGAAACATTTGAAAAGGGCCTTTGTTCTCTATGCTAACCTGTCTCAGAGACATGCATGGGAAGTCAGGAAAGAAAGCTAAAGAGAAGGGAAGTGAATTCCGTGAAGATTAGAGGAGGTGGCCTCTCACCTGCATGACGGCCCTTTTAGTGATGATTAATCTGTCTGGTACAGCCTCTTAACTGATGTTCTAATTTTGGCTGAGCAATTTTGGACTGAAGCTATTTTTAATCTACTCTTTGTAAGACAGAAAGAAACCGTGTCAGAAACTTGCTGAATAGTGAAAAACACAACTCATCCTACAGCCATTCAAAGCGCCCCTGGCCCGTATTATGGAACATACATGCGTTCTGCCATTTAATATGATGCCTACATCAAAGAGACCCTCTGATGAAATGAACAACTTCCTTCAGAGCAACAACAGTACTGAAAAACTACAGCCATTCTTCATATTCATCCATTCCTCAACTTGAGCATCAACAATTCCTGTTGTCATTTTCCATTATTTCTCTACATGTCAAAGCCATGGAACTCCTTCCAGGTGAATGGGTCAAGCTACTGGAGAATTCCGGGGACTTTGAAGCCCATCTGACTGGAAAGCTCTCAAAAGCAGTTTCAAAGAAAAACACACTGTATATATTGGATCAGAACTAACCACCTGAAGTATGGCAATATACTAGATGTACTCTGGGCAATCCCCAGCAATGTACAGGCAGAATATATATTCTGTTCTATCTGGCTAGAACGTTTTCTTAACCCTACAGCGATTCCTCCAGAGAGAACAGAGCGGAGCCCCATGGTCCTCCCCTTCCTTCCTTTATATTCACAGCAAACCAGTAAGACAGGTTAGAGAGACTGACTCTAAAGCAGCCCTAAACAGTGGTTTCAAATTCTGGTTTGATATTTTTAATTTTTAAATGTATCTTATTAATATTTCCTGCCTTGAGCTTGTCAAGGAAAAAAGCCAGCTGATAAATATTTTGAATAAAGAAAGGTAGAGAGGAGATCTGAATCTGGCTTTCCCAGATCCTAGTGTGACACCTTGGAATATGACCTTAAAAGTTCACCATGTGTGTGATCCAGCCAGCTTTTTCCTGACAGTATCACTCAATTTCCTTCCTTATTCCACCTCCAATTCCACGTGGCCTTTCTCCACGCAGGTCCCACGATTCCCCAGCATAGCCTTTTACTGGCAGTGCCTTTTTCACCGTCAGAATGGCTGGCTGAATCCAACTTGATATTTAGTACTGCAAGTGAACATACACTTTTACTCCTGAATACTCTGAGAGAACATTTTAACCCAGTGATTCCAAAAAGGTTGGTTGGAATCTTCCAGCAAACTGTGACGGACTCTTGGAAGGGTTCGGAGTGTGTCTGCACAGTGTACGGGAGCCAGAGTAGGGCAAGCAAATGGTTAACTGGGGGTGGGGGGCCGTCAGAAGAGCAGGTGGGACCCGAAGAGAGACAAAATTCTAGCTGTTAATGTCTGTAGGGGACAGTCACGGAACTATTGCTCTGCAGAGTGGAAATCATCTCCACAAACAATGGGGAAATGCAGAAATAAATCTAAGACCAACGTCAAGCCTGCGTGTGCCATTAAAATGATAAAATGCTGAGCCATGCTAATGTTTACAGTCAATTTTAAAACAGTTACCATGAAATACTGAGATATAGTTGCACAATATATAAAACGGAGGCGAGGGCATTCTGTCTGGCCCTTTCGGCTGCCGACCACCCCCTTCTCTCCCTCCCTTCTCTTCTGCACATCCTGAAGCAGCTTAAAAGGCAGGAGGAACGGAGACCTCTATTTCAGGAAGGAAAACAAACGTGGAGATTGGCGTGGGAACATGCTAAAGTGGATAGATCCCCCTCTCTGATTAGAGTCCTCTAGTTGGGCATGGGGGGAGGAAAGGTGGCACGGTACAGCCCAGTCTCATCAGATTTCGGAAGCTAAGCAGGGTTGGCCTTGGTTAGTACAGGGATGGGGGACCTTCCAAGGAAAACTGCAGAGGAAGGCAATGGCCAGCCATCTCGGTTTCTCACTTGCCTTGAAAGCCCTTTGCTGGGCTTGCTATACACACACAGAGTTGGGCATGGTAGCCACGTAACTTTGCTACACAAGATGGCTGCACTGGCTGTCTTAAGCTGGCTCTCCTTCTCAGTTAGGATTCAATATTTCTCAGCCCTCTGCACAACAATGGGAGGGGTCAGAATGTGAGCTTTACAGTCTTACTGAACTGGCATGCCAACATCGCCAATTGTCCATGTGACATACCAAAATCCTACACACAACAGGTTCAGATTGCATGGTAAATACCCGGATTTTACCTGGGAAATCATTCATGCAATCTAAAAACTATTTACATAGGATTTGGCCATTTGGATGTTAAACCACATACAGACAGCCAGTGGTACCAGAGCTGGGAAACTGGTGTGCTCCCCTACTTCACAGAAGCCTGTCACCGTCCTAACCAGCCCCAGATATAACACACTTAATTCTCAATTACTACTTTTAGAAAGGAATTACAGAAAGAATACTGGTTGTTTTCAATTTTCCAGTAGGCTGAAGTCCCCAAAGTTTCAAGGACACGGTCTGAAGGAACACAGTGACACAACAGCTGTCGTGCAGCACATCCAACGCTCATCAGTGCCTGCACGAGAAACCATCTGGGAACTCTACGGATGCCATTTTGAGTTCCAAGGAAGAAAAGCGGACCGTAAATGAAACAAACAAAAACAACCTTAAAATACCTCTTTAAAAAAAAACAACCCCAATTTAAATCTCTACATTCAAAGACACACATTTGAAGACCAGCAGTGACTGCAAGTATAAAGCAGACTGAAAACAACATATTAAGCCAACCTAGACAGGGGAACTTATGCGTTGAGGGCCACCTCATTCATACTGCCGATGTGTTTCCTGAAGCTCCCTTCCCCCCACTAACAGATGCAGGTGTAACACTGGATTCCTACAACCACAGTTTAAAAAACACTAACATAATCCATACAATCTGCCATCTGTTATGATTTTATTGCTTAGTTGTATATTTCGATGTGATTTTAACCTTTGTATGTTGCTGATTTTATGCTGTTAGCCGCCTAGAGCCAGCTTGAGAGCCAGTTTGGTGTAGTGGTTAAGTGCGCGGACTCTAATCTGGGAGAACTGGGTTTGATTCCCCACTCCTCCACTTGCAGCTGCTGGATGACCTTGGGCAAGCCATTGCTCTGTACCAGCTGTTCTCTCAAGGACAGTTGTCTCAGAGCTCTCTCAGCCCCACCTACCTCACAGGGTGTCTGTTGTGGGGAGGGGGAGGGAAAGGAGTTTGTAAGCCACTCTGAGACTCCCTTGGGTAGTGAAGGGCGGGGTATAAATCCAATCTCTTCTTCTTCTTGTGCTGGCTAGGCGGGATATAAGTCCAAATAAATAAATAAATACAATGCATTTTATTTCACTGATCAAATGACACTGAATGGTGTGTGAGCTTTTGAGTTCTCCATAACTCTTCCTCAGGTGGGATGTTTCAAAAAAAGTATAAAAAAGGGGAGGGGGGAGGGGGGAAGTGCCCCAGAAGATGGTTTTAAATCCTTTCCAAGGTTGCATTGTGCATTGGATGCAGAGTAGATTTAGATGGTGCCGACTTCCAGTTGTACCTCATGTTCCTCTGAGCAAGAGACACCAGCTAGACTCTGTAGGAAAAACAAATGTCTCCTTCTCTCTCAGCTAGCGCGGCTCAAAATCCCCCTTTTCAGAAGGGAGCACAAAAATCACTTGGTAGTCATTGTATGAACTTGGGAGATGGATTTAAGGTGTTGGATGATGTGCAAAGTAAATACAAATGGTAAGTCAGCCTCAGGAACATCTGCTGTGTCTTTCTCCACTCCAGAAGGACTCCTTTCACTTCTGGGTATTAGCTTTGTTCACACATGCACGTCAAAACAAACCCAGGCTGGGTTATAATCACAGTTTGCCAACCTACTCCAAGCCATGGTTATAACCTCTGGTTTACAGTGGAACCATTGTTTGTATATGAAATGAGAAATACCGTTTAAATGCAAAGAGAGGAAGAGTGGGCATAAAATCACTCCAGGGAGGGAGTGATTCCTTCAACTGGCTCCCAATCTGTAATGGATAGGGACTGTAGCCTACACTACTATGTATAGTACATATGTTGGTGTAACTGTGCTCCTGCTATGTAAATTCTGCATCGCTTAATGTGTCATGTTAACACTTATGCTTTGTTTCAGTTCTATTTCAGATTTCTGCTTGCTCCCACATTTCTGCAATCCATCCCCCCCCCATTACATTGTTTATTAGTAGGGTTGACAGGTCTTACCTGGCTGCCGGCGGGGGGTGGGGTGGGGGTGGTCCCTCTCTGTGTCTCAGACTTTTTGGTGTGCGCGCTGCGATGACATCACCCAGAAGAGACCATCATGCAGGGCACGTTGTGGGGGGATGCTCTAGCATCTGAGAGAAAAAAACCTCTATTGTTACCATAGAGCTTTTCCACAAATGCTAGAGCGTCCCCCATGCAACGTCCCCTGCGCAATGACATTACCTCCAGGTGACGTCACTGCACTGGGCCTGTTGGCGCAGACAGGGCTCTCTGGAGGTAGGGCTCCCCCCACTTGCCAGCTGGGCGGTAGTGAATTGGGCCCCCCAAAAGTGGGTAAACCCCTGCCCCCAGTGGGGGAATGGCAACTCTGTCCCATCCTGTTGAACTGTATTGACTTACACGGTGTAATCTGCCTTGAGTCTCAGTGAGGAAGGCAGATGAACAATAACATAAGTTAAATAAAAAATAATAATAAATCATGGATTGTGAGAGTGATGCATCTACTGGGCCTACTAAGTGAAACTAAGTTTTATACCAGCCAGCCAGACACACACACACACACACGCACACTAGACTATTCCTTTTTGCTGGCAGCTTACCTAGGAAATGAATCAAAATAACCCCAGCCACCTCAAACCCTATTATATGCGTCCCCTCCTACATGGCCCAAGAACTAAAAACACACCCCGTTTTGAACGCATTATTGAGAATGATGGTAAAAGCATGTAATTAAGTCCCTCTTGTGTCACGAGGCCATTATATACACCAGCATGGCCTTAGACAAATAGAAAGCTGCATTGGCCCCCTTTTAATTCTACTCCGTTACAGATCCTGGCAATTAAGAAGGAGGCCTCCTGGACTGGTGGCACAGTCCCACGGCACAGGGTCGCAAAAAAGCTCTTATCACTTAATCATAGTAATCAATCACCAAAATTAGATCTGTGGTACTAGTATTAAAAGCTGGAAGGGGAAAATAATTAAATGGTTTGCTGCGACTCACGATGTATCCTTAGCAACTAGCTTGCAGCGGCTTTCTTCTTTCTCCCCGCTCCTCTTCTCTTAACTTAATTGTTGTGATTTCTTGGTGAGTCACCTAACCCAGCTCATATAAGTAGTCGAATGAATAATGTGAAGTGAAGGGCATATTTGTTTCTGTACAGTGAACATTCCTTGTTATGTTAAAGAAAAACAAAAGGGCACTAGTTATTTCTTTTTTTAAAAAAAATATATGCTTCTGTATATTCTGTGCAGTTCCTTTCGCTTGACAGAAGATGCACAGTTCTGCATTCTTTTACTTGGGCAAGGCTGTGAAAACTACAGCACAGGGCTCTTTCAGGGGTGGCACCCTCTTTAAGGACTGGGCTTCCCCAAGAGACTCACCTAGTGTCCTCCCTGCTGTGTTCCTATTGGCGGAAGTCCAATCAAAACATCAGCGACAAAAATGATGAAGAGTCAGCAGAGATATACATACAAAAATGCTCACTATGACAATGGTGATTCTCTAGAAAAATCTCTTCTTGTATCGCTCACACGCAATGGATCTTGCGCGATAACAAATACCCGTTTCGCACTGATTGCTTTATCTGAGCATGTTGCAATTACAATTCTTATCAATTTCCAACAATTCCTATCAATTTCCACTTATCAGCTCTTGAAATGAACATCCCATGTTGACTATCTCATATCAGAACCTAAGGTCTTCACAAAGGTGATATGAGAAAGTCCACATGGGATGTTTATTACAGATTTGTTATTGTGCAAGATCTGTTGTGTGTGAGCGATATAAGAAGAGATTTTTCTAGAGAATCACCATCGTCATAGTGAGCATTTTTGTATGTATGTATTTGTTGACTCTTCGTCATTTTTGTCGCGGACGTTTTGATTGGACTTCCACCTCCTCCCATGGTCTCTTGCTTTTGGTGACTTCCTACTGGCGGCTGAAAACTACTACGCTTTGAAGGCCATTTCCTTCAGGCTAATGAATGTGATGTGGAATTTTTTTTTAAAAAACCTAGTTGCTATTTTAATATATTTTGCACTTGTGGTTATTCTGGCATTGGTTGAAGGTTTTACTGTTTTATTCATTTTGTATTGTACTAATGTACACCACAGTGCTTGCCCAGAGGACAGCAGCTTCCAAATACTAGAAATTAAATAATACATTAAATGCCAAGAGGAGGAGGACACACTGTTATGAAGGAACTGGCAAAATGAATAGTTGCAGCTCACTCTCACAGATTAACTTGCCATTGCTTTGCTTCCTTTGATTACTTAACAGAATGGGTTTCGAAAGCACAGTACTTGCTCATAAACTCTGGCCCACAAAGCCACAAGCTACTTCCCATTTTCTAACAAGGAAGGGAACATCTTTGCTGAGCTTTCATTTTTGCATCCAGTAGAAAGCTTGGATGCTGCCAAAGAAGTGAGCCTTTGGCAAGACTTAAAGCAGTGTCTCCCACCCTGTGGGTCAGGAATCAGGACCCAAAAGTGGATCGTGAAGCCTCAGAAAGTGTGTTTCAGGCCAGCCCTCCTTAACAGCCACCCTCGCCCTTTCCATTTCTCTTTTGTGTCTTGGAAACCAAGATCTGAACCTGGAAACAGTAGTTCCCATGTCACACATTAGTTGGTATTTTGTCTTCATTGCATATACATGTTGATCAAGTAAAAAAAGTCCTGATGGCCTCTAGAGTGAGTGAGAATTATTAGGGGAGATTAGAGGGAGTAATGGAAAAGGAGAAGGAGGTCTGAGGCTGGACCTGCCACTTGCTTGGGTTTCATAAAGGGGGCAGCTGCGCCCTTTGTACAACCTTTGTTGGGTAGCCACTGTAGAAAATGGAATACTGAACTAGAGTGCCAAGGTCATAGTTTGCCTAGGGTGTCAAAAAATCTCAGGCCAGCCCTGGATGGGTCATGATCATTGCTCCCTCTAAGCTGTGGAGTCTTGTGAGCAAAAATTCCACTTTGTGAGCCACCAGCATTGAAAGTTGTGAGCGAGTGATTTGACTGCTGCAGAAATTAGTTTGCTCTGGAGCCCTCCTTCCTGAGCTAAGACAAAAATGTGTGAGCCAGAGGCTAAAAAACTGTGAGCTGGCTCACACTAACTCAGCTTAGAGGGAACACTGGATGATACCAAGGAAATTTGGACTTGTGGGTCATCGTAACAAAAAAATGGTTGGGAACCTCTGACCTAAAGGACTCCCAGCCCTTCTGGCTCTGAGCCAGAGGCTTTGGACGAACCAGCCGCTGAATCCAGGATAGGCCCAACAGATGTTTGTTCTTTTGTTTGGTTTGTCAGTGCTGTATGCTTTTGGAGATTCAGTCACCCATCGCCCAGGCCCTGTGCTACCTCTAAGGCTGGAAATGGCTGTACAGAAAAGAATCTTCCATGGATAGAGCAAGCAGATATTTAAACGAGTGTTTTGCTGCCAACATCGGAATTGCTCATGCGGGAATTATCTACTTTGAAGCAACAAATAAGCCAGCTGGCTGCTGCTGCTGCTGAAAATTTAAGACCAGAATACAGGTCAGGCTGCTGTGAAACAAGGAGGAAGACGGGGCTTGGCTGAACAGAATAGCAGTGCCTACCCTCACAAGGCCATCTGCTCGATCCCAAGACCGGACGTGCCCGTCACGTGGTGAGGAGACAACCTTGGCTAATTGTACTGTTAAGCCGTTTTATACAACCGTGTCTTCCACTAAATAACTTGTTTCTTAAACCCACTGTGCAATGCATCTGTTGGATTTCAGCTTGCCGTCTGCCTGATCACCAGATGTTTTTCTCCATCCTCATACATTCTGGTAATAAAGCGGGGAGGGGATGACGACTATGAACAAATGGTATCTTTTGTACCAGTTTTGGCAATCTCAAAACATTTTTTTTCTGAAGCTTGAACGAAGACTTCTACATTATTCCCTCGGTGGTACGGTAGCCATCAAAATTAAAGTGAATCTTTATGAGGGATCAAAATTATCAGGGCTTTTTTTTGTAGAAAAAGCCCAGCAGGAACTCAGTAGCATAACAGGCCACACCCAACAGCAAAAACTCATTAGCATATTAGGCCACACCCCTGACGGCGCAGCTCCCTTCCAGGATCGGCTTCCCCAGGTGCCCCCGTGGCTTGCAGGGCGCATGGGGAACCTGAGTGGAGGAAGGCAGTTTCTGGATCGGTTTCCCCAGGTGCCGCACAGCTGGGGGGCGCCTGGGGAACCTGAGGAGGGGAGGCAGTTTAAACTGCCTTCCCTCCCTGGATCGGCTTGACTTCCCCAGGCGCCCCATGGCTTGTGAGGCGCCTGGGGAACCCGAAGGGGGGGAGGCTGTAGGCGTGGCCAACTCAGAAGCCAGCCGGAACTTCGTTCCTGTGTGTTCCTGCCCAAAAACAGCCCTGAAAATTATGTTCTGAATGTGCAGCCAAGGGTTCATACGTATATTAAAAAGGGTTCTTGGCAGGGAAAACATTAAACGCTGAGAGAAGCGATAGTACTGTTCTTCCACCCATCTCTGTGCAGAAGCGGTTGAGTTCTAGAGCGTATGATTCTGTCTGATTCTGTCTAGAGCACAGTCGTTCATCTGATTTAGGCTACCCATGCATGGCCAGTTTCATGACAGTCATGGAAACTTTCAGTATTTTATCGCTGCCATTAACTACTGTCAAGATATTTCCGCTCTAGAATGGCAGGCTAACTGTTTTGCGTTACAAGTGTCCCCTGCCAATTATCAGCTCAGATTTCACAAGAATTTATAAATATTTATAACCACCTTTGGCAGCTCATGTGCCATTAGGAAAAAAAATCTGCGTTTCTTTAAACAAAATCTCTCAATCCCCCCCCCCCCCCTTCAAGAGCATACATCTTTACGTACCTTTTACTCTAGCATTAAAAAGTGACACTAAACTCAAATTCTAACCAAATTACAGGTTGTAAGAAAATAAAAGATTCCAAGAATGAAGGAGAAAAATCACAGCACAGGGCTGAAACTGATGTTGCATCTTTGAAAAATTGTTTGAACAGTTGCCAGCTGGAACCAGACGTGTGTGGTTCCAGAATTTAGGGCAAGAAAATCACTCAGCAGAATATATTAAATATGGATCCCTCATGCATTTCTCATATATAATTATTTCTTTTGCTCAATGCACAAAATCTGTTTTGTTTCCCACTCCTCTGCTAAGGGAATGTGTGTGTGTGTGTGTGGGGGGGGGGGGGGGATCAAGGAAGCCATCTTCATTCTATAGTCTTATTATCATCTTTCTTCTTTTCTCCCTGCATTTTAAAATGGGTTGGCATCTCACTGAAATTATCTTCAATTAAGCAGCTGCGTACAATTATTCCTTAAAAGTCAGAACAATTTGTCTCCTGGAAAAAAACCCCAAACACTTGCTTTCTTAAAAGCTTTTACCTTGCGCTGAATCTAGGGCATTCATTAATAAGCAATGTCTAACTGAACCTTGAAGACACCCAGAATTAAGAAATCCCCCCTTTCATATTTACATGCAATGGGATGTTCCCTTCTTCTTCTTTTTTTTTGGGGGGGGGGGGGTAAGAGAGAAGGGATGGCTTCCTAAGTTGTAGTAATCAGAGAAGCTTTTCATGGCTTGTTTCTGAAACTGGAAAAGGGTCTGGTATTATACATCCAAAGCCAACACAATCACACACACACATATCTAGCATAAAATGCTCAAGACACAAAGGCTGCTAATCAAGGCCCAACATCTCTCCATCACAGACGGTGAATTATACAGAGGGGTGAAAAATTTATATCCAATGGAACTGTTTAGACCAGGGGTGTCGAACTCATTTGTTATGAGGGCCGGATCTGACAGAAATGGGACTTTGTCGGGCAGGGCCATGTGTGTCATAAAATGTAATGAGGTATTCTACTGGAGCCCCACATTAGGAAGGGGGGTGTTAAAACTAATATTTCTCCGCAAAACTGGAGTTCCTTGAGTTTGTAGAATTCTATATTTTATCTGTGGTTGGCCCCAAACCTCCCCCCCACACACACTTAAGCTGCCTGCCTAAAACGGAAAGATGGGGGAATACTGGGATTTGGCAATGCAACTTTTAAAACAAAACTACAAGAAGAAGCACAAGGATTACAGCAGAAGGACACCCTGGGGCCCCTAGCTGTGAGGAGGAGGCTGGAGGCTGGGAGGGACAGAGGAACGCACTCAACGGCCGAGCGAGTTGGGAAGTTTGGCAGCGCCGCCCTCTGCTCCTTGCACTCAGAGGTGGCTCCAGCTCAGAAGGGTGAATACAGGCAGGGGAGAGGGCAGGCAGGGGAGAAGAGAGCCCCACTTGCGGGCCAGATTAAAGCCCTGGGCGGGTCAGTTCTGGCATTGACTGGCTTTGACACCTCAGGTTTAGACTCAATAGGCTCCTTATGACTGCATGTGCAAATTAATTTGGTCACTGCTTCCAGAGGCTTAGTTCATGGATGGGCCCCTCTTGGCATGGAATTTACTGCGGCATTTTAAGGCCACTGGAAAAAGATTCGCACATTTACAAATATCATTCTATAAAGGAACACCAATTATGTGTCATCTTTTCAGCAAAGGGAACAATGGTGAAGGCTGATTCAATTTTTTCTGTTGTAAGTTAAACAATCTCTATTATTCTTGTTCAATGTAAATCTTTTTTTTTTCCCTCATGAAGAATAATGACATGGTATGACCTAAACTATATAACCTAAAGAGGCTACCATATCATGAGAAGACAAGACTCACTGGAAAAAACAATAATGCTACGAAAAGCTGAAGACAGTAGGAAAAGACAAAGACCCAACATGAAATGGATTGACTCAATGAGGGAAGCCATGGCCTTCAGTTTACAAGACTTGAGCAAGGCTGTTAGTGATAGGATGTTTTGGATTATTTATTTATTTGATTTATACCCCACCCTCCCTACCAAGGCAGGCTCAGAGTGGCTTAGAAGAAATTAGAATAAATGTTAAGGATTAGAAGAAATTAAGCCATGAAGTAGATTTTTATAGACAAGTCAACATCTTTATGGAACAATTAAAGGATAGGGGATATTCTTCCAAAATTCTCAAACAAGCCTTTTATAAAGCTAAGAACACACCAAGAGAATCCTTACCGACACCTAAGATTCACAGTAACAACACAGACAGGATAATCATTCCGTTAATTTACAATGGGACTTATACGGGCGTGAAGAATATAATTGAAAAACAGTGGTACCTTTTGTCTGACATCCTAGATGTAGATCAAAACCTCTATTTACCTTCAAGAGGGCTAAAAATCTTAAAGATATGTTGGTCAGGAGTACGCTTAAAGAACATTCATCAGACAATACCCTGGCAGGGGTTGGGCATAGTCCAAAGGTTACTTTCCATGTGGCGATTGTTCTGTTTGTGGCCTTTGCCTTAAAACCAATGTATTTCAAAATTCTTCAGTGACCAGAAGTCACTATATTAGATCTTTTGTTAACTGTAGCTCTAGAGGGGTCACTTACTGTATACATTGCCTGTGCAATTTGTTGTATATAGGAATGACAATGCGGCAGGTTAAAGTGAGAATATCTCAACACAGAAGCTGCATCAGACAGCAAAGATTGCTGGCTGTGCTTGTGAAGCACTTCATGTCTTTGGGACATACAGATAAGGACCTTACATTCTGGGTCATAGAAAACCTGCAAGTGCACTCTTTACAAAAAAAATCGAATTTTGGAGGGAGTCCTTCTGGATGTTCATGTTGGACACTCTGGTGCCAAGAGGTCTGAATGAAGAAATTGATCGGCTGTGGCTGATTTTTGGATTGAGGAGTGCAAGTAGGGTGATGCAGTTTTCCTCTCCCAAGTGCTGCTGATTGATTACCTCTGTGTCATCATTCCTCCTCCACTGCCTTTTCCATATATGCAGGGGGGTGGACTACCGTAATGCTGATTCTTTTCCGTGTGTACCTGAGCACGCCATTAGAGCTTTGAGAATTGCAGATTGGGCCTAAGTAGGTAAATATTGCACCATTTAGTCTCTTCCCAGTTAGCTATATACCTTATTTCTAAAATTTAGGAGACTTTTTAATTTGCAGTTGTTTTCTTAGAAGCTGCAAGACTCTTTCTATTGGTTTTTAATGGATGATTGTAGCAGCGAGGTATTTTTCAAGTCAAGCTTCTGAAAGGATTTGATTAAGGAGTTGTTTTTATTGAGCCTTATGTGTAGTTTAGATCCACGGGCATATGAAATATTGTACATCTTGATGAGTTGCCCATGTTGCATCTCAAGAATATTTATCACCACTTGCTCCACAGGTGAACATCTCAGTGTGAGTAAGGTAGCAAACCCAATTCCATACATTTCAAAATATTTTAATTTTAATTTTTGTTGTTGATTAACAGACATATATATTATCCCCCCTTTTCATTTTAGGTTCATTCTGTGTATGATGAGTTTTACATATATTTTTGTTAAATTTATGGAGTGCTCAGTTTGAATTTTACCACGGAGGAAGGCTTTTAACCAAAACACATTTGGTATTGGTTCTTGTATATGGATATAGTCAGGGCTCATTTTGTAGCAGGAGCTCCTCTGCATATTAGGCCACACACCCCTGATGTAGCCAATCCTCCAAGAGCTTACAGTAGCCCCTGTAAGAATAGCTCTGTAAGCTCTTGGAGGATTGGCTACATTAGGGGTGTGTGGCCTAATATGCAAAGGAGCTCCTGCTATGAAATGAGCCTTGGATAGAATCTGTGCCTTTTAACCTGTATTTATACGATCGAACATTTGTCTTTATATTAGGATTAGGCACTCATATGCAGAACCACAGGACTGTGGTTTTTAAATGCTATTTTAGTACTTTTGAACGTATAATTAAATTATATGTGACATTTTGTGCATTAGCACTACGTGCATAGCTGTATTTTAGTTTCGTTTTCTTTGTCTCAACCTTTTAGGTTACCTTTCTTGCGCAGGGCTGTGTTTTTCTCCCCTTTTTTTGGTCGCACTTAACTTCAGTTTAGAAGACCTGAGCAGGGCTGTTAGGGATAGGATGTTTCGGAGGTCATTAATTCATGGGGTCACCGTAAGTTGGACAACACATAAACACATATCGTGCCCTCCCCCTCCCTCCTGGGCATCTGCCACCAACACCCACCACCAACGCTCTCCCCCCCATCTCTGGGTTAGCACACAAACACATAAACAGACACAACCAAAAGTAATAGCCTGATAAGCCATCACCTGGATAAGCAAGTCTGCAGTGATATAAAGTGCTCTGATCACCAGCGTTTCATTTTCTGAGACTATTGAATTTTTATGCTTTCTTTAACAACAGCTCGTTTAAAGATGCCCAACTTGAACTAGACTTATATTTCTAAATGGTCTGCAGAGTCCCAAGGGATTCTGATAACCATCTTGGCCAACCCTTCCCCCCACTCAGTGCAGAAAGTCCAGTTAGAGGCTCCCTGTACAGATGGCTGCCCAGCTCTGCTTAGAGACTTTCAGCAAGGGAGATCTGACCTCTTCTTCCCTGGTAACTGGTTCAATTGTGAAACTGCTCTTCCTGTTAGGAAATTTCTCCTGACTCTGGCCCCAGCTCCTGCCAACCTAGCAGTTCAAAAGCAAGAAATTGCAAGTAGATAAATAGGTACCACTTCGGTGGGGAGGTAACAGCGTTACGTGCGCCTAGGCGTTTAGTCATGCCAGCCACATGACCATGGAGAGGTCTTTGGACAACGCTGGCTCTTTGGCTTGGAAACGGAGATGAGCACCAACCCCAGAGTCAGATTCGACTGGCTTTCAAGCAAGGGAAACCTTTACCTTTATCTTAAGCCAATTAGATCCAGCAGTCTTCTCCTCTGGAACACTTACAGAACAAATCTTTGCCTGTTACATGAGATAGCATTTAAATATGTGAAGAAAGTGATAATCTCCCCCTTTCCCCCCAATATTATCTTTGCTAGGCTAAACACACCTGTGCCTTCTCTATGAAAGTGCCACCAATAAGAATGAATGAAGAGCCCAGCTGGATCAGACCAATGGCCCATCTAGTCCAGTGCTGTTTTTCACAGAGTGGCTACTCAGTTGCTCTGGAGAGCCAACAGAAAGGGCACAGAGGCCAAGGCTTTCCCTTGCTGTTGCCTCCTAGTGCAGGTATTTAGAGATTTAGTGCTTCTGGACATGGAGCCTTTAGTCACCACGGCTAATGGTCAGTACAGACAAGAAAGGTCCAGTCTGTTGAGTTTTCTTAGAAGCTGCAAGACTTTTTCTGTTGGTTTTCAATGAATGATTGTAGCAGTGAGGTATTTTTCAAGTCAAGCTTCTGAAAGGATTTGATTAAGGAGTTGTTTCTACTGAGCCGTTTCAAAGTGTAACTCATTGTGATTTGAATTACGAGTGGTTTGCCCATGCTTGTTGTGGTTTTATTGGACTTCGTGTTTATTGGCTAACCTCAAACATAGGAAAAGTGGCATATTAATCTCCTAAATTATTAATCAGAGATGTTATTTAAGCATTCTGCTAACATGATAGTCTCGTTAGACTATAGGGATGGAAAGCGGTCCCAATGAGAACTACATGGATCAACAGGGTCCACTGAATTAAAGACTATAGGGATGGAAAGCGGTCCCAATGAGAACTACATGGATCAACAGGGTCCACTGAATTAAAGGGTGCTTGAATCATAAATTTACCAAAAGGAGAAGGGAAAAAGAAAATCAAAATATACTGAAAAAAATACTAACAAGGTATAATAAAATAACAATAAAAGCTCTGTGACTTAGCACAGAAATTTCAGGTACATATAACGTATATATGCAAGGGCTAACTACACAGAGAATAGCTAATTTCCTCTCCTCTCCTGTCCTCAGAAAGCTAGTCTTTCAGTTGAATTAGCCAGGCAGGGATGGAGGAGAAGGTGAGTGAAGAAGCTAAGAAGGCTATGATTCACTCTGCTACTCAGTTACTAAAAACAACCAAGCCATTCAACAAAATCAGCTCCAACGCAGAACAACGACAGGACAAGACAAACCAAAGACGACCAAACCGGTTCGTAAAGAGCATAAATTAAATGAATAAAACCCGAGCATGGAGCGCAGCCCTCAAATGACTTTCACCAGATGGTAATTAAAAATCATTACAATCACTCAGGTGGGCAAATAATTAAAATAAATTAAAACAACAGTTAAAACAACAGTTAAAACAAATTAAAACAAAAGCGCGACTGTTTCAAATTAAAACCCCCTGCACTTACAAGCTAAATAATAATAGGCTAACAATCAAAACCCCCTCCAAGCCTTTTCATCTACTCAACTTTCATGCCACTCCAAACCCACCCAAACAAGGGAAGGAAAGGAGAATTTGGCACCAAGTCTATAAAATAAAAGAGGAGGGAGAGAAGTAAAGACTAAAAGCTAAGAAAGTCAACGCTAAATTAAACAGAGAACAAAAGACAAAAAACTAAAACAGAATAAAGTAAAATGCCCCAAGGACGGGGCATATCCTCATAGCATCCTATAACGCCAGAACCGGAAGGCAACAAAATGATCAGGAATTATGGTAATGACCAATCGCAATAACATTCAAACAAATTAATGCAAAAATAATGAACAAAAAGGTGATTACAGTGGCTTGGTTCAGATCCATGAGCAAACCACGGTTTGGCACTCTAAACTTGCATGACCTCTTGTCCCTACCCCTATCCCCCCACCCCGTAAACACAGTAAGCCAATTACTTCTGTGTCTGCAACAAACAACAGTTTGTTATTATACCTGAACTGATAAACTATGGTGAACAAGAGTTCAAGAACAGAGGTATTTTCCCCATTGAGACTCCTAATTCGCAAAGTGAGCACAAACCATAATTTTTCTGTTGCAAAGGCAAACTACAGCTTGTGACACATCTGGAAGAAACTAATTATCTTACTGCATGGGGGAAAGTGGAAGCAGGGACTGTGTAAAGTTTCTCCAAGGTTCATTACTGTAACGACAAACCCTGATTTCCCTCCACATCTGTACCAAGACAGTACATTAAAAACATCCTTTACCAGGTATTTGTAACCAGGCATCCTATGGAGGCCTTGGTCTATTTAACTGGTACCACAGTTTAGTAAGATTAAGTGTGAAATGTTCATTGATTCGCAGACCACTAAGACCTGCATTTTCTTTCTCCCTCTGTCAAATTTGATCGGGGGGGGGGGGGGGGGAAGAAGAGATTCTTTTTCAAATAGGCATCCAAATGAAATAATTATCTTTAAAAAATTGACAAAATTATTGCAGCTCTCTAAGAATAAGCACCATCATCAACTGAAGCTGGAAACGCGTAGCTAGCTGCCATCTGTGCCAATGGACCTTTTGCGATATGGACTGCAATACTGATGGGATTTGAAGAGCTTCATTTTTAAAGGCATTTTGGCTGCTACATCGGGGGGGGGGGATGAGGAAAATATGCTCAGAGTGGTCTGGGCAGTTGCAGTCAATGTTGGCTTCCTGGAAGGTTTCCTATTTCTCCCTTGTAGACTACTGTGGTGTTGTCATAATGGGATTCCTGGAAGAATGTAGCAGCACACATTGTAGTAGTTTGGGGGGGTGGGGGAATCACTAGGATGCCAGGTTGAAACAGCATTATGGTCTCCTGGATGCAGTCATTACGATGTGGAGCTGATTCTACTATCAATTTTGCTCCTGTGGCCTGTACAAAGCATCATCCCACACACTGCTAGAAATGAAAGCAACAAGGGTGGCATTTACTCGTGCAAAGCCTAATTGGGGCTAACCCTTCCCACGCAGAGCAACAGGGCACAGCTGAGAGATGATCGCAGATTAATTGGAATGCTTTCAACAGCAGCCTTTTAATCAGGAAACCATGTTTCCTCCAAAAGCTGCAGAAATTGTTTCAGTAAATTAAAAACTGGATGAATAGATCACCAATTAGCACAACGGAAGATGGAGGAACTGAAAAGCTGGTCCTCCTGCATATGCGCTCTTCTGGCCGGCCCTGAACATACGACATCAAAAGAAAACGCTACCTACTTTGAAGTCATTGATCCTTCTCTATGACCTTCAGTCATACTGCTTTTAAAACCTGAAGGTTACAATTCAAAAAAGCGACAGAGGAGGCTTTGGAGTTTGGATTAGAAAGGACAAGTGGGAACTGATGAAAACTCACAGAGAAATTCCCTGACTGGTCCTTGCTTTGTCCTCTGGCTTTGTCCCTCAACGCTGCTTTATCCTATGTCCTCGGCCCCAGCGACCTTCGTCTGCCCTTTCCTCCCACTGCCACCCCCTTCTCCTACATCTTCCCTTCTGCACCCTACTTCTTTTCCATCCCTTATCCCCCCGAAACTGATACTCACCTCCCCCTTGCCCTCCCACAGCCCCTTCCTTCCTTAGCCTGACCTCTCCGGCACCGCTTCCCCCTCCACACCACTCTGCCCATGCACCCACCCTTCTCTTGAGACTCTTTCCTATCCATCCACATCTCTCCCTACACACGCGCAGGCAACACTTGTCTCATTTGGGGGCTTTAAAAAACCCCTGCCCCCATTGCCCCCGTTTTCTGGAATCCAAGTTTGCAAAAAATGTCCATAGTCTGTACACAGTCATGATCCTCAGATTTACATATCTGCAGATGGAGCCAATGTTGACTATTAGATATATTGATGGTAAAAATTAGATCGACTGGGGGGGGCACACCAGAGATCAGTTGAGAAGGGAACAACTGCAGCATGTTGTATGCATATGGTTATGTTCATTGCATTCCCACACGGCTGTGGGGACAGGAAAAGTTGGTGGCAGTAGCAGGAACAGGACAGGAGATGCATTCAAGTCAAGTCCCCCAGACACAACGACTTGCTTTAGTTCGTCAGCTACACATCTGAGGTGGGTATTCCATTATGAGGCACAAATTTTGAACATTTGCAGCCTAAAGACCTCATTTTAGAACTATTACTAACAACTTTTTGCGGGAAAGGGGATATTAAAAAAAGAGAGGAAGAATTGTCTAGGTACTTAAACACCAACATACAAAACCAAACGAGAATGCAACAAAACAATATTTGTTACTTGTTTGTTTCATCTCATAGATTTTCATTTGAAGATGCATAGCTGCTTGGGAGGAGGGAGGGAATAGCGCTTCCTAGCACTGTTTTTCCTGTGCCATGAATTTCAACACTGGAGACGCGACTGCTCCATAATGTAGCTATTGAGACCGCCACGTGAAACATGGTGCCGCAAATGTCACATTTATTACACTTGCGTGCTGCTTTCCATTCAGAGCAGTTTACGTACCGCTCTCAGGGGTCTCCCACCCAGGTTCTTTCCAGGGATGGACCGGTTTCAGTTTCAGCGATAAAAACGTCATCGTGTGCTCTGAGGCAGTTGTCATTTGCAACGATTTCCCACCTGAGGGTGCTGGCTTTATGAACTTGGATTTTAGAATTACTTTTTTAAAAAACATATTCTTAGTGGCTGAAGCCCTTTCCATCGCGTACCGCTACAACTGTGTACCGCTATGACCCCCCCCCCCCCCCCGCCCGGTGCTGGATTCAAGCTGGTATAGCATTAAACAAAAATTCTGTTTTTATTCAATAGTCTTCAGGAAAAGCCCAGATTTTTGTAGTAATATCCTAACCAAAAGGCACAGTCGTGGAATTTTTAGTTGGTTCATAACATACTGCTTTTAAAACCTGAAGCTTACAGTTCAAAAAAGCAACAGAGGAGGCTGAGGTTGCCACAGTACCACCTGAATTCATTAGGGCAAACAGCTCTCTAGCAAGCAGTATTTTGGAACTACTGCGCAACATGACAGTCCTACAGAAAGGTACGGCAAGTTCAGTGCAGTGATTCAAGGACGGGATTTAAGACTGGGAACCTCCCATTCATCCAGAACCCTCACTTGGGCTAGTTATTCTTTCTCTTGGCTGATCATTCAACCAGGGGGTTGTTGAGAGCTGGACAAAATGGGGGGGGGGAGGTATACGTACTACCCTGAGCCACCACGTAGTGGAATGGAGAGAGAAAAACATAATGCAGATAAATACGGTAGATTTACTGAATTGGATCCAGACCTAAGTGGGCAATTGCCAACGACTCCCCCTTCCCACTGCAGGCCCCTCTCTCTCCCAGAAGCAGCGTTACATGGCGAGCAGTGAGAAGGAGAGGCCAGGAAATTCCCATTCTGCCGCTGGAAAATTTAGTCTGGATCCAACCCAGTGTCTGTGGAAGATTTCAAGTTAGTTTATTATATTTATTTTGTTTGTATTGTGTTGCTGTTTTTTTAATGTTTATAATCTGTCTTCATGGCTCTGCGAGAAAGGTGACTCATAAACGATGCAAGTCAGTAAATAAAGGTCAAATATCATCCCGTGAATTGGGGTGGGGGGAGGTTGCAAAGACAGCCCGGCATTACTTTAGTTTTTTGTGAAGGTTAAACAGTAGATGCCCGGATACCAACGGACAGGCTTATTAAACAGATGGATTCATTGGTAAGCATCCAATAAATTAACTGATCCACATGTCAACTGGTTCCATGGAGGCCAATAAAGAATGCTCTTCTTATCTTTCATTTTCTTTTTAAAATGCCCAGCTCAGAAACACTATTTTATGACTAATTCCTAGATGTCACTAAAGTGTTACGTTAATAGAACAAGATTTTTGGTTCAAACACACACATTTAAAAATCTCATTTTTATTATGGATTAGATCTCAAGTCTGCCACGGTAATCTGCTTTGACAGAGCTCTTAAAATGCGGATTCTGAGGGATTTTTCAAAGCATTACAAGGTATTTGAGGATTACCCTCCGCCTCCCAGCTATCAACACAGTACGCAGAGCAACATGAAGCAGCCGTATGCTAGTTTAAGAACTGATGGCCACCAAAATACAACGAAAGCTGTCTGGGAAAAGAAGATTGTCGCGATGAGTTAGGAAGACATCAGCTGGGACCCACATGAGCGTTTCCATTGTCATAACTCTCCTTACACCCATGGAGCACTATTTTCCTGCCTCTCTTAATGGCCTCTGAACTTCTGTTAATGGGGGAGAGGGGACCCCCCCCCAAGAACTCTACTGGGTAGTGGTTAGAGTGTCAGACTACAGTCTGTGAATCCCTGTTCGAAGCTAGCTGGGTGACCTTCAGCTTGTCATATACACTCAGGATAAAGCAGAGGAGAGGACAATGTAAGAAGAAGAAGAAGAGAAGAGATTGCATTTATACCCCGCCCTTCACTACCCAAAGGAATCTCAGAGCGGCTTACAATCGCCTTTCCCTTCCCCTCCCCACAACAGGCACCCTTTGTGGCAGGTGGGGCTGAGAGAGCTCTCTTGAGAACTGCCTTTGAGAGTACAGCTCTGAAAGAACTTGTGACTGACCCAAGGTCACACCACCAGCTGCATGTGGAAGAGTGGGGAATCAAACCCAGTTCTCCCAGATCAGAGTTCGTACTCCTAACCGCCACACCACTTTGGATCCCAACTAGGAAGAAAGGCAAGGGGTCTAAACGAAGTACATTCATAAACTAAATAATGTTTAGACTGCGACTGCTGAATTCATTTATTTTTGCCTCATGCTACTTTTAATCTTTGTGAGTTAGCTTTCGAGAACTGGGTCGAATTACTCATCCGTTGTGGCGAAACATCAGTTCTTGCTAGAAATGAAGGATGCACCTTGTAAATATTTGGGACGCAATTATTTAAAGCATCACAACGGCCGTTTTGTGTTGTTCTTGGTGCCGTACAGCAGCTGCTGGCCATAAATTATTAGAAGAGAATACATCCACGCATTTGCGCACGGCCCAGTAAAGGGGACCTAGGCGGCAGCAGTTGTGGGTCAGGATGACGGCAGTTGTTCTGGAGACAAACGGCTGGAGATTGAGCAGAAACTCCTATGACAGCTACCAGAAAATGCATCTACACTGTACCCATCAGAATGAAATGGGTCAACAACTGCTCGAGGGGAGAGGAGCCGCCTGGGGCAACAATAGAGCTGACAGCGTGTGCGGCAACCTCTGCCAGGAACCCAGAGCCTCCGGGGTAAAAAGGCTACAGCCGCTTGCTAGTCACGAAGTTTAAAATAAAGAGGGGGAAAGACGGTGTGAGCAAAACCTACAATCAGCAGCACCGCAATTCTTCCTTCCCAGCTAGCAAAGGGGAAAAGGTGGAAGTTGTCAGTAAAATATTCCCTGTGTTTCTAAGCAGGAAAAGAAAGAGGCAGGCAAAGTCGGTGTGGGTTTTTAGGGATGGACAGAAATGGCCTTCAAGAAAAGTTTCAGCTGACCCACACCACTGTCACAAAGAACTGGATGTTGAGATGTTCGGTCGCCGTGGAGGCCTGGGTGCTAAGAGGGACCAGGGAGACCCTCAAAATTTGGCTTCCAGGAGCAACGGACACTTTTTAACTCAACCCACATAACTATTGCCTCTATGCCTGGGGTTCTGGATATTATGTGGGTGTATGTTAGTTGGCAGATCCTGAGAGCTTTGGAACAAAATGAAAGATGACACACTAATTATAACTGGGATCTAAAGAGCTACTTTACACATGCCCAGTGTGAATTTTTTGACTCTTCCTGCTCTTCAGTAGATGCCAATGCCATATCCCTTCAGTTTGAACGATAGGGTTTGAAAGATAGTTTGCCATGTTTCACAGGGCTACGATTTGAGAAACATAAGCTGAAAGCCCCATTGGGCGAATGGAACTAACATCAAGGATGGGGTGGAGCTTTCTGAAGCTAACCAAGTCCCTCCTCCAATCACAGTGGGCGAGGGAGACTGGGAAAGGACAAGAGCTGCTGCATCTTTTCCATTTCTGCCTTCGATTTTTTATTTTATTGGTTCAATTTATACCCCGCCCTTCCTGCAAGCAGGTAAAGAAACACCATTCCCAAGCTCAGATAACAAAACCTTGGGGTTTTGTCTCCTGTTTATATTTTTAAATTCCTTCACCATTTCCAATTTTATAACTTCCCAAAACAACTCGCGACAAAAAAATTCAAACAGTTATAATAAAACATAGCATGACTACGCTGACAGATTTGGTTTTCAAACCACTCCCCGAATCTTCCAGCTGGCAAAAATTAAGCTATACTTAGGGATCTCTGAATATCCTGTCTGCAGCTCCATCTCTAACACTGGGTAAACTTGCGGGTCTTGTTTCAATAAAATAAAGGCATTTATATCTTTCAGATGCTATAAAAATACAATGCCCATAATTTTACATGCCAAGTTATCCATAATACATTTAATGTTGTAATATTACTAAAATACATTCAGGCAGGGCTCTTTTTGTAGAAGAAGCCCAGCAGGAACGCATTAGCATAATAGGCCACACCCAACAGCAGAAACTCATTAGCATATTAGGCCACATCCCTGACAACGCAGCTACCTCCCAGGATCGGTTTCCCCAGGTGCACTGCGACTTGTGGGGCGTTTGGGGAACTCAAGGAGGGGAGGCAGTTTAAACTGCCTTCCCTCCCTGGATCGGCTTGGCTTCCCAAGGTACCCCGCGGCTTGTGAGGTGTTTGGGGAACCCGGGGGGGGGGAGGCTGTAAGTGTGGCCAACTCAGAAGCCAGCCAGAACTCCGTTCCTGTCCAAAAATAGCCCTGCATTTAGGTATGATAGGACAGTCCTGCATATCTTCCACTATTTGCAAAAATATACTGATTTTTCCCCCAGGCGTGGGGAGTCGAGGACACTTTGGTTTCAAAGTTTTTGGAAATTATTACGTCTCTAGCTGCAGCTGCAGAAATATTCTGCAGCAAATATATCATCAGCACAACGCAGTTTTGCCCGTGTTTTTCTACATGTACTAGCTGGCATCCTAGGGTGGAGATAAAAAAACCACCACCCTGTCGAACCATTCCACTAACACCTAACTCTTTGTTGCTCAGTTCCATGTGGTGAGGAGAAAACATACTTATCTCTGCTCAATACTCTTTTCTGCCTGGACTGCCACTTGCAAAATCCCATTAAGTGACAGAAAAGATTGAGAGTCTCCCTAGCACTGATAAATAGACCCATTCTTATACCGTTCGGGTGCTTCTTAAGAAGAAGCGATTCAACTCCGAGAGAGGACTGCGGTATTTCAAGGTGGCGGTAACGAACAATAAAACCAAGGAGAAGACACGGCAATTCTGCCCGCTTTTACTGACAATACTATACCTTCCAGACGTGTTTCTCAAGATGGCAAGTGCGTCTGGATAGCCATCCATGTTGTAATCTCCAATGTGAAGGGTGATAGGGACTGAAAACGCAGCCGAAGCTTGACTATAGGGAACAAAGCCCCACGAAGTGCCTCTGTTCGTGAAGTCCTGCAGCACTGGAAACCACTGAGGACGGAAAAGCAAAAGCAAAAAGATCAGGGGTTGTTGGCTTCAGGTGTCTAATGGTACTGGACAGGATCCTTCTTCCTGTCATCGCTGTATCGCACCGGCGGTGGCGGAACCTCAAGTGACGCCAATTAACTGAGTTGCTGTGAGGTCAAGGGATGTTCCCAAACCTTCTGATTGTTGAGGGGGGAGGGTCATATCTCAGAATGAGGGTTGCCAGGTCTCCCCTGGTGTGGTTTGGGGGGTAGGTTTGTCAGATCCAGACTGAGGAACGCCTGGAGATTTGGGGATGGAGCCCAGGGAGTATAGGGGCCTCAGTGAAGAAGAAGAAGAGATTGGATTTATATCCCACCCTTCACTCACTTAAGAGTCTCAGAGCGGCTTACAAACTCCTTTCCCCTCCCCTCCCCACAACAGACACCCTGTGAGGTAGGTGGGGCTGAGAGAACTCTTTCCCAAGCTGTCCTTGAGGGAACAGCTGGTACAGAGCTATGGCTTGCCCAAGGTCATCCAGCCAGGTGCAAGTGGAGGAGTGGGGAATCAAACCCGGTTCTCCCAGATTAGAGTCCACGCACTTAACCACTACACCAGACTGGCCCCCACCAGACTGTGGGGTACAATGCCATAGGAGTCCACCCTCCAAAGCATCCATCTTCTCCAGGGGAACTCATCTCTGTAGTCTGGAAATGAGCTGTAATTCTGGGGATCTCCAGGCCGCACCTGGAGGCTGGCATCCCTACTCGGAATGTTTGATGTGCAACTTCTGTAAAGGAAGGGAAAGGTTTTTTAGTTTGGGTGGGATTTAATTAAGGCAGAGATCTGTGGGGACAAGTGGTGGTTTGTAGGGCTCGAAAAGGACTGGGAGCCACTGCGGGAAATTTAGGAGCGGGAAATCAAGAAGAACAGTGGTTGAAGAAAGAAACAGGTAATTGAGGGAAGAGCAAAGGAAACAGAGCAAAGTGCGTACGATATCTGCAGGGGGTGTCTTCCTCAGTGACCTCGGTCATCTCAATTGCCTCCGGACTTAACTCTCTTCTGCCGCCTACCCTTCCCTCCACTCCCATGCCCGGCTTCTTGCCACAGAATATTACTGCACAAAGTGCCCATTCGTGGGGAGGGTGGGGTATAAGTATGAAATAGTAAATAAATAAATGAATAAAACAAACAAAGCGGCAGAGCCATAAATCTCAGAGGCATGGCCGGTCCATGCGATTCAGCCACCTCCCCCACTCCCAGGCATTATGTCAAATGGCTGCTACAGGAACCGGGCGCTGTGTCTGTGCTGAAAACAGAGGCCTGACTAACTCAGCAGCGGGGAGAGCTCTCCACCCACCTGGCCATAGTTTAATAGGCAATACGACAATGCAAAGGTGACGGCCTATTCTCCGCCTCCCTCTCTCCTGTCCCCCCCCCCCCCCACAGTCTGTACATTTGGTGTTCTTGTAAACTTGGGCCTCACAGTGAGCTGCCACGTTTTTGAAAAGTCTCTGACAAGTTGAGAAAAGGCAATGGATGTTTTAAGGGAATAATTCACTGAGACTGATTTTCTTTTTTTTTGGCTCGGCAGAAAATATCCAAGCAGAACTGATCTCTCTCTCTCTCTCTCACACACACACGCAAACACACACATGAAGGCTGAGCCAGAACGATGGTGTTCAAATAGAGTCCGCTTCGCTCAGAAGAATTCAACACTGCAAAATGTATTATAACGACGAGAGAATCCCAAGGATCCTTCATATGTTGTTGTTGTTCAGTTGCACAGTCGAGTCCGACTCTTCGCAACCCCATGGACCACATCACGCCAAGCCCTCCCATCTTCCGCCGTCCTCTGGAGTTTTCAATTTAATGTTCACTGTCTAACCATCTCATCCTTTGCCGTCCCCTTCTTCTTTGACCTTCCGTCTTTCCCAGCATCAGGGTCTTCTCCACGGAGTGCTCCCTTCTCATTGGGTGGCCAAAGTATTCGATAGGTACCACTTTGGTGGGAAGGTAACAGCGTTCCGCGCACCTTGGTGTCTAGTCATGCTGGCCACATGACCACGGAAACATCTTTGGACAGTGCTGGCTTGTCGGCTTGGAAACGGAGATGAGCACTGCATCTCTAGAGTCGGATTTGACTGGCTTTCAGGCAAGGGAAACCTTTACCTTTATCTTCAGTATCTGGCCTTCCAGGGAATAGACATGGGTTGATTTCTTTTAGGGTGGACTGATTTGATCTCCTTGCAGTCCAAGGGACTCTCAAGAGTCTTCTCCAGCACCATAATTCGAAAGCATCTATTCTTCGGTGCTCGGTCTTCCATATGGTCCAACTCTCGAGCTTCTAAATATCTCATGTTAGAGCTGAGTCCAGCAGTACCTTAGAAGCCAACGGGACTTCCTGGGTATGAACTTCCGAGAATCAAAGGTCCCTTCATCAGATACCCTCAGTCAGGGAGTTTTGACTCTCGACAGGTTAAACCCTGAAAACCATGTTGGTCTCTAAGGTACTGCTGGACAAATCCAGGTATTCCACTGCAGACCAGCATGGCCGCAAAATATCTCATGGATGCCATTATGATCACAAGGAAGGAGGATTCAGCTGTATCTGCTAAAATATGGTTTGGTAGGAACCATCGGACGGAAATCTGAGATCTCCTGCTGCTAGTTCTCCCCCCCCCCCCCCCCCGGAAGACCAGTTGGTGAACAGCAGCTTCAAATTCAGCTTGAATGCAACAGTTGTTCGGGATTTTCAGTTCAGCGTTCAAAAAGGATTCTGTGCTCTGCAGAGACTCAGTCGTTGCCTATTGCAGATCTACACAGCTGACGGAAGGCCTCTGAGCCACAAAAATCTGCAGCAGGGCTGCAATAATTAATTAACCAGTTAGACTGATTGATTAAAAACCTTTTGAGACATTAAAGCAGGACCCCTATTAATCAAGGAGGTGATTTCATTGGAAAAAATATATTTAACTGTTTTTAATACGAGTGCTGACTAAAATCATTAGTGGCAGGTGCCATTTAACAAAAAAAGGAGTTTCCACTTCTGTCCCTCTCAGAAAAGGAAATTGTTTTCCTTCAGCAGCACCTGCTGTCACATGTTTCTGCATCATTTAAACATAAAATATGCTTTGTTTTCTTCCAGAAAGGGCATTTTAACATTCATGCACAAACATGCAGATTTAGTACTCAAACAATTAATCGTTAATCAAGCCCTAACTTTTAGGTGGTGCCATGACCTGGATGGCCCAGTTTATTTATGCTGGCTAATCCAGGCTAGCCCAATCTCGTTAGATCTCAGAAGCTAAACAGGGTAAGCCCTGACTGGTACTTCGATGGGAGACCTCCAAGGAATACCAGGGTTGCGACGCAGAGGCAGGCAATGGCAAACCACCTCTGAACGTCTCCTGTCTTGAAAACTCTACAGGGTCACCATGTCAGCTGCAAATTGACAGTATATAACACACACACATCCCTTTTAGACAGCCCACTGTTTTCCCCAAGAGCTGCACTGTGTGCTGTAGCAGAAGGCAAGAAGTCCTGTTCCACTGATGGAAATGCTATCACAGTTGATGGAGATTTACTGTGGTATCCAGCCCTGTATTTTCACTGTACTGTGGCTACACATTCTCTAGTGTAAAAAAACTATCCATCTATCTTCATTTTCCTCATGAATTTAAACAAAGGCGTTCCTACATGACAGAGCAGATTACTACTATTCGATTTTTAAAATGGCCCCAGAGCAGCCCTACTGGATCTGACCACGTCCAGCAACTTGTTTCCCATGGTGGTCAGTCGGATGCCTCCAGGTAGCCCAGAACCTGGGCATGAAAGCAAACACCCCTTCCCCTGCTGCGGCACCCTGCAACAGGTATCAAGCGGGTACTTTCTCTGAACAGGGAGGTTCCATTTTGCAACCATGACTAATGGATTCATGATTCATTTATACCCCGGCTTTCTTGCCATTCAGGATCCAAAGAGGTTTACATCGTTCTCTCCTCTTTTCTGCCCTCAGCCTCATGAGCTAGGTTAGGCTGAGCATCTATGACTGGCCCAAGGTCACCCAGCAAGCTTCTGTGGCAGAGCGGAGATTCGAACCTGGGTCTCCTAGAGCCTAATCCAGCACTCTAACCACTA
The DNA here is from genome assembly GCA_029233225.1 of Lepidodactylus listeri. Lineage (NCBI taxonomy): Eukaryota > Metazoa > Chordata > Lepidosauria > Squamata > Gekkonidae > Lepidodactylus > Lepidodactylus listeri. The sequence goes on from JARCFY010000017.1 coordinate 50,469,470, forward strand.
CCTCACACTGGCATATGGGGTAGATCAACCCTCATACCACACAAGGTTTTCTATCATTCTGTGTGTGATGTAGGGAGGGGCTTCGGTTCATTGACAGAGTATCAGCTTGGCATGCAGAAGGTCCCCCGGCATTTCCAGTTAAAAGGATCAAGTAGCAGTTGATGGGAAAGACCTCTTCCCGAGACCCTCGAGGGCTGCTGTCAGTGAGAGTAGACAGTACTCACCTTGACTAGCCAATGACCTGATTCATTACAAGGCATGGATGAACACAGGAAACAGAAACTTACACGGTTGTGTCAACTTCGGCTCAGCACTGCTGCCCAAAAATCCGCCCAGTTTTAGTCTATCAGAATTGTAAGGACTCAGTAAGATCCTCAAATGGCAGAGCTATTTGCCTCAAATCCCGGCAATCCGATCCGCCGCTCCCCCCCCCCCCCCCCCCGCCATTATCCATCTGCAGTACATCAGGAAGGCCGAGAGCAAAAAGCATGAGCAGCGGAACAAAATGCCGGGCTTTCTAGTGTAACTAATCTTATCCGTTTCTCTTTCATCCCTTTTGCTGCCCATCACCTTTCTCCACTTCCTGAAGCAAGGCTAGGGTGTTTTGTTGCACGCAGGAGACGGGGTAGAAGTCCATGAAGCAGAAACCTTTTGTTTTGTGACTGCAAATCTATAAAGGAAGGTCCTTGAAAGGTTCCGATAAAGAAAGAAGGTTCCCCAGGTCAGTCCAGCAACTCTAATTCTGACAGTCGGGGCAAGGCCAGATCTCCTCCACTTCAGCATCCCTGACTGGCACTTGTCCCGCCCTCCTTTGGTAAATCTCTAAGAGAAACCTCATATTTTTCTGGCTGGCCCTGTCCTGTTGTTTAACGGTTCTTGGCAGTCAGGAATTACTTTTTGTTACGCTTAATCTAAAATTGTCCTCCTCTATAATCTGAATTTATTGTTTTGAAGCCGGGATGAATTACTTGGCGGTCAAAAAGCCAGCACGGTGTGGCAGTTTGGGTGAGGATTTGGGAAATCCAGGTTCAAAATCCAGGTTCCTCCTGGCCCATGGCTAAAGGCAAAAGTTTCCCTTGCTCGAAAGCCAGTCGGATCCGACTCTAGGGGGCAGTGCCCATCTCAGTTTCCAAGCCGAAGAGCCAGTGCTGTCCGAAGACTTTTTCCACGGTCGGCATGACTAGATGCCGAAGTGTACGGAACGCTGTTACCTTCTTGCCGAAATTGTACCTATTTATCTACATGCAATGTCTTGCTTTCGAACTGCTAGGTTGACAGGAGCTGGGCCCAGAGATGGGAGCTCACTCCATGATGTGGCACTCGGGTCTCGAACTGCTGAGCTATCGATCTTCTGGTCTGCAGCTCAGCGTCTTAACCTCTGAGTCGCTGCAGCCCCTGGCTACAGTATGGCTATTTGGGGCTCTGCCCCCTTCCTTAAAGGGACAGCCCCATAAGACAGGCCCCTTGCTCTGAAAGGGACTGTCCCCTGGGTGCTCTTGTGACCGTGATCCCGTGCAGGTTGCCTCAAGAAGGGGCTTGCTTGCTGGGAAGGAGCCCGCACAACTCACCCGCTGTGGAGAAAAATTATAGCCAAGGGCTGGTGGGGTTAGGAGATTGCAGGGAGCTCCGCCCCCCACCGCCCAATTGTCCCACAAGCCACAAAATCCTGGCTATGGGCCTGGGTCTCCCACTCTGCCCTGGTAGCTTGCTGGGAGATCGTGGGCCAGTCACACAGCCTCAGACTCACTTGCTCCATGGTGAGGGTTAAGGAGGAGAGAGTGCTGCTTCAGAGGGTAGCTGTGCTGGGCTGCAGTTGAAGAGCTAGATTTGAATCCAGTAGCAGAGAGCAACCAAATTTTCACGGTACAAGTTTTCAAGAGTCAAAGCTCCCTTTTTGAGATATGGGTCGGAACGGACATCTGACTCCTGATATCCCAGTCAGAAGTTGACAGGGGTGTTGCAAAAAAACCAAAATCAAAAGTCCAGAGGTACAATGAGCATCGTAATCAGCTTAACTAGAGCCCAGAGGAAATGCTCGGGGGAAGAACATTAGCATCTGTAGTGAGATAAGAATCCCGTTATCCCTATTCAGATCTAGGGCATCCATTGTTCTGAACTTGTGAATGAGTTCAAATCCAGCAATCTCGTGTTGTAATCTCCCCTTGAAGCTTCTCTGCTTGAGGACTGCCACTCTTTGGTCAGCAATGGAATGACTTGGAAGATTAAAACACCCTCCACTGGTCTTTGAGTGTTGTGATTTTTAATGTCACATTTATGGGGGCTGGCTTGGTATTTTTTTGAACTGTGTACGTGTGTGCGCGTGTGTCTGCACCTGGAAGTCCTGTCGACCTCTGGTGACTGACCCCTACTGGGGGCCTGGAGGATATTCAGAGAGGTGGCTGAATAAAGCCTGCCCCTGTCCTCCTGTCTTAGTATTCCAAGGAAGTCTCCCATCCAAGTACTAACCACAGTCGGCCCTGCTTAGCTTCTGAGATCTGAAGAGAGCAGGCTTGCCTGGGCTATCCAGGTCAGGGCAATATTAGATTCATGTCCATCTATTCTTTTGCGTAGGGGAGAATGTTGTAAGGAGAGAACGCTTTAAGCCACTTTGGGTCCTCACTGGAGAGAAAAGTGGGGCATAAATGAAGCAAATTTGCCAGGGACCACACTGGGGTTCCTTTACTGTGGGAAAGAAAAAACCCCATTGAGGACAAGCACGGGGTGGGTGGGTAGTGACTGGTTACAGAAGTCTAAGCAAATGTCTACTACCTGCGCCCAAGTGCTTTGGAAAGAACATTCAACATTCACACAGCGCATTTAAAGAAGAAGAAGATGAAGAGGAGGAGGAGGTGGTGGTGGTGGGAGGGCTTCTAGTGTCCTGGCCCCACTGGTGGACCTCCTGAGGGCACCTGGTGCTTTTGGCCACTGTGTGACAGAGTGTTAGACTGGATGGGCCACTGGCCTGATCCAACATTGGCTTCTCTTATGTTCTTAAGAGGAAGAAGAGGAGGAGGAGGAGGAGACTGGATTTATACCCCGCCCTTCACTTGGAGTCTCAGAGCGGCTTACAATCTCCTTTCCCTCCCCCTCCCCACAACAGACACCCTGTGAGGTGGGTGGGGCTGAGAGAGCTCTGAGAGAACTGCTCTTTCAAGGACAGCTCTGCCAAAAACTATGGCTTGCCCAAGGTCATCCAGCAGCTGCACGTGGAGGAGTGGGGAATCAAACCTGGTTCTCCCAGTTTAGAGTCTGCGCACTTAACCACTACACCAAACAGCAAACAGCCCTGGCCAATGAGACTGCCACAAATTACCAAGCAGCCCCAGCTGACATCCTTTTGGGGTGCGCAGGCCTGAAATCGAATCTATCCAACTGCGCATGCATTTTGTGACCTTTGCAGGCAGAAACTCAACTTACTTTTCCCAACTGTGGTTCATATAGGTAGATGACACTCCTCTGGCAGGCTTCATCATAACAGGCTGGCAGTAAGTGCTCAGTCTGTCCATCACCATCTGGTAAAACAAGACGATAAAAAAAATATAATTCTGCATAAAACACCCTTTTTATCAGCAAGGGGGGGGGGGGAACCCAGCACTCGTAGAGACAATGCATTTTGAGCGAATGTACACGCAAGAATGTGTCAAGATAATTAAAAAGATAACGCTATAATCTGGAGCTCTGTCAAACGGTTATCTAGCCTTTCAGATCATCGCAATGACAAGAGATTGCCACCCCTCTCTCTGCCTGTTAAATGCTGAAGATTATTCATACAGGTTAGATTCAAGTCTTCTGCAAATGGAACGGAGGCTTTTGCTGCCTTCTGCAGCTCACTGCTGACTGTGCCCCCAGCTGCTTGTAAGTCAGGAGGGCCTCCAGAACAGTACATGCATGCAGAAGGTCCCAGGTTCAATCCCCGGTGCCTCCAGTTAAAAGGACCGGGCAGCAGGTGATGCAAAAGACCTCTACCTGAGACCCTGGAGAGCCGCTGCTGGTATCAATGGACAGGACTGACCTTGACAGACCAGTGGTCTGATTCAGTATAAGGCAGCTTTACGTGCATGGGCAATAAGGTACAGGGGAAATATGGAACTGGAATGAACTGCTTCTCCGCTTGTAATCCAACTTTTGCTCCGTTCACAAACATATGAAGTCAGACCGGTGGTCTAGTCAGGTCAGTACTGCCCATTCCAGTGGTACTCACTCTACGGCTCATGAAGATGGCCATGTTCATGTTGGCCATCGATCAAAGGAGCTTCATGACTGCCGTAGGCCATGCAACCACCCTACCAAACAGACACTACTAGCTACTAATGTTAAATATATAACTATTACACTTTATTCCTAGAATACCTCTAGACATGTAGGGTTGCCTCTCCTCCCGGCTACTGAACCACAGCCAGCCCTTCCGTATCTGGAGTGAAGGGAAGAGCTTCTGTTTCTACCTTCTCACAAGGAACAGGACCTTAGGAGGGAGAGGGAGATGGCCAAGGTGCCCAAAAAGAGCCATCTGGACGTGGCGAAAAGGGAGTGAGAAAACCTGTCATGGCGGTGGAGGTCTTCTCTTCAGCCACCCTGCCCTCTTCCCAAGAGCTGCCTGGGGATGGGGGATGAGAGCATGGAGGCTGTGGAGAATGCTGGTGGGGGGCGGTATTAGAGAGGATCCATGTATCCCTGGCCCACCGCTCAGGGAGGCTTGCAGCTTATCCAGCTCCTGCAGTGTCTGAAGGTGGCAACCGCAAGCTCTGCTGGGCAACTGCCTTGCTCACTCCCCTGGAACATGGGACAGGAGCCTCACTGGCAATGATGCTCAGAAGGGGGGTGTCAAAGAGCCGCAGGTGGCTCCTGAGCCACTGAGTGGCTCTCACTGTTTTACTCTGACTGCTAGAGGCTCTCCAAGGTCTTGGGTCTTTCCCATCATCTGCTACCCCATCCTTTTAACTGGAAACTGAACCTGGGGCCTTCTGTGTGTGAAGCAGACATTCTGCGACTGAGTCCCAGTCCCTGCACGCGCAAGACTGGGGAAGGGCGTGGGGATTTCTGTAAATCCCCCCTTCTTGCTGCAGGCCACACCCTCTCCCAGGCTGCACTGTGCACTGTTTCAGAATAACTTCTGATGCACAGCAGGCTTTTTAAGGGGAGGGGGGGAGAACAGGGAGCCAGCAGAAATCCCTTCTGCAAATTCACTCCTTTTGGGCATGACTTGAATGTTAAGTCCCCTTTGTATCAGTCCCCTTTAAGACATCAGAACTTCTAGAACACCTGGAGGGTAAGGGAAAGAAAGATTTAATAACAGTTTTCAGGGAGGCAGGAAGAATGCTAAGTTTGTATAAAAGAGTGTTAATATATTATTATACTATACGGCAGGAGAAGGATGTGTTCCATTCAGTAGGAAGCTCTCAAACAGCTTTGCCTGTGAAACTTTTTGAAAAATATTGTCTGACTCATAAGCCTAGTCTGATTCGTATTAGCGGGTGTCAATAATATATTATTAAAAATATAAATGGCATTGTTTTCATCAGTTGCAAAATCAGAGCGATTCTTGAAGAAGAGAAACTGAGACAAGAGGACATCCATGGCTACCTGTCGGGTCGCTGGACTCTTTATGAATAGATTTTGATCGCTATACAGCTGAGGCACGCTGAAGTACCACTTCTCAGAATTTATTATTGTTAGTGAGAATTCATTCTCAAGGAGATTGTGTATAATTTAATAGAGTGTAACCACAGTGTATCAGAATACTGAATTGTAAAGATACCCCATATATATTATGTTCAATTTATTACTGCTGAGGATTTCAGTTAGAAAGATTTCAGTCGGAAAATGAGTTATATAGTTGCAAGATCCTCAAATGGTCAAAACCTGAAAAGTAGTATTGTTTAAGTATGTATGTATTGTATACTTGTATAACTTTTGGCACAATACATTAAGGTTTTACTCATCGCGGTGAGCGGTCTTCTTCTGAATGTAATCCTGCAAGGTTAAATTGACCCATTTATGAATAATTGTGAGAGCCATTGCTTTTTATATAACTATAAAGACCTTTAAAAAACCCTCTCATTACCGTTAACTTTTTAAAAAGGTGGCTTTTTCGAGACTGCTTTATTTACATATTTAGATAGCCTGCTTTCCAAGAAAGGGTCATTGGTTTAGCCTCCCTCAGAAATACAAGAAAATCTTCGTTACTTGCGTGAACTTGCTTTCCGTTCTCCTTTCCCACCCACTGCGATAACTTTTATGCCTCAATTTGGATTAATTTTCAATTTAAATAAAACCTTCCCAAGGCTTTGTCCTTTTTAATTAGGGACGTAAACACCACAGCAGGAGGTGACAGGGACAGAAACAGGGATTACATTAACACATCTTCTCCACCTCAATCAAGTTTCTGGAGCTTACAGAAAATATGACTGCATCGCCCTGCCACACTTAATGAATATAAAAACTTGTAGGTGACAGCAGAACCATTTGACCTACACCTGGCTAATTGAAAGCTGCAATAATCACAAATAATTTAGCAGGAACTATTTGAGGTAAAGGCTGGGATTCGGAAAGAGTACTGAGTGCACACACATAAAAGGAGCATGTGATCAGAAGGACTGAGGTATTCCCCCCCCCCCCACACACACACCTGAATTCCTATGCATCACATCAAGTACCACTCAAGGAGGGGCCATGGCTCAGTGGCAGAGCCTTTGCCTGGCCTGCAGAAAGTCCCAGGTTCAAACCCTGGCATCTCCCCAGGTTTAATCCCCAAGTAGAAAATAGCGAATTCTTGAAACGACCACTACTGAAGGTTAGAGCAGAAAGTGCAAAAGCAGGATTGCAGCTGAACACCAAGACGACCAAAGTAATGTCTACTGGGAATTACACAACTTGAAGGCTGACGACGAAGAAACCGAAATTGTTCAAGATTTTCTATTCCTTGGCTCCACCATCAGTCAAAAGGGAGACGGCAACCAAGAAATCAGGAGGAGACTGAGACTGGGAAGGGCAGCCGTGAAGGAGCGAGAAAAGATTCTTACATATAAGGATGTGTCACTGGCAAACAAGATCAAGATAATTCATGCCACAGTATTCCCCGCTACTTTGTGTGGGTGTGAAAGCTGGACAACGAAGAAAGCTGACAGGAAGAACGTTGATTCCTTTGGAACGTGGGGTTGGTGAACCACCAAAAGGACAAATAAGTAGGTTCTAGATTCAATCAAACCTGAACTCTCCCTCGAAGCTAAAATGACTAAACTGAGGCTGTGATACTCCAGTCACATTATGAGAAGACAAAAGTCACTGGAAAAGACGATGATGCTAGGAAAAGCTGAAGGCAGCAGGAAAAAAGGCAGAGCCAACGTGAGATGGACTGACTCAATCAAGGAAGCCACGCCCTCGGTTTGCAAGAGCTGAGCGAGGCTGTTAACGAGAGGGTGTACAGGAGGACGTTCATTCATAGGGTCACCGTTAAGTCAGAAGCGACAGGATGACCTTTAACACACACACACATCTCCAGTTAAACAATCTGGCAAGAGGTAATGTGACGGACCTCAGCCTGAGACCCTGGAAAGCAACTGTCCATCTGAGTAGACAGTATTGGCTGTGACGGACTGACGGTCTGACTCATCAAGGGCGTAGAGTTTAAAAACTCCCGGGGGGGGGCTGGGGCTCTTCCGTGCACGCGCGGGACCATGTCCCCGCCGCCACCGCCTCCCCTCCGCCTGACCACTCCTGCTTCAGTCCCTCCATCCGTCCAGGGGCCAGCTGGGTATTTGCTTAGCTGGCCCCTGGACGGACGGAGGGAGGGTCGGAGTGGCCAGGTGTGTGTGGGGGAGAGGCGGCGGCAGCAGCCCTAGGAAGGGCCGAGGGAGGAGCGGCGGAGAGTGCACCGTTTTCCCGGGGGGGGGGCTCAGTCCCCCCCGGGAAATTTCGGGGGTGGCTCGAGCCCCCCCCCGTAGTTGATGCCTATGGACTCAGTAGAAGGCAGCTGCACGCCTGCACTCTCCTAAGTTCCGTCACCACATTCGTCACATGAGGGGGAAGAGCGTAAAAACAGAGCGCTGGAAGGGCCTGGAGCGTATGGGAGCCTATTCAGAATGTTTTGTGCTCTCGGGTAAGAGAGCAACTTAACATTCGTATCAGAACAGGGGGACTGTAATATCTCAAATGTAAATTCAAATGGGATTGAATGTTGTGACCCAGAAGCTGCGGGTGAAGAGGGTTCTGTTTAAACGTTCAAGCTTTGGATTCTAAAAGCCATGCACCATGATGGGTCCCCCCCCCCCCCCAAATGCATAAAGATAACGTGCCATCAAGTTGTAATTGACCCATAGCAACCCCGTAAAGTTCTACCTCATGGGGCTTTCACGGCAAGAGGTGATTGGCCATCGCTTCCCTCTGCATAGCAGCCCCAGTCTTCTTTGATGTTTTCCCATCCAAGTACCGACCCTCCTTAGATCTGACAAGATCAGGCTAATCTAGATTATTAAACCTCCTACTCCAAATGCATACTTGGAGGGGGGACCTTTCAGAGCAGCTATCAGCCAAGCAAAAGTAGTCCACACTTTCCAACACTTCATAGGTGTCCTTGTATACTCCCCACTGCCAGCACGTTCAGCAACACTCACTCTCCAGATGGGATGGTAGTATACACACACCTCTGTACACCTGGGATAATAACTTCTTCCCACGAGATCGTAAAGCAAGATGGCAGAACATGATTCTGAAATTAATCTGCTGCAGCCAAAGCAATGAAAGAAGAGTCCTGTGCCTCTTCGCAGGGTGACAAACATAACCCATAATTAATTTGCCAAGTGTTTACGGTACCAGAAGATACTCATGTTGGTAAGCCCTTTTAAAGAGAGCATCCTCCCAAAGATGGGCAAAATAGAGACACCAACCAGAAAACAGTGGCTGTCCCCAGTAGACAGGGAGGCGGGTGGCATGGTATGGCTCGGATCTCAGAAGCTAAGCAGGGCTGGTCTTTGGGAGGGAGACCACCGAGGAAGACTCTGCAGAGGAAGGCAATGGCAAACCACCTCTGCTTCTCTCTTGTCTTGAAAGCCCCTTTCTGGGGTCACCATAAACCTGTTGCAGCCTTACCGCACTGGAGTACGAAAGAGCATGCACAAAGCTGAAGGCACACATTTTCCTCTATACATCTGGTTCTTTGTCACACCTAAAATGTGCTGTCTCAACTGAAAATTGGATAATATTTCCTCCCACGAGATCTTAATACAAGATGGTAAAAATATGATTCTAAAATTAATGCCGCAGTTTTTATGCTTCTTGATAAAAACACACCTCTTAAGGCTTTGAATCTCAGGGAGAATATGTAAGTCCAAATCCTTTAATTCTGAATTAATCTGGAACAACAATGAAGGTACAAGCATTCCGGGCAGGGTGAGCTGGCTCAGAGTGTAAGCCCACATGCTGATTTATGTCAATGCTGAAATAAAATCATTATTTATTCTTTGTATGAATTGGGGTGTTTGGGGGTGTCAGCATGTGACAGGTTTGAACCTGCCCTTGAAAAATTAAGCGTGCAATACAAATACAACCGTTTGTGTGTGTGTAAGGTTCCATCAAGTTGCAGCCGACTTACAGCAACCCCAACAAGAGGCTTTCAAGCCAAGTGACAAACAGAGGTAGTTTGCCACTGCAGCAGCAGCAGAAGAGGAGGAGGAGATGGAGATTGGATTTATACCCCGCCCTTCACTACCCGAAGGAGTCTCAGAGTGGCTTACAATCTCCTTTCTCTTCCCCTCTCCACAATAGACACCCTATGAGGTAGGTGGGGCTGAGAGAGCTCTTTCAGAAACTACTCTTGAGAGAACAGCTCTGAGAGAACTTGTAACTGACCCAAGGTCACACCAGCAGCTGCATTTGGAGGAGTGGCGAATCAAACCCGGTTCTCCCAGACTGAACATCTCCCTTCCAAGTTCTGACCCTGCTTAGCTTCCGAGATCTGATGAGATCAGGCTATAGGCATACAGTCACTGATGGTAAAACAGAATGCAAAGCTTTTTCCTGAGTTTCCGGGTTTATAAGCGGGGCCAGATTTATGGCTGTTTCCAGGTCTGCATGCTAACTAAACTGCTGTCAAAGGATGTTGCATATCCTGCAGAGATCACTTCTAGATGAGATGAACTTCAAGTTTAAATTGGATTCTTGTAAACATTTGGAGTATTCTTAGCCTGACAGCATGCATAATTATCTCGACTTTTAAAATAAATTTAAACAAAACCTGAAACTAAGAAAATTAAAAAGGGCAGAGCTGACATTTGAATCTCTGGAAAACGTAATTTGAATATTCAGTTTTTATCTGTAAATCAAGAAAGCGCTGTTTTAGCCCATGTTTAGCACTTGATGAAGATCAACCTCAGCGGGGTGGGGTGGGGGGGAGAAGAGATTGGATTTCTACCCCACCCTTCACTTCCAGAAGGAATCTCAGAGCAGCTTAGAATCCCTTCCCCTCCCCACAAAAGAACCCCTGTGGGATAGGTGGGGCTGAGAGAGCTCTTTTGAGAACTGCTCCTGAGAGAACAGCTCTGAAAAAACTTGTAACTGACCCAAGGTCACACCAGCAGCTGCATGTGGAGGAGTGGGGAATCAAACCCGGTTCCCCCAGATTAGAGTCTGTGCTACAAACAAACCATTCCTCTACTTTTGATACAAGTTTCGCCATTCCACATAAAATACTACACTGGTGAAAGTGAAAAATACCTTGATGGATCCAGACGTCAGAACATACTAGATCTCATTTATTCTTAAAAGATGCTTCCTGTGAAGCTGAAGCTCAGATATATTCTGTATTATTGTTCCATACCGAGTTTCTAAATCCAATTTCAGGATGCAGACGCCTCTCCCAACAGTGCAGCCATCTCCACAAATCTGTGACAAGTTTATTAAATGGTTTTAATCAATCCAGCTCTACCCACTTCAGAAGAAAAGACGCTCTCCACCACCACAGCTTCCATGCCCATTCGCGAGGAAGCCATTCTGCGAAAAGGACTCACAGATGAAGATTGCCAATTTACTCGCTATGAATGCTCATACTTGTACTGAAGTGGCCGAAATAATATTTCTCAGGCTTTCTTAATAGCATATAGCTGTACTATAGAACTAATTTTAATCAGGAAATTAAACTGATTAAGAGGCACATTGCAGCAGATGAACAGCACGGACTCTGTGAGATGAAATCAAGGCAGGTTACAGACCGCGAATGGCTTTGATTTGCAGGGAAAGATCTATGCATTTGTGACTAACGTTCTTTGTGATGGAAGTCTTCCTTGCTGTCACTGAGATGGCTTACTTATTGGACGTCCATGAAACTGACATTGTCCCTAGCTGCTAAAAGTGCACACGGTTGTTGTCAGTTTCTTGGAAGCCCCCCCCCAAAACCCCAAGCGCAGATCAGCAGTGGCAGCGCCCCAAAACCTGGTGACCTGCCAAATGGAATGCAGCCCACAAACCACGCGTGGTGAGCCACCACCCCACCGATCCAGGGACTGCAGAACTGCATTCAGGTTAAGAGGACGCTAGAAGTGGCTTCACAACCACAGATTCTTGGCTTTGCGGTTGAAAAGCTGGATGGACAAGCCTCCTCCCCCCACCATTTTAATGTACACTACTGTGTCTGACTTTTAAATTATATTTATTGTATTGCTGATGTGCTGTTACCCGCCCTGAGCCCGCTTGCGAGAAGGGCGGGCTATAAATACAAAAAATAAAATAAGAACTTTTCAGGAGCAGCCTCAGACGGAGCATGGCAGCAACTCAGTCTGGAAGTTACCGGAGTGGGTGTCCTGCTACTATAACCGGGGAGCTCCCCCCTCCCAAGTCCATGCTGGTGATTAAGATTACAGAATCAGAAGGCAGGGAATTATGGAGGATTAGCCAATTTGGAACTGGTGTGTACAATGCTGTCTGTGTCCCCCCCACACTGAACACAATGGCAGCAGAGATGCGTGGTTAAATGCGGACATGCAGGTTAGGGCAAGGAGCCTGGGGGGGGGGGAGGGAAGGAAGAAAGGAAGGAAGGCAGCACAGTAATCTCATCAGATCTCAGAAGCTAATCTCATCAGATCTCAGAAGCTAAGCAGGGTCAGCCCTGGTTAGTACTTGGATGGGAGACCTTTAAGGAAGACTGCAGAGGAAGGCAATGGAAAACCACCTTTGCTTCTCAGTGGCTGTGAAAGCCCCTTGCTGAGGTCACCATAAGTGACTTGATTACACCTTACACAGACACACAAGGAGTGCAGGGACTTGATTCTCATGGCTTCTCTCTCCTCTTCCAGTTTACACCCCCCCCCAGCTCCTTCCTCCATAGCTGAGATACAATGCTAGAGGCACAATGTTTAGCAGGAACGAAAACTCTCAGAGGGAAGGGCGGCGAGGATATCAGCAGGGAAGAAAGGTTCTATGCCAGGGGTGGGCAATTGTTTTGGCTCGGGGGCCACTTTGTGGGAGTGGAGGTTAGCGGAGGGCCACACCTTTTAAAATGATTGCATTCATTAGTTAACTTTGCATTTCAGAAAAGGTATAAATTGTATCATAAAAATCAATAAGTATAAATTAAATAAAATAGTGGTAGTTTTATTCAATTCATTTATTGTGCTAATTTCATATCATCTATAGCTGCAAGCATATTTACTTTTAGAATCAGTTTAATGAGACAAATGTACCCTATCACACCACGTGGCTGACTGTCTTGGCGGGCCGCAAAAAACTCTGTGGCGGGCCGCATGTGGCCCCCGGGCCGCTATTTGCCCACCCCTGTTCTATGCTACTATTCCTCCATACTACTTTTGTTGTTAAAAAGGGTCCTCACCACTTTCTTTCTGTCTGGACAGGGGCAGAACCGTGCTTAAATATGCACCGTCCTGCTGTCATCATGCCTAAAAAAGAACTTCCCTTCCCAGTGAATAGAGTCTGGGGAAATTATATATTTTTATGGAAGTGTGGCGCTGTCAGCTGAATAATAATCGTAGCACTGGGACATGTGCAGTTTTACTTCTGGCAGCTGAGTTTTTTGCAGCAGGTTTATTAATTTCACCTGTTCAAAGCCACAACAGTAATTTCCCAGCCTCTGATCTCTTGCATCAACTTGAGCTCTGCGCACACCTCTAAAAGCTGCAAGTGTTTTTACTATGCAAGTCAAGATGTGTCGCCGTTACTTATCTGAAATGCTTATAAGCCATTCTGCCGAGCCTTACAACAGGTCGCTCTGAAACCACGATTATCGCAGTTGCTTTTTCTTCAAAAGGAGGGTTACCGGGGCATTTTAAATGTTTTTAGAGACCACGAGTTGGATCCAAAAGGGCCATTCCACCAGCAGAACTGCAGCAACACTGGGGTACACATGAACCTGCCTTATACAGGATCAGACCCTTGGTCCATCAAAGTCAGTATTGGCTGCTCAGACTGGCAGCGGCTCTCCAGGGTCTCAGGCAGAGGTCTTCCACATCACCTGCTGCCTGGACCTTTTGACTGGAGGTACCAGAGACGAATCCGGGACCTTCTGCATGCCAAGCAGATACTGTGCCAGCAGCGCTTATTCTGTAGTAGGAGCTCCTTTGCATATTAGGCCACACACCTCTGATGTAGCCAATCCTCCAAGAGCTCACAGTAGCCCCTGTAAGAAGAGCCCTGTAAGCTCTTGGAGGATTGGCTACATTAGGGGTGTGTGGCCTAATATGCAAAGGAGCTCCTGCTACGAAATGAGCCCTGTCTGCCAGAGCCACAGCCCCCCTCCATTGCACTTCTGTCGGTGGAGGAGCATGACTTCTGCAAATTTACCTCCTTCGCTGCAGGCCGCTTGCCACCTTGATCTCTACAGTGTTCAGAGCAGAGAGGTGGGTGGAGGAACACTCTCTACAGACTTTGCCAGGGCTTTATTTTTCTGCGGAAACTCTTCGGTTGCTAAAGATTCATCGTTTTATCAAGCACAATGGCTGCTACTGCCAATACAATATTAGGCAAACTTGGCAGTTTCAAAGTTGTAATTAATGTTTTCCAGGTGAGTACCCCCTGTACGTTTCATTGGTTCGTCAATTTGGGATGACGGCCATAAAACCACAAGTACAGACAATTATCCGTTAAAAAAAAAAATCAAGTTATGGACTCACCTGATTGGCTAGGCAGGCAGGTCAAGCCAAAGCCGAAGCCAAATTTTATTTTTTACCCTCTCACCGATCTGACATGGAATCAATGAGTAATGGAAGGGATGCTACGGAGAGTGACAGTAGCCCTGTGCAGACATCCAGTCCACCTATTCACGCTCCGCATGGGGAGGCAGAACGGGCGTGAATGTCTTGACCTGACCCCCAACTCCACAAAATTGCCGACTGCCCCGCACGGGCCAAATGTACAGAGGAAGTTCCCTTGCACGGAACCTCTCCCTCTGATCAGCAACTTCCGAAGCCAGCATCGCTGATGGCAGGGAGAGGGCATCGGCATGGGCACCTCCTCCACTGAGTGATCGCATGGAGAAGGGGGCGGGGCCAGCACACACCCACCCACTCTCCTTCCCCCACACAGTAGGGGAACACGCAGATGGGATGTCTGCATCAAGACAGTGAAACCGAGGCCCTGACCTGGATAGCCCAGGCAAGCCCGGTCTCGTCATATCTCAAAAGCCAGTAAAGGTCAAGTACTGGCAAGTACTTGGATGGGAGACCTCCTTGGAATACCGGAGCTGGGGGCAGGCTTTATTCAGCCACCTCTCTGAATATCCTCAAGGCCCCCAGTAGGGGTCAGTCACCAGAGGTCACCATGACTTCTAGGTGCGTGCACGCGCACACATAAACACATATACCCCCCCCCCCAATACCAAAAAGACAGTGAAACTGAGGTGCCCCAGTGACCTTCATGGCAGAGAGTTAAACTCTGCTGTGTTGGACAGCCATATCGAAGGTATATCGTGTACATTCTTTGGATGTGCATTCAGTGCTGCTGTAGCCATATGCCCCAGTGAACCTTCTGGTGACAGCATTTGATGTAACGTGACAGTGAAATGGGAAGAGGGGCTGTGGCTCAGTGGCAGAGCATGTGCTTGGCATGCAGAAGATCCCACGTTCGATCCCTGGCAACTCCAGTTAATGATATGAAAGACCTCTGCCTGAGATCCTGGAGAGCTGCTACCAATCCGAGTAGACAATATTTTGATAGGGTCTGATTCAGTATAAAGCAGCTCCATGCATTCAAGAGCGGAACAACAACGTTCCTGCGTGCGTGACAAAACCTTTGATCTGAGCATGGACGGCTTTGCCTAGTGTTGACCAATGTCCAAAGAAAACCGGCCACCACGGCTGGGCTAGCTGCTTGGCTGAAGCCTACATGATTCACAAATGCACTGAAAAGCACCAAGGCACATAAACAAAGAGCTTGCTAGAGAAGGCGCGTGCTAGGCTTCAAGTGACCAGCACAGGCAAGCCTTGACAGAGCCGAGCTGCTGTGACAAGCTTAATTGGTGAGAAAAATTTAATTGGATCAGAGAATTAATGCAAGGCTACAAAACCATCAAAGGGAGGGAGGAAGCCCACTCGCGTGGCCCCCCTCTGTGTTTCAGCAGTCCCAAATAACTTACTACAGTTACACAACAGAAGGTACGAGATGCAGCGGAAGCAGCTGGAAACCATTCACTGGGAGGCCACAGATAGCGGGGCTGACTTTGCAACGGGAAAACAATAATCCTGTATTAAATGCATACATGGGGTGAACACACAACATGCCCTCGTCTGTGCTATTAAACTCTTGTTAAGGAACATTTTCCTCTTTGCCGGAAGACGTGTGCTGCAAGATTCCATGAATGCTAATGAGGCCGATTGGGAGCAAAGAAGGAAAACGGCCAGACAGGTTCCATCGCTCCATACGTATGCTGCTAACCAGAAAAAAGGCCCTTCTGTCTTGGTTCAAACACGAGGCAGAAGCCTGGTGAAATTTAAAGTAGGGTATTTAAAAAAAAAAAAAATCTGATCACACTGAGGTAAACAGGCAAGTGAACAGGTTTTTGCTTTCTGAACAGAGCTGCTACCGTACCTTCACATCTCTTGTCCTTGACACAAAGAATCCTCATAAGGTATCACATACCTGCACCATCGGCCTTCAAAAGTAACCGTTTGTTGATGTAACGCCATTATAATTTTAAAGTAAGTAATCGTTAACTATAGATTTAGAAAAAGAAGAGATTGGATTGATATCCTGCCCGTCATTCACTCAGAGTGGCTTACAAACTCCTTTCCCTTCTCCTCCCCACAACAGACACCCTGTGAGGTAGGTGGGGCTGAGAGAGCTCTGAGACAACTGTCCTTGAGAGAACAGCTCTGACAGAGCTATGGCTTGCCCAGGGTCATCCAGCTGATGCAAGTGGAGGAGTGGGGAATCAAACCCAGTTCTCCCAGATTAGAGTCCGTGCACTTAACCTCTACACCAAACTGGCTCTAGTATTAGTATCTAGTATTAAGTAACTGCATTTGTCTTTGTCATTGAGAGTTTTTGGAAGTTTTAATGGTATGTTTGATTTCCCCCCCCTTTTCCTTGATTTTTTTTTTTTGACTTTTAACCTTTGTTTAATAATTCAATTAATATATATAAAAAAACAAAATTAAGTCAGGTTAAGTGTACAAAACTGGGACTGGGGTTAGCAAATTCCCTGGATTCAGCAAGACCTATTTATATACTGGGACTCAACCCAGATTGAGGGCTGAATATTTTTTAATTTTTATTTATAGCCCAATTTTCTGCTTGAACAGGGACCCAAAGTGGCCTTTCACATCGTTTCCCCCCCCCTCCAGTTAATCCACACAACAGCCACCTTCCACGAAGACAGATGCAGGCAGGCAGCCGTGTTGGTCTGAAGCAACAGAACAAAAAAGTTTCAGTCTGGTGGCACCTTTAAGACCAACAAAGTTTAATTCTGGGTATAAACAAGGCTTTTTTTTTCCCCTGGAGGAACACACTAAAATGGAGTTCCGGAACCTCTTCGACAAAATTCTTTTAACAATGTTTAAAAGTTCATGAGTTTTCAGTACACAGATTGAAAACTTCATTTCCCTGGGTATAACCAGAGGTGTTGAACTCATTTGTTATGAGGGCCGGATCCGACATACATGTCACTTTGTTGGGCTGGGCCATGTGTGCCACAAAACATAATACCGGGTACATGAGACAGAAACTGTATAAAGGACAGCAGCTGGTAAGCTCCAAGTGGGTGTGTCCTCACTGCAAGGCCCCCTGGGGTGGGAGGGGGGTGCAAAAGAGAAACCCCCAGAGGCGGGCCCGAGAGGCAGCAGTGCAGGGCTGGGCAGATACTCCCACAATGCCTGACTGCTGCAGGCGAGGTTGTTTGGCTGTGCTGAAGCCACAATGGAGTGGCTCCGCCCACTCCCCCCATTATCCCCCCCCTTGCATTGGTTGCTCGCCGGCTGCATAGGAGCCCTGGATGGGCCTGATCTGGCCCCCGGGCCTTATGTTTGACACCCCTGGGTATAAGCTTTCGTGTGCCTGCTGTATCGGAGGAAGTTTGCCTGCACACGGAAGCTGATACCCAGAATTAAACTTTGCTGATCTTAAAGGTGCCACTGGACCCAAAGTTTGTTCAACAAGAACCTTGTGAGGGTAGGTCAGGCTGAGAGATTGAGACGGGCCCAGGGTCACCTGGCAGGCGTCCATGGCTGAGCATGGGATTCGAACCCGGCCGTTCCAGGCCCTAGTCCAGCACTTTAACCATCCCACCACGCCAGCTCTCAGGGTATCTGGTATCACTTAATCTGGGTATCACTACTTGGATGCAATGTTCAGCCTGTCTTCAAGAAAACAAATTATTTCTATTTTGCATCTCACCCAAGCCAGGATGCTAGAAATCCAACAGGGCGCCTGGGGAATACAACACTTTGACACTGTTTCATCGAAGACTTATTTTCCTGATATCTTCGGGAAAAGATATGACATAGAAGTAGCTTGTCATTTGGAACCACACATTCACACAAAGTAGTTTGCAAAGGTTGAGGAACGCTATCGAAATACTTGGTGTGAAATACTTCAAAACAGAACAAAACACTGGCCACCGAGTTCTCTCTTCAGGCAGAAGGATGAAGGACGTGTGTTTATTTTGTTTATGTGGTTATACCCCCACTGGGCTTACAACATCATTTTCCCCCTTCCCCGTTTCATCTGCAGAGCAATCCTATGACGAAGGTTAAGCTGAGAGAGAGTGACCGGCCCAAGGTCACCCGGCAAGCTTCCATGGCAGAGCAGGGATTCGAACCTGAGACTCCCAAATCCCAATCCAACACTCTAGCCCACACCCACTTTTACAAGGTGGAGTAACTCCAGGAATTGGTGAGTCATTAATTCCACGGTGAGCCAGTACTGTCTATCTGAGTATCTGCACAGCCTGAAAGGCCATTGCAGACTTGAATGTTATATGCTGGTGGAATTGAAGTATCCGAGTACTTCGTACTATGCTGGCGAAGTATCAGAGACAGGAGCTACAAAGTGAGACAGCTATGCAGCAATGTAAATGACATCCAAACAACTACGATGGGGAAAAAATCAGTGCCTGAGAGAATGCTGCTTTTGTGGGGAGCGCACTGTCAGCCAAACAAGCGCAACCGTTCGTTATGTTCTCTCTGTTCTCTCAGTGTCATGACGGTTAATCGCAATGCACCGGTTGCTATAGCAAAAAATAATTACTCCCTCTACCATTGCTACTCTGCATCCTGTACGGGGCTATCATTACGGTGAAGTCAGATCCTATTCTGTCGAACAGGCTGTTCATCTCTATTGGAAACATCAGAAGAATTGCAAGGCTCTCACGTGGGCAGCCTTAATCAGCAGCAAATTAGGACCAAGCATGTGTTACGGGAGGGCTTTAGAGATTCATGTGCTTCACGTAGCATGGATCTGGCTTCCAGACCTTGAGGCTGCATCCAAAAACAGCACAAACTGAAGGGCATCTCTTGAGTCCACTCACTGGGCTGGATTCTGGGGAAGGGATTCCCACTGGCAGAACGGGAGTTCCTTACATTCCTCCGTCTTGCAGCAGTATAAAGAGATCCTCAAAATTCCGCTCTCGCAGATAGAGGACCCCCAAAGAACAGCACGAGGGGTGAAGTCTGCAGTGGGGAGGGGAGGAATTGGCAAAAACCTACTTGTGGAAGTCTACTACTGGATCCAACTCATTATCTTGTTGTAACCGTTACAACTACTCCGTAAGGAAGGTGCTCCCCTCATAGTAGCATGGAGGGACACCAAGACGGAGGGGCACCAAGGCTCAGAGAGCTCTTGTCTAAGGCGATCTATTAAGCTTGTGGCAGAAGCGAGATCTAATCGGAGGACTGTATGATGACGGAGTTCATTCCCATAGTCACCCCACCAGTCAAAATTCTTCCGTCGCTTTCATTCCATGATGCCACTTCCTGAAAACAATTCATACCAGGCAAAATGAGGTAACTATGCAACAAACCTGGATTGCGAGAAAGCAACGTTCGGTAAACAAACCGAAATGTCAAAACAGTCACTGCAAAACCTTTACTACCAATGTGCAATTTGACTTCCCTTCCTGTAACCTGCTATTTCTTGGCTTATAATGAGACAAGAACTACAGCCAGCGGAGTACCTCTGATCAGGTTTTTGTATACACAAATTATTTTGCGCTGTTCCACCAAAGGGGGGAAATATGTAAGAACCATATGACAGGGCTCAATAGCATTTATTTCTAAAGAAGAACGGCACTGCTGTACATTAGAACAGCAGGCTTTCGGATAGCGCATATTTACAATTGTGTTTCTGTTTGTAAAACACAAACAGGAAAACTCAGGCTGTGGAAGATGGCTGAAACGATACGTGATCTTGGCTACTTCTACAAAGTTCTGTTCAAAACTCTGCTGGGGAGGGACTGTGGCTCAGGCATAGAACGCAAGGTGTTGCATATACGAAGTGTAAGACAGTGGTTCCCTAGTACATCTAGTTGAACTGACCTCAGTTGGTACAAATGGGTCTTTCTTTCATCTAAAACTTCTGATAGCAGCTACCTGTCAGATTATACAGGACTCAGCTAGATGGACGTGATTTGACACAAGATAGGTAAATCTCAGATGTCAGTAAACAGACAATGATATGGTACATGGTGACAACCGCAAAAATGGTTTATGCACAAAATTGGAGGAATGAAAGAATCCCAGAGCTTTGGGAATGGCTGAGAAAATTAATATTTTTGGCTGAAATAGGCAAATGGATTAAGAAATTGAACAATCAAGATTCTATGACATTTTTAGAAGATTGGAAGGACTTGCAAGAATACACAGAAAGGTGTACAGAACTAAAAGGAAATATATTCACGTTTTCTAACTATTGAAAAATCTGTCGTAACTGTATATTGGTTTAACATTTCTAGAAATGGAACAATATGTAAAAATTTAAGAGGTATATATGTTATAGAAAAAGGGTTAAATATTTAACAGTTATAATCAATAATTTACCTGTTAATGTAAGTTTAAGTAAAGGTGTGGGCCCTGCTGGAGGCTTAAAAGGGGGGAGGAGGGAGAAAGTAAAAAGAGGTCGGTGACAAATAAGGTGAATGTACTGTTTAATGAAAATTGTGACCTCAATAAAAATCTTTTAACCGAAAGATAGGTAAGTCTCACATGCTGAAGAGCAATTCATGACAAACTTAGTCTTTCTAGAGAAAAAAATTGCTATAGTTTAGTATTTACAGCATAGTGATGGAATATGTGAATTAGGCACTTATAATGCAATCTTAAGAACACTGAGCCCCACTGAGTAGACTTCAGACAGATTCTGAGTAGAACTGCTTAGGATTGCTCTGTGAAGTCTATCCCAAAGAAATCTGAAGTGGGTAAAGCGGGGCTTAAAGCGTGGTTCCTGAAAGTGTGGGATACACTTATTCAGGATAAAATAGTCACACAAATATTGTTGATGGCGACCCCAGGTTATAAAAATAATTTTATGGAAAAGTGGTATCCTTTTATAGATTATGTAAATAACAATCCCTCTGCAGAATATAAAATATCTTCAAAATATCTGGAATTTATTTTGCTTTAGGTCTATCCCTAAAATATGTAATGCAATTCTAGGTTTTCGTCTCTGTATGTAGATGTCTGTATAATGTAATTATGTTATGATGTTGTTGATATGTTATGGTTGAATTAAATTTAAAAGAATTAAGAAAAAGAAATTTGTAGTGGGAGAGGGAATTTAACGACGACAATGAGAAATCCTTCCTCCCATTAGCTGGAATTGGTGGGACTGAACTCATGTACCATTGTATCCCCCCCCCCCCTTTCTACATTTCCTGTATTCTAAGTTAAGCCATGGTTCCCTGAAATGTGGCAGATTTCTAAAATTACAGTGCACCCTTTGGTGATATTATCCACTGCTGTTGCTGTCACACTTGGCAAGATGAAATTCAGCTCCGGATTACTTTTTCCCCTTACATCTTTCAAAATAAATGCAATTGACATATACTTTAAGCTTATTAGTATTCATGGCATTTTTCAATACCATCTGCTTTTGGGGAATCATTAACAACTTTCTACACCAGGATAATGTAAAAAATGAAGAGGCATGGACAAAAGACGGCTTTGAGCATTATGCATGTCTTCCCAAGGAAAAGCCTCGTGGGACTTGAAATAATACACTTCATGCAAATGTTTTGTGTTTCACTTAAATTATAATGAACATTTTAATTTAACCTCACTATAAAAAAGCAATACATTCCCCCCGCCCCCCCCCCAGTCTAATCCATATGTACTTTTTACTTTGGTTGATGTTTGTGGATACTGAAGACATTTTAACTATGTTTATAACAACAGACTGGTATATTACCCATGGGAGATAGTATTTAATTATAGTCAGGCAAATTGCAGGATTATCATGCAATTTGCAGAACGTACAAATAGTCAGAAGTTTTTGTGTACTTTGACCATGCTGATTCCAAATCTGAACAATGCCACACTGTCACCCAAGGGAAATGTAGTTTGAAGATGTCACCCACCGCCTCCTGTGGAACAAGAACACAAGAGCCCTGCTGGATCAGACCAGGGGTCCATCTAGTCCAGCATCTCATCTTATACTGTTGCCAACCAGTTCTCCTGGAGGTCCAAAACCAGGGCATAGAGGCTGAGATCTTCTCCTGATGTTGCCTCCAGCTACTGGGACTCACAGGCTTACTGCCTCTGCAAGTAGAGTTTTCCTTTAGTCACCATGGCTAACTGATAGACCTATGTTGATATATATGATAGACCTACATGGCTAACTGATAGCCACTGATAGACCTATCCTCTGTGAAAGTAGACACAATTTAGCAGCTGTAAGAACTATGGAAATGTGACTAAGTGTGACTATTTGGGCATGAGGAATTCAGTTTTATTCACACATGAAACATATAAAATCAATCTCTGAACAAGAATAAAATATACCGGGACAAGGTGGGTAACAATATAAAAACCACTGGATAAAAATAAACACCCTAAAAGACACAAAATCAGTAGCAGTCTTTTTGGCTCGAAATGATACTTCATGTAGTGTTATTATTTTTTAACACTGAGCGGGCCAAAAAAATTGCTTTAAGCTAGATTGGCATATAATTAAGAGCTCTCTTTATCCTGGAGCTTAGCGAAACAACCGGCAGTTATAACCACTAAGAATGCTGACATGTTTCATCCATCTTTTTATAAGCTACTTTAATTAATTTAAATGTTTCTTGTGTCGATCAGGCTTTACAGGCACTTTATCTGTTAACATTTTAAAAATGAATGACTGGAGATTATAGAAGAGGGTTTCGCAAAACAGAAGTCTAGCAGTGTAGGAACAGCCAGGCTGGATCAGATTAATGGTCCACTAGTCCCCCATCGGTTTCCAGGGGTGGCCGGTCAGGAGAGATAAGGAAGCCCTCCCGAAGGGCCAACAGAAAACAGTCCTCCCTACTCTAGATCCAATGCCCCACTGACCTACTGTCACTTTTTTTTTTTTTTGGCCTTCTTGGTCTCTGATCACTGGCTCAGATTGCATTAGCATGTAAGTGAAATTAGAGTGCAGTTCGAGTTCAGTAGCCCCTCAGAGACGGACAAGACTTCCAGGGCATAAGTTTTCGACATTCAAGGCTCCTTGTTGTCACATACAAATAGGATAAAAGTCAGATACAAGTGGAACGAGAATAGTTTTGCTCCAGTGCGCACAACTTTGCACTCACTGACAGTCAATTTCATCTGCGGCTTCTTTGCACATTCACCCAGGTTTTGAAGAAGAGGAGGAGATTGGATTTATACCCTGCCCTTCACTACCCAAGGGAGTCTCAGAGCGGCTTACAAACTCCTTTCCCTTCCCCTTCCCACGACAGACACCCTGTGAGGTAGGTGGGGCTGACAGAGCTCTTTCAAGGACTGCTCTTTCAAGAACAGCTCTGACAGAACTATGGCTTGCCCAAGGTCATCCAGCAGGTGAAAGTGGAGGAGTGGGGAATTAAACCCAGTTCTCCCAGATTAGAGTCTGCACACTTAACTCACTACACCAAACTGGCTTTTGGAATTCCTCAGTGTTTTCACCGTCCTGAACAATTTGGTGCCACCCACAAACTTTACTACCTCCAGTTCCAGGTCCTTTAAGGAAAAAATTCAACACCGCCATCGCAACACAGATCCTAGGAGTGCCCACTGCTCACTTCCCTCCACCGCAAAAAACTTATCCCTACCCTCAGTTTCCTTTTTTTATTTTGCCAGCTGGTCCTAAGATGACACCTTTGGATGTCTCAGTTTGAATTAATTCTTTTATGTTCTCCCCACCCCCCGAAAACTGGTCCAGGGACACGCCTCTGCCCAGCAGCTTCCCCAGTGAAAACAGATGCAAAGAATTCGTTTATCTAGCTTATCTTACTGCTATTTTGCATTTCTTTTATCAATGTCAATAAGATTCATTGTATTAGCCATAGGCCATAACAAAGTTACATAGCGTTCAAATACAACAGTAAAATACAGAAAATACATAAGGAATAGAACCTAAAATCGCATACATGAGATATAAAGTTATACAGTAAAATGGGTTAAAAATGGCCAGCGGGTTATAAGAAGAAGAAGAAGAGATTGGATTTATACCCCGCCCTCCGCTCCCCAAGGGAGTCTCAGAGCGGCTTACAAACTCCTTTTCCCTTCCCCTCCCCACAACAGACACCCTGTGAGGTGGGTGGGGCTGAGAGAGCTCTTTCCCAAGCTGTCCTTGAGGGAACAGCTGGTACAGAGCTATGGCTTGCCCAAGGTCATCCAGCCAGGTGCAAGTGGAGGAGTGGGGAATCAAACCCGGTTCTCCCAGATTAGAGTCCGCGCACTTAACCACTACACCAAACTGGCTCTCTAAGAATGGCCCCAGTGGTGCCGCCCTGGCTCTGATCTTTTTGGCCGCAAGGACAAAAAAGGGAAACTCTATAGGATACGAACTCATCGGTATTGGATAAAAGAAACACAAACTTCTCATTTTCAGAATACGCATTTATGGTAAATAAAATTCCTGTCAGGAATTTGTCTCTGGGTGCGTTGTACAATGGGCAAGCTAGGATACAGTGGGGAAGGTTCTCAATGGCAAGTGAGCTGCAGATACATATACTGTGTTCTGCTGGAATTTGAAAGAATCGATCCTCCCGCAATGCTATGTACATTGGAAGCGCAAGGCCGTGAAGGACACCTTGAGGTTATAAATGGAGATATTGAATAGGTAGGGTGATCTAGAATGGTCAGATTTAAAGAATTTGTACCAAGGAGCTACCTTCGACATTGTGATAGTGGAGCGATCTGTCATAGCATCTGATTTAAATATCCATTCCCTAAGTTGGGCGTTATTACCTGAGGCCCCGAAGAGGTCATCAGGTATGGTATATCTACAAAGGATATTGCTAAGACAACCAGAATGTGTAGGTAGGGTCTTTTGTTAATAATGATCTAACAGATTGGTGGCTTAAAGAATTAGATCTTGACAAATTTGTCTTTTTCCAATATTGCCCTTGCCCTAAGAGAAGGAAGTCCTGTTTCTGCTTGCATCAGGGCCGCAGGAGGTCCCCAAGGGAGATCTAAGATTAATCTTAGAAAATAATTTTGAATTACCTCGAGGGTAGATATGGCGTCCTCTTTCCAGCCCCACACTTTCACAAAGTGGAGCACAACTTTGCACTTGAATAATTTTGGTGCTGGGTCAATTAATCGCCCACCCTTTGTGTAGAAGAAGTGTACAATAGACCCAGCAATCCTTAGCGCTGATGATTTGACCCCTGCCACGTGAGTTTTCCAATTCAACGTTTCCTTGAAAGTTACTCCGAGGTATTTAAATGAACTGCATTGATCGATTGAATTACCATGGATACTCCAACGAGAGATTTTGGGCACTCTTCTGAAGACCATTACTTTGGTCTTTGCATAATTGCCGTTGAGAGCTTCTTCAATACAGTACTGCCCTAGTTGGTCTAAAGGCCTTTTCAAACCAATTTTGGTCAGTGAGATTAAGACCATATCATCTGCGTATAAAAGAGCTGAAATTTTCTGTTGTCCCAGAGAGGGCGGAAGAAATTGCGAACCTGACACTTCTTTTATCAGAGTTTGTTCTCCCTCAAATTTTCCAAATCTGAACTTAAAAAAAGTGTTTCGTGGCTCCCTTGACTCATTTGCCGAGCCATCTTCTTTCCGGAATTGTTTCAACCCTTTATATCCATTCCTGTTAAGCTTCTATTGTTGTCATTTTTAAATACATATTCATTTCTCTCAAATATTTCTATCCTGCCTTTCTACCATGCCTAAGGAAACTTTACAAAACATAAACACAAATAAAAATATAATCAAACAGAAGAATTAAAAACACGTCAAGTAAAATCTTCGACACTGGACTATGCTTGATCTTAACCTTAAGGCCGAGAAGCGATAACTTCAACCCTGTTAACTTCCAGCAGCGAGAGGCCGTTGGTAGTGATTTCTGCTAAAGGTGAGTCAAAATAATCCCACTTTGCACCTTTTATGAAGGGAGGAGAATGCAGGAGCCTTCCGGACTGTAGCTGGGAGGCTGTTCCAAAGCCCAGCCAATGAAAATGAGAACACACATAGGCTGTAGCTGAACCACCCTCCAGAAGAGATTAGAAGTGAGGCGCATGTTGACCTTGGTTGGCACATGATATCACATGGGGAAAGGTGCTCCATTAGGCCATGAAAGGCTTTAATACTCTTAGCAGATGGAACAGATTTGACCATACCCATGTGCGTCAGATGTTTTGAATGGAGAGAACAGAACCTTACCAAAATCTGCAAACACTGATTGTCCAACAGTCTTCACATCTGGGGGTTTGTAGTTGGTGCGCGGATCTCTGGAAAAATTCCCCTCCTGTCAAGGATAAACATATTAAAAAAAAATTAATCCAACCAAGCTGCAAAGAAGGGAAAAGCTACAACACACATGTAAAAATAGTGTAAACCGATATTTTCAAAAGTCGGCATCTGAGTCTCAAGTTTGAGAGCTCTTTTGCTATTAACATTTTATTTGGGCTTTTTGAAAACTGGGAATAAGCAATTGCATACAGGCAGTTCCACTGCAGGGGCCTTTTATCGCTATACAAGTGCAGCCTGGGTAATCATGAGATTTGACAAGCAGACATGATATGATAACTACCCCTAAGACTGAAGACTCAAATGTTGGCCATGGTGTTTTGGTCTGTTTGTTATTGAGTAATTGAGCCTCTTTCAGAGTTACCCTGAATCTCCAGTAGCATCTCAGTATTTGAGATTGACAGGGCTGCCAACCTCCAGGTGGTGGACAGAGATATCCTGCTATTACAGCTGATGTCCAGGGGACAGAGATCAGTTCACCTGGAGAAAATGGCCGCTCTGGAAGGTGGACTCTATGGCATTCTACCCTGTTGAAGTCCCTCCCCTCCCCAAACCGCATCCTTCTCAGGTTCCACCCACAAAATATCCAGGTATTTCCCAACCCAGAGCTGGCAACCTTATAGCTTGATGAAATGCATATATATACACATGTATGTATCTTTTTTCCCCCATTGGAGAAGCATTTCTATTTGAGGAAGAAGAGACAGATTTGCCCCCCAAATTTCCCCCTCCATTGCAGGCCTATGCGATACGATATAACATTTACTGCATATAGCCAAAGGCCATTACAATCGACCACAAGATGATAAAACACAGATTATAAATAACATTATTAAAATAACCGAGACTAGAAGTAGTTATGTTAAAAACTTTTCACCCTTCATATACAACATTCACTCCTCTTTTCAGGGCTGCCAAGGCAAACACGGAGAGAGTTGGTATCTGAGAGAAGGAAACTCAACTTCTCTGTTTTCCAGGAAAAGTCTGAGGAGCCCCTCTGAGCATGTTGCAAGAAATCTGGTTCAAGGTTCTGTGTCTCAAAGTCAACACAGCGCAACACAAAAGGTTCACAACAATCCATTATTGCAAGACGGTTGTCTGAGTGGCTTTGACAACACCCTGGGATTTTAAACTCCAGTCTCCCATTAATGCAGAGTGTGTTTTCATGTACTTTCGAATCACGTGGAAATCACCAGAACTGAGAAAACTGAGTTGTCTCTTCTGAACACTGGAATTCCTGTGATGCCTCGAGTTCGTCAAGGACACAAGTTTATGTTAGTTTCCAAAAAGCCACTTCAAGTACCAGAATTGAGTTCAGAGAGAAATAATAGTTGTCCAAGTATTCCTCCTTGATGAAAGCGACTCATTTATTTTTTTTTTCCATTTGCACCCTGCCTTTCCACCGTGAGATCTCCAAAACTATTCGTATCTCAAAAATACAATTTTAATCATCCAACACCCTCCCAGGACACTTTTATCCTTACTATGGGATATGGATCTGCTATGGCCCATCTGTCCCACATCTAAACACCAAAGCATACATCTCCATTTCATAACCGATTTAAGGACCCCCCCCACACACACACAGACATTACCCTCCGTGCTCCAAAGAACCATTCTCAAATACACTTGTGTGTGCTGGTGCTGTTAGTTGCTTGCTATACAGTGGTGTTTCCCAGAAGGCTGTTTGTCCCCGGGGATTATGGGTTTATTTTAAAGTCTCGGGAGCCAAAACAGGCCTGTCCCTGTTTCAGGTGTCTTCTGTTGGCAGGACAAGAAGGGCAATGGCTTGGTTGGTGCATCCCCTATTCCTTTCCCCCCTGGGCATTAGAGATCATATAAGGGTTCCCTGGATTTAGTCAAGTATCAATAAGTATCCACAAGCAACTGGGTATCCAAAAAGCCATTTGCTAGCAGTATGCACCCCTGGCCTTCTGGGCGGGAGGGCACGTGGTAACACACATCCCACTCCTGAATTCTCACCTATGCCAAGGTTAAGGTCTGCAAAAGCCCAGTTTCTCCTCCCCCAGCCTCCTTCGTGCCAGGTACTTTGAGGGAGAGGTTGGGTTTCATTCGCCAGAGAGCTAAGAAATCACACAATATGGCTCGGCATTTTCTCATCTTCGCTGGACCTCGGCGCAAACAGAGAAATAGCTGCTTCTCTTCCGCATGTACGCCAGAGTAGTTCACAGAAGGTAAAGGGCTGATGAGGAATATGAAGAGATGCTAGACAGCCTCTGTGTCTGGACCCTCACAGGCAACTCGAAATTAGGGACGGGAAAGAGGAAACTTGGGTGCATCATGCGCTGTTTCCTGATTTCTGCAGCTCAACGATTCCAAGAGAATCAAGAACACTCCGAGGCAGTTGTGAGCATGTGTCGTGGTGCCCTCTCCCCTGGACATATTCAGGTTTTACTGGAAAGCAACAGTGCATTTCAAAAACATCTGTTGTGGGTGTTTTTTTTAAAAAAATATTTTGCAGCAACAGTGTTACCAAATACCATCCAAATAGCTATTCCTTTAGCAAAGGGATTTGTGACTTTGAATTGTAGACCCAGCTCTTGGCCAGAGTGCAGGACCAACAAACTAGCTAGAAATAATTTAGGAGCTTCAGCACTGAACGAGTGAAGACCCACTGCCCATCCTAAATGCTACCTCTAGAAATGGCCACTGTAAGTCCCAAAATGGATCGCAGTTCCTTAAAAATGCTGTTCCAAACTCCAGGCAGCTGTTCAACGCTGGGCATCATCTGCTAGACCAGGGGTCCCAAACATGTAACCCACTGACACCTTTCTCGAAGCCCACCGAGTGTTCTAAAATCGGGGATGGTCAGACAGGGCTTTTGGCAGGCAGGGCCTCTACTTGGCCATTGGAGATTTTTTAAAAACACTGCTCTGGCAGCAGCTGACGCTACAGCACAGGGATCTTTGCGGCGTGTGCGCAAGAAAATATTTTAAAACAATATGTTCATTTTAAAAGATATCCTGTTAAACAGAGCTTCTGCCTGAAATGCTGAAGAGCGTGTAATGATTTCATGTTTTGGTATGTGTGTTTCTTTAAATGTTTAGTTTGATTGCAGTCATATAAGAAGTATGATAGAGGGAGATGTGTGATGTGACTGGCTGATGACTGAGAGTGTGGGAGGGGAGATGTCTCTGAGGTGATTCTGTGATTCAGTATTCAGTGTTGAGCGTTTAGGAAGAGTAGAGTGTGGAGAGTTTGTGAGAGAGTTTGTATGGCAGAAGAAGCAATCTGAGTCTATTCTGTGTGAATAAGACAAACTGTTCAGCCTGTGTGGCTAAGAGAGGCAAACAGTTGAGCCTGTGTGGCTATATATATGAACAAGAAAGTTGAGCCTGTGTAGCTGTATATGAAAGAGAGAGATATAAGCCTGTCAGAGTTGTTTTGGTGTTTGAGTGACTGTGTGTGACGCCAAGCTTTGTCAGTTATATGTTCTTTCTTCAACAACAGTTCAAAATTACCCAGAAACCTATTTTGTTCTTTTATAAATAAATCCTCATTTGTTTAAACTTATCCTAGCAATCAGAATAGTCCTTCCTCAGGGCCACATAGTTCTCTTAAGCACCCAGACACTGGGTCATTCTACCAAATGAGAGAGATTTGGAATTTTTAATTCCTGGTGGCAGCAGAAATCTACCAAGTTCGTGTACACAGAGTGTGAATTAAAGGAGAAACAGTCTCCCCAATAAGTGAGGACATCACAGAGCTACTATTAAAATTATGCATGACCTCACTCCTGGACGTTTTGTGATTGACTGCACCTCCTTCAGCAGCCATTTTGTGGTTGCACCCACCAATCTGTCCCAGAATTGCAAAGACACCCATGGGCTCAAAAAGGCTGGGGACCCCTGTACTAGATCAACTGCTTTTTGGACAGTGGAATTCCTCTTGAATTTTTATTCCCTTTGTGATCAGCTACAGCTCAAATTAGCTCAGTTCTGTGGTTTAGTTACTTGCTCTAGGCAAACGGTAGCTCCAAGCGTTCCTTACTTCAGCAGCACACCAAGTTGCCCTGCGATACCTCCTTGGGCATATTGTGTCTCATACAAGAAGAAGAGCTGTGCAGAAGGGAAATCCTTAAGAATTTTGTGACTGCTTCTTTCAATTTCTCCCATAACTCTTTCCCAGCTATGCTGAGATCAGACATGTCAAACATATGGCCCAGGGGCTGGAACTGGCCCATTCAGGGGGGGAAACCAGTCTAAGTGTGGACTGGAAGGGCCTATAGTAGGGTATTATATCCTCTGCTGTAGGGCTGTGGTGGCTCAGAGGTTAAGACACTGAGCTGCAGACTGGAAGGTTAGTGGCTCGACAATTCAAGACCCTAGTGCCGCGTGACGGAGTGAGCTCCCATCTCTGGCTCAGGCTCCAGCCATCCTATAAGTTCAAAAGCAAGAAACTGTAAGTAGATAAATAGGTACCGCTTCAGTGGGAAGGTAACAGCGTTCCGTGCACCTTAGTGTTTAGTCATGCCGGCCACATGACCACGGAACAGCTGGCTCTTTGGCTTGGAAACGGAGATGAGCACCGCCCCCTAGAGTCGGATTCGACTGGCTTTCGAACAAGGGAAACCTTTACCTTTATTTATCCTCTGCTAAGGTCCTCCCCTTCCTCAGACGCAGCCCCTCCTGCCCCCCGAGATCTCCAGGGATTGCCCAATTCAGAGCTGGCAACCATAAGGGGCAAGGAGGGCTGGTCTGACCCCAAGCTCTGCTAAGGAGGAGTACGGGTCACAGTCAGTGGTAAAATATCTCTGGCACCTGGCGTTACATTTTATGGCACACATGGCCCGGCCTGACAAAGGGACATTTATGTCAGATCCAGCCCTCGTAACAAATGAGTTCGGCACCTCTGTTAGATAGTACCGAAGCCTGACGGCAACTTGGAGAAGAGTGCACTCTGTTGATACGCTTTTCCCGCGTAAGCCGTCCTGCCGACACATTAAGCGGCAGTAATCTCACACAACAGATGACAGCCCTACAGGAGTCCTGTTAACGTACACATTAGGGCAGACTGATTGGTTTAATTGGCAGCCAGGCTAAATCCTGTGGAGGGAAGGATGCTGAGTAGAACATTACCTCCCAGCAATATTGAAAAGTTCATGGTGCAAAGCTGCAGCTACGTTTTCCATAATTTCACCTGCTTTTCAAAAATCAGCACAACCGCATGACCCCTTTGTGTTTAACAGACCTGAAGGCATCCCTTATTTTTTTCCCCCTGCACAAAAACATTATATATTCTCTGTTCTCCTTACCCGATTTACCCATGTTTCGAACTGAATTTCGTTCGACGACACTGTCGTAAGAAACAAATCTGTAAAGACATGCGAAGAGAGGGGTCAAATAAAGACAAATAACATGTAGCAAATACACCTTGTGTTAGTATTTAGCTCAACCTGGGTACGTTGTCACCAATGTTCCCTCTAAGCTGTGGAGTCTCGTGAGCAAAAATTCTACTTTGTGAGCTACCGGCATTAAAGTCGTGAGCGATCGATTTGGCTACTGCATAAATGAGTTTGCTCCTTAGCCATCATCCCTGAGCTAAGACCGAAGTCTGTGAGCTGGAGGCTAAAAAACTGTGAGCTAGCTCACACTAGCTCAGCTTAGAGGGAACACTGGTTGTCACCCACCCTGACCTGGATGACCCAGGCTGGCCTGATCTTGTCGGATCTCAGAAGCTAAGCAGGGCTGGCCCTGGTTGGTACTTGGATGGGAGAGACCAGCAAGGAAGTCTAGGGCTGCTATGCAGAGGCAGGCAATGGCAACCCACCTCTGAACGTCCCTTGCCTCGAAAACCCCCATAGGAGTCTCTGTAAGTCACCTGCAACTTGATGGCACTTTCCACCAGCACCACATTAACAACCCCCCCCCCATGCAAAGCCATGTATATGGCTGCGGCCATACGAGCGAGATAATCCGGGGGGGGGGGGGAGCGAGGCTTTTCTGCCCTGGAGCAATTTGCCCCATAGTTGCACAATCACACAGGTCCGTGGACCTGCCGGCGCAACTCGCCACTGCATGATCAGATGCAACCGTGGGCGAGTTGGGGGTGTTTTTTGTGGTTGGTTTCCGATTCACTTAAACGGGGGATTGATGAATCGCTTCTCCCCCTAAGGGCTTTCGATGATGCGCACATGGAGAAGGGGGGAAAAAAACAACAGCATGGTGTCGGGATAGCCTGCGATCAGACTATCCCCGACGCCACACTTCCACGCTGGAGCGATCACACGGGGAAAGTCCGGCTGTGAGCTGCAGCAACCCGTTTGATACTGGAGTGTCCCTAGTAGTTTTTTACTCCGCTTCTCCGGCGGAGCAAATCAGTTTGCCCATGGCTGTGGTCACACACACTAAATAATCCACTTTCAATGCACTTTCCAACTGGATTTTGCCAGTTCACACAGTAAAAATCCAGTTGTAAAGTGCACTGAAAGTGGATTGAAAGTGGATTATTTAGTGTGTGTGACCGCAGCAACAGTTGTGGGACGCCTCCCAGATGTGCTGGTGTGATCGTGCCAGCTTGATCCATGGGTGAATTGTCCCTCTCGCGCAGCTAATGGGTGCGTATGGTCGCACCCATATGTCAGCAACATGGCAGTGAAAATACAATCTTCAGAGCATCTGGGGCTGTTATTACAATCCTGAGGTTTTCATGGTATCCCCCCCCACCACACACATGCTGTTCTGTCAAGGCAACAAGCAGCCCTGCTGGATTAGGTCAAAGGATCATCTAATTCAGTGTTCTGTTTCCAACCACAATCAACAAAGGCCTCTGGGAAGCTTATAAGCAAGATAAGAATGGGACAGCTCTCCCCAATGGTCTCCACCAAATATAATCCAGAGGTATTCTGCCTCTGATCAACAGAGGTTCTGTTTGGCTAACCCAACTGCTGAATGGGCTATCCTCAACGAATTTCTCCAATCCTTTTAAAAAAGCCATCAGGGTCTGGCTTACAAAACGCACCTGGCAAAAATTCTGAGGTAGCAGAATCGAATGTACCACTCTTGTACCACTCTTGAATACAAGTGGGGAGGGGATGGCATTTTTCACTCTTCTAACAATAACAAGGCGATAATACAGTATGCACAATAATCCAAAGCAAAGCCCTGAAAATGACACAGATAACAAATGTGCAAAACACCAAGTTTATACGCACGTTAGAACTTTAAACGTACTGTAGTCAGTATGCATATAATATCAACTGGGATTCACAAAATTTCTAAATGCAAACAAAAAAGTCTCTGAGCATGTACAAAGTTCATGACGAAGGCTCTAGATTCTGCTCTTCGTTTCGTATTCTTCTTCTTCAGGAAATGACTTCTACTGAAGATGGAGAGACTTCCACAAAAGAGACTTCAAGTGAGAACAAATTTATGGGTTCTTCCCGAGCTCTGGAGTATTTCCTATCAAGCACAACTCGTCCACAATCTTGAAACTTCACCAACGGGCAACCGGTCATTAACACAGGAACTAATCTCCAAGGCGAGAAGAATACGAAACGAAGAAGAAGAGCAGAAGAAGAATACGAAACGAAGAGCAGAATCTAGAGCCTTCATCGTGAACTTTGTACATGCTCAGAGACTTTGTATTTGAAAAACATTTTTGTGAACTTTGTACATGCTTAGAGACTTTTTTGTTTGCATTTAGAAATTTTGTGAATCCCAGTTGATATTACATGCATACTGACTACAGTACGTTTAAAGTTCTAACGTGCATATAAACTTGGCGTTTAGCACATTTGTTATCTGTGTCATTTTCAGTGCTTT
This sequence comes from Lepidodactylus listeri, assembly GCA_029233225.1. Lineage (NCBI taxonomy): Eukaryota > Metazoa > Chordata > Lepidosauria > Squamata > Gekkonidae > Lepidodactylus > Lepidodactylus listeri. The sequence goes on from JARCFY010000017.1 coordinate 50,503,611, forward strand.
GCTTTGGATTTTTCGCTCTTCTTCCATTAAAAAAAAAATCAAATCAACGTAAAACTAAGAAGTTCTAATCCAGTTGCCCTGATCCGGACAGCTCAGGCTAGCCCAATCTCATCAGACCTTGGAAACTAAGCAGGGTTGGCCCCAGTTAGCACTTGGATGGGAGACTATCAAGGAAGTCCAGGGTTGCTACGTAGAGGCAGGCAATGGTGAATCCCCACTGAACGCCAATGGAGTCACCATAAATCAGCAGTGACTTGACAGCACTTTCCACCACCAATCCAGTAGACTTCCTGTTGTCTGGATTTTCTGTACATGGGGAGATATTTAATAGCTGGGAAATGGGATTCTTCATCTTGTCTCTGAAGCAGCTCAGTTCCTTTTACACATCGTTCTCCTGCACCTATAGCGAACTAGGGGGGCACAATCTCAGCTTTTTGTAGAGTATTCCAGAAAGCACTGATATGTTGTTTGGTTAAGACTGAATATGTGCTGGCAATTACAAGTTCAAAAAATAAAAGTGTCTTGACCACAGGAATGAAAAGGCATCATTAAAGACCATAACCATTAACCACCTAGAACAAAATCTGAGCCCAGTGGAACCTTTAAGACCAATGAAGTTTTATTCTGTGCAGAAGCTTTCGTGTCCATACATACTTCCTCAGATACTGATCCAGTAACCAGGTTTGATGCATGCATCCATCTGCTCTAACGATCTGGCACTTACTTAGGGGGTGGGCAGCAGGCAGAGCCTGCTGATCCACCCCTGGCCCTGCCCCGGACACACATCACCCACGCTGGGTTGACTGCCACCACCTAGCCCTGCCCATGGTCCAGCCGTGTGGCCCACCAGACCACACGTGGATGGCCTCACTGCTCCCTCCCCCGATCCTGGAGCCCACAAAGCAGCATCGGGTAAGCCCAGGCTGCATCCTGTGGACCCAGGGGCACAGAGGGGGAACAGATGCAGATGAAGGAAAGAACAACCCAGACACCGTGATTTGGGTAGAACAGGCCATAGCTTTTATTGACTACACATTTGATTTGCTCTACTTCAGTGAAGAAAATGCTTCGTGACAAACACAAAATCGCCACACCAGAATCTTAACCTGATGGAATTGGAATTTGGAATGGGAGCCTAAAAGCCATAGCTGTTTGCATTTAAGAGCATAAGGAAAAACCCTGCTGGATCAGACCAGTGGTGCATCTAGTTTAGCATTCTGTCTCACATAATGGCCAACCATTTACGAAGGAAAGCTAACAACAGCATAGAGGCTGAGGCCTTCCCTTCACGTTACCTCCTGGCCCTGGGTTTCCGAGGTTTACTGCCTGTGAATGTGAAGGTTCCCTCTCATCACCATGGCTAGTAGCCACTGATAGACCTGTCCTCCGTGAATCTGTCTAATTTCATTATAAAGCCATCTATGCCTGTGGACATCACTATAGTCTTTGGTAGCAAACTGCACATTTTAGTCACTCGTTTAAAGAAGTGTTTCCTTTTGCCCATCCATAATCTACTGCCAATCAGCTTAATTGGATGCCCCCATCCAATTCAACTGGTCTCTGGTTTGCAATATGGAACACAGCATATTCTGGGGTTTGTATTTGTCTTCAGGGATGGGAGTGGGCAGTCTAGGGATGCCAGCCTCCACGTGGCACCTGAGGACCCCAGAGAATTAAAGCTCATCTCCAGACTACAGAGATCAGCTCCCCTGGGGAAAAAATGGATGGTTTGGAGGGCACACCCTTGTGCCAGTGTACCTCACTGAGGTCTCCGTCCTCCCCAGGCTCCACCCCCAAATCTCCAGGAATTCCCCAACCTGGTTCTGGCAACCCTACCCCCCCACCAATCTGCTGCCAGTGGCGAGGGGGGACCCTGGGGAATCACAGCAACTGGTTTTTGCAACAACTGTTGTGTTTTGTCTTTCTTTGCACTACACTTTTTTTGACTTCGTACTAAATGGCTGTTGCTAGCATAATGGATGACTCGTTCCAATTCTGAGAGCCGACCATATTAATTTTGCTTCCTTCTACTAAAATACCCTTTGGAAAAGCAATGCCAGCGACAAGCTGGTTAATCAGAGTCTCCAGATGATCGAAACAAGGTACAGTCTAACATTAAAAACCTTCCCAGTTGCTCTATTTACTATGTTAGCATAACGACAACATTATAGTAATTTTACTCAGTAGACATCATTGTGAAGTCCCCTCTCCCCCCCAAAAAGATAATTAGCCTCATTTACATTTTATCGCTGCCTCCGTCTCAACACATTTTCAACTGGAAGAGTCTCAGCCAGTGGATAAAATGCTGGCACTAATATCTGGGTTTCTAAAAATGCATTTTATGTAGGGTCAAAAGAACGTGCGGCCTAAGTTACACTCTAATACTGAAGCCAATATTGTGAGCATCGTGGCAATGCTTGAATACAGCAGCGACTAAATCTGGGGGAATGGCCTGTGCATGTCGCTGTCATGCAGCTGGGTCCTACTGTTTCCTTCTACGGGCACCTGCATTTTATTCTAGCGCAAGAAGAGAGAAGAAGAGATCGGATTCATACCCCGCCCTTCACTCGGAATCTCAGAGCGGCTTACAATCTCCTTCCCTTCCTTTCCCCACAACAGACACCCTGTGAGGTCGGTGGGGCTGAGAGAGCTCTCTCAAGAACTGCTCTTAAGGGAACAGCTCTCAGAGAACTGTGGTTTGCCCAGGGTTACCCAGCAGCCGCATGTGGAGGAGCGGGGAATCGAACCTGGTTCTCCCAGATTAGAGTCCATGCCCCTACGCCAGGGGTGGGCAAACTTGCTTGACGTAAGAGCCACATAGAACAAACACCAAATGTTTGAGAACTGCAAGACGTGAACAAATACTACATGTTCTTACTGGTAAATATGCAGATTTGCTTTTTATTAACATTAAATGAGACTGGCAAAAGTAATAACAAAAGTGGTAAAAGCAGATACTGATAATGATATTTATTTGTCCAATGATATTTGTTTGCTAATGATATTTAACTTCCCCAGCTGCCCTACTGGGAGCCACACAACATGTATGAAAGAGCCGCATGTGGCTCCCGAGCCAGTTTGGCCACCCCTGCCTTACACCATGCCACTACACCAAACTGGCTCCTTCTGCTGATCCAAGAAGGTCCCTGTGGAAGGTTTTACTATGCTGCCTTAAGCCCCCTCCCCCCCAAAAAATACAATTCCAAGAACAACTTGGAGAACAGTTCCACAGTCGCCACCGCGCTTAGTTTATATTGGGGAGGAGCTCTATGGTTCAGTTGAAGATACCCGATAGATAGATCTGATTGGGTTTTAAACCACACTCCCCTGCAGAACAGGGCTCAGGGCAGTGTACAGCATGCAATGAATTCATATAATACAAAGCAAAATCACAACGATCAGACCTAACAGATGACACTAAAAATTCCAGGAGTGTCACTGCCTCATGGGGGGGGGGGCAGGGAGTGGGGGTGCCAGAAGGATGACCGTCCCTGACATCTCCATTGAAAAGGGTGCTATAGGAGGTGACATGAAAGACCTCTGCTGGAGACAGGCTGCAAGGCTGAGTAGACAATACCGACTGATGGGCTGATTCGGTAGAAGGCCGTTTCACGTGTGTCCATGTCAGAGACCATATTATGCGATTTAATGGTAATACTAGCTCAGTCAGATGCCAGCTTATTAAGAGGGCAGTAGAAAATGCGAAGGGGTTGGGCCCAAAGAACTGTGAGTGGAAGGAAAATAGATGAGTGCTCTTCTGCAAATGTCTGTGCGAGCCATTGCACGGGGCCCCACACAGATACATAAGAGCTAGGCTCTGTTGGACTGAGACTAAATTTCCCACTGGCAGAATAGAACTTTCCTGCCACTCCCCCACCCATTGCAGCCCACTGACCTCCCCCAAATGCTGCTCGTGGGGGCCAGGCAAGCCCCAGGAGCAAATCACGGGTCTGTAGTGGGAAGGAATAAGTGGCAGAAATTATCCCTCCCCTTCCCTTCCATTACTCGAAAATTTTGCCGGGATCCAACCCATTAAGTCTTGTATAAGGTTTTGTGCAAATGGAGAAACAAATGCACAAAGTGATGCACATTGGAGCCAAAAATCCTAACTATAAATACACGTTGATGGGGTCCAAACTGGCAGAGACTGCTGGACCTCCTGATCAAGAGCGAGATCTTGGAGTCGTAGTAGACAGCTCAATAAAAATGTTGAGACAGTGTGCAACTGCAATGAAAAATGCCAATGCTATGCTGGGGGATATTAGGTAGGGAATTGAAAACAAATCGGCCAGTATCATAATGCCCCTGTATAAATCGATGGTGCAACCTCATTTGGAGTACTGTGTACAGTTCTGGTTGCCACACCTCAAAGAGGATATTATAGCATAGGAAAAAGTGCAGAAAAGGGCAACTAGAATGATAAAAGGGTTGGAACATTTTCCCTATGAAGAAAGGTTGAGGCGCTTGGGGCTCTTTAGCTTGGAGAAACGTCGACTGAGGGGTGACATGACCGAGGTTTATAAGATTGTGCATGGGATAGAACAGGTAAAGAAAGAGGTACTTTTCTCCCTTTCTCACAATACAAGAACTTGTGGGCACACAATGAAATTGCTGAGCAGTTGGGTTAGAACAGATAAAAGGAAGTACTTCTTCACCCAAAGAGTGATTAACACGTGGAATTCACTGCCACAGGAGATGGCAGCAGACACAAGCATGGACGGCTTCAGGAGGGAACTGGAGAAACATATGGAACAGAAGTCCATCAGTGGCTATTAGCCACAAAGTATAGATAGGAACTCTCAGTCTGGGGCAAGTGATGCTCTGTATTCTTGGTGCTTGAGGGGGGTGCAACAGTGGGAGGGCTTCTAGTGTCCTGCCCTCAGAAGGTCCAGCAATGGTCCTTCTGAGTGGACCTCAGAAGGTCCACTGCTGGACCTTCTGATGGCACCTGGTGTTTTTGGCCACTGTTTGACAGAGGATTGGACTGGATGGGCCATTTGGCCTGATCCAACATTGGCTTCTCTTATGTTCTTATTTTTGGATACATCATCTTCCTGTGCCACATCCCAACCTGAGGCGTAAAACAGGTGTACCCAAGATACCTTCCTCATAGGAAAGGGTTTCACTGGATGTAACCATTCAGTCTGAAATTGCATCTGAATTCTCTTTTAGCTTGATTTCCGAGATGCAGTAAAGAATCAGCCTTTTCGCACTGGCTCTGCTCCCTAGTTCTTTTACTTTCTCATATATATAAGTATTTGTACAGTAGACCAAAAACTCCCCCCAAACAACTTGCTGGTAGAAATCAGAAGACCTTGGCCGTATATAATTTGTTTTAAAGAACGTGTATATAAAACTCCAAGTGAGAGGACAGGAATAACAATAAGCAGCTCCAAAACAAACAGAGAGTTTTAAAAAAGCCAGTAATACACTAGCTATGGTGTCACCCAGCTTAGCAAGAAAACAAAAGCGTTTGTTTGGTGTGTGGGAGGAATAAAATGCAAGGATTTTTTAAAAAAGAGAGAGAGTCAGAATACGAAGAACAAAAGCAAGGATGATAACTTAAATGTCGGAAAGGTTTACTAAGTTAACAAAAAATGTAGGGATGCTTGTAAAAAGACACATGTTCCATCAACCGCAGTGCACTGTTACGTGGTTCGGGTTCGCACTGTTTCCTGGAAAAGGGGGAGGGGTATTTCAGAAGCGGCAACTTGAGACTGCAAGCAGTCATCACAAAAGCTGTTGAAAGCTTAGGCTAAAGCATGATGGAGACCTAGGCGCATAGCAGGCATGAACGTAGGTGGGCAGCCATCTTGAATTTCAGATTTGCCTCAGATCCAAAGCAGAGAGATAAGAAACGACGAGAGTTACATACAGCCTGGATACATGAATCAAGGGACATCACCTGATCCTGAATCTCTGTGGTGAAAAAGATTCCTGATCAACCTTACGCAGCTGGCAGTAAGAAGGACAACCAAGTTCAACTTCCTATGAGAAGTGCCACCAAAGGGCTGCCGTGAGACGAACTCCTCTGTCAGACATTTCTCCTCTTGTCCCTTTCGTGTGCTGATTCAACTTCCACCCTCATCAGTCCACTATTAACAGATCTTGAGGGTTGCTTATAATAGGCATCTGATACAAAAATTACAATATCTGGACATCTTTGTATATTTTCATTTTCAAGCGCCACCCTAGAGTGCTTGTGAGGGTGAGAAGAGGAACATAAGAGAAGCCATGCTGGCCCATCCAGTCCAACACTCTGTGACACACAGTGGCCAAAACCCAGGAGATCCACCCGGGGGGGGCAGAACACCAAAAGCCCTCCCACTGTGGCCCCCCATACACCAAGAATACAGAGCACCACTGTCCCAGACATAGTGATCCATCTAGTCCTTGTGGCTAATAGCCATTAACAGACCTTTGCTCCATATGTTTATCCAATCCCCTCTTGAAGCTGTCTATGCTTGTAGCTGCCACCACTTCATGCGGCAGTGAATTCTATGCGTTAATGACTCTTAGGGTGAAGAAGTACTTCCTTTGATCTGTTCTAAACCAACTGCTCATCAATTTCATTGAGTGCCCACGAGTAGTTGTATTGTGAGAAAGCGAGAAAAGTAGTTCTTTCTCTTCCTTCTCTATCCCACGCATAATTGTGTACACCTCTATCATGTCACCCCTCAGTTGTCATTTCTCCAAGCTAAAGAGCCCTAATCTCTTTAACCGTTCTTCATAGGGAAAGTGTTCCAACCCCTTAATCATTTCAGTTGCTCTTTTCTGCTCTTTCTCCAGTACTATAGTATCATTTTTGAGGTGCGGTGAACTGTACACAGCATTCCAAATGAGGCCACACCACAGATTTATACAGGGGCATTATGGTACTGGCTGATTTGTTTTCAATTCCCTCCCGGAATAATCCCCGGCATAGCATTTTCCCTTTTTATTGTAGTCGCGCACTGAATCAACATTTTCAGTGAGCTCTCTACCATGACTCCAAGATCTCTCTCCTGGTCAGTTACTGCCAGTTCGGACCCCATCAACATGTATTTACAATTTGGATTTATGGCTCCAGTGTGCATTACTTGCCCACGTTGAACCTCATTTGCCACATGGATGCCCACTCGTCCAGCCTTGACAGATCCTTCTGGAGCACCCACAGTCCTCTCTTGTTTTTACCACCCCAAACAACTCAGTGTCATCTGCAAACTTAGCCACTTCACTGCTTACTCCCAACTCCGGATCGTTAAAGAACCAGTTAAAGAGGAGGAGCTGGTCAGAAGTGTTGTCCCCGGCTAGGATCCCAAGTAGTAGGCTGCTGTGCTGAGCTCTTTTCCCCCCGCAAACAGCCGGCTGCTCCTCCTCGCCTTATGCCCCACCGAAGTCAAAGCACTTCTGCATAATTGATTTAAAAATGCAACAGGAGCCATGTTTTATCTCCTGCTGTTGTTTTAAGTTATTTATGCCCTTTTATGAATGTAGTAAAACCATGACATAAAATTCCTACGTTATGGGAGTTTTAAATTATTTTTATAAGCCATTACAAGAAAGTTACTGGCGAGAGAAAGGGACATAAATCCTAGAAAGTGGTAGGGAAGGGGTGAGCCCCGTTAGAAGGGACACGGGTTCAAGGGGAAACAAGTGCCGTTAAATTACATAGGATAAGCCAATGGAAGCTTTTCACGTAACAATCTCTGTATGTTGAACATTTGGCATTCTTGTGTTCAAGAGAGGATAATATAGGTGTGTACAGACAGGATGCAAAAACATTAGCAATCATTTCAATTGTGTCTACTTAAGGGAAACCTGGAATTTAATTATGTGGTGATTTGAAAACACTGCTTTCTGATCTTTGAAAAGTTAAATAGGAATCCATACGCCATATGAAAATGGTAGAACGTTCACTCCATGCAAAACACCATTCGCTTAGAATATTTCTGTATTTTGAATATGCTATTTTCAGGGATGGCCGCATTTAGACAGCTGAAAGGGGGTGGGGTGGGGAGTGCTGGAAATAATCATTTGGCAATTTCAACTGTTCCCAGGTTCCCAAGTGTAATTGTGGTAATTGTTTCTTGCAAAAAACTGCTCGGCAAACAGTTTGCAATCTGTCTGTACCTGACGCAAATACTTCATGCCATGTGAACCTGCTGGGTAGCAAGAATAATGCTCGATCTGTCTGCAAAAATGTCCTTATCCTAAGGACCCTATAAAAGGTTATGTGTGGCAACCCCTTCCCTTTTCGCCCTCCATACTGGAATGGTAAACCACTTTCAAAACTAAAGCAACTTGTAGTGGACATAGTTCGAAGTGCTGATTTTCACCTGAATGGGATCAGACTACGTGAAGGTCCACTGCAACGTTTTGTCCCTTTCTGACACCCCTTGTACATAATACCTGTAATGGCAGCTCTCTGTAGTGTCCTGCGATAACGTGTGTTATGCTGCCTCCTTGCCTTCCTTAAAGTTTCCTACTTATTTTCGCTGTCACCAAAGGCTCTTGCCTTAGAATCCTCAGCTGAACCCAAAGAACAGGGTGGCTTAGTTACATTTGGTAGAATGACAAAATGGACAGAGTACGGGGGTGGCTAGGAGGTAAAATAAAACAGATGAAATTGGACTCCCATTCTAGCTGAAGAAGTGAGCAGCGACTCATGAAAGCTCACACCCTGCCACAAATTTTGTTTGTCTTTACGGTGCTACTGGACTTTTTTTTGTTTCTCACTTTCAACGTTTAGTTTTCGGTACCTCTCAGACGGCAAACGTTGAAATAAAACTCTACCCTGGGCCATGAAAATGCTTAATGTGAGATTCACTGGGTGTGCTAAGATGAGCATGCGAATAGTTTTTAATGCCGTCATCCCGCCCCTTTAAACAATGTAAAGACTATATTGCCTTTCTATTCTTACAATTAGTATCAGTAACTATTAGCAACCTGTGGTCCCCATCTGCAGATAGCTAAATCTGTGGACTGAGGTCACGAGGACACGAAAGAGACCTTTCTTGGGGATTCCCCAAGTTTGCAGAAAAATCTGAAATCAAATTTTTTTAAAGGGGGGTGTTTAAACCACCCCAAAATAGAACTGCATTCTCTGTGCACGCACAGAGAAGGCGCTTAGGCAACTGCTGCAGTCCAGCGGTGGCTGCCACCAGCCGTAGCTTTGGGCTGTGGCTGCTCTGGGCCAGGAGGCAGCACAAGCCAGCAGTTGCTGTGGGCCTGGGGCGGATGCAAGAGAAAGCCAGCGTCTGCCACGGGCTCAGCCACAGCAGAAGGGATACCAGCCACAGCTCCAGGCCTAGGTCTGGCATCAGTAGACGCCAGTAGACCCTGTGGAGCTCGGCATGGTGGCAGCCACTGGCAGCCACAGTGGGCCCAAGCACAGCGGAGGTTTCCAGTAGCCAAGCTGCATGCTAAGTGGTGGGGCCTGGAACCTTGCCAGGCTTGGTATGGGGGGTGGGTGGGCTATGGGACTCCCCCATGCAAGTCTCCTGGCCCCTCCAATGATCCCAAAGGAGGGAATCAGCAGCGATGAAGAGGAGGATCCCCTCCCGTGAGTATCATGGATTCCCACTTGTTTCAAGAAAAATTCCCACACAAAGCTTTGAATTAGTTTGAATGTTCTATTTAAAACCACACTTGATTTGTCTCTCTCTCCATTTTAATTCAAGTACTGGTCCTCATTCAAGTATTGGACATAAACTTAAACCACGTTGTGCTTTAAAAAACTTTATTTCAAAACTCCACTGATTTATGACAATAAGCACATTGGGAACAGATTATGTTGGGCATAACTAACTGCTATCTATGGGTAAAATTGACTATGTCTACATTTTAACCCTGGAGCTTCATTTAAAACATACAGGTATTAAATTAGCTCTCTACAGAAAATTATGTTTCTGATTATGCAGATCAACTGGGATTCACCCTCTGGGATTTTCACACTTAAAGCATGGCACTGTGAGCTGGAAAAACCATTTATTCTGGGCAAAAAAAATGTATAGTATTGCCATGAGCAGTCGAAGAAACCCCAGTCCACATCAGCAGGCTTTCAAAACTCATTATTTTTATGTTCAACACTTCATAAGCTAAACAATACTGTTTAAAAACCCCCGATTAATTTCTCATTTGCATTCGGCATCCGATTCTCATAAAAAAAAAACCCAACTTCAGCAGAAAAAAAGGTCCCAGCATGAGCATATAGCAAAACATTAGGCCCCATGCGCAGATTTGAAATGTATTACATACAGATATGCCGAATACATCTCGCAGACTCAAATATCCTTTTGCAAGCAGCCCCATGCTTCAAGAGAAACATCTAACTTCTGGAATCAGTCTCAATCCCCTTGTGAGAGAGCTGGGCCATAAAACCAGAACTCTGCTGGAATAATCACCTAGGTAGTCCTACGCAGTGAGCTTTGCTAGTAAGACACTGGGAATACAGAATAAGACTGAAACACAAAGAGATAGACAGATGACTCATGGAAGCAAGCAGAATCAGGCTTCGCGCTAGAATGCAAAAATGTCAGGGCTGCTAACCAAGATTTATCAGGATGAAGGGTGTGTGTGGGTGGGTGGGTGGGGAGAGGACAATTTAAATCTGAGCAGCAGCCACACCTGGATTTTCAAGGATTTGTCGGGATCCCCTCAAGGCATTCGCTTTTCTGCTTTGTTTCTTTCCAGAAAACCAAGTGACGGAACTGGTAAGCTTAGTCATTTCTACAACTGATAAAGTGTGCATGCACACAAAAGCTCATACCTTGAATAAACCTTCGTTGATCTTAAAGGAGCCGCTGGACTCTAAATTTGTTGTACTACAACTGCAGTTGCCCTTTGATTGGTGAAGAGTACCAAGGACAGCTCCCTCCAATATTATTACCATCTGCTCTGTAGGCACTTGGAATCCTTGCTTTTGTCTTGTGACACAGTTGTTAATTTATCCAAGGACGGTCTAATATAACGGAAGGGATGGTATTGTTTAGTAGCAAGAGGCCAATAAGCACATGCAGCAGCTATATGCCTTAGATTAATAGTGTGCTTTTCTGCAGCCTCTGGTCCTTACACTGCTCCCAGGTTGCCAAATGTTCCTTATCTTCAAGGTTATGGCTGCAAGCCACATGATGACCAAACCCAAGGCCAGGCAATTCCACCAGTTGATTATCTGGCCGGAGATTTAACCTGGCGTTTAGCCATCGGCCCCTTCCCCCAGTGGCAGCTCTTAATTAAAAGCCTGGTGGAAGAGCTCCGCTTTACAGGCCCTGAAGAACTGCAGAAGGTCCTGCAGGGCCCAGATGTCATCTGGGAGCTCATTCCACCAGGATGGAGCCGCCACTGAGAAGGCCCTGGCCCTGGTGGTTGACAACCTGGCCTCTCTAGGGCCGGGGAGGGCCAGGCGATGTTGGGTGCCTGACCGCAGTGCTCTCTGGGGTATATATGGGGAAAGGTGGTCCCTTAGGTAGGCAGGCCCCTGACCCTATAGGGCTTTAAAGGTTAACACCAGCACCTAGAACCGGATCCGGTACGCTATAGGCAGCCAGTGCAGTGTCCTCAGCACAGGCTGGATGTGGTCCCGCAACGAGAGACCCATCAGAAGAAGAAGAGAAGAAGAAGAGATTGGATTTATATCCCGCCCTTCACTCACTTAAGAGTCTCAGAGCGGCTTACAAACACCTTTCCCCTCTCCTCCCCACAACAGACACCCTGTGAGGTAGGTGGGGCTGAGAGAGCTCTTTCCCAAGCTGTCCTTGAGGGAACAGCTGGTACAGAGCTATGGCTTGCCCAAGGTCATCCAGCCAGGTGCAAGTGGAGGAGTGGGGAATCAAACCCGGTTCTCCCAGATTAGAGTCCGCACACTCAACCACTACACCAGACTGGCTCTCGTGGCATCAGCAGCCTGGCCGTGGCATTCTGCACTAGCTGCAGCTTCTGGAGCTGAGACAAGGGCAGCCCCATGTAGAGAGCATTACAGTAGTCTAATCTTGAGGTGACCATAGCATGAATCACTGTTGCCAGGTCATTGCATTCAAGGAAGGGAACCAACTGCCTAATCATCCGCAGATGGTAAAAGGCTGCCTTGGCAGGGGCTGCTACCTGGGCCTCCATAGTTAAAGAGGCATCCAGGAGAACTCCCAAACTCTGGACCTTCAGTGCCGCCCTCTCCAAAATCTTGCCCAAATAGAGCAAGTTGGGACACCTACAAGGTTTATTACCTCGTATACCATATTATTATGAAGACGGAATACAGAATGAAACAGAGTTGTCACTCCTGCCTAATACTTACACTCCTCTGTGAAAACTGGCACCTGGGGGGCAAGCAGAAGTCTTTCTAATCTCAGCTTGAACCCTGCCCTCCTTACCCAGCTTCTGATTCAACCCCAAATCTCTAAAACCAGAGAAATCACCATAATCTCATCTGTTCACCAGGCTCTCAAAGGTCATGTTAATTTTCACATAAAAACAGAATTACCCCAGTATTATCTGGGAAGCAGCCTCGATAGCACAAGCCAAGGTGTGTGCGTGTGTGCGTGAAAGAGCTCCCCAAAGGTAGATGATTAGAATAAGGGGAAAAAAATAAACAGAAAACTAGAAAGCACATGGCATTTACAGCTAACCAGCAGAAAACTTCTAGAAGGGGCAATAAATATAAGAACAGAAAACACCAAGGTTCTACATAGCAGGACGTTAGATCTTCAAGGGCTGTCACGACACACCATTTAGTAGGGTTCCGGTCTTTCTTCATTTAAGTCAAACAGCTACAAGAAGCTGGAACTCAAAGTCCACTTCTCAGAGAGAGGCTCTGCAAACAAATGACACCCGGCCTATTTAAGGCTTCTGTTATGGTGGGGTTGGGAGAGGAAAACTACTGTTAGGATTGGCTATGATGGTTGATCATTGGCCAAGAGGAGAAAGAACGAAAATCTGGCCAACGCCCCAATTAGACAGGAGTATGCAAACAAGATGTTAGCGCCTGATGCACTGAATGCACCTGTTGGATAACGTACCCAAGAACAGCTGAGCCATTAAGAAGGATGAGACCTACCATTTCACGCTTCTTTATGGGTGATTTGGAGACTATGGAAATGCCAATTTTTAATGTTGGGTAACAGACACAAAGGAAATTCTACATTCTCAGGATGCTCAGTGGACCTCTGATTAGATTAGAAAGAGGAATGCTTTGGTCCTAGACAAAAATGGGGTTTGGTCAAGTTAGCTAGCCAAACGTCAACTCAGGCTGGTCTTCTGCTCTATCCTTCAAATAGTTTAATGACCTCATTTCACTGCTAAGCGATTACTTACACAACCACGTGTGCATGCAGTTGTGGAGATGGAATGATATTAAAAGGGCTGATCAGGTGGATACAGAATCCCTCTTTCAACAATGTGGGAACCTGCTCGATTCCTGAGAACGCTGTAAGAATTCCAGACTTATCATGTCCAGAACAACTGGAGACATCATCTTTGGGCTGTTCCTCAGGAGGATAAGCAAGCATTGGGCAATTCAGCAGTCACTGGATTGGTGTAGTGGTCAAGTGCGCGGACTCTAATCTGGGAGAACCGGGTTTGATTCCCCACTCCTCCACTTGCACCTGCTGGATGACCTTGGGCAAGCCATAGCTCTGTACCAGCTGTTCCCTCAAGGACAGTTCTGGAAAGAGCTCTCTCAGCCCCACCTACCTCACAGAGTGTCTGTCGTGGGGAGGGGAAGGGAAGGAGATTGTAAACTGCTCTGAGACTCTGAGTGAAGGGCGGGGTATAAATCCAATCTCCTCCTCCTCTTCTTCTCTTAAGTACACTGTCCTCTCAAACCAAGATGGCAACGGTCATGCCAACTGGTCATAAATAGTCATGCTTTGCCAAATCACTCTTCCAAAATTTCACTGGATTCCCATGCCTCTTCCCCCAACTTCTCCAAGGGCAGTAAACAAAGACGCCATGGAAGACCAACAAGTTTATAGCAGCATTACTGGGTTGCAGCAGACACTGGTGAAGTGGTCTGAAATCCTGACATGGTACACACTGCCACAATGTGTGTGTGGGGTCCTGCGTACATCCATTTGAGGGTCCTCCCCAACTACAGACTTCCTCGTTGAATAAAAACACTGAAGGACCATCTCCTTCCATGTTTCCCTGTGCACCAACTATAGCAGTTAGGCACCCATCTGTTGGCTGTCCCACCACTCAAGGTGGCCCCACCTGACATTGACTAGAACCCTTGCCTTTTCCATCATGGCTCCAGCTCGGTGGAATGGGCTCCCTGAAGAGGTGAGGGGACCCCCCCCTGGAGATCTTCAGGAGCAATGCTCCCTCTAAGCTGCAGAGTCTTGTGAGCAAAAATCCTACTTTGTGAGCTACTGATCTTAAAGTTGTGTGCGAGCGATTTGGCTGCTGCATAAATTAGTTTGCTCTGGAGCCATCCTTCCTGAGCTGAGGCAAAAATGTGTGAGCCAGAGGCTAAAAAACTGTGAGCTAGCTCACACTAACTCAGCTTACAGGGAACATTGTTCAGGAGGCACTGCAAGGCCTGCCTGTTTGCCAGGGCTTTGGGGGAGGGGTGCTGAATGCAGGCATCTTTGAAGGAGGCTAGTGAATTGGGCTTTGCTGTTTTATTTTTTGTTTTCAACTGAGAATGTTTTAAATTGTAATTAATTATTATTGTGAGCTGCCTTGAACCGCAAGGAAAGGCAGAGTCCAATTGTTTTAATAAATAAGCAAACAGACACGCTTAAGAATCATGAACAGAAGCGGAAAGGATTAGTAGAACTGGAAAGGTGAGGAAAGCAGCACCTGGCCTTTTGGTTAGACAGGCTGCCACAATCCTACTGGAGTCTTAAGAGAACATGGAGGAAAATCTACTTATGAAGGGATGTGGTTATCCCATCCGGGTTAAAAACGACATTCGACCTCCAAAGTGTTTCAAACAGTTTGTTCTGCAAGATTATCAGACTCAGTTCCCAGCTTTCGGACAGTCTTGTAATGGACAGGATACTAGGAGTGGGTTTGCAAACGGTTAGCCTACTAGCTGATGTACCGCTCGAGAGAAAGGAAGTGGAGGTAAGAAAAACAAAGCGCTGCTTTCGCTTGTGTATGTTGCCTGCATTACAATTAGCAACGCACAGGGCAGAATGACTGCCGGGCCTTTCCCTGAGTCATCTCTGGCCGCCGCCTCACAAACAGAACCTATTCGGCAAAGCACCTATTGAACAAACAGCCGGCAGCAGATTATCCTTACGCGGAACTAAGGTTTTAAAAAAAGAGAGAGGGGGGAAAAAAGGTGAAATTTACATTGACTGCTGTTGAGTAAAATCTCTGCAGACAGCCGCTTAATTCTCTTCTCGCCATCCATTGTTTCCATTTATTCCGCCACACTGTTGGTGACATTTCTGTGTTTGTTTGCTTGTACTGAAACTCATCTCAGAGAGTCAGAGATGTGCACACGGAACTTCTGCACCCAAAGGAAATGGGAAAGCAAGAACCGAAAACAGGTAGCTAGAGGAACAGTTTCCCAAACACATTTTAATAATGCTGCCTTATTTCCCCCAACTCCAATCCCTGCCTCTTCACATCAACGTTCAACATGTTTCCTCTTTGCTCTTCATGGACCAGACTCTGCCCAATGTAAAACACTGCTCAGAGGCCACTGCTGGTGTAGGAGAAATAAAAGTGCTAAATAGTGACACAGCTGGACTGTTTTATAATGCTTAGGCCGGTAAACAAAGGGTTACTTGAGAAGAGCCCAAGGGCTTATGGGATTTTTCACTTTTTATTTTGAACAGCAAATTCAACCGGTTCATTTACTTCTTGCCTTTCTTCCCAAAGAGGCTTACATCATTCACCTCCATTTTATTCTCACAAATGACCCTGTGAGGTAGGTTCAGCTGAGGGATGTGACCAATGCTCCCTCTAAGATGTGGAGGCGTGTGAGCAAAAACTCTCCTTTGTGAGCTGCTGGCATTAAAGCTGTGAGCGAGGGATTTGGCTACTGCCTAAATTAGTTTGCTCTGGAGTCCTCCTTCCTGAGCGAAGACAAAAATGGGTGAGCCGGAGGCTAAGAAACTGTGAGCTAGCTCACACTAACTCAGCTTAGAGGGAACACTGGATGTGACTGGCCCAAGGTCACCCAGTAAACTTCCATGGTGGAGTGGGGATCTGAACCTGGGTCTCCGAGATTTTAGTCTGGCACTCCAACCGCTACACCACATCAAAGCTTTATGAGACCCTGTCATGATCCGGGCTGTGCAACTAGAGGCCTAGTAGGGCCAGGAAGCCTGAGTAGCAGTGGGAGGAGGCCAAGCCTACAACTCCCAGAAGCCCCTGAGAGGTGCCATTTTTAGCCAATCACAGAGAAAGGAGACTTATGGTAAAAGAGCTGGTACAGAAGAAGAGCTGTTCTTCTTCCAAGGGAGCAGGGCCGGAGGGAAGGCTGCTGCACGGAAGAGACCCTCATCATGAGAGGGAGGGTGAACAGACTGAGGCCCACTTGAGACAGTGAGCTAGGGACAGTAAGTCTAGACGTGTTAGGGCATTTGGTTTCTTTTCTTTTCACCTCTTATTGCCATTGTTCTTGAACCTTGTTTGTTTTCCCATATTGGGCTGACCTCCTGTAAAAATAAACCTTTTATTTGTTGTTTACTCTGCCTGGTCCTCACGCCTAGTATTCGGCCAATTAAGGGAGGTCTGAAGGTCTTGGGAGGCTGCTCTGGGCCTTCTCAAGGGATCCTAAATCCAGAGTGGTGGCAGCGTCAGGTGACACCCCACCTGAGCCGTCACAGACCCCCTTTGGTACCCATTTTTTTTTTTTGCTGTGCATCAAAGAGGTATGTTTTGGTGCAAACACTTGCCCAAAGTTCTCTTTAGCACATCAGACTGGTCGAATTCACTGGATCTTCATGAACTCTTAAAAACCAAGAATGGCATTGAGAAGTAAGATGATTAAAGCAACAGTTTTTGCTGTGGGACCCAGATCAGCTTCCTGCTGTCATCACCACATTACGAGAGGCCATACTGTCAACGCTCAGTGCAGAGCTAAGGACCACGGAAGACACCGTGCCACTGTATTCCACAGTAATGCTCATGCGGAACGCAGCGGGAAATTCACTGCGGACTTGCTAGTTAGCTTGTTCCATTCAGACGACACATCAGAAGCAAGAGATCATTTGGTCACCCAAAAGAAATGTGTTAAGTTTAGAGATCTGCAGTGGCTGCACGGCAGTTGAGGAAGGGATACATTAAAGCTGAAGCAGTGAACTGTAAAAATCCATCAAAACTCATCTGCCCTCTTCCGTACTGCAATAACCAAGCTCCGTTCAATCCAAAGTAACTGCCGTTGACTTTGACATATTAGTACTTTAAACACACAGTCAGAAGCAAGTTGTACTCATTACCCATTTTATAATTTGCAATCGCCGAAAACATTTATTTAGAATACATTGTTTGTGACCGGAGATCATAAAAAAAGAAAAGATTCCAAGTATCAAACTTCCGTTTCAGGCAGCAATTGTGCTTTTGGTTAAACAATAAAATTTAAATTACTATTTTGGTGTCACAGAGGTGGAAGACAGATAATGAGAGATAAATAAAGGAAAACAGATACAGATACTACTCCGGAAGAGGTACCTTCCCCCCTGTGCAGTGCTGGAGGTGTTTTCAGAACAAAGAGATTGATTGCACAGATGAAACAATGCTCCCAAAAGCTACCGTATTTACCCATGAGGAAGAGAAGCCCCTTAAGACTCTGTGCCATCAAGTATGGTGACCACATACGGTTTTCTAAGAAAGAGACGAACAGACGTGGGTTGCCATTGCCTTGCCCCTCCATAGTAACACTGGTGGTCTTTGGTGGTCTCCTACCCAAATTTTCACCAGGGACCAAAGAATACCAGGGACTTGGCGCAGAGGCAGGCAATGGCAAATCACCTCTGAAATGTCTCTTCCCTTAAAAAAAAACATGTCTAGCTCGCCACCTAGTGGTGCATAATGCAAAAAGAGCTACAACTTCTGGCTGCCAGACAGTCTTAGGATCTCCTGGCTATACTACACATAATGCCATATGACAACACCAACAACTCACCAGGGCTGACCCTGCTTAGCTTCCAAGATCTGACGAGATTTGGCTAGCCTGGGCCATCCAGGCCTAAAGGACAGATTATGGACTCCTGGGAAACCTGGGCTCAGATTCCTACACTACTATGGAAGCTCAGTGGGTGACTTTGGGCTATTTTTCTTGACAGCACACCAGGGGGGAAAATAGCCTTCTTTCTATGTAAATACCCTGTGCAGTCAACTGAAGACACATTCAATCCAAACAAACCATGTCTGCTTCACTGCTACTTATGAGGAGCCCACTGTTCCAACTGCAAGTCCTTTGGAGGCAAGAAGATACATAAACAGAAAACATGAAAGCAGCCCTGTCTGGCTATCTTATTCACAATCCTCCCTGCGAATTTCTTAAGAACCACGCAAAAACACATTACAAGATTAGAACACGGATACAGGAAGGATAAGAAAGAAAGCTCTCTTTAAAGTGCGGTAGATCCGATCAATATTATTTCACCCTGGTGGATGATATTTTCCCAAGGAAACCCTCAGGCCGTTACCCAATGAAGTGCTGTCATGGTCCAAGTCCATTTTTAGCTCGATAATTAAAACTCATGATGACTCAAGAGGCTTCCGTATAGATTACCAGCACATAAAATATGATGAATGTTGTGAAGTCCCACCCTTACCCCTGAGATGGTTTCCCTGATGTCTGATGTCCTGCCACCAACAAGGACAACTGGCCCAACAGCTTCAGAACTGGAAAGGAGAGGATGTTCCAGCACCTTTCCCCGGACTCACTCACTCATTCATTCTCTCTCTGGTGGGGGTACCTACCCTGCTCCTTCCCCTTGCTGCTCAGGGCTTCCTCTTAGCCTCTCCCATTCCGTCCTTCTCCAAGTCTGAACTCAGCCTTGCGTTCTGACCATGCCCCTCCCCACCATTGCCTGGTCCTCTGCCTTGTTCTCAGCTGTGTTGGAGAGATCTCCCTGGGTCCCAGAAACCTCCCTCTCCCAGTCTTCCTCACGTGGGTGAGGCTGTGTCCCCACTGTCCTCAGCTTGGGCAGCCGGGGCAGGGTCGATTCGGGACCGGGCATCAAGCTCCCGAGAATCAGTAATAATTCCAGTTAGGTAAACTGTTGGAAGGTTTTGTGATTATTATTGTAAGGCTCCTTTGGCTATGATGGGAAAGCAGGGGTGGAATTATCAGGAGAAATTACAGTGGAATTATCAGGGCAAGGATCCAAAGAGCTCCTTTAAGTGCACCGAAAAGTTTGGAGCTGGTTAGAAAATTTGCGTTCTCTGAACAGCAGACCAAGGGCACATCTCAAACTACTTTAGAAATAACTGAATTCCAAAACCAGCTTTCCCTTGTGGTATTGGAGGGGGCTGCTCTGCAAGAGAAACTAGAAGGCCAACGTCCCTCTGCAGTGCACAGAACAAGGAGCGCAGCTGTTTGGATCCCGTCGGTGCAGAACGCTAATTTCAACAGGGCTGGCAGAGAGCTTTAGTACCCCAGGTTGCTTGACAGCAGATTAGGCTGAAATTGGTATAAAGAATCTCAAATAAGAGAGGATCCCCCCCCCCCCTTTCAGACAAACATTCAATCTGTTAAGCCGCTTAGAATGATGGAGCCATCAAAAACAATTTAAACTGGATCGACCATTTTGGCAACATCTGTTGCAACACAGTGCTTACACACGGGGCGCTATTGTCCTAAGACAAGGACACCGCTGATACGAAGAGGGATCCCCATAAGAGACCACTTTTCCTTTCCTACCCTGAAGATGCACACGCGATTCCTGTTCCATGTTAAGAAGAAGAAGAGACTGGATTTATACCCCGCCCTCCACTCGGAGTCTCAGAGTGGCTTACAAACTCCTTTCCCTTCCCCTCCCCACAACAGACACCCTGTGAGGTAGGTGGGGGCTGAGAGAGCTCTGAGAGAATTTTGACTGACCCAAGGTCACCCAGCAACTGCATGTGGAAGCGTGGGGAATCAAACCCGGTTCTCCAGATTAGAGTCCACCACTCTTAATCACTACACCGAACTGGCACCAAACTAGCATAATGCTGTGCCTCTGCACACTGGGGTGAGGGGGGGAAAGAGGAAACACAGCTGTATTATGGAGCATGGGGACCTGAGACTCCCAAATGTAACCACTGCACCATACTGTCACTCTCACCCATGCTTCAGAGCCTGGTGGTGTTACTTTTTTTAAGGCAACGAGTATTAATTAGGAAAATAAGAGGTGAATATAAGACATGTTCTTCACAAGTTCTTAAGCAAATTTTAAAAGAGAACAAATTTCTGTGCTGTTTTAAAGGATACATCAGAAAACATTGATATTAAATTCGAGCAAATAAAAAATAGGCAGCAATCAACTCTTCCAAGAACTTATTTTCCATGCGACAGATTTTTTTTTTATAATCCATTTTCAGTTAGGCATCTCCTGAAACTAAACAATGTGACTTAAGACTGACTGCTGGGCTTGGATCTCAGGTACTTTGAAAACCGATTAGCCAACATCCTCACGCGGCAAACGAGAACGCAGAGCGAGCAACAAGACGGAACTATTCTCAGAGCCCCCTCTGAGCAGTAGAGAGACAGAGGACGCCACAAACATCTGAGCCTCGGCTTCTTTTCTGTTGGGAGTACCCTGACAACAGGACTCTCTTATTAATATTTAGAGATCGCCTTTTGGCAGAAAGTTTGCAATAATTTGATAATACCAACTGGACCAGAGACCGATCAAGAACACCGAGGAAATGCAGAACGGCACAAACGCAATGAGAACCTCTGCTAAACCTCAAATGTCCGAGAGAACATGAGGGCTTCCCATCTAACTACAAATGGAGACCAGAAGCACCTCACAAGGACGTCCCACAGGAGAGTGCCCTGCAATTCCAGAGCGACCACAGAAAAAGGGTCTGCTCCTGATAAATGAGAACCTTACGTACCTAAAGGAAGGAGACCATGGAAGGGACTCACTAGTGGACCTTAAGGCCCTGAAGAGGCCCTGAAGGCCTTCTGACCCATGCCACAAGTGCCTTTAAAGGTCAAAATGAGGACCTTGTAACTTAGCTAGGCAATGTGCTAGTGCCCATTGTAGATATAACCGGTGTTCCCTCTAAGCTGAGTTAGTGTGAGCTAGCTAGCGACCACAGAAAAAGGGTCTGCTCCTGATAAATGAGAACCTTACGTACCTAAAGGAAGGAGACCATGGAAGGGACTCACTAGTGGACCTTAAGGCCCTGAAGAGGCCCTGAAGGCCTTCTGACCCATGCCACAAGTGCCTTTAAAGGTCAAAATGAGGACCTTGTAACTTAGCTAGGCAATGTGCTAGTGCCCATTGTAGATATAACCGGTGTTCCCTCTAAGCTGAGTTAGTGTGAGCTAGCTCACAGGTTTTTAGCCTCCAGCTCACCCATTTTTGTCTTAGCTCAGAGAGGATGGCTGTCAGGTGCCCTGACAAATGTTTCATTGTAATCTGCTTTGTCTGCTTTCGTTTTCTCTGATCAAGTGAATTGCCTGTTTGCATCCTTGTCTGTCTACTCCCCTCCTCCTCCCCTCTTCACCTTGAAGTATATTGCTGTTAGGAGATCTGGACAATGTTACAGGTTTTGGGCGGGAGAGTGGCGACCCTGCATTCCCGCACGTCACCAAGAACAAATGGCCTTCCCTCCCATACCTCCCTCCTCCCTCCTTCCGGGCCAGGGAATGTCTTATCTTATTGTGAAACCTTGGAACTCTGTTGTTGTCACCCAAGCAGCTTTTGTTGTGCATAACTTCACACATGTGGGTCACCCATATCAAGAAGGGAATTTTTACAACTTTCTCACCTCCCTGTGGGAACCCAAACGGCCCGCTCTTATGTTCCCGCGTTTTGCATTTTAATTCTGATTGGTTTAATGTTGGGGTTCAAACGAACGGGAGGGTATATTAACACTGACTGTATTCTATCTGGCATCTCGAACAAACATTTGAGAACCTGTTTGCAGTATTGAAAATAAAGAGCTTTAGTTTATCAACAAAGGTCTGATTCCTTGCTGTCTATACAGAAGCCTCACAATGGCTCCAGAGCAAACTGATTTCTGCAGCAGCCAAAACGCTTGCTCACAACTTTAATGCCAGCAAGCTCACAGCATAGAATTTTTGCTCACAAGAATCCAAGGCTTAAAGGGAACATTGGACGTGTTCTTACCAACCTACAGCGGTGGTACAAAGTGCCATCAAGTCACAGACAAATTACGCCAACCCCTCATGGAGTTTTCAAGAGACGTTCAGAGGTGGTTTGCCATTGCCTGCCTTTGCCATAGCAACCCTGGACTCCCTTGGTGGTCTCCCAGCCAAATACTAACCAGAGCTGACACTACTTAGCTTCCGAGATCAGACAAGATGGGGCTAGCCTGGTCTATCTGGGTCAGAGCAACCTATACTTGTCAACAAATGGCAGTGCAGAAGGATGAAACAAAACAGAATCCGCTGAGTTTTGTCCCCATTTCCTGTTCTTGAGAAGACACCCCCCCCCCCAGTCCCAAAGTCCAGCCAGCCATGGAAAACCCACAACTCATCCATAAGCATTTTAACACTTACAGCACTTACAAACTGCTAAACTGCCAAATAAAACTTTTGAAAAGCTTTCAGAATTGATCACTCACCTGCAGTGAAATCATTATTCAAATCTATGAACGCATGAGAGTGAGGTTCGTACATTTTGCCTTGCATGTCCGGTACCGGGAGCCACTTTAAGTCCCTAAGAAACAAAGTTGCAGAGATTCATTTTAAAACAAGGTACCGCTTGGATACTTGATTAGGTTGGCAAACCTTTCCTGCCATACATGCTTTATTTGCCAGAATCTTCCAGTGGTAGCATCCAAACGGCTATGGCTTCCACTTGTTTTGTAATCATTGGCTATCCAGTTCCACCATCTACTGTAACTGAAGAATGAATTTTGAGAGCAGTTATCTTTTGATTCACTTTGGCCAGCAACGTTTAAGTCCTTTGCCCTTGCTTAGTTTTACATTTGTTTGCTCTCTATACATTCATAGAAACCGTTCCCAAGCAGCAAATCAATGAAAAACTGAACTAAAACTGCTAGTGCCACACCATGGGTGTCTGGAAACGCCACCCCAAAAACAATTATGCCTAAAAATCCACATCGCTGTGAATAACTAAACATGCAAAAAACACTTTCAGGTATCTCTATACAGTACTCTTTCACATGAAGAAAAAACAATTTGGGATTACATAGAATTGTCACAACTGCAGGAATAAGACAAGAGCTGTGGAAGGAAGCATGGGGGCATAAAGCTTATTGGAAATACGTTAGTGGGGGGAACATCTTCCCAACTGTCACCTAAACGCATTTTGTTGCTGCTCTTGCTGGACCAACTAATACAACTCCACAGTTAAGTATTCTTTAAGAGTATTTAGCCTAAAATGGCTACTTCTCCAAAGCTGAAACCATTTGTAGTCCTTCTTACTTATTTAACCTTCTGATCTCACGTTCTAGCCTCCACTGCATACTTTATTACATAAAAGTAATAACCTATTCATGGTTAGAAACTGAAAATTAATGATTTTTGAGAAAAGGTTGACCTCCGGATAAAAGCTCTGTGGAACTGGATGTCTTTGCCTCAGCCGTGAACAGGGGAAAGAAATTAAGGAGAGAACCAATCCCCCTGTAGGATCAGTCCGTCAGAGATGGTGTGTTTGTGTGTAAAGTTTCTGTCAAGTTGTAACCAACTTATGGCAACCTGTAGGGTGTTCAAGGAGAGAGATGATCAGACGTGGTTTGCCATTCCCTGCCTTTGTGTCGCAACCCTGGACTTTCTTGGTGGTCACCCACCCAAGCACTAACCAGGGCAGACCCTGCTTAACTTCCGAGATCTGATGAAATCAGGCTAAGCTGAGCCATCAGCATGATCACTTCAGGAGAGATGACAGCCATCATTGTAGTGGACACAGAGTGTCGGCCTAGGACTGGAAAGACCCGAGTTCAAATTCCTGTTCAGCCAGCAGGGCTCAGTAGACGATCTTGGGTGAGTTGCTATCTCTCTCACATCAAAGCAGAAAGAATCAACTGGGAAGGTGAGTGGAGGGAACAGGGAAAAGAGAAAGACTGTGTCCATTGGCTTCAGCATGCTGAAGAAAAGGCAGAGAAAAAATATTGTTTACAAAAATGATCACCCACCACGGGTTCTCCGTATCAACCAACAGGAAGGCCTCTTGTTTACTCCCTGTGCTGAAACGTGTAAAAACTGAGAATCACATACACTGTCCTTGTTGTGAGCCCTGTCTGGATCTGAATACTCAACGAATGAATGTATACCCTCCTACCTTCTAGAACCAGTACTTTTCATATTGTTGCATGCATTGCTGCCAAAAGCACCGTGTTCCTTTTTTATCAGCTGGCAGTTCAGTTCATAGACAAATATTTCCACTTCCAAATGAAAACAGGCACCATGCTATCAGAATCTGCAATTTTTAAAGACGTCCCCTAGAAGCTTATACATTGCTTTCAATAGAAATAGAACATCGATTTGTAGAGAAATACAAGTATACCTATGGCTTTTCATACACCACAAGAAGCATATTATAATCTGGCAAACAGCAGACATTCTTCTTTTGAACTTTCCACTAAAAATATTCCCTTCCAAGGAAGGGGGGGGGTGCTTTTTTTTTTTTTTGCTCAAAAAGCTGGTATCGTCCAACATAATCATTGCAAGGTTACAGTTGCTGTCATGCACGCTCTTGAGAAATGTGCGCGCTTCGTTCCATAAGTCACAGATTTTAAATCAGAAGTCATCTTGATAAAAAAAAAAATGAAACTGATTAATAGCCCAAAACAAAAACAAAACCTCTCAGAAGGGCAGAAAACTTCCCCCGTGATACATAAGATGGTTTTCAACACCAAGACATTGTTTTCTCTTGCTATGATCCAACATAATTTGCCCTGTCAAAAAGACGTTTAAAACAGATTTTTCTAAGGAGAAGCAAACTCTCAGCAGAGGAGAAGTGACAGTCATCCATCTCTACCTGCACATGGGTACATGGGCAGAGCAATCCTGCACGGCACGTGTGCGGTGGTGGCCGGCTGTGGTGCAGCTAGTCACCTCCCTAAGGGGGATGGTTACATGGGAAAAAGATGCTCCAACAGTGTTGCCGGGAGCTGCCGTGGCAGTGTCTGTGGCAATTCTTCCGCAGCGCTCTTTTCTGGCACTGTTGCAAGGCAGGGGCATTGTGTGACAGACAGGGGCGAGGTGATAGACCGGGCAGGCAGGATCAATGAGAGTCATGAGCTGAGGGAGTCAAGCCAAGTGTCCATCACTGGCAGGGAGCAGAGGGGGGCAGGCCCTAAGAGCCACGCTCCTCCTCTGCCGCACACACACCCTTAAAGAAACCAGCTCCCGTTAGAAGACCGAACCACCTGTCAGTGGGGAGGGGGGCGTCACCCATCAGCCCGGCAAGCACTGAATAATGGCACTCTGCGCACAGAGCGTGCAAGGCCCCAGAGGGTGATGATGGACAAGAACGTGGATGTGAGGGTGCCCCCTGCTCACTGCCGGCCACAAGGTCCAGCGGGACACCCATACAGTCGAGATTATCCCATGCCAACCTGTGGGCCACCCTCGCTGGCGGCACAGCAGAAGGAGGGGCAGGGAGCGCCAGGGCGGCATTCGTGGATGGGACCACACATCTGCATGGATGACCAGTCCCTCCACAGTGCAGGCTCCCTGCATCCATCGCACAATGGGCAGATGCTCCTAGTCCTGTGGGCACTGGGCCCCCGGATGCTAGTACATTTCTGGAACCTGGCTGCCAACGAGCAGTGATGGCATTTACCATCATGGTTGCCGTGCTGCTGGAAAGGCAATGTGTGTATTGTTCTCATCGCCCATCAGTAGTACTATGGTGGCCAGCTGTACTGGCTCAGCCAGTCACCACGGTTACCATGCACTGTTGCTTCCGCACCGAGGCAGGTGTGTGTGGGTGTTTATGACTAGGTCCTCCCTTCCCTGAGAGTCAATCTGCCAAGACTCACAGCCCTTCACGTTGCCTTTGCAAGAGCTGCAGTCTGGCACTCTACCTTCGCTCTTGCACATCCAGCCACTGGCGTGCCTTGTGTCTGGGACACTCAGGAGAACTAGGTGGGGATTTTGGCCTTGGGGTGTCTCCACCTGGGGGTGCTGGGCCAGGCTCTGGATTAGTCTTTCTCTCTGGTTGCACCTCCTCTGCAGCTGCCGGGGCCTCCTATCCCTCAGGTGCTGTTGAGGGCTCCTCTGCTGGGCTGACTCCAGAGGAGACTGGGTTGCTCCCTGCTTCTTCCTCCTCTGAGGAGTAGTCAGCCTCAGCAGAGCCAATGCCCATGACACCAACATTGCCTGGGTGCTGCTGTTGTTTGCTGTTCAAGCCCCTTATCTGCATGCACAAATATTCCTCCCGGGATGGCCCTAACGAGGATCCCTGGGGCTATGTCCTCTGAAACTGACCATGTTCACTCTGCAGTGCTTTCAGCTATTGGTCGAACCTCACCGTGGTGGCGGGCCTTTATGCCAATGGCTTTTTTCCAGCAATGGGTCCAACACTCCTTGTCGAGCCATGCCAACACACTGGGGCCAGCCACGTCCCTAAACCGCCCATGGGACTGCTCATACAGAACCCTGCCGTCCCACGAGGCCTCCCCCGCTTCTTTCACAAGGTGAGCTGGCCGATCCACCAATCGCACCTGTGCACTGTGTGACTGTGGGAATGGCGGCCTGTCTCTTTGCCTTATGCTCCCGTCCATCTGCGTCCATTTCTGTGACTGCAGTCTTGTCGGGATGAGGCCCCCGCCCCTGCCGTGTCCATCGGATCCTTGTTGCTTCCTCAACGCCCTCCTGCCACTCCCTCCCCCAAGGACCCCCAACAGACACCAATGCCTCAGATGGGCACAATGATTCAACTTTATCTACAGGATCCAAGGATAATGAAGCGGTTCTGGTGGGACTGCGCCCCCTCTGACCAGTAGGCTGCTTAGTCCTTTGCCGCTAGGGGTTTCTCCTTCATGGCAGTGGGGAGCGAATTACCAGGATGCTGGATGTGTCTGGGTGTTTACAAGGGGCTTCTGCTGTGTTGTGAGCACTTGTTGAGCATAAGGCCATAAGAGAAGTCAATGTTGGATCAGGCCAATGGCGCATCCAGTCCAACACTCTGTCACGCAGTGGCCAAACCCAGTGGTGTTTCAGCTGCATGACTGAGGTGCCGGCTCTCCCCGCTGGATCAGTGCCTGACTATGGGCCAAAACAGACGCAGGAGCAGCCAGGAACATTCTGTCATGGCAGCATGAAAGGCAGGTGCCCTGTTGTGCCCACCACCAAGGTGTGTGTGCGCTTGCTAGAAGGCTGCATGGTAGGGAGCTGTCAGACTGCATCCTGTGCCACACGTCCTACCTCTGGAATCCTGGGGCAACCTACTGGCACCCTTTGTAGGGTGGGGGGTCATGACTAGTTCCCAAGGAGGGGTGCTGCTGGAATGGGGAGTGTGCTGATTGGGCGCATGCTTAGTCAGCATTCTGAGCTGCTTGAGGTACCATGGGCATGGCCACAGCTGTGTGTGGAGGCGTGAATTTGAAGTTACCATAGCTGTCAATGGGCTACGATGCTGCAAAATCCTCATGCTGAAATCACTTTGGAAGCCACCTAACTGCCGCCATACCCCCGGAACATCCACATCTACACTGGCAGAGGGGTTTAATGCTATCGCTCTGCCAGCGCGTGGCTGTGGCACTCCTGCACCGGTGAGACTCAGGAGCACAGTGCCACTAGTGTCCTGCACCAGGGTAAAACTGCCTTTTTGCTGGCGTAACTCCGAGTTTCACCAGCATAGGGTTAGTTGGGTCTGTATCTTGGACACCCCCCCCCCCCCCCCCCGGGATTGCTCTGTAAATTACTGGCCATTTACCTGAACGAAGGCATCTTTTATCTTTTTATTTAGAATAACATTCTTAACTGTGACTGGCATGAACAGGTTCTTTAATTAAGCATTTAAGTGCTTGGAGGACATGTTTTCTTTTTAAAAAACAAAACAAAAACCCAACCCCCTGATGTGCTTGTTCCTATGGAAACGGAGGCGAAATCTGATTGACTTCTCCAGTTCTAACACGCTTTCCTTGACACAATAGCTAAAAGGCCCGAGGGAAGCGCAAAACACTTCACAACAAACCATTTCCTTTCCAGGTGATGAGCACTGCCATTGATTACATATAAACCTGGAACATCTGTCAAAGACTGCAGACAGCTGGATTTGTTCAGCAAAGGACTGCTGAGCCACGTTAATGCACACTTATATATATATATATATATATAAATAAAAGATGAACTAATGGAAGTCCAGGTCTCATAGCATTTTATAACCAGAGCAAGAAGTAAAGAACAACGGCCCAGTAGGATGAAAAGCTTAGAGGGATTTACCTCTGTGTTTCTCTTACTCCATGTTGTTATTCATTTACAAGATTAATACACTGCTTTTTAACAAATAGGCCTCATGAAAGTTCACACAGTAAAATCTGGAAAATGGTTCCAGTGTTCCCTCCAAGCTGAGTTAGTGTGAGCTAGCTCACAGTTTTTTAGCCTCCAGCTCACACATTTTTGTCTTAGCTCAGGAAAGATGGCTCCAGAGCATATTAATTTATGCAATAGCCAAATCGCTCGCTCACAACTTTAATGCCAGTGGCTCACAAAGTAGAATTTTTGCTCACAAGACTCCACAACTTAGAGGAAGCATTGGTTATAACCAGTGTTCCCTCTAAGCTGAGCTAGTGTGAGCTAGCTCATATTTTTGTTTTAGCTCAGGAAGGATGGCTCCAGGGCAAACTAATTTATTCAGTAGCCAAATTGCTTGCTCACAACTTCCATATCAGTAGCTCACAAAGTAGAATTTTTGCTCACAAGACTCCACAGCTTAGAGAGGGAGCATTGGTTATAATGTCTTGAAACCAATTCCAGCTATAATTGATCTTCCGCTGTCTCTCTTAAATTGCACAGACCTCCCAGGGCAGTGAGCATCATCAGCCTCAGAAAACGGTGCATCCATTTTACTAAAGGGTAAATAAACCCTGATTCCTGCCCTGCCTGAAATTCAAAACAGGCTGAGCCAAAATACATACACACAAAGGGGAAAATAAATACCTAATTTCCAAGCTTATTCTAAAGTCTGGACTCTTGTGCACTCCCCTTCACATTCAGGAATTACGGCAGTACCCAAGTGCCCGTGTCCAACTGTTATCCACAATCCCCCTCCCCAATCAAGACAGGGCACAGTGTCATTGTAAAACAAACCAAACTTACAGCAGTTAACCCTGGTTAATTCAAGAGCAGGCTATGGATTCCTACTATAGTCCTCCTCCCACTTCAGATACACCTTCCCTCTTTTTCATGTTGTGCTTTAATCACGATTTTGTGGTTCATTTACACTGAGGCAAACAACGGTTTACTTCCACCAGGTTCCGTCCTTAACAGGGATTCACAACCAATATTGGAAGCTAGTCTGTAAACCCTAGCTTAAGAGGGAAACCCCAACTATCTTGGCATGTCCAAGTCTTGTAAGCCGCTCTGGGCCTGCAACAGCGAGAAGAGCGGCCTAGAAATCTAATAAATAAATAAATAAATAACTACCATTAACCAAGGTTAGCAACAATGAAGATATAATGCACCATGGTTAAACGCAAACAAGCTAAGAGATTTGCATCTCAGACAGGGGTGAACGGAAAAGAATGGACGCAATCAAGGTCACCACCTGCTCCGGCTCTCATCCAGCACTGTGTCCACATCAGCAGGAGATTAGCATGTCAAAAATACAGGAATCATAAAAATATTGTGGCCACAGCATCCTTGACGTTTTACATCTGTGCATTAACTTTATCTTTGATTACTATTGTATTAACTTGTTTTTAATATTTAATTGTCGTATTCTTTTAACTTGTTGCTTCCCACCCTGAGCCTTGCAGCGCAGGGGAGGGCAGGCTTAAAAGTCGAAATAGACAGACAGACAGACAACACATCCCAAAAACTAAATTCAGTGTAAACCCAACTGTATCTGATTAGCAAGAATATTTATGGGCATCAGCCCCGCAAAGACTGTTCTTATGGTACAACCACACATACATCCAAATAGTTGTAAATAAATTTGGGTTACCTGCCAATTAGTATTCCTGGAACTATAGATCCGGCCGGTACTCCAAAAACATCAGGAATTAAATCACCATTGAAACTGCAACAAGAAGAAAGGGCTAAGTTTTTCCAGCGGCACAACTAAATAGCAGCACAGGTCATGACTGGACTGATTAAGTATAAAATGCTACCCCCCAAAAAAACCCTCTAAAACCTTAAAACCTAAAAAGACAGATCTGTATCTTATCACAGTATTTACTGTGCTTTGTTCCAATTTAAGTTCAAAACCTTTTTCCATAATAAAGCATACTTACTCCATGATCAGTGGCTCGTCACGAAAAGTGTTCTTTAATGTAAGATTATGATTGATATCTGAAAAGACAATTTAAAAAATTCACCTGGATTTTGAACTTTTAAGCATCTCTTCCCCTGACTGATACCTCTGAGAGATCACTGTGACTTGTGTTTCTCAAATGAACCATTTTTAAATAAAGTGACTTTTAAAACAGCTGAAGAGCAGGTTATGTCGAAATTCGGCACAAGACAGAAACATACGGAGATCAATTGGCCTTCAAAGTGCTTTACTCTGACTGGATTGTCTCCTCAATACAGCACTTAACTAAGCATGCATCAGTATTTACAGCAGCCTTAAAAGAAAGACTGGCATTATTGTCACTCTCGCATTACAAAGGGAGATGAAACGGAGATGTAGCTGCTTGCTGGAAACTAACTGGGGAGTACAAAGCTGATATGTGAACTGGGAGCACTACAGATCAAAACTCATTCATTCAGTCTCAAAGTTACTATAAATCGATAGCTTTGACCTAGAATTTTAAAATTGGGTTAACAGTTGCAGGTTGGAAGTAGATTGGAATTGGTTGTGGATGGGGTAAGGGAGAGCAAACTGATTATGCTTAACTGCATCTCCAAACAGTTCATATCATAAGCAGTGTTCCCTCTAAGCTGAGTTAGTGTGAGCTAGCTCACAGGTTTTTAGCCTCCAGCCCACACATTTTTGTCTTAGCTCAGGAAGGATGGCTCCAGAGCAAACTATTATTTATTTATTTATTTATTTCTTAAAGTTTATATCCCGCCCTCCCCGCCAAATGGCAGGCTCAGGGCGGCTCACAACAAAGGTTAAAATACAATCAGTTTAAAATAACACATCTACTCTAAAACAAGATTGGCAGCATTAAAATATTCCCACAGGTGCGTCTGAACAGCATTCATGCATAGCCCGTGTATAGACATACACTGGCTGGCCGATCAAATTGCCGGCAGATGAAACTGGGCCAGGGCTAAGATGTTTACGCAGTAGCCAAATCGCTCACTCACAACTTTAATAGTAGAATTTTTGCTCACAAGACTCTGCAGCTTAGAGGGAACATTTATCATAAGTCAGCTGTTAGGACTGAAACTGGTTCTTTTAATGTTTTTAACGTTAGTGGTGCTTACTTAGACTTTGATTATCTCCCCAGAAAATAAACACTGATAGATCAGCATTGGTTTGATTCTGTGGGCGAGCTGTCAGGAGGACATCCATTTGTGAATCGCCATTATAATCGCCAGGAACCACACTGGTTATCACACTCCTAAAATTCAAGAGAAAAGTTGTTAGGGTCAACAGAGCAACTTCCTCAAATACTGTGAACAAAAATAACTTGAGGGGGTAACTCTTCAATGTTACTTTGTGCAGAACTTAGTTTCTAATATACTTGCATTTATTTAAACATGTAGAAGAAGAGGAGATTGGATTTATACCCCGCCCTTCACTACCCAAAGGAGTCTCAGAGTGGCTTACAAACTCCTTTCCCTCCCCCTCCCCACAACAGACATCTTGTGAGGTAGGTGGGGCTGAGAGAGCTCTTTCGAGAACTGCTCGTGAGAGAACAGCTCTGAAAATAACTTGTGACTGACCCAAGGTCAAACTAGCAGCTGCATGTGGAGGAGTGGGGAATCAAACCCGGTTCTCCCACATTAGAGTCCACACTCCTAACCACTACACCAAACTGGCTTTAGTATATAGTATATCCTGCCTAGAGATGCCAAGCTGCTGGCCAAGTTCTAGGAGCATTCCAGCTATGGTGATGATGGCTGGAAATGATATCCAGTAATGTGTGATGTGACATCTGCTTGAAAACCCAGATGTGGCATAAGTAGACTGGGAAGTGCTCTGGCTGTCCCCCCAAAATGGAGTCTTTGTCAATGACCAGAGTATCACCTGACACATTTATATCATTTCCAGGTTTTTGGGTGGATGTGATGTCATACATTGCCAGACATCATTTCTGGCCCAGGTTATTCCTCCCACTGCTTGGAAAAACAAGGGCAGGACGGAGGGCCCAACTAGTGGGCAGCCTCCCGCTAAAAGCAGGCAAATGTCATCCCTAATCCTGCCTCTTGAGCTACCTGATCGAAAAGATAGATTAAAATTTTATAATCCATGAAGCCTAGTAAAAACAGAGTCTCACACGTTTATTTACAGCCCACCTCTCTTGCTGAGACTCAAGACAGATTACAACACTCAAAACAATATCACTTACATAACGCATACAACCAACAATGCAATAAATACAAAATCATGTGGAAACAAAACTAGTGCAATTGGCAAAACAGTATCAGCAGAAGTAAGGGTAAAGGTAAAGGTTTCCCTTGCTCAAAAGGCAGTCGAATCCAACTCTAGGGGGCTGTGCTCATCTCTGTTTCCAAGCCAAAGAGACAGGGCTGTCCAAAGACATCTCTGTGGTCATGTGGCCGGCATGACTAAACGCCGGGGCACACGGAATGCTGTTACCTTCCCACCAAAGTGGTACCTATTTATCTACTTGCAATTTCTTGCTTTGGAATTGCTAGGTTGCCAGGAGGTGGGGGCCAGAGATGGGAGCTCACTCTGTCACACAGCACTTGGGTCTTGAACTGCTGAACTACCGACCTTCCAGTCTGCAGCTCAGTGTCTTAACCTCTTAAATACTGAAAGCAACAAGTGAATACAGGCACTTGACAAAGGCATCTCTAGTTCCAGAAAGTTTATGCAGGAAGCTTTCATAATCAAGTACCGTATCTTTGTTGGGGGTGGCCCACCAAGCAGATCATTCCAAGGAAGACCTTAGAATGTGTGGAGGGTCACATCCTCAACAGAATGAAAGGTAAAACCTGAGCCTGAAGTCATCTTCTTTGCTCGCTCTTCATTTGAATTCCTCAGAACTTCAAGCTTACTTTCTAAAGTCAGCGTTCCATACAGCCTCACAGCTGTAGTTTGAATTTCCAAACGCCATTGTAAATCTCTGCTGCTAAGATGCTCAGAATCCTGGCTCTCCTTTTGTACTTCTTGATCAATAATTCAATAGCTCTGCGTTTGCCTTCCTCTTCTAGCGCATTAAGTACATATACTCCTAGTAGGAAATAGCCTTTGCTGTAAGCATAGCTTTTCCTTTGCAAACTGTTGCCTATGTTCCCTGTGGAGAAAGTCTCGAAGTTCCTTTCAACAGCAAGACAGAAACAAGCAGCGCACTTGAGCCCAACAATACGTATCCAAGTATTATTTCTTCTAGACAAAAGAAAACTGTACAGTCCAGCTACTGAAGAGCTGATACATACTTGGCCTAATTATCATCAAGCCCATTTAAGAAGCGGACTTTTGTTTAACGAGAGAAATGGAAAATACTGAGGTCATAACACAGCTAGAAATGCATTGTCGTTTGCAGAAATGTGGGTATAGGAGGTTGCAGATGCTAAGCCCAGACCAGCAGTGCCGAACTCACCATTTAGATTCTCCCTTAGCGCACAAGGTCCAGTCAAGCCCTAAAGTAACAGAGGACACACCCCAATATACCCTGTGATGAAGCTAAGGATTCTGGGCTTCCTCTCGAACCATTAAAGAGCCCTCTTAGGTCCAGGTGACCAAAAGCCTCCAAAAAAACAACAACCCAGAGCTGGCCCTACCATAAGAAAAACAAAATAGGGTCACACGTGTTTCGTTACTATGTCTCTCTCTTCACTAAATGTTCGCTGTTTGTCAACAAATGGCAATGTTAGTATTGTACTCGGTCTTTATTGCATTAGTGAATAAACCATGGCAACAACACATTGATTCCACCAGAGTAAAAATAAGAGATTAATACTTGTACCGCACAGGAACCTGCCTTACACAGCCTTGTACCACACAGGAACCTGCCTTACACAGATTCAGACCACTGGTGCATCAAGGTTAGTACTGTCTACTGTGATGGGCAGCAGCTCTCCAGGGTGTCAGGCAGAATTCATCCACAAACCCCTAGTACCTGATCCTTTTCCACTGGGGATACCAGGGATTGAACCAGGGACCTCTTGCATGCAAAACGGAGGCTCTTCCGCTGAGCCACAACCCCTGACACACCAGACAGCCAAAACAGTAAAGAATCTAACATTGTGTCTCTTCTAGTCCACAAGCTGTGAGCAATTAAGGTTGTCATTTTTCAGGCTTTCCTTATTTCCCTATGCCCAACCCCAGACTTCATGCTGCCCATGGCAAAATAAACTTGGCAATCAAGCCGATGAAACAAACAACTTCAAGGACAATGAGACTTAAGCTTTCTTGGATGGAATGAAAGAAAGACCCAACTTGCTATGTATACTTACTTCAATTGGAGACTGACTTTGGGTTTAAAGTAGGGTTCTTTTTGGTCTGCCAAGAAGATAATTAATGTGCTGCCTGAAAAGCAAAGAAACGTGTGGCTTTAAATTAAAGAAGCATCTTGACCAGGAATTACTGCAGCGTTTTTGAACTGTCTCAGGAAAGAGTTTTCCGTATCAGCTTGTTTGCTGAAGAACCGCAGAGAATCTCCTGTGGGACAAGTGCATTTTGTAGAAGTTCCAGGGCCACACTGTAAGGAATATACTCAAAACTTCCACTGATAGGTTTACAATCTAAATGAAGAGGGTTATGGAGACATCGGATGAAGAAACACACTAACAGTGCAATCCTAAATTCAAAGAAATTCTACTGAATTCACACTCATTTGAGTCACAAATCAGTGATTAAGGAATCAATCGGTTCTGTACTGTGCTCTCCCCTAAAGCAACAAATTTGTAACTTGAGGGTGATAGCATATCCTACCTACAGGAGCTCAAGCGTCCTTCGTGATAGGTAGCACCTTTAAGCATCTTCAGTTGGTACACTTGCTATGGCCTTTCCTCGAAAAATTAGACCCGGATACAATTGTCCATTCCCTGACCACATCTGGTTAGATTACTGTAATGTTTTATACACAGGGCTGCCTTCGAAGATGAATCAGTAACTTCACTTGGGCCAAAAGCAGTGGACAGATTAGTAACTAGTACAGATTACAGTGAGCACAGTGCCAGTCAGAAAAGGACCTGAATCCAGAAAAGTGACAACTTTTGCAATAAATATCACTAAATTTTAGCAAGGTGTCCTCCAAAGGCAAGAGCATGGACAAAAGAGTTATAGTTTCCAGAAGAGAGAGAGAATACTCCCAGTAAATTCACAGTTTTAATACATGATTTTGTATTTTTTAGTTTGTATCTTTTTTTAGTTTGTTTTTTTAATTTTCCTACAGGATCATGGCTTGTTTGTTTCCAACTGTTGCTCTTCAAACACAACAGCAAAAAACTACTCTTGTTTCGGAAACCACCTAAGCTGAATTTTCAGTGAGGCACATTTTAAATAAACAAGGACAGGGTGGAAGAGGACAGGGAAATCACTCTGCCCAAGTTCTCAGGGTGGAAGCAGGGGAGAAGAGAAAGATTGCTGAAATGTCCAGCAAGGAAGTACTTCTGTACACAACAAGTTATTCAGTTGTGTAATCCACTGCCATCGTATGTATTCATGACTGCAGTGCTAACACAGATGGCTTTAAAACAGTCTATACAGAGTCAAGGAGAACATGTCCAGCACTGGTTACTAACCATGATGACTAAAGGGAAACTCCACCCACACCCAGAGGCAGCAAACAACCGAAGCCCAATGCTGGAGACAACAAAGGGGGAAGGCTGTAGCCTCTACGCCCTGTTTGTCAACTGGACTAAATGGACCAGTGTTCTCTCTAAGCCAAGTGAGCTAGCTCACAGTTTTTTAGCCTCTGGCTCACCCGTTTTTGTCTTAGCTCAGGAAGGAGGGCTTCGGACCAAACTAATTCATGCAGCAGCCCAAACTGCTCACCCCCAACTTCCATGCCAGGAGCTCACAAAAGTAGAATTTTTGCCCACAAGACACCACAGCTTAGAGGAAGCACTGAAATGGACCACAATGCTCCCTCTAGGCTGTGGAGTCTCGTGAGCAAAAGTTCTACTTTGTGAGCTCCTGGCATGAAAGTTGGCAGTGAGCGATTTTGGCTGCTGCATAAATCAGTTTGATTTGGAGCCATCCTTCCTAAGCTAAGACGAAAATGTGCAAGCCAGAGGCAAGAAAACTGTGAGCTAGCTCCCACTCACTCAGCTTAGAGGAAACACTGGACCACTACCAGTCTGGTTCTGCAGGACCCCAGCAGAAGATCTCAGAATCCCCCCCCCCCACTCAACAATTCTTTGTGACTCCCCAACTATTGCATTGTTACACTCGCTTTGCTTTGCTTCAGGGGCGGGGGGGGGGAGGGTTTCCTTTTACTGCTCACGACAGCCCCCTCCCCCAGGTTAAGCCTAGAAAGAGAGAAGGGGACAGTCTCCCCCCCCCAGTGTTCCCTCTAAGCTGAATTAGTGTGAGCTAGCTCACAGTTTTTTAGCCTCCAGCTCACCCATTTTTGTCTGAGCTCAGGAAGGATGGCTCCAGACCAAACTCATTTATGCGGCAGCCACATCGCTCGTTCGCAACCTTAATACCAGCAGCTCACCAAATAGAAGTTTTGCTCACAGGACTCCGCAGCTTAGAGGGAGCATTGCCCCCCCCCCCCCCCGATGGTGCACCCAGGCCTCCCGTCCCCCAGGCGCCCCTCCGTCGGCCCTCTCACCTCCCCTCAGCACGAAGATGTCCGTCTGCTTGTCGGAGTTGAAGTCCCCGAAGGCGGCCACCGTCCCAAGGGCCTGCTCCCCGAACAGCGGGGCGGTGACATCCTCCAGGGCCCAGCCCGGCCTCACCGCCAGGGCGAAGAGGGCGAGAAAGAGGGGGGACCCCATGGCTTGGCGGCGGCGGCGGCACCAACCAGAACCCCCCTGCCGGCTGCCGCGGCGACCATCCCTCACGGGCCCAGCGGGGAGAGGCGGCGGCGGGGGCGGGGACCCCCTGCCCGTCACCATAGAGTCCGCCCGGCGACGCCTCTCACAGCCCGGGCGCCGGCTTCCGGGTTCGCTTTACGGCGTCGCGGCAGTTTGCGACGCCGCGCGTGCGCGCGCGTTGACAGCCCAGCGGGGCAACCGTTAACAGTCCAAAGGGGGGGAGGGGAGAGAGCGGAGTTGGAGGTTTGTTGTCGGTCTTCTCGCTGCTGCTGCTGCTCCTGCCGGCGCCATGGCGTCCTCTTTGGCCGACGTGAGCTGGAAAGTGCTGGAGCGGAGGGCCCGCTGCAAGCGCTCAGGTCTGACCCCCCTCCTCTGCTTGGGCTCCTCGGGGCGGGGGAGCTTCGCTTGCCTGAGAGGCCGCGGAAGGGAGGGGGCCTTGCGTGGGAGCACCCCCTCCCCACCTCCTGCTTCTTCCCCCCCCCCCCACTTCCCCCTTTCACGCCTCCTTTGACATTTATCATTATCACCCTCTTCTTCCATACCTGACAGCTGTCAGTGGTCTCTACTCCCCCCCCCCCCCCCCCCCCCGTTCAGGAGTCTGGTGTCACTTTTAGAGGTTGTTCCAGCGTAATTTGTCCTGGTCGAATGAAGCCCCTGCTCTGTCACATCCATGCATGAAGCGTGCATTTGCTAGGCAGGGACACTGTCACGCTGCACTCTTCTTGCTTACCAAAAGAAGCAATTTTTGGCTTCAGTGAATATTTTACAGTTGTCATATCTCTGCCCCGCTTCTCCTCGTTGGCCAAAGTGGCCTGGAACAGGGGTGGCCAAACTTGCTCAACTTAAGAGCCACATAATGTCAGATGTTTGAGACATGCAAGACATGAACAACTGTGACACACACGTTTTTATTTTAAAAACATGCAGATTTGCTTACCAAAAGAAGCAATTTTTGGCTTCAGTGAATATTTTACAGTTGTCATATCTCTGCCCCACTTCTCCTTTTTGGCTAAAGGGGCCTAGAACAGGGGTGGCCAAACTTACTCAGCGTAAGAGCCACATAGAATAAATGCCAGATGTTTGAGAGCAGCAAGACGTGAACAATCGTGACACACACATTTTTATTTTAACAATATGCAGATTTGCTTTTTATTAACATTAAATGAGACTGCCAGAATAAAAAACGGAAAGGGGTAAAAACAGATATTGACGATGATATTTATTTGTCCAATTATATTTGTTTGCTAATGGTATTTATTCCTCAAACAGAGAGAGGGAAACAAAGGAAGCAAAGAGATGGGTGGGAGGGAGGGAGGAAGAAGTATGCCTCCCCCTCGCTTCCCCAGCTGCTCTGCTGGGAGCTGCACAATGTGTATGAAAGGGCCACAGTTTGGCCACCCCAGTCTAGAATAAAACAAGCAGATTCAGACATAAAAGGTGACTTGTCAAAGTGTTTTGGACTGTAGAGTCCTCAAGGTGGCTTATAGCACATTAAAATATGCAACACTGACTATATAGCCCCCTTCCAATATTAGTTACAGTTGCTGAGTTGCTCCTCCCAGCATGAGAGGCCAGTAGTGCTCTGGGAGCTAAGCACGGAAGAGCCATGTGCTGCTCTACCTTTGATGACAGAATGCCCACTGGAAGGTGGGGAGGGCGGGATATAAATTGAAGGAAGGAAGGAAGGAAGAATGGCCACAGTAATGATAGAATGATGGTAATGGTGATAGAATGGCCATAGCGAAATGACAAGTGTTCATTTGACAATATCTGACAAGTCACTTGTCCATTTGGTTGACCTTAGTCGCCAAGGTATGATACTTTCCTCCCAGATCTTGCCGAAGTGGCCGTCCTTCTTAAATGCAGGCTTATGTTGCTTAACAGGACTAGTTGAGTGTCCCCAGGACCCTTTTTCTCACCTTATTTCCCCCCCGACCCATTGCAGTTAGAAATGGAGTCTCCCATTTCGTATACTTCCGAGAGTGGGCACACACAACGAAGGATGACTGTTTCATCTTGCCCTGTTGGAGAAATTGCTAATTTGGGAAACTGTCATTAGAGACATGCTGGACAAGGTGGACCTTTGGCCTGATCTAGCACAGCAGTGGAATTCTCCAACTTGGCCACGTACAACTGACTCCGCCTTTCCTTTAAAAACAAACAAACACAAACAAAATCTTCCCTCCTTGTACATCTTTTCACGCTTTTTTTCACTTATTTTCCTTTCTCAGTCCTCCAAAGTCTGTTTTTCTTCCCTCCCACCACTTCATGACTTGATCTCTGTGCCCTCCAAATCCTCTCTTCCTCTCCCTTTTCACCCTATACTCTCTTTTCTTCTGCCCTCAGTTTCCTTGGCCCAGAGACAGCCCTTTCCCTTCCTTGGCCTGCAGCTATTTTTGTCCTCTTTAATCCACCTGGCAACTTCACATATCACTCCGAGAGGCAGCAGTAGCTCTGGCTGACACCAAAGATGCAAGCTCTGCTGTTGTATGTTTACATTTGTCCTGGCTCGGCTATAAATGTCACTAATAAAAAGTCTTAAGAGAAAAGTATGACAAAGCTGTGCATTGGTCCTCGGTAGCTTGCATGATCTTCTGCATGCGTTAAGCTGTGACTTGTTTTATTGCTATAGAACAGGGGTCCTCAGCCTTTTTGAGCCTGCGGACACCTTTGGTATTCTGACTCAGGGTGGTGCGCGCAACCACAAAGTGGCTGGCTGCATGAGGTAGAACCAACCACAAAATGGCTGCTGCAGTAGGCGGGGCCACATACACAGATGAAGCCCAAGTGCAGGAGAGAAGTGGGGTGACTAAAAATGCATTGGGGAAGAGGGGTGAAGAAGGATAAAACAAACACTGTGGTGGCAGCTGCCACTGAAACCATGTTATTTCAATATGCGTAGCCAATCAGGTCTTCAGTGGCCAGTCTTCCGGGCAAGAGTCCCACCCGGCCCCACCCACTTACTAGAAACACTTGGGGGCACCAAGAAAGGTATCGGTGGGTGCTTTGTTTTTCCAATTCACTTTCCGCTGTGATGGGTGACTTCACTGCAAACTGATATACTTAGTTAAATTCTGTCTCTTTGAATTCCATCCACTTCCAAAAAGAATACCTGTGGAGTACGATGGAAAGGCACATTAGGCAACTTAGTAAACATTAATTAATTCTTACCTTGCAAAAAAGTCGTACTGCTTTGAACATTTTCTGAGTTTTGTCTCATTTCCATTAGAGTTCTTCCAACATATTTCAGACTGTCGGGTGACAGTGGCACTCTACAAATAATAGAAAGATCAAAATTAAAGCAAGACTAAGCAATAATGCAGATACCTTCTCCCTTTCGATTTGTATTTGATTTCTGGAAACCAGAATACTCAGGGACTGCTTTTATTGAAAAACCTAGCTAGCCCATATTGCGATAAATATTCCTTTGTATACAAATGAAGATGTGTTATACAATATATGCTGGAAATCAGCTTATCTAGGTTAGAGTGCTAGTTAAAAAAAATCCTTGCCAAATAGATATTGTTTATTTATTTACTTTATTTATTTGGATTAATACCCCACCTAGCCAGCAAGGCCGGCTCTGGTCGGCTAACAACCAATAAAATCAACAATCACAAAACAGTTTAAAAATTTCAGTTAACCAGTGACACAAACCCCAAATGTCATTTAAATTTTCCACTTTAACCTTCCATCACATATCACACAGACACAGTGGTTCGCATACTAAGTGCCAACCTGCTATGGAACTTTGTCCTAAATTTTGATAGAAATTATGTTGATGTTATATGTAAGTCAGTGAAAGTATTAGCAGCCAGAGCTGCAAAACTTCTGGCTGCCTAGAAATTTTTATTTTGGCGCCTGTAAATTTGAAATACTTTCTGTTGAAAATCATTGCAGCTCCATTTCCTAATATTCTCTAACAGTGAAGAAATTGTCTGTAGTTGAGTTGAGTTTAAATCTAAGGGCAGTTCTTTTAAACAAAAAGTTGTAAGAACTACTGGCACAAAGCTTTGCGATATTGATTTGTTAGGTTAGATGTTTGCAAGTATTTAACTGTAATGCTTGTGGACTTTTTGAAAGAGTAAAAAACAGGGAAAAGCATCAAGAGATTTAAAGCAGATTATTTAAATTATGCTAACATATTCCCAGAAACCTGCATTGAGATCAGAAGCATTGATACAGGCATAATAATTCATTCCCAAGAATTTCTGTTGGATCAAGATTTTTATGTTCAAAACTTCAAATGTCTATTTGGCTGTTATTGTGGCACTAAATATGCCTTCTAGAAATGAGACTCAAATTGTACTGCAGTACTTTCCTCCCTTCCACGTGCAAACTTGCTTTGAGCAAGGTAAGACAGTATATGAAGGGATGTTAGTAAACCATCTTTGAAAAATGGTTTTCCATTAATGGCAGAATAAAATATGCTTGGTATTGATGATAATAAATAGTTATTTATACAGTTTTTAAAATGTAGAGTTGGATCCAGAGGTTCTTCCACAATCTATTCCACTAGGGGAAGTCCCCACTTTTTGTGGAACTGAACCTGTGGATCCAACCTGCAGTGTCCGAAAAATGTGATGTTACAGGAAATAGCCTTATCTGCTAAACAAATCAAAGTCAACATCTGGCATACTGATGGTGCAAGCTGCCTCTCATCAGCATAGACTGTTTCTTTGCCTTAAATATAAAGATGCAAACTAAATAAAGTTGTATCTTTTGTCAGACCTTCTTCTGCAAGAGTAGGAATCTGTAAGCTTTAGAATCA
This sequence comes from Lepidodactylus listeri, assembly GCA_029233225.1. Lineage (NCBI taxonomy): Eukaryota > Metazoa > Chordata > Lepidosauria > Squamata > Gekkonidae > Lepidodactylus > Lepidodactylus listeri. The sequence goes on from JARCFY010000017.1 coordinate 50,545,709, forward strand.
TGCAGAGCTCCTTTTAAAGCAAAATGGAAATGTACAAGATGCTTTAGTGTTACTATGAGTGCTTAGAATGCCAGTCACATCAAGGAACTAATAGCGAAATTACTGTGTTCGAGAGCTATAAATATATTAAATTACCCTTGCTTTTTCGTATAATATTAACTGGCCTGGTCTCTGCTGATAGGCTCACAGTCTAAGCAAAAGCATGAAACAAAAGGAAAAAAGGTTTTTTTGGGAGGGGGAGATGTTTGCACTGGATGAGTTAAATGAAAATACAGAAAAAACGTAATTATGTAAGGAGAGGGAGATCAAATTATCAAAAAAGTAAGTGAAAAATGGGAAGTTTAAAATGATTTCTTAGATAAAGACGAAGCGGGTTGATTAAGCATGTTGAGTCTTCCTGATGATGTTAGGCTCATTCACTTCCAAAACTCTCAAACAGAGAAGTTCTTACATATATCACTGATGACTTCCTCAAAAAAAAAAAAAATCCTGAGAACCACAGGAAGGCATTGTGTTTAAAAATGTGTGTCCTATTTGTGTCCCGTTTCAGTTTAGAACACTCGTTATGTTCCATTAACCCAAGAACAGGTACATTCCATTTGGACTTGGAACTGATCACAGAATAGAAGAGCTCCCTCCCCTTTCTTTGATGTCAATATTCACTGTTGTTTGGCATTTTAAGAAACATTAATGCCAAATAATGTCCTTACTGTAACACAGTAAGCATACCTTATATAAGTATAGATAATAGTACTTCAACCCCGGAGATTTATTGAAAGTTATGGAGGATGAAGTTTTGGACGACCAAAGGAAAGCATCAAATATGATGAACCTAACTCTCCCCTTTATTGTACGCTGCATCGTGTGAATAACTCTGCTAACACTGCTTTCGCTCAATTTAACGCTGATTGCCCCTAACCCTCACTAACTATTTTCCAACATTGCGGTTGTGTAGCCTGAGACGTTTGTGGTTAGCTGCAGCAGCTTGAAATGGCCAGTTTGGATGCTGACACAGCCGCCTCTGCCCGTGCTTTCTCGTGGTGTGGTAAGTCTGCCGACCTCTTACGGGTCACCTTTGTTTCGATGTTGTTTTGTGCCAGTCTCTAAAAAGTGTGATTGCTTATCAATACATCTTTTTTTGAATTGTCAACACAAAGGAGACTACGATGTTCTCTGCATTTGTTGGCGTCATAAGAATATGAGCTCTTTATCGGTATTAAACTTTGGAATCTACAGTGATACTCAGCGCTCAGGAACCACATGCGGCTCTTTGATGGTGCCCCCTATGGCTCTTCTGAGCACGGTTCCCCATTTTGGTACCTGTCTCGTGTTTCAGGGAAGTGGGCAAGGGCCCTTGCCTGGTGGGGCTTGTGGTTGGAAGGCGGTTCCCACCCTGGAACAGCCACTGCCAGAGGAACAGGTGTAACATGTGAGTCTGCCTGAGGTGAAGGCCTCACGCCAGGGATAGGCATAAATATGGCCCTTTTAGTTGATGGTAGATGTGATTTTGTTTCTTCATGAGGTGCACATCAAGTACCACTGCGTTAGGTCCCAAGAACAGTGACTGCAGATTGTCCTACCTGTCCATACTTCCTGCAGAAACTTGGTGGTGGAGGAAACTGCCATCGAGTCATAGCTGACTTATGGTGACCCCATAGGGTTTTCAAGGCAAGAGGCATTCAGAGGTGGTTTGCTGTTGCCTACTTCTGCATAGCAATCCTTGAGGTCTCCCATCCATGTACTAACCAGGGCCGACCCTGCTTAGCTTCTGACAGCTAACAAGATCAGGCTGGCCTGGACCATCCAGCCACATGCACCTCCTGAAAAAGTGCTCCTGAGGGTTCCTGGGAAAGTGACAAGGGATGTTGTAGGGAGGCTGTCGAACATGGTCTCCAAGTTTCTTCACTGATTCTTGTCTGTACTGAAGCGGACAGCCTAGGCCAGGCAAAGGTTCTCCACTGAGATGTTGCAGTGCCACATCTACAGATGATCAGAGCAGTTGTCCTGGCTCCAGTTGGGAGCCATGTGCCCTGGATGTCCCATTCCACAGCTGGGTGCTCCAAGCTTGCCCAACCGTGCTAGGAGCTGTTGCAGCTGCTGTGACCATTTGTGAGTCCTGCAGAGGATTTGCCAGGGTTCGGCAGCCTGTGCTGGGAAGGTGCGGGTCAACAAAGCAATTTGTGATAGGCCTTATCAGAATTTGAAACCTCTTGCTAACAAAGCTGCAACAGGCTTGTATGTTAATGTGTGATGATACGTAGCTATGGTTGACAACTCTACCCCCTCCACAAGGCTCTAGCTTGGCCTGCTCCTGTCCCTGTAATGGGGATCTGATATGCAGAAAACAGCTGTGGAAGCTTTTTATGGCATGAAACCAAACATCTGTTAATGTATATGGAGTTGTATTTTGAATTGATACCTTTTAGAATGGGGGTGGGGTCCAATGCTCTCTCTAAGCTGTGGAGTCTTGTGAGCAAAAATTCTACTTTGTGAGCTACCGGCATTAAAGCTGAGAGTGAGTGATTTGGCTACTGCATAAATTAGTTTGCTCTGGAGCCCTCCTTCCTGAGCTAAGACAAAAATCTGTGAGCCGGAGGCTTAAAAACTGTGAGCTAGCTCACACTAACTCAGCTTAGAGGGAACACTGGTGGGGTCATGGCTCAGTAGTAGGGCATCTGCCTAGCATACAGAAGGTCCCGGGTTTGGTACCTGGCACCTCCAGCCAAAACAACTGGGTAGTAGGTGACGTAAAAGACCTCCGCCTGAGACCCTGAAGAGCAGCTGCTGGTCACAGTAGACAATACTGACCTTAATGGACCAATGGTCTGATTCAATATGGCAGCTCCATCTGTGAGAAATTAAAAAATAGCAGTATCTCCTATTGCTGTGCCATGTGTTGTGCTGATAGCAGAACAAGCTTTTCTATGATGTGTAGCTCCCTGTGGAGCACTTGGAAAATGCTGAAATTTCTTGGGAAATGACTGTCATTGTTGGAGTAGCCTGAATTTGAGAATTTTCCTTTTGGTGGTATACAATTTGATGGTCCCAACCTGAAGAAGATTCATAGAAACGAAAATGAAAACCGGATATTTCATTGTATGACATGGACCTTTAATAAGCATTATATTCTTTGTATCATAATTTTGTAAACGTATTTTTGTATCAGTAAAATTTTCACACTGTTATGTATTTCTTTAGTGTACGTTCAGCTATAGCTTTTCGGTAGACTCTCTGTTATATAGCTGTTGTTCATCCTATTTTGGTTTGTTCCAAGAGTCCAGCACAAAGGAGTCATGTTAGTAACGTAATTTTAGACTGTCACTGGAATTACCGTGAATCTTGTGATGGAATGATTCATTAGCTGAAATTGTTGGGTCACACTTTGATACTGTAAAATTGGATTTTACATATGTGTGAGTCTGTAGGGCTCATTTGCACTTGTCACTTAGACCTGAGCAATAGTCTGTCACTGGGGCTTCACTAATAAATAAACATGGCTGTTGAGGCAACGTACACGAATATTGGTTAGTCATGGACTTGCCCACAGGTGTGTGACACAGTCGGAAGATCGCCTGCCCTGTCTGAGCATAAGGAGGGATTTGCTCCAAGCTTCTTGACATAAAAAGCTTTTGTGTTAATGTTGTAAGAGAAAATAAAGAGCGGCCTCAGTCTTTTACACACCTCCTTCTGTCATTTGACTTGCTCAGTTTGTTCAGCCTTTGAAGGTTATCAGACTTCTAAGAAAACTTTCTGTCTTTGCCTCTGTTTGTTTCAGTCCCAGTACATAACAGCCTCATAAGACGGAACATTACCTTAAATGTTAATAGCAACGTTAACAACACAAATAGATTTAGTTTGGCAGTATGCAGTGTCATTTTTTTAAAAAATTATTTATTTATTTGTTTGTTTGTTCTATTTATATCCCGCCTTGCCAGTTTTTTAGATCAGTTTTTTAGAACTTAGGATCTGGCTGGAACTGTTGTCATTGTTTCCTAGTCTTGTGTCTTGAATTGTTAAATTCACATCCAGGAAAATGTCTTAGATTGCCATTGAAAATTGAAGAAAATGTTAGCATCTTACTGTGTGTGTATGCAAAGTGCCATCAAGTCGCAGCCGACTTTTGGTGACCCCATAGGATTCTCAAGGCAAGGGATGTTCAGAGGTGGTTTGCCATTGACTGCCTCTGTGTAATGCCCTTTGACTTCCTTGATGGTCTCCCATCCAAATACTCACCAGGACCAACCCTGCTTAGCTTCTGAGATCTGCTAAGATTGGGCTAGCCTGGGCCATCCAAGTCAGGGCTACAGTCTTGCTAAGTGGCGTTAAACAAGTTGTGCAGTCTCTCAGCCCCTCTGACCCCAGGGGGGAGTCACCATGAGGCAAGGGAGACTGCTCGTTTAAGGAACCGTTGCCCGCACTCCACCTGATGAGGGCACCTTGCTCACAGAGACTCACGGTGGATTACATGGTGTAAGGCAGGCCATTCTGCAAGATGGAGGCCACAACAGAAAATGCCAGGGCCGGCCCGTTATTGTTAAATTTTAGACTGTCGCCTAGGGTGATGGCTCGGCGAGGGTGCCATTCTGGCTGGCCTTGTCTCCTCCTCGCCCCGCACAGGAAGCCTTCCTTGCCGGCTTCTTGCTCCGTCCTGGCAAGAGACTCCCCTCTTTGCAGCCCCCAAACAGAAAGAGAAGAAGGTGGAGGGGGGGACAGGCACGGGGAACAGCCTGGGCTGACGGGAAAGTGCTGCTCACCCTCTGCTGCCCCCGCGGTCTCTTTGGAGCCTTTTGCAGCCTTTTGTAGCCTGGCACAGGCTCCCTCCCCCTTCCCTTGAGCGATCCCACCCCCCACATGCATTTGCAGCTCAGCCCGCCCGCTGTGGCTCTGGCGCCTGCCCCCATCCCGGCCCGCCCTGCATGGGGGCGGGCAGAATGAATCCTTGCTAAGGATAAACCTGGGGCCGTCACTGGAAAATGCACAAGTACAGGCAGTTGTTCATCTTGCCCATTAATGCTCCCTCTAAGCCGGAGTCTTGTGAGCAAAAATTCTGCTTTGTGAGCTACTAGCATTACAGTTATGAGTGAGCGATTTGGCTACTGCATAAATTAGTTTGCTCTGGAGCCATCCTTCTTGAGCGAAGACAAAAATGTGTGAGCTGGAGGCTAAAAAAACTGAGGTAGCTCACACTCACTCAGCTTAGAGGGAACACTCCATGTGACTTGCCCGTGATCTTGCCCATTCTACTTAGTAAGGTTTTCCTTAGAACAAATTTAGAGTCCAGCGACACCTTTAAGACCAACGAAGTTTTATTCAAGGCATGAGCTTTCATGTGCAAGCACACTTTTTCACAGTTTTCTTTGATATCTTTTACCTTTGTCTTGATCCATTGACAACCTGGGCTTTCTGCGATACGAGCATGCCTCATCTCCAGCCATGTCCCAGTGCTGGAATAAATGTACCAGCTCTGAATTCTTGCAGCCATTGGTACACTGATGCAATTGCAGCCGTTCATAAGATCAGGCAATAAACTTGTGTAACCCATTCTAGCAGCCTTAACAGCCCAGCATAGCTCAATTTTGTCAGACCTTGGAAACTAAGCAGATTGGGTCTTGGATGGGAGACCACCAAGGAAGACCCCACAAAGGAAGGCAACGGCAAACTACCTATGCTTATCTCTTACCTGGAAAATCATGAGGTGGAACTTCATGGGGTCGCCATGGGTCAGTTGCATCTCGACAGCATACTTTACCTTTTAGCCCATTCCTGTCCTTAACTACAGCTGTTGTTGAGCAAAGGCTTCCTCGGCTACAGCAGAATGTTTTTGCCCCCTCGCTTCCACTCAGCGATCTGTTGTCCTTCCTTGCTGTGTGTCCAGACATCTTTGCATTGGCACTAGGCTTATGGAGCGGATTTTGCCCAAGGATCATCTGCTGCAAAACTTAGGATCTGGCTGGAACTGTCGTCATTGTTTCCTAGTCTTGTGTCTTGAATTGTTAAATTTACATCCAAGAGAACTGAAGAGATCAACAAGATTTTCACGGGCTGAGGTTTCGAGAGTCCAAGCTCCCTTGGTCAGAGACAAGTAAGAACGGAGATACCTGAGCTCTAGTATCCCGATTTGAAGGTAGGAGGGGTGCTGCAGAGAAAGGAGTCAGGATGCAGAGGTACAATGCAAACTGCAACCAGCTTGATAGGAGCAAAAAAAATTGCATCTGTAGTGAGATAAGAATCCAGTGTCCTTATTCAGACCTGGGGGGTCCATTGTTCTGAACTGGTGAATTAATTCAGGTTCAGCAGTCTCACATTGTAATCTCCCCTTGATGCTTCTCTGTTTTGAATTGGTTGCCTTCTGCTGTCCCATGAGAAAACCCACCACTGGTCTGAAGAGGCAGTTCCCTTGAAGGGCTATTGCTCAGCCTGCAGCTGCAGATAATGACCATTCAGCAGTATTGATGGTACATAAGTGGTTTTGGCTGTACAGAGACTGAGCAATGAATATTGCATTGTACAGTAATGGTGGCTCGATAAAATACAGAGTTTCCAGTGTCAATGTCTAAATGCTTCCTAATGCAAAATAATCTTTCTGCACTCTGACAAGTCCAGATCTGGGCTGTGCCATCCGCCTATATCTGGGTGATTATAAAAAGGTTGTGATGTTGGCTGTGCATGAGCTCATGCGCACAGTGTCCTTTTCTGCATTTTACACTTGCTAATGTGCAAATCCTTAGTTACAAGTTTTAAAATAATAGACTTTTCTCAATAGAATACATGTGGAAAGGTGTGCGTGGAAGATACAGTGCTTCGAAGCAAAACATGTTTTTTCTTAAATGCATTCCCTCGCTTGTAAATATCTTTCATAGCCTATCTTCTGCTTCATCTTGCAGTGAAGCCATAATCCTGTGTTTATGACATGCATTTGTCGCCGCGGAATAGATTGAAGCACTGATTAAGCATAATTTTGATACAGGATTTGTTAGACAGAGAATTTAAGCTGTCAGGCGACGACATATTTCGTCCATTAGAATGCTTTTGAGCAACATGAACTGCCTGAAAATCAGGAGGCAAGGGAACAGTGAATTTGTTTCTGTTGGTCTGACAAATATAATTTGTTTCACTTAAGAAGCAGATATAGTTTGCTGCTATTATGTGTGTGCGTGTCTGAAAGACATACAATATTCCTATTGCACTTCTCAGCATGGGAACAGGTAGGCAGCCTGATGAGTTATTTTGAAATAATTTCATTAACTTGCTTCAACCTTGGATTTGTTTACATGATCACGGGGTGATTTGGAGCTTGAAGTGCGTTAAAAAGGCTCATTAACTTTAATGGTACCTTTGGCTAACTAAGTCTGTGCCTGGTAGTGAAGCCAGTATCTTTGAGGATCCCATAAGCATGTCATGAACACAGGATTTCCTGCAAAATCGAACAGAAAGAGAAATTAGGTTATTAACCATTTGTATGCACTTAAGCAAATAGCAGAATCCGCAGAGGGGAGGGAGAAAAAGATTGGGGAATTAAAAAAACAAGAAAAAAAACTTGAGGGGCAGCGGGTGGAAGAGGAGGGAGAATAGAAAGAGAAGTAGGGTTGCCAGCCTCCAGGTGGGGCCTGGGGATCTTCTGCTTTTACAACTGATCTCCAACTGACAGATCAGCTCCCCCGGAGAAAATGGCTTCTTTGAAGGGTGGGCTATATGGCAGGGGTGGGCAATTGTTTCGGCTCGGGGGCCACTTTGTGGGAGCGGAGGTTAGCGGAGGGCCGCACTTTTTAAAATGATTGCATTCATTAGTTAACTTTGCATTTCAGAAAAAGTATAAATTGTATCATAAAAATCAATAAATATAAATTAAATAAAATAGTGGTAGTTTATTCAATTTATTCATTGTGCTAATTTCATATCATCTATAGCTGCAAGCACATTTAATTTTAGAATCAGTTTAATGAGAGAAATGTACCCTATCACACTTTTCTACAATTTTTTTGAAATCAGGAGATTGCTTGTTGAGAAACCACGTGGCCGACTGTCTTGGCGGGCCGCAAAAAACTCTGTGGCGGGCCGCATGTGGCCCCCGGGTTGCAATTTGCCCACCCCTGCTATATGGCATTGTACCATGCTGAGGCCCCACGCCTCCCCAAACCCCGTCCTCTCCTGGATCCACCACCAAAGTCTCCAGGTATTTCCCTATCCAGACCTGGCAACCCTAAAGAGAACTAAAGCCTGAAGGGGGAATGGAGCCATTCAATGGCCTATCCTCCTGATTCTCCAGTGATTCTCCAGTGAATTCCTTTGAACAAGGACAACTGATAACAAGCCGTGCCTCCCCCAGCTTTCTGAAGAGCTTGGTGGGTGCTGGGGGAGTACAGGCACCACACTGGGGAACCCCGATCTACAGTGTTGCTTGTAATGTGTTGCTACATCCGCATAAATAAACGATCATTGGACCAAGACCAACATTGCCCAATGATGGCTTTATCAAGTAAGAACTTTGTCTGTGCCTTTCCCATGATTCATATTATTAGGACTCTGAATAGCTTGAAGGTCAAGTTTACCAGTGCAAAACTGGAGTTGCGAGAAGCAGTACTGGTTAATAGATGATGTTAATTAGCACTTGGTTCCTGTATGAGTGGTAGGACTAGGATCTGGGAGACCTAGATTTGAATCCTCACCCTGCCTTAGAAGCTTGCTGAGTGACCTTGGGCTGGTCCCATACTCTCGAGCCTAACCTATCACTCAAGGCTGTCGTGAGAATAAAATGGAGGAGAGAAGGACAATGTAAGCCACTTTGGATTCCCATTGGGGAGAAAGGCAGGATATAAATATAATAAATAAATGTTGATATGGCTGCTCCTCCAATCCACTAGAGATATTCCCATAATTCCCAGCATCTACAATGAGGTCCAGTAGGAGATCATGGTAGGTTGTGCTCTCATGTGGATGACAGGGATTGGCTGTATTGAATGAACATGCCCTTAAGGACCCTTTGTTTGCGTGGCTCAGGCCACCCTCAGTAAAAACCGAACCAAAAGTACTGTTTGATTTTAACAGGCATTTTATTTCTTTGTTGGCTGCAGAGGGCAGATTGCTTGGTAAGTATAGTTTTTGCAGTACCAATGCATCTCTTTGTAATCTATTCAACTCTATTGGCTTTCTTGCTTTAGTGCTATTGCTTAGGCTGAATACCAGTGATATTCTTTAGTGTCAGAATAACCCTTTTCTCTGATGATCATGTGAAAATGTATTTTCAGTACTGCATTGTGTTTGCGTCTCTCAACAACTCGTTCGAGAATAAAGATGAAACAATTGTTCTTATTTCAGATATTATCAGGAGCTGGGTAGAATAGCCATTTTATACCCTCTGTGTTGCGTGTTTACCTTTATGGCGTCTAGACTGAAATGTTGAGATGAACATCTGTAACTATCTTTGGAAGTTCATTATTAATAGCCTTTGCCTTCCAGATTGCCCCATTTTCTATAGAAAGTGTTCATTGGGAAAAGAATATTGACCTTTTTTCCCCTTTAAAAACAGACGAAAAGTTTAGAATGAACTTTGCAGAGGTCAGATCACAGTTACGAAGTTACCAATTTCTGTTTGAAATGGTTTAATTTCATAATTAATGTAGGGTGTTTCTCCTGTGTTCTGACAGTTATGTAATTGGATTGTCTTAAGCTTGCTTTGGGAGTGTTCTGCCAGACATGAAGAGTTAATTTCGTACCTGTTTTCATTGATACAGTATTAAAACTTGTTGTGTAATAATTGATTCTGCACAACAAAATGGCAAGAGGCTTGCTGAAAGTAAGTTAATTCAAGATTCATTACAGATATCTAATGCACTCCTTAAGCCTGGGAAGAAACTAATTAGTGCAATTATTTCCCCCCTGAAGTGGCTTTTGCATTTTAAATCATCAGTATTATAGTCAGATGCCGTGCTTTCAACAGAGTGTCCCTTGCCCTTGCCTTTGCCTTGTGCTGTGATGGAGCTAGAAAATATATTGCTGTGCACTGGCTTAGATCCAGGGATGCGCAAGTGGAAATATAATGGCTTAGCACTAGGGTCACCAGCTCTGGGTTGGGAAACTTTACCTGGAGATTTTGGGGGTGGAGCCTGGTGAGGGTGGGATTTGGGGAGGAGTTAGACTTCAGCAGGGTGTAAAGCCATTGAGTCCGCCCTCCACAGCAGCCCTTTTCTTCAGGGGAAATGATCTTGGTCAGCTGGCGATCAGTTGTAGTAGTGGGAGATCTTCAGATGCCACCTGAAGTTTGGCAACCCTACTTAAGCACAGTTCCACTTGTGCAAGATCTTGGGCAATGGCTAACACTTGCATTAAGGTTGCCAACTCCAGGTAGGGAAATTCCTGGGGATTTGTGGGTGGAGCCTGGAGAGGGCAGGGTTTGGGACCTCAGTGGGCTATAATTCAGTTGAGCCCTCACAGCCATTTTTTTCCAGGGAAACTGGGATCTGTTGTCCAGAAATCAGCTGTGACCTTGGGAAGTCTTCAGACCCTACCTGAAGGCTGGCAACCCTAGCTTGCCTCCTTGCATGTTGTAATGCCTAGAAGTTAGTTGCACAAAATCTTACGCAAGCAGAAATACAAGTGGGCACACAAGTCAAACGTAATGCAAGCAGCTAACGTGGTCTTTTTCTTGCATTTCTGCTTGAACAAGACCTGTAGTGCAAGTGGAAATCTTATGCTGGATCCAACCCAATATGTACTTTAATATCCTTCTCTGTGGTAATAAAATGGGTATGTGCTGGGTGGAACAATGGGAAGAAATAGGGGAGGAATGAGTTACAACACCTGATCGAGATTCTTTATGTATGTGGGGAAATACTGGGATGTCAAAGCCACTCCTCTAGTGGGTGATACATGGGTGCTGAGGAAAGTCGGCATCTGAGAGCAGTGTAAACCCTCAGGCGGGGCAAAGCTGAAGGGAAGCCAGAGGCCTGCCAATTTCTTCCCTTCAGCCTGTGCTGAAGGGAGGGGGAGGCAGTGGGGGGCTACTGTAAAGATCAGAACTGACAGATTTCAAGGCTGTCATTGTGATCAAGCGGTAAGTTTTTACGGGTTAGTTTGGGCTGAGGAGTAATTAAAAGTACCTGGTGGCCTTGACCAGCTGGCATAAGATGCTTTTACCTGGTTGCCAGCGAACAACAGAGATTGATCTAACTCTGCCTTGACTGGCTAAAGGGGGCCTGCCTAACGGGGCGGCCACCGCACCAGAGAAGACAGAGGTTGAGGCCTCTAGGACTTCAAGCCAGAAGGTCAAAGACAGTCCCAGTTGGAGTGGATTCTCTTTCTTACGCCTCCGGGTGAGAGAGGGGACCCAGCAAGCATTTAATGTTTCAGGCTCAGCCTCTGCCCAGCACAAGCATAGCGTTATTGTTGTTCTGCCGCTGTCATGCTTTGAGAGTGGTTTCTGTCTAGCAAACACTCTTTATTTTTTGAGTAATTTGAATAAATGCAGAGATTTTTTTTTATCTGCTGTGTCAGGAGCATTTGCTGAATGCCTGCTTACAATCCCCAAAGAGAACCCAGAAGCTAAAAAGTCTCAACAAAGGACCAGGATCTGGTGAGATCCCCAAGGGCCCCAGGTGGCTGTGAGTTCTGTGCCTGAGAACAGGAGAGAGATTATCCTTCAGTCCAGACAGTTATCATCAGTGTTCCCTCTAAGCTGAGTGAGTGCGAGCCAGCTCACAGTTTTTTAGCCTCCGGCTCACACATTTTTGACTTAGTTCAGAAAGGATGGCTCCAGAGCAAACTAATTTATGCAATAGCTAAATGGCTCTCTCACAGCTTTAATGCCAGTGGCTCACAAAGTAGGATTTTTGCTCAAAGGACTCCACAACTTTATTTATTTATTTATATTTACATTTATATCCTGCCCTCCCCGCCACTGGCAGGCTCAGGCCTAACAACATATACAAATATGCATTAATACTCCAATTAAAACAATCAGCATTAATAAAAAAAACCATGCTATACAACTAGGGTTGCCAGCCTCCAGGTGGGGCCTGGAGATCTCCCACTTTTACAACTGATCTCCAGCTGAAGAGATCAGCTCCCCTGGAGAAAATGGCTGCTTTGAAGGGTGGACTCTATGGCATTGTACCATGCTGAGGCCCCTCCCCCCCAAACCCTGCCCTCTCCTGGCTCCACCCCCAAAGTCTCCAGGTATTTTCCAACCCAGACCTGGCAACACTATATACAACTTAGAGGGAGCATTGGTTATCATAGGGCTGGATGCAGTGGATCCCTTCTACCAAGTCTTCTTTCTCCAACAGAGCAAGCTATTCTCTATTGAAAGAAGTCTTTCTCCCTCAACTGGCTCCTTTCCCAGTGCTTGGCCCATGACATTGCTAAACTGAATATTGGGATTAGACAGGAAAGGAAAGATGCCCTCCAGATGCTCTTAAAAGCAGAGGGATCATCTCCAGCAACACATGTCATTCAAAACATTCTGCAGCATCTTGTTTTTGGTCCCTATTTGTCTCTGTAGATTTGAAGCATCCTGGATTGTCCCTGGAAAGAAATAGGAAACTTCTTCACGGCTCCATGTAGCTCTTCGTGGTTGACAATCACACCTGTGTGTTTGTCTTGTGAATCATGGCTTCCCATGCAGTAATCATGTAATGGTGTGGCGGTTTCACAGTTTTCTACATGAAAGCACTTTCTGTGTGATGATCTGCTGTGATCCAAAGCCACCCGCACTTAAAAACTTGGTCAAGGGCTGAACCCCAGCAAATGCATTTTCATAAATTAGTACAAACAAGTGACCTCCACTTACTGCTTTTCATCCACTAGTCCCCCCCGTTATAAGAGAACATGAGAATGGAAAGTGATGCTCCAAGTTAAAAGGATGCAATTTTCTTTGTAAGTGGAAAGAAACAGCACGGAGTCATCAAATTAGATGCATCAAAGACTCAAGAGTCATAGGGCTGATTTCCATTATGTCTCCTTGATGCAGAATTATTTTTGCCTAATTTTGAACTGACTCAAGTACAACCTTGAATATTTAAGTGCATCTTGACTTTGGTTTCCAATGCCATTGCGTGCATATATAATAACCTTTATTATTTATGATCATAGTTTATGCAACTTGGGACATATGGATAATTGTACAATGTATTCTTAGCAGATGGCTATTCTATTAGCAGTTGCCCCACTGCCCTTACCCCAAATGACTTGTTTGGTTTTGCCGAGCTATTTCCTGTGGTATTGTTGGCAAGAGGATGTTGCTATCTATGACTTCAGCGTGGCGGACCTTTCCCTATTAGTATTCAGGGCTGTGCTTTACGCATGTTTACTGCATCAACTGGTATTAAGATTCATTTTAATTAGAATCAATCACTGCTGTGTTCATATTAAACATATTAACGTGTTTATCAGTATGCAAAGAACTGGCCAGTTTTCCTAAGTGCGCAAATGATAGCAGAAACACATTTTGTAGCCTCTGTCTCCCTTGTCACCCCAATCAGCATGTTAAATAAACGCCACGCTGGATGCCACCTGTTTTCTTGACCTCTAGCACTGCAATTTTTTATGGAAGCTCACTAGTAGAGATGGATTTTTCTTTTATGTGAACTCAGTTGTATTTTGTGCGATCATTTTTTTTAGAGTATTTTGGGGGGGGGGGGAACCTAGGTGCATGAGCTGACCACTGTTTTGCTAGAATATTACATTAACCAGGAACTATGCTCAAATTGACCTGGATAATAGAGGGAGAAAAAATGGTAAAACTTTGTCTTAAATATTCTACAAACTCCAGACTCGATTTTTTCCCTTCAACCTTATTGGTATCCATTGCCCTGTAACATTTCCTGCCCTGTAATTTTTGGTAAATTGCAGTGTACTCTCTTGATGGTTTGAGGGTGATTTTTACTCCCAGCTGCACTGAAAGGCTAACTACAATTCTCCTGTTGGGTGAAATTAATGAAATCATATTTATTATATGTCCCCCAGATGTCTTTGCTATTGTTCTATACTGGCTAAAGGATGTTCGAAAGCAAGAAATTGCTGGGAGATAAATAGGTACCGTTTCGGTGGGAAGGTAACAGGATTCCGTGCACCTTGGCCTTTAGCCATGCAGGCCACATGACCACGGAGAAGTCTTTGGACAGCACTGGCTTGTCGGCTTGGAAATGGAGATGTGCACCACCCCCTAGAGTTAGATTCAACCGGCTTTCAAGCTAGGGAAACCTTTACCTTTAACTAATGAAGGATTTTTTTTCCTTGATAGCTTGGTGGTAGATACAATACAACACCCAAGGGATTTTGTTTGTTTGTTTGTTTTAGTTTTGGTTTTTAGGACATACATTGGGGTCTGTTTGGCATCCATACTGGATTAGTAAGGCACAGGTTTTGTTTGGGCAATGGTTAGCTTAAAATTACTACGGCTAGGTTAATTGCATAGCTCTTTAGAGATTAATGGGTTTTAAATCAAATTCTAGAGGGCAGGCCATGATAGTTTTGCTCCAGCACCAAATTACAGAGCATTTTGTTGTAGTTTAAAAATCAACAGATTTATAAGCATTTGTGGACCAGAGCCCATTTCATTGGATTTATGAAGCATTATTCTCTGTCTTTCTATCTCTTGATAATGCACTGTAGGTTTGGAGGATCATAATGCACCAGAGAGATCACCGTCTTTCTTGTTGTCTTGTATCTCATAGTGTTTTAATTCCACTGTTGACGCTCCCCTCCCTTTTTACTCACATATGTGTCCGCCAGTTGAGGTAGCACTTTATGCATCTGCTGAAGTGGATGCTAGCCAACAAAAGCTTATGCAGCGGTAACTGTCAATCCGTAAGGTGCAACATGACTCTTGGCAATTTGCGGCATTCAACCTTCTCTATTCAGAGGACCCTTTCCATGCCGAGTTGTTTTCTGAGGGGACCCCTGTGCGTTGTAAAGGTTTCCAGAGCACACTGTAGTATGTACAGTCTGTTTGCACAGAAAGCTGTCTATTCCTGAGAACATTCTGATTGTCCCACAAGACTTTAGAACAAACTCAATGTTCCCTTGCTGCTGTTCATGAAATGGGAAGATTAAATTTGGTAGGCAATCAGAGGACTTATTGATTCTTATTGAGAGATATTCTGATTGCGTGATATCGGCTAAACTTCCAAGGAACACTAGGGTTCCTCATTATATCACTGGTATAGATTATAGCTTCATGCTCAAAGGCATCCCATATTTAAAGCTGATGTTTGTCTTTTTCTGGATGCATTTTCTTTTCTTTTCTTTCTTAGAATTTTTAAAATTTTATGTAACACAAACAAACATATAAAGCATACAAACCAAACACATAATACATAGAAAGGTTGGGAGGATCTCTTACCACTTTGTAATATGTGTTAAGTACTTCTTGCCACATCCAGTTATATGTTAAGCACATGTAAGAACCATGTTGCTTTGACTATACAGCCTGCATGTAAACATAGATATTTCTGGATTCATTTTCATCCCTCTGTTACATGTATCATGTTGTTAATATTTTACTCTAAAATTGTCCATTGATAAAATTAGCACGAAGTAGCAAGCCTAATTGGAGAGGCTTTATTTTTTATAGCTCATATACAAGAACTATGAATATATTATTCAAAGAACAGATTAATTTTTTATATGC
The DNA here is from genome assembly GCA_029233225.1 of Lepidodactylus listeri. Lineage (NCBI taxonomy): Eukaryota > Metazoa > Chordata > Lepidosauria > Squamata > Gekkonidae > Lepidodactylus > Lepidodactylus listeri. Next base: position 50,561,334 of record JARCFY010000017.1, read on the forward strand.
AGCTAGCCAGGACTAAGTCTTAATTAACTAGCTAGGACTGATTTTTAATTAACTAGCCAAGACTGATTCTTAATTAGTTCTCAGGTTTTAATGAGCAAGTTTGGCAACATGAAGACAGGAGGGAGAGGGGAGAAGGGAGCATAAATATTTTTACTTTTCATGATGGTATAAAACCTTAAAATGAGCTTGAATGGTTACTGTTTTGGGTATTCCCTGAAGGTCAGTGTCTAAAAAAAAAAAACCCCACCAAAAACCTGGCATTGTTGCACATGCTTCACTGAGAACCAAGTAATATGTTTTCAACAAGTGGAAGAAACAAGAATAATAGCTTAATAAGCAAGTTATGTAGGGGTGCCAACTTCCAGGAAGGTCCTGGAGATCTCTCAGAATTACAGCTGATGTCCAGGCTACATAGATCAGTTCCTTTAGCGAAAATGGTTGTTTTGGAGGGTAGTGTGTTATACCCTGCTGAGGTCCTCTCCTCCCGAACCATGTCCTCCCTAGGCTTCACCCCCAAAACTCTGGGAGTTTCCCAAACTGGAGCTGGCAACCCTCATGTTAGGTTTTATTTTTAAAAAATCTCTGTGACTATGTTACGTTATGAGGCTCTGTAAGGTATCAGTGTCCCATTTATCCAAACAGTTGATTCCGTCTGCCAAAATATGATTGCAGAAGTAACACAAGTGTAAATTAGGGACATGTGTTCCGCAAACATTAGATGAAGACCTGTCTGCCCCTGCAGATCCTTTCACCGCAATCCAGCACTGGTTCCATTGTGGAAAGGAGGAATTCCAGAGCGCCCTTTGGTTTTGTACATGCGTGGGCTTGACTTGATGGAAGCTGGAGAGCTGGCTGTTGTTCGGAGGACAACTTTGCATCAAATATTCGGCATAAACATGCTGTTTTCAGATGCCGTTAGTGTCTCTTGGGCTCTTTGTCTACGAAATGTTGTCTGTGGAAGTACCCCCACCATTTTGCTACTTCCTGTGGGAGGGAGGGAGGCCCAGGCTTCCCCTGGAATACTTGGCTAGAAGGATATTCTTGACAATACCTGTATGACTACTGTAGCTGGGATTTCATGTTGTTGCTGTAATTGTGATTAAGACTAAGTAACCTCTTCCTTTAGGCTCCGTCTACGAACCGGTGAAAAGCATTAACCTTCCAAGGCCAGATGGAGAGAGCGTGTGGGATAAGTTGGATCATTACTACAGAATCGGTAAGCCAAATAAAACATACTAGTGATAGTATATATAGTTTTTGCTAGAACAAAGTTCGAGTTCAGTGGCACCTTTAAGACCAAGAAAATTTTATTCAAGGTATAAGCTTTTGTGTGCATGCACACACGAAAGCTTATACCTTGAATAAAATTTTCTTGGTCTTAAAGGACTCGAACTCTGCTCTGCTACTTGAGGCCAACATGGCTACCCACCTGAATTTATAGTTTTTGCCAGTGTGACTTCTTAGAACAATTAGAGAAGTATCACTGTTGGCCTGTCTAAGCCTTTGGGGTCATCAGTGTGCTTAAAAGTGTATTTTCTTATGATGTAATATAATTAGGATCATGAATAATTCAACAGTTAATTTACCTGCTCGTGCTCATTAAGCTTCTTGGCTTTTAAAAAATATATTTTATTAATCAGCAAAAATAGAACAGAACAGGATGGCGGTATATAATGATCACATAGAAAAAGCTTCATAAAACTGGTAATTCATTTAATAGAGTACATAAATGGCTGCCATACTTTTGTAAAAGTTTCATTGTACATGAAAAAGAATAAGAATTGGTTTTTATACCCCACTTCCCTCTACCCTAAGGAGTCTCAAAGTGGCTTACAGTCGCCTTTCCCTTCCTCTCCCCTAACAGGCACCTTGTGTGAGGTAGTTGGGGCTGAGAGAGTTCTGAGAGAACTGGGACTGGCTCAAGGTCACCCAGCAGGCTTCAGGTGGGGAATCAATCCCAGTTCTCCAGACTAGAGTCTGCTGTTCTTAACCACTACATCACACTGGCTCTCTTATGCCCACTTACTTTGTTAGTTTTACCATTTTGGCCATTCTCCAATTATCTTGTTGTTATCAAACTTCTCGCAAGGTCAAGTTTATTGGTACGGTCAAGCGACCAGTCAAAATAGAACATTTCCAAAGGGAATATTGATATAAAATACACAATAAATACATAAAATTCAAGTAGATATTTTAAAGGGCATTAAAACAAGACAGGAGCAGCGCAATGTATCATTAAAGTGGGAACAGAATGATGCTAATTTATCATTAACTTACTATCTAGGATACAAGTTTCCTCTTCTTTAATGCCAGGAAACAAAATTTTGCCACAGCTAAAGATATCCTCTCTTTCCAATCTTCCAACAAAAAAGTTAAAATCCTTAATTCCACAAATTTCAAATGAACATCCAAAGGTTTAAACTTGGACAACAATGGGAAGATTAACAACTGTCTCTCCATAACATAAAAATTACAATGTAATAGGATATGTGAGACCGACTCTGTCTCAAGATTTGTACAAGGACAACATCTTTGAGAGATTGGCCAGCGCAAAAACCTTCCTTGTAATAGATTAGAGGGTAGGGCGTCAAAACATGCTCTTGAAAAAGCCCATCTATAGCCGTCATATATGATGTTAGCTAGATATGGAGCGGGTACAAAACCTGCCCAAGATTTCAAAGCTCCATTTATTTATTTATTTATTTATTATTTCATATTTGAATCTTGCCCTCCCCGCAAGCGGGCTCAGGGCGGCTCACATGGGCCCAAGGCCAATTCAATACAATAACCAATAAAATCATTTAAAACATTCTAATAAATATTATTAAAACATATAAATTACCCATAAAAGCTTCCTTTATACAGCGTTTGATGGCAACCAAGTTGGGGTCTGAGCCCCTCCCCCCCCGCGACCATAGCCGAGGCCGTGTTGGACCAGGGCCACATGATAGATGGTAGATGGTATCCATAAAGTCATCGGTGGCGGCACCTAGTCAAAGGCCTGGCGGAAGAGCTCCGTCTTGCAGGCCCTGCGGAACTGTATTAGGTCCCGCAGGGCCCTGATCTCCTCCGGGAGCTCGTTCCACCAGACAGGAGCCGCCACCGAGAAGGCCCTGGTCCTTGTTCTAGCCAGCCTGGCATCTCTAGGGCCAGGAACACATAATCTGTGCTCTGACCCCGACCGTAGTGCTCTCTGGGGTATGTACGGAGAAAGGCGGTCCCTAAGGTATGCTGGACCCTGGCCATATAGGGCTTTATAGGTAAGAACCAGCACTTTGAAGCGAACTCGGTATGCTATAGGCAGCCAGTGCAGCGCCGCCAGCACAGGCTGGATATGGTCCCGCCTTGCGAGACCCGTCAACATCCTGGCCGCGGCATTCTGCACCAGCTGCAGCTTCCGGATTTGCACCAAAGGCAGCCCCATGTAGAGAGCGTTACAGTAGTCCAGCCTTGAGGTGACCGTCGCATGGATCACTGTGGCAAGGTCATCACGGTCGAGGTAGGGAACCAACTGCCTCGCCAGCCGTAGATGGTAGAAGGCTGACTTGGCAGTGGCTGCTACCTGGGCCTCCATTGATAAGGCAGGCTCCAGGAGCACTCCCAAACTCCTAACCCTCGGCGCAGGCACCAATGGTGCCCCGTCGAAGCTCAGGAGCGGGACCCCCCACTCCGGACCGCAACGACCCAGACACAGGACCTCCATCTTCGCTGGGTTCAATTTCAACCTGCTAGATCTGAGCCAGTCAGCCATGGCGTGCAATGCCCGGTCCAGATCTTCTGGGTTAGAGTCCGACCAGCCGCCCAACATCAGATAGAGCTGGGTGTCATCCGCGTACTGATGATATCTCTCGGAGGTAGAAGCGCTTCTTCTGTCTGGGCCTCTATATCCATTAAATGTTGGAATACTATAGATTTAGCTTTAGTCAGTCCTAGATCAAAAAGACTAGCAGGGTGAAGCCCAATTGATTCGAGTTTAACCAATATTTTGGAGGACCATATGTTGGAGGACTGACCAGACACCAGTTCTTTGTGATTAAAATCTTAAACCGCTGTTAATAAAGATGATGCTGTCTTGAATGTTTTTTTACAAATGCAGAAAATATTTTTCAAGAACAAGACATCAATAAGTGTTGTTATCTAGTTTTATTTTCATGATTTTTTTTGCAAACAGTTTACTGTGTTATATGTACCCACGGTTCCAAAGAAACGGAGAATTGTAGTTTTATTCAAGCACTGAGACTTCTGTGATACAGTTTCCTTGGTTCCTCACAGAACTACTGTCCCCGAGGTCTCTCGGGGGCAAGCTGTAACAGTTATAGGTACTGTTTAGAGTGTAGACACAGTGTAGGAAAAACTTGGTCAAGCAGACACTGCCAGAAACAGGGATCCTGAAGCAAAAAGGAAGGGAGAGGAAACAACTGAGAAACAGGGTTGAAGAGTAAAAGACGTCTGTTTCTCGTGGTGTATTTATTTTCCTGCTTCGGCGTTTGCTGTTTCTCTCTTTTCTTTTTATTTCCTTGAAAAACATTCCTTTTAAGCTTTGGAGGATGCAACGATTGATTTGGGTTGTTTCTCTTGACAGTCAAATCAACGGTGTTGCTGTACCAAAGTCCAACCACTGGTCTCTTTCCCACCAAAACATTTGGCGACAACCAAAGGGCAAAAGTGCATGACAGCCTGTACTGTGCTGCGTGTGCCTGGGCTTTGGCGCTTGCATATAGGTAAGTCGGATTATTTGTTATTTGTGCGTCCTGTTGCAAGAAATGCACTGCCACCAGTCCACAAGAAGGCTGGCTAGCCTGCCTGCTATTAGACTTAGGGAGGCCAGCCTTGAAGGACTTGCACATGAGACAAGTGAGTTGGAAGGAGGAAAACTCAGTCTCCCCCTGGCAGTGAGCGGTTTATTTTTAAACATACACAGACTTACACGCCACGCCCTTAGGTTGCTGCTTCGGCATTCAGTAGACAATCATCAATCATCAATCATGGAATCCACATAGGAAATGAGACCACTGTCTCAAGAGCCACTGTTTGCAGAAGGGCTTATCAGCTTCAAGGGAGCAACATTCATTGTGTCCACATGAATCCACATGAATGAGAGACATATGTCTCGAGAGTATACTGTTTGCAGGAGGGTTTATACAATGCTCATTGTATAGCAGGGAGGGGGGAGAAGCATGGACTTTGACCCAGCTAGCATCCCAGTCTCAGATCTTCCCTACACAGCCTACTGGTGGGACCTGGGGACACCCCCCCCCCCCAACTACAGCTAACAAAACATACATCATAAAATGCCCTGACCTGGATAGCCCAGGCAAGCCCCCTCTCGGAAGCTAAGCAGGGCTGACCCTGGCAAGTACTTGGAAGGGCGACCTCCAAGGAATACCAGAACTTGGACGCAGAGGCAGGTGATCAAGCCACCTCTCTGAAATGTCCTAGCCCCACTAAGGGTCACCAAAAGTCACCATGACTTCCAAGCTTGCAAGCACACACACACACAAAATCCTCACCAAAAAATAATTTAAAAAGATAAAAAACATACATAATGAAATCACATTTTAAAACCATTAAAATCAACCCAAATGATCAAGATGGGTAGCCGTGTTAGTCTATCTGTAGCAGCAGAAAAGAGCAAGAGTCCAGTAACCCCTTAAAGACTAACAAAATTTGTGACGGGGGAAGAGCTTTCGTGAGTCACTGTTCACGTCTTCAGCAACACATCATTAAAACAACATCAAAGCTAAAATACAACAAAAGACATAAAAATAGCAATTAAAATGTTGGTCAGGAAGGAGGGATCACTAAGGGTATGATAAAACGAAAAAAGTCTTCACTAAATTTGCTTCTTCTTTTTTTTGCCATCAAGTGACATCTGCCTTATGGCAATCCCTGGCAGAGTTTTCAAGGCAAGAGATGTTCGGAGGTGGTTTGCCATCGCCTGCCTCTCCGTCGAGACCTTGGTATTCCTTGGACCTCTCTGATGCGAATACCGGCTAGGCTGACCCTGCTTAACTTCCAAGATCTGATGAGATCAGGCTAGCCTGTTTTCTATGATAGCTTTAATTGTAGCTCAACTTTTATTGCTTCAAAAGTTAAGAAAGGAAGTTAAGGACTCCAAAAGAACATTGTCTGCAACTGGCTTTCTCTTAACTCATCCCCTCTGCAGCTACTGGATACCTGGCCTGAGCAGGCCCTACGAGGTGTCCTGGGGTCTTTCTGGGATACTGCTGCTGTTCAGCCCTCCTCTTATATTGTCTTCCATAAGGGGCTCCATCTGCAGGCAACCCACCATTGTTTGCTGTGCAGATATGAACTTCCTCCTTCCAGTCCCCTCTTCCTCCAAACATACAGCTCATTGGTGGGTTCCCATGTCACATGGCCTAGGGAGTCCCACCGACTGGGAAGACAGTTGATTTTGCAACACTGGGTCGGATCCAGTGCAAAATTTCCACTTGTACACAAGTGGGAACACAAGAAAAAGACTAGGGTAGCCCCTGGCTCGAAGTCATTGGTTCCCAACCTTTTCGATCAGGAGGACCCCTTTTCCACATTAAAAAAAAAATCACAAATCCCCCCATGTGTTTTGTAATTGTTGTTTTATTCATATTGCTTTATTGTGTGTGTGTGTGTGTTTTTTTAAATAATCATTTTATATTGTTGGGTGCCTTGAGTTCCACAATGGAGAAAGGCGGCTAATAAATGTTTTAAATAAATAAATAAAACTGTAGTAGTTGTACTATTCGTATCTGTTGACTGAGAAAATAAGACACAATAGAGAAAGGACAATGTTTAGTGTGCGTATAGCTTGGGGGACCCCTTGCAGTAACTCTGTGGATTCCCAAGGTTAGGAACCACTGTGCTAAGTCACACTTATCGTACCCCCAGTTGTGTTTCCAGTTACGCATTATCTTGTGCAAATCAGCTATAACATATGAGGAGGGGGGAGTGGTAGGTGTTACACAAGCTCTTATGCAAGCAGATCGATGCTATGTCCATTCATGTTTCTGCCTGCACATATCTGGAACCAGGCCCTTGTCTTCTTCATCCCGCAGCTGGTGGGCTGGTGCGAGGGCTTCTCTTCCTCTTGCTTTCTTCCTCCTAGTGCTAGGGGGGAGGTTTTTTAGGGAGCCAGCGTGGTCAGAGTGGTCAGACTAGGATCTAGTAGACTCTGCCATGGAAGTTTGCTGGGTGACCTTGGGCCAGTCACATGCTCTCAGCCTAGCCTACCTTGTTGTGAGGATAAAATGGAGAAGAGGAGAACAATGTAAGCCACTTTGGGTCCCCGTTGGGGAGAAAAGTGGGGTATAAATGACAAATAAATAAATAAAATATCTGTATGGGCTCTATTCACAGTTTCTCTGTTGACATTCTCCAGTTTGGTGTAGTGGTTAAGAGCGGTGGACTCTGGGAGAACTGGATTTGATTCTCCACTCCTCCACATGCAGCTGCTGGCATGACCTTGGGCCAGTCATAAGTTCTCTCGGAGCTGTTCTCTCAAGAGCAGTTCTTGAAAGAGCTCTCTCAGCACCACCTAACTCACAGGGTGTCTTTTGTGGGGAGGGGAAGGGAAAGGAGATTGTAAGCCACTCTGAGACTCCTTCGGGTAGTGAAGGGTGGGATATAAATCCAATCTCCTCTTTCATCTACCCTCCCCAACATACTTCCTTCCGCATGGTTCCTCACCTCATAACCTCCTTCCTTTCATTTAATTACCCCATCAGTGAGGGGATAAATCAAAGGGGTTTTGTTGGCTACACATGGCTGAAAGTTTGCTGTGATTTGGCTCATTGGATAATATCAGTGGTTCCCTTACTCTGAAATTCAGAGAACGGTAAACCGAAATAACTGAATAAAATTCACGCTGAGCAGAAAGATGAACGTATCCAGCAGAAAATCAGAAATAAACACGGAATAATTAATGTATGATACTTTAGTACATTGCATAATTAAATATGATGAAACTGTCTAAATTATAAATGATGAGCAATTGCAGCTATAGAAGGATTCATTACAAGGGCGGTGTTTCCATAGTAACTGGTGAGTACTTTCAAATCAGCAGCAATTTTGCAGTGTACCAGTGCTCAATAGATACTTTTCACCTGGAAAGCAAGGAGGGCTTTATTTCGGGGGGGGGGGGGGGGGGGAAGGCACCCCCGGTGGGTATATAGTACGGCACAGAAGTCCTGACCTGGGTGGCCCAGGCTTGCTCGATTTTGTCAGATCTCAGATGCTAAGCAGGATCAAGTCTGGTTAGTACTTGGATAGGAGACCACCAAGGAAGCCCGAGGTCACAACACAGAGACAGGCAATGGCAAACCACCTCTGTTCTTGAAAGCCCCACAGGATCGACGTAAGTCAACTGTGACTCAATGGTACCACCACCACCACCACCGAATTCAGAGTATCTTAACAGAGTTGTGCCAGCGTATGAACATAACTGTCCACATGTTTGCTGCACACTTGAAGTTATGGCCCTAGTTGGCCAGACTTGACGTCTGCTTTGCATCTTGTCCCACCATGCTGGAACTGCTACACTGTGGTGTGTTTTCACTCCGCACCTGCGGTATGTGGCTGAAGTAACCATGTGGGCAGAGGCGGTGACATAGTTATCCCACAAGAACATTGCTCAATTGGGTAGCATCCCTGTGGGGTTCATGAATCCACGTGGGATGAATCCTTGGTGATTCAAGCTGAGCAGCTTGGTAGTTCAGACACGGTCCATCAAGCTGTGACCTGGGGATTTGGCTTCTGTATTGCTGCAGCTAGATTTGAGTCCAGTAGCACCTTGGAGACCAACAAGAAAGGTTTTCGGGGTGTGAGCTTACAAGAGTCAAAAGGGAATGATTGGTCTCTAAGGAGCTACTGGACTCGGATCGAGCTGTTCTACTGTAGATTGATTTGGCTACCCTCTGAAACTATACAGTGCAAGGAAAAGTAAATTGGGCCAGAGAGTTAGGTGGTTGGGAAGAGGTCCAGTATGCTGGCTTGGGATACTGAGCTTTGGTAGAGAGGATGAGGCGCTGGAGCAGAGGTGGCCAAACTTGCTTGATGTAAGAGCCACACAGAATAAATGTCAGATGTTTGAGAGCCACAAGACATGAACAGATATTACACACATGATTTAATTCAAGTCAAGTTTATTAGTACGATCAAGCGACCAGCCAAAATAAAACATTTCCAAAGGGAATATTGATATAAAATACACAATAAATACATAAAATTCAAGTAGATATTTTAAAAGGCAGTAATACAAAACGGGAGCAGCACAATGTATCATTAAAGTGGGAACAGAACGATGCTAATTTATCATTAACTTACTATCTAGGATACAAGTTTCCTCTTCTTTAATGCCAGGAAACAAAATTTTGCCACAGCTAAAGATATCCTCTCTTTCCGATCTTCCAACAAAAAAGTTAAAGCATGATTTAATTGAAAAATATGTAAATTTGCTTTTTATTAACACTAAATGAGACTGCCGAGAGTAAAACAAAAGGGGTTCAAACAGATATTGTTAATGATATTTATCCAATGATATTTGTAGGCTTGGGAGGGGGCCTTGGGAATGCATTTAAAGTTAGTTGCTTTCTTTCTCTGCTCCCCCCCACACACCTCAGGCCTACCCAGGGAGGGGAACACTGGCTGGGGAAGGGAAGACCAATCAGGGAGGCATGCCTCCCCTTCACTTCCCCAGCTGCCCTGCTGGGAGCCACACAATATATGTGAAAGAGCCACAGTCTGGCCACCCCTGCGCTAGATTGCCTCTATTCACAAACAGAAAAGTAGAGAGAAATTGCTCCTGGCTGAGCTCAGTGGCCAGAAAGAGTTTCCGGCTGATCCCGAATCCACCCTCAGGACCCCACTGCAAGAAGGGTTGGATGCTGGGGGAGAAGTTGGCAAAATACACGGCCCTGTCTCATCTGCATTCAGTCTTGGTGCCCTTCCATCACCCAGTCTCTTGGTGGGAATGTGGAGGATGGGTGGCCCTGCTTTGCATCCAGGGGGCTGATTGAGTTACAAGAATCTTTAAAAGCTCCCAAGAGGTTAACTAAGGTGAACTCTAAAGCCAAATAGAATACCCTGTGGGTCGTGGAAGCGTTGAATCAGCACACTGTATGGAGACTGTTATTGCATGTTCAGATATCTGTGTCAGTGCATCCAAAATTCAATTATTCCAGTGTTTTGTTGTTTACACATGTCACTAAAATGTTTTTTTGTGTATCCCAGAGGGAGTTTTTAAAACCTTGCCTCTCTGCAGTATTTCCCCCACTCCCCTGAGCCATGAGCTTTTATGGATTTCCAGAGGAGATCACCCAGGGTTTGGCCCTCTCTAAGTGCTGAGCACCAATGGGCTTTTAGACAAAAGGCCTGCTAGTTTCATTTTTGGAGCTGCTAGGTTCCTCTGGGGTTTTAAATTCTGCCAGTTTGATGTTCTTGTGCCTCTTTTAACCCTTCAAGTGTTCCATTTTCCCCCCTGGAATTTTCTGAATTCCTTTTTCGTTTCATAGGCGAGTCAGGTAATTTTTATGTTGTCCTTCTAGCTGGCTCATTTTGGCCATACTGGTTTTTTAATGAGGATTTCCCCAGGAATTGAACACAGTAATACTTCCTGAAGTGATTCTGAAACATCTTAAATGTTCTCATCTTGCTTTACAAGAAGGAGAAGAAGAGATTGGATTTATATCCTGCCCTTCACTCACGTGGAGTCTCACAGTGGCTTACAAACGCTTTTCCCTTCCCCTCCCCACAACAGACACCCTGTGAGGTAGGTGGGGCTGAGAGAGCTCTGACAGAAGCTGCTCTTTTTCAAGAACAGCTGTGGCAGAACTACGGCTTGCCCAAGGTCACCCAGCAGGTGCAAGTGGAGGAGTGGGGAATCAAACCCGGTTTTCCCAGATTAGAGTCCGTGCACTTAACCACTCCACCAGACTGGCTCTCAGAGAAATTGCTGATGTCAGGCTGGCACACTCCAGGGCTGGCTAGTACATTGGGCAGGGCTCCTGGGTTTCCAGAGATCTCCCAGAATTACAACTGATCTGCAGACTACAGGGATCAGTTGGAATGCAGGATGGGTTCTGTGGCATTCTGTCCTGCTAAAGGACCCCCACCCTGACCTGGGTAGCTCTGGCTAGCCCAATCTCATCAGATCCCAAAAACTAAGCAGGGCCAGTCCTGGTTAGTACTCGGATGGGAGACCACCAAGAAAATCCAGGGCTGCTACAGAGAGGCAGGCACTGGCAAGCCATCTCTGAATGTCTCTTGACTTGAAGACCCTACAGGGTCACCATAAGTTGGCTGCGACTTGACAGCACATTCCACCACCAAAGTCCCTCCCCTCCTCAAACCCTCCCCTCCACAGGCTCTACCCCCCAATTTTTTTCCAACTCAGAGCTACCAACCCTATTATACCCCCTCCAAAAACAAAAACAGAAGTCTGGCAGATGTCTTATTGACACATTGCCAAGATTGAGGGAAGGAAGTGAATCTAGGAAGCCTCGTCTCAGATAGCAGCACTGGATCCAGCACCCTGGGCTAGGGGAATTCGGGGCCATCAGGTGGGCGTCCCAGTTAGAATGATCTGCAGCCGCTTCACTTGACCAGCAACCTCAGTGGTAAGCCAGGGCTTGCACCCACCCCCAAATGCCTAACTGGCAAAGTATGCATTTTGGGAATATTTATGTAGATTATCCTAATGGGATTGATTGTAATTGTACATTAGGAATTTTGAGGAATTTGAAATTTTGATTGCATGTATTTTCAGTCCTCCTATACATAGGTGAAGGGTTTCATAGTATTATTTTCCCCTAGAAACATAGATAGAGTTCTTTAAACTGAAAAGATATCTCTCAGGGCATCTTTGCGGAGTGTGCTCTGATTTAAAGGAGACATTTTGTTTCTTTGAATGGAATATACAGTGTTGTTTGCCATGGTTTAAACTGACCCTTTGCATTCAGTGTTCAATACCAGCATCTATAGTTTGGGGAGTTATAGCTTCACATTCAGATTAGATATTCTGTGCTATTCTGGATGTGCTTTTTATGGACATAATTTCCTCTTCCAACTCTCCCACCTTCTCATTTAAATGTCTTCGACCTTCACGCGCTGTGAAGGATGACTCCGTATTCAAAAAGATATGCACAGGCCATTTTTGGAAATTAAAGTGTGGCTTTCCATCCAAGGCTAACCAGTCCGGTCTTGTCATTTCTTCAGACTGTGTTATTGCTCCCTTTCAAAGTATCGTAATTATTTGTTTGAATGCAGCTTGTGCACTTCTGCCATTTTCAGTCTGTCTGTCAGGACCTAAAGTGTGGGTAGGATGTCCTTCTCTGTTCCTGCTGTTCCAGAGCTTTCTGCTGTTCCAGAGGTCTGAGCCTTTTTGAGAAAGTCAGCACTGCTTAACATTTCTGCTGCGGGTTTCAGATAGCGTTGTTCCTGCTTCTCAGGTCTGGAACCCCAAGCCAGATGGGAAGGACATTGCTGAGATTCAAGGGAGTTGGAGCTTCTTCCTCTTTCTGTCTGTCTTCCCTCCCTCGCGGGAACTTACAACATTAAAACAACAGAAAAACCAATAACCAATATAAAATGTTAGCATGACAATGTTAAAACTATTAAAATATATGGCTAGCACCATCCAGCTAACAAAAACAACCCAAACACGTGGCTTACACTCTAAAAGCCAACCTGAAAAACTCAGGCCTGCATACCTTGTGTAGACTAAGTCCAGCAGGGCACGGGTGTCGTCCGAGAGTGCATTCCACTGGGTAGGGGGCACAATTTAGAAGGCCCTTCCCCTGGTGACAGCTAACCAAGGCATCCTGGCACTGGGCCCCAAGATCAGAGGAAGTCCTCAGCCTCTATGCCCTGTTGTTGGACATCCAGCGGAACTGATTGGCCGCTGTGTGGGACAGGATGCCAGACTAGATGGACCACTGGTCTGATCCAGTAGGGCTCTTTTTTCAGTTTGAAGACTAATAATAGTCTCTTGTAGGGCTCTTCTTATGTTCTTAACCCCAGGCCAGCTTCACCTTTCCCAGAAGCTGCAGCAATACCAGCTGGCCCAGAAGCTGCAGTGGAGGCCATTCCCTGATATCCCATGACTCTTGGTGTTGACTTCGCAGTGCAGGGGTTACCGTATTTTTCGCTCCATAAGACGCACCTGATCATAAGACGCACCTTGTTTTTAGAGGAGGAAAACAGGAAAAAATGAAACAGAAAGAAAGAGAGAGAGAGAGAGAGATAAAGGAAGGAAGGAGGAGGAGAGAGAGAGAGAAAGAGAAAGGAAGAAAGAAAGGTGGGGACAGAGAGAGAGAGACAGAAAGACAGACAGACAGAAAAAAGGAAAGGAAGGAAGGAAGAAAGATAGAGAAAGGAAAGAAGAGAGACGTCGGCATGCCATGCAAAGCCAGGCCTTTCTGTGCAAAGTAGCCACGGAGCTTAATCTGTGGGCGGGGCTTTCTGCTGCTGGCTGTTTTAAAGGGGGAAAGCACTTAAAGGGAAAGAGTACTTAGCCTGGTGGGGTTTTCCCTGCTGTTTCCCTTTTAAGTCTTAACAGCTCAGGCCCAGCAGGGAAGGCTGGGATGCCAGCCTGAATGGCGTTCCCCTGCGTTCCTGCTGAAGAAAGAGCCCTGTTACAGGTAAGAAAAGCTCCATATTCGCTCCATAAGACGCACACACTTCCCCCCCCCCACTTTTTTTGGGAGGAAAAGTGCGTCTTATGGAGCGAAAAATACGGTACATCACAGTGGCTCCCACACTGCAAAGACAGCATACAAAGGAGTCCTGAGTTCCGGGGGCCTCTGGTTTGTAGTTGTTGACTTCTACCTATTTCCACAACGTGTCTGCGTTTGAAAGGTTTCCAGCCGTTAGTATCCAGAGCATCATTTGCAAGCGATTCATAGACGATCTCAGTTCAGGTTTCCCCCTGGCCTCAGCAGGAGCAAACCAGCTTATAGCGACTGAGGAAGTCAGCCAGAACTGCATCCTATAGAACCGGGCGTGGGGCAGGGCGGGAGTAACATCCCATCGTTCCTTCATGATTAATGCTGAAACTGTTTATCAGCTGCAAAATATTGCTTCCCTGAGGTTACCGGAGTCTGCATTCTTTTTTTCTTCTTCTTCTCGAATGCACAGCGTGGAGGAAGGTGATGTTAGTTTAGCTGATATATTTATGAGGGAAGAAAAATGACATGGGAATGCTGAATAATTTACTCCCTCCTTCAAGTCAGCATCACCCGGCAGGGAGAGCGTTTCTCTCCCCCCCCCCCCCCTTCCTGCAGCACAGTTCTGCTAGCTTTCCATTTGAAGAGCTAATTATAATTTTGTTTTCATGCGCAGCCTTTCCCATCCAGTTCAGATGATCTTCTCTCTGCACAACTTGCTTCACTGCATTCTCATTCCACACCACCCGCCCAGTTTTGACTGTAGCTTTTGTTATTTCGGAAGCTTGCCCAGCTCTGTCAGCTACCCTTTTCCTTCAAATATTCATTGGTGACTGTTCCTAGGCAGTGTTTTTTTTTTAATCCCTCGCTGGACCCGCTCACCTTTAAAAGCCTCCCTGTTCATTTTTTAATGACAGCTCTTAGTAACTGCAGATCAGAACCCAAAATGTTCTTCTAACCAGCCGAGCACCACCTAAGGGGGTTCAATTTAAGTACAGCCCAAATGTCAGCTTCTACAATGTATGTGTTTAATTTTATTCCTGGGCTTTTAAATAGATACGTGTTTGTAAATTAAATAGATATGTTGTAAATTGTAATGTAGTATGCTCTGGGTAGCAACCAGCCTGCCATGTGCTCCCAGGTAATGGCGCCTGCCGCATGGCCAGAGCACATGGTCAGGCAGAGAGGGGAGCTTGAATCTGGAGGAACAATAGACATCCGGATTGAAAGCCTCCACCAATGTGGGACCTAGGTTCTCCCTGGGGAGCCAATGCAATCAAAGGCTCCTCCAGGGGACCTATGACAAACATGCACATATGTTAAGCCCCTATCAGGTCTTTTGGGTGCAGCCGGAGGTGTGGCTCCGGCCAGCATATAATGAGGGCCCTGGAGCCCTGGAAGCATGCTTGTTCTGACCATCTACTGGGCATGCTGAATCACTCAATAAAGGCTTCATGATTTCACCGTTCCTGGTCTCCTGAGTCCAGTACTCTTCAAATCAATCAATCAATCAATCAAATAAATAAATAAATAAAAATTTGTGTGCTGCCATCAAGTGACAGCTTACTTATGATGACCCCCCAACTGGGCTTTCAAGCCAAGAGACGTACAGAGGCAGTTTGCCATTGCCTGCCTCTGTGTAGGGACCCTGGACTTCTTTGGTGGTCTCCCTGCTTAGCTTCCGAGATACGATGAGATCAGACTAGCCTGGGCCATCCAGGTCAAAACTGTCTATCTGTCTATCCTTCCTTATGTAGATCAATAGATAGACAGGTATAAAATAAAACGTGTTGCAGTCAGTGCTCCCTCTAAGCTGCGGAGCAAAAATTCTACTTTGTGAACTCCTGGCTTTAAAGTTGTGAGCGAGTGATTTGGCTACTGCAGAAATTAGTTTGCTGTGGAGCCCTCCTTCCTGAGCAAAGACAGGAATGTGTGAGCTGGAGGCTAAAAAACTGTGAGCTAGCTCACACTAACTCAGCTTAGAGGGGAACTCTGATTGCAATAAGTGCAATGTCTGGATGTGTTTAAATTAATGAATTTTAAAAGGGTAGCCTATACACAGAGAGAGAGAGCATTTAAATATTGTACTTACACACACACACACACATATACATATAATAAAGCGCATAGCACACACTTATACACACACACACACATATACATATAATAAAGCGCATAGCAATAAGTGCAATGGCTGGACATTTTTAAATTAGTGAATTTAAATATGGTAGCCAGGATGCCTCTTCTGTTCTGTTGCACGTATCGCTTGGAAGGATATTCGACATCTTTTTATTAACCTTCAATTTTTTGCCTCTGGTGTGACATGTGAGGAAACATACAGCAAAGACCATGAGGGTCTGTGGAATTTGTGCTTCTTTTTGTATGTTGTTGGAGAAAACAAACATTCTTTGTTCTTGTTTTAAGTCCTTTAGCAGTTGACACATTTTTTCTCCGAGAAGCTCAGGACAGCGTTCTTGGTTCTTTCCATTTCTGATCTTCACAACAACCCTGTAATGTTGGTCAGGCCGACAGAAAGTAACTGGCCTTAGGTTCTCACTACCTCTGTTGGAACCCCAGGCCTGCCCTGTATGGTAGATTAGGCTCAAAGAAGACATCTGGCTCTTGGTCACCCAATGAGTTTCATGGCCCAATCCAGCACTCTCTTCACTGATGCTGCCCTGAGTCAGAACTTCTGGGAGAAGTCCTTATGTGGGAAATAATGATCGGAAACGTTTGGAAATCCTGTTCTGCCGTTTATAGCGTGGTGCCTGGGGGGCGGGGAGCTGCTTTCAAGTCTTTAATGAAACCAAAAAATGATTAAAGCTACCATATGGCTGGTTCTGTAGCATGGTAGCCCCTGTAGAGGACACACAGCTGGATCCTTATGCTTGTTTTCTCAGAAGTCGTCGTTTTGCCCAGGGAGTTTATTTTCCAATACATGTGCACAGAATTAGTGCCATAGCCCCGCCATGGTTCAATGTGTCACACATTTCCTTTTGATTAAAAAGGCAAAAAGCTGATGATGCTAACAAGGACAATATTTTTTTAATTCAGGTAGAAAATCCCCTACGTATTTCGCAATAAAGCTTATTTGGAGGGATCTGCTAGTTCTTCAGTGTTTTTACAGCAATGTTTCTTCTCCACACATTTCCTGTTGTCATTTTTGGTTTCTCCTTTCCAACCCACCTGTATTTCTGTGTGCTTAATTTCTGGCAGGGTCTGTGCAGATCGTAGTTTAAAAGGAATGAGAGCTGTGTTATGTACAGCTGCACACGATTCTGTAAACCTTGTTTCTCCACGGAGACCCCACAGCCTTGAAGGCAGATGTCAGCCTTAGTAAGGTGACTGCTGGTGGCCCAAAGGTTTCAGTCAAGGTCACATTTTCTCATGCTGTGAGGTCACTGAAGCCCCCAAAGTGGGCGGAGCCTCTCAAAGAGAAGGGTTGCAAGGCCTCCACAAGAACGCCATGGGATTGACTGGCATGAAAAGGCTAAAGAAATGGGTTCGTTATTTTTCACGCTGCCGTTGCGAAAAGCAAGGAGCAAAAGAGGTGAAGCATTCTGCCTGCTAAATGCTGTTCAGTTTAACACCCCTGCAGACATACCAATATGTCACTGTCAGTTCTCAGGCAACTGATTTGCCTGTAGAGTTTGATGAGAAGTGGGTGCTTTCTCTAAACCCCAAGGCAAATCCAAAGTCATTTGAAAAAGGGGACCAAAAAGTTGATTCTGGGGACTCAGGTATATAGACAACCTTTATTTGACTTCATTCTGTGCAGCCTCGATGTGGAGTTTGCTTGTGTGTTTTTTTAAAGTGGTTTTATTGTGGCCAGCAGACAAGGCCTGAATGCATCAGAGATCGCTAGGGCCTCTGTATAACACATTCTTAATAGTTAATTATCAAAAAAAAGGAGCTGCCGGTACCCTTTTAACTTTCTTCTGAATGCGTTTTCAATTTGTTTCCTGGGTTATCTCTCCCACCCAGGCGCATTGACGATGACAAGGGAAGAACCCACGAGCTGGAGCATTCCGCCATAAAATGTATGCGAGGGATTCTCTACTGCTACATGCGCCAGGCTGATAAGGTAAAAAAACATTGCCGCGCAGACCACAAGCACGCACTTAATTCTAAAGGATTAGGTTAATTGTCAGCGCTTAAAATGTTCCGAGCAGGAATCAAATTGAAAGGGGCATGGGCTGTAACGCCACAGTGTACATGGCCGGCTAGGAAAGGTCTGTTCCCAGACTCTGGACCTGGAGCATTACAAAGCTGAAGGCAAAAAAAGCCCTTGACACTGTAAATCAACTCTAGAATTCATTTCAGAAAATTCATTCTTTTAGTTGTTCTTGGAACAGAAGCCCATGACAGAGAAAAGCTCACTAGTTTCAGAGGTTTGGTCCGCAGTAGAACAGCTAGACTTGAGTCCAGTAGCACCTTAGAAACCAACAAGATTTTTAGAGTATAAGCTTTCACGAGCCAAAAGTATCCAATGAGGGGAGCTTTGACTCTTGGACAGATCTTTTTAGCCCTTAAGGTGAGGGGCTGCAGTGGCTCAGAGGTTAAGACACTGAACTGTAGACCGGAAGGTGAGTAGCTCGGAAATTCCAGACCCGAGTGCCGCGTGACAGAGTGAGCTCCCGTCTCTGGCCCCAGCTCCTGCCAGCCTAGCCGTTCGAAAGCAAGAAATTGCAAGTAGATTTTTAAAAAAAGCTTCAGTGGGAAGGTAACAACATTCTGTGCACCTCGGCATTTAGTCATGCCGGCCACATGGCCACGGAGACATCTTTGGACAGTGCTGGCTCTTCGGCTTGGAAACAGAGATGAGCACCGCCCCCTAGAGTAGGATTCGGCTGGCTTTTGGGCAAGGGAAACCTTCACTTACCTTTTTAAAAGTGCTATTGGCCTCGAATCTAGAAGCTCACTAATATCACAGATGCATCGCAAATTTGTATTGTCAAGAGAAGCACTGGGATGCATGTCGAAGCTGTACAGTTAGGAAGGGTTTTCTGTGAGTTCGTTCTGACAATACAGGAGAGGCTGACTTGTGCCTAAAGTACCGCACACGATGTGAGCAGTGTGATACGGAAGCATCAACTGAAACATCTCAATCCCCAACCACCAAGGAAGCGGGTCATTTCATGCGGTGGCGCAGTTCCCACGTGGCATTGCTTCTATGAATAAACTGCACATGTGCGCTGTGTTTTTTGCCTAAGCCGGACCGCACTGTTTGGAACGGATGCACATGTAGGGATTCACACATTGCTACCATAGGTTCTGAGAATTTATATGCTGGCTTGTGTGCACATACTTGGACTTAGCTTCACTCTCACATAACGTTCCAGCACAAGCTTTAAAACCAGTCCTTTGGTGAGCAGAAGATGCTTTCCGCATGTGGAAGAGCCCCTTTGGATCCAGCCCCTCGAAGAGTAACAGATTGCTTTGCTTCTTGCAAGGGTATCATTCCCGGTAGTTTGAGGCAGCGTGGTGTAGTGGTTAGAGTGTCAGGCTGGGATCTGGGAGACCCAGCTTCAAATCCCCGCTTGTGCCGTGGAAGCTGGCTCGGGCGACTTCAGGCCAGTCACGCACGCTCAGCCCAACCTGCTTGACAGGAGTCCACTGGTATTACTTTGTTGTAAGCCGCCTTGAGCCCTTCTTGTAGGGAAGGGGCAGCCTAGTAAAGCCAATTTAATAAATAAATAAAATTTGTGGCAGGGTGTGAGCTTTCTGAAGAAGTGAGCAGTGACTCACGAAAGCTCACAAAAGTAAAGGTTTCCCTTGCTCGAAAGCCAGTCAAATCCAACACTAGGGGGCAGTGCTCATCTCCATTTCGGAGCCAAAGAGCCAGCGCTGTCCGAAGACTTTTCCATGGTCATGCGGCCAGCATGACTAGACGTCGCGCACGAAACGCTGTTACCTTCCCACCGACGCAGTACCGGTTTATCTGCTTGCAATTTCTTGCTTTCGAACTGCTAGGTTGGCAGGAGCTGGGGCCAGAGACGGGAGCTCACTCCGTCAGGCGGCACTAGGGGCTGCCACAAATTATGAATTTGTCTTTAGGGGGCCACTGGGCCCTTGTTCTTCTCTACTGCTACAGATAGACTAACACGGCCACCACCCACCTTGATCTGTCTGCCTTACGGGGTGGTTGCAAGGCTTAAACAGAGAAGAGGAGATCGATGTAAGCTGCTTTGGGTCCCCACGGGGGAGAGAGATGCAGGATATAAAGGAAGTCAAAGAAAATAGATAAAAACCTATCCCCATTAAGCTTTTTTTTAAAAAAAATAGTATGGATGTTTAAGAACGCTTTGAGATCACGTTGTTTAAAGGATGATACTCCTGACATCTCTGTCTTGCTTTTCGGTTCACTGCCAAAAAAAATCCAGCGTGACATGGTCTCCTTTAAATAAAGTATCTGTCTCTTTCCAGTGTGGGCTCGTATGACAAGGCGCTGTGCAACCGGCTTTGATAGAGAGAGATTATTTATGAGCCCGGTTCCCCCAGAGAATCATGTCTTGCGCTTCACAAATGGAGAGGTTTTCTTTTCATTATTTTAGGGTTTCTTCTTCTTCTTCTTCTTCTTGTAATTAAGTTGGAGCTTGTTTCATGAGGGTCAGTCTTGACAGTCTGTTAGGATTGGATGAAAATGGAGAGAATACCTTTGCATAATATCCTTTGAAAATCTATTTTCCGAATAGCGTTTTCGCAGAAGCAAACGTAGTCACAACCGTTCCCCCCCCCCCCCATGGATACACATCTCAGCATGAAAATAGCTATTTTAGAAATGACGTCTTGCATGTATTCAGAGTTGTTATTAGTTTACTGGGGTGGGGGGTAGGGAGCATGACACATCATAAACTGTGGTTCAGCACTGTTCTGTTGGGGGCTGGGTGGGTGAATGGTGCACAGAACTGCTTGTGGTGATCTTTGGATTCTGGTCAGAAGTGAGAGAAGAAGAAGAAGATATTTGAATTTATACCCCACCCTTCACTCGGAGTCTCAAAGCAGCTTACAAACTCCTTTCCCTTCCCCGCCCCACAACAGGCACCCTGTGAGGTAGGTGGGGCTGAGAGAGCTCTGACAGAACTTCCCCTGAGAGAACAGCTCTGACAGAACTACGGCTTGCCCAAGTTCTGTAAGTGGAGGAGTAGGGAATTAAACCCGGTTCTCCCAGATTAGAGTCCATGCATTTAACCACTACATCAAACTGGCTCTCTGTCAAGTGATTCCTCTTCAACCTACCCCAAACTGGTTCAGTTCAGTCTGAAAGCAAAATGATTTCCAGAAGGGCATTGTGGCAATTTTGGCAGCTGCCCCATAGTTTTAAAAGTAGAGTTATCTGGCCATACTGATGCCATTGACATCCTAGTGAAGCTGTAAGAGGACATAGTTAGCGAAACCCTACAGCCCTTGAAGCAGCTTAAATACTTAGAGCTGTTCTTTCTTTTTTCATCTTCATTTTTTGTATTCAGCCTTTCTTCCTTGCAATTCAGGATGGCATTCATAGAATCAAAGAGTTGGAAGGGACCTCCAGGGTCATCCAGTCCAACCCTCTGCACAATGCAGGAAATTCACAAATACCTCCCCCTCCACACCCACAGTGACCCCTGTTCCACGCCCAGAAGATGACAGAAAACCTCCAGGTCTCTGGCCAAGCTGGCCTGGAAAAAAATTGCTTCCTGACCCCAAAGTGGTGATCAGCATTTCCCTGGGCGTGTCAGAAAGGGCCACAAGAACTAAGCACTGAGGCAGCCCTTCCTGCCCTCTCTCTCATGATCTGCCTAAATTCACAGAATCAGCAAGCTGTCAGATGGCCATCCAGCCTCTGTTTGAAAACCTCCAAAGAGGGAAAGCCCACCACTTCCCAAGAAAGCCTGTTCCATTGAGGAACCGCTCTAACTGTCAGGAAGTTCTTCCTAATGTTTAGCCGAAAACTCTTCTGATTTAATTTCTGGGGCCACAGAAAACAACTCCACTCCATCCTCTATATGACAGCCCTTCAAGTTCCAGGTGGTCTCCCATCAAGGTATTAATCAGATCCTGACCTGCTTAGTTGTGGCAAGGTTGTTGCATCAAGTGCCTTCAACCCGTGCCCTGGCCTTCACATGGGTTTTATTGTATATGCCATTAAATGCCAACAATGCCCTTTGGTTCTCTACATAGCTACATGGCTATGTAGTTACATGGCTGAATAGCAGGGGGTTTGGAGCCATGTCTGGGACTAGGATTGCCCACTTCAGGTTGGAAAATTCCTGGAGATTCTGCGGTGAAGCCTGAGGAGTGCAGAGTCTGGGGAGGAGAAGCCTCAGCTGGATACAATGCCACAGCTGGATACAATGCCACAGAGTCCACCCATTTTCTCCAGGGGTACAGATCTCTGTTGTCTGGAGTTCAGTTGTAGTGCTGGGAGATCTCCAGGTCCCACCTGCAGGCTGGCAACCCTAGGGGTACCACTTGACTTGCATGATTTGGCTAGGCCTTGTTGCTTGCTACTGTTCAACAGCAGCCATCCCATGAAAGTCAGTGTAGTATAATGGTCACAGCTTCAGAGTAGGTGGATAAAAAGGAGGAGAGAATAATGTAAACTGCTTTAGTCCCCACTGTGGAGAAAGACCATAGTTTTCCTCAGTAGAAGCTGCAGGGGGAAGGAGATGGAAAGCTGAAGACAGAGTGGCTGTTGGGTGGGAAGGAGATAGCGATGCCAACTCCAGGTTGGGTAATTCCTGGATATTTGAGGGGTGGAGCCTGGGGATGGTAGGAATTGAGGCAGGGAGGGACTTCAGATATAATGCCATAGACTCCACCCTCCAAAGCAGTCATTTCCTCCAGGGAACTAATGATGCCAACCTCCAGGTGAGGATTAGAGAGCCCCTGGAACGACAGCTGATCTTCAGATGACAGAGATCAGTTCCCCCAGAGAAAATGGCTGCTTTGAAGGATGGAGTTTATAATATTCTACCCTGCTGAGGTCACTTCCAAGCTCAAACCTCATCCTCCCAAGTCTCTACCCCCACATCTCCAGGAACTTCCTAACATGGAGCTGGCAACCCTAAGAGGAACTGATCTCTGTATTTGGACCATCCCTTCTCCACCATGGAAGCAATCACACCCTCTCAGCCCAACCTACTTAACTGGGTTATTTATGAGGACAGAATTGAACTTAGGAGAACATTGCAAACCCCTTTGGGTCTCCACTGGGGGACAAGTGAAGCAATTACAGGCCTAAAACCTCTGAGTGGTAGTGGGGGCAACCATTAGAAGGGAGTTCTCACAGTGCTTCCATGGGTTATATAGATCCTTGCATAGTTGAATTTAGTTTTGTCTCAAAACCCCCCCTAAGTGGGAAATAGCCCTCTCATGACTAGAAGCCACCATTTACATGAACCAAACACTGATTCTATATGTTCAGCGTTTGAAACGCACATGCCTGCAACCAGCGAGGGAATTTTATGCCAGGAAGAGAATGCATAAAAACCATAACAAATAGGAGAGCGAACGTATTCATTAGTTGATGATGAAGCTATTTAACAAGCCTATAATTTGTCTACCGAGGCTTGACATTGCACATCATTATCAAGAAAGATCTTTTCAAATGTTATGCTACAGTAGATGTAATTTCATTCCCCAGTACAAAGGAAGTAACTAGCTAAGCTAATGGTGCCAGTCATTTATAGCATGGAAGCATAAAAACCCAACTCTGGTTTCCATATCAAATAGATTTAATATTTTTTTCCTGACTAAGTAATCTAATATACCTAACTGTTATGCCATGTTTTATATTTTCATTTTACTTCCTTGGCCGCTGTCAATACCTTGGACACCTGAGACTGAAGGTAGTGCAAATCAGTTTTGCTTAATCGTAACTGTAGTGTGAGTGAGATGGCAGCCCTGTGCTGTCTTTAATTTTAGTTCTCTGGGCTTTGGCTAATCAGACCCTAAATTTCTTCTGTCACCATAAGCCCGGTTTGGCTTTTTACGATCATCAATGTCATACCGGAGAAAGATCAGAACAAAGAAGAGAAACAAAAAATAAACTAGCAAGGATTATTTATTGACTGGTACCTTTACGATTTATTTACGTTTGTATCCTACCCTTTCTCCAGCAAGCTCAGGGGGGATGTATAAGGGGTTTATCAGCTTTGATCCTCACTGCCGTCCTGTGAGCAGGTGAAACTGAGCTTGTTGTCTTTGTCAGAAGAGTGAAAGATCAGTGAGACACTGGAGGAAGCTATATAGGGTTTATGGTCAGTGGAGGTGGCAGCTGGTGAAAGAATAATGAATTGTAGGGAGTGGTCTGAACATCGGCCAGTCCCTGTTTGGATTTCTGACCACTAGGAAAAGACAGTCTATATGTCCTTCAAAATTGTCCCCATAGCGAGACTTCCGGCAAGACTTGCGAGCATGGCGGACGTGCTCCTCCGCATCTGTGGGGAGCGCGATCCGTACCCGGCGGGAAGAAGGGGCTCTGGACTGGTGCCGAGCCCCCAGAGACCCCAGTGAGGGGGCTCTGCCTGGGGTGGCCCGAAGGGGATCTCTCCCTACGGTGGCGACCGAGGGATAGAGATCCCTTTTCATCACCCCCATAGGTTCCCCCGCCGTGGGAGCCGTATGGCTGAAAGCGCAAATCCAAGAAGCAGCAGAGAGTGCGAAGCAATGAGGCTGGAACTGACAGTTACGCATGGAGAAAACGTGAGTCTGAAGTAAGAAAAGCAGAACACAGCGGGAAGACAGCGGGAGGAGTGAAACCCCCCCCTCTCCGGGGCTAGTGTACTTACGAGACTCTTTACGTGGCGTTACTGCAGGAATAAAAGCCCATCCGCCTTGCTAGATGGCAGCATCGCTCACTTGGAGATATAAACTTTAGAAGGACATAAGTGCTGTTTGAAAATTTGCTCCTTTCATTCATCTTATCTATCTATAAACAAAGAGCGTAGTCTCAACAATGAAGGGGAAACCGAAACCTTCCCCCAAACTAGGAAGTACAGCTCCGAGTTCAAAGGTTGATACCATGGAGATGAGTGCGGTGTTCTCCTCGTTATTGCGACCTCTAGTGGACCAAATGACAGCTCTCAACGTTAAAATGGACAAAATGCAGCCAGAACTAAAAGAGTCGAATAAAACCACAGAGAAGCTGCAGCGAGAACTTCTGGAAGTAAAAACTTCAGTAAAAAACCAAGACGCAAGACTACAAAAGGCAGAGAAGGAAAAGTCCTTCCACCACGATCAGCTTTTGAAATTACAAATGGATAGATCGAATTTTTTTCCTAAGACTTCAGAATGTGCCAGAAAACAGGAGAAGACCTTAAAAATTTGCTAAGTGAAGCACTTGAACCAGTGACAGGCATGAAAGCAGCGGATATAAAAAGCGATATGGATATGGTTTACAGAACCTATCCAGATTACACTAAAAAGAAAAGCCTGCCTGGTGAAATTATGATAAGGTTCTCCAAAAAATCTACAAGAGACGTGGTGCTTAGGACCACAAACAAAGCAGCTCTGAAGATCCTGGGAGAAGAAGTAAAAGTGATGAAGGATATCCCATTTGAAATAAGGAAAAGAAGGAAAGCCTATGGAAAATTGACATCTTGGCTCCAGTCTGAGTCTATCATCTATTGTTGGAATACTCCAGAAGGACTATGCTTCAGCATCAAAGATAAGAAGTATAAGATTGACTCTGTTCAACAAGCGAAAAAATTTCTGGAAAAAAGCAAAGAGCAGAAAACTGGGAGAGACTCAGATGGTTCACTGGCCTTGCAAGAAAGCATGTATGGATTTGATAGCTCAAAGAGTGAAGAAGAAGTGTCTGACTCGGAAAAGGGAGCTGCAGCTCCAAAAATAGTTGAGACTGTTAAGACAAGAAGAGGACGAAAGAAGAAATAGTGATTAAACTGTTTTATTAAGCATTGCACTTATGTATTATAAATGATTTAATTAACCGTATTTCTCTAGGTGGGCGTGTCTGCCAAATAGTTTTGATAACTTTTATAGTAGCAGTAACAAGTAATTGAAATTTATCCAAGGTTTTAAATGCTTCATAATTATTTTATGTAACAAGGTAGTATTAAGCAAATGATAAAGTACTCTCTGTATAAGGTATATGTAGCTTAGATTGTAGCGTTATAGTTGTAGTCATAGAGAAAAATCAATAAAAAATTTATAAAAAAAAAAAAAATTGTCCCCATAGCATGACAGCTAGAACCCTTGTCATTGTTTTAAAATGAAAGCTGATTATTTGGTGTATTTTCGGCAGAAGTCAGTCCCACCAAACTGAGTAGATATTTGCTTCCAGACAAGTGTACATACCCTTGCATCCTTAGTTGTGTAAACAACTTTGGGTGCATTAAGAGATTTGAGGCTCGCAAGGAAGTTCTGGCTACAGGAATTCATTTTGCACATGTTCATAGCGAATCTATATGATAGTGAAGTGTGGCCCCCATCTGTGGATATCTAAATCCATGGATTGGGGCCACAATGAAACTAAACTGATTTTCCTGCAAGCTTGGAGGATCCCCCCCCCCCCCCCCAGGTTTGCAGAAAAATCTGAAACCTTAAAAGAATGCATTGGGGCAGTTAAATTCCCCCGCAAATAAAATATCATGTTCTGCTCAAGCACAGATCCCCCCCAGCGAGTCTTGCGGGCCCACACTTGTTCTGTCACAATATCCATCAAATGTTTGGTGGCAATTTGGTCATTCCCACTGCCCCCAAAAAGGCTTTGTATCCTTTACACCAGATACTTTAAAACAGGGGTGGCCAACCTTACTTAACGTAAGAGCCACATAGAATAAACATAAGAGCCACATAGAGATGTCTGAGAGCCGCAAGACAGGAACAAATATCACACACACGTGTTTATTTTTAAAAATATGCAAATTTGCTTTTTATTAACGTTAAATGGGACTGCCAAAAATAAAAACAAACGAGGAAAACCAGTTATAAGAAAGAGAGAGAGAGAAACTAGGAAAGCAAATAGATGGGAGGGAGGAGGGAAGGAAGGAAGGAAGGGAGAAAGAGAGAAAAAGCATGCCTCCCCTTTGCTTCCCCAGCCGCCCTGCCAGGAGCCGCACAATATGTGTGAAAGAGCCGCATGTGGCTCCCGAGCCACAGGTTGGCCACCCCTGCTTTAAAACGTCCAGAAGAAGTCACGAAATGTGTCAGAGATTTTTCAGAATCTGGTTTAGTTCAGGAAGCTACTCCCTAGATGTTTGTGCCAATCGGCGGAAAAAAGATGCTGAATGTCTTTTCTTGTTCAATATAAACGCTGTAATGTTTTCATTAATTCCCCAATAGCATCCCCTCTTAATCACTGGAGTTTGTCAAGCTTGTCTTTTCGCTTAGTGTTTTTAAATTAGTTGTCTCGTAATAGTTTCAGCTGCTCAAAGCACCATTTTCTCAAAAAAACCCACCCTTTTGATCTCTTTGTAGTTGGTCTTTTCTTTCTGTCGTCCTTGAAAATTCCGTGCTCTGATCTTGTGTATATTGAGGGTGGATGCAAACGATAAGAGTGCCGGATTGTTATTTTGAAGCCCATATTGCTTTGCTTACCAGCCATATTGCTTTGCTAGCCAGACTGTACCTTTACACATTGAACGGTGTGTTTGATTATGGAAGGTCTCATTTAATTCAATACTAGGAATATATTAAGACCTTTGGATCTGGACAACAGGCTGCGGATCCAGGGGGATGAACTTGGGTGCTCCAAGGGCCATGGATTCTCTGGGTGCAAGAGGGCCCAGTTTCTGATTCCATACCAGTCCGCTCAAGATGTAAAGGGAAGGGGAGTGCATGACTCAATGGGCCATGATTTAGTAGTACGCCACTCGCTATGATGTAGAAGGTCCTAGATCCAGTCCCTCCCACTGAAGGATCTCAGGTAGCAATTGCTGGGAAAGATCTTTCTCCCAAGCGTCTTAAAGAGCCTCTATCAGTTACAAGGAAGAGAGGAGGAGGAGGAGGAGATTGGATTTATACCCTGCCCTTCACTTACCCAAAGGAGTCTCAGAGCAGCCTATCCCCTCCCCTCCCCACAACCGACACCCTGTGAGGTAGGAGGGGCTCTTTCAAGAACTGCTTATGAGAGAACAGCTCTGAAAGAACTTGTGACTGACCCATGGTCACTCCAGCAGCTGCATGTGGAGGAGTGGGGAATCAAACCTAGTTCTCCCAGATTTGAGTCCGTGCTCCTAACCACTACACCAAACAAGGAGGATGGATCTTACCCCTTCCTACCACTCCACTGAGTAAAGTTTATTTATTAAACTATTTATACCTCACATTTCCTTTTGGCTCAAGTTTGAAGCCTTCCTCTAACTTAAGCGGCTCTTCCACTGGAGGGAGAAAACTTTAGTTGGAGGAAGGTTTCTTAAACTGGAGGGTGGTTGGATCCAGCCCAGCAGTCTGAGCTAGATAGACCAGTGATCCGACTCGGACGAGAGAAGCTTCTTACATTAATATACTTTGGCATGTTCACCTTTTTGGGTGTGGAGGTTATTGCGCTTTACCGTCTTTGCAAGAAAGGATTTGGTAATCCATGCACTCAAAGGCAATAATTATGCTGAAAAACCATAGAAGAGATGGGGGGGGGGGGATGTTTAGAGGGAGGGCAGACAGAATTACCACAGACATTGATTTAGCTTCAAAGCAGTAGCAGCAAATAAAATCAGGGTGAAATCCATCCAAAACAATAGTGAATGGTTTTATAATGCCTGAAGTCTGATGTCAGCAAACAGTTGGTATGTTTTAGCATTACCAAGATAATACAGGACTTAGGTCTGCTTTCCTCCAATGCCAAGGGTTGACTCAGAATCCTAATTTTTGTTGTTAAGCAGTGATGTGTTCGGAGTTTGCCTGATTCATTGTCTTTTATAATGTTACACCTTTGGTTTTTGTTTTAAAAGCTGATGGATGCCACTGGTCATAGTAACCATTTCTTGCTTACGACACACATACAAGACACATTGCTGTGTATGTACCGATATGTATGAAGAGTTGTATTAGGTCTGGGGTAAAACAGTGGAGATCGGTGGGTCGGAATGATTATTCCCGACGATGATGACAAAGCTTCGATGTCAGTCCTCTCACAAAGACTGCTGCCTCTCTAAGTGGTTGCAAAATTAGTAATTTTCACCGACACGCTAAAGTTAATGAAGTAAGCCACTCAGATAATGGGACTCCATCAAAGTTCATACGTTCTCTATGCAGCTGCTCTCTGGAGGGGTGGGGGAAGGAGCTGTTCTAGGTTATGAGTAGATTATGTGTGTAGATTACAAGGTTTGTTGGGATGTTTTTATGTCCCCTATATTCTCTTTGAGGAGAGAGCAGAAGCAGACTTCGAGTTGCATTCTCTTTACATACCTCCTCACTAGAGGGAACCTCCCAGAATCATTAGAGAGCCAGAATTCAAATAACCCCAGGCTATCGTGATTTGGTTGTTCTGTGCACCTCAGCATTTAGTCCTGCTGGCCAAATGACCACGGAGGGGTCTTCGTGCAGCGCTGGCTCTTTGGCTTGGAAACTGAGATGAACACTGCCCCCTAGAGTCAGATTCGACTGGCTTTTGAGCAAGGGAAACCTTTACCTTTACCTTTCATCCCTACAAGCAGGGGAACTCCCTCTGCGGGAGCTCAAGATCCACTCCAGATCACTCTCCAGGGAGAACCCCAGGGGAAAACAATGTCTGAACAGCCCATGAAAACGAGCATTTGAAGGCAAGATCAGTTGACGTTTATATGAAAGGAAACCAAAACATGAAAGGAAACTGCGGTTTTTTGGTGGCAGTAGGAAGGTAGCCCTTCAGTCCACTTGTGTTGTAAACACTGGGTTCTTAAATCTGATCTGGAAGAAAACATGTTAGGAAATGGTCTGATACATACTTTGTGCTCATTCCCATTCAAAATTAGGAGACTGGCAGTACGATCCAAATAACCTTTCCTGGGCGTAAGCCCCACTGAATAGACCTCACTAGATTCTGAGCAGACCAGTTTAGGATTGCTTTCTGGGTTAGAAGACATATGGGTCTGACCTCTTGTTATTAAACTAATGGTTAGTCCATGTGACTTGTGATACTAATGAGGTAGAGGCTTAACCATTTATGTGGTTGTTGGGGATTGTGTATCATGTCTGTCTTGTGCTTTTTCTCATTTCCTCCCCAAAGGTTCAACAATACAAACAAGACCCTAAGCCCTCCAAATGCCTCCATTCTATTTTCGGTGCCCACACTGGCGATGAAGTCTTTTCCCACGATGAATATGGACATCTTCAGGTACAAAACACATTTATTAAGTGACTCTCAGAGACTGATCGGCTCGGAGCAATCTTATTTTCCCTCACTGCTTCTTTAAAGCTTGGAGTTCTTTAAAGATGTGCCAAACTATGGAGCTTGGTAAATTGATTTTTCTGCTCTGTGATACCAACAACTGCAAGCTGCTTTGTAGGCTGACTCCATGCTGTATGTACGACTGGGAAAAAAAATCAGCACAATAGTTGAAATATTTTCTTTGAAGAGTGGCAAGCAATTGTCAGTACATAAACTTGGCATTAAGAAAACTTTGCATTTATACTGTATTATTACTAAAATATACAACTGATGATGATGGATGCATAGTTTTATCCATGTTTTACCATCTATAGTGGAGAAGAAGAGCCATTAATTAATAGGAAGGATTTTGTAGATCCCCTTACTGCTGTTTATTGAGTTTTTAGCTTTAGTTTTAATTGATGGTTCATGGTTCCATGACTTAATGCATTCACCACAGCTTGCATTTTTCAGGTATTGGGCCAAATGCAGCCAGCTTTTCTGCTGATGAAGGAGGAAGGGTTCACTTTGTGCACCCAAAAAAGGCAGTGCTGGAGACCAGGGACTTACATGGACAGAAGACATGTCACAATGGGGCTATAGTCATTTAGATTTCTGCTTGGTTTCAGATTCATGCAGTCCTAATCAATGTTCCCTCTAAGCTGAGTTAGTGTGAGCTAGCTCACAGTTTTTTAGCCTTTGGCTCACACATTTTTGTCTTAGCTCAGGAAGGATGGCTCCAGAGCAAACTAGTTTATGCAGTAGCCAAATAGCTCACTCACAACTTTAATGCTAGTAGCTTACAAAGTAGATTTTTTGCTCACAAGCCTCCACACTTTAGAGGGAGCATTGGCCCTAATCCTATGACATTGCTTATTTGGATGTCCCATCCTGTTGATTGCATTGACCCACACTATGTAATCCACCTTGAGTATCAGTGAAAAATGATGTTGATTGCATTGACCCACACTATGTAATCCACCTTGAGTATCACTATTGATAAATAGTAGGGTTGCCAAATACCAAGTGGTGGCCAAAGATCTCCTGCTATTACGACTGATCTCCAGGCGTCAGAGATTGATTGATTGATTAGCTTTTTATTCTGCCCTCCCTGCACCGGGAGAAAATGGCTGTTTTGGAAGGTGGACTCTTATGGCATTATACCCCATCGAAGTCCCTCCCCTCCCCTCCCCAAGCCCTGCCCTCCCCAGGTTCCACCCCCAAAATCTTCATGTATTTCCCAGCCTGGAGCTGGCAACCCTAGGTGAGAGTCAGTCAAAGAGCTGGCTGGATCCAGCCCACTGATTAGACCTGGAATAGTACTGTGTGGTTTCTAATGTATAAAATATCTTTATTTCAATGCCTCATTTCATGTTCAGGCATCCGGTTTATTGATTGACGTTGCCCAAAACAACAGCCCTACTTGTCCGCCTATGGCTTCCCAATGCATCCTTTAAGAAAGTACGGTAGAAACAGCAAAGCTAAGAACAGTTTAGAAAAAATCCCGACAGTATTTCCGTGCTGTAGTCAGTATCCCATCTAACGCTATAGATGCAGAGATGCACCTAGAGGCTGGCATGTGCCCAGTGGAATTTTTGACTCTCTGTTCTTTGAACAGCAGACTTGGAAGCCACGTTATGAAGTGCTTCTGAAATTTCTTTCTCGTTCAAAAGTGGTTGGCAAGGAGGAAAAGAGGCAGCCGTTCAAGTATTTACGACGTCTCCTCATGCAAGTGGATTTATGGTGTGATCCTGCGCAGAATTCCTCCAGTCTGAGCCTCTTGAAATCAGTGGGTTTAGACTGGAATAAGTCTGCATAGGATTGCCTCTTGTGCAGTCCTCCAGGGAGGAGAAATCATAATTGGAAATGTTCTTATCACCTAATTCAGGGGTCCCCAGCCTTTTTGAGCCTGCGGGCAGTGGAACACACTCATAAAATGGCTGCCACAGGAGGCAAAGCCAACCAGAAAACGTCAGGGAGTGACTTTATATATATACTAGGAGTAAGGCCTGTTGTGGGAAGAAATACAACGGGCTCTAGAAGGAAGCGCCAGGCTCGTGTCCCGGCTGTGGCTGGTGGGGTGGCAGAGGGAAGGGGAAAATAGAGGAAGGCAAGCCATGTTTATTTCCTTCTGCTTAGCTATAAAGCAGGGCTGTCTCAAGTCCTTTTGCTGCCCCAAGTGGGTAGTTTGGGAGGACAGCCTCATGGTAACAGGTATGGTTCCCTCCACCCCTGACTTATGTTGATTTGGGGCTATGCAGTGGCAGCTAAGGTAGAAAAGCACCTCCTCCTATACCATGTCTTCTGGGTTCCACAGGTCTGGAAAGCAGTTTCATAGCCAGTTATACGGTTACCAACTCTGGGTTGGGAAATACTTGTAGATTTGAGGGGTAGAGCCTGGGGAGGGCGGAGTTTGGGGTGCAGAGGGACTTCAGCAGGGTATAATGCCATAGAGTCCACTGCCCAAAGCAGCCATTGTCTCCAGGAGAACTGATCTTGGTCATCTGGAGATCAGTTGTAATAGCTGGAAAATTTTCTGTAGGGGAAATGATGTGCTGTGGCTGTGGAACATGGTGATTGACAACTCCAGGGACCATTGAAGGGAAGATTGGGATATGTATTTTACCTCAGGACACATTCAATGACTCCCAACAGCAACAGCAAACTGTTTAGAATGTTAGAGGCAAAGGCCAATCAGGCCTCATATGCAAACAACCTCTGTGGCCTGACTGGCTATGGGGGGAGAGGAACAGCAAACTGTTTAGAATGTTGGAGGCGGGACTCAGGCAACGCAGCCAGTGGATAGGGACAGCTTGAGTGACACATCATGGAGCCAACTGATTTAGGAGCGTGTGGAATGTTCAGAAAGTGCCACCCCACTCCTGAATTATATATAAGGAGAGATAACTCTAATAGAACCTCTTCAGCATTTCTGGTCAAAGCTCTGTTTAACAGATGCCTTTAATCTGCACAGCCATTCAGAACCCATGCTGGGCAAAAGCCCCACCCTAAAAAGCATTTGGCAGGTGCCAGGAAGGGTGTTGGTGGGCACCACAGTACCCACGAGCACCAGCTGGGGAACCCTGACCTACTGAACGGGCATGATACAGTGCACTGGAAAAATAGTTGTGGTGTGGTGTATTTCTTTATAGATATCTGGCCATGTACTCCCCTGGTACGGTGCCTTGCAGGGAAATGCCACAATAGTCAATGCCACTGCCTGCTGTACAAACTGAAGAAGAAAACAACTCATTTTCCCCCTCCATAAATCTAATTTGGATCATATACGTTCGAATGCCAACGAGTTGATTCAAATGAATACTTTGCTCTGCAGGGGCTTGGATGAATGTTTTGTTTATTAGGTGCGAAACAGAGACGCTTCACCAGTTACATAACCTCGCACAGTCTGCCTCTGCGCTTTGTCACCGGAGCTGTCACTTGCATACAGCCAAGACACTTCCCCATATGTGTTGATGAAATTAACAGCTTAATAAATCCAAACAGGATTTCCCAAAGGGAAAAAAACCCTGTTCCTTTGTTAACTCTCCATGATCAGATAGATGTGCACCCTGGATGTGCGTTATTGTGATTGTGACCCGCTTTCCACTTCACCCAGCTCCACGGCAAAATAGCCTGAACATAGGAAAGAAACCTGCCTTCCGCCAGCATTCACTTCTGTGCCAAAGGAACTGCTGGCTTAGGTTTTCCACTCTGCTTCAAGGGAGTGCCCCCAGTCTCCCCACACGTGGCTATAAAGGGTTCCATTGACAAGGTGGTGAAGCTTCCCCTTGCAAGCTTGGAAAGAATTCTGAAAATCCAGGCGCAGCGGAACGGGAAAGAAATCTTAGTGAGGGGAAATAATACAAGCAGTTGGTCTGAAGAATTAGCAAACTCGAGCAGTCAAATTCATATCAAGCGTAAAGCAATAGTGTGGCAATAATAATATACTATGTCTAAGTTAGGAGCCAGATATTCCAAAAAAGCTCATACTTACACATTGCGAAATATGTTCTAGTCAAGAAGGGGAGGCAAGAGGCCAAAGTACTACCTGTTGCTCTAAGTAGGTTCCTTCGATGTTCAGTTTATTTAATTCGGTACATAACCAGCACATATCAGTTAAAATAATTTTAAGGGTACAATTGTTAGAATTTAAAACATATATAAAAATATTACGCAGATAAGAATCCACCGTAAATCTAAAATATCCTGGGATAGAAATTCAAAAAACACAGTATTCATCTAATCTACCTCCACTTTCATCTGCTTTACTTGTTCTTTAAGAATCTACAAGCTGCAGCTAAGAATGTTGCACAAATTAGTGTAAACTGGGGGTTAGAATCAGATTCCTTATATGTAATTTTTGCATTGTTTAATGTGTCACCTCAAAACTTAGGCTTTGCTTCACCATTGTTTCTGATCTCCGGTTGTGTCCGCATTTGTACAGACCAGTTCAAATTGCATTGTCCATTGGATGCCCCAGCCTGTCGATTGTCTTCACCTCTTCGTTGTAATCCGCCTTGAATCCCAATGAGAAAGGTGGACAATAAATAACATAAATAAAATAATTAAAAGTGAGAGAGTGAGAGAGTAAAAGCGAGCGGAATACAGTTGCCTGTTTTTGGAGGTTTCAGGCGGAGATTTGGTTCCCACAGCAGGGGTCCAAGCATTCAGGCAGCACACCAGTGGGACTCAGTGGCTCCAGAGCCACATGGAGATCTTTTACATGCCACCCGTGGCTCTCCTGAGCACCACTCCCAAATGTGTTCCTCTGTGTTTCAGGGAAACTGTTAAGGCCCGTGCCCAGTAGGGATTGTGGTTGGCTGATGGTTCCCGTCTTGAAACAGCCGCTGCCAGAGGAACAGAAAAGCTGCGAGGCTCCCTGAGATGTAGGCCTCGTGCTAGGGAAGGAAGGAAGTATGGCTCTTTCGGTTGATGGTAACTGCAAATAGGGTTCTCTCCAGCCTGCAGAGACAGTACCAGTGATCTAAATGATAATCCAGTGGCAAAAGCAGTGGAGAAGTGTCAGAATGGGTACCCCCCCCCCCCACATACACACATACCATACGGTTTTCTAGGCACTGTGCTCAAGGTGCTGGGGACAGGGTAGAAGAAGAGAAGAGATTGGATTGGATTTATGCCCTCCCTTCACTACCCGAAGGAGTCTCAGAGTGGCTTACAAACTCCTTTCCCTTCCCCTCCCCACAACAGACACCCTGTGGGGTAGGTGGGACTGAGAGAGCTCTGACAGAAACTGCTCTCTTTCAAGAACAGCTGTGCCAGAACTATGGCTTGCCCAGGGTCATCCAGCAGTGCAAGTGGAGGAGGGGGGAATCAAACCCGGTTCTCCCAGATTAGAGTCCGCGCACTTAACCACTACACCAAACTGGGTAGCTGAAGGACCTCCCTGTATGATCTGAAGATGTTTTGGATGCCCTTTTCCCTCCATAAATAAGTCAATTAAAATGAATACTTCCCTTTGTGCTTGTCTGATCTTGGTGGGGGGTTTTTTTGGGGGGGGGCTTTCACCTGTGAGCAGCTTTTGGAGTATATGGAAAAGGGAGAGACAAATATTTAGGCCACATAAATATTATTGTTTGCAACTGCGATTAAA
The DNA here is from genome assembly GCA_029233225.1 of Lepidodactylus listeri. NCBI lineage: Eukaryota > Metazoa > Chordata > Lepidosauria > Squamata > Gekkonidae > Lepidodactylus > Lepidodactylus listeri. The sequence goes on from JARCFY010000017.1 coordinate 50,596,891, forward strand.
TCTTTTTAAAAACGTAGATGCCGCAGTGAGTTGTTATAAGCCACACTACCTGGAGGAATTCTCGTGATTGCTGTGCTTTCTAATATCATATAGGTCAGGGGGTCAGCAGCCTCTGGCTCCAGACCCAAGTGTGGCTCAGAACGAATGCAGACATTGCTCTCTAAAAAGAAAATTAAATCTTTGTGCTAAGGTATATTGGAGGAGTAGGTGGGATGCTAGAATAACCGCTATGTGAAGGGAATGGGAGACAAAGGTTTTTATGAGCTTTTTCACGATGCTTTATAGAAAAGGAACTGATACAGGTGAACAGTTGCTAGTAATCTAAGTGTGACCCATGTGCAGCTTTATGCTGGTATACTAAAACTATTGCGGAGGGTGTAGTGGTATGGCGTGGTGGTTAGGAGCATGGACTCTAATCTGGGAGAACCAGGTTTGATTCCCCAGTCCTCCACATGCAGCTGCTGGTGTGACCTTAGGTCAGTTATAAGTTCTTTCAGAGCTGTTCTCTCAAGGGCAGTTCTCGGGAGAGCTCTCTCAGTGCCGCCTACCGCACAGGGTGTCTGTTGTGGGGAGGGGAAGGGAAAGGAGATTGTGAGCTGCTCTGAGACTCCTTCGGGCAGTGAAGGGCGGGGTATAAATCCAATCTCCTCCTCCTCCTCTTCTTCTGATGCTGCTGCGTGTACTTGTTGTGAGACTTGGTGTGTGCCATGTCCTAACTGAAGGACTCACAATAACCAGTGTTCGAGCTGCTGAAAGTTTATGGATTGTCACTTATCAATAATGTGAAACCGTATAGATCCACTTATGCAAATGAGATGTTTCATACTGGCTCTTGGCTGATCTCCTGCCCTGAATTCTGACATTGTTTGGCTCTAGTGGTTTAGTGTCATGGTTAAGTGCACGGACTCTAATCTGGGAGAGCCAGGTTTGATTCCCCACTCCTCTACTTGCACCTTCTGGATGACCTTGGGCAAGCCATAGTTCTGGCACAGCTGTTCTTGCAAAAGAGCAGTTTCTGTCAGAGCTCGCTCAGCCCCACCTGCCTCACAGGGTGTCTGTTGTGGGGAGGGGAAGGGAAAGGAGATTGTAAGGTGCTTTCAGACTCCCTTGGGGAGTGAAGGGCGGGGTATAAATCCAATCTCTTCTCTTCTTCTACTCTTCAGTTATAAAAAGTAGCCAGGCCCTGATGCAGGTACTGCACAGAGAGGAGAGAGTTCATTAAAAATCAAGCCAGTGCCTTTTAGCCAGGTTGAAGCTTATAGACTCTGGTGGACAGGGCACACGTCAATTATTTATCAGCCATGATTGTTCTCGCTCCCTCTGTCAATTTCTCTGTAAACACTAGCATTCTTGACAAGCTGACCATAGGGCTTCTTATTAAAGGGGAGATGCAAAAACAACATGCAGACTGAAGAGGCAATTTTTTTACCTGGAGGGATGTTTGTTTTAACAACAGTCCATTTTGTGCTTTTTTTTTCTCCCTCCCGGCTTCAGATAAATGCTGTGTCGCTGTTCCTCCTCTACCTGGTGGAAATGATATCATCTGGCCTGCAGATTATCTACAACACAGATGAGGTACGAATAAAGCAATTCCCTTCCCTTGTAAAACATGCTGAAGTGTTCATTCAGGCTACATAAATTAAACCAAACAATAGCAGACTGTTTCCTCATGCTGAAGAATTCTTCCAGGATGCAAATTTTTAATGAAACCGGAGCAAACAATTTTCTTCTTACGGCGTGAGGTATAGCGGGAAACCATTTTCTTTCTTTTCCGTGGACATAACTCATGTAAACCAAAGCTGGGCCATAAAACGTTATAGCTTCCAAACAGCATATTTATCCGGGTCTCATATAAACATCCATAAATTTCCGACGACTGCGATCAGTTTGATTTTGTCTTTTCTTTGCCTCAATCAGTAGCTAAAAGTGATATAACCCAACAGGTAACATTTGAGGGTTTTTTATAAAACATTCTTGCCCCAGTCCTTGTATATGCTCTGGTGCATTTATGGAGCTCTTCTGCCTTCAGCGGCTTTCTTTGCTGACTCACAATGCAGTCCTGAGAACAGTTTCCTTGGAGTAAGCCCCACTGAATCGGCCCGATTAGGCCTATTTACGATGGCTTTGTAAGTGTTCTTTACCATGACTTCCATGGCACCTCATTCTTAGAAAGATTTTCTTGAAGCTGCATATCTGCCGTGGAGCACTAAAGTGAATGATAGAGGGGAGCTTCCTACATGCTCTGGATCCCTTGCATTAAGAATAGATGGCAGCATCGGAGTGCGTTTTTAAAAAACGTTCAGCTATGCTACTCAGCAGTGTGCTTGGCAAAATAAACCCCCTCGTAAATCAGGCTTCAAAACAGAAAGAAAAATGCATCCGCCCACTCAAAATCCTATCAAGTACGCTTCCCAGAAGTCAACATATGTGATCAGGCTCTTCCTAATTGGCTGCATTTTGTCCTGCCCGTTGCCTTGTGCTTGCTGTGGCCCAGCTCTCATTTGCATCCACACGCCAGCTTTCTGAACGAGTTTTCTGAACACGTACGTAAACAAATGCATTTGTCTTTATAGACAATCTGCATGACAGTCGGTGGATTGTAGCTAGATACTTTCAAAATTGGTTTTCACTTCCCAGGGTCATATTTTACAGCAAATAAGATGGGGAACCAGGATTTTTTTTTCTTGGCTACAATATACTTGGTTGCAGTTACAAAATGTTCTAGCAGCAGAGAATGAACGAATGCTGGATTCAGTGGCCAGTCTCCTGACAGCTAGGTTTGAATGGAGAAACCCTGACTGAAATCCCTGCTCAGCCTCGAAGCTCCATGAATAGCCCCAGGCAAGTCATTATCTCTTGAGTTAAACTTACTCCTGTGGTTAGTGAAAGGACAACATTAAATAATCCACGGAAGCCGCCATGAGCTCTAGGAAGGGAGGAGGGGATCCTTTCCCCCAAGTCCCAGGGCACTGTGTGGAAGCGGACTATGAAGGAGACCTCCAAGCAGTCATTGAAATATTGGGGGGGGGGGGGGGGGTTTGCTTTCATCCCATTTTCATTCGTAACCTTGCACTTGCCCACTGAGCCCACATAGGCTGAGGACAGACTGGCAATCTGGAGCGGGATGAATGCGGAGGCAATGCTGCGGGGGAAAAACTCCCCGGGGCTGGCCGTTCACACTGGCCAGTGTATTGCGCAAGGATGCCGTTACGGAGCATTCAGACTGCTGCGGAGTGGCCCCAGGTGGGCCGGCCTCCGCAGCTCGTGATAGGGCTGTTTCGGCAATTTGCGCATGTGCGCATGCGCTTATGTGCGCATGTGTGCTCATGCGCTTATGTGCGCATGTGTGCTCATGCGCTTATGTGCGCATGTGTGCTCATGCGCAAACTGGCAAAATGCCGCTTTCGCACTGCCGCCTCCGCTTGCCTCCCGCCTTCTTCCGGTTCACACTGCCTGGAAGCGGGAGGCAAGCGCAAAATGGCCTCCGGTCACCGGTTTCTCCCGGTGTCCTTCTAAAGCGCAAGAAACCCGGCTTCAAAGCGAGTAAGTGCGGAAGGGAGCCGAGGGACAGCTGCGCATGTCTGAACGGGCTCCCTTCCCCCGTTTCCCAAGCGGAGCTCTCCCGGGGCAGATTGCCAGTCTGTCCTCAGCCATAGACTGAACCAGATGATAAATCATAACACCACAGTACTCCATTTAAAAGAACATAAGAGCCATAATTGGGCATATAATTTGTCTTCAGTAGAACAAAGTTATGAGTTTAATTTGTGCTCTCTTATGGAAAATTGCCTTGTTGTATGTAAGGAGGTTGTTGTTGTCATTATTACCGTATTTACCCAAAAGGAAGAGTATCCTGGATATAAGATGACCCCCGCTCCAGAGGCTTTACACATAGGGTTTTAAAAAGAAAATTATTATTGTATGCAAATTTAAGATGACCCCTTCCCTGTTTTAATGGCAGTCCTGGGGAAAATCCCTCGTCTTCCTTTCAGGTAAATGGACATGTAATAATACCCTTAATATTGCATTGTGTGGTACAGATTTAACAAATAAAATATGTGAGATCCTTTTAATGGTTTACTATCTATGCTGCAATCCATGTGTTTGCTTAGATGAAGGCTGTGATCCAAAACGCTGGGCCCAATGAGCTCCGGAGAATTTACTTCTCAATAAACACACCTCGAACTGCAGGGTTGGAAACGTTCATCCTCCTTCAAACAATCCTCTTTTAGATTTAAGGCAGTAGGAATTTATAAAATTCCTCTTGTGCAACTATAAATCATGCTCAGATGTAAAACTATGGTTCTCTCAGCTATCCCATTGCACAGAAAGAGGCAAAATCTATTGCCAAGAAAGGCCGCAGATATTTACTCCCCTAAGTACTATTTCAGTCCGGAACTGTGGCCGAGACAGGGCATGTCGGTATAAAGTTTAGTCCAAAGCTGTCAGGCTTTAATGCTTTCCTAGCACAAAATAACTAAACACCCTAGAGCCGAAGCGCGTAGATCAATTTTCTTACTGCAGTACGGGCCAGCTGGGTATTCCATACAATTACGAGAATTGTGGAATGGTCGTCACTTCTAATCCAGGCAGCTAATGATCTCAGGTGCAGACGGAGCTCTGCACAGCCTGCAGCTGCTCCTCCAGCCTTGGGATATCAAAAAAATTTCCTGCAAGGCCTATAAGATGCTGCACTTTGTACACTTCTGTACGCAAAGCGCATATGCACACCTGATACATCATGGGCTCTCATCCATAATGAGGGATTCCCTGCAAGGAGGGGGCTTGAGCTACCCAGGAAAGCGGTTGTCTTGTTGGGTCAGATCCTGGGTTGTTTCAAGTTCTTGGTCAAGGGAAATCACATGTGTTTCTCTCAGCTCTGGTGCAAGCTGGAAACTGCTTCCGCTCATGCTACAAAAGGGATCCTACATGACTAATGCTTGGCCTGATAATTAGCTAGCTGCCTGCTTGCCGGCCAGCATTCATATGTACAGGGAATCCAACTGTGGGCCAGTTTACACCACCCACCATGGAGCCTGTGTGTTCGTCATTCCAAATAGGCAACGGTCCCCCATGTTGACAAAGCTGTGATCTGACATTTCCATCCTACAATTGATGTCTATTTTTAGCGTATGACAAGAATTGCATCGTTTCTATGGGCCAAGCTAGATGGGTCCCCTGAGTCAATAGCAGAGTCACCCCAGTTTTAATCTCTTTGGAATCAATGGGGTTGAACTGGAGTAACTCTGCATAGGATTGCACTGTACCCCACAAGCATTTTTTCTTAGTAAATAGCAGTTGTGGAGGATCCTGATTCATTCCCATCCCTGGGGTTATTTTTCTAACCTCGCATATCTCCCCAGAGCTGCTGTTTATCTCGAACATGTATGTTTTTTTTTTCCAGGAGGCTTTTGACTGTTTGAGATTGAGAAAACTGGAAGGAGCCCCAGCCCCAGTCCAAATTGGGGGGCTTCTCATGCCCGTTGTTAATAATAATGCTTATTGAGTCCATGCTCATTATCAGATGATAATATTTATAACAACTAAATAGCATATGGTGGATGTTTAGGGTGCTTCACATATATTCTACCTTCGACCGTTATCATATTTTAATATTTACAACAACCCTGTAAGTATTCTTACCCCAGTTTGCAGAGACAGCCCAGACGGTATTACAGGTTTTCAGACGCCTGCTAAGAACTGAGCTGGGCATTATTTGAATGGGTAGATGAGTCTCTTTCAGTACTCTGAGATTTTTGGGGACCCTTTTCTTTCTTTCTTTTTGAAACCATCCTTTCGTTTCACATTTTGACAATTCATTTGTGGAGGATGTCATGCCTATTGAATACAGTAAAGCAATTTGCTATTTAGCCTTTTCCCCCCATGGCGGTAAATGACTGGCCTCTGGTAGTCGACGAAAACGCTGAGCAAGTTGTAAATGGCTGGGTGAATTTAATGGGGTTTGTCCTCCTGTGCAGAACAGCAATAGTAGTTACATCCTTAAACAGCAACACCTCCCCCCCCCCCCTCACCTCCCCTTATTTCCAGTTTCCTATTCAGGTAACAAATCTGCACAATGCCCTGTACTTGTAAGATGCCCACAATATTCCATGTGTGAATGTCATTTCGGAATTCCACATGTAAAATGGCAATTGCTGTAATAATTTTAAAAAATAAATAAATCCGGAGGCAAGATATTGAGCGACAATGGATCGATTTGAAAGCTTGGCGGTTGACTCCAAAGGTATCTTTCCACAAATGGAAGGACTCCTTTCATGAGATATCTGTGGATACTGTTCCATGCAATGGATTCAAGCCTATACCTCAGATGGTTTGTGGAGTGAAAGCCCTGGAAAATTTTTTTAAACAAATTAGTTCGGTCTGTCCATAAACATCAGGGGGAGGCCTTAGCCTCCATGCCCCATTCACTGGTCCTCCAGGGCAGCTGGTTGGCTGCTGTGTGAAACAGGTTGCTGGACTAGATGGACCACTGGTCTGATCCTCCGGGGCCCTTCTTGTGGAAATATGCCCCATGTTAAAATATTAAAATATTGGCCTAGGGCAGGAGTTGCAGCAGCTGATCTGGAATGTAAACAAAAATTCATTCATATGACAAGACGAAAGGTAGTGAATGGCCAAGTTCTCTTGAAAAATAAAAGTGGCAGCCACAAAGCCAAGGTGACTTTGGAATTCCCCTAAAAAAACCCTGTCTGTTTATCCCGCTTTTCATCATTTCCATGTAAGCAGCCAAGTTTCCATGTTCTTCCTCTGCATGCTTCCCACCTCCCCCCACAGTGCCAGGTTTGCCCTGGTTTTCTTCATTTCAGTTTATGAAGAATGCTGTTCAACCTGCGGTTACAGATGCACAGGTGGCAGTCAGCTAGGAAATTTCTGCCATAGGCCGGTTCCCTTGGCTAGGAATAAATCATTCGCAAAACATAATCGCCTGTAGGCCCTGGAAATTGCCAGCAACACCTTTCAGACCTGAAACTGTTGTTACGACCAAGCAAAAGCTAGACAGGATGACAATGGCAGATGTGACTAGGTGGCTGGTTAATATTAGAAGAGGGAAAAAAAGGAACAGGGCAGGAAGCCAATTGGGACTGGGAAATGTAGCATTGCTGTAGCGGTTTTGGGCTTCCCTGTCGTTCTCTTGACATTAACCTCCCCAGGAGAGTTGTGGGGAGGGGAGACTGGCATAGGCATACCCAATGACAGTTGCCAATCAGCAGTGCTGAGGGATAGCAGCCCGAGACTGAGAAGATGAATTTGGACTGGTTTGGAGAAGAAAGGGGCCATCCAGAATTGTGAGTGGAGTCGGCTGTGGGCGAACTCCACCTGAATGCTTATTTGCAACCCTGGTATAAAGAATTAAAACATGCCGTCTTAACGTTTGGTCATATGTGTCTTGATCTAGGCCCGTGTGAATGCAGAGTTGAGGTAGACGACAAGAGCATTTAAAACAGGGCAGCGGCTTTAAATATGGATGAAATATCAGTACATTTCAACCTTTCTGTGTTCCTCCACCCACATTCCCCGTTATGTCTGTCCCCCTTCTTTAGGTTTCCTTCATTCAAAACCTCGTATTTTGCGTGGAAAGAGCATACCGTGTCCCAGATTTTGGTGTATGGGAAAGAGGAAGCAAGTATAACAACGGCAGCACTGAACTGCATTCAAGGTAATTTGGGGGAAAGTTGGTTTTTGGTTCTTTACACACCTTTCAGAGGAAAGATTATGTTATGCGAACTTTTTAAAAAGGCTCCACAGCATAATATTTTAAAACTACTTTGGGGTGAGGTGGGGTGGGAAGATACGTATTGGCTCTATTTAGAGTCAACTAGTTGAGGCTTGTTGGGAGTCACAAAGGGGGGAGATTTGGAAATCTTAAAAAAAAAAACCACCCGAATAAGCTCTCAAGGTTTGGATAAGCTCTCAAGAGCGTGACAAGTTAATTCTCCCACCACCCCTTCCCTTAAACTGACGTTCAGCTGCTCTCATGTTTTCTCTGGAGCATTTTAGTCCTTCCCAGGTCTCTTCTTCCACGTTGGGAAGCAGACAGAGTTGTATCATGCTGCATGCTTGGGGTTATGGAGAGATCCTGGCTGGTGGGCGGCCTGGTTCGGCTACTTTCATTGTCCACATGGGGGGGGGGGGCAGCCATGGAGAATGGCCTGAAGACAGTAGCATTAAAGGACGTTTCACATGTTGCTGGATTTCATCTCCATTTGTACAGCACGCTGGTTTCCATGCTGCTTCTGATCTGAATGCAATAATTTCTGTTCTCTTGGACATAACAAGGGTGCACTGTGTAAAGAACATATCCTGCCTTGTCATTGCCCTCCTCTGAAATGACAGATTACTCCTTCTCCCCTACCATGCGGAAGTGAGCTTCCTGAAGCCACTTCGCTTCCCATCCAGTGATCATTTTAAGTATCAAGTGAATGACCCCCATCGTTTTTAAGTATAACTCTGAAGATCAGCTCTGTGCTCTTCAATTCCAGGTGTGTTCAAACAGGTGTACCTTATGGTTCATGTATCTGAATCATTACAGACTCCTGGATGATATAAAACATCCACGGTCCATCCGCTCCCTGTGTTAAAAATACCAATATTCTTTGTAACTGTGTTCTTTTTTTATTACCCATACCCTTTTGAAATAAAATTCTGAAATTATACGTTACCTCTGTTTGTGCTCCATTAGCGGTGAAGTCAGTAGAACTGTGGCCTTTTAAAAATGACAACTGCAATAATTTCCTTGGGAAAATAGCTAACAAAATACTGCAGACTAAAAGAGAAGTCACAATGACAGTTGTTATATATAAAATTTTGCTGTATTGGTTTGGTGCGTTTATTTCAGTGTGCAGTAACATTAAGAGAGTCAGGTGGGCGCTTGTGTCTGCAATTTTAGGTATTTTGTCACTTCTCCTTGCAATAAAAGTGAAATACTTGTATTAAGTTTAGCTGTTCCCTTTCATTGCTTTGGCACGTGTTAAAATTACACGGGTCATGTTAAGCCAGGACTCTGCACCGTTTCCTTATATCTTAAACTATAACTTTTTAAAAACCGTCACCTTGTAGTCCTTTCATTTGAGTTCAGCGGATATATGCAGGGAATGTATTAAGATCACAAACCAGGAGTTTCTGGTGTGCTTGTGCAGCACAAGCCGAGTATGAGATGTTCAGACGGCAGGAGAAGAGGGGAAACTATATGACAATCTGCTCAGGTATGTTATTGTGTTACAACTGTTGGGGGGGCCTTCCAACTCAGAGCACCCATGATAGCATGACAAAGCAAAGCAAAGTTAAGAGTGACCATCTGAATCAGGAGGAACATCAGCATGAGTTAGACATTCCAGTAATGATATCATGATAATTTGCAGCATGTTCTTGCTAACATTTCTGGATTCCATATTTTGTAGTGCTGAAGAAGGATGGAGATGTTTGTGTTTGATATATCCTGCTTAGATGGCCTTGAGGAAATGTTGCCATCGTACAAGCCAGCACATTCTGCTTTTAAGTTGCTCGACTTGATGGTTTTATTGTTTTAGTGTTAGACCGGGTTGTATTTTTAAATAGGTTAGTCCCCAGGGTGACCAGTAAGCCCAAAGCAGGGTCTAAATTGGATTGTGGGTTGATTAAATAAGTAAATTGGCTAATGTCTTTAAAAGTTATATCTTAAAATTGCCAGTCAGAGCCTTGAAAGCTGTAGGGCTCAGTCAGGCTGGATTCCCCCTCCCCCTCCAGAATTTATGGCACAGCAATAAAATTCTGATTTATAAGCCTACTGAATCTTGAGCTGAGCAAATCTGTAGCCAGTTTACTTTCTGACGAGGTAACCACACAAAGAAGAATTTGTTTCCCACTGACTACGGAAAGTGAATCCTGCTCTTCATTCAATAGGTGGAAGCAGGATTGTGACAGATCACAAGCCTATGATCCGTAGATGTCCATTGTACAGAATCTTAGGGTTGCCAGCTCTGGGTTGAGAAACACCTGGAGATTTTGAGGGTGGGGCCTGGGGAGGGCGTGGTTTGGGGAGGGCGAGGGACATCAGCAGAGTACAGTGTCATAGAGTCCACCCTCCAAAGCAGCTAGTTTCTCCAGGGGAACTAAACTCTGTTGCCTGGAGATCAGTTGTAATAGCAGGGGGGCTCCAGGCCCCAGCTGTAGGTTGGCAAACCCTATCAGGAAGCCAAGCTCTTGTGCCGTCAGTTCAGTACTTGAGTTTCTGCCAGAAACTGATAACCGCAGAAATAGCTGTAGAGAGGCTTCTGAGAGGAGACTCACTAAGAGACAGGAACGGGGGTGGCTGATCAGAACAGAGATCAGGCAAATCTTTGTTGGGCTCCTCTTCCAGCCTTTGTTCCTGAACTGGCCAATGAAGGCAAGATTCTGGCCATCCAAGACAACCAGGGACATCCTAAGCTCAGTCAGTCAGGTGGACTAGGGCAGGCCATTCCTGGAGCTTCTTTTCCCCTGGCCATCACAAGGGCACGAAAGGAAATTTTTCTGATTATAAACTTCCATTGGCTTGACCCAGTAAAACTGGGCTGTGAAATCCATTCAGAATGGTTGCAACCTGTGATTGCATTAATTAAACAGACCTGTCTGTAGCTGCAATGGCGATGCTGTCTGCACGTCTGCAAGGTCCGCACCTGATTCAACGCAGGGCCGAAAGGCTTTGTTTGGAATGCCGCTGATAGTATTCCTTGCACACGCCATGGCTTTTGCTGCTGAATTTTCAGTACAGAGTCTGCAGTCTTCCCACTAACTTTCGATAAACAAGCGTTGTAACATCTTTTTGGAATCTGACGCTTCCCTCCCGTGTGTTCAGGCTCCTGAAATATTCATTTGTCCTGTAACCATTTTGATCAAGCTGTTTCCAAGCATCTGCCGAATACCTCTTCAGAAACATTTTTTGACGTCTCCCATCTGTGCTGCTCAAAATGGGGGTGTTTCTGAGACTCAGTGTCTTCATACTCCACGCCTTAAAAGTCGCCGGAATCTTTAACTTGTTCTCCTTTGTTCTGCAGCTAATATTCTGCTGTCATGTTGTCTGTCCCTATTAAGGTTGTTTCATTTGTTCATCTGCCTGGCTGGCTTTTCTAATGCAACTTTCAGTCCCTAACACCTACGTATGATTTCTTTTTTGATGCTCTTCAGCACCATTCCCAGAAATGCACCGTTTTTGAACACAGGGAGATTTATAAATTGAATACAAAAGGTGTTTCTGAGCATTTCTGAAGCAGGATCCACATTTTGCTAGCTGAGTTGTGTGTTTTGCAGTGCCTTCTAATCTACTTCCTCTGTTTCCTAGCTGCAAATGCCTCCCACGCCCCAGTATCTAGTCTCTTGCGGTTACTTTCAATCACTTAATTAGTACTGGCTAGAAGCCATCAATGTCCTAAATGAATGAAGAGTTCGACATTCGGTTTTCTGTGAGCGATGAACTGCTGGGCCAGGTTGGGAGGCAGCTTGAAGAATTATGGCTATCTCGAAGTTAAGAGTGATCTTCCTTCCGGAGCTATCGTTCATTGCAGTTTTGAAAAATTTAACTAGCTTACAAAGTGCTCTAGGCTTTGATCAGTTCTGTCATGGAGATCCAGAGATAATATGCTTCTGACTGTGTCTTAAGGCAGAGCAGGGAGAAGAAACCCAGGCCTACATCTAAAATGACATCAAGATCACTCTTTCCATATAAAACGCTTAAGGCGGCTCACAACAAAATAAGGGTATATATCAATAAAATACAAAGTATTAAGTTTACCCAATTTTAAAATGGCAGCACAATAATACAATCTTGCATTATTAAGCCAAAAGCAGAAATTTTAAAAATTGTTTGCTTCAAAATTAACTGTACAATTGACTGCATTAAAACTAACTTTACCAAAGTGTTGGATCTGGTGGAGACTAAATTTAGCATGTTCAGATAAAGACGAGGAGTTATTTTGGAAAAGATGGTCCTGTGTATATTAATGGATAGAGAACAAAGTGTAAAATTAGACTCGGATGCTATACTACATGCCAAGATAGGACTGTGTGTAATGTATTCTAGGATAATTGATGCATGTAAACACTAATGTATAGAGAACATATGTGGAAATAAAAGGAAATTAAAAAAACAAACTAACTTTACCGGACCCGCATAAATAAAAAATAATTGACTAGGGGAAGGAGGAGAGGGTGTCTGTGAAACGCTTGGGGAAACAAAAAGGGTTTTTTACATGGTGCTTAAAGCTTAGTGTCGGGCATACTGGTGTACGGAAAGAATGTAAGTCTGGAGACACCACAACCATTAAGCCCTTGTCTTTTGGATGCGATCCTCCTCTCGTCTAATGCCACACGGTGCAGGTCCTCTGTAGAAGAACTCAGCTGATAGTCTGGTAACGGTTCATAAGGAAGTCAACAGTCCTCCAGATACCCTGCTCCCAGAATGTGAAGGGCTTTAAGAACCAGCATTTTCAGTTGTGCCCAGAAATAAATTGGAAGGCAGTGTAGTTCTTTCAGAACTTACAAGGTGTGTTCTATAGGACTTACGCTGGTCAGCAAATGTTGACGTGTTATAAACCAACTGTAGTTGTTTAACTATAGGCAGTTCCATGTGATGGACCCACATAGACCAGAATGTAGCAGTCTAGCTTGGTGGGGTCAGAGCATGGATAGCTGTGGCTAAATCCCATTTTTCAAGAAACGGAATATAGGGTTGCCCTAATTCTGATGACAAGGAGGAAGGCATTTCACTCGGTATAAGTTCTCCCAACAATTTGATGTAGATATGAAGCAAGATGGAACTTCTCAGACTCCATAGCACAACTGTTGAGAAGGTATCCCCAAATCAACCAGGTAAGACCACAATTACCGGTGCTACCAACACCCATTTTGGCCACACCTGTCCAAAACAGTCTTAGGATAACAGTATCATAAGTAGGCCAGGAAAATTAACAGGTTTCTTTCCAAGATCTCTTCTCAGTGAAATGTATCTGTCAGCACAACCAAGGAAATTTCAGTTCTAAAATGAGACTGGAACCAGGATTTAAATGAATCTTACCCAATCTGTTTCCTCCAGGAAAGCTTAACATTGCATAATCATTGCCTCATTTGACCCAGCTGAGGGTATTTGACAGAGGGCAATACATACTGTAGACCATTTGCATCCATAGTCAGCTTTTTGCCCCATAACCACCTCTCTCAAGGTGCTCAGCACTGCATCCTCCTTCAGTAAAGTAGGGATGGGCACGAACCTAAAAATTCCTGTTCAGGGCAGCGCTTGAACCAAACTGAGCCAAAAATTCTCCAAACCAGCCAGTTTTGATACCCGTGGCCAGGAGAAAAGAGGGGATCGCCTGGGAATAGTTAAATGCCTAGCAGCCATTTAAACCATCTGTTTCACTTCCCCCCACTTCGAAAGTTTTTTTTGGGGGGGTGGGGGAGCAAAACCAACAGGTTTAATGGCTGGCCGCCATTTCACCGGTACATTTTGCTTCCCCTTGCTTGGAAGCAGGGGGAAGCAAAGCTGACCAGTGAAATGGCTTGCAGCCATTTAAACCTAACAGTGGGGTGGGTGCACCCATCAGCTGTTAGGCTGAAATGGTTAGCAGCCATTTCACCAGTCCAGGTCCGTTTCACACACACACACCCTGCCCACTTTGAAGCAGGGGGAAGTGAAACAAACTGGTAAAATGGCTCGCAGCCATTCAAACGTAACAGGTCAGCTGTGGACCTGCACTGCTCAGCTGTTAGGTTTAAACAGCCTGAACAGCCCAACCGGTTAATGTCCGCTTAATGCTCCTTCCCCAAACATTGGTTTGAGAACTCCAAACCAGGCCAAGTTCATGCCAAATTTTGGCTTGTGAACCGGTTTGTGTCCATCCCTAGGAAATAATGTGTTCTATAGTGGGCATCAAAGTATACTGTGTTTTATTTTGGACTTGCTGCACATGTCTCCAGAAAGGTTACTCATCTGTTACTCCTTTAGAAGTCTGGCACTGAAGATGGTATCCCATCGAACCAGTCAGTCCCGGTTACCTTAAAGCGTCTTCACAAGATCTTGGACTTTTCGTCAGCAGAAGGTGGCGGAATTGTGTGATTTCACCACCAGCTCTGATGGCAGCTGCTCCGGGCAGAGTTTTGCAGCCAACCTAATCAGCTTTTCCTTGTTGAACCAATTCAAATTAAATCCCACAAGCCTTTCTTTCCCCCCTTGGCACAGCTTCTGAAAGGCTTTGAAACCTATTGGTACGATGGTTAGAAATAAAGAAGCAGTCTCAAATCAATGTTTCACGGTAAGCTGTTAATGAAAATGTTCCAACAGAAAGCTATATTTATAATAAATATGCGACACGCGGTCCAGCAGCCAGGCTCTCCTTGTTTCCATTCTGCTCGAAGCGTCTTCCATGTCATTCTGGCAGAGTCGCCCAGCTAAGGTTGTATTTACATTTGAACTTGATTGGTTTTTCTGCCTCGCATTTAGTATCAGCAAGTACCTGCAGTTCTGTGTGTGCCAGGAGGGGAGGGAAGTGATTTGGGTAAGGATTTAGCTCTTCCTGTTTGAATTTGCGCAGGTTGCCGAACTGCAGAGACCAACATTTAAGAGCATTGTCCCGTCTGCATAGATTTCGGGGTCTGTTTGCATAATCAGCCTGTATCATGGCACTGTACCATCTGTTCGCATGGCCATTTTGTATCGTGCTGCAAAACCCTCTTCCACTGGAAGGACACAGCCAGTCTAGGAGGCAGTAGATTGGATCCAGATTAAACGGTTGATTTCCCTTCCTGCTGCAGAGCCCCCCCCCATGTCATTCTTCAGGGTCCCCTGACCCCAAGAGCAGCCTTTCATGGTGATCCGTGTAGGTTGTAGGGGGGCAGAAAAGTTCTCTGTTTGCTGAGGCTCCAACCCAAAGCGAGTGGCTGTGCTGACTGAAAGAATGACATAAGTGAGCAAAAGAGTGACAGCTGCCCATAGATGCTGGAAGATCACTGTGGCCATTTCAGTAAGTAATTTGTCACCTTTTTCAGGTCTCTTTCCCTCTGAATATTAGAATAGCAAAAGATACGAACACGGTTACTATCTGAGTATTTACACAGTAACTACCTGAGCAGTTAACTGATAATCTCAGGATAAGCTGCGTGCTGAGTGAGAGCAAGCCCAGATGGATCATACACCCACCCACCCACCCACCATTCTTCATGGGGGAGTATTTAATTGAGGACTGGTGGCACTATCCTGTTCACAAAACAGACCTTTTCTGCAGGCCTCAGGGGTGTGTTGATCAAAAATGCCTTGACATCTAGGCTGCTTACTCTGGAAACTGTCCCGATGAGTCTTTTTCCAAGCAAAGTGTGTGCTGTGACTGCAAGGAGTTTGAAGGGGTGAGATGGGCATTTAATCCCACTCCTCCTCCATGAGCCCCTTTCCTGTTTGCACTGCAGAAAACAGAGGCTGGCCAAACAGGGTGGCACGTGGGTTGCCATGACGGTGCAAAGGAGTACTGTGCACCGAATCCATCAGCTCTGGGGAGGAGGCAACGTCTCCATTGTACAGACAGAGCTCTGTTTTGATTAGAGAGTGCCCAGCTCTCCTCTGTGTTTGCAAAAGTTCTCCGTGAGTCATAAGGCTGCGAACATAACTTTCCCTGGAAAGATAGGTCCTGTTTGCACAGAACTCTTGTTTTGCACACTCTTCAAAGTTGGCTTTCGTGGTCAAGGTTTCAGAGAACTGTACTCACCCTTAAATAGCTCAATGCTTTTTGCATAGAACTGCCTCCCAGAAAGGCTGCACGCTGCCCTCTCTCTCTCTCTCTTTTTAATGTCCACGTCTTCCGCAGAACCTTTGGCTTAACCTTTTGGCCGTCACCCTCAGCTGAAATAAGACCTAAGTATTGCTACCCTTTCTTCTCTACTTTTCAGTGCCGTGCTTTTAGCACAGGCTGGATGTGTTCCCTCATGGGGAGTCCCAACGACAGCCTGGCTGCCACGTTCTGCACCAGCTGAAGCTTCCAGATTTGAGTCAAAGGCAGCCCCATGTAGAGAGCATTACAGTAGTCTAATCTCAAGGTGACCATCGCATGGATCACTGTCGCCAGGTTGTTACATTCGAGAAAGGGAACCAGCTGCCTAATCAGTTGAAGATGTTAAAAGGCTAACTTAGCAGTGGCTGCTACCTGGGCCTCCATTGTTAGACACGCTCCCTGCATACCTGTGTTTTTTCTAATGTTTGCACAATAAAACTCATGACACTGAAATTCTTTACTTATCTGTAAAAGAGGGTTGATCAGGCATCTTCAGAGATCTCTGGGTAGTAAGTTAACCAGCAGCAAATATGGTTATTTTTTGGGCCCTGTGTGTGTCAGGGAGACAGATTGAGGGGGCATGGAAGACTGGGAGGAGAAAACGCAGATCCTCAGTTGCTTCTCTGCTGGAACCTTCTGTCAGAATTCAGAATATAAGCTTCTTGCTCTGTCAAGTGCCCTGTACATCTATAAGTACTCGGTAACATTTTTAAAAATGCATTTGGCTAATTAATAGAAAATAGAGAGTGAATATAAATGGGCAATTTTCTCAGTGGAGGGAGGTAAGCAGTGGGGTACCGCAGGGATCAGTACTCAGTCCGATGCTTTTTAACTTGTTTATTAATGATTTGGAGTTGGGAGTAAGCAGTGAAGTGGCTAAATTTGCAGATGTCACGAAGTTGTTCAGGGTGGTGAGAACCAGGAAGGATTGTGAGGCAATCCAAAGGGATCTGTCGAGGATGGGCGAGTGGGCATCAAGGTGGCAAATGGGGTTCAGTGTGGCCAAGTGCAAAGTGATGCACATTGGAGCCAAAAATCCTACCTATAAATACATGTTGATGGGGTCTGAACTGGTGGAGACTGACCATGAGAGAGATCTTGGAGTCGTAGTAGATAACTCAATGAAAATGTCGAGACAGTGTGCAACTGCAATGAAAAAGGCCAACACTATGCTGGGGGTTATTAGGAAGGGAATTGAAAACAAATCAGCCAGTATCATAATGACCCTGTATAAATCGATGGTGCGACCTCATTTGGAGTACTGTGTACAGTTCTGGTCGCCACACCTCAAAAAAGATAAAATGCCAAAAAGGGCAACTAGAATGATAAAAGGGTTGGAATGCTTTCCCTATGAAGAAAGGTTGAAGCGCTTGGGGCTCTTTAGCTTGGAGAAACGATGGCTGAGGGGTGACATGATCGAGGTTTATAAGATTATGCATGGGATAGAGCAGGTAGAGAAAGAGGTACTTTTCTCCCTTTCTCACAATACAAGAACTCGTGGGCACTCCATGAAACTGCTGAGCAGTCGGGTTAGAATGGATAAAAGGAAGTCCTTCTTCACTCAAAGAGTGATGAACACGTGGAATTCACTGTCACAGGAGGTGGTGGCAGCTACAAGCATGGACGGCTTCAAGAGGGAATTAGATAAACATACGGAGCAGAGGTCCATCAGTGGCTATTAGCCATAAGGTATAGATAGGAACTCTCAGTCTGGGGCAAGTGATGCTCTGTATTATTGGTGCTTGATGGTGGGGACAGTGGGAGGGCTTATAGTGTCCTGGCTCCACTGCTGGACCTCCTGAGGGCACCTGGTGTTTATGACCGCTATGTGACAAAGTGTTGGACTGGATGGGCCATTGGCCTGATCCAGCATTGGCTTCTCTTTTGTTCTTACGTTCACACACACATTTTAACAGGTGGCAGTTGACCTTTAAAGATAATCTGCTGAAAATAATAAAATAAACCTACTGTATCATAATTTTTAGCCTCAGTTATTTTTTAAAAGATCCTCTCAGCAAGAAGTAATCTGATGTACAAAGTCAGTCTTCAGGGAAGCTGAATTTTATTTCCAGAGTTACAAGCATAACAAGCAACTTTTCCCCCTCTTCTCTTTCTTCTTTTTCCCCCCTCTCCAGTTCTGTTGGGTTAGCAAAAGCCGCCCTAGAAGCAATTAACGGATTCAACCTCTTTGGCAATCAGGTAGTAAAAATATTTAAGTATTTGTTCATTCTCTATTTTTAATTAACTGCTTATTCAGTAAATTGCTTTCATTGTAGATCAAAGGAGGTGTAATATCCATACGGTAAAGCCTGTTCCATCTTTTTTCTGTCTTTTTTCTGGTGAAGGAAGGATAACAAATTAGTTCGCGCTACTTTGGGTACAGGATTCATAGCCCGTCGAGATCAGCTCTTTCTTCATTTTATTAGGTGTGATTTTTTCCCCCTTCCAGTCGTTTATTTTGCTCTTGTTTTAAAAGTGAAATGTCTAGAATTATCCTGTGTTTTCTTCTGGTCACTTTGACTGACATTAAACTGCACCAGTTGCTTCTATGAACAGCCTCCTGACCTCTTGTTTTCTGTCTCTGGCTCACATCATACTTTCATTAGGTGTGTTGTTTTATAGGTTTTGTTGTAGTTTCTCTAGGGTTGCCAACCTCCAGTTGGGGCTTGCAGATCTCCAGGAATTACACCTGATCTCCAGATGGCAGAGATCGGTTTCCCTGAAGAAAATGGCTGCTTTGGAGGGTGGACTCTGAGGCATTCTACCCACTAAGCTCCATCCTCTCCCCAAACCCCATCTTCCTTTGGCTCTACCCCCGAATCTCCAAAATATTCCCGACCCAGAGTTGGCAACCCTGGGTTCCTCACCCACCCCCCTCCTCTGGTAATTTGCTGGCCATTGAATAGCCAGGCTTTCTCTTCCGACATGTATCCTCTCCTCATAAAATCTGGCTCTGGCTCTTTTCTCTCCCAAGTTAATGAAGATGAAAAGCACAAGGAGAAGGTTGAAGTCCAGATACTCCTGTTCCTTTTATGCCCTCAGAGCAACTGTTGGGTGATGGTTTGAGTGCCGGACCGAGGACTGTACAAACCGGAGGGGGGATCCTCATTCAACCACGGAGCTCAGTGAGATGATCTCGGACCGCCCATTCTCTCTCAGCCTAGCCTACTTCACCGGATTGTTGTGCAGATAAAATGAGTGACAGAAGAATCCAAAATATGCCGCCCTGAGCTCCTTGGAAGAGGGGCTGGTTAGAAAAAACACGAAGATGGGTTCTTTGTGCTCCAGATCAGCAGCTAGTTTTATGGGAGGGCTTCTTTGAAGGGGGGAGATGGACCAGGAGCCCAAAATGCACATTGCTCCATCATAGCCACCAGGGGTCATTTTGAGGGGGAACGAGCAGGAATGGTGTTCCAGGAGTAACAAGCCCAGGAGTAGGGAACCCAGGCATGCTTGCATGCCTGCCCTTTGCTTCCCCAGCCAGCCTGCCACGACAGGTTGGTTGGGGAAGGGGAGGGCAGGCAGGCAGGCAGACATGCCCCCTTTTTCCCCTGAGCCCTCTCTGCTTTTGTGGAGAAACTTGGGGAAGTGTGGGGGGAATTAAATACCTTTCTTTCCCTTCCCCATCTGGGGAAGGGAAAGAAAGGCATTTTAAACATGCCTGGCTTCCCTGCCTGACCTTTTCCTGGTGCCCGGCAGCCGCGGGGCAGCTGGAGAAGATCGGGCAGGGAACCCAGGCATGCTTGCATGTCTGCCCTTTGCTTCTCCAGCTAGCCCACTGCGGCAGGCTGGTTGCGGAAGGGAAGGGCAGGCATGGAAGCATGCCTCCTCCCTTCCCTATCTGAGCTTCTCTGCTACTTCGGAGAATCTCAGAGAGGGGAGGGAAAGTGGGGAGGGGTGTTTCAGTGCCTTTATTTCCCTCCACGGATGGGGGAGGGAAAGAAAGGCATTTTTAACATGCCTGGGTTCCCTGCCCACAGGGCACCTAGAGAAGATCAGGCAGGGAACCCAGGCATGCTTGCATGCCTGCCCGTGGTCAGGGGGTGTGGCATATGCAAATAAGCTATGCTAATGAGTTATGCTAATGAGCTCCTGCACCTCTTTTTCTACAAAGTGACCCCTGATAGCCACTCATGTCTGTTCATTTTGAGTTGGGGACAAGCAGCACAAACTACCCAGGCTGTGTGAATAGATCTTTCTCTGCTTGCCCCTCTCCGTTCCATATTTCCATAATATTATGTGTGGGCCTCTAAGAAGGTCTGGAAGCAAAACTCTTTCCCCATCATGTCGGTCACTTCTCTTCTCTTGAAAAATCACCCTAAAGCCAACTGTTCGATCATGGCTTCTCCTACCCAATTTTTTTTTCTGTGTTTTAAAATGGTCACTAAAAAACAGTGTGTTGACAGTGTGTTATCCCTGTTGAAGTCTGCTGTGAAATCATCACTGGTTCTATTTAAAAGCACAAAAATAGAAAGCCAGATGCAGTGGGAAGACAGCCCAGACGGTTCACAGAAGCACGAAGCAAGGGATAAGTTGCATTTTTAAGAACTCGGTCCTTTAAAAGATTCAAAATGGTAGATGCCGCTTTGTGGTTATCTTCCTTTGAGGCTTTTGATGCCGCTGTCAAGAGGACCATGCCAACGGGCAGAAAGAGCAGTACAATATCTGAGGGCTTATCTGTAAGCTTAAAAGGATTCCACTAACCTTTTAACTGAGATCCTCAAGGTGAGCAGAGGGCAAAGTGTAAACACTAGTGTGGGGGGAGGGTTCATCTTTTAATTTAACAGTGTCTTAATCTGGGGGATTTGGAAATGTATGCATTTACAAGTAACCTCTGGTTGCCCTTGAAATACCAGCTCCCAGCCTCTTTTCAGTCTTGATGCTTCCGCTTTAAAGGGCAGGACTTCTACCGCCATATCGTAGCGTGTTGTGTGTCTAGTTCATCCTGGCAAGACACTTGACGCATGGTTGTTTTTAATTCCCCCCCCCCCCCATGCTCTAAGCCATTCCTGGATACTTCTTGTAGAAAAGCAGGGCATAAATTTCATAAATGTTCAATATAAAGATAGATGTATAGACCTGAGAGCATCTTGCACTCATTCTTAGTTTCAAAAATGTTTAGATTCCGCCCCCCCCCCAACTAGATATATCTCCTACCTGTGATTCAGAATGAGTACCTTAAAACCAACTGTGACGGAATTGAAGAGTTGTGGAATGCAGCAGGTAAACAGAGGAGCTGCAGAGTCACGTGACTGAGAAAGGAGGGGGGCAGAGAGCTCAGAAGTCTCAGGTTGAGGAACAGATAACTGTCAGAGCCGTCAGTTGAGAACAGGCAGTTGAGTGAGGGAATTGAAAGAAGCGGTTGGGAGAGCATTAACTGAAGCACGGGGAGTTAACTGAGAGCTCTGAGGAGAAAGTGAAACCTCTTAGCTCAGTGAAAACAGCCAGGGAACAGTTCCCGTGAAAGAACTATGGCTGAATAATACTCTTAACTGGTATTCTCAAACAGTGCGAGGAGAGTTACCAGAAAGTGGGCAAGTTTGAGACTTCAAGGGTCATAAACACCAAACTCACTACTCCAAGGGAACTTAAAAGGGTGGCTAAAGAAGGGCAAGAGGGAGTAAAGGAGTCTGGGAGAGCTGGGATGTCAAACCAGTAGACTCAGGAGACCAGATAAAGCCCAAAAGGTTAACCACTAAAAAGTGACTGGAGAGTGGCGTCAGCAGAAGGGTTTTGTGAACCAAGTTAACATCTGAATTAACTGCAAGTGACAAGCATACAGGCCCTGTGAAAGTAAAAGCAAAGTAACTTCTTCAGTGACCAACGAAACAAACTGTCCTCTGTATATAAATCCCATCCCCCTGTTGAGTGTTCTGGATAATAAAGATCTGTGCTGATTGACATTTACAAGCACTGGTGCCTGAAGTCTGTGGTAAAGACTATACTGGACAGTGGCCCTCAATATATCTAGAACATATATAGAAAACCCCTGAAGAGACGACTTATAAAGCAAACCCCGAAGAGACTACTGAAATAGGGAACTGGTCAGATATAGAAAAGTGAGACCAATCAGTTACCTCACAACACAGTAACTGAATCCAGTATAAAGAAATATACAAATAGGCAAGGACGATACAGCTCAGTCACAGCCAACGGCTGGGGAGAGGTCACTGGTGTTATACCAACACTGCAGTTTCTCACATCTTCAATAAATTTCAGCAGGTAAAGTTGTTTTAGAGTGTTGCAACAAAGACAAAACAAGTTTTGTGGCGCCTTAAAGACTAACAGATCTATTAGAGCATGATTTTTCATAGTCCAGCATCCACTTTGCTGGTGAAGTGGTTTCTGGCTCACAAAAGCCTACGCTTGCCGTAAATCCATCAGTCTTCGAGGTTCCACAAGAATTGTGTTTGCAGTGGCAACAATAGCGACAACTTGTGATGAGCTTGGCAGCAGCCAGGCTCACCCACGCTCTCCCCTCCCCATTACACGTAGGCTGCAGGCAGACACCTGTTATAATTGCTGAGACAACAACTTTTTAAGTTTTGAGCCCTTGGGCAAGTGGATGCTGTAGGATTTAACCAAATCCTGGATGCTCTAGGAGTTAACAAAGTGACTGAGGGTGAATCTAGAGTGTCCTGCTACAAGGTGATGCCATTTCTAGTTATGCAGCTGAAATCGATGTCATGTGACGCTCCCCCCCATTTCCCCCCACTGCCTTACTGATTGCTGACAGTAGAATGCTGGTGGGGGCTCTCCTGCCAAATGCAAGCAAATGGCAGCCCTAAGACCCACATTCAAATCCCCTCTTTGCCCTGAAGCTCACAGTGTGACCTTGGACCAGTCAGTGTCTCAGCCTAACTCACCTCACTCACAGAGTGGTTGTGAGGGTAAAACTGAGGAGGGAAGAGTACCATGTATGCCACCCTGATCTCCTTGGAGCAAGACTAGGATAAAAATCAACTAAATAAATAAAGTTGTAGGGATGCCCTGCTTTCCCAGAGAGCCAGTTTGGTGTAGTGGTTACGTGCACGGACTCTAATCTGGGAGAACCAGGTTTGATTCCTCACTTCTCCACATGAAGCTGCTGGATGACCTTGGGCAAGCCATAGTTCTGTACCAGCTGTTCTCTCCAGGACAGTTCTGAAAAGAGCTCTCTCAGCCCCACCTACCTCACAGGGTGACTGTTGTGGGGAGGGGAAGGGAAAGGAATTTGTAAGCTGCTCTGAGACTCCGAGTGAAGGGCAGGGTATAAATCCAGTCTCCTCCTCCTCCTCCTCTTCTTCTTCTATAAATATTGATTGTCCAAATAGGAAATGTTCACTTCCCCTCAGAAGCAATAAAGCTAATCTCTCTGTATTCTGAATACATTTTTTCAACACTGAGTCTGTTTTATTCATGCATTTGTGGTTCATAGTTGTAAGGCAGAGAACCCTGTTCCCCGGAGTCACCAGTAACAGCCTGTGCCAGCCGCGTAAAGGATTAGATCTATGGGCCAACCAAATAAGTCAAATAAATAATAATAATAATAACTAGGATAAATCACTGAATGGTGGCCACCATCACTTAATAATATTATTATCATCATTATTAATGTTTACTAGCACCTCATAATGTTGGACTGTTTTTAGATGGTTTTAGGATTGTTTAGAATTGTTTACTTTTATGTGCTTTTATTCTTTTTACGTAAGCCGCCCTGAGCCGGCTTCGGCTGGGAGGGCGGGGTATAAATCTGATAAATAAATTAAATAAGCAAATGAATCATTGATGCAAGTGGAACACGTTCCTTGTTGTCCTGGCAATTGATCTGGGCCGCCAAGCCAGGGCAATTTCTCTGGTTCCTCGTGGTTTCCCCAGGAACTGATTGTGGGTTCATTTGCACTGTTCAGGTGTTCAGCTGAAGGGCACCGAGGACTGCATTTATCCCAGCATCCTGAAAACTACAGAAAGAAACTTTTAAATATGGTTTGGCTATAAGACCAGTGGTCCCCTTCTGCACTCGCGTGCTGCTTATTAGGCATGGCCTCCGCTTGTTCTGTTTAGTACTTGGCAGTTAATTTCCTAGAGCTTTTCTCTAACAAGCTTGTAAAGAAAATAAAAAGAATTAGGTTTTGTTTTAAAATAAATGCTGCTATTTTGCTAATGTGCCAGAAGTTTACTGAGTAGTAGTTCTTTTTGCTTCTAGCCAGTTTCCTGTCAGCCTTGGTTTCAGAAAATTTAACAATCTCTAAAAGCATTAATTTTCTTAGGCAGATTAAAAAATTTTTTTTTTCCAGCCAGAGCATAGTCACAGGAAACGCCTTCTTAATATCACTTACCAAACCCTGTATAGTATTACATTTGTTTCTGTTTTGTGCATTTTAAATAACCCATTGTAATAACCCGTTCTTGTATTTCAAAGCCAAACTTAGGTCAGTAACCCTGAAATGATACATTAAAATGTAAAATTGTGCCACTATGCCCCCTAACCTGCTTTCAAATTGCTCTCAAATGTCTGAAATTATTTATACAAACTCAAGGGCTTGATCAGTAAAGATCTTTAAGAATGGGTGCAGCAAAATCCAGTTGAGCTGTTTCCATCCGTTGCTTTTTGATAAAATTATTTAGTAGCACAGTAAGAAAGTGAGAGCCAGTTTCCCAGGATCTAAAGTAATATGTTAAGAAAAGAGGAGGAGGAGATTGGATTTATACCCCACCCTTCACTCGGAGTCTCAGAGCGGCTTACAAACTCCTTTCCTTTCCCCTCCCCACAACAGACACCCTGTGAGGCAGGTGGGGCTGAGAGAGCTCTTTTCAGAACTGCCCTTTCAAGAACAGCTCTGACAGAACTATGGCTTTCCCAAGGTCATCCAGCAGAGATACTAAATGACTTCTTTGCATCTGGGTTCACTGTGGGGTACATACCCGCACTAGAACCCCCGTTTTCAGAAAGGGGATCTAAAGAACTAGGTCTAGTTGAGGTGACGAGAGATGACATTCTAGGATTGTTGGGCAAATTAAAAACCAGTAAGTCTCAGGGTCCAGATGGTAGATGCCAGAGGGTTCTTAAGGAACTCAAATGTGAAACTGTTGATCTACTAACAAGTATGTGTAAATTGTTAAAATCAGCGCTATACCAGAGGCCTGGAGAGCACCAAATGTTACATCAGTTTTTAAACAGGATCTGGGGGTGGGGAGAGACCAGGGAATTACAGGCCAGTTCTCCTTGCTCTACATCCAGGCATTTTAGAGTTCCTTTCAAGTTGGGGGGGGGGGGGGAGAACCTCATTAAATTCAATTCCCCCCCCCCCTCCAGAATCCAGCAGACCTTATCTAATGTAGTAGGTGTTGGCAGAAGTTCCTATTCATCTGTTTTATTTCACCAGCAACATGTAGGATTACATTCCTGATTCTGTCATCGTGTATTGTACACACTGGAGTGCATTTGATGAAAAAGCAACTGTCCTGTTGACAGCTTGGGAAATGCATTAAAGATATTAACAAAGATGCCATTTTCATCTGCTTATTTGTACAATCGTCTAATCCTGTTATCTGCTACACTGTCCATTAAGCTACGGAATGTCTTCCCTTAGGAGGGACAACTGTCACCATCTCTGCAGGCCTTCTGGCATATGTGGAAAAAAAAACCTTTTTTTGTTTAGTTTTAAGTATCTAAATGATGGTTTATATGATTTTACTGTTTCTTGTGTTCATCATGAGCCACCTTGCAAGTTTTTAGACAGAACTGGATGGTGTGTATGTAATAAATACCAAATTAGTAAATATCAAGTTATGCATGAGAATGGCTGTATGTGATCACCAGAGATCTCGGCCACTTTTTCTGTCCACCCAGCAGGGGATCCCACCTCGGAACAACTGAAAATGTCTCCGTTGCCTTTCTGAAAAGTCCCTTGTCTGCCAAGTGATGTGGATCTTCTACTAATAATAACCTCATGCTGCTGATTGGCATTTGACGTGCATTGCGATTTTCATGCAAGTCCTTGTGGACTTCCTCACAGAAACGCTTTTCTAAACATGTCAGGTCCACAGTTCTCCCGCTGGAACTCAACTATGGGATGAGGTTGTTTGAATTCAACAATTTGTTGCACACGCCATTGAAGCTTTCATTCGTTTGCCAGATAGCCATAATCTCAAACCCTGCATCTACTAGCTCGGTGTAAAAATGCCTATAAAAACATAAGAACATCAGAGAAGCCAATGTTGGATCAGGCCAGTGGCCCATCCAGTCCAACACTCTGTCACACAGTGGCCAAAAACACCAGGTGCCCTCAGGAGGTCCAGCAGTGGGGCCAGGACATCAGAAGCCCTCCCACTGTTCCCCCCCAAGCACCAAGAATACAGAGCATCACCTGCCCCAGACTGAGAGTTCCTATCTATACTTTGTGGCTAATAGCCACTGATGGACCTCTGCTCCATATGTTTATCTAATTCCCTCTTGAAGCCGTTCATGCTTGCAGCCGCCACCACCTCCTGTGGCAGTGAGTTCCCTGTGTTCATCACTCTTCGGGTGAAGAATCCATGAATGTTAAATGAAGTAATATTCCTGAATTCTCCCTAGAAGCTAAAACAACTAAACTGAGGCTGTCGTCCTTTGATCACAAGATGAGAAGACAGTAATGCTGGAGAAGACTGTGATGCTAGGAAACATTGAAGGCAGCAGGAAAAGAGGAAGGCCCAACAGGAGATGGATTGATTCATTAAAGGAAGACACAGCCTTCAGTTTGCGGGATCTGAACACGGCTGTTAAGAATAGGACCTTTTGGATGTCATTAAGTCACAGGATTGCCATAAGTTGGAAGTGACTTGATGGCACATAACTCACACAATATGACGTGCATTTGTCCTGGAAATGTCATTGTTTGTTTGAAATGACTGGTTTATGGTTGCAGGTCATAAATCTTAATGTCCTAGGAAGCTGGTATTTTCTACTCCAGGACTTTCTGCGCCTTCCCTCCATAGTGTGAATTGTTCTTTCCCCTTTGCAGGGCTGCTCCTGGTCTGTCATATTTGTAGACCTTGATGCCCACAATCGGAACAGGCAGACTCTTTGTTCACTGCTTCCCCGAGAATCCCGATCTCACGTAAGTAATGTTTGATGAAATTGAACTTAGCAGGATAGGGATTAACTTGAATATAGTTCTTAGCTGTATTGCAGTTTTAATATCCTGTTTAATAAAGGGTCTGAAGTTGTTGGTTAGGGAGCAATTAGAATTTGTTCTTTAAATATAACTGCACAGGAGAGACCATTCTAGAAGCTAATTATCATGATAGACGTGTCTTCCGTAACTGCGGACAGGATGAGATCCTTCTATAAAGCAGGACTGGACAACAGTGGTCCCCCCCCCCGCCCCAAATAATAAGTGGTATAATAGATACTTCTTCAAAGTGTGCTTTAAGGCAGCAGCTCTCCAGACAGACTCAGAAGTAGCCTAGGTGAGACGCAAGGTTTTCATAACAATACCCCCTTACAATTTTCTTGCTGTAACCAAAAAGCACCCAGGGTACAAAAACTATTCCAGAAATCAATGCATTTTACCATTGGGGTAGTTTTTTTCACCCCACTCAATGATTTATTTGTTTGTCTTTGCCTGCCTTGGTGTCATGACCCAGGTATTCCTTGGTGGTCTCCCATCCAAGCACTAACCAGGACAGACCCTGCTTAGCTTCTGAGATATGACGAGATGGGGCTCACCTGAGCTATCCAGCTCAGGGCAGCCCATGATCTGGGGTAGGAAAAATACGTGAGTTTGTTTTCTCCATAAAACACTTCTCCACAAAAGCCTTTTGAAGTGCCCTGGAGAAATGTAGCTCTTTGTAACCAGCCCATGACTCTTCCTGAATAATATATACTTCACATCAGAGATATGTTCTTGGGTAGAAAATAATGCCCTGAGATGCAAAGAAATGAGAAATGATTCCTTTTTGATATTCTTAGATGCTTTCCTTTAGAATTCACAAAAGTTTGTGTTAAGAACGTAAGAAGAGCCCTGCTAGATCAGATCAGTGGTCCATCCATTTGAACATCCTGTCTCGCTGGTCAACCAGTTCCTCTGGAGGGCCAACAACAGGGCATAGAGGCCTCCCAGCCAATGCTCCCTCTAAGCTGTGGGGTCTTGTGAGCAAAAATTCTACTTTGTGAGCTACTGGCATTAAAGTTGTGAGTGAGTGATGTTGCTACTGTATAATTTAGTTTGCTCTGGAGCCATACTTTCTGAGCGAAGACAAAAATGTGTGAGCCGGAGGCTAAAAAACTGTGAGCTAGCTCACTCTAACTCAGCTTAGAGGGAACACTGCTCCCAGCTATGGGGTCAGTTGTCTAATATCTTAGGCTCAAAACGTTTTTGTTTTTCCAGTGGAAGAATGTGTAATTTTTTTATAGTATTGTTCAGAGTGTTAATGCAGCTTTCTATACTAGAGAGTAACAATTCCAGCAGTGGCTCAGTGGTTAAGATGCTGAACTGCAGATCGGAAGGTCTGTAATTCAGCAGTTCAAGACCCGAGTGCTGCGTGACGGAGTGAGCTCCCATCTCTGGCCCCAGCTCCTGCCAACCTAGCAGTTCGAAAGCAAGACATTGCAAGTAGAGAAATAGGTGCCGCTTCGGTGGGAAGGTAAACAGTGTTCCGTGCGCCTCGGCGTCTTGTCATGCCAACCACATGACCATGGAAAAAGTCTTTGGACAGCGCTGGCTCTTCGGCTTGGAAACGGAGATGAGCACTGCCCCCTAGAGTCAGATTCAACTGGCTTTTGAGCAAGGGAAACCTTTACTTTAATGCGTACCAAATGTGGTTCGGCATCATCTGAATTCAGGACCATTTATATTTATATTACATGCATGAATATACAGATCGGCTGTTCAACGCTTAAAGCTCCGTAGCCTATTTACAGAGTGTCTTCCGAATAGAGCACCTGATCCACGTTTGTTATACACAATCTGCATTGTCTTTGGGTAGTGTAGGTGAAGGGCCTGCTGCTTGTTTTTCCCCAATTCATTTTGTGGGTGTTAGAACTCTACACTGTCTTATCTATAGGACGGAACAATATGTGAGTTACCTTTGGGGCTGGCAGTTTCCATATGGGTTTTCTGATTATATGGGAGGGGCCTTGTGAGAGGCCAAGCAGGCAACCAAAAAGCTTTTAATCAAGAATCCTAGTTTTGCGTTGGGTACTTTTCATTAACATCATGAGGGCTGTCTTCCATTGTCTTAAAATTAGCAGTCATGGCACGATGCCTCTTCCTCAATTCCTGGATCTCGTAGCATTTCCACAAATTAAACAACCTGTTAATCTCCACTCTTTCCACTGCATGTGCCTCATGGAAGAATTCTATTTCAGTCATTACTTCAGCAGTTCAAACTGAGAGCCAGTTTGGTGTAGTGGTTAAGTGCGCGGACTCTAATCTGGGAGAACCGGGTTTGATTCCCCACTCCTCCACTTGCACCTGGCTGGATGACCTTGGGCAAGCCATAGCTCTGTACCAGCTGTTCCCTCAAGGACAGCTTGGGAAAGAGCTCTCTCAGCCCCACCTACCTCACAGGGTGTCTGTTGTGGGGAGGGGAACGGAAAAGGAGTTTGTAAACCGCTCTGAGACTCCCTTGGGGAGTGGAGGGCGGGGTATAAATCCAATCTCTTCCTCTTCTTCTTCTTCTACTTGGGGGGGGGGGGGGGGGGAATGGCGTTGGCAGCTATTTTGTGTATATTTTCTTTGACTCCAAGCTTCAAATGGAATTGTATTTCCCTGATGAATGCAAGTCTGAATATTGAAACATTTTGTTCAGGTGTACCAGAAGATGGGGGTGGTGCATGTCTATTGATAATCTGGTAGTGAATTTTAAAGGCCTTTTCATTAGTTACTCAAATGCTGTGGGAAACACCATTCAGGCAGAAGACAAAAGTATTTTGTGCAGCCCCAGTGAAAGCACAGGTCTTGACAACTACTTTGTCAATGTACCTGCAAACTCATATTGTGCTGATGGCTTTATCAGGCAGTTTGCGGTGTACTTGCAGTATGAATGCCCCCAAATGTTCTGATTACTTAGCCACGTAGCTGAAGATCTCCCCGTAAACCATGAAGACTGGGGCGTCTTCTTTTCTCTTTCACACATGTTCAGCTAAATATTAAATCTTCCATTTTTGCAGTTTGTTGTTGCATCCGAATTGCAGACGATGGTGTGATCTCTTCCAAACATACCTTGATTTCAGTCTAACACTGAACCCATGATTTGCATAGAAGAGAAACAAGCTACGGCTTGGATCCAATACACCGTTTTTGCAGGCAGAAGTCTTTTCTTCTGGGGGACTTCCTTGCCTCCCTCTGTACCCCGCAGCGGCCCCCTTCCATGATGCTCTGGGGTGCCCCCCACATTCATTTTAAACACCCAGTCTTATTATTTTAAATCGTTTTATAGTCTTATAGTCTTATAAATTAAATAGTTTCAAGCTTTTGCCCTGAACTGGTTCAAAAAGGGGGTTGGGGGAATGCATTTGGTGCGCTCCGTAGTGCTTCTCTGCAACCAGATTTTGTCACTGATCTTAGTCCCGAGAAGCAGCTCCCGACACTGGAAGTAAATGAGGGAAATCATCAGCCACAGCTGTGCCATGTGCAATTTGGAGCACCTGTTAAGATCATAAGTTGAGCGTACTAGATCAGACCGGTGATCTATCTAGTCCAGCATCCTGCTTCACACAGCAGTCAACCAGTTGCCCTGGAGGGCAAAAACAAACAAACAAAAAAAAACCAGCCAGAAAAGCCAGGGCCTTCCCCATTGAACCTTGGTTTGGAACCGTTGGATTGGATCCAAGCTGAATTGGCAATTTCCTCTGATCGCCCCTTCCCGCTGCAGACCCCCCCTGCTCCCCGAGTCCCCGCAGGGGCAGCTTTTGGAATTCTGTGGGCTGCTGTGGAAAGGGAGAGGCCATAAATTTTTATTCTGCTCTTGGAAAATTTATTTGGATCCAACCCATTGTATGTGGGGTACGAAGCGCATAATTATTAACTTGTAAGTGAGCACTCTAGCTACTGGGGTTCTTGTTGCATGGTTTGTTTACTTCGGTAACCCCCCCCCCCATTCTCCCGTTACTCAGACCAACATTTCGTTCCCCTCCCCTAGAACACTGATGCCGCTCTCCTGCCCTGCATTAGCTATCCTGCCTTCGCTGTGGATGACGATGCTTTGTACAGCCAAACGATCGATAAGGTGGTCAGAAAGCTCAAAGGGAAACACGGGTTCAAGCGATTTTTGAGGGACGGCTATAGAACCGCGCTGGAGGACAAAAATCGCCATTACTATAAACCTGCAGAAATTAAGGTAATGTAGCTATTAACATGATATCAGGAGGGATTAATTGGTGTGCGCATAAATGTTCCAATGCACGTCCCCTTGCAGGGTTTGTTTCTTATTTATTGAAATTTGCATGGTGTAATTACTAGATAAAGAAATTTCAGTTTGCCCACTTCGAATAGTTTTTTGCACAGCTAATTGCTGTGACTCCAAATGTCAAATTCTAATTTCTAATTACCTGTATTATACCAGAGCGGTCATGCACGCTTGAATACAGCTTATACCAGAGTTTCCGATGTAATTTCAACAGAAAATGACAGAAGCGTTTTTGTAGACTTGGCCAAAAGTTAGTTACCCCGATAAGATTGTTTTATTGATCTTTTCTACTTCCCTGCTGTCCAGACCAGACAACAAGTATTGAGGCTTGGCAGAGGCAATCTTGTTTTTTTCCATAGCTCAGGAAAGGAAACTGTTGAATTCTGCATGAGATGCCTTAGCACAGGTTCGGCTGCGTGACCGCATCTATGCATGTTAATCTTTTAGCAGTACTGGTAATCAGAGCCTGGTTCAAGTCAAGGAGTTTCACTTGGTGACTTTCAGGTTCCTTGAAGCACTATAATTCTGTAACTCTTCAGTTTCTGGTGCCTTCTGGTTCTTGCAGATGCAAAGGCACCAAAGCAGGGATCCCCAGCGTGGCTCCCGTGGCACCATGGCTGATACCTTTCGTGGCACCTGCCACGTTTATAGAAAGCGGGTGAGGCTTTTGCTCAGCAGGGCATCTGAGTGTCTGTGCAGATTTTAAAGAGCCTCATTTCAGTGGCAACAGCCATCACAGTGTTGGTTTTATTCTTTCTCTTACTGCCCTTTTTAAAAAATTACCCCTCTTCTCCCCTGTACTTGGGCTTCCTCTGTGTGTGAAGGGGCTCTGCTTTCTGCAGCTGCCATTTTGTGGTTGGCTCTGCTTCCCATGGCAGTAGGGCTGCCAAGTCCAACTTGGGAAATATCTGAGGACTTTGGGGGTGGAGCCAGGAGACTTTGGGGGTGGAGCCAGGAGAAAGGAAGTGACATCATTTTGTGATGTCACATCCTGTGATGTTGCTTCCACATGCTGACACATGAACTCATGAAGTTTCCTAATACTGAATCAGGCCATTGGTCCATCAAGGTCAGTATTGACTACTCAGACTGGTAGTGGCTCTCCAGGGTCTCAGGCTGAGATCTTTAATGTCACCTATTACCTGATCCTTTTTTAGCTGAAGAGGCTGATACCTCCTGCATGTCAAGCAGATGCTCTACCACTGAGCAACGGCCCTACTGAATCCTTCCTCATCTTGGCAGAATATGAAGCACTAAGTGCTACACAAGTGCTAAATATGATTTTCATATCATAAGAACAGGAGAGAAGCCACAGTGGATCGGGCCAACAGCCCATCCAGTACAACACTCTGTGTCACACAGTGGCCAGAAATACCAGGTGCCCTCAGGAGGTCCAGCAGCGGGGCCAGAACTCCAGAAGCCCTCCCACTGTTGCCCCCCAAGCACCAAGAATGCAGAGCATCACTGCCCCAGACAAAGTGTTCCATTTAGACCTTGTGGCTAATAATAGCCACTGATAGACCTCTGCTGGATGGGGACAGAGAGAGAGAGACAGACAGACAGACAGAAAAAAGAAAGAAAGAAAGAGGGAGAGGGAGAGAGAGAGAGAAGGAAAAGAGCTGGCAGAGGCACTTACCCCAGCAACTTTGCAAGCCACATGCAAAAGCACGCCCTTCAGTACAAAGAGCCTAGTCCCTCCTTAATCTCTGGGCGGGGCTCTCTTGCTGCCTCTGCTCTTAAAGGGGAAATGTCTGGTGAGGCTTTTTACTGCAGGGCAGGCTCTCTGCAGACATTTCCCTTTTAAGAGTTCAGGCCTGGCAGGGAGAGGGCAGGACAGGCTCCGACGTTTCCCTGCGTTCCTGCTGGCAGCCATTGCCTCCCCCGGTGGCCAATTTTGAAAAAGCGGGGGTAAGCATTAAAAATTGGTGTTTCCCCCGCCCTCCCGGGGGGCTTGGCAGCCCTACACAGCAGCCATTTTGCGGTTGAAAGCTCCGCCCCGTGTCAGAATTCCAAAGGTGCCCTCAGGCTTGAAAAGGTTGGGGACCCCTGCACTAAAGCATTGTATCAGCTCAGAGGTGTCATCTCTGTGAGCCTTTGCAAAAATCATGATGGCAACCCTTTGACTATAATTAAGAAGGGATCGAGAGTGGACTGTGGGGCCGCATGCACTCTTTGCTGAGCTCCTTGTCTCTTGCATAAACCCGGTTCCTTTATTGCTTTTTAATCCTGTTGGCCTCGATGTTAACTGTGGTTAATCAGGTTTGTAATTAAACTTCAAAGCAGGGTTTTAGTCTGGGTTAGGCCTACCATGGTTACAGCCAACGAGCAGAGAATGGCAGGAGTAGAGGCTTTGTACGTACGAGGAGTGGGCTTGCCAGGTCCCCCCTAGCCACTGATGGGGGGATTGGGTGGTAGGGTGGCCAACTCCAGGCTGGGAAACTCCTGGAGATTTGGGGATGGAGCCTGGGGGTGACAGGGAGCTCAGTAGGGTGCAATGCCACAGAGTCCGCCCTCCAAAGCATCCATTTTCTCCAGGGGAACTGATCTCGGTAGTCTGGAGATGAGCTGTAATTCCAGGGATCCCCAGGTCCCACTTGGAGGATGGCATCCCTGACAAGGAGAGTGGACCATCACTCAGTGGTAGAGCACATGCATCCATTCACAAAGTCCCAGGCTCAGTCCATGGCATCTTCACTTAAAATATCTCAGCAGGCCTAAATTCTGCTACCAACCAAATAGGGCTGCCAAATCTGCCCGGGGGGGGCGGGGGATCCCCCGCTACAGGGGTCCCCAATCCGCCAGCCCGGATTCGGCCGGCGGGGGGAACCCCACCCCTGAAGTCATCCGGTCAGGACGACGTCCCCAGAGTGATGATGTCACCGGAAGTGACATCATCACGTTGTGCACATTGCCGGGGCGATGCTCTAGCAACCGCCCCAAAAACTCTATGGCACCATAGAGTTTTGGGGCGGTTGCCAGAGCGTCACCCTGGCAACGTGCACAACGTGATGATGTCACTTCCAGTGTCATCATCACAGCGCGCGCCAGGAAACTCCCGGCAAGAAGAGGACTCCCCCCCGCTGGCCTGTGGTGAGTACTTGGCAACCCTACAACCAAAGCAGACAGCTCTCAGCTATTTGGGCCAGTAGTTCTACAACATAAACCTGCTTCTAGTGTGCAGGGGAGGGTCTCTGAAGAGGGAGCACCTAATGCTGTAACTAGGATTGCCAGGCAACCACCCAGAGAGTTGGGGAGGCAGCAGGGCCCCAGGAGAAAAAATTTTATAAAGAAAAGAAAAATAAGGCCTTGTCTACTTACAGGAAGTTCTGAGCATAGGGCTCCTGATGATTCCTAGAGCTACCTGGAAGGGACAAGAGTAGCTCTACTGGTAGGTCTAGGATGGAATCACCAGGAACTCTATGGTTACAACTTCCTATAAGTAGGCAAGGCCTTATTTTTCTTTTTTTTTAATGTTTCACCCTAGGATGATCTCATGCACCCCTTTGGCCAAGCCAGTTTGGGTGTGGAAAGTCCAGCTAGACATTTGAGTTACGATCTTGTATTTTAATCCAGACTATTCAGTCGGATCTGTTGTTAGACGCTGAGTTTGAAGGGGTTCTTTAATGCTGTTCTAACACAGCCACAAAAGCTTCTCAAATGGAGGCAGACTTCCACTGCTTCTTTCTAGAAAAAATAAAGGTGCGGAGAGAAAACAGCAAATCATATGAACCGTTAGCTTTGGCACTTCCTGGCAATCTATTTTAGTGAGGCAGACATTACTTGCCGCACTAGCTTTGGATGTGCAGGCCTAAGAGGCTGCATTGTCAGCACTTTCTTCCCTGATTGATTTGTTTAGAGGTAAATGCGCTTACATTTCAGAGGCGATGTACAGTTTGTTTCCCATAACAAATGGCTACGTTATTTATCATTTTATTTAATTTCACAGCTGACTACAGACTCGGGTAATAACAAAAATCTCTATGTGCTTCAGAGTATTAATGCTTGCCATTAAAGTCTCTATGAATAGAGTTCCCATTTTTTCCTTCTAACACTTATTTTTGCCTTTTTTAATTTAAAGGAGAATTTTCTTGCCTAGAATAAAAACAAAATACATAAAATTCTGCGACATTTTTACGATACTGCAAATCTTTATGTGCCACGATGAGTCATCTTTTTTGTTTTAAATTAAGTTGTTTACACTTAAAATAATAATCGGTTCACGTTTTATCTTTGAATGTGCGATAAGATATTTGAATGTGCGAGACGGCTGCGGGCTTCTAATTTTCCTTTTTTTTTAATTTTAGCTCTTTGACGGGATTGAATGCGAATTTCCTCTCTTTTTCATTTTCATGATGATCGATGGTAAATGTGACTTTTTGTTCCTTTTTGAATGGGGAATGAGTTGTGGAATGGAGCAATAAAACGTTTTTTGGCAATCTAGAAAGGAAGGCTGTAATGTTGTTATGCCAAGCTTTTCAGTGACAACTCTGCCTCTTAAGTAAAATGATTAGAATGAACGTCTTTAATACCTCTTTTATGCACTGCTGAGAAGAGAATGCTTAGATAGTTCGCTGTCCGAAATTCTCAAAGTGCTGTTCTGTCCTCTCTTATTGAGTGCTTTCATTGGATCAGTATTGCTAATGTCATTCCTGACTTTCAGACTGTATGCTCCAGTTGGCTTACATCAACCAATCCTTTGCTTAGTTCACCCAGTTGGGTAGGAGACCAAGTGTGTGGTTACTGCTTTCCTAGCTAAGAGAGCTTCTCTGTTAATTTCCATAGAGGCACTGAGTATTATTGACATGATTGAGGCAGGCCATGTGTGTAAGAGATCTCTGGGTGCTATTTCATCAGCATACCTCTAGATCACGGCAAATCTAGATCTCGAATTCGCTTCCCACGAATGCCTTTCAACATAAAGTCCTCTAATGCGACTCTTGCCTCACGTATAAAAATTAACTGAATATTCCTGAATGGATTTCTCAAACACATCTGTTCCTACTGGAATATAAGAGGAATACATTTTTATTATTTTGGGGCTGGTTTTGGGGGGGAATACCTGCATACCTTGGGAATCCCCTGAGTGTGTGTGTCCTCATATCTTATCTTCCCTGGTGCTAGGGCTTTACTGTAGTATGCTATCAGTAGAGTGAGGATGATGACTAGCAGCTGTTGATAGATTATATAGATTTCATATATATCTATATATTAGATAGATAGTTGTACAATTTTTTCCAGAGCCATCTCTGCTAACATTCATCAGCCCAATTTTTGTCAGTGAATTCCACAAGTTGTGTGCAATGCATTATGTGACACGTTTCCTTTTGCCACTCCTGCACACTACTACCAGCTGGTTTCACTGAATGACTCCAAGTTCTGGTATTCCACGACAGCGTGAAAACCAGTTTCTCTCTCTTCACCGTCTCCATACAGTGCTTTGTTATATCTAATTCTCAACATGTCCAAATCTGTCAATACTAAAACCCGGAGATCGGAGCCATGAACAGACAAGACAGATCTTTCTGCAAACATGAAAAAGCC
This sequence comes from Lepidodactylus listeri, assembly GCA_029233225.1. NCBI lineage: Eukaryota > Metazoa > Chordata > Lepidosauria > Squamata > Gekkonidae > Lepidodactylus > Lepidodactylus listeri. The sequence goes on from JARCFY010000017.1 coordinate 50,633,595, forward strand.
CCAGGTTTACAGAAAAGTCTGGGGGAAAAAATACATTGGAGTGTTAGCGGCCCTTGGCCATAGTGGTCATTTTACGGAATCACAACAGTATCGCCAGCCTTCAAACCTTGGTTTCTGTCAGTAAAAGGCACAGGGAAGGGAGTCCTTTCCAGGCAACAGACAACCACCCGGCAATTTGATACCATGTGACTTACATGACTCACCCAGGCCCAGTTGCTTGCTAATATTTACCAGCAGCCACCCCATGGAAGCTAGTGTGGTATAGCTGTTAGAGTTTCAGACTAGAGTCTGACAGGCCCCGGTCACCACTCTACTGTGGAATTCAGTTAAACATCCTCAGCCTAGCCTGCCTAACAGGGTTATAAGGATAAAATGGAAGAGGGGAGAATGATGTAAGCTACTTTAGATCCCCATCTTGGAGAAGTAATATCGCTGAAGAGGGGGGTAGATAAAAGGTGGGTGGGTGGCTGGGAAGGAGAAAAGGAAGCGGGAAAAGGTGAGGATACGAAGGTTACCAGGAGGAGGGAAAGAGGAAATACCATAGGGAAGAGGACACAGGGGAACGTGTGGTACTTCCCTCAAGCCATTGTTGGTTCCTCACACCACCCAACTGGGCCCAGACTGGAAGTCAACACCGCACAACCGGACCATGGTTTTCCCAGGTAGAATCAGTTGGAGAGAAAAGGAGGAAAGCTGAAGACAGGTGGATAAAGGTTAGGCAGGCTGGTGGATGGGAAGTAGAGAATGAAACAGGAGAAGCAGAGAGGCTATGGGGACTTCCAGGGAAGGGGATATAGTGGGGGGGGGGGGGGATGAGATACTTCCCACAAGCCCTTGCCGAACTTCCACTTGCAATTTTCTAAACCTCTATCATGTCCTCCTCTGCAAGTGTTAAATGGTAAAAATTATATGATGATAAAACTGGCATGCAAGTTCTTCCCAAAATTTGATGTCTCTGTGAGCACTTGGGATTTTTGTTGTTGTTGCATTTATCATGCATGACACTCTCAAGCATTTCTCCCTCATCTGAAATGCTAAGAGATGAGAAAATGTCCATATAATTCTTCATTTGGAGTTCCTACAGCAAAAAAAGGATATACTTCATTCATTCTCTATGATTACATGATTCTTCTCCGTGTTGATGAGGAGAATACAGGTTTCAGAGCTATTTAAACAAGCACAGCCTTTCCCTTTTCACCGCTTAAATAAAATAGTGAGATCCCAGGAACCTTCTTAAAAATTAAGGCTTCCTGCCTTCTTGTAAAGACGGACACTCAACTTACCTGCTGTTAAAGGAAGCAAGCTTTCTTCTGTTGAGCAGAATGAATTTTCCAGAAGTGATTCAAATAACATATTTTTCAATTTTGTATATTCTAGTACTATCCCTCACTACTGCTTTTTCAGAGGGGGCGGCATGGCTCAGTGGTAGAGCAGCTGTTTGGCATGTGGAAGGTCCCAGGTTCAGTCGCTAGCATCTCCAGTTAAAGGACCAAGGAGGTTGTGATGTAAAAGACCTCACCCTAAGACCCTGGAGAGCCACTGCCACTCTTGAGTAGACAATACTGACTGTGATGGACCGATGGTCTAATTCGGTATAAGGCAGCTTTATGTGTTACAGGGAGGGGTTCTAGCTCAGGGGAAAAGGCTCAATCCCCAGCATCCCTAGTTAAAAAGACCAGGCAGTAAGTGACGTGAAAGACCCCTGCTTGAGACTCTGGAGAGCTGCTGCCAGTCTGAGTAGGCAATACTGACCTTGGTGGACCAAGGATCTAATTCAGTACAAGGCAGCTTCATGTGTTCTTTCTCAGCAAAGCATGGTTCACTGCTATATCCAGCTTGGGTGTACCAGAATAGAAATCTGCAATCAGATTGTTTACTGATACAGTGCTTTTTCAGTCCTTCATGTACAATGACTCGTTAAGCTTTACACCAGCCCTGTAAGGCAGGTAAGCATCATTCCCATTCAACAGAATGCCTGCAGGGAGAGTGACTTGCTAGGAGTTTGTGTTTCAGGAGAGATTTGAACCAGGGACTTCACGCTCCTAACAGGTCTAATGAACTGGCTTTTAAAAATGGGTTTCTTTTAATCCTCAAGGCCAGTCATCTAGCAAGCACGTTAACAAAGGCAAGAAAAGCAAGCAGCAAAGAAAACCACGAGCTTGAAAGATGACTCCAGGGCCTTTGGGTAGGAGCCCTAATGCTTCCCGTACATCACTTTTCACGATAAGTGGTGATAGCGGGATACTGAATTAAAACAAAGACGTTGTATCAACCCCTTCGTATCTGGCCGACATGTCGTGCGGCTTGCCACGCTCTGCATCTGGATTCATGGTAGTCAAGGTTTAAAGGGAAACTCTTTGTATCCTGGATGTGGTAAGGGCACTTAACAGAAGGTAGTTGAAAAATATTGTGCAGACTCGTGGGGTCAGATTGCCGATCCCTTTCTGCTAAGTGAAGGAGTCTTGCGCTGAAGGAAGGAATCCACTCTGTTAATGTATGAGTCATTCTGCTGGTCCAGGACTGTAATAAATGATTGACTGATTGATTGATCGATTGCTTTGGATGAGAAGACTTCTTCCTCCACAGCAAGGCTCTACACTCAGTGGAATGGAGTCAGCGGACCCATCCCCATGCTTATTAAGTAGAGCTGTGGAAGGGAGTATAAACGCTATGTAGCCCTAAACTGCTCTAAAATGGAAAGTTTATTAACAATACTGTACTTATCAAAAGTCTTAAAGACCATACAAGAATGATAACAACAGTAATAAATTGTACAATCAAAGTCACAGCATAAACATACAACAAAGAATCTTAGATGAAACCCGGCTCATAACTTTGAACTGCCCGCAAAAAAGGGTCATGTGGTATAAACCAATGTGTACACAGTTGCAGGGATGATGTAAACACCTCACAAGTAACGTGACTCCGGACTCTATAAGCAGCCGTGGAATCAGTAATACGCATTTGTCATAAGACAAGGATTGCGGATGCGACCTTGTTTCGAGATCTTTGTTAATCGTGTCTGTTGTATACCATTTCACAAAAAGGACAATTTCACATGATTATCATGGACCAATGAAGGGTTCACAGTCTGGTGTATGACGATCCTCATAAATGGGGTCCCAACTAAATAATATTAACAAAGGTAATAACTCAAATGTAACTGCTATAGTTGGAGAATGCCTCGATTGCTTTGGACGAAAAGACTTCTTCCTCTGGAGCAAGGCTCCACACTCAAATGGAGTCAGAGGATCCATCCCCATGCTTATTAAGTAGAGATGGCAGGGACTGATCCTGGGACCTTCTGTCTTCCAAGCAGAAGCTCTACACTCAGCCATTCCTCTCCTGGTGCATGGGGAAGACCTCTGCCTGAGACCCTGGAGAGCCGCTGAGAGTCTGAGTAGACAGTACTGTAGATAGCTTGATGGACCAAGGATCTGATTCAGTATAACACAGCTTATTAGCCGTGGTAGCTAAATGGGATTTCATGTTCAGAGGCAGTCCACCTCTGGATGCCAGATGTTGTAGGCAAAGATTAGGGAATGATAACACCTTTGTACCCCCCCCCACCTCCATTAATACTTTGAGGCATCTGTCTGCTCACTGTTAGAAACAGGATTCTGGGCTAAAGGGACCATTGAATCTGATCTAGCAAAACACCAATGATGTACATTTATGGAGAGACAGAGACAAATTCTGCAGCATGGTAGATACTAGCAAGAATGATTCTATCCATAAACCGCATGCTAGGAAGAGAAATGATTTTGGGTTTGCAACCTCAGCCCTAAAGGAAATGTATACAGAAGAACCAGAGAAGAGTAATAAGATGGGGAAGACGAAATGGAACAGCGGAAAAGTGTGAATTGTTGCAAATGTCATAAAAGGAAAGCCACGCTGATCAAAGCCCACAACACTGTAATCACAGGAACAGCCTGCTGGAAGTCCATTTGTTGTTGCACAGATCCCAGCTTCCCAGGGAAATTATTGTCAGCCCAGAACTAAAGAAATGGAGATCAAAGCAATGCATTAGAAACCGGCTTTGCAGGTTTTTATAGTAGTGAGACAGAAAAATAGCACATGGCGCAAGCAGATCCTTGTAAATCTCTGTAGCTGAAATCAGCACTGGGGAAAGGGTCTCATTGCCTTTTTGTGGTTAAAAACATCTGAAATCATTTGTTTGCTTGCTTGTTTGTCCAATTTATACCCCGCCCTCCCCACCAAAGCAGGCTCAGGGTGGCTTACATAAAAGATAAAACATATAAATAACAATTATAACATCATAAAAAGAGAGCCAGTTTGGTGTACTGGTTAAGTGCGTGGACTCTAATCTGGGAGAACCAGGTTTGATTCCCCACTCCTCCACTTGCAGTTGCTGGATGACCTTGGGCAAGCCATTGCTCTATACCAGCTGTTCTCTCAAGGACAGTTGTCTCAGAGCTCTCTCAGCCCCACCTACCTCACAGGGTGTCTGTCGTGGGGAGGGGAAGGGAAAGGAGTTTGTAAGCCACTCTGAGACTCCAAGTGAGTGAAGGGCGGGATATAAATCCAATCTCTTCTTCTTCTAAAACCTTATGTTGGTACTTTCATGTTTAATTTTGTATTTAATTCATGCATACCCCCAGCTTTCACCCCAATGGGGACCCACATCCTTCTCCTCTCCTCCATTTTGTCCTCACAACAACCCTGTGAGGTAGGTTGGCCAAGAGAGTGTGACTGGCCCAAGGGCACCCGGCAAGTTTCCATGGCGTGAGTGGGGATTCGAATCTAGATCTTCCAGACCCTAAACTGACACTCTTAGCCCTACCAGTGTGGTGCAGTGATCAGATTGTCAAACTAGGATCTTGGAGGCACAGGTTCGAATCTCCACTCTGCCACGGGAGCTTGCCGGGTGTCCTTGGGCAAGTCACACTCAGCCTAGTCTACCTCACAGGGTTGTTGCAAGGATAAAATGGAGGAGGGGAGACCGATGCTGTCAGACTCTTTGGGTTCTCTCTGGGGAGAAAAGCAAGGTATAATACCTAAAGAAATAAACCCAAGTGTGCATGTGGGAGAAAGATGGGCGGGGTTTTTTTTAATGGAATGTTTACTTTGTTGCTTTTTAGGAGTTTTTAGAGGCAATACAGAGCAAGTAAAAGAGTATCAGCAGCTTCTGGATCCTTTGCTGCAGCAGTCGCCGGAAGGTAATATGCTGTGGTTTCACTAGATATAAGCTTGGATTCACTGGAGGATTTCCATGGATAAAAGGAAGTTCCATTCCAGGGAGTATTTTAAGCCACAGCAGGGCCAAGGGAGTGGGGTGGGGGAGCGAGGGATCATGCTCCATGGACAGAAATCCATTGCATCTATGGAGATCACCGGTGGATCTAAGTCCCAATCTGAACTTCCCAAAAAGTAGGTGGGGAAACTCTGATGTTGCAGGCAACTGAAGCAGGTGAAGGAATGGACTTCTGTGTTCTTGGAAGAGCAGAGCTCCAAGGCAAAATGCAAACATAAAACTTAATTAATCTCTCCAGTAAAATACAGCTCATCAAAAAATGAAGTTCATTATCTGGGGAAGGAGCGGCCGAGAGGTTAAATGTTAGCTTTGCATTGGAGCCAGCACCTTTCTACCCGCAGCCCTGTTATTGTCATCCGGACATTCCCATCATTAGATGAGCGGCCTCATTAGAGAAGTCCAGCCTGTTGATCTGATAGCATCTGGTTTTAAACATGGGAAGGTCTTCTGAAGCATTGTCGCATTTGTATTCTAGGGCTGGCTGCTCATGAAAATAATAACCTGTTTATCAGTGAATGGAAGAGCTTCATATTGTGACTCAGATGCACACATTTGTAGGCATAGGGCAGGAAGATTACAAATTAAGCCCCCTTTTGGCTGAAGAGGCCACAGATTAAATTAGCCCCATAAATAGTGAAAGAGTCAGAGCTATTTTTGAGCAGGAATGCACAGGAACAGAGTTCCGGCTGGCTTCCAAGTTGGCCACGCCTACAGCCTCCCCCCTTTGGGTTCCCCAGGTGCTTCACAGGCCATGGGTTGCCTGGGGAAGTTAAGCTGATCCAGGGAGGGAAGGCAGTTTAAACTGCCTCCCCTTCTCGGGTTCCCCAGGCACCCTGCATCTGCAGAGCACCTGGGGAAGCTGATCCAGAAACTGCCTTCCTTCCCTCGGGTTCCCCATGCACCCCGCAAGCCACGGGGCACCTGGGGAAGCCGATCCTGGGAGGGGCATGTAGCCTAACATGCTAATGAGTTTCTGCTCTTGGGTGTGGCCTGTTATGCTAATGAGTTCCTGCTGGGCTCTCTGTACAGAAAAAGCCCTGGAAAGAGTAATTGCATTGCTTGCCCGGCTCTGGTTGTGCACATTGTGGCCTCTCTCTCCTTTCCCTTTGCCTGCGTCTTCTGCCAGCCATTTCTGCCATAGCCTTTCCAAGCTGGGAAGGCAACCCGAAGCCATCCCAGTTCTCCCCTTCAGCTTTTGAAAGCACTTTGTCTATTTGTTCAGTATTCTTTGCAACCCACAGAAAGGCAGTACTCATCTCCCCTACGCTTTGAAGGCTGTTGAATAGCAATAGGGTTGCTGAGCTCCAGGTGGTGCCTGGAGATCTCCTGGAATTGTAACTGATCTCCGGGGATAACTCCCCCTGGAGAAAATGGCTGTTTGGGAGGGTGAACTCTGTGGCATTATCCCTTGCTGAGGTTCCTCCCCTCCCCAAACTCTACCCTCAAGTCTCCAGGGATATCCCAACTCAGAATTGGCATGGCAACACTAAATAGCAATCTGGGAAAGAGATTTGGTATGGCTCCGCCTTACTCATTTTAAGCTTTCCAAGCCTGGTTTTCTTGGTTTTAGTCCTCTGGGCTAATAGGGTTGCCAGTTTCAGATAGGGAAATACCTGGAGATTTTAGGTATGGCGCCTGAGGAGGGTGTGGTTTGGGGAGGGGAGTGACTTCGGTGGGGTATAATGCCATAGAGTCCACCTTCTATGTGGCCATTTTCTCCAGGTGAAATGATCTCTGTTACCTGGAGATACCTGGAGTAATCTGTTACCTGGAGTAATCCCAGGAGACCTCCAGCCACCATTTGGAGGTTGGCAACTCTATAGAAAATATTGCTTGATTAGTTACAGTTGTTTCCATCGTCATGACCTATTCAGTTTCAGCTTGATAAGGGGTAGATTCCATTTCAAATTTTTCTCTTTTTTTCATTCAATGTTCTGAATCAGCCAGCTTCTGGTCTGTTGAAAAGACCAGTGACTCGCCTGTCCCTCATTCCCATTTGTTAATAAATTTGCAAACTACGAGTTTCTCATCCATTTTGTTCCTTTCATTAACCCATTATGAGTAAGCAACACGCAGAAAAAGTGAACTGCATTGGCAGATAACTCTCCCTTAATCTTATTTCTGGATATTTCCAAGCAATTACAGAAGATTAATAAAAGACAGTTTTTCCTTGCAGACTTTTGTGTTGGCTTGTCTTTGACATTTTAAATCCATGCAGCCGTTCTGTAAAATATTATGGGAGATTTGCCATGTAATGAAAAAATGTTTGCTTATCCTGTTATAGCTAGAACCTGTGGCAGTGGTGTATTTAACTTTCAGGGCCTGTTATAGAATAATATTTATATTATATTAAACATATATAATATTTTAAACTGCTTTGTTTAAAAAAGTATCACAATGCAATGAACTAAGGTAAAACTCTTGATCTGAATGAAGCTTCACTTTAAGTTTTTAAGTTCTTTTAAGAGACAAGATGATGATGTTTTTGACTGGACTACTTTCTATTTGGTATGTGAGCTCTCACTTTCTAAAAAAAAAAAAAAAAGTATTGGGGTGTAGCTAGATGTGACCCAGCCTGTCTCGCCAATTCAGGTGGGATCAGGTGGGGCAACTCAAAGCACAGTGAAGATAGGCGGCGGGGGTGGGGGTGGGGTCAGTGTTTCCTTCACCCATGCTTTCATTCCCAAAGTTTGAGTCCAGTTTAATTCTGGGTATAAGCTTTCGTGTGCATGCACACTTCATCCGGTATTCTTATACCCAGGGCTCATTTCGTAGCAGGAGCTCCTTTGCATATTAGGCCACACACCCCTGATGTAGCCAATCCCCCAAGAGCTTACAGTAGCCCCTGTAAGAAGAGAAGACTCCCGGGCAGCAATGGACCCCCCCCCCCCCCGCTCCAGTAGGAGGTAGGACTTGGCAACCCTAACTCAAACTTTGCTCTATTTCTTCAGGCCAACATGGCTACCCACCTGAATCGATTTCCCCCTAACTACTTTGTTTTGGTCCTTCTCCCCCCCATCTCCCCCTAACTACTTTGTTTGGTCCTTCTCCCCCCCCCCCCCCCCCCCCCCCGTGTATTTGTGCTTTTGTGCTGCTAGTTGATACATTTTCTTAGGATAGTTTCAGAGGGTAAGCTGTGTTGGTCTGCAGTAGTATAATGAGATTCGAGTCCAGCTAACACCTTAAACACCAGCACGGGGTTTGGGGTATAAGTCTGGCAGCACCTACAAGAATTTTGGGGGATAAACTCCCTTTAACTTGAGAGTCAAAGGGAGTTTATACCCCAAAATTCTTGTAGGTGCTGCCAGACTCGAATTTAGATATTCCCAAAACTTTTCTGTTGTTTTCCCAAATCTTTTATTGCTGATGCTTATCTGCTTAATTTTGGTTGTTTTATGCTGATGTTGCCATACCTCTTTACATCTTTTGAACGGCTGTGCTTATTGTTTAGCAAACCATCTCAAAGATACTGTTTTGGAGAGAGCGGAATATTTTAAAATAAGCAATGCATAGAGTCGATTTTTATTCTACTTCAGTAATATACACACAAATAAGAAATGTTGGATCTGTAACTAAAGTCCTCTTATTCTACGCCAGATTCCTGTTCGTTCCGGCTTTATAAAGTTCCGAGCTTTGATGATGCATTACCAAAAGCAGTTGTTCTAGTCAGATATCTTCTTACTCAATACACTTTCCCTGTTCTGTGGCATGAAACATTAGTACCTCTAATTGCTGTTCTTTATCTGTCAAAAATTACTACATAGGGTTCCCCCCCCCCTTGAACAGATTACAGAGGGTGCATCTGTTCAGTCGAAGAATGAGACATAAATCAACCCATGTTGAAGACAGCAGTTCTCGTTATTGGCTGGCTGAGGCCCAGAATGAAAACTAGGAATGACAACTGGCAAACGTTTTCCTTCGTCTCAGTTGCCCAAAGGGGCAACATGCTTCTCATTTTGATAATGTCATTTATAGCCTTAACGTTGTCTTCTGAAATTCCACAGGCTACCCTGTTGTGCCTAAGTATTACTATGTGCCAGCGGACTTTGTTGAACGGGAGAAGAAAAATCCCGGCAGCCAGAAACGATTTCCTAGCAACCACGGGCGGGACGGGAAGTTCTTTCTGTGGGGACAAGCCCTTTACATCATCGCAAAACTTCTCGGTAAGCAGGAAGCGGTGGGCGAACAGTCACATTCTCATTCGATGCCTCAGAGATCAGATTATTAGAAATAAGTTGTCTCCTGGAGTTAGATTTATACACCATTGTGAACTTTGCAGGCCATGTGGAAAAATGCTCCGCATGTCTGGATTTCAGTGTGGACCGGTTCTGGTGGGTTTTCAAGTGAAACTTTCCAGGGTGTATACATTGAAATTTTTTTGATCAGGATAGGTAATCCATCTCGACTGAATTCCTCATTAGCTGCATCAAAGCGGGCAGTTGTGTTGTTTTGAAGCAACAGAACAAATTTAGAGTCCAGCGGCACCTTTAAGCCCAAGAAAGTTTTATTCAAGGGGTGAGCTTTCGTGGGCACGCACAACTTCGTCAGACAATGAAATGGAATTACAGATCATAGTTGTATATATAGAGGGTGGCTCGTTAAACTAGCATGCAAAGCATGTTTTTAACAGATAAAAGAAACCCAAGCTTGTCACACCAAGGTTGATTGATTGATTTGATTTATTAAATTTCTACCCCGCCCTCCCTGAATAAAACTTTGTTGGTCCTAAAGGTGCCACTGGACTCTAACTTTGTTTCGTCAGCTGCAGTTAATGGCACCAGCTATAAGAAAATTGTATGGTGTCAGATGAGGATCTGGGAGACCCAGGTCTGAACCTTCACTTTGCCATGGAAAGAAAAAGAAGAGTAGGTTTTTATACTTTACGTTCCTCTGCCCCAAGGAGTCTCAGAGTGGCTTACAATCACATTTCCTTCCTCTTCCCACAACAGGCACCTCGTGAGGTAGGTGGGGCTGAGAAAGTTCTGAGAGAACTGTGACTGGCCCAAGGTCACCCAGCAGGCTTTGTGTGGAGGAGGAGTGGAGGACCAAACCCGATTCTCCAAATGAGAGTCCACTGCTCTTAACCACTACGCCATGCTGGAAACTTGCTGGGTGACTTTCAGCCATCCTAACTTACCTCATAGGGTTGTTGTGAGGATAAACTGGATAACAGAATGATGTAAGCCTCTTTGAGTCCCCATTGAGGAGAAAGGCAGAGTACAAATGAAGCTTAAAAAAAATAATATATGAATGAATAATATATACGGTCACATTAATCAGTCCAGAGAGCAGTCCTTTATCTCCTCCATGGAGGTTATCCATGTTTTGATCTGGTCTGATTTTTAGAGGAGATGTCCTGCGGTTGAGCTTATATCTATCTTCTCATTTAAACCCGTTGCTTGTCATCCTTTTGCTGGTCTCTACAACGAAGAATAAACTCTTTTTAGTGATAAATGCTTAATAAAGTGATTAATTGGTGGTGATTTACTTTCCAGTTGACGGTTTAGTAAGTGCTAAAGATATCGACCCAGTGAAGCGTTACATACCTTCCCAAGATCAACGCAATGTGAGCATGAGATACTCAAATCAGGTATGAGTGCCTTTTATTAAGATGGCTTTTTGTTAGTCGATGTTGGGAAATTCACACACATGAAGCTACCTTCTTTTGCATCAGACCAGTGGCCCATCACCCTGACCTGGATGGCCTAGGCAAGCCTAGTCTCATCAGATCTTGGAAGCTAAGCGGGATCAGACCTGGTTAGTATTTGGATGGGAGACCACCAAGGAGGGCCAGGATCGCTATGCAGAGGTGGACAGTGGCAAAATGCCTCTGAACGTCTCTTGCCTTGAAAACCCCCCAGTGTCGCCATAAGTCAGCTGAGACTTGATGGCACTTTACACACACACAAACACTCACACACTTGTCCATGGAGGTCAGTATTGTCTGTTGTGGCTGGCTGCCATTGGCTGTCCAGGGTCTCTTTCACACCACCTGCTTTCCTGATCTTATTTTATTTATTTTAAACTGGAGATGCCGGGGATTGAACTTGAGTCCTTTTGCATGCAAAGCAGATGCTCTACCTCTTAGCCACTGCGCCTGATAAGATACTGTTGCTGAGTGTGCTTACAAATACATATTGAAGTGGCAACAGGGCTTCAGGAGACTGTGCAGCTGTATATTCCATAGAGACTAAAGGGTCTGTTGTCAAATTGTTCGTTGATGTTTTTGCTGTCAGAACAGATGTGCTGGGCTAGGTGGTCTGACTTGGTGCAAGGCAACTTCAAATATACCTTTGCCGCAGAGTTTCAAGGAACAAGTGTGGGAAGAAACCAACAGTGCCCAACCACATAAGGAGCATGGCTTCTGATGCAAAGTTTGTTTGGACTACCGAGGAGGCTGGCTTAAACCAGTTTCAGCTGCTCAATCGGGTACTATAATCAGGTTAAGGAGCAACCAAGTGGATCTTAAAGCAGTGAGATAATCAGAGCTAGAACCTGAAGTCAAGGTGAAATGGCTCGGCCCCGTCTGTCATGAGTACCTCTGACACCGTCTCAGGAGATGGAAGGAACATCCTGCAGGTTATTCATTTTATTATTGAGCTTGTTATATAAAAACACCCCAGCTCATAATAAAACAGGGAAAACATCTAAAGTAGGCTGAGACGACAGGGGGTCAGATGCACTAAGTGAGCTCATTCCGCCACTCAACAAAGCGCCATTCAGACATCTGTCTTGAGTGGATTGTAAAAGATGCCGGCCGCAACTCCTCAGTCGCCTTATCTTTTATACTGTGTTAAGCCCTCCTGAACAGAGGGGGCCATAATTTCAGGTAATAAACGGAAGGATGAGGTGGCGGGATGGTTTTCATGTCCCATTCTGTTTACGGCTCTGAGCCAGCCTGTGTCGCCGCTATGGTTTGGAAAAAAAATTAAATCCAGATACGTCTGCAGTTTATTTCTGCTTTTTTATTTGGATTGTAGACAACACTTCAGGAAACCATTTTGTGAAGCTGAGGCCTCTTCTCTCCCTCCCTCCCCCACCCAGCGGATGAAGACAGCCACCTTCTTATCCCCCCCCCTTCATTGTGTAAGCATCACTTTGCGGTAGAGTTGCTGACCTCCAAGTGGGGGCTAGAGATCTTCAGGAGTTGCAGCTGATCTACATAAATTGCTTATCCATCCATCCATCCATCCACTCATTCATTCCACTTCTCCTGGGAAAAATGGCTGCTTTGGAAGGTGGTCTGCATGGCATTATACCCTACTGGGGTCCTTCCCCTCCCTAAGTGCCTCTCTCCCAGGCACTGCCCTCAAATCTCCAGGTATTTCCAAACTTGGAGTTGGCAACCCTACTTTTTATGATCTGTGAGATGTCTCATAATTCTCTACAGGCCTAACATTTTAATAGTTTTCAGTATTCTCCCATAGGGAAACTTAAGGCAGCGGCAGTTAAAGAAACGCACAACATATATTTTGTTTTTTATTTAGAGTTTATGGCTAATCTTTGTATTTTTAGTTGACATGAATAATGTTTTGTTTTTATCGTAGCACCTCAAGGGCTGGGATCCTGTATATATTCCTACTTGGGCATATGCCCAACACATTGAGGCTTACTTACGAGTAAACACTGATAGGCTTGTCCTGTTCTTTGCTTTATGTTTTGGATTTTGCTGAAGTGCTTTATCCAAATGTTTGCTGATATCCACTCATCTAATCTCACTAATTTATGCATAGTCAATATACAGCTGAAAGCTACAGCTGCTCCTGTCTGTGTTTGCTTTGAAGTGTCAAGCAACTGGCCAAAAAAAAAAAATGGAGTCTCAAAATGGAACACAAAGCATTTCACTTAATTATGTCTTCCGAAACCGAAAGCTGCTGCCGTTTTTAAAGTGCTTCGTTCCTTTTCTCCTACAAAACATATCAAATTAAACCATCTCATTTTGTTCCAAAGCAAATTAAGAAACCCATTTAGTCGTTGCAACGTATATAGTAATATATGGGCCCGTGGAAGCAAAATCAATCCATTCAGATTTAGCACTTTAAAAAAAAGAAAAAAGCAATCCCAATCATTAATGGAATTCATTGAAGTTATTCTCATTAGTAATAAAACAACTTAATCCATCTCAACCTTTGTTGTATCAGAGATTGCCGCTACAGAAGTCCTTTGCTACTAAGTGGCACCTTTTATAGACAGTTATCTTAGAGCCAGATCTATTAAAAGATAAGTTATTCACCAGTAACTGGAATTCGAGCTCTGAGGGCTTGCGTCGAGAAACTGCTGATGTGTGTGCAACACAGTTCCGTGCTGATCATGGATTAAATGATAGCATTGTTTGCAGTGGCCATATATTGCCTCTGTCTTGAAAACGTTAGGCTTGATTCTCACGTAATGGCCAAACCACGATTTTGGCCATTCACGCATGGGCTGATGCTCTCGTTCACCTTCCACTTCCCCTGTGTATGCCCAGATGGCCATCCTCATTGTCAGTTATACAATAGTTTTCTGGCAACCAGAACTGCCAAACACAGTTTGCCCGTATTTGACATTTTGACTGGCGGGCAGAGTTCGACTTGTGCAAATTCAACAGGAAGGAAGGGTGAGAATTGCAACACTCCATGGAGGAGGGAGCACGCACCACGTTCCCAGCGCTTCTACTAGTACTGCTACTTGGGTTCCTGTTCATTCGACCAACGTCATGAACAGGAAACACAACTAAAACTAATGGGGCTTAGAGGTCCAACGCACTCTCGCTGCTATCAAACGTTTTGCGTCCTGCAAAGTCATTGGTTGTCCTTTGTCACTTAGCAACAAGGAAACATTGGCTGCCGCAGAAACAATATTCTTTCCAGTGAAAGGAAGTATCAATTCATTTCTAATATCTAAAAACCAAGGGCATTCAAAAAATAATATGATCAATAGTATCAATTTTTTGTAATCCAAGTCATATACCAAAGTACCTTCCAGTCACAACTGATGCGACATAAAAGCCCTTCAGTACCTCAGTAAAGGCAAAGTCTGAAAATACTTCGGGATCTTCAACACGGGGTGTGTTTCAATAGCAAGAGATGAACAAACCTCATGAGATCATATAACAGATCATATAACAGTACTGTAGTAATCTAGGTTAAACCCCTTTTGATATAAATTCCAACTCCCTAGCGTGCTCAATACATGAACAGTAACATTTAGAAGTATCAGCTTAACTTCCAGTAGCCTGTCCCCAATGCTTCAAAATCAGAGTTTCCATAAAAGTGGAGCGACGCTCCAACATCTGGACAAGCAGCATTTAGGTTTTGTCCCAGATACAATCTGCAGTGGTGACAGAGTGTGCATCTTCTTTCTTTGTGAACAGTTAGCTCTACCAAAACTTTTGGGTGTGTTTCACCCATGCACTATCATAACCACATGAATGCCCCTTCACATATTAATATGCAATAGTTCACATACCATTAAAGTGGTTTCATCCACATGACTCCCTTATTTTATGAACCTGTGGGTGGTATTGCTCAAATCCCCAGAACCTTGTAGGCACAAACGAGCACCTGTACTAATTAATTTATGTCCATATAGCAGGTCTTCATCAAAGAATCTGAGGCCACTCTACTTCTGAGAAGCTGTCTGTTGTAGAACAGAGTTGGATGACCTTCCATTAGTGGTTGGTAGGTCTGTCTTTGAACTACAGTCAAAGGTGTCCGTAGCTCTGTGCCACCACCCATATTCCCCTTGCAGATTACAGTGATTTTTGCAGCCAGGGAAATGCTAGAAAGAGTTGTTCTTTAGTTGCTGAAGCAGTCAGAAGGACTTGATACTGCTGGTAGTGAAGAGGTACATTGGGATATGCCTTGTGGAGCTTGGTCACGGGACTCTGACAGGAAGAGAAATTGAATATTGGGCCAAGCCAAGTGTGAGTTGCTTTGTCAGGGGTGCTGAACTGGACTTAAGAACATAAGAAGAGCCCTGCTGGATCAGACCAATGGGTCCATCTAGTCCAGCATCCTGTCTCACACAGCAGCCAACCAGTTCCTCTGGAGGTCCAACAACAGGACATATAAGCCAATGCCTTCCCCTGATGTTGCCTCCTGGCACTGGGATTCAGAGGTTGACTGCCTCTGAACATGATTTCCTGTAATCACCATGGGCCTGAACCACTGATAGATCTATCCTCCATGAATCTGTCTAATCCCCTTTAATGCCATTTACACCTATGGCTATCACTACATCCTCTGGCAGCGAATTCCACAATTTAATCCCTCTGTATGTAAAGATTTCATTTTGTCCATCCCGAATCTTCATCGGACGCCCTAGTATTTTGGGAGAGGGAGAAAAAGTTCTCTTTGTCAACTCTCTCCATCCCACGCATAACGTCATACACCTCCATCACGTCCCCCCCCCCCCCCTTAGTTGTCTCTTTTCTAAACTGAAAAGTCCCAGTCTCCTCAGCCTTTCCTAGGGGAAGGTGCTCCAACCACCCGATCCTCTTGGGTGCCCATGGCAATCCTATGCAATTGTGGAAGTTGGTTTTGGCCATCAAGGTGGCAAAGACAAGCTGGAAATGACTGGGCACTGACCGGTAGAATAACTGGAACTGGAGTGGGGGCCGAGCAAGGGCTTTGACTGGGGGGAGCAAGGGCTTTAGCATTCTTCATGCTCCTTGTCCATCGAAGCAGGACCCATTATATAAAATAATCACACACAGGTCTGTTTTCTGAGCCAGTGTGATACAGTGGTTAAAGTGTTGGGCTGGGATCTGGGAGACCCAAGTTCGAATCCCCACACGTGCCAAGGAAGCTTGCGGGATAGTGTTGGGCCAGTCACACGCTTGTCAGCATAACCTACCTCATAGGGTTGTTGTGTTGTAAAAGGAAGGAGAGGAAAATGATGTAAGCTGCTCTGGGGGAAAGGAGTAAATGAAATAATTAAATTAGTTGATTTAAATACGGGATTCTGCTCTCATCGTTCTACAGTTCGGGTTACCTTTTGTGCATGCGTTTTTAGCATAAACCCATTCGGGTTTCGCTGAGATGTGGGTGGCCAGATCCATTGTGCAGCATATCCTTTGGGAGTGCATTGTGATATAATATCACAGTAAAGAAAATGCAATAAGACGTCTGCTGATTTGTTTCTTCCATATTGTGTCATAAAATATCTTTATTTCTTTTCAGTAATAAAGCATACTGCATTGCAAATCCAATAAATAAGACATAAAAAGTTCATTCCTTTCCCTCCACAATAGTTTCATCAGGCATCTTTTAAAGTACATTTATGTTTAACCTTGCTTTACAACCTGCGTGTTAAGCCGCAGTCTCTCTTCGTCATACCCGATGCTGCAAAAGGTTTCTCGGACTAGCGGGGGGAAACAAAAGCTTCTGCCTGTTAGGATTTGTCACATCCCTCAACAGGAGGGTTTATATTCCACTTTTTCAACTGTTCCAGACCACTTACAAACCTATTTTAAAAAATAACATGAAACAACTATAAAAAAACCCCTAAGCAAAGATACCTGATTTGAAATAGTTCACATAATATTTTAAACCTGAAATTAATTACCACAGCCTCGCGCTGGGTTGCATCTGAGCCAGAATTCTCTTCACTCCCCCTAGATTGGGCATGTGAAATCTCGCTTCTGATTGGCTGGTAGATTCCCTTGGCATGGTTTCAAATGAGGATTTATCTTGCCAAATATGCTAATTTCCTCTAGGCATGTTAATATAAAATGCACTGGCATGCACTTGTGATTATGTGGCGTTGAACGGATGCACGTGACATGTTATTGCAAAGTGTTCCAGCTGTCGCTTTTGATGGCGCATTGGCTGAGCCCAAATATTGTGCAACGATACAGTTGTGTGTCTGCATCACTGTATGTTTTGGGCCAAAGCAAGTGGATTCAGGATAGCATGCTCATGTTAGAGCTGATCCTGAATCCAGTCAATCGCAGGTTTACCTCTTGATTCTTCTACTTCTTGAATTATACGGTGGGAACCTGAGTTCCTTGAAAGGCAGGGAACTAGGATCTTCTTGAACTGAATTCTCAGCACTTTACCAACGTACAGTTCCCAGGATACCTTGGTAGATGATACAGCAGCTAAAGAGTATAAAATGTACATACCCGTATTTTTCGCTCCATAAGATGCACCTGACCATAAGACGCACCTAGCTCCGCTCGGTGCCGTGGCTCGGGAAAGGTGAGGGGGGTTTAAGACGCACACACTTTCCCCCCCACTTTTTTTGGGAGAAAAAGTGAGTCTTATGGAGCAAAAAATACGGTAGATCTGTAGCATAGATCCGTGTATGGAATGTGAGAGCTGCTTTTTTTTGGCCTCTGACTTCCTTGTCCACCAGTTTCCCTGAGAGTCGGAACTTATCCTGGAGGCAACCTCTTGGCAAGGTCTAGAGCTGGGTCTGGCCTCGTGAACAGGCTGACCAAGCAGCACTCTCTTCCTTGCCCTTAGCTTAAATAGACTGAGAGAAAGCAGACCCAGCTCGTCTGGAGGCCGTTTTTGGAACTATCCTGGTGAGGTTTTAATCAGGCCAGAATCCTGCAGAGAACTAGGTTTATCCTGGTTCCACAGCTGATGCATGGGCTGCTCACCTGGTACTGCATCTTTTTTCAGCTACCTTGAGCCTGGGACCGCCGTTGCTCCTGCTGGATGGAGGCAGATTCTATTGGGCTCATGGTCTCGGGTCCAGGGCTGGCGCTTAGTGTGTCACACAACTATTGTGACATAAGACATACTCATAACAATAACACAGGGGAGGGTCTGTGGCTCAGCAGTGCAGCATCTATGGCAGGAGTGGCCAGACTTGCTTGATGTAAGAACCACACACAATAAATGCCAGGTGTTTGAGAGCCACAAGACATGAACAAATATGACACACATTTTTACTGGAAAATATGCAAATTTCCAACCTCACAACCCTGCGTATCTTAAACTGATCTATTATTAATCATTACTTCCTTTTGCAATGTCTAGTTGTAATCTAACATACAGTCATTGAGATCTTCTCTATTTGATTACTTGATTCATCACTCAGCAAACTGCTTTTACATATAGTATCTGCATTATTACCTATTGAACAACTGTATTACTGGTATTTCATTGGATATGCTTGTTAGGTTAACTGTACTGAACTGACTTCTCAAAATGCTTTATTATATTGCCATTAAGCTCTAATTTATAAAATTAATAAAAATTAAAATTTGAAAAAGGAAAATATGCAAATGTGCTTGTATTAATATTAAATTGATAACTTTAGATGGGGAGGGAGGGGAGAAAGAGAGAAAGAAAGATGGAAAGAAAGTAAGTGGAAAGAAAGCAAATAGATGAGGGAGGGAGAAGTGGAAAGAAAGCAACTTTAACATCAAATGCATCCTCCAAGCCCCCACCCCCACGCCGGCTAGCTTGGCTTGGAGAAGGGATTTAAAGAGACAAATAAATGCCTTCTTCAAGCTGGCTGGGAGGTGGGTCTTTGAGAATGCATTTAAAGTTCAAGTTGCTTTCTTTCTCTGCACTGGCTGGGGAAGGGAAGACCAGTTGGGGAGGCATGTCTCCCCTTTGCTTCCCCAGCCACTGTAGCAGGAGCTGCACAATATGTGTGAAAGAGTGGCTCCCGAGCCCCAGTTTGGCCACCTCTGATCTATGGCATTGCTCTATCTCTGGTATATTTCCCTGCACTTAAAACTGCCCAGAAATGTGCAGGAGGTACAGCAATGTAATATTGAAGTGACCACAAGAGGGAGCCAAACAGATGCAGAAAAGAGAAAAAAAAAAACCAAAGCAATAAAGGCACACAAGCGAGGAAAATGAGAGTGCAGAAGAGCCCATTGAAAGACCTTCACCTGAAACCCTAGAGAGGAGGTACCAGACTGAACAGACAATACTGACCTTGATGGACCAATGGCCTGCGTCAGTATAAGGCAGCTTCATGTGTTCCTTAGAGCTTTGTTTCTACTCATTCCAACATTTTTAATGTGGTTTAGGTTGTTTATGAAATGCTCTTGTTTTGGCTTACACTGAGTCATGTTTCAGAAGCTTGAACCTCTGTTTAAGGTGTTGTGATTTACTGAAAACCATTCACAAGTGAATTCTAATGAGCACAAATTATATGGGAAACTGAACATGCAATCTGACAAAAGCCACTCAGCCCAAAGAAATTCTTTCTAAGTGTCAAGAATAAGCCCTGGACAAAACTGCATTTTAAGAGTCTTTAGCTGGGAGAGCAGGTCTTTGTCCTGAAGATTTGCATCTGTATGCGTGTTTGCATTATGTTGTACATAAAAAATATAGTCTAGCTAAGCGATTTATGAAAAGATTGCCTGTAAATGCAGTATTATCGAGAGGAAATGCATTAGCCGTTATTACGGCTGAGGCTAAAGCTCTAAAGCCTACAGAAGTTGTTGCTGCGTAGTGACAGGTGTTTTGTGTATGTTAGAGCTCTTACTGACGCTTCTAGAGAACGCTCCGGAACAGAAAAACAGTAATCCAATATTTACTGTGCATGTGTATCGAAATCATAGACTTTTCCATTTCTTAACACTGTCTTAAGTACTGCCTTAAATAAACTATGCTCATGTTTCCCTGTTTGTTAATTCACTTAGAATCATAGAATTGGAAGGGGCCATAAAGGTCATCTAGTCCAACCCCCTGCTCAATGCAGGATCAGCCTAGAGCATCCCTGACAAGTGTTTATCCAGCCGCTGCTTAAAGACTGCCAGGGAGGGGGAGCTCACCACCTCCCAAGGCAGCTGATTCTACTGCTGAACTACTCTTACTGTAAAAAAAAAAAATCCTAATACCCAGCCAGGACCTTTTTTGCCTGTAATTTGAACCCGTGATTTATGAATCACCTGCTGCCAACTGGAACAGCTCCCTGCCCTCCTCTAAGCAATGCTCCCTCTAAGCCGTGGTGTCCTGTGAGCAAAAATTCTACTTTGTGAGCTACTGGCATTAAAGTTGTGAGTGAGCGTTTTGGTTACTGCATAAATTAGTTGGCTCTAAAGCCATCCTTCCTGAGCTAAGTCAAAAATGTGTGAGCCAGAGGCTAAAAAAACTGAGCTGGCTCACACTGACTCAGCTTAGATGGAGCACTGCCTCTAAGTGACAGCCTTCAAGAGAGTAATCATGTTACCCCTCAGCCTCCTTCCAGACTGAACATTCCCAAGTCCCTCAGCCTTTCCAGTAGGGCTTCCTTGTAGCACCTTCGTTGCTCTCTTCTGTACCTGAGGACAGTGGAAGGCAGAGCTAAAATCACTAATGCTGGTGTCAATGACCATTGCTGCACCTTCTTTAAAATGCTACCTGGTCATTATTCCATGTTCTGTACCCTGGCCTTTTAATAAGGGGGTATAAATATTGGGTATATGATTGGCAGGTAACTAACATAATTTTTATCAGTGTCAAAATCACCGTTGTCCTAAGTTGGATTCCAGCTAATCAGCCAGGAAGGAATGTTTGTCATTACTCCAGTGCAGAACCCATGGGTGATTTCATTTCCCCCCCACAGCAATCCCAAAAGTATTTGTGAAAAGTTACTTAACTGCTAATTCAGTGTTGCTGGTTTAGGCAGAGGACCTGGCTTTGACAAAGATAAATGGGAAAGGTTGGCTTTGATCCTTTAAAGCACAGTCATCACTTCATGGGTTGGGACCCTCAGCAGGGTTGCAGAATCCCAGTTGTTGGGTCCCAAGCTCCTATAGAATTACCTTTTTTTTTTTTTGCTGCCTTCTGAAGGACTAACATTTGTGTAGAAAGCAAGGGCACATCTCCCTTCTCTCTTTGCATACACACTGGGTGGAGCGGTTTCTCTTTAGCACAGGCAGATTCAGAGACACCCACATCCCACCAAAGTGCTCTCCCTTTCCTTCTCTCACTTCCTTCCGCTACACCCATTTAGCCAGTTGGGTCTTCAGTATCCCATGGATGTTTGCAGAGCTTCCCACCTCAATGGTGAGATCAGAACCCTGGATCTACCTCTTCCTGTCGTACAACTCTGACATTGTATGAATTCCTGCCATGCGGTTGCAGTTCTGTGTGCCTTTAATGGTGGCTCCTGGTTCTTATGTTTGCCAGTCCTCTGGCATCCCCCATCCCCCAGGTGCTGTTGTCTTGCACCGCTCGCAGCAGAAGGAAGGGAAAAAAATTAAAACCCGATGGCATCATGAGTGCTATTATGTCACTTCTGGTAAAAAGCCAGAAGTCAGGTAGGGTAGCTCTAGCAATCAGTAGGAACTCTGTGTTTTTGCCATAGAGTTTCCAGCTATTCCTAGAGCTACCCTATGTAACTTACAGGTTTTCACTACAAGTGCCATTACCGGCACACGCAACATCACGTGCCCCCCCCCCCCCATATCTTCTCCCTCAGATCTCCCACTGGTTGCCCATTGAGGCCTCCCAGCCCTGCTAGGTCTGGAAAAGATTGAGGACTATGACTTTAACGGGGGAAATCTCCCAAAGAGTCCTTGGTTCTCCCCCTCCCCCCCCCCGAAAGGCTCCTCTGTTCCCACATGGAGTGGTGAGAGCAGCAGCACGTGACCTGAAACTATCTCTGCCTGATGTTGCTCTCCTGCAGGCTTCCTTGGAGAGTGCTGGGTTCCACCCTCCCACGATCTACAAGCCTTGAGTCCCTACCTCGTAATTGCTGAACCAGCTGATATCCTGTTATTCTCAGTAAAGCCAACACCTGTTTGTCCCCCAGTCATGTGTGTGAGCTCTCCTTTATCTCTGCAGGCACAGTTTCCAACAGCCCTACACCCACTGGCTTAAGTATACTTAATCCAGTTTTTAAAAATAATGAATAAGTTATTAACTTGACTTATTTTCCTTACCAGCTGCCAAATCTAGATATTTGGGGGGGAGGGGTTGCTGTTTTCCTGAAGAGCTGACTTCCTGTTGCCTGTTGTGTCATAAACAAAAGCAACATCCATATTTCATGTGCCAAACTCAAGTAGCTTGCAATTCCCCCCACCCCCTGTCTCTTCTGACTGACTTCTCTTCAAGCCGGTGCTCTGAAATAAAAATGACTGAAGCGTCAAGTCACCTAGAGAAAAGATTGCAGCCCCTTGTTGATAAAGCACTTCATCACGGGTGGCAAGCCATGAAATCTTGCTCACCGGCAAAAAAGATTTAAATGAGAAATAAAAGAAGCCGTCGTTCGTTTCAGGGCAAAAAGCCTCGCCCATTTTTTTAGCCTCATAACAGGCAATATTTGTCTATTAACTTCTGTGCGCCTAAGTGCCTTCTCTTTTATGTCTTCATTTGGAAATACAAAATATTGGACAAAGCTAGATGTCTCTCGCGACTGCAGATATGAATAGAAGCATTTACCTCCCTGCCCCCCGGTTTTCTTTCTTCCCATCTGTGAAGATTCCCCCCCCCCCCCCGTCTTTCAGCTTGAATAACAATTCTCTTCAGCCACATTTTCTTAAATAATATGTGAAAATGCAGGAAAGAAAAATGCCATTCAAAAAGTATACCTACTTTACAATGGTTCCAGATTCCATGCTCCTGTGTTCCTCTATTCTGCAGTTGATTGTTTGCTAGGATTGATTGACTGATTTAATTCACATCCCGCCCTCCCCACCAAGGCAGGCTCAGGGCAGCTTACATAAAAATATAAAACAATTAAAACAAAATTAGGTGAAATCGGAACAATACAGTTATGAATATTATAAAATATAAAGTGCTAGTCTTGTGCTATTGTTTCTCAAAGAGATCTGCATGGTACATGGGAATGCCTGAAGTTCGACCATAAAGTCTATTTTCAAATGACACTTTGAAAACTAGCAATCCTGGTGTCATACCAGGTAGATCAAACCTTATTAATAATAGCAGGAACTGGCCCATGAAGAAGTCCGCTGGCTTCTGTAATTCCCCCCCCCCCCCCCCCGATTGCACTCTGTGCTGTTTTGTCTGAGAAGCACGGACTTGGCACAGTCAAACGCCGGAGCTGCCTGACTGGAATTTAATCACCTGCGGTGCAGGTAGACGTGGGCATCTGCATTCTGTTCTTGTATCCGCATCTCACGTGCTGAAGCTGAGCCTTAGCTGGAAGGAGTTATTCACCCAGACCCGAAGCCTTTGCTGAATCAGGTTGGCAACTCCTTTCCTGGCAAGAAGTCCTCCTGTGCCTTCCGGGAGATGCTCAGAAGGCACTTAAAAAAAACCTGGGGAAGATTTTGTCTGTTTATTTCTTTCTGTGATACACAGTCCAGGACTGAACTGGCCGGCCGTGTTCAGGGGCTGGCCGACCACGTAAAATGTCTTGAGAGTCAATGTTTGCGTGTTTCAGATGGGTAGAACAGCTAGATTCGAGTCCAGTAGTACCGGAATTAAGATTGCTGGGAAAAACATGAACAACCTCAGATATGCAGTCGATACCACTCTAATGGGAGAAAGTGAAGAGGACCTGAAGAGCCTCTTGCTGATGATAAAAGAGGAGAGCGCAAAAGTTGGCTTGAAACTGAACATCAAAAAAAACTAAGATCATGGCATCCGGCCCCATCAGTCCTTGGCAAATAGAAGGGGAAGTCATGGAAGCAGTGACAGACTTCACGTTCCTGGGATCCAAGATCACTGCAGACGGTGACTGCAGCCATGAAAGTAAAAGATGCCTCCTCCTTGGGAGGAAAGCGATAGCAAACCTAGACAGTATAACAAAAAGTAGAAACATCACCCTGCCAACAAACTTCCGTATGGTCAAAGTGATGGTATTCCCAGTAGTTATGTATGGTTGTGAGAGTTGGACCATAAGGAAGGTCGAGCACCGAAGAATAGATGCTTTTGAATTATGGTGCTGGAGAAGACTCTTGAGAGTCCCTTGGACTGCAAGGAGATCAGATCAGTCAATCCTAAAAGAAATCAACCCATGTCTGTTTCTTGAAAGGCCAGATCCTGAAGCTGAAACTCAAATACTTTGGCCACCAAATGAGAAGGGAGCACTCGCTGGAGAAGACCCTGAGGCTGGGAATGACTGAAGGTCAAAGAAGAAGGGGATGGCAAAGGATGAGAGGGTTAGACAGTGTTATCTATGCAACGAACATGAAATTAAGCAAACTCTGGAGCATGACGGATGACAGGAGGGCCTGGCGTGATGTGGTCCACGGGGTCGTGAAGAGTTGGACTCCACTGTGCAACTGAACAACAACCGTACTTTAGAGACCAACAAGATTTCCAGGGTGTAAACTATTGCGAGTCAATGCTCCCTTCATCAGAGATGCTTCATGTGTTGTTGGAGCAACTTGGCTTTCAACCCACTGACCTTAAGTTGAGGTGCAGAGAAAATGTAGCCTTGGAGGAGAGGGGCCACGCAGAGCTTTCCCCATTGCTTAGCAATTTGTCTGAGCTTCATTAGGAAAGCCTCATAGTTTAACCCCCCCCCCCCCCCCCACACACACACAGATTTATGATAATTGGGCAAAGGGCTTCTTACTATCCATCCCACAGTGACAGGAGCCTGATTTCCTCCTGATGGATGATACTTAAGCGTGCGTAACAAGATGGGTTGCAAACACTGTTGTACTCCTGTATTCCAATGTGTTCTTCTTTTACAAGCTCAGAGAAGTCTGCTAGAAGAGGCACTGTTGCCCTGGTGGTTGCTAAATATAGGACCCAGATTTTGCCGAAAATCAAGAGCGGCATCCGGGTTGGATCCAGCGCGGGCTCCAACCCCCCACTTGTCACATATAGTGTCAGTACACAGTGTACTGTGTGCAGTTTACATTTGCAAGTCTTTATAATATGTTTCAGTGAAGTTCCCTATAGCTCAGTCAGACTTGTGCTAGATGCAGACAACAGTGGCAAAGTGGAGAGGCTGACAGCTCTGTCCCTGGAGCCCAGGTCCATGGGAGAACATTCCCAGCCAACGTGGGGGGGGGGGGGGCAGCACTGGCCCAGCAGTAGCCATCTGAGGGTGCCAGTGGGATGCTTTTGGCCAGGGATCAGCCACATTGGGTAGGGCTGACTAGCCTTTGCAGCTGTTGTAATAGGTAATGACATCCCATTGGGACTGGTGGGGCAGGGAAGCTCTCTGCCCAAGGGGTAGCTACAACTCACAGGTAGGATTTAAAAGGCTGGGGGAAGCTTGGGGCTGAACTGAGGAGGGCCAGGGGGTATTGTGCTTAACTGCCCAGGAGGAAGAGTGAGGGTACTCTTCCCTGGAGAAGTCCAGCTGGAACACCAGGGAAAGGCTGTAAACCTGAGAACAGCCCAATAAAACGGGATGCCGACTTTTGACCCTTGTAGCGTGTGTCTGTGATTCAAGGTGAACATGGACAGATGTCTGCCTCCCAGTCTGTTGAGCCCGTCAATGCTCAGAATTCCCAGCTCAGAGCCTTGTGCGCTCCATAATGCACATAACAGCTCTTTGGGGCAGACGAGCACCCCCATTCACTTCTATGGAGCGAGCGCATCAGTGCACACAGGGGAATTGGCTGCTGCTGCTGACATGACTGGGAAAGGCTGGGTAGGCTGCTTGCATTGCCGAACCCATGTTACAGATCAAAATAATAATGCACACCAGATAGGCTGTCTAAGTACTCATCATCAATTTCATGTATTTGTTGGAAATGCAAGAAAAATGTGGGCACCTTTTACCATCTATGGTGGGTTTGTTGTACTGCGCGGAAATATTGGTTGATGATTAAGAGAATCTTGCAAGAAATTATTGTGAATACGATACCTCTTCAGCCTGAATTATTTCTTCTTAATGTTATCCCTGATGTATATACAAAGTATGATCGTTACCTCTTACTACATGGCATAACAGCTGCTAGAATCCTCTGCTAAATATTGGAAAATGGACAAAATACCAGATAGACAGGAATTGATTCAAAAGCTTTTTGATGTCGCGGAAATGGACTTAATGACAATAAGGCTTAAAGGTAAAGAGGATGATTTGTTTTATACTAGCTGGAATAAGATGTATAGTTGGTTGAATTTATCTCCAAAAGAGCAAAGTCAAGTTATTTAATTTACTGTTGCCTTATAAGTACTCCTATTTTTGTGATGAGGCCTCACTTCTAAGCAATTATTTATCTTGATTTTGTTATATTTTGAAACTTACAAATAAAGGATTTAAAAAATAATAACAATAATAATGCAGGGCTCCAAGGACTGAACCGCCGTCAATAACATCACACTGCTTGATGCATATAAAGTGGTTATTTTTATTTTTGCAATGCAAAAGCTATGCTAATAAATCAAATCTTGGTGATCTCTCCCCTTCCCTTGGCTGCCAGGTAGTAAAAAAGTGAAGGCGCCCGTCCTTAACTTCCCAGGATCACATCATTCAAAAGTGTATTGACAATACAGCTCCTTAGGTGGCACTGAGATTTATGTGTTTGACTTCCCTGGTGCTCCACTTCCCTGTCTGCACCATCAAATTGATTAGTAGGCAATGAAGTTCGAGGGAAAGCAACAATGCAGCCAGACGATGACAGTCATATTAATGAACGGTTTCAGCGTTGTTAATGTCCTTGTTTCTGCTTGCATCTAACAAACAAGCAGCAAATGCCTACAATACAAAGCTTTAAAAAAAATAATAATAAGTTTTTTATGTTTTTAGGGTCCTCTAGAAAATGACTTGGTGGTCCATGTCGCACTGATTGCCGAAAGCCAACGGTAAGCCATTCACATCAGTAACAAGTCTCTGCTCTCAAATGCAAATGTCTTATATTTGAAGTGAGAACTTCAGGGTCTGTTGCTTGGGACTAGCTTGATGGTGCATGCTGAAGCTTCAGAACCAACCCTCTTTGTGCATAGTAGTGCCCCTCAGTCTTTTGGCTAAGGTCAAGTGTTTGTGCCGTGCAGTGTTCCTGAAAGAAAAACCAGTTTGATTGGCTGGCAGTAAAACCTCTGGGTCTGGTATAAATAGCCCAGGCTAGCCCGATCTCATCAGATCTTGGAAGAGAAGCAAGTTCAGCCCCGGTTAGTACTTGGATGGGACACCACCAAAGAAGTCCAAGGTTGCTCTGCAGAGGCAGGCAATGAAAAACCATTTCTGTTCATCTCTCGCCTTGAAAACGCTATGCAGTCGCCATAAGTTGGCTGCGACTTGATGGTACTTTCCACCACCACTGGGTATAAATGCCAAGACGGGGATAGGCAGCCTCCAGCACACTCACCGAACATGGCATGCAGACTGTTTTGCTTGGCATGCAAGGCTGGTTCTCCACCCAAGGAACCAAGGCAAGCCTCTGGAGCTGGGTTTTCTGTCCTTTGTCTGATTTGCAGAAGAGCACTTTCTTCGTGCTACACTTCAGGGTCCAGTTCAAGTCCGTAACTCCGTAACTGACCTCAGGGTTTCTTAATCCAGGCCCAGGTTCTGATACAGGAGTCCGTGGTCCCAGCTTGGCCCTGAAAGTCTTCAGGTATTAAATCCTTCCAAGAACCTCTGGGGAGAAATGCCTATTGCCAAGGCAGGCTTTGCAATCTTGTTCTCTCTTCCTCTGTCCTTCTCAGTATTTCACTTGAAAGGCTGAGTGTGGGTAACATAAGTGATTACAAGCTTTGTGACGGGGGTGCCGTTATTTACTTTCACCAGCAATCGCTGCAAGGGCCCTCTTTAAAAGCGGGTCCTGTGTGGAAAGCCCCTCAATGTTTCATTTTCCAAAACAGCCTACAGGTTTTCTTGAACACATATGGAATCCAAACACAGACTCCCCAGCAGGTTGAACCGATTCAGATATGGGCACAACAGGAGCTTGTGAAGGTAAGATAATCCTGCTGTTCTTCTAGCCATTTTCTTCCTTTCAGACAGACCAGTTCTTTGGTTTAGGTGATGAAACTTATGCTCCCTGTGCTGTTATGATGTGTCTAGCTTTTGTTGCGTTGTTACTTAATCCATAGAAATATACATATGTTGGTCAGTAGTAATAACAACATGCTCTCCTGCATGTAATCGTGGTCTTAGAACACACCTAGAGATAAGGTGGGAATGACTTCACAAGACGCAATCCGTTCTCTACATTACACCCCTGGGAGAGCATTACGTGCTTCACAGAATAATTTACTGCTGGTCTCCAGCCCTAGAGAAATCTGGCTGTCCGCAACCAGGGCCAACCTGGTGGAACTTTCTGCCAAATAACATCAGGGCCCTGCGGGATCTCATGGATTTCCGCAGGGCCTGTAAGGCCGAGATGTTCTGCCAGGCATTTGGTTGAGGACAATGACGGTTTACATCATGGCTCGCACCCTGCCTTACCCACAGCTTTTTTTGTAGAAAAAGCCCAGCAGGAACTCGTTAGCATAATAGGCCACACCCAACAGCAGAAACTTATTAGCATATTAGGCCACACCCCCATGCTACCAGAAGAGTGCTCATCCAGCCACACCCACCTTTTGCTTCTTATTCTGTTTACCTTGTTTGTTGTCAAAACAGAGGGCTTTTTTTGTAGTAGGAATTAATTTGCATGTTAGGTCACATACCCCTAATGTAGCCAGTCCTAATGAGTTTCTGCTGTTGGGTGTGGCCTATTATTCTAATGAGTTCCTGCTGGGTGTGGCCAGCTCAGGAGCCAGCCGGAACTCCGTTCCTGTGCGTTCCTGCCCAAAAATAGCCCTGGCCTTACCTAAATCTCCTACTTCTCCTGAGTTATTCCCTCCCATGCCCACAAAATATTCACAATCCAGGATTGGGAGGGCATTACAAAATATAAATTTGCCATTCGTTTCACCTGTGTGCAAAATGTTGTGAGTTTTGTGGTTTTCATTATTTTAAACTTGTCCATTGCATGGTGCAAAGGCATTTCATAAATGTAATTAGATAGATAGATAGATAGATAGATAGATAGATAGATAGATAGATAGATAGATAGATAGATAGATAGATAGATAGATGGATGGATGGATGGATGGATGGATGGATGGATGGAGGATCCATCCATCCATCCATCCATCCATCCATCCTCTGTTTAAATTAAAAAAAAAGATAGAAGCATCCTCTAATATGCTTTCAAGTTGTCTGGTTAGAACAAGAAATGTTCTTAGTCCTTTATAGTCTTCTTGTTTCCAGTTGTACGAAAGGGCCAAATCATCTGAAAACTGATGTTTAATTTGATGCTTGGAGATTGGTTGACTACCGACAACTATACCACACCCACCATAAGTGAAGTGTACATTTAAAATTAGCACATCCTTCATGATGTTGAATCCCATTCATGCTTCCACTCTTGGATCTCTAATAGGCTGCCCATTCATTTCAAAGAGAGCCTTCCTCCACCAAAGTGAATGGTGGAAGCTTTACCAGGAGAGTTCCACACATGCCCCCTCCCTTGCCTGCATATTGGGGCAGTGAGAAGAAAGTGAACTTCAGGTTTTCAGATACAATATGGAAGCCTTGAAGTGTACCGTAGAATACAAAGAGTTGTAAGCTGCAAAGTCTTGAAAGAAAATTGCGGAGCAGACTGGCTGAAATTCCATCTCCTCCTTCTAAGAAAGCTGTCGACATGGCAGAATTTTAAAAAATAAACTGTCTTGGGGAAATTGAGCCAACCTTTAATGAAAATGTGCTTATCTCTAATGGAATCTCCGTCTTTGGCAACAAAAAGCTCAGCAGCGGCTTGTTGTTTGAGTGTTGCGCGTTGAACTCATGATGCAACGTCTGTTAATGTCTGTGAGCGTGAAGAAGGATTTTGAAATTTCTTTTTTTTATTATTTGGAATTTTCTTTTCTCTTTTACCGGAGCAACCTTGCTGTTGCTAACAGTTTTCTACTGCAGAATCCCATGCTTTAGATGACTGAGCCCTGTCTATTAGTACTACATCTGGTTATGCTCAGCTCCCCCAAGTAACTTATCCTGGCCAGGTGCCAAAGAACCACACAACTGCTCCAGGCACTCAAGGAGACTCCGATCTGTTGTTTTTTGGAGCAGCTACTCTCCATGTTGTGTGGCGAACTGTTTCTTGAAATTTGGGGGATTTTGAAAAACCGCTGATCACAGAAGGACCTGGTTATCAGGTTCTGATTCTCTGAAACCATTCTCTGAAACGCTCCTTTCTCCTCCATCCATTTTGTCAGTTACTTTCTCCACGTCTGGCTTTTCTCTTACCGGTATTTGCTACAATGTCTAACCTGAGGAAACCACGGTTAGCGATAACATCCAAATCATTATTTGAAACCAGGGTTGGCAAACCAGGACTTGCAGATCAGCGGTCTGCAAATTCTTGTTAGAGCAGGCCCGGAATAGAGGCGGCGGCTAGTGTGTGAAAGGAGAACAAGGGAAGCATGAGCTTGCATCGCCTTTCCAGTCCTCCAAACTGGGGTTCAGAGGGTCATCTGAACAGAGCCAAAGTCTAAAATCCCAGTTGATGTGCCCAAGCCCTTGGTCATGTCTAAAGTAGACTTTTTGACTCCTCACCATCATATCTCCTTTGGAGCTTATGAATAGGGTTGCCAGCTCCGGGTTGGGAGATACCAGGAAATTCTGGGGGTGGAGTATGGAAAGGGGAGGGACTTCAGTCGGGTATAATGCCATTCAGCCTGCCTTCCAAAGCAGCTATTTTTTCCAGAGGAACTATAACATGGAGACCAGTTGTGATTCCGGGAGCTCTCCAGCCACCACCTGGAGAGTGGCAACCCTACTTATGAAAATAATAATTCTTATTATATAGCATACGGGCAGCTCAGTAAAGAGGAGGATTATTTTTTGCAAGACAAAGGAGCAACCTATTTTATTCTGTTTTGTTTCTATTGGGCTTTGCTGCTGCTTCTACAAATGGGACTCAAGGAGGCTATCCTCAAAATGTCGTCTTTGCCTTTGCATTCACTCTCCTTTTCTGAGCATCATTTCTCAGTGGGAAGGGGGGATGTTCTTTTCCTAGCTTTTCTGCAGCAAAATGACCTTTCCTTTCTGAAAAGGTCACTGCTGCTGCAGAACCATTGACCAACCCTCCCCGCAGTCTACTTGGCTCAGAAAGCAGCAGATGGATTATCTTGGCTAGCGCCCTAAGAGTTAATGTGTTCAATGAGGCTATCTTGTGTGTGCAAAAAAGTACGAGCCAGTGATATATATATATATATATATATATATATATATATATATATATATATATAGGGGGGGGAGGGGTTTCCAGATCATTTCCCCCCTCCTGTTCACATTCACTTGTCATCTCTTTTCTGAAACACCATAAATATCATTTGGCCCAAAGGAGTTTCTCATGCTATGATACCTGAAATGCAAGCTTTGGTAATTCTGACTCCTCAACCACCCAACCCTAACAACTTCTTCCCGTTCTGCAGGCCTACTTCCACCTGGGGATCAATGACAAGCTGGGCCTCTCCGGAAGACCGGACCGACCGATTGGCTGCCTTGGGACATCAAAGGTTCGTGCAAGGAATCACTGGTCTGCATGTGTTAGAGTTAGTGTAAATACTGGAGGAGGATCGGATTACTCTGTCAATACAGAGAGCAGTTTCGTTGCTTTCGAGTTTTCATTTTTAAAATGTTTCAAATGCTTCATTCAGATGCATTGAGGATAAGTTATTTTGATGACGCCGCAGCTCAGTGGCTTTCATGCATATGATGAAGCTAGGATTTTTTCGTCTATGAAAATTCGTGGCCGGGCAAATGTGCTAGTCTTTAAGGTGCCACAGGAATGTTTCTGCTTGATTTTTCAGGGTATGATTGATTAAGGTAATGCTTATTTGTGACTGGCTTCATAGAATCATAGAGTTGGAAGGGACCTCCAGGGTCATCTAGTCCAACCCCCTGCACAATGCAGGAAAATCACAAATACCTCCCACACACACACACAGTCCCCCAGTGACCCCTGCTCCACACCTAGAGGATGACCAAAGACCTCCAGGATCCCCTCCAAACGGGCCTGAAGAAAACTGCTTCCTGACCCCAAAGTGGCGATCAGCATTTCCCTGGGTGTGCAAGAAAGGGCCACAAGAACAAAGCTCTGATGCCACCCTTCCTGCCCTCCCTCTCACGATTTGCCTGAGTTCACACAATTAGCATTGCTGTCAGATGGCTTGTTCACGACCAAAGCGGCATAGAGGTCAGGCCAGAATCTGGGAGATCAAAGTTTGAATCCCCACTCTGCCATGGAAACTTGCTGGGTGACCTTGGGCCTGCCATGCTCATACAGCCAACCCTTCCACACAAGAGCTATTGTGAGGATAAAATTGTGAAGGGGACCCTATTGAGGATAAAAGTAAGATATACATGTAATATATCAATCGGTCTGGGTTTAATTGCCAAACGGAATGTGGACTTTTCTCCTCTGTAAGAGCAAGTTTGATCTTCGGTGAAAGACATTTATTTCTGTTTACTTACCTGTCTGTAGATTTATCGAATCCTGGGCAAAACGGTTGTCTGCTACCCAATAATCTTTGACTTGAGTGATTTCTACATGTCTCAGGATGTTATGATGCTGATCGATGACATTAAGGTACGTGTTTGCGTAGGAAAAGACGGAATGGATGCCTGCATGTTAGGTAAAGGGGTTCAGCCCACAGTGGAACGAAATAGCTCAACCACAACCATGGTTCATATCAGGTGAATTTATACTTACCTGCACACCTCTTAAACTCTAGGGTGGTGCTTGCTCTTCACTTTCCACTGTGTGAGACAATCTAAGTTTTTTGGGACAATCCCAAGTTCAAAATCAGCTGTACACTATGTCAGGGAAAGGGTCAATTAGAAGTTGAGGAAAGGGCCATTTGACGTGGTATGTAATGCCTTGATGGGGGGCTACCAGTTATAAATAGATAAAAAGGTCATTAGCTCCTGTAGCCATTAAATAAGTGCACTGTCTCTTCCTATTTACTTGAGTGTAAGCCTGCTGAGCATGGGGGCTTGCTTCTGAGTAAACATTCACAGGGTAAGGCTACCTAGGTCCCTTCAGAGGTTAGCAGCTAATTTCTCAATGGCAGCCTTGCGAACCGAGCCGTTCGTAGCACGCGTGGTCTTTTCCCCCCTACACGAAGGTGCATTCTGTGTAGGGAATTGGCAAGGTTTCAGATGCTCCTAAGTACCTCAAGTGCAAGATGAGTGTGAAGGAGCGGGATAATTCTCAATAAAAGGGATGCAACAGGGTGTTAAGTCAACACAAATCACAGAAAAGCGGGATTTCATAGTCACCCAGGACAAGCTTTATGAACACTGAGATTTAGAATTAATTGCATTAGCTCTGGAGGTGCAATAAGAGAGATCGTTGAGAAATGTGGAGAGGCATATTGGGAGGGAGGATGCTGAACTGACTGAAGGGCTGTCAGCAACAAGTGGTTGCATAAGTGAGCTTCAGAGCTGAATATCCATGGGGGGGAGGAAATGTGACTGATGCAATAGGAGCAGTTACAAACCCATTCAGTCTGGCCTTCTGCGGTCAGTGTGTTGGGAGAGAAGTACACGAGATACAGCTCCTCACCAATGTTCCCGGTAGTTCCCCCCCCCCCCCACTGAGTGGACCAGTTCACAGCCTGAGCAGAATGTAACTGCTGTAATCTTAAAATGGGCAATGGGCAGTGCAAGACCCTGAGTGGCTCCAGACTGCTGCTGAATAGGGCTTCCTGTGTCAGTGAGCGGCCACCCATGCACCCAGCTTAGAGGGAACACACCACTCCAGTATTCACCTGATTTGCATTCTACATTTGCTGGCTCTGCAAAGGTAGACCCAACAAATCAGGTGTGGTTGCTGCATAACTTCCTTTCATCTTCTGAGGTTGTGCAGTTGACTTGGTCTAGTAGGCGTACGTTTAGTGAACCCCTCTCCTCGGGTTTTATTTAGCATGTCACCACATCATCCTTGAGCAGCTTCCCCAGTGACCCAACCCGAACCCCCTTCTGTGAGCTGTTAAAAAGATCAACCTGTCCCATTTTACAAGTTTATTTAAGGTGCAGTGTTGTCTAGACACTATATCCTTCATTTCTTTTCGTCATTGTTTTTACCGTTTATGTAGAATGCTTTGCAGTTCATTAAGCAGTACTGGAAAATGCACGGCCGCCCCTTGTTCCTCGTGCTTATTCGGGAGGATAACATAAGGTAAGGCTATTCAAATAAGAGAGTATGTTGTTTCGGCCATAAAGTATATAGCATCAAATCTAGATGTGTGCAAAAAACAACAACCACAGTATTTTTCGGTTCAGGTCTGTTGGACCTGGAAAATTTTCAGTATTTCCCAAAAAATCCTGAAACCCAATACCGGTATGGTATTCGGATCCAGGATTTTTTTGGATTCTGAATTTTTTCAGGTCCAATAGACCTCAAAGGGAAAAATACTATTTTTTTAAAAAGCCAGCCCACTCTACAGGAGAAGTTGCCCCCAAGATCCGCATGCGGCGGGGAGCTCTCTCTCTCTCTCCATACCTCATGCAGACCCGGCTAACGGAGCCTGCAAAAAAACTGATCCTGCAGGGAGAGTTTAAGCCGGACTACCCAACAACCAATCTTGCAGGGAGACTTCTCCCTGCAGGCTCTGCTGGGCAGCCTGGTTTAAACCGGACTGCTCAACAGAGCCCGCCAAGTGGCTGATCCTGGGTTGGTTCCTCTTACCACTCGGTTTAAACCAAGCTGCAAGAGAGGATCAGCTGGGGCACTGGAAGCTGAGGAGCTCCATGCCGCCTCAGCTGGGGCTGGCTCCTCTTGCAGCTTAGCTTAAACCAAGCTGCAAGAGGAACCAGCCCCAGCCGAGGCAGCGCAGAGTTCTCAGCTCCTGCCACCCAGCTGATTCTCAGTGTAGCTGAATATACCCAAATTAAAGCCAAAAAAAAAATCGGCGTTTATTTGGGTTAGCCGATCAGATTCTCTGTGTTCAGCTTAATTTATACAGATATTTTTCAGCTCGGTTTATGCCAAATTCACACCCCTAATCAAGTCTCCTTGGTTTTTACATCATCAGGGGAAGCAGATTCAATCCAATACTAGACATGTTGGCTGCCTTTAAGAAAGGAGTAGTCGGAGGAGTGAAGGTTCATGTTGATAGGCTGCAGGTAAGTTGATTTTTCACCCATTTCTCATCATCGGTTGAAATCCAATTACATATTTGTTTGAATAACTTGCTGTCCTCACAGTGTAAATGTAGGCCATGTTACTCCAGTCCAAGCCCATTGATTGCTAGTGGCTTAGGCTAGAGTAACCCTGTATGGGATCGTGCTGTAATTGTCCTCTTCCTCTTTCTCCAGGGAGTTCAGAGAGGATTGTACTGTACCTAGTTCTCCCCTCCTCCATTCTATCCAATGTTCCCTCTAAGTCGAGTTAGTGTGAGCTAGCTCACAGTTTTTTAGCCTCCGGCTCACACATTTTTGCCTTAGCTCAGGAAGGATGGCTCCAGAGCAAACTTAATTTATGCAGTGGCCAAATCACTCACTCACAACTTTAATGCCAGTAGCTCACAAAGTAGAGCTTTTTCTCACAGGACTCCACAGCTAAGAGGGAGCATTGGTTCTATCCTAGTACTAAATTACTACTACAGGGGGCCACAACCTTTTTGAGGCTGCAGGCATCTTTGGAATTCTGAGACAGGATATCGAGTGCAACAACAAAACAGCTGGTGCAGGAGGTGAAGCCAGCCACAAAATGGCTGCCAGAGGAGGTGGAGCCAACCAAAAAATGTCAGCGATTGAAGTTAGGTATAACTCTGATAGTAAGTCTTCAACCTTCCAGGCAGAAGCTCTGTTGAACAGGATGCCTTTTAATCTGCACAGACAATCAGATCTCCAGTGACCTGTCAGAATCTCTTTTGGGCAAAAGCTCCACCTGGTCCTGTCTACTTTCTAAAAACACTCAGTGGGCACCAGGAAGGGTGTTGGCGGGTGCCCTGGCACCCACAGGTGCCACATTGTGGACTGCTGTGCTAGTAGGATCAAGTGTCAGAAGAAAAGAACCAAATGCATTACTAGTAAGATAAAATGAAGGAGGACAGAACCATGTGTGCTTCCCTGAACTCTTCAGTGGCACACAGTTTGTGGCTCATGGAGAGCCAGTTTTGTGATTACCATCAACCAAAAGTGCTACATTTACTTCCATCCCTGACATGAGGCCTATTTCTAAGGGAGACTTGCTGCTCCCAGACCCCCACTGGGCTCTCAGGCTCCCACTGGGGGTGGAGGATCCCCACTCACTGCCCCCCACCACCAATCAGCTGGCCAGCAGGGGGACACACCAGCAGTGGGGGTCTAGGCTGGCACTGAAGGGACATTGCTGGCAACATGATGATATAACTTCCAGCATACACCAGAAATGACGCCATGGCATTGCTGGGGATGTGGGATGCTGTGGTGTTTGGGCAAAAACTCTATAGTAAAAAGGCTTCTACCACAGAGGTTTTGTCCAAATACCAGAGTGTCCCATGCCACCAGCAACACGATGACCTCACTTCCAGTGAAATTACATCACTGCATCGCCAGCCTAGGCCTCTTCCCACTGCCAGTAAGTCCTCCCTGACTTGGCAACCCTAGGCTGTTCCAAGGTAGGAACCTGCTTCCAATGACAAGCCTCATCTTCTTGAAACATAGGGCAAGTGCCACACTGGGCAACAGTGTTCAAAAGAGCTACAGCAGGTATAGCAAAGAGCCACACATGGCTCCCGAGCCACTGAGTCTCACTGCCTTAGAAGGAGGCCGGGGCAAAAATGCAATACAGTTTTTACGATTGGAAATGCCATGTCTGAATGCTAAACCTGCAGAACCGTGTATGGACCATACTCTAAAGAATCCTTTTGGCCTCGCTTATTTTAATCCTGCTTTGATAGAACAATTAACAGTAAGATATCTCTTCAGATTTTTTTTTAACTGTTCCCACACACAGAGGGAAATTAGCATGTATTCTATAAACAATGTTTTTATCTGATTAAAAAGACATGCTGTCATGTGGGAATTTCCTCAGACATCCTCTGTGTATTTTTTTTTTAAAAAAAAGCCGAGCTGTTTCAGAGTCCTCAGAGGACAGTTGTTCTCCTCACTTTACCGCCTTTCCGTGAAGATTTGCTTAATAATTAATAAGCGTTTTAAGAAGAGTGTTTTATCTCTTTGACAATCATTGCTGTTTATGTTACATGTCTTATTCATGAAGGGTGTAAACTTCAAAAAATGCTTCTTTTTATTTTTATTTAACAACCTTTAAAGCGAGATTGGACTAGTCTTTATCAAGGTCTCTTCTGTGCTTTGAGCTTTATTGGGTATCGCTAATGGATCCAGCTTTTCTGCCATGTCGTCTTTTCATACAATCGGGGAAGAGGAACAGATATTGCGAGCGGTAATATGCCGCAGCAGGGGATGTGGAGTGGTATAATATAGCCCGCCCTAACCTGGATGGCCCAAGCTAGCCTAATCTCATCAGATCTCAGAAGCTAAGCAGGGTCGGTGCTGGTTAGTATTTGGATGGGAGACCACCAAAGGAATTCCGTGGTCGTGAATCACGACTCGTGATGCAGAGGAAGGCAATGGCAAACCGCTTCTGTTAGTCTCTGGCCTTGAAAACCTGATGGAGTCGCCATAAGTTAGTGTCATGGGTGCTGAGGACGGGTTGTTGCCAGCACCAGCAGAACCCACAGCTGGGACCTCTAACGGTGGGGAAGTCACTAACTTGCCAGCACAAACTGCACTGACGCCTGGTTCAGAGATGGCTGACGAGGAACAGACACAGCCGGAGAGCCCTCCTGATTCACCCCCGAGAATAGACTGCCTGCGAGGGTGGCTCTGACAAGATTTAGAGGCAAGAAGACCCACCTCTTCGCCCGCCTGCGAAAAAGGGGAGCTGTCAGCCCTGAGTTCTAGCAGACGCAGGCTCCTAGTGCTGCTGCACTAATTGGAACCAGCTGCTAAGGGCTATTTAGCCTCCGATGCTGGGCTGGCTTTTTGTGGAAGCAAATGTCATCGTCCCTGGACGTATTGCTCCTACTCCACTCCTTGATTCCTGGATCTTGCTCTGAGTCCCTGCTCTCGGCTCCTGACCCTGGCGTGAACGACCCCGGCTTCTGGTTTGTGACTTGGACTTTCACTCTCGGCTTCTGACATCCTCCTTCGGCTCCTGACTTTAGTTTGTACGACTTTGCTCCTGGTTAGTGATCTGGACTCTTGTTATCAGCTCCTGCTTCCCTCTCTGGCTTCTGACCTTGGACTGAACTGGGACTTCCCCCCTGCCTGCACCCCAGACCCTGACAGTTAGCCACAACTTGATGGCACTTTATACATACATAATATAGCCAGATCTTGTCAGATCACAGAAGATAAGCTGGGCTGTTATTGAATGGGAGACCACCAAAGAAGACTTTGCAGAGAAAGGCAATGGCAAACCACCTCTGCTTGATTACTTGCCTTGAAACCCTACGGGGTTGCCATTAGTCAGTTGTCAGCTACAACTTGATGTCACTTTACATGCATGCACACACGCACATATTCTGTGGTAGAAACTGCTGGGACTTGCCTCATTGCCTTTGATGGAACAGGCTGTACAATATGATTCAGAATTGGACTGTGATCCAAAACCATGATCCAAAAATTCTGCCTTGCTGCCAGGTATTCACAGAACATATGCACGGAGGAGCTTCTCTTCCCTGACGTTCATAGATTCCTTGGCAGTGCTTAAGATGCAGGCCAATTGACTGAGTTGCTGGTACATCTACCCTTCCATGGGTATTCTCCTTTTCATGTTCCGTCTGTATCTCTGACTCTCAAACTCTTCATATTTTCTGCTGCTTTCAAGCCCAGCTCTAGCATCCCACCCCTTAATGTGTTATTTTCTGTATCGCCATATTGGACCCACGTCCTCAGAGCCCCATCCATCCGTATTACAAGTCTAATACAACTACAGCATTGCTACAGCATTACTAAATCGTACAGTACAGCAATGCTACAGCATTACTAAATAGTAAAATCTCTGGCCCCTGTGTGCTGGTCAGATGACCCAAGAGGGCATTCTCAGTTATGGCACCAAAGCTCTGGAACTCCCCCCTCCCCAACCCAGGAGATTCATCTGTCCCCTTCTTTTGCCATTTCCCAACAGCGGGGTGAAGACTTTTTCTGTTTCATTTTGTATTCGCTCATTCATCCCTCCTTCCTTACCAATGTTTCTGTGTTTAGCATGTACTTTAACTCTGTTCTTTAACTCTTTTAGAATTGCTTTAACTATGTCAGCTTGGAAGGGACGTTGACTTTAACGGTTTTATATTTTTATCGTGTATCTTCTAAATTGTTACCCACCTTGGCTGCCCTCGGAAGGGCAGAAAAGTAGGATACAAATTTTATAAATAATAAATAAATAAATGATGGAGAATATGGCCATCCACAAACAACACAGAGGACTCTACCTACTTGGGGGGAGGGGGAACTGCTCAGAGATGCAGGGAAATGTGGTCTTGTAAATTAACCAAAATGGAAAAGAGGCCTAAAAAACCTGAGGACTGAAATAGCTCCAGAAGGGATGGCGTGTTAAGAGCCACTGAGTGTTGGTTAAAAGATGACGGAGGGGATCACTCTGATTAAGCCTTGAGATCTTGCGGGGGGGGGCACCAAGATAGGGTTTTCAAAACTATCCTCCTCCTCCTCCCCACAATTCCTTGTGGGTCTGGAGTTTATTAAAAAATAACGGTTGCATCCCTCTCCCAGAATGCTCTCACTGAGTGGACCGTACTAACCTCCTTCGAGGTAGGGTTGTGCCACTTTAGTACCCCCACTGAGAAGACACCTACCAACTGTGGGGCACACGGAGAATGATCTCAGAGGCGGATCTAGGTATATGGTAAAGTAGGGTTGCCAACCTCCAAGTGGTGGCTGGAGATCTCCCAGAATTAAAACTGAGCTCCGGACTACAGAGATCAGTTCCTCTGGAGAAAATGGTGGCTTTGGAAGGTGGACTCAGTAGCATTATACCCTGCTGAAGTTCCTTCCCTCCCCAGGCTCTACCCCCAAAATCT
This sequence comes from Lepidodactylus listeri, assembly GCA_029233225.1. Lineage (NCBI taxonomy): Eukaryota > Metazoa > Chordata > Lepidosauria > Squamata > Gekkonidae > Lepidodactylus > Lepidodactylus listeri. The sequence goes on from JARCFY010000017.1 coordinate 50,673,720, forward strand.
CCAGGAATTTCCCAACCGGCAAGCATATGGAAAGTGTCATGTGGGAAGACAGCATCATGTGTTCAACTGGTAGATATTCCTCTGTTAACCAAAGAAACGCAGAAGGATGAGCTCCTAGTAGCTGTGGTAGGCCACTGCCTTCACACTTGCAGTCCGTCACAGTGGCCTGTGCTAAATGCCTCTGTATCTTGCCTTGTATAGAAGTCAGTTTGTACAAAAGCTGCACAACAGGCCTTGTTGTTGTTGTTGTTGTTGCCTCCTGGTCTACCTTAGAACAATATGAGTGCTCCGTTATATTGCTGCATAGTTTTATGTTTGCAGCCTCCACAGTGTACAGTATTGAAACCATACTGGTTTTTCCGCTGCGGCCTTTGCACAGTCTTACGCAGAGTTACATCCTTCAAAGGCCATAGATTTCAACGAAGTCGAAGGGGTGTAAATCTGTTTAGGATTGCCTTGTAAATTTCTCAAGTTTTAATAACGCTGCTTTTCCATTTGCTAATTTTTAAACACTGATTTCCTAAATTAATCATCTGAATTAATCAGCGTTTTGGATATTGTCCATTTCATTTAAGCAAGGAGGGAAAGGTGAAATACTGAGGCGGTGGAATGCCGATAATGCATTCTCTATTAAAGCAATATAGACAGCATGCTCATAATTTAGTTCCAGCATGTGCATTTGTATGCAGATGGCAAGATATATATATATTCAGTTAGGTTTATAGATGTTAATTCATGGAAGAGCGGCATAATCTTTGCTTGGACTGTTCACATAGAAATATTTCCATGCGTTTCAGCTGCAAATGTATAAGGGTTTCCTGTCCCAGCCATAATAATTTTTCACATTTGCATCCTATAATTCTTTTATCATAATTTGTGCTTAGAGGGATTATGCAAGTTAAACGCAAAAAGGCAGCATCAGCAATAAAAGCCAAGCAGATAGCATTGCGGTTCTGGTTGTGTTGTTCAGAATGCTTCCTACATAAGTTCAGAGCTTTGCTGTACTTGTATTGATTTCTTCTGTTTGCCACTGCAAAGGCTTTTTTAAAGCAAAAGACTTTACAGTTGGTATAATACATTTTCCCTGCAAGTTACATATGAACCTCTTCTGCACATTCACTGAATTAACAGCCATGAATACCCACCTAATAAAATATTAATACAAGCAGGCAGCATTGTTCAGCCATAGAACACAAATATTTGTGCAAGGGATTCAGCTGGAAGGGGTGGAGAGAAGACAGAAAGACGGATCAAAGGCAGCCCAATAAAGCCATACATTTCTGTTTTGCTGTGTGTAGCATAGCATATCATTAGAAGAAGAAGAAGTGGAGAGCATCTTCCCGAGGATGTTGGAGATCAGTCTTGGTTTCCAGGATAAAGCTGTCTCTTGGCTGGAAATCAGGGTTCCTTTCCTCTCAGAAAAACCTTGTCTTTGTGCAGACAAGGCTTGGATCATTAGTTGTTGTGGATTTTCCGGGCTGTGTGGCCGTGGTCTTGGCCAAGACCAATGTTCCCTCTAAGCTGAGCTAGCGTGAGCTAGCTCACTGTTCTTTAGCCTCCAGCTCACACATTTTTGTTTTAGCTCAGGAAGGATGGCTCCAGAGCAAACTAATTGATGCAGTAGTCGAATCACTTGCTCACAGCTTTAATGCCAGTAGCTCACAAAGTAGAATTTTTGCTCACAAGACTCCACAGCTTGGAGGGAGCATTGGCCAAGACCATGGCCATACAGCCTGGAAAATCTACAACAACTAATGAACTCCGGCCGTGAAAACCTTCAGCAACATAACGCTTGGGTCCTTGTTTTCCACTGACCAGGGCTCATTTCGTAGTAGGAGCTCCTTTGCATATTAGGCCACACACCCCTGATGGAGCCAATCCTCCAAGAGCTTACAGAGCTCTTCTTACAGGGATTAAGTAGTGGTTAAGTGCGCAGACTCTAATCTGGGAGAACCAGGTTTGATTCCCCACTCCTCTACTTGCACCTGCTGGATGACCTTGGGCAAGCCATAGTTCTGTCAGAACTGTTCTCTCAAGGACAGTTGTCTCAGAGCTCTCTCTCAGAGCCCCACCTACCTCACAGGGTGTCTGTTGTGGGGAGGGGAAGGGAAAAGGAGTTTGTAAGCCGCTCTGAGACTCCTTCAGGTACTGAAGGGCGGGGTATAAATCCAATCTCTTCTTCTTCTTTTTGATTTTGGGAGGGACAGTTTCTCTGGGATCAGCGGTTGCTCTGAGACTGCTGGGGAGATGGGTACATTGATGGCCAGTACAGAGGGGTGAAGGATCCAGGAAGGAGCCAAGGATCCTTGGTTCTCTGCGCAAGCGATTACGACAGCAGCCTAGCTCAGAGAGCCCATCCAGCACACACATGCTGTTTCAGAGCATATAATCCATATAATCAGCTGCTAAAGACTCATTTGTATAATGGCACTCGAGTGTAGCTAGAAGTTTCTGCAGCTCTTTTGCTTCTTTGGGAAGGATGTTGCTTATTATCTCCTTCTTTCAAGCGTGCATGAAAAAGACCTTGACAATTTCTTAGTTTAGCCAGAACAAGGATTATGGGGGAGCCGCCAGAACCACATGCCAAGCTGAGAGGTGGGTTATGAAGGCTGCCACTTCCTTGCAGAAGTACTAGCCTGGCATCCCCATAGCAGAACTGAGCTGATACACTATAGGCATACGTAACCCCACCTGCTGGTTAGTCCACTAAGGAATGGGATGATGCCGACACCAGTGGCGCGCTTGTCCCTTTTCCAAGAGCCTGATTTCTGTTGAAATTGTAACAGCCTGTCACTGCACTTCCAGATATTGTTAACATCAATTTCCTGTTAGCAGATAAACATAAGCACGAGCGTCTTTATTGCTGTTGCAGCTTTTCATATTTGATATCCAGTTGTCCAGTCAGTTGTCATTTCTTCTACTGAGGATCATCTGATCGCATGTCTATACTTTATCCCTCCCTAGTCACGGGACCTATTTGGGTCCTTTGAGCCCTCACAGTCATGTCTGAAGAACCCCCTACTTTCCCGTGAATTCCTTTTCCTGCATCTCTCTTAAAAACCTGAGTCCCCGCCTTCTCGAAAATGCACCTCCCCATAATAATACGTGTGACAACAGGGGCATAGACTTTTCTGAAGTCCGGGGGGGGGGGCTCTTTAGTGCGCGCGCTTTGCACACTTGCTTGCTGGGGCAATGTTTCCGCCCCCCCCCCCGGAAAACCTACCACCAGCTGCCGCGCCTCCCCGGCCCTTCCGAGGCTCACCAGCCGGTGCTGCTGGTGCCTTTCCCTCCCCCTCCGCCCTGGCCACTCCCTCCCTCACCCCTAAAAGAGGAAGAGGGAGAGATAAGGAGGGAGGAATGGCCAGGCCGGTGGGGGAGGAGAGGCACCAGCTGGCGAGCCTCAGAAGGTCCTGGGAGGCGCGGTGGCAAGGCGCCGGAGGCAGGTACAACGTTTTCCCGGGGAGGGCTCAGTCCCCCCTGGGAAATTTCGGGGGTGGCTCGAGCCCCCCCGTAGTCTACGCCGGTGTGTGACAATGCCAGTGGGTTATCTGGACAATCCTGCACCAGATGGGTGCGACGAAGGCAAACAAATATCTGTGCCTTCGTGACCAATCAGCCGAGGTGGCAAAAATTCTCAGCTTCGTTTACTGGCAACCAAACCCAGTTGAAGCATCTTGTCTCTCTGTCTCTCATCCCAGAGTGGTAGAATGGGAAACAGGAAAGCAAATGGGAAGGTTGCTGTCGAATGCCCCTCCTTTATCTCCTTTTGTGTGGGTGTGAGCTAAGTAGTCACCAGTCAGATCAGCCTCTTGCGTCAGTTCTGCTGGTGTCAACGGCAGGGGTCAAGCCATTTTGCAAGGACTTGCCACCGCCTGCAGTTCCCCAGAATGTAAAGCTTCTGTTCCCCATCTGACAACATCACTAGCATTTTGTGGGCGGGGTATCTTGTGTAAGTGGGGAGGCATAGGTCTTGTTTTCATTCGTCCATAGTCACCTTGTACGCACACAATTAAATATTATTGCTAAGCCTTCTTTGTTCTCCCCCTCCCCCTTTCCTCCCCACTCCCTTTCAGACATTAATTTCTGGAGCAGTGGTTGAACAACTGGACTTCCTCAGAATCAGTGAAACAGATGAGTATGTACACTTGGAATCAAATTAATTTTTTAAAGTAATATGATGAACTTGTGAAATTAAAAAGAACTTTCTAGATTCCCCCTCCCCCAGATAGTTTGAAATTAAATTGCAGAGCTTAATCCTTGAAGCCAGCCCTAGATTTTGGAAACCTCAGTCATTCCTTTCTGCAGGCCTCCGGAGTTCAAGAGCTTCGAAGAGCTTGATCTTCCGAAACATTCAAAAGTCAAGAGACAAACCAGCACACCAAACGTTACTGAGCTGGAACAACAGCCAGATATTAATGTGAACGACTGGAAAAACAAGTCGACTTACGAGATTCTTCAGAAACTGAATGTAAGTATCTAGGAGAAACCGAAGTTTGTTCTTCTCTCCTGAGGCATAATATTCATAAACGATAATAATCTTTGTAAATGATAATAATATTGAGGCGTAATATTTGCAAGGCGCTGGGAATACACAGGTGAAAATCATGACGCTTTCAGCGTGCCCGTATCAAATTTCCGGAATGATTGATGTCCAAGCAGGATGACAGGTTTATAGCGGCATTTCCACCCTTCTGCCCTTTTTACAGTGTGTGTGCGAATTTCAGCCAAGCCCTGTCATCGTGGGAAATTCGGTAGAGATTTCAAAATAACATGTGCTGCATATGTATAATGAAAAGCAGTGTTCAAGCTTGTAACAAATGGCATTTCCCCACTGGTCAATGACACTTTGATGGTTCTTCCTTGTCAGGACTGCAGCTGCCTCGCAAGCCAAGCAATTCTGCTGAACCTTTTGCTCAAAAGGGAAGGCCCGAATTTCATCACCAAGGAAGGTACGTTATCGGGGGCGAGCATTCCGCAGCTATCAATGAACATGAATAATGGCCGTGCACATTGGAAGTTGTGTTGCTATTTTCCTCTCCATTAACGCACTCTCTCTTTTAAATGGGAAATGTGTGTTCATACACTGTAGGATGGAATGAACCGTTAAATGTATTAACTCTTTTCGTTGTCTGCTCGTTATATGTTTCCTGCTTATAATTCTGAGCACGTACTTGAAGGGTAAGCAGGTTCTGTCTGCTATAGTAAGGTGAAGCTGGAACACTAATTTTTTGACTTGGGTTGTCCTGGGCTGTGAAACATGCAAGTTGTTTTATGTGTAAATACATTCCTTGCATGTGATGTATATATGTAAATATATTACTTGAATGTTATCGTAAGGGCTTAATCAATTTTAAAGAAGCACAACCAAAGGGGGGAATCAGTCCATGGATATAAAATACTCCCCAAATATATTTATCTTTTTTAAAAATGTAATGTGTGCATATTTCAAGCTACAATTTTCTATGAGAATATTTGTCCAAATAAAACAAATACGGAGCCCTAACACAAAGAGTGGTTTTTTATTTTTATTCGATATACATGCTGCTTAATGATCCATATTTTGTTATCCTTGAAGGCATGCAGAACTGCAAAACGTATTCGTAATCATACATGATAAAAAACATGCGACAGTTCCAAAGCAAGGATGATTTCTGCTTCTGCCTCTTTCAGTGTTCAAAAATATTTCACTTGAGGAAAGAAGCCCCTATCCAACAGTCAGAGAGTTGTATTTTACTTTATATATATAACTATTGCAACCCGCAGTTCAGTAGCAATGAACTCTGAGGAAGTTCCTAAAGATCTATCAAAGGGAGCTTTGACTCTTGAAAGCTCGTACCCCCCAAATCTCATTGGTCTCTAAGGTGCTACTTGACTCGAATCTTGCTCTCCTACTGTGGACCAACATGGCTGCCCTCCGTTAACTCTGGGTATAAACTAAGATACGCAGGAACCCAGCTTGTTTCTGGACTCACTTGCCGACCTTACTTCCCCCCTCCCCAACTCCCACCTTGAGCAGAGTGCAGCAAAGGAATCCTGGTTAGAAACTGAATCTGGCCAGCTGTGCTGCGTGAACGCAAGTGCACAAGTTAACCCGAGTTCCCATTTCCTTCACGAACTGAGAGTCTAACCCAGAGTGTAAGTAAGGCTCAGGGCTCATTTCGTAGCAGGAGCTCCTTTGCATGTTAGGCCACACACCCCTGATGTAGCCAATCCTCCAAGAGCTCACAATAGCCCCTGTAAGAAGAGCTCTGTAAGCTCTTGGAGGATTTTATTTTTATTTATTTATTTTATTTATCTTTGTTTTTATACCCCGCCCTCCCCGCAAGCGGGCTCAGGGCGGCTTACACGGGCACAATGCCAGTTAAAACATCATAGACAGATTTAAAATCAACAATAACAATAAATGACAATAAAAATTCCAAGGTTACAATACATTACAGTGAATTCCGAATAAAGTACATATCAATTTCCAATAAGGTGCTTCCAATCTTACTGATCCGATGGCGTCCTATCAGGTTAGGGACCTACCAACCATGCCCCTCAGGTCCGGACTGCGTTCAGGGCCAGCTCACTCTATAGATGTTACAACAGCAGATATTACTGGTGTTGTTATTGGTGGCGGCTCCTAGTTAAAAGCCTGGCGGAAGAGCTCCGTCTTGCAGGCCCTGCGGAACTGCATCAAGTCCCGCAGGGCCCTGATCTCCTCCGGGAGCTCATTCCACCAGGTTGGAGCCGCCACCGAAAAGGCCCTGGCCCTAGTCCCAGTAAGCTTGGCCTCCCTGAGGCCTGGGACACGGAGTCGATGACGTGACCCCGACCGAAGTGCTCGCTGGGGTATATGCGGGGAGAGGCGGTCCCTCAGGTATGTTGGACCCTGGCCATATAGGGCTTTAAAGGTAAGAACCTTTGGCTACATCAGGGGTGTGTGGCCTAATATGCAAAGGAGTTCCTGCTACGAAATGAGCCCTGGTAAGGCTTAACATTCCAGTTAGTGGGGCGGGGAGGCTGATTGCTGCCTCCTTTTGTATGTCTCAGCCAGAGTTAGTTTCTAACCAGGATCCTTTCATTGCCTTCTGTGCCAGAAAGGAGGCTCAAGGCATACGCCGCTAGCCCAGCAACAAGCCGCATCTGTGAGCCACAATTCAGCGGTCCGAACGCAGTCTTAATATATAGCGCTGCCCTTTGCTCTCTGGCTTTGAAACAAGCCAACAAAACAAGTCAAACTCATTAGGCAGCTGCAAAATAAAACTTCCTTTCCTTCTTTGTTTCTGCACGTTCTCTGTGAATTAGGTACCGTCTCCGATCAAATTGAAAGAATCTATCGAAAAGCTGGCAGCAAAAAGCTCTGGTTTGTATATGGTATCTTCCTGCTTCCTATTAATGTTGTTGCGTAGCGATGTTGAAGTTATTGTAGATTTTTGAGCCTCATTTTGTGCACTGTAATTCACTATATTTGTATCAACTCTATGGGAAATTATTAGTTTCAGGGTTCTGTTGGACAAATCTTAACAATGTAGGTTTGTTTTCTTGTAGCAGAGTGCTGGCTAGTTTGAGTGCTGGCAAGCAGAAAGCCAGTTTGGTGTAGTGGTTAAATGTCTCTAATCTGGGAGAGCAGGGTTTGATTCCCTGCTCCTCCACTTGCACCTGCTGGATGACCTTGGGCAAGCCATAATTCTCGCACAGCTGTTCTTAAAAAAGAGCAGTTTCTGTCAGAGCTCTCTCAGCCCCTCCTACCTCACAGGGTGTCTGTTGTGGGGAGGGGAAGGGAAAGGAGTTTGTAAGCCGCTCTGAGACTCCCTTGGGTAGTGAAGGGCGGGGTATAAATCCACTCTTTTCTTCTTCTTAACAGAGTTCTTCGTTTGTAGAAAAAGGCCAGGGTTCCAGTTTGGACGCCCTGCCACCTTATCAGAAGCCCATTCCCTGAATTCCATTTTGTGTGCTGGTTCTCTGTAGTTTATTCACCCTCTTATCAGAAGCCCATTCCCAAAATCCGTGACGTGTGAGGGTTCTCCTTATTTTATTTTGCAGTGAAAGAAATGCCCTGCTGGGCTGGTCCGCTGGTCAATACACAGCATCCTGGTTCCCACAGTGACCTAACGGATGCTTCCACAAGCAGGGCAAGAAAGCAGTAACGACCCCCCAGCTGCCAATATTTAGTGTTGCACCACCTCTAAAGATGAAAGTTCCATTTAGCTATCGCAGCTAGCAGCTGCCGACATACCCTCTCGTCCATGAATTGTCTGGTTCCTTTTCAAGCCATTGAAGCTAGAGGCCATCTTGCGGCAGTGAAGTCTGTAAATTAATAATGCCTTGTGCGAAGAAGCCGTTTTCATTGGTCATTTAATCTGCAGCCAGTCACCCGATTCTGATGTTATGAAAGAGAGAGAGAAGATGCTCTTTATCCCAGTTCTCCACGCCATTCATCCTTTTATAACTCTCCCCCCTTTTATCTGTCCTCCATGTGACTTGGTATTGAGTGCCAGCACTGAAAATAGATGGCCAGACTGGCCCAGATTAAGTCCTGAGAGCATCCATGTAAGGAATGGCATTATAAGACTGAGTGCCAGTCCACAGAAAGAGAGAGCAAAAAACTATCAGAGACTGTCACCGCAATAATAGGATATTTGTACTATTCAAGGTGCTTTTAGGCAGATGTCACAATTAGAAAAAAAATCCCCATGATTACTGCAGAGCACAGACATTGTGAATTTGATTAGATCTATTCTTTCATTTCCTGGAAACTTTTCTCCCATTAAATCTCATTTGCTGCTAAGCTTTTAAAAGGGGTGATCTTCCCTTCCCACCTGGTTGCAGTCCCAATGTCTTTTTCCATATCATGATCTCGCTCCAGTATCTTTAGAAGCTTACCCAAGGGTGGTAAAACAGGAGAACACTGTACATGTGGCCCCGTCCACACTGTCACTTTTGTCGCTCATTTCTCCCTATTGCTTTGAGTTCCTCCCCCTTTTCCACATGTGTTTTGCTCCCTCTAAGACTACTAGAGAGAACAAAACATATGGGGGGTGGGGGAACCTGAAGCAATAGGGAGAAATGAGCGACAAAAGTGACAGTGTGGACGGGGCCCGTGTGTTCCTACTCTGGGCATCACTCTCTGTGATGAGACTGCCTTCTCTCACCTCCAGCCATTCAAGAAAAGGACTCTGGCAGTAAATACGCCATCAGCAATCCCGCCAATGGGCCTGACCTTTATGGCCCAGGCTAGTCAGCTCTCAGAAGCTAAGCAGGATCGGCCCTGGCTAATCTTTGGATGGGAGGCCACCAAGGAATACCAGGGTTGTGATGCAGAGGCAGGCAATGGCAAGCCATCTCTGAACATCTCTTGCCCTGAAAACCCTACAGGGCCACCATAAGTCAGCCGTGACTTGTCGACAAAAAAAAATAAATCCAGCTAATGGGCAAGACTCTCCCCAGCTCAGCATTCTGTTTATAGCAACAGCTGGATACCCCTTGAGTAGCTTACAGACCAGGGCATGAAGAGAATGACCATCTCCTCCTGTTTAGTCTATAATATTTAGTATGAAACTTCCTCTGTCCACTGAGGTCCCATTTAACTGTCATGATCTAGCCACAAGTTTATCTAAATAAGTCATCTTTGGCTAGGGATAGGGTTCCCGTTTGCCCACTTGTGGCAGGAGACCTCCAGGAAATTGCAACCCTTCATTGTCTGGTGGGCAGAAACTGGGGCAAGGTGGGCATGATAGTCCTGGGGAGAAAAATTAAGAAGAAAAATAAGGCCTTGGCTCCTTATAGGAAGTGCTGGCCATAGAGTTCCTGGCAATTCCTAGAGCTACACAGGAGTGACAAGAGTAGTTCTATCAATTGTCAGGAACTCTCTGGTCAGAACATCCTGGAAGTAGCCAAGGCCTTATTTTTCTTTTTAATTCTGCCCCCCAGGATGCTCCCCCCCCCCCCCAGCCCTCTTGCCAGTGCAAGGCACTGCCTGGCAATCCTAGCTAGTGGCCATCATCAGATCTCGTGCTGGTGAATTCTGCATTATGAGATGTATGAAGACATCCGTTCAAAGTGCAGTTAATTCTGCACAACCTGCAGTTTTCCTTTTATTTCAATTTCTCAAACTCCATTTGAGCTTCTCCCTTCTATACCCTGCACCCTCAAATGACTCTTGCAGTACAGGAAAGGATTATAGTTCTGTGGTGTCTTAAAATAAAAATCCACCAGTGCACACCCCAAACACTCCCCCCCCCCAGGCATGCCGAACACAGCTCTCAAAAATAACAGGACTATGTTGTACAGCATGAATATGGAAAACAGTCTTCCTTTTCGTTGCCCGCTCATCACTGTCATGTGCCGTGTCTAGGTTGGTGCTACGCTGCAGTGCGGCATACAATCAGAAATTCGCATCCTCTTTAGCCCCCCACATTACCACTTTGGTAGTACATGGGAAGCAGGTAAAGTGCACCCGGAGGCCTGAAACCATGCTGCTTGAGATGTGCCAGCTTCTTTGCATTTTGATGGTTGTCGCTTGACGTTGTTTTCCAAAAATGCTTTGCTCTGGATTTGTAAGGAGTGCACACCCGTGGGTCACAGACATCAGCATCAATTTGGCTGATGGGTTTTGCGCTAACTTTGTGGGATATCTCCCCCACTCATTCATTAACTCTTGATAAATTAACATTTTGGCTGCACAGCCTTTCTCAGAAAATGTGAAATATCCCGTTCTACTATATGTCTGTGGTTTGAAGATCAAGGCAGATAAGATGCTGGAAATTCTAGGTTTTTATAGCAAAATAGCAGGTGGGAGGCATGGATCAGATTATGGTGGTAATGTTTGGGGGGGGGGTAACTTTTCCCAATGTCTGTATATTTTCCTGAATTTGTTTATTTAAATATTTGTACCCAGTCTCTGCCCTAACCTGGATACCCTAGATCTCAGAAATAAGCCCTGGTTTAGTACTTGGGGCAGAGACCACCAAGGAAGTCTGGGGTTACTATGGAGAGACAGGAAATGGCAAACCACCTCTGAATGTCTCTTGCCTTGAAAATGCTATGGGCTTGGCTGCGACTTGATGGCAAAATGTAAATGACAACAACAATGACCACAAGAATTCCTCCCCTCAGTCTCTGTGTTTCATGGCAGTTTACAACTCCGAGACCAATTTCCCGCAAGCAGCTGTGCCACCCTCGCTTTTCTGCTTGCCCCAGTTGTATTGGACAGTTTCACTCTCTTCACTGCGCAGCTGCATTTTGAGCTGCATCTCCCCCCGATTTCCTCCGTGTCTTCTCGATCCTTCTTTTTTGAGTTTGAGAAGACACGGGGGAAATCGGAGGGAGATGCGAATCAAAGTGCAGTCGCGCAGCAAAGAGTGTGAAATTGATGAATGCAACCAGGGGAAGCGGAAGAGCGAGGGCGGCACAGTGGCTTGTGGTCCAAATTTATAACAAACACAATACAGCAAAACCCCAAGTAATCCTCCTTCCTACCAAATGCCTGCAGTCTCCACTTCATTAAAAACATGCCTTTACTGGATCTCCAAAAACTGTAGAGTGAGTACCCTTGTAACCACTTCTGGGAGCCCATTCCATAGGGTGTGAGTCAGTATGAAAAGAGCACAGGCTTGGGTAAGTGTCAGGTAGGCTAACTTAAGCAAGGGGACAACATGAGGATGGTAGGTGGCGCATGGGGACATATGGAAGGAGACGGTCCTTTAGATACGTGGCTCCTAAGTCATGAAGGACTTTAAAGGTCATAACTGGCACCTTGAATTGAACTCAGGAACAAATTGGCAATCAGTGCAGCTGTTTTAAAACACGCAAGATGTGTTCCTGTTGTCTGATCCCGGACAATAATGTGGCTGCCGCATTCTGAATCTGCTGGAATTTCCAGGTTGCCTTCAAGGGCATCCCGATGTCGAGTCTATTACAGTAATCTAGCCATGAGGTTACAAAAGCCTGGATCAGCCGGGCCAGGTTTTCTGAGTCTAAGAAAGGGAAGGGTTGGTGAAGCAGATACAGCTGGTAGAAAGCACTCTTGGCCACCACCACATGGCTTGGAGCATCCATTAGAAGGGGGAGGAAATGGCAAAGAGGAATCTGCTCTCCCCACACCTGCAGTTCAACAATAAAGTGCTCTGATCTTCCAGCATCTCATCTGTTTTGACACTCAGAAAACAGAAAGCTTGTGTTTGGCTTTCTTTTGTAGGAGTACTTAGATGAATACCGAAAGTGACAGACCTTTATTAAAGGAGTTTACATGATGCTTGTTTCTTCCATCCCTCAGCTGTTTACACCGGCGTGCACAGAATGTTCCTCTGGTGCTGGATGCCATACTTGGCCAGTAGCTCTGTGTGAGATATTTGCTGCAGGACTGTGCCATTGCAGAGTTGGTGCGAGACCGCACTTTGGAATGCCTCCTCACCTTCGAAAAGTTCCTTGCATACACATAAGCAAGTGTGTGAAGGAGCAGGCTCTAGCCTGGGATTCTGCCCAGCATGATAGTTTTGCAATGAGAGGACTTTTTTTGCATTCAGGTATTTCCCCTCACCTGCAGTCTGAAGTGGTACAGTCCAGCAACAGATGCATCATGGGTACCTGCTGAGAGTGTGTTTTGTCTGTTAGTATGTGTGCATCTTGGTTCATTTTAAGAAGTGGAGTTTCAGGTTATGATCCCAATGATCATCTGGTCAGCTGTAACTTTCATTACAGACTGTTATCATACACTCATCTTGACTCCATGATGTCTTATTTCAGCACCCATTAATGGGGAGGTAGGCTTGCGTATGATGAACGTATTGCCATGAAAATGGGGTGTCCAAAACCACTGTGAACTACCAAATCTTGGCCAACGAAGGCCACGTTCTGCATTAGGATACGAATGGCACACGTTGAAATATTTCTGTTTTTTTCAGGCTAGAAGACTGTCAAACTGCAGTAAACACGTTTTGCACGCTCTTTGCTTTCTCTCAGAGCAGAAAGCCATTATTGCCCGTCTCAAAACACATTTTTTAACTTAAGAAATTAAGAAAATTAAGCACGTTGGTTTTGTTTGCAAGATTGGAACAGAGCAATTTGATTGAAGATGATCTAAAAAAATCCAAAAACCCCAACCCCAAGAGAGTTTCAGCCGAATGCAAATTATCAAGACGGTCTGAAAAATATTATTTCTTTTTTATTTTTGCTTTCATAATTGTATCGAGCCATCTTGCTGTCATGTCTGAGAAAGGAACAGCAGTGGCCTATAATGTAGTATGCAGTTTAATGAGTTCAAACTGTGTTCCCAACATGGCCATTAAGAGTGTTCTTGCTTCAGTAATTTAAATAATTCAAGATTTAGCCTCTCTCAAAAAAAAATGAATGAAAGAAAGAAGGCAACTTTTAGGAAGAGACATCTCAAGTTCAAAAATACCATGCATATTTAAATGTTTAGCATTTGGGAACTGATCAAATATGACAACAAATTTTTCAGTCCTAGTTTTTGAATTCATTAAACTAGTATTTGATATCCAGTAGGATTGCTCTGTTTTCTGCCCTCAGGTCTCTTGTGCGCTTCGCAGCAAGCCTTTTATGTAAACTAGTGGACAGCCTTGCCCCGTCTATTACTAATGTTTTAGTTCAGGGCAAACAGGTAAGTCCTTTATTTTTCAGAATCCTTAAATCAGGCAGAACATGACCTTTGTTGCCCAAAGCGTCTTGCATAGTATGTTGTAAAAGGGGGGGGGGGGGTGTTGTTTCAAGACATAGCTGAATCAGATCTAGATGATCACAAAAACTGTTATGGCTCTATAAAACCTTCTCACTGGGACAGTGTAAACCAGGGTCACTTCTCCCACCAGGTGACCTAAGCTGCTGCTTTGGCAGTGTATGAAAGGGGGCATTGCCACGTTCCCTGCACCCTCTCCACTGTCATCTCACACCTTATAGACAAGAGCTGAATCACATCCCCCACATCTCTCCATCCCTTTTCAACACCAGGTGGCACACACCTGTTCAATCTTCCCAGATTCTCTCAAGCCTCCCTCTTATTGTGATAGTTCAGGTGCCATTTTGATTGCCTTGACAATCGTATTGTGCAGTAAGACATTTGGACAGGTCACCGTGGGGGCGTGACAGAAAAATCAGGTCCCTCACCCCCCTAGCATGCTGGATGCTAGGCCGAGGGAATGGATCTCTTTGCCGAGACCCCTCAGTAATATGGCAGAACGTGAGGCAAACTCCTCACTGTATGACAACATTTCTGAGACAACCGAAACGGTGCCCGAACACTCGCAAGTTGAAGGAATGTTATGAGTATTCAGGGAGAGTTACTGCGCATGCACAGCGTTCAACCCAGTATTGAAAGGGGGCGGAATGGCCAAGAAGGATGCATTCTACTTCTTGACCAAACAGTAAGGCATGAAAGCCAGAATAAAAAAACAAATTTGTGGAGGGGGGACCCACGGCTGTGTAGCTGAGGGTGACAAAATACTTTAAAATGGCTCTGGTGTAAATGTGCTGACTCACAGCATACTGGTTTGCAAACTGGTTTCACTCCCTCACTGCAGTTTATGCCCTCCATTCCCCAGAGGATATTTATTTGTTCCCTGTTTGTTTGTTTTTTATTCCACCGTTCGTCCCAGGAGCTCAGGGTAGATGAAAGTACATGATATTCTCCCCTGCTCCCCATGTCCTCACATCAACCCTGCGAAGTAGACTGGTGGGAAGATCGATAACCATCCCAAGGTCACTCTATGAGTTGTGTTGGGGGTCATGGGCTGAGACTGTGACCACTCTGTACCACATTGCCCCACCATTCCCATGACCGTAATAAAACAGTTTATTCATTTAATGCAATTTTGCTCCTGTGACTGGAAAGGCAGGGCAGATTGCGAGCCAACACGATGTCTGCACCAGCAGATAGTAAATCCAACATAATGTTATGCAGGGAAGGGTAGAACTGCTTGTGGGAAAGTTGTCATCTGTAGAGCCAATAGTAAGAGTTGTAGTCTTAAAAGAGTCCAAATGTATAAGGGAGATTTATTTTGAGTGGGGGGAAAACCACAGTTCCCCCCTCCCTTTGTGTTGTGGGGAGAAATAAAAATGTATCCATATTTTAATTGCTTTTTCACTAGATGGAGTGTTTTATTTGAAGCCAGGAGGACCGGCTTCAGATCAGATCTTTTGGGTAGCTTTGGGCAAAGCTGATAGCTTCCCTGCTATTCTTTCATCTGTGAGATGGAAGCAACATGGCTCGTCTCACAGAGTAGTGGTAAAACTGAGTGAATGGGCAGCATTTTCTCCCTAGCAGTGGCAATGGGCACTGTCTTTTAATTTTTGTGAATTTATATTGCCTGCAGTAGGCCGGATGCTTTATAGAGCAGCATAAGGAAAAGAAGCTCACTGTTAAAATCTGAATACATGCAGGGCAGGTTAAAAGTCCCAACAAAGTGGCAGATGCAAAGAGAACGCAAGGATAATAAAGGTTAGCCCAAAAAGCGATCAGCCACTGTTGCAAACAGCCATTCTAAAGTGACTTTTGAAGTTCTGTCTTCCAAGATCAGGTAGCTAATGTTTCAGGATTCCAAACGGAACCATTTTTCACCAGAGTTAAAGAATGATACTGCTATATGATCCCCAGATTAATTATTGACCATCTAAAACAGAAGCTTTCCAAAGTATGTAGTTTTTGACTGCAGCCTAAATTTTAGTTTAAAAGGTTCTTGCAAGATTTACAATGGCTTTTCCTGTCCTGGACAACAAGGATATACGAGTAGAGCTGAAAATGTTGTTCTGGAGCAGAGCAATAGTAGAAGTCAGTAACTCATACCACATTGCACATAACAGAGGGCCCATGGAAAGGGCTCAGCTTGAAGGTTCGTGCATGTTTTGAAAAATGCTTCCCCGCCCCTCAAGCAAATCACGCCACAGCTGTTTTATTTGCTTCCTGATATTTTATTAACCCGGTCATAGTACACACCTTCCCTGCCCTTATTAGCCCAGGCTAACCTGATCTCGTCAGATCTTGGAAGCTAAGCAGGGTTGGCCCTGGCAAGTATTTGGTGGGAGACCACCCAAGAAGTCCAGGGTTGTGACATGGGGGCAGGCAATGGCAGACCACCTCTAAATGTCTCTTGCCTAGAAAATCCTTGACAGCAGCAACAACAAAGTACTCAGCTGAACAGAAAGAGGATTTTGAGGAGAGCATCTTCCAGGGCCAAGGTGGATGACCCCACCTTTCCAGCCTGGCACAGTCTAGGCACGAGGGTCCTCCTTGCCTTCCCTCTATCCACTTTGCTCTTCTCAGTAATGTTACCAAATAGGGGAGTGGGTTTTAAAAGAGGCAGAATTACAGCAGTCCAGAGCATCCTGAATACAGGAAAGTATTGTTATTCATAACAGGTGGGAAAACTTCAAGGAGAACAGGCAACACAAAAACACAACTCTACTAACTAAATATGCTGTTAGGCTGGAACGTGTAGTTTTATTGTTCCTCTAAAAAAGTCGTTTTCCTTTAGTTCATTATTAATCCTATTTGTTTTGTTAACTACTGTTATTTTTGTTTCCCCCCAGTGGTTTCAATGGGAGACACATTATCAGCTATTAATTGTCTTCCATTAAGAGGACGCTTCCTCCCACATTCCGGGGAGGTGTTTTATAAGCTTTATAATTGCTTATAAGAACCAATAACAGAAATGAAAGACTTGTTTTGATGAGTGAATGTTTCCGGTACATCAGCTTCATGTCTCTTGATCTCTTTTGTCTGTCTCCCCCTTACTTTGACAACACACATCAAAAAGAAAGGATCTGTTTGACTTTGATGATTGAATGCTCCCTGGTTACTTTGATCACTCACTGAATGCTTCCTGTTTGTATTCCATAGGATACAGTTCATTCCCAATATTTCACGGAAATCACATGAATATCTTTTAAGATAATTTAGCATCTAGCGAGGGGTGATTCATAAGTCTTTATTTCAGTCACCTATAAATCAACCATCTGTCGGAAATTCGGCAAGGACGATCCCTTTGGCAAGTCGTATGCCTGAGATCTGATCCCAGTTGAATGAAAACAAGTTATATCTGGAAACAAGTTTCCCACTGAAACCAACATAGGCAAAATAAATGTGATTAGTTCATTTGTTTTGAGTCCCATTAATGATTCCTCAATTGTGAAAAAATGCACATCTATTGTATTACGCGGAGGTGGAGTTAATGCATCTCCAGAACACGATGGACAGGAATCCATCTTTTTTTTCCCCCCTTCCGGCACACTTTTTCAAAGGAGATGGTAGAGAAAGAGAGGTTTAACTACCAAGACACTAACCCAGCCAACTTCTAAGGGCAGAATCAGTTAAAAGATGCAAATCCAGCTATAGCCAATATTAACAAGACCCCCACGGGCAGGTGAACTGAGAGTACTTGCTTTGAAACCAGACTTTACATAATACACTAAAAAGCTTATCTAGCTGTATTTCATAAGATTAACAATTCTAGAATTGCAGAGTTTATCACTTCAGAGGTGCAGATGGACTACTAAGACGAGAGAAAAGGTGAATGTTTGGGCATTTGCATTTGATGAACACCCCAATCAAGCGATTCCCTGAGTAAAGTAAACAGTGATAATTACTTTCAAGTCCATGTTGTGTTTACGAAACTGCATAGCTGCCTCTACAGTAGGAGCCTGCTTGAAAAAGAGAGAGAACTTCTCATATCAAAAAAGAGCTTTCATCACACATACCTTATATATGAAACTTCTAAATAGTTTGTCTTTGTTTAGCATGATTTGGCACTATTCTGTTGTCGCTTTGGCTGCACCTGTCCTGAGAACCTCCTGTTTCTTTTGCATGTGTCCAAAGGCTGGTGCAGACATACAACTGCCTGTCTCTTAGCCGTGGTTAAGACCACAGGCTGTGGGAAGATTCTGTGCTTCCCCCCATACTTCTTGGCTGCTCTTGGCTGGGACTGAACCCTGGTTAAGATTCAGCGTGGTTAACACTGGTGCAAACGTAACGACTTACATAGTTAAAGTCTGGGCAAGGGTGGTTCGGATGGATGAGAAGAAGACTTGGAACGCAACAGCTCGTTAATCATAATTATGGGATGGGGCAGTATTATGTCTGCACTGGCTCTGAGGTTGGGTGTGAAGAAATAAACCCTAAAGTTGCAGAAGTGGCGTGCCTTGCCAATCAGTTGAATGCTTGGATCGGAGCATTAGATGTACAATACGAAATCTGGAGCAGGATAGTGGTGGTTGGAAACTGGTATGGGGCTATTCCTGAAACATTAGGAACTTACGGTTTATGTTCTCGGCGTGTTCTTTAAAGTTAACATACCAAACAGGATGCTCAGTTCCTAATGTTTCAGTGAATCCCCTATAGCCGTTTCCAACCTCCGCCCACTCCAAATTTCATTTGCTTATTTTGATGTATCCCCCACCCCATCAAAGCCAGATCTTCCTTTTGCTATAAAATAACCTGAACTGGCTTACCTGTCCCCCCCAAAAAATCGCCTCCCAACCATCACTAGGGTTGCCAGGTCCCCCTCCCAGGCACTGGCAGGGGACGGGGGTGGTGAAGTGTTGCCAGCTCCAGGTTGGAAAGTTCCTGTAGATTTGGGGGAGGACGAGGACCTCAGTAGGGTCAATGCCATAAACTCCACCTTCTAAAGCATCTATTTTCTCCAGGGAAACTGATCTCTGTGGTCTGGAGATGAGCTGTAATTCTGAGGGATCCCCAGGCCCCATCTGGAGGTTGGCATTCCTAACCACCACCACCCAAACAGAATGCAGGAACTGAAGAATACAGGGTGAGCAATGAGCTCACGGAAAGCTGGAAGGGTGCAGACCAAGCCTACCAACCCCGCAAACAGCACCGTACCCCTGATAGTGGCTGGTCAAGGGTACCTCTCTCCCCCAATGCCCTAGAAGTCAGCAAGAAAGATTTTCTATTTGATTATGCCCGATCAATTTTATTTGCAAGGGACTGATGGGGCAGGTCATGCCTTTTTCTGAATATGTATTTTCCCACCTTGTTTCTCTTGCTTTTGGGATAATGCATTTTGTGTTGCTGTTGTTGTTGTTACAGGATGTTGTCTTTATGCAAAATAACCAAGCCCTGCAAATCTGCGTTGCCCATCAGCTGTCAATTTAATCTGCCACGCTAATTATCTATCCTCTGTCTGTCTTGATGCGGCTGGGGAATGTGACAGATAAGTAGCCCTCCACTGCCTGCCTGTCTCAGGTAGTAACTCTAATTGCCGCTAATATATTCCTCCAGGTGACTCTTGGGGCATTTGGCCAGGAAGAAGAAATTATATCGAATCCCTTGTCTCCAGGCGCAATTAAGAACATCATCTACAACAAGTGTAATCTGCAGGACGAGAGGGAAGCTGTTCTCCAGCAAGAACTTGTCATTCACATTGGCTGGATCATCTCCAACTCCCCGGAATTATTTAACGGCATGCTGAAGATACGAGTAGGGTCAGTGGGCCCATATTTTATTCTGTTTGTTTTGCTGTCTGAAGGTCTGGATGGACGCACCAAAAAAACAGGTGGCATCATTCAGAAAAACAGGTGGCATCACTGAGGGAAGTTTTAAGAACATTGATGTTTTATTCATCAAGGTTCTGAAGGCGGTGGCCTTTTACCTCACATTTGGGTATGCTGCTGAGAGCTTATGCTAGCAAGGCAATGTCTTCATTTCCTGTCTGCCCTCTCCCAGGGATAACTTGAGGTGCTGGTTTGATTCTGTCCCTTTGCTTCCTCCCATGTGGCCCATCTTGGAGACCCACAAATGATGCCATATACGCAGGAGTCATTTCGAGGGGGAATGAGCAGGAACAGCGTTCCGGGAGTAACAAGCCCAGGGCTAGAGCGTCACAGGCTCACTTCAGAGCCCAGTTCTCTCTATGATGTGTGCTGGCACACAGCAATACTTTCCCCTGCTGCCGATGCAGCTCCAGCGCACCCAGGTCTCCAGTCTGAGGAGTGAGTGCTGGGCTTGGGCAGCAGCCCTGCCCCCTCCTTAGTAGCCTCCGGCTATAGGGCACCCCGCTCCCAGCAGCCCTCACTTGTGGCAACACATGGGGGTCTGCTGCTTGTTCTTGCTGTCATCTGCGTCGCCCCTCCATGCCTATTTTCTTTGTGCTTTTGAAGCAGTTTTTCTCCAAGTAGGCTCGCCAGCTCTGAGTTGGGAAATACCTGGAGATTTTTGGGGTGGAGCCTGAGTGGTGGGTGTTGCCTTCTGACACACTTCCGGTGATGTCAGGGGGCATGGCACATGCAAATGAATTATGCTACTGAGCTCCTGAACCTCTTTTTCTACGAAATGACCCCTGGTACGTGTCAAACGCTGGCAGCACAGGCAGAAAGAGAGGTGTGCTTAGTGGTTGCTTCCCCCCCCCCCCCCCCCCATTATGCACTTCATTTTGTGAAGAGCAGCAGTATGTGGAAATTCTGTGAGGAAAAGCTAACGAGACTGGGACTTTTTAGTTTAGAAAGATGACTATTGAGGGGGGTGATAGAGGTTTATAAAATTATGCATAGGGCAGAGAGAGTGGATGGAGAGAATTTTTAATCCCTTTCCCATAATGCTACATCTGGGGGTCACCCAGTGAAGGTGATGGGGGGGAAATCAAGATAGACACCAGGAAGTACTTTTTTACTTGGTGAGTAATGGTGGCCAAGATACTGGGGAAGAAGAAGAGGGAAGGCAAAAGATTTCTGTCTGCCCACCTGGTGCCTGGTTGACCACCCAGCCACCTACATGCCTGGTCAGCTGCTACGAAAGTTTGGTCCAGCAGCTGCAGCAGCACTGTACAGAAGAACATAAGTAGAGCCTGCTGGATCAGGCCAGTGATCCACACAGTGGTCCATCTAGTCCAGCATCCTGTCTCACACAGTGGTCCATCTAGTCCAGCGTCCTGCCTCACATGGTGGTTCATCTACTCCAGCCTCCTGTTTCACACAGTTGGCCAGCCAGTTTCCCTATAGATATGTGTTGAAGGGGGAATGAAAAACCAGAGAAAAATATGGGACCATAATGCTCAGTTTCACACAAGAAAACACAGAAGCTTTATTCCCAAGCACGATATCTCTAGTTATAGGACTGCTGTCTCTTTGGGCACTCCTGTAGAGCTCAGCATTATCCTTAAAAGCTGAGAGAGTTTCAGCGGCCACTTATTTTGGTGATGTCCTGGTTTGCCGTGGCGGCGTCTTTTTTCCCCTTCTTCTTTGCTGGTGTTACCCACCCTGAGCCTTTGGGGTGGAGCGAACTGTGATGATAGATCAGCCCATTGAAACATTCCTACTAATAAGCGAGATGGCCACTTTTGCTTGTAGATAAAGCCCCATTTTCCTGGCCGGCTCCCCCTTGCCCCCCATCAGCAGACTTTCCCCGTGGCAAATCCTGTGTTATTTATGCTCTCAGGCCAGTGCTGTGTTTATGTTGCTTTCCTGATGGTATTTTAGATTGTGGAACTATCAAAACTCTATACTGGAGTGCTGAAAACATAATAGAAGGCGATAAATTATGGATAGCACACCTGGGGGCCTGGCTGTAGCTGCTCTGCTTGCCTGAAGGGGGGTGGGAACCTGAGACGATGCACCTTCTCTCTTCATTGTTGGATCTAAATAGCAATTAGATACGGGATGCTCCCATCAGCTCCACTGTGTATGGCACCCGTAATTCACAGTGCACTTAATACACTGCAGAGTTCTTAAATTGGCGCATCTCCATTGGCTTCGGCTGTTTCACTTCTTCAGTCTTCCAAAGTTAAAGCTCAGGATATCCAGTAGGACATATTATTGCCATGACAGTTTCAGTAGAGCACATTCCAGGACGGAGTTAAGATGCTTCTGGAGCCGCTGCACAGGGCACACAGCGCATGGTACGAGCATCCCAGCTACAGCGTTACACAGTCGCATCCTTTTACAAGACCCTCAACAAAGCTTTAAAGGGAAGTTTGTTTGTCAGGGTTTTACAATGCTATATTTTTCGCTCCTTCGATGGTTCTTCCTCACCGCTGGTTTACCATCTCTGGACAAATTTAAATTTATTTCACCGGGATAACAGCTTCTTCCTCTGAATTTTTCTTAAAGTTTCCCTAGACTTTTTGCAAATGTGCTTATGCCAAACTTATTCCATAAATAGCCCCCTCCCCAAGCTGTTGTTTGTTTGCTCTTTTCAACACTTGTTTTAGAAGAGAAATTGCTACCTTTTTCACTGAAACGTGGTATAAATAGAAGTCAGAACAGCGCTCAGGCAGTGCAAATAAAAACCGTTTGTGTGCATCCCAATGTGAAAAAAATTGCAGGATAGCAGTGTATTCCAAGTTCTAATTTGCATGGTTTAATCTATGACATCTCTGTGGCTTCTCTGTCATAGAAAAAAATATTCTCTGTGTGGATCTCGTTTCTTGGCTTGGCTCCTGTGCAACTGAATGCACTGTGCTTTGCAACGTCACAACTGATTTTTGGTCTTGCTGTCCAATAATTAAAAAAAATCAGCTCGTCATTAAATTCCTTGAACATTTTTTTCAATATGCCTCCATTCAGCAAGATGTATCCATGAAGAAGGCTCGGTTCTAGAAACATCTTTTATCTAACACTGAAATCATCCAACGTTTATTATTTATTTTATTCATTTGGACCCTGCCTCTATTTCCAATGGGGACCAGAAATGGCTTAGGTCATTCTCCTCTCCTCCATTTTAACCTCACCACTGCCCCGTAAGATAGGTCACGCTGAAAGAGTGTGCCGGGCTCGAGGTCACCCAGTGAGCTTCCATAGCACAAGTGGGGATTCAAACTCGGGTCTCCCAATCTAGTCCCACACTCTTAACCATGACAACATCCCCACTATGTGCAGCAATGAATGTGACCCTTGTGAATCAGAGCTGAAATTTCAACTGAACCATGGTCTCCATTGGTATCCCTGCACAGGTGTCCTGTCTCTATGATGTACTAGTTAGAATGTTGGATTAGGATCCGGAAGACCCAGGTTCAAATCCCCACTCTGCCACGGGTGAGCTTAAGCCAGTCACACATTCTGCCTAACCTGCTTCACAGGTTTATAAAGATAAACTGGAAGACAGGAGAACTAAGCAAGCTGCTTTTGGGTCTCCTTAAGGGAGAGAGATGGAGTAAAAATGATCCATTTTTCAGTTTCTAAGTGTGATAGAAGAGTGTAATGGCAGAGGGCAGGGCTCATTTCGTAGCAGGAGCTCCTTTGCATATTAGGCCACACACCCCTAATGTAGCCAATCCTCTAAGAGCTTACAGGGCTCTTCTTACAGGGGCTACTGTGAGCTCTTGGAGGATTGGCTACATCAGGGGTGTGTGGCCTAATATGCAAAGGAGTTCCTGCTACAAAAAGAGCCCTGGCAGAAGGTATGCTAACCTCACCTGGGCTTACTTAATGGTTGCCAAATCCAGGTCGGGAAACACCTGGAGGGTTGGAAATGGAACCTGGGGGGGTGGAGGTTTTTTGGGGGGAGGGGGGGATCTCATCAGGTTATGATGTCATAAAGTGCACCCTTCAAAGCAGCCATTTTCTCCAGGGGAACTGATCTGTCCTCTGGAGATCAGTGGTAATTCTGGGAGTTTTCCAGGCCCTACCTGGAGGTTGGCAACCCTAACTTACTTGAATGACATCATATTGGGGCTTTGTGTCTGAGAGAGCTGTGAGACCTGGAGGTTGTCTGTGTCAGAGGGCAGTCTCTCAAGGGGCTCCTGAATGAGCGAACAAACTCTTAGTCACCTTGAGAGATGCAAAATGTCTGGAAGTTTTGAAGCCGGGGAAAATGCAGTATTCAGGGGAACGACCAAAAAGTTGAAACGTGTACAATTCTGTTCAAACCTAAATTTATTTTACTGCATGAACAACATAAAGTCCATCATTTGTAACTTAGTGAATAAAACTGTGCTGCTTGGCATATTTATGGAATTGAGAAGTAGAAGTCTTTTTACAAGCCAAACTCCGAATATACACGGCACCTGAGTGCTGCAAGCCACTGCACCTTGTGCTAGCTTTATGTACTTATCTGAACTTCGGTGGCTGGAGATATCGGAAAAAAGAAACAGAAAATAGAAAACAACTTTTGTAGCAACTTTTGTAAAACATGTACAAAGACAGTCAGGTAGTACTAGTAGCGTGTTTGGGTTTCATAACACTGAACTTCATAAATCTTCAGTAATATATTATTCTACACATTACCTTAATTATGGACAACACTGGTCACATTTAAACAATGAGGATATTTTTGAAAATATTTTGCATGCATCCACAGTACTCACAGGTTAGGGATGTGTGCTCGGTATAAACCAAGCCTTTTTTGGTACCTTATTTGATACCTTATTGGTAGTTAGTGAGTATTTTCTCAGCCTCTCACTGAAGGGGCCAGTGATTCAGCTATCTGAAAATGGCCGCCCCCAAAAGTCCTGAAAATATTTGGGATTTTTCAGGGCTGACAGATATTTGCAGTTATAGGGCATTGCAGTTACACGGCATTTAAAGGCCTCTCCGTCCCTTTAAATACCTTCAGAGTTCATGCCATGGCTTGGAGTCATGCTGCAGAGTCATGCCATGGCTTGGAGAAGGCATTTAAAGGGCCCATGTTTCTTTAAATGCCTTTTTTCATCTGTTGGAAACAATGGAGGGTGGGGGCACCTTCTTCTGGAGCCCATAGAATTGGACCTTCTGGTCCAATAGTTTTGAAATGGGGGATTTTTTGAGGAGAGGCATCAGTGGCTATGCTGCAAATTTGGTGCCTCTACCTCAAAAAAACAGAGCCCCAGATACCCCCAGATTGATTCTCCCCAAATGCACAACCCTAATTTTGTGGAGAGAGGAAGGGAAGGTGACTGTAAGCTGTTCTGAGACTCCAAGTGAAGGATGGGGTATAAATTCAACTCTTCTTCTTCTTCATTCCAAAAGAGAAAAGATTCCTTGAGATTCTTTTTAAGGGCTCCCCAACAGTTTCAGTTTTTCCATTGGAAAGAGAGGAAGGAATCATCAGGGGCGGGGGGGAAATAGACCCCCTCACTTTTTTTGAATTATTTTTCTGGACCTTCACATCGCTATTAAAATATAATTCTCAGAGATCAGGAAGCCAGTTTAGGTTAGTGAGTGTACATATTTTGAGGGAGTTGTTTTAATCTGCTTACTTTTCTTCAGTGTTTTCTCTCTCTCATTTATTATTTCTTTTTCTGCATTTCCCCAGTCTCGGTGTGAACCAGTTCCCTCCCTTGTCCCAAGGTTAATTCCGTACTCTCAATTTCCTTTATTTCATTGTTCTCACCCTCTCCAGTGAACAAAATTAATCTTCTCCCAGAAATAGTATTCTAGTCCCAATAATGATTAGATTTGGTGTCTCATTATCGATTCGTGTGCCGGCTTTCCTGCTGAAATAGATTCAGATCCTGACAGCCCCATTAGAGTAAAGACTTCTAATCCAATACAGTCTATCCAGCCTCTGTCAGTCAGAGTTCGGCAGGCCATGCCTCTAAAGAGTTGCAGGAGATACTCGCCTGCTCTTTTCCCTCTGCCTTCTTTTATAGCGGGAGACTGACACGTATAAGCAATTACAGACGGAGAAGACTTTGTCTGTGAATCTCTCTCTCTTGGTTTCCAAACTGCATCATTGTGTATCCTCGAGGCTGTTTTCCAAATGATGTGTTCTCGCGTTGTTGTATCAGCGTCGACGGGGAGAAAAGTACTGTAATTGAGCCTGAGAACCGATGTCTCCTTCCTACCCTTTTCTTCCTAGTGTTGTAAGCTCCATTCAGTGCTGTTCCAGCAGCATTTTCTTTTTGCCCTTTGACGTGAGACAAGTTAACATGCTCTAGCCGAGCCTGCTTTATTGCCCTTTGATTGTTGATACCTTTAACCAAGTGAGGCGCTTCTATCCAGGAATAATCCACAAATCTACTATCCACACTTGCCCAACTTCTGCCATATTTGGCACCCGCCTAAAATTCCCACGAGTCTTGTAGCATCTTCCTGACAAAGGAGTTTGTCTTGGTGCAAGGTTGTGCAAACCCGGAGCCCACTGTGCCAGACGGATTCTGACTCACGGAAGTTTATGCTTCAGGTGCAGTCATCTGTCCTTAAGGAGCCATGCAAGTCTTGGGTCATTTTGGCTGCAACAGACTGACACAGCTACCCATCTGGAATTCAGCTAAAAATGGCCACTAATTTAATCAAACCCGTTGGGAAAGCAGCGTTAAGTATCTGGACTTTCTTAGAAACTTAAGAGTCAAGGAAACATCCATACAAAACACTAAAGTGCTGTTCTTTTAGCTCCAACTAGGCAGTGTGGAGAGATTTTTTTTCTTAAAGGAGGCCTTTAATACTTGGGTGTAATGTAAATGGTTGGTAAGGAGGCGCGTATTCTTATTCAGAATGAGCGTCTCATGCAATGAGCCTCCCTCTGGGAAGGTTCAATGGGGTCCAGGAAGCCCCGCACCCCGCTCAGTACCTGGAGATTCGGCGGTTCCTTGGGAGAGTCCCCCGGGGCCGTCCGAAGCCGTCACACCACAAACGGGAAGATGGAGGGATGACCAACCCAAACTGCTTCTGGGGACCCCTTTTGACTTTTCCTCTCCAGTGGCCTTTGCAACTGCCACCAGGTGGAACTCAATTTTTTTTCCCTACCTGCCTACACCCTGGTGACCTCTTCTGTATCAGATCCAGCCAGCTCATGCTTACCCAATAGATGGAATGGCTTTAGGCACGAGGGGAGAGACCAAGTTTCAGACATTTAAGGTGCTCCTACAAAAAAAAGTCAAGTTTTTACTTGACGTTGTTAAAGCATCAGTAAAATACTCACACACTTAAGTTGTTAAGCAGCATATACGAAAGCTATAAGAGCACTCTGGGTAGGAAAACAACAAGGGAAATCACATCCAGTCAAACTTACCTCGGTTGTTCACCCTCCCGACACAGTCTAAAAGAAATCAATTTCTTTTAGCTACACCGGATTCCTTTCTCAGGTCAAGTCCTTTGCCTCCTCACAGCAGCCAAGTTCTCCCGGAAAAGTTTCTCCTCAGTTCTTTCTCAGTCATGTTCTGTTTCTTGATGTCTGTATGTCAACCCTTTCTTCTTGCTTCTTGGCCTCAGGGTTCTCTTATTCATGTAGCCTAGATCGAGTACTGCCTCCCGGGTTTTGACCAATCAACCCCTGCCTTTCAATTCTATAGACCATCAAGGGTCTTTTGCTGCCATCTCCTAGGTTGACCTTATGACCCTTATGCTGAAAACAGATCAATGCATTTTAGGGCTCCCCCTCCCCCCCCATTTTTAGGATTGCCAGGTGGTAGAAGCAGTTCCATTCTTTCACACCATGTACCAAATTTACTTCTACTTAAGGATTCTACCAGTATTCATTTTACCCTAATCATGTTAGCTAATCAAACTGATGCCTTTTAGAAAGAAGCCTTTATCAACGTGTAGATCCTCTGTTAGCCGCTCAGATAGGAGGCCAAATCTCTTCTCTGCTACAAATACAACATTACAAAAACAAAGGGAAGCTAATTGTGTGATCATGGTAGAAATATCTACTTGAACCAGTAAGTCCCGAGACAGTAAAATGTTTGCCAGTTTGGTGTAGTGGTTAAGTGCGCAGACTCTAATCTGGGAGAACCGGGTTTGATTCCCCACTCCTTCATTTGCACCTGCTGGATGACCTTGGGCAAGCCGTAGTTCTGGCACAGCTGTTCTTGAAAAAGAACAGATTATGTCAGAGCTCTCTCAGCCCTACCTCCTCACAGGGTTTCTGTTGTGGGGAGGGGAAGGGAAAGGAGTTTGTAAGCCACTCTGAGACTGCAAGTGAAGGGCGGGGTATAAATCCAATCTCTTCTTTTTCTTCTTCCCCTCATTCTAATCCGGACTGCTATTTATTCCGAGTTCATTTCTAAACGTTTAAATTAAGTTGTCGCGCTCTTTTAATTTCAGATATTTTTTGTTTGAGGTGCTGTATGATTAGTGCCAGGGTGGTATTTCACCATTTAACCACCAGCACAAACTTGCGCGGGTGGTAATACCCGTAGCCCAAAACGTGTTTCAGAGATGTTCCTTGAGGGTAATGAAACAAGAAATCAAGCCCTCTCCTGGAAATGATTACATTGTTAAAGCAGTGGTCAGGCGGCAGTCCGGAATTAGCTTCCCTGAGCAGAAACGTTCATTTTAATCTAAACAGGGTTGTCTTTTAAGGGTGACACGCCAGCTTTTGGAAGCAATTTTAATAGCCCGTTAAAGCATCCAGGTAAAACAGTGCATTTGGATTGCAGTTTATGGCTTTTCAGAGAATTGTGTTGAAGTTTGCCAGCCAGATTTCATGTTCCAGACACATTCCTACAATCCTGTTCAAGCCTTGCAGAGCATTTAATTGTGTCTTGGGGAAGTGACAGTATTTGTGTGTGAATTCTTCTCTTTTAGAGGCCTTGCTTTAATGCTGTGGATACACCTGAAATATCGTTCTGTTGACAGTTTGTTATTGCAACTAGTGTAGCTTTTTAATCCACTGCATCCGCCCGTCTTGTCCTCCTGAGCTTCTCTGTCAGCTCACGAGCGCTTCATGGCTTGCGCAACAGCTGGTATATCAAGGTCTGGTGGAAGACACTTTGCCAAACACCACTATGGAAGGCCTGGCTTGACCCGCCCACTGCAAGCTACACTCCTCTTATTCAACCCATCCTTCCAACCTAGGGTTGCTAATTCCAGCTTGGGAAATTACTGGAGAGTGAAGGTTGGAACCTGTGGGGGAGGGGGGAGCTCAGTGGGGGGGGGGGGCATAACACAATGGAGTCCGCCCTCCCAAGCTGCCGTTTCTTCCAAGGAAACTGATCTCTGTCCTCTGGCGATCAGCGGTAATGTCAGATCTCCAAGCCCCACTGGGAGGTTGGTAACCCTATTCCAACCAGTCAGCGGAACTGTATCCTAAAAGATTGCTGTCTCAAGCACCGGCAGGTTCGGGGAGCATTTCTGGTGGGAAGTAGTACAGGAATTTCCTGGAAAACAACCCCCACGCATAGTTTCTCCCCTCTTGCAAAACTGCCAGGCAAATTGAATAAACAGCCAGGCCCCCGCCAGTGCATGCGGAATTGAATTAGAACAGCCAGGTGTTCTCCACTGTGAGCAGCCCCCGGACGAGTGGGGTCCCATCTGGTGCTTGTCTGCAGGCAGTATCCCATATCGCCGTAGGTTGCTTATCAATGTCATTGAAGAGTCATTGACAGAATACGAAGGTGCCTGCCCAGGTTGTCCACATGCCGCTTAAGCCCATACATGATTGTATACTGTCTTCAGGACATTCAAGTTCATATTACGAGACCATTTCAGGGGCAAATACACCAGCCGTGTGCAAAGCACAATGCGGCCAGTGGGTTTTTAAAAATACACACGGCCCGTACAATTTGCGTGACCTACCAAGCGACAAGCAGCCTTCCTTCTGCGTATCGCAGCTTGCCAAGAAGTCGAGCCAGAAGCACGCATCAAAACCAAGAGGTTTATTGGTCCCAGCAGGTCACACTGCATGGCTGGTGTTCACTTGGGTGAGTCCCAAGTGACACAGACCCGGTGTGTTCCATCAAGACCAAACTCTCCTGCCATTCCCTGTCTTCCCGGCGGGAGGCTTGAGCTGCCGACATTTGTTCATACCTGCTCGGGACTGGAAGACAGCCATTGATTTAGCTGTTGCTTTCATCCTTCAGATGGATCGTGCACGCCATGAAGTATGAACTGAAGATCCGCGCTGGGGAGATGGCTCCTGTGGACTTGTACCAACTGTCGCCCAGTGAGGTGAAGCAACTTCTTCTGGAAATTCTTCAGCCGCAGCAGCAAGGGAGGTAAAGGACACGTTCTCCCAGCTTTGTGTTGCTGCTGTTGTTTTACCTTTTGCAGCGTGTTCTCCCCACCACCACCACCACCATGCCTTTTTTTTCCCCCAGTAGCAGAAAAAGGAAAGATGTCTTTGTTAGCTTGGTTGTTCGGGGTTTTCAAGGCTCCGCTTAATGCGAGCTCGCCCTGCCTTTATCCCCGCGCACAGCTTTGCTTTGTCATCAGATTTTGATACTGCCGTTGGGAGTAGCGGCAGGCATCTGTTGTGTAGGATTTCTCTCACCTAGTTTGACACTGGGAAGGGAGCCAGCGTCACCCAAAGGCTAGTTACTTAAGGAGCTTGCTTCAATCACAGCGCAGCTTATCTGCTAATCACTGAACTCTTCCTTCTGGGTTGACTTCAAATCCCCTCTCAGCTTGCTCAAGCCACAGCCGCAAGGCTGGAAACGTATCGCTTCCCCAAGACTACCTTCTTAGTTAATATTAGCAGACAGAACATGTCTGTTGTGCGGTTATTTAAACCTAAGCTAAGGGGGTGGAAATCAAAAGCTGAACTCAGGCATTGCAACGGAATTGTAATTAAACAGGGGGTTCTCCTGTTGGGCACGGACATAGCTCGTCTGCACTCCTGTGCAGGAAGCTTGATCGAAGACTTCCTAGTCTGATCAAGCTCTGATTTGCTGTTAACAGATTTCCTTGGCAAATCACAGGTGGGGCAAACTCCAGTTTGCCGCGATGCTTGCAGTTCAGACATCACACCCAATTAGAGCGCAGTCAAACTGGGAAGGGTTCTAACTTGGCTCAAGAAGTGTTCTAAGCTGGCCCCTGAAATCTGGGGCTCCCTGGTTGTGCAAGTGAGTTTGGCTGTCCGAGACCAACCGAAACAAAGAAGCTTTAATCAGTGTTCAGAAAAGGGGTGCCAGCCTCCAGGTATGGCCTGGAGATCTTCTGGAACTACAACTGATCTCCAGATGTTAGTCATCGGTTCCCCTGGGGAAAATGTCTACTTTGGAGGGCGGACTCTATGCCATTACATCAGGCTCGTAGTTATGGTGGGGCTTTCGCAGGTGCTGCACCCTTTCTTAAAGGCACAGCCCCACAAGAATTTCTCCTGTAATGCTTTTTTCAATCATTTAAAAACATTTTTTAAGGCATGCACTCCTTTAAGTAGAGTGGGATGCTGTAGTTGACTAACTCCTGCACTGAGCAAGGGGGTTGGAGTAGGTGACCTCTAGGATCCCTTCTAACTCTGTGTCATGAAACTGGTCTGCTTTAAGAGTTTTTCTGCCTAAGCATTAGCTTTCTTGACTATAAAAGTCATCACCCCCACCTGCTGCCTTGTTAGCAGAACTGTTGCTTAGGCTGGCAGTAGTGATTAACTTGCAGCAGCTGAGAACTGTCATCTCAAGTGGCTGGCAGCTTGCAGTTTAGAGATCTATCCTGGTAACAGTTTTCTTTTGGCTAAGTGGTTAATAGGCTACGGGTGATTGGTAGCATAAAAACACCTATGTAGAACAGACAACTTGAGAAGACGCAGAGAGAGTGAAGCATAGCTGTGTCATAATTCTCAGAATTCAGGCTTTTCTTTCTGCACTGAGAACTTCAGCCCCACAGGCCACAAAATCCTGGCTACGGTCCTGCATTAGACCCCTGGGAGGTCCTTCCCCTCCCCAAACCCCTCCATCTCCTGGCTGCACCTCTAAATCTCCAGGAATTTCTCAACCCAGAGCTGGCAACCCTGCTTCAGAATGTCACTGGGATTCTCTTGAAGCAGTTACTGGGAAGGCCCTGATGGTATCTGCCTTGGGGTCTCAACCCCCTCCCCCCTCACGCCCCCGCCCCCGCTTAGTTTTGTTCACCACTTTGGAGCCATGGTGTAAAGCAGTATAAATCAAAAGACTGGCTCTCTTGTCTGAGAGTCATTAAAGTGAAAATCCTTTGGTTGGAATTTTCAAGTACGAATAAACTTTTCGCCATGCTTCTCTGGGCGTCGTGCTTATTCTTTAAAGGATGTCAGTTATCACTAGTTAGGCTTTGGGGTCTGTTAGTGCAAAGTGACGTTTTTAAATAACTCTGAACATTTGGTGCGGCAAATTCTCTGCCAACAAATCTGCATGCATGTGTGCGCTTCTAATACCAACACCTTTTTTTCCCCCTTTAAAGAAGCAATGTTTAATTTTCTCTCTGTGGCGGGGGGGGGGGGGGGGGGGGGGGGGGCTGTGTTAATATTGATAAAAACAGGTTTATTTTTTGTGCTGAGAGATACGGAAAGCATGCTCTTGCTTATTTTCTCCTGGCCACCTGCTCCTTGGGAAGATGAAGTGCCTGGTGAAAAAAAAATAGTTCTTCTAAGCCCCTTAGCTTATTTTATGAAATCAGTTTCTGTAGAGAATCAGCAAAATAGTTCTTTTAGGGCTACGTATAGAGAGCTCTTCAAAGGGAAGAGCTACTCTGAGGAGATATTGCTGCCAGGAGGGAAAAATGCACTTAGAATAATTTTAAAAGTTAACAGAAAACTTTAGAGGTTTTTTTCATTTACACTTTATAGGCCAGGCAGATTTTTAACAGGAAACCCGTGTTGCATTGCATAGAGCTGGTGGTTCTTCTTCTTAAGCGAGAGGTCTTCTTGTCTGCCATTTTTTGGCTGGGAAACAGAATATAAACCAGTTAAGCCATAAGCACATCTCATTCCCAAATTCAAACAAACTGGCACATTGTTTCCATGTGTTGTGTAGATTGTCCTTCCTTACGTGCCACATTCTGCAACCCCACATATGTACAAAACATGTGCATCTCGCCTCACCCCACCCCCAAATCAGCTGAACATCCACATGCATGTCTTGTGTTCATAGCATTGGATCTAACTAACTTTTCCACTGGTGAAAAACAGAGGCAGAGATCTCCTTTAACCACCTTAAAAGCTATGCTGGGGATAATAGGACCTGCATGGACAAAAGTCACATGGGATGCCGGCTGTAGTAAGGAGGGAAACAGTGTGTGTAAAGTGCCGTGGGGTCCCTTTGACTTATAGCGACCCTATGAATTAGTGACCTCCAAAGAAAAGTCCTATTGTTAACCTTGCTCGTAACTTGCAAACTGAGGCCCATGACTTCCTTGATTGGGCTTCCTTTTTTTCCTGCTGCCTTCTACTTTTCGTAGCATGGTTGTCTTTTCCAGGGACTCTTGTCTTCTCAGAATGCAGCCGAAGTACAATAGCCTCAGTTTTGTCATTTTAGCTTCTAGGCAGAGCTCAGGCTTGATTCGATCTAGAGAAACTAGGTGAGACTGAGTGAAAAAAACTGGCTGGCTCCAAGCCATAATAATGTCCATTCTTTCTGTCCAAGGGACCCCACAGATATCTCTTCCACCACACTTTTCAGTTCTGCTAGTCTCAAAAAATGCACTGGAGGGACCAGAGTAGGCAGAAGCAAGGAAGCAATGTGACAAGGAGCAATCATGGTGACCTTTGCCTGGCTTTATGGACTCCCAGACTGATTTCACACAAGCCGCTGCTCCGCCCCCGCTCTTCCCTTTCCCCCGATTGCACGCATCAATTTCCCACTATGTGCTGCGTGGCCGCATTTCGACCCGCAGCTTCTCCCGATCTCCTCTATGTCTTCTTGATCCTCAGAAAACAGGATCATGAAGACGCAGGGGAAATCGGGTGTAGCTGCAGGTCAAAATGCAGCTGTGCAGCACATATTGGGAAATTGACATGTGCAATCGGGGGAAAGGGAAGAGCGGGGGCAGAGCAGTGGCTTGTGTGAAATCGGTCCGAATGATGGGGCCCTCTTACCTGCATAAACAGGGAGCCACCCTGTTGGCCTTCAGCATTGTCAACGAACACACTAAATGAAGCGTCAGGCAACTGGCCTGTCTTGGGTGAGCGGACAGTCATTTTTACCTGTGGCCCCATCAGTGTCCGCACAACTGAGAAGAAATTGCATATCCCTCGCTTTTTCCCAGGAGGATTATCACACCTACGGACAACACACTGGCCTTTGTGGCGACCACATAGAGCTTAGGGTGCTGCATAACATAATAAGGACTCTGGAACCTGCTGCATGCAAAGAAGAAGCTCTTCCATTGAGCCACAGCTCCTCCCCATCAGATAATGTATTTGATGGTACCGTAGCATTTTTATTGGCAGTGGAACTTCAAGGACTTTTCCAGCCCTGCAAGCCTGGGGACCCAACCTAGAAGCTCTTGAGTGCCAAACTTTCTTTTCCTTCCTTCCTTCCTTCCTTCCTTCCTTCCTTCCTTCCTTCCTTCCTTCCTTCCTTCCTTCCTTCCTCTCCCTCCCAGGCAGGCTCAGGGCAGCTTACATTAAAAAGTTAAAAATACATTAAAATACAGATAGGAAACCACATGAACTAACATACATGACAAATAAAGTGCTGGTGGCGGTATAACCTTACATAGTGATCCATCCCAGTAAGCCATGGTAAAATGGTGCCAAGGGAATATGGCCAGAGTCAGTATCCAGTATATCACAAGCTGTTGGTAATGGCATACTGCAGTTCAGTTGTTGTCGTTTGTAGCGGTTCCTAATCAAAGGCCTGGTGGAAGAGCTCCATTTTGCAGGCCCCGTGGAACTGTAAGAGGTCCCATAGGGCCCTGATGTCTTCCAGAAGCTCGTTCCACCAGTGTGGAGCCACTACTGAGAAGACCCTGGTAGAGGCCAGCCTGGTATCTTTCAGTCCAGGGAGGGCCAGACGATTTTGAGGCCCTGACCGTGGTGCTCTCTGGGGAACATATGGGGAAAGGCGGTCCCTCAGGTAAGCAGGCCCCAGATCATATGGGGCTTTAAAGGGCTTCAAAGTGTGTTTTACCACTGAGTTATAGCCTCTCCCCATAAGGAATGGATGGTCTGTTTATTACACATACCCTTTCTTTCTTCCAAAGAGGTCAAGGTAACATAGACCCGCCCTCCAGGAAGTCCTCCCTTCCAGGCACTGACCAGGTTCCAGACTGGCTTAGCTTCACCAACGCTGCTGTGTCACATGACTTCAAACTGTGCTTTGTCCCAAGAAGCCAAAAATCTTTTGTTGTCAGACTAGATGGCCAGCTGAATCCTCTCCAATTCTAAGCGATTACCCGACTCACCTGACTGGGGAAATTTACAGTGGGGAGAGCACAATGGCCATATCATAGTCCCCTCTATCTTGTCATTCCCTCCCGCACCTGGATAGCCCAGACTAGCCTGATCTCATTAGATGTTAAGCAGGGTCGGCCCTGGCTAATTTTTGGATGGGAGACCACCAAGGAATACCAAGGTCAGGGTGCGGAGGCAGCCAATGGCAAACCACCTCTAAACGTCTCTTGCTTTGAAAAACCTACAGGGTGGCCATAAGTCAACTGTAACTTGATGGCAAAAAAAGACAAGACAAGAAATCTTATCATATGTAGGCAATGGTACGTTTGTCTCTTTGGGGGAAGCCAAAGAAGATGCGTTCACGTTTCTTTCAGCATCTCATTTTATTTGCTCCTGAGCATTCCACCTTTCGAAAATGTCTGTATTGTCCTTCGGTCTACATGATTTTTGTGTCTGCCTGTCCTTGTTAAAAACCCTCATGAATATTGATTTGCTTAAAATACTAGCAACGGCAACTTCCTAAATTAAATACTATCTTTTTTAAAAAAGACGCTGCTGAGAAAGTGGACGACTACTGAGACAAATCACAGGCGACTCTCTGCTTGAATATTTCAAACCTGACAAGATGCGAAAATATCTGAACAGCTAGAATGCGTTTTCTGCACCAAAAGGCTTTCCTCTATCAGATTAACTTTCTGGTCATGACCCAAAGAGATTAATGTGGTTTCGTTCCTTTGTTTTTCCACTTTAGGAAATTTCACTTGGTTTTTTTGAAGATCTTTAGACCCTTTAGTACAGTTCACATTTAAGCACCACACTAGTTTTTGAAGCTGAACCTCTTGCTTTGTTCTCATTAGCATCCGGGGGTTTTGTCTCTTTTTATTATTGTTAAAATAACCTTAAGAAACATTTCACAAGAAAGGCACCACGGTGGACTGTGTTTTGCTTTATTGACGGTTTGCTTTTTCCTCTTTATTTCCAACTGGGTTTAATTAATCCACAAAGCAAAGTATTGTTTTGATCTGGAAACAGATTTCCCCCCCTCCCTTAAAGAGCATCAGCATGTTTGTTTTCTTTTGTCCTCAGGTGCTGGCTGCACAGACGTCAAATTGATGGCTCCCTAAACCGAACTCCCAGCGGCTTCTATGACAGGGTGTGGCAGATTTTGGAGAGGACCCCCAATGGTTTAATAGTAGCTGGGAAATTTTTGCCACAGGTAAAATCGCACACCTGGTCCTGAGGGCAGAATAATTTGGGGACTACTTGCCTTTGCTTCTTTTACTAGTGATCCTAAAAAGCTAAGGGATTTGCTTTGAACTGAAACCCTAGACCTTAAGTCTGTCTGTCCCCCCCACCCACCCATCGTGTGCAGACACTCTTGGTCCAATCCAGTGGTTTTCAAGAAAACAAAACCTGTCAATGTTGTCTCAGAAGAAGGGTCAATCTAGTCCAGTACACAGTCTCCAATTATATATCCCCAGGAATACCACCAAAAAACCAAGATGGAAATAGTCATTTTTCCCTCGAGCATCCGATAACCAAAGGTACACCTTCTCTAAGTAGGGTGGTTCCATTTAGCTGTCCTACTGACTAACTGCTATCAGTAGGCTTGTCCTCCCATGAGATTGCCTCATCTTTTTAAAAAGCCATCTAAAGCGAGAAGACATCATTGCCTTTGGGCGACCATGAATTCCAAATCTAAAGGTGCTTGTCTTTCTCGTTTCTCAACTTGCTGTTGCCCTTCAGTTTCACTGAATGACTCTGAATTGCATAGTATGTAAAGAGAGAGTCATTTCCCTTCTGTCAACGCCATTCATGATTTTATAGATATCTGTAGTAAGAAGGCAATGACAAGGCACGTCTGCTCATCTCTTGCTTTGAAAACCCCGGGGGGGGGGGGGTCGCTGTAAGTCAGTTACGACTTGATGGCACACACACATCTAGTAAATCAAAACCTCCTTTTTGATGGGCACAACTGCTCCGAAGACCGTACTAGTAGATTCTGTGCCAGTAAGAACTCTTCCCCCCTTATCGATATTGAAACAGATTCTCTTGCATGTCCGTTCATACATATGAACACGCTCTCTCCATTGAAATGAATGGTGCTTGGGGTTGGGTCATTTGTGGCTTGGGTCATTTGTACTTTGGGTTGGGTCATTTGTCACTGCCTGTCTGCCTCAGCTTCCTTATCTGTAAAATTTGAAGGATGGGGATCCAGTTCGTGCAGCAATTTGACACAATTGACTTATATACATGTAAAATACATTCAGAGATATTCTGTTTGGTCATATTGTTAGAAGCTTTAGAAGTGTTTGGTTCTTTATTTTCTCCATTTTATCCTCACAACAGCTCCGTGAGGGAACTTAATCTAAAAGTGAATGACTGGCCCAGTGTCACCAAGAGATTCGTGGCTCAGTGGGGTTTTGGACCCTGGTTTTCCCAATCATAGACTAATGCTAAACCTTCCCTGCTCTCTAACACTGGAACCTTGGATGTGTAAGATGTTGATAATAAAGCAAGTGCTTATTTTCAGGGGACCATCAGCTTACTAGAGGATAGGGTTGCCAGCTCCAGGTTGGGAAATACCTGGAGAGTTTGGGGGTGGAGCCTGAGGAGAGTGGGGTTTGGGGAAGGGAGGGGCTCCAGTGGGGTATAATGGCATAGAGTCCACCCTCCAAAGTGGCCGTTTTCTTCTGGTGAATTGAACTCTGTCGCCTGGAGACCAGTTGTAATAGCAGGAGATCTCCAGCCACCAGGGCTCATTTCGTAGCAGGAGCTCCTCTGCATATTAGGCCACATACCCCTGTTGTAGCCAGTCCTCTAAGAGCTTACAGTATCCCCTGTAAGAAGAGCTCTGTAAGCTCTTGGAGGATTGGCTACATTAGGAGGGGTGTGGCCTAATATGTAAAGGAGCTCCTGCTACGAAATGAGCCCTGCCAGCCACCATCTGGATTTTGGCAGCCCTACTAGAGGAGCACTGTAAAAACTGCCCAGTTGCCTCTTACCCTGAACAGATAAAGTTCTGGACCATTTCAATTACTGCAAGGATGGCGTGCCGAAATCTCCAACTGTATAGAAATTATATGACATTCAAGAGATACTGCCATAACAACACGCTTTAACGCCTGCATGTTTGTTTGTTTTTACAGCAACCAACCTTGTCCGATATGACTATGTACGAAATGAACTTTTCCCTTCTGGTTGAGGACATGTTACAAAATATCGATCAACCCGAATACAGGCAAACCATTGTAGAGGTTGGTAAGGTTTTATGTTGAAAAGCACAAATAAAATATTTCACGTTACATTTGGGGGGGGGGGAGCAAGGATGTTCAAGGACCATCATGCCAAAGTCATTTCAACCTATTTGTTTATTTATGGTATTTATACCCTGCCTTTATGTCAATATTGGCTCCACAATAAACGCTCACGCACTGCGATCGCAAGGCTCAGATAGACTGTGATCTCATTAGCATCATAAATATTTACCTATTATATTTTTATCTTGCTCTTCCTCTGGAGAGCTCAGTCTGACATATTGTGGTTCTCCCATCCTTCATGTTACCCTGGCAAGGAGGTTTTGTTTAGGCTGAGAAAGAGTGACTGGCCGACGGTGACTCAGTGAACTTCATTTAGTGCAGGATGTCCAGCTAGCTTTTATTCATTACCTTTTAATGTGCCAGTCCGTGTTCTGAACATGAGAACAGAATAGCCCTACCTGATCAGACCAGTGGTCCATCTAGTCCACCATCCTGCCTCACACAGTGGCCAACCAGTTCCTCTGGAGGTCCAACAACAGAGGCTAAGGTCTTCCCCCATGTTGCCCCCTGTCACTGGTATTCAGAGGTTTACTGCCTCTGAACGTGGAGGTTCCCTTTAGTCACCATGGCAGGTAGCCACTGAAAGACGTGTCCTCCATAAATCTATTTGATCCCCTTTTAAAGCCGTCCATGTCTGTGGCCGTCACTGCATCCTCTGGCAGCGAATTCTGCATTTTAATCACTGGTTGTGGCATAAGGTGGAGTGAAGGAAATCGAAGGAGAAACCAAGTCCCACCCAGGACATGTACAGTTCTTGGAGACACTTAAATGATCTCTCTAGATGTCGCCCATTATTCTGATGCTTTT
The DNA here is from genome assembly GCA_029233225.1 of Lepidodactylus listeri. Classification (NCBI taxonomy): domain Eukaryota; kingdom Metazoa; phylum Chordata; class Lepidosauria; order Squamata; family Gekkonidae; genus Lepidodactylus; species Lepidodactylus listeri. Next base: position 50,712,729 of record JARCFY010000017.1, read on the forward strand.
TCCATTTCTAACATTTGTTTGTGTTCAAGACAACCAACAACATTGACTTATTATTACGTGTTAATCTCACCCTTCTTCATGGAGCTCAGGGCAGCAGACTCCATTTTACCCCTGTGAGAGAGAAATAACTAACCCAAGGTCATGCAGCAAGCTTCATGAGTGAGTGGGCGTTTGAATTTGGGTCTCCGAGGTTCTATTCCGGTCTTTAACCACCGACACCACGCTGGTACAAACCAATAAACACAAAATTCAGGGGAAGCTATGATACAGATACTCAAGCCAGTTCGGTGTAGTGGTTAAGTGTGCGGACTCTAATCTGGGAGAACTGGGTTTGATTCCCCACTCCTCCACTTGCACCTGCTGGATGACCTTGGGCAAGCCATAGCTCTGTACCAGCTGTTCTCTCAAGGACAGCTTGGGAAAGAGCTCTCTCAGCCCCGCTACCTCACAGGGTGCCTGTTGTGGGGAGGGGAAGGGAAAGGAGTTTGTAAGCCGCTCTGAGACTCCAAGTGATTGAAGGGCGGGGTATAAATCCAATCTCTTCTTCTCTTCTTCTTCTTCAAAATCAATTCAAATGATTTAACAACAGGTTTCTAAAAAATCCTGTATTCTATTCATCTTAAAAAGTCTGCTGTAGAACATCGCACCATTCATATTCACAGTAAAATCCAATTCAAAGAGGATGGCTTTTAGAATCGCTGCAAAGGCTTTATGAAGAATAGGCAGTTCCATAAAGCAGGAGTGGTAGGCAATTCCATAAAGTAGGTATGGATGCTGTTGGAAGCAGGAAGGAACCATCCATAGAGAATGTTGAGCAGGGCTGGATGCAGTGATTTCCCTCCCAGTAAGTTAGACCCAATGACTCTTTTCTACTAATTCTTCTGTTGCTGGAGTAAGTCTTAGCCAAGGAGAGTCCTTGTACCCATCCCAAAGATGTGGGAAATATACAAATGGGGACGTGCAAGAAACTTGTGGGGAGGGGGGCGATTCCCCTGCCTTTACTTCCTTCCCTCTCCCCCTTCTCTGTCAAAGTTCCCCCCTCTCTTTCTGCCTCACCCCTTATCTATCAATCTTCCATACCCCTCTTCTCCCCTCACCCCTTCTATGTCAGTCTTCCCGCTCTCTTTCTCTCCCATCCCCATCTCTAGGATTCATCTCCCCCCCCCCCCCCCGGTCTCCCTTCATTTCATTTATGTCCCTCTCTCCCATCCTTTCTCGGACAAAGTCCCCTCTCTCTTTCCCCCACCCCTTCTCAGTCTGCTCCCTCTTTCTCTCCCCTTCTTTCTCTACCTCCCCCTAAATCCCCCCCCATCTTTCTGTTTCTCTTCCCCCTCCCTCAAACAACCCCCACCTTCTTTTTCCCTACCTGTGAGCCTGGTGGCAGTGGCAGTGCCTGGGAGCCAATCCAAGCCCAGAGCCTCCCCCGGCAACCACCACCACCAAGCCCGGAGCGGCTACCTAAAGCCGGGCCCGGAGCGACTCCTTGCGGCAGCTGCTGACCGCCCTACAGGTAAGGTGTTGTCCGCACATGCACAGACAACGCTGCTTAATTTGGGGGGATTTAAAACCCCCCCCTTGTGATTTTTTAAAAAAGTTTTCATATATTTCTGGAGACCTGGGGGGGGGGGGTCCCCCAAGTTCACAGAACTGTCTGTTTTGGGTAAGAGCAGCCCCAATCCAAGGATGTAGGTCTTCGCAGATGGGGGCTACACTTGAGAAATAGCTATATAGATGTGCTGATACAAAGAGAAGATGGTGTATGTATGTGTGTGTTTGTTTCAAAAGAGGTGCGTTTTAAAAAAAAACAATTTGTTGGGTTGTTGGGGCTACAAATCAAATACAGTGTTATCAATAGCAAGATTATGTTGTTACACATCAAAATAAAACTTTCTCTTGTTATCCATAATGGGTGCATAAATTAGAAAAAGAAAGAGGAAAAAGCAAGCAGCTCAGAGAGAGTGGGAAGATAATGAAAAAACACTGTTAAAAATGTAAATGATTTTCGTATTCTTACCGTGTTTCGATCCCACAAATGTTTCCATTTGCCAGTAATTATGCCTTTTATCCAGTCTCTAGCTATGGTTATTACTCCTTCAATTCAGTACAGCACTGTTTTTAGTGTTCTTCTACCTTAATTAATTTCTAACATATTTTGTGCAGTAGATGAGCAAGTTCCTACCTAAAGCATTTATGTGCCGAATTCTCCCGTGGAAATCAGTGGGGCGGGAAGTGTTTACCTGTGGCTGGATCATGCCCTGTGACAAACGTCGCCAGCATTAACATATATTTCCACTTTTTCTCATGGGTTCGGTCAGCTGATTTCCATTCCGATGCATTCTGCTTTTATACAGGCAGGTTTTGAACTGGTCCTGAAAGACTGTTGTGTTTGAATACATTCCTCACCACCACCCTTTTGTTTTTTGCTCCAGTTGTTGATGGTTGTCTCTGTGATTCTGGAAAGAAACCCAGAATTAGAGTTCCAGGATAAAGTGGACTTGGACAAACTGGTGAAAGAAGCGTTTCTTGATTTCCAGAAGGACCAGAGCAGACTCAAAGGGACTGAAAAGCAAGTAAGTGCAATGGCAGTGGTGGTACGACAACCCCATCGGGTTTTCAAGGCAAGAGACCTTCGGAGGGGGTTTGCCATTGCTTGCCCCTGCACAGCAACCCTGTACTTCTTCAGTGGTCTCCCATCCAAGCACTAACCAGGACCGACCCTTCTGAGATTTGACAAGTCGGGCTAGCCTGAGCCATCTAGGGGGTGGCTGTAAGTGCCATACTCATTCCAAAGCTACAGATTTCCTTGCCTTGAACGAACAAAGCTAGACCTTGAAGCAGTGGCTCTCTGACACTCGGTCCCTCTGTAGTTAGTGTGATAGGGTGATCGAAGAGCCTTTTGCAGCCCTACATGGCCAAGGGCCTGCATGCCTGATGGACCGCCTATCCCCATATGTTCCCCACTGAATACTGTGGTCAGGTTCACAAAACCTCCTTATTCTCCCTGGGCATGAAAGATGCCAGGCTGGCTACAACCAGGGGTAGGGCCTTTTCGGCGGTGGCTCCGCTTTGGAGGAATGAGCTCCCTGAGGACCTCAGGGCCCTGCGGGATCTATTAAAATTCCGCAGGGCTGCAAGCATTTCCGCCAAGCATTTGAGTGAGATGCCACATTGAATGGCCTAACATTAACCGAGTAACTATGCCCTACAATCCATTCTTGGCCGCCTGCTTTAACATCTGTGCCATATTAAAGACGTATGCGCTAAGGAGCCAGACACCAGCTGCTGGTTTTCCCCTATTGTAGCCGATAGGACAGTCTTTTGCCATCTTATCTATGTCGTACCTCTGAATTGTTTTATGATTTTAATTTGTTTTTATTGTTTTATGACACCAGTGGGGCTGTAAGCCTCCCTAAGCCTCCCTCAGAAGGAAGGGCGGGGTATAAATCAAATAAATAAATAAACAGCTCTTTGCTTGAGGACAGTTACAGGACGGTGGCTTTAACTCTCAGAAGCTAATACCCCCCCCCCCCCCCCCAAAAAATCTTGCCATTCTGTAAAGTGCCACTGGACTTAAATCTAGCTTGCCATGAAAATGGCAACTCGAATAACTGCCAGTGCTTCACCAAGGTGTTAAGCCAGTGTTTCAAGCAGCTTCAGGTTTTGGATTTAAGTTATTGTGGGCGGTGTTCTCTTCTGAACACGCATAGCAGATCCTTCACAAAATGTCTGCCCTTCGCTTCTGTTTGCCTTTTATCGTATCTAAAAAAGGCTTCTTTGTCACTACTTCTTTCTGCCCTCCCCCCCTCAAAAAAAAAAATTGGTCCAAATCCAAAATATTGACCGTACTAAACTACAGAGTGTGTCAAGTGTGTGAAATGCACTTTTCATCAGCACCGTCTTTACCCATCTGTGTCTCTTCTTGCCGCTCGTTGAGTGGATTGTTACCCATCAGCGCCGCGACCCCGATCAAATTCTGTTTTATTCCTACAGGATGACATGATGTCCTTTTACAACACTCCTCCAATCGGGAAACGGGGAACCTGCAGCTACCTGACAAAGGCGGTGATGAATCTGTTGCTGGAGGGGGAAGTGAAGCCCTGTGCGGACGACCCGTGTTCCATCAGTTAAAGCCAGTGGCGCCAGGTGGAATGCAACCTGGCTTGTGTAGGGCCGCGCTGTTGCTTGGCATGCGCTACTTAATCGCTCCTCGTCAAGGGGAGACCTGAAACGGTCACTGTGATAAGCTCAGATGCTTTAGAATAGCAAGGACCACAGCTGATTCTGTGGCAGCCAAAAAACACGTTTAATCAAGAAGCGGGCCTCCCCCCCCCATAGGTTTCCAATAGCAACCTGCCCATTCCACTTAAGCATTGCAGTCGTATGTTGGCAGAGGGAATGCATGAAATGCGCCGTAGCACATACTGATTAAGACCTTGGCTGTGTTCGAAGAATCAACTGGGTTTGTGTGTGTGGGGGGGTGTTGTCAAGCACTGCTTACGAAAGATTGCAGCGACAAAATGTATTTATTTGATAGCAAACTAAATGGGCACCGCAAAAAAATTTTCAGCTCTCGCACTCCCTCCCCCCAATAATTTTGTGTTGTGATTCATTATTGAATGGCTCCATTATGAATACTGGATGAAACGTACGCATAAATTTTAAAATCAGTGAACATGGCGTTTGATATTGCTTTGTTTGTTGCTCTGAGAAAGTTGCTATGGCTTTGGACTTGAGTCTCCCAGCTAAACTTATAAGGTGTTTTTAAAAAACCCTACTCTATTAAAAATATATAAATCTGCTTTAAAATGTGCCTGTAATTGGTTTTTCTGTTTGAGGATTATTCAAGATAGTAATTGCTTGTGCCTACGCATTTTATATAAATGGAAGGAAATTAATTTTACAAGACTAGAACGTCTCTTAGCATCACAGATCCTTCCTTTGCTCCAGTTCAGACACCTCAAGGGGCATTGCTTAAATTATCCTGATGCTTTAAATTATCCTGCCGTGAAGGTGAGGAAGAGTCAATCAGCCCCGTTGGACAAAGTGGTCTGAATAAGGAAGGTCCAGTCCTGTTTATAGAATGTATTGCTCCCGAAACAGAATTCCATCCCTCCACATGAAAAGAGCTGGATCTGACCAAGGGACTGTCTAGTCCAGCATCCTGTTTTCCACAGTAGGCAATCAGGTTCCTCCAGGAAGTCCATGATAGCTCCACCCCGTAATGCCTACCAGAACTGGCATTGTGGAGGCATACTACAATGGCGGTCCCATGTATTCATAATGGATTGACCCCTTTAAAGCAGCACAAGAGCAATTATACACATTCAAACTAATTTGTGAGTCCGCTAGTTTTCACATGGTAAAGATGTCCATGCAAATGCCGCCCCTCCATATTTTCTTTAAAACTGACTGAAATGGCCACAGATCTCTGCTTCTCCTTCAAGGTACCCTTCTCTGGGGTGGGACTTGTAAGCAGGGTTGCCAACTGCATGTTGGGAAATTCCTAGAGATTTGGGGGCAAAACCTGGGGAGGGCAGTATTTGGGGATGGAAGAGAGCTCAGCAGGGGTGTGATGCCCTAGAGCCCACCAGTGTTTCCTCTAAGCTGAGTTAGTGTGAGCTAGCTCACAGTTTTTTAGCCTCTGGCTCACACATTTTTTGTCTTTGCACACGAAGGATGGCTCCAGAGCAAACTTATTTGTGTAGCCCAATCGCTCGCTCACAACTTTAATGCCAGTAGCTCACAAACTAGAACTTTTGCTCACAAGACTCCACAGCTTAGAGGGAGCATTGGAGCCCACCCTCCGAAGGTGCCGTTTTCTTTGAGAGAACTGCTCTCCAGTGTCAGGAGATCAGTTGTAATTCTGGGAGAACTCCAGTTCCTACCTGGAGGTTGGCAGCCCTATGTGTGGGAGTGATTGGTTTCCTGTGTTCTTCTTTGTAAAAATCATTATGTATTCTTTACTTTTGGGGCTTTCTTCTGAAGAGCTGGAAAGCTGTTCCTTCTGTTTACCTGGCTGTAAGGTGGTACCAACCCTAAACTAGAGGGGGGCGGAATTACAGTGTGTGAATCCAAGAAAGTGTTAAAGCATAAGAGAAATTGAAAGAGGAAGTGGAAATGGACCAGGAGACAAGGTAGAAACAGTCCACAAGAAATAAATGAGAGCAAAAATGCCTAATCAGAAAACTATACCAGAGGGATCCACAAGGAACTGATATATGCAGGATACCAAACATGGTGCAAAGTGGATTTTTTTAAAGTGATCCTAAGATTCTAGCCATTGCTGCACCTTCCATACAATTATGCATCTGCCATGAGACTCATGTTCTATTGTCCCTGATGAATCTCCTGCCATTTGTTGGGCTCTTCTGCACTCTCGTTTTTGTCGCTTGTGTGCCCCCATTGCTTCTTTTTTTCTTTTCCACGTGTATTTTGCTCACTCTAGTGGTTGCTTCAATATTACATGGCCGAATCTTCAGCATATTTCCCTGCAGGAGACGCAGAGAAGTAATATCGAAGCAACCTCTAGAGGGAGCAAAACATGTGCAGAAGAGAAGAAGAAGAAGAAGAAGAGATTGGATTTATATCCCGCCCTTCACTCACTTAAGAGTCTCAGAGCGGCTTACAAACTCCTTTCCCTTCCCCTCCCCACAACAGACACCCTGTGAAGTGGGTGGGGCTGAGAGAGCTCTTTCCCAAGCTGTCCTTGAGAGAACAGCTGGTACAGAGCTATGGCTTGCCCAAGGTCATCCAGGCAGGTGCAAGTGGAGGAGTGGGGAATCAAACCCGGTTCTCCCAGATTAGAGTCTGCGCACTTAACCACTACACCAAACTGCACTACACTACACCAAACTGGAGGAAATAAGAAGCCCTAAAAATGAGAGGCAACAAAAATGAGAGTGTGGGAGAGCCCATCGCCACCAATTCCAAGTTACGGTGAAATGATGGGAAATGTCTATCTACCTCCTTTCAAATTTTGCATCATTTTAGAATGGGGTCGCGAAGAGTCGGACTCGGCTGTGTGACTGAACAACAAAAAGAAACTCATGTTATTCCCTTCCTCTATAAGGGAATTACTTTGTGTGCTCCAAATCCTGAGTCTTTTGAGTGTTCTTTTCACATTCCTTTTGAGTGAGCATTCCCCTGTATTAAAATACAGAAAATTCAAGAGAAAGGGTTTGCTAGTTTTTCTATGGGTGTGGGAAATGCTTCCATGGCGCAGTCACCCACCAGTGGCCCGAAGTGGCAACAGCCCATCAACACTTTTACCATCTCATCTGCAGTGTGTGTGAATCAAGACGAATTATTCCTGATGTGTATGTCAAATCCAAGGATGCTATCCTAAACTGAGTTTAATCTCTCAGCTTCTTCACATGTCTGGTTCTTTATAGTCATCACTGAAGTATGGGGGACTTTGGAGCTGAGCAGCCCTCTTACAGACGTAAATCTTTCCTCTATGTGTTTTCCGTAAGGACAGGGCTGTACTTAAACTGGATACAACTTTTATCCCCAAGGTAAATTTCAGGCTTCACAGAGAGCCTATGGAGGTCCCTAATACTTTGCTCTTTCCCTGATCTCAAAACATTGTAGGGAGATTATCCAGCACTTGCTGGCTGTAAGAAGGGCTCTAAAATTCTCCATTAATGGGCAGAAAAGGAATTTAGACGGGGATAAAGCACAGTTTATGTTGCGGGGGTGGGGCGGGAGAGTATGTAATGCCAAATGGATTAGAACGTGGATCGCAAAGGCATACAGACTAATGGGAGCCCTGTCACCGAGGAAGAATATGGCCCATTCTGCCCTGGAGGCATTTCTGGATGGAAGGCTGCAGAACAAATGTTAGTCCTTAAGGTGCCATTGTATTCCTCTTTGATATTTGATCTTATAGTGGTTGCCTCGCTAAATACCCTGCTATCCTTACAATCATAGCTGATGGCTGATCCAGGTGGCTGGATGGATATCTCCTGGGATTACAATGGATCTACAGGTGACAGAGATCCGTTCACCTGGCGACAATAGCTGCTTTGGAAGGTAGGCTTCATGGCATTATTCCCCACTAAAGTCCCTCCCTTCCCCAAACCCCGCCCTCCTCACGCTCCGCCCCCAGAAATCTCCAGGTATTTCCCAATCTGCAGCTGGCAACCTTAGGCAGGACAGAGGGACTAAAGGTAAAGGTTTCCCTAGCTCAAAAGCCAGTCGAATCCAACTCTAGGGGGCGGTGCTCATTTCCGTTTCCAAGCTGAAGAGCCAGTGCTGTCCAAAGACGTTTCCGTGGTCATGTGGCCGGCATGACTGAACAGCAAGGCGCATGGAACGCTGTTACCTTCCCACCGAAGCGGCACCTATTTATCTACTTGCAAATTCTTGCTTTCGAACTGCTCGGTTGGCAGGAGCTGGGGCCAGACACGGGAGCTCACTCCGTCACGCGGCACTCGGGTCTCAAACTGCCGAACTACCAGCCTTCCAGTCTGCTGCTCAGCATCTTAACCTCTGAGCCACCACAGCCTAGCCACTGCATTTTTAAAAAAATGTTCCTAATCCAAAGAACAAGTTCATTCTTTCTATGGAAGCTTATCTGGTCACTAATTTTAAAAGCTTGTTTAACAAAACATGCTTAGGTGGGACAAACCAGTCCTCCGGAAGAGGCAAAATACCCACTGACCCCCTCCCGACTACAGCCCTGTCTTTGCCTGCACTTCCTCTTTACTGTCAAAGTCTTCTTCCAGCTGGGAAACTAAAAAAAAAAAGCAGTGAAAGGAAAGGGGACATACCTAGGAAGGATTTCTCTTTCCATCCATCCAGACTCTGAGAAGTATCAGAAAGTGTGAGAGGGAGAGAGAAAGAACTGAGAAACCAGGAGGTACAATTGAATTTTGCCTGAAACCCTCTAGGGTAGAATGTGAATCTTCTGAGCAGCACACATACTGAGTCTTTTTTTTAAAAAAAATTTATTATCCATTTAGTTTGCATGGCTTCATATCAATCTCTTCAGAATTTACTGGGATATATTAATAGTTACTGGTAATCTGATATTGTCTTTTTGAAAACCATCGGCAACTCTAATTGAGTGGCTTAAATTAGTTCCTTCAACACGCACTGATAATATTTAGCAGTTAATGCAGCACATTTCAAAAAGGGTTTCACATATATTATCTCAGTAACCTTTTCCCTGTAAAATAAGACCGTGTTATTACCACAGTGGCTTGCCTAAGGTCATCTGCTGCATTTGCTGCTGAAACTAGACTTCAGCCAAGGACTCCTGCTTCTTACATGGCCTCTACCCTGAGCAAGATATTACCGTTTGTATTTTTATTAAAATATTTACACCTCACCTTTCAGAAACGATAGTCAATTGCAATATAATTGATGGTCAGAATTGGCTGCTTGCCGTGAAACTTGGGTTGCCAATCCTCAGTTAGGAGCAGGGGATCCCCCGGTTTGGAGCCCCTCTTTCCCCTTCAGGGCTATCAGAAAATGGGGGGGAATGGCCATTGGGTGCTCCATTATTCTCTATGGAGACTGGTCCCCATAGGGTATAATGGAGAATTGATCCGTGGGTATTGGGCTTGGAGGGGCTGTTTTTTGAGGTAGAGGCACCAAATTTTCAGCATAGCTGCTGGTGCCTCTCTTCAACTCCCCCCCCCCCAAGTTTCAAAAAGATTGGACCAAGGGGTCCAATTCTATGAGACCCAAAAGAAGGTGCCCCCATCCTCCATTATTTCCAATGGAGAGAAGGCTTTTTAAAAGAATGTGGTCCCTTTAAATGCAACAAACAGCTCACCCGGAACTCGCGTCAGAGTTCAATCACACTTCTTCCTTCCCCCCTCAGCCTTCACACCAGCAAACATGACAAACATTCTTTGTACCAAAAGAAATCTTATACTGACATTTCAGGATGGATGAGAACCTCTCCTTTGGAGTGGGAGCTACAGATTTTGGGTGCCAGCCAGTACTGAAAAGCCTTTGCCATATATAGCTACCCACTAGATCCACACACTGAGGGAATATGGACCAGGACTTCAGAAGAAGACCTTAAGACAGTCTTCATACGAGCGAAGGGAGTCATAGAATAGAATCACAGAGTTGGAAGGGACCTCCAGGGTCATCTAGTCCAACTGCCTTCATGGTGCAGGAAATCCACAAGTACCTCCCCAACCCCAGGGACCGCCATTTCACACCCAGTCCTTGTGTGTGATACACCCCGCCCTGGATGGCCCAGGCTAGCCCAGTTTCATCAGACTTCAGAAACTAAGCAGGGCTTCGTCTGGTTGAGATTAGGATGGGAGATGACCAAGGAAGTCCAGGGTCGTTACACAGAGTCAGGCAATGGCAAACCGAATGTTATTTGCCTTGAAAACTTTACAGGCTCACCATATATCAGCTGCGACCTGATGGCACTTGACACCTCATAATGAACACAGTACAAACCATTGCAACTTTGAAAATGCAAAATAGAACCCAGACGTTAATTTGGTAGCTTTGATTAGATAAACTTCCTACGGCCAACAGATTTTTTAAAAACAAATCTGGTGATGACACAGTGAGGTGACAGACCATTTCTGAGAACTAAAGGTCTTCATATTCTGTAGCAGGGAGTGGAGGTGAGTTCCTGAAAGGACTGCAAAGGAAATAGCTCGTAGAATAGGAAGGCTGGAATCTCACGAGCTGTTAAAATCCATAAAGAATAAAGCGGTCCCACTGGCCTTTTTTGCTTCCAAATATTTAAACAGCTGCAGGAGAGACTGGCTAAAAATATTAACACACTTAGCAGAGCATGACAAACCTTAAATCTGATTTAAAGCTTATTCTCTTAGTGATAGCAGTTCTGGTGAATGTAAGGTTATCTTCTGTGGCCCATTTGATATGGGAGCGTGGCTGTATGAGATTTATCTTTGTAGGATCTCCTCCAACTTCTATTGTAATACTGGATTTGACCCTTTTCTCTGAAGTCTTCTTTCTGACTTAAAACTTTTCATGCACGGGGAGATTTTTGCATTGAAGCTTGTTGAGACAAGCAAATCCTTCTGGGATTGTACCCTCTCGAGAGCATTGCGGTGAATGTTATTGGGCATGTTTGGAGCACAACTGTACCCTCTCACTCAGGGTAATTGAATATAGAAAGGAATTAACTTTTCATTTTTCTCAAGCATAAAATGTGACTGGTTGGACACTAAGTGAGACAAGATGCTGGACTAGATGGGCCAGTGGTCTGATCCAACGGTGCTCCTCTTATGTAATGTGTGGCAGAACAAGCCTGCTCTGGCCTTACTGGCCCTATTCTGGCCTGCCCTCCAAGGTTTCTCTCAAGACCTAGAGAGGCTTTTCTCTCTCTCTGGTAACCTGCCACCACCACCTGACCTTTGTAAGGGATTGCCCGCTGGGAGGGTCAGGACTCCTAGCTTCCCTTCCAAGTTCTGAGGCCTTGCCTCAGTGTCTCCCACTGCCAGTGCCTGGTTACCATGGGGACAGTTTATGGCTTTGCATTCCCTTGGAGGAACAGCCACTTGCCCACTGCCTGCTTTCCCCTGGTGCTCCTTTTATAATAGTGCAGCTGAGACAATGGAGGTCTATGTGATACAGAGAACCACTGCCAGCGTCAAAAGTTATAGCACAGCAAAAGTTTTAGCACAGCACCAGCTTGAGCAAGGGATTAAAAGGAAATGGGTAAAATACAATTCCTATGTCCCTCTCTCTATACATGCCCTAGCAGGTGTTAAAATATAGGACAGGCCCCTTTTGCTTAGGAAGTTACAGATCTCTAATGAGTTGCTATTACCTTGAAGATCCCTCCAGCTCTTTAAGTGAGCACATGGTCAATGGCTGCCTGCTCAGTGGAGAGTTCTGTCTGCTGTCATGGACTCGGCACCCAAAGAAAGAGAGCCTCCGCCTTGTTCCCCCGAGTTTTATCACCTCTCTTTTCCCCACCCACTGACCAGATCAGGGCAGTCAGAGAAGCTGTTCCTGGAGATTCTAGACGTGTCCTAACTGGAGTCTCACTAGTATTCAATTCCTCGTAATCTCTGTTCCCTGCATGAAAGGGATGGGAGCTTGACCATCCCATTGTCTAGACCTGTTAGTATTTGTATGAAGGTGGACTGAGGTAAGTCTGGAAAGCAATTGAACTGACTTTCGCCTTCCTGCCCATTCTCTGCCCAGAGAGGGGGGGGGGGAAACCTTTTAAAACAAGAGTGAAGGTTTTGCTCATTTCAACCCTTCATAGGAAAAAAATGCATTTCTTCACATAATGAAATATGGGCTACCTCATAGCATTATGTAGAACAGCAGGGACCATTGACTTGAATAGAAGAAAGGAAGTGGACTATCACACTTGCAAGAGAGTTACACACTCGGGTCAAGATTTGCCCTCAGGCCAGCAGTGTACCCAAATAAAGCATATATTCTTCCACTGAGAAAAGAAAGCTGCAGTGCATGTGCGCCTTCTAGAGGGCTGGAGGATGCACAGTGCTTGAAAATGCTACAAGATGCAACTACGGAATCCAGAGAATTGGCTCGTATGTCTCTTACAGGGATTTTTTTCTTCAGTATGTGCCAACAGAGGAAAAGTAAGTAGGCTTTATATAGTCGACATCCCAACCCCAGCCCAATCAGCACTCACATAAGCAGCTTTCTCACTTTCTGGGAGGATGGAAGCATTAATCTTTTCTCATTCTTTGGCCAAACAGGCAGAAAAGATGCTAGGCTTTTGCAAGAATGTGCCATTTTTTGTAGGCAGGCTCCTGGCTCCAGTGACAGATGAATTATGCTTTTCCAAGACTGCGGTGGTGTTAGCTTAAGGGCTTGCTCATTGGACATGTAGTCCAAGTTCCCTGCCCTCCCAAACTCCCAGGCTTCCTTTGATTTGGCAGTGATACCCAACCGGAGCCATTGGCACCTTCCAGTCTCTTGTACGGTTGGGTTGTTTCAGTGGAGCTGAGCACATGTTTTGGCACACGCAATCCCCAGGTGAGTGTATGAAATGCAACTTTATGTCAGGTAATACCTTAGGAAGCTGTGTTTTCTGGCTGTTTCCGCTGTTCTGAGTCTTTTAACAGCCATCCATGGGATGTTGTGTGGGGGGGGGGGGTGCAAGCAGCTCATCTATTTCATGACGCTGGGTTCTTTTCCGAAGCACGGAAGCTGTAGGGAATATAGGAAGAGGCCGGAAGACTTCTAGGTATCCGTGCTGTGCGCCTTCTGTCCTAAGTAAAGGTTGACCGTGAACATGACCCTAGAGATCAGGATAAGGCAGATTTTTATGTGCTTGCAGAGGGAGAGTTTTTAAAATGCCATCGACCACCAGCAGTTTGAAGAGGTACAGCCCAACGTACCCCTGTACAAATGTACCACCTCTACCCCATACTGCTGCAGGCAAAGACCAGACAAAGGTCACAGATTCTATATGGACCTAGGGTTGTCATTCACCCAGTGCAGCCAGGGGATCCCATAATTTCAGGGCCCCTGAGAAGCCCTCTCCTGGCCCCGCTGGGATGATAACATCGCCCAGGAGTGAAATCATCACACTTCCAATGGTGGGGGCAATTCTCTAGGTTTTGGGCAAAACTCTATGTTTTTGAGGCTCTCATTCACATTTATTATGCCGGTCCAGTGAAGTGTAATCTAGAATACATTAAATAAAATTACAATCTATCCGGTCCAGTGAAGTGTAATCTAGAATACATTAAATAAAATTACAATCTATCACCTCAACATCGATAAGAGAGATCTGACCAGAGCACAATTTAATTGCTTGAGAACAGAATTTGGCAACTTTCCGGGTAGTCTCTGTATTTGTATCAGGGAGAAGCAAATTAATAATCCCAGATTCAGGGGAGACTGAACAATGTTTGAGTAGCAGAAGGATAAAAACAGTGCGGATCTCATTATAAAAGGAGCATCGGAGAATAACATGTGCCAACGTCTCTATCTCATCTCCATTACAAGGACAAAATCTCTCCTCCCTTGGAAGTTTGTGATATTTACCATCTAGAACGGCAGATGGAGGTTTGCACGAAACCTAGAGTGTCACCCACAACATCAGAAACACGATGATGTCACTTCCGGGTGATGTCATCGTGGTGTGTGTGCTTTGCCTGCACACCAGGAGAACTCCAAGAAGACTCAGAAACCCCTGCCCCCCACTGGCAGCCGGGTAGGACCTGGCAATCCTATATGGACCCTCTATTTGGTAGCACTGCTTTCAATCAACCCCCTTCAGCCATTTTGTTGGGCCAGGTTGCCTGAAAAGGCAGCAGGTGTGGTGCTGAGCAGCTTCCTGTTCATCCCTCTGTAGAACATGAAGATGGCAGTTCTAGAAGGAAGAGCCTTGCAGCCTTCAGCCTCTCACACAGTCTTGCCTCCTGAAGCTCTTTCACCGAGAAATGCTCTTCCAAGTGTCGCTGATATCAAGGTTCAGACGTGTGAGACCTAATGGCAGTATGTGATATCAGCAAGTCACCAGGTGCGGAACTGCTGACTAAAATAGCTCTGCAGTGACAGTTTAGGATGGCCAACCACAGGATGGGAAATTTCTGGAGATTTGGAGGGGTGGAGCCTGCAGAGGGAGGTCAGTGGTGAATGATGCCACAGAGTCCACTCTCCAAAGCGGCCATTTTCTCTAGGGGGACTGATCTCTGCTGTATGGAGATCAGTTGTTATTCCAGGAGCACTCCAGGACACATCTGGAGCTTGGCAACCCTGTGACTGTACCACTTGAATACAGAAAACTGGCTCAGAGCTCTAGAGCTCATTATGAAAGAAGCACTTACCTGTGCATGCCAACAGAGCTAGTGAGGTGGAAGGGGCCTCTACAGACCATCTAGCCCAACTTCCTGTCCATGTTGGGAAATCCAAAGCCAGAACATCCCCAACAGATGGCTGTCCAACCTCTGCTGGAAGTCCTCCCATCAAGGAGAACCCACCCCTTCCCATGTTGTCTTGATGTACATTCCCCAAACGTCTGAGCGAAACCGAATAAAGTCCAACAGACAATGCCTAAGGAGAGGCATCTATCATTTCTAGGGCATAGTACTGTCCATGCCTAGAAACGAAACATTTCTGCAACTTGAACATTAACGGGAGCTTTTCTCCAAAAGTGTGTTTGTTTTCTCCAAGAGTGTGTTTGTTCTGTGAACATGCTGTGCAAGTGCAGAAAGGGATCGTGGGAGCTGAATTCAGTCTCCAAAGGATCTGGGGTTTCATTTAAACAAAAACAAAAACAAGTTCCTCCATAAGATTCCAAAGATAATATCAAAAAAAGGCAGATAGACTCAGAAGCTGCTGGGGAGGGGCTGAGCCAGATCTCTCTCTCTCTCTCTCTCTCTCTTTTTAAAAAAGAATTTTTTTATTGTATATCAAACAAAACAAACAAACATAAATACATATAAATTGGGGATTTCATATACAGCTTTGTTATATCTAGTTTCTTACCTCTTACATTGTCTAAATGTGTATTAACCATTTTTCCCACCATATATTTTTATATAATAATTTTGCATTATATCTTAAAAGGTATTCTGTAGTTTCTCTATTTTTTTTTGTCAATATTGTTCATTTAGTATAATCTTCCAACCATTTATAAAATCTTGACCATGTATTTTGGAATCTTTTCTCCTCTTGTCCTCTCAGAAATAAAGTTAGTTTGTCCATCTCAGCAGTTTTGAGAGTTTTACTTATCATTTCTTCTTTTGAAGGTACTTCATTTTTTCTCCAGTATTTGGCATATAATATTCTTGCGGTGCAGGTATAATAAGCTACATGTGTAATAAGATAAAAGTCCTGGGTTTTTTTTACAATTTTCCGGTCTTATATTCAATAAAACTAGTTCAGGTATGAAAGGTATGGTACATTCTAGCATTTTTGGTAACATTTCATGAATTCAAGACCAATACTCTGGGCTGAACCGGATCTCTTGAAGAATTCACAGAATTAATATGCATCATGTGTATTAGGTAGAAAAGAAGAAGAGAAGAAGAGATTGGATTTATACCTCGCCCTTCACTACCCAAGGGAGTCTCAGAGCGGCTTACAAACTCCTTTCCCTTTCCCTCCCCACAACAGACACCCTGTGAGGTAGGTGGGGCTGAGAGAGCTCTGTGCCTCTCAGCCACAGTCATTCAAGCCAGGTGTAATTTACACAGAATTCAGGTTTCTGTGGTACCAAATGGGGCTTAGTTTCTGGTTTTCTTTTAATTTTCTTTAGCACGTCTATGAAGCTCTGCCTATCTGCTCTTCCTCCTCCTCCACCTCCTTCTCTCTGGTCTTTGCCTGCTTTTATATCTGTTTGCACCTCTTTGCTTTCTGTCCGATTTCATCATGGGAAGATGAGCGGAGTCATATTGAGTTATTACTATTCAAGTCCCAGGGAAGCCAAATAAAAACAGGTTCCAAATTGCTTCTGGGATTCAGTTATTCAGTTCAGCTCACCCAAACAGAAGGCTCAAGATGGATTTTCCTGTAGCCAAGATCTCTTTGCCAGCCTTTCTCCAGTAATGAATTTTGATGGTTAATTCATCGGGTCAGATTGCACACAGTCGGCACTTGGAGATGCAAGTTCTGTGCTGCGCCCTCAAGCAATTGCTTGTTCAGAGTCCGGGGGAATCCTCAGGACATCACTTGCTCTCATGCCATGTCTGGGTCTTCAATTAATATCCCAGACACCGGGTGTGAAATTTGAAGCAACTTTAATCTCAGGGCTTAGTCATTAGCTTCTGAGAGATCTGAAAGGTTCTCAGAAATGAAGACGAATGAAAATTATTATGGTATTGCTTTTATTATCTCAAATCTGAGATGACCATAGCAGCCAATACAGTGCAATTGGTAGGGTCTTTGATTAGGAAATCATTAGCCCAAGTCCCCACTTGGAGGGCCTTAAGTAACCTACCATCTTGTTTGACTCGGCTGAGCACAGGTTCAAATCTCTCCTAGGACATGAGTTTGTTCAAGTTATTTTATGGCTAGCCACGCTCAGCCTCATCATCCCTGAATCTGCTATATGGGGTTAATAATATTGAATCTCCTTACAGTGTAGTTGTGGAAAGATAACTGAGATACTGGTTTTGACATTGCATGGTGGTCACAGGATAAGAGATACTGGATGTGACATTGCATGGTAGTCGTGAGGATGGCTGAGATACTGGATGTGATGTTGCATGATAGTTGTGAGGATGACTGAGAGAAGTCATGACATTGTAGGGTAGTCACAGGATGACTGAGATACTTTATTTGACATTGCATGGTAGTTGGGCGATGACCAAAATACCAGTTGTGATGTAGCATGGTAATCACAAGGATGACTGAGATACTGTATGTGATGTTGCATGGTAGCTGCAAGGACAACTGAGATAACAGTTGTGACATTGTAGGGTAGTTGCAGGATGACTGAGATACCAGCTGTGACATTGCATGGTAGTTGCAAGGATGACTAAGTTACCGGTTGTGATGTTGCATGATAGTCATGAAGATGACTGAGGTACTGTATGCGAAGCACTTGGGGTGCCGGAGTGCTGCATGAATGCTAAATACGTTGAAAGTATTTTTTAAATGAACAGAACCGGTTATTGTCACCTGTAACACCCCCCCCATTGTTTCAAAGTAGATGCAGTTTTAAAGAGACCTTCACTTCCAAATCTCACAATTACTCTTTTGCATTTGAATGCCAGCTTCTAGTCCTGATGGTTTTGAAAACCGAGACTCTGCAGAAATATATTTTATTGGTCTCCCTCACATTCCTATGGTCGACTGATTGTCTCAAACGTGGCATAAGGGAAGCAACAGCAGGAGGTGGAAGGATGACAAACTGGAAGAAGATTCCAGAGTTGAGTCCCCTTGATTAGGAAAAAACTGGGATCTTAGTATTTTGAATAAATGAAATAAATTATATACATTTAAGTTTAGTTTCTGTAGGCAATGAAAAGGGAGCAACCCTCAGCAAGTCTACCCAGAAGTAAGTCCCAAGTTCATCGATGGGACTTACTAACAGGAAAGTGTCCTTAGGATAGCAGCCTATGTGAGTAATCCTACTCAGGTTTATCCGATGTGGCTTATTCCCAGGAAAGTGGTCTTACGATTGCAGTACAAGGGGTGCCAAAATCTTGTACTTTATACCCAGTCTCCTGGCCATTTTAGCAAATTCGGTAAAAAACACACACACCATACATTAGGATCAGAGTTAATTATCTAAATGTACATCGTTCATCATGAGAACAGGCTTTGGAGCAGAGAACCCTGATTTCTTTAGAGGACACGTAGTTCTGTCTATACAAGAAAAGGGCCACTTAAACTATTAAAAAGCCCATGATTTCCTTAGCCAGCTATTGTATCAGTGGGATAGCTTGGAAAGATTCCTGTCCATCCTGCTCCTTGACTTCCTTCCCATTTGAAACTGTTATCGATTTTTTTGTATAATCAGCAGGGCAGGTTTTGAATGTGATGGTTTGTTTCCTGCTCTTTAAATGGGACCAGCCGGTTGCTTCTCCCTCCTCCCTCTAAGTAAACAACACAGCACAGATTCCGCCCCCTTCTCCTCGCCACCCTGCCCCTCTTTCCCCTTTCCAGGGAGCCAGTTTGGTGTAGTGGTTAAGTGCGTGGACTCTAATCTGGGGGAACCGGGTTTGATTCCCCACTCCTCCACTTGCACCTTGCTGGATGACCTTGGGCAAGCCATAGCTCTGTACCAGCTGTTCTCTCAAGGACAGCTTGGGAAAGAGCTCTCTCAGCCCCACCTACCTCACAGGGTGTTTGTTGTGGGGAGGGGAAGGGAAAGGAGTTTGTAAGCCGCTCTGAGACTCCAAGTGAGTGAAGGGCGGGGTATAAATCTAATCTCTTCTTCTTCTTCTTCCCACATCTTTTTCTCAACGGATGCCCTCCTTGGACGGCGGTGTCCTTTGCTGCTCGAGCTGAGAGCATGAAGTACCTTTTCACAAAGTCCCTGGCCAGTGACCTTGCCGCGGTTGGGTTATATATATACAGCCTTGCCACAGAGCGCCTGGCCTCTGCACAAAAAGCTGCTCATTTGAAGAGACATTTTTGGCCGGCTTGACAATAGAATGCCAGTTTGCGTTTCCTGCATTGCGGCCGGTCACCTGGTGCTCTTCCACTCCTGTTAAGGAACGGCAAGCTGCAGGCCTAGTTCCGAGCCCATCTTTTATTCATGGCCTGTGGTAATAGGCTTCTCCCTCTTAATATGTTTCCTAGAGAAAGCACCTGATGGGTTTGTCATATTTCCAATAACTAACCTTTTAAGTCATTCCCATCCCCTTTCTTCCCTGCAGCAACTTTCTGTTGCGTTGTTTGCTCCTCTAAAATGTTTTCCGTACGCTTCATTTAACCAGAGACTTGCTTGTTTGGTCCTGATCTCCGTGCTGGATCCTGTGGCCTGAAACCTGACAGTGTTCGCTAGGTGCTGCCTGATGAGGGATGTAACAGAGTATCTCTGAGTGTGTGCAGAGTGTCTTTGCTTTACTTCTTGGGGACAAGCTGCACATTACATTGGAGATCTGAGATCAGATATCTGGGTTTTTTTTAAAGCTTCAAAGCCACACTCTCTGTTTGTGTTATCCCGATTGCTTTGTGCCATTTTCTGTATCAGAATTTCTCTGCAGTGTCGTGTGGGGGTTATAGCAAAGGAAAAGGACTTGGTAGATCTGAGTTTGAATCCACCATTCTGCCAGGGTAGCTCTCTGGGTGAATGAGCACACAGGAGAGCTTGTTGAGAAAATGCTGAGGTTTTGCAATTCCATCGAAGTAGAATCAGAGGCTAGTCATGCTGGTCTGCAGCACAAGAGAGCAGAAGAAAGGCTGTGCAAAAAAGCGCTAATAAGAGACAAGCCCAATACTGTAAAGTATCTGTATATTCTAATAAACTATAATAATACAAAAGATTGTCCAGTATCCAAAGTGTCTAGTAATAATATATAACATATACAAAAAGATGGAATCAAATTGGAATAAGGGTTCGAGTCAAGTAGTCTTCTAACGACGTTTCCGGATAGTATGTTCGTTTCACAAATCTTCTTCAGCGAAGGACCAGTACATAACTGCAATAATTGTATTTTCTTAGAGCTTCACAGGAACATCTGAGTACAATTATCAAATCATACTAGAAAAATTATTTAATTACGCAAAGCATATTAGAAGTCTGTAAATGGGCCACCTTGTTCATCGTGAAGAATTCTAAGTTGTCTACAGTAGAGAAGAAGAAGAAGCCAGTTTGGTGCAATGGTGCAAGCCATAGTTCAGTCAGAGCTGTTCTCCAAGGACAGTTCCGGAAAGAGCTCTCTCAGCCCCACCTACCTCACAGGGTATCTGTTGTGGGGAGGGGAAGGGAAAGGAGTTTGTAAGCCACTCTGAGACTCCAAATGAAGGGCAGGGTATAAATCCAATCTCCTCCTCCTTCTCCTCTTCTTCTTCCTTCTATGCAAAGCATATCAAAGCCTGTCAATGGGCCACCTTGTTCACCATGAAGAATTCTAAGTGGTCTGCAGTAGAAGAGCAGGATTTGAATCCAGTAGCATCTCGGATCCCAACAAAACCTTCAAGGTGTGAACTTTCGAGAGCCAAAGCTCCCTTCTCCAGATCTCTTCCGACTCGTATCTGACAAAGGGAACTCTGACTCTTGAAAGCTTATGCTCTGCAGATCTTATTGGTCTCTAAGGTGCTCCTGGACTCGAATGTCACTCTTGATGGTCCACATTTCTGTTTTTACTGCTGAGGTCCTGTGAACCAGGGTTCATTTTGTAGCAGGAGCTCCTTTGCATATTGGGTCACACACCCCTAATGTAGCCAATCCTCCAAGAGCTTACAGAGCTCTTTTTATAGGAGCTACTGTAAGCTCTTGGAGGACTGGCTACATCAGGGGTGTGTGGCCTAATATGCAAAGGAGCTCCTGCTACAAAATGAGCCCTGCTGTGAACTATTCAGTTCCACTGGGTTTAGAAGCCCACCTTGACTGGATATTTAAACCATATCTCCATTCTATATTTTGTAGTAACACAAAGATCACAGAAGTATTCTGCGTGTGGGCTGCAGCTTCTGCGACTGCGACTCCAACAAAAGCTGAACAAGTAGAGAGTTGTTCAAAGTCCAAGTGAACTGCTGGATCTGGTGGATCAGAGGTAGCCCCAGCTGCACAGTCTCAGTACTCAGATCCGTAAAATGGGTTTAGCTTAACAGGACTAAAATGCTGGACGGGGCAGTGTGCCATCTTATACAACCCTCCAAGACCTGGGGTCTGTCTAGCCACCCTGGTCCATCTCCCATTTCCCAGCCTTTTACAGATCAACCGACTATTTCATTCATACAAAAAAAAAAACCCATCATGATTGTAGAGATACGGCACCAATAAGAGTTGCCTTGAAGCTTGAAGGCATGAAATATTTAAAATCGACCTGGGAAGAGTTTTCTTGGCTTACACATATTTTCTTCAACGCTGGAAAGCCTCAAATGATTTCTCAGAAGAGCTCGTCTCCAAATTGGCATTAACCCAGTGCTTTGTCTTTTTCTGGGATGTCTTTCCTTCTTCTCACTGGGAAGAAAAAGAAGATGGATGCAATATCTTCAGCTTTAGGTTGCTAGAAAATATAGTGGTTGGAATTTGAGTATGGTTACCCACAACAATGTATGTGCAGCTCCAGGCTGTATATGGAAGAATTGTTTTCTTCTGTGTTAGGATAAGGAAGGAGAGGTGTATCTTCATCCCATCCTTGTGGTTCAACTGAGGCTGACTGAATGCCTTATAGCTGCTTATGTATCACAGTGAAAGCCATGTTGGAGATCTCACCTCTAAATGTTCATTGCTGTACAGATGGGTTCTCATTTCTCATTTCTCTGTGCAACTCCCAGTCTGGCAAGGGAATCTATGTGCAGACATTGGCTGATTCTGCACTGGCTTTTCCCTCCATTGTTTTACGAAAGCCACACTGGAACAGAAATTCCCCTCTGCATTGCATGCTGCTTTCACTTCCTTATATCATCAGATTTTATGGCAGCCTCCGCACTCCATGCCGCTTTTGCTTTCTTTGACCATCAGATTTTATTGTACCTTCTACATAAATGTATAGCCACTTTATGGCTCTTCAGGTTGACTTTGCAGTCAGTACAGTGTTGCGCTGAGGTATCTGGATGTGGTTTTGAGCCGCACTTTCCCCTCCCAGTTGAGAAAATGTTGAGCAAATGCCAGATGCAGAATTGTCCATTATTTCTATTCACAAATATTTCTTAAGGAAGGGCTGTCTCTCAGTGGAAGAGCCTCTGCTTTGTATGCAGAAGGTCCCAAGTTCAATCTCTGGTGTTTCCTCCAGTTAAAAGGGTCAGGTAGTAAGTGACGTGAAAGACCTGAAACCACTTGGAGCTAATGCCAATCAGAGTAGACAAAGCTAATTGTACTAGATCAATGGTCTGATTCAGCATAAACATGACAGCGCATCTATTTATTCCTTAAATGTAATTAAACCATAAATCAGCATTGGGTGGAATACTTAAATACCAGGTTAAAAACCCATCGGTACAAAATATTCTAAATATTGAATGAACAAATGAAATAATGAACAGAACAGAAAAGTGCCGATTATCAGTGAAAGAATGTATGTATGTATGTATTTATTTATTTATTTATTTATTTGCTTGCTGGCTGGCTTATTTATTTATTTATTTATTTATTATTTTGACTTTTACCCAACCCTCCCCACCAAAGTGAGCTCAGGGCGGCTCACATAAAGCCGATAAAACCAATAAATATTTCAATTAAAAATACATTGAAATAACTCTGCCTAATAACAATTTAAAATCATTAATATCGATGGCAGTTCTCTGAATAAAATGCATTCACACGTGGTCAGCAGTACTGCTGCTCGGGATAGCCTCTAACTCTAGGTCAGCCCAGAGGCTATTGGAAATCCTGCTAGAAATCTCCGTTTTCACGGCCCTGCAGAACTATGAGAGGTCCTGCAGGGCCCTGATCCCACCTGGGAGTTTGTTCCAGTAAGCCGGAGCTGCTAAGGAAAACGCCTTGGTCCTAGTCGATGTCAACCTGGCATCCTTTGGACCAGGGAGGGCTGGGCAATTTTGTAGTCCTGATCAAAATGCTTTCTGGGGGACATGCAGGGAAAGGCGGTCCCTCAGGTGGGCAGGTCCCTGACGATAAAAGGCCTTAAGGGTCAAAACCAGCACATTGAAGCAAATCCAGAATGCTATGGAAATACTTATTTTCTAAAAAACCTGTTAGGATACTTAGAATACAGAATATAGACATTTTTCTCAACAATAACCTGCCATGTACAAAATGGGGAACTCACATTCAAATGCCCACTTGGCAAAGAAGCTCCCTGGGTGACCATGGGGCAGTTCTTCTCTGGGTCATACCATGGTGGTGGAAAGAGCCAACAAGTCGCAGCTGACTTATGGTGACCCCCATAGAGTTTCCAAGGCAACCAGTGTTCAGAGGTGCTTTGTCATCGCTTGCCTCTGCACAGCAACCCTGGACTTCCATGGTGGTCTCCCATCCAAATACTAACCAAGGCTAACCCTGCTTAGCTTCTGAGACCTAATGAGATCAAGCAAGTCTGGGCCATCCAAGTCAAGGCCTTACAAGGTTGTTGTGAGGACAATGTAGAGGAGGGGGAGAAATATGTATGCCACCCTGTTCCCCTTGGGCAGAAGGATGATAACAACAGCAATATGAGTAGCCAGTTTCCTAGAAATATTGTATATTATTGCACCACTTCTGTTCAGTATGGCTGGATGGTTCTATTTTTCCTGATTTCGATAACGGTCTTAATTAGATTGCTCCTGCTATGAAGACTTCATTGATTTTAGTGCTGGTTTCACTATTCTGACTTTTGCAGCTGTTTCCAAGCTGATTTATTTATTTGAAATATTTATTTGCCCACCTTTTCCCCACATTTAGGGAGGCTGGAATAATGGATTTGATCATTAACCCTTTATTATTGCAAATTACCTCCTGCGGAAATTTCAAAGAGGCAGGAAAACCGAAACAAATGTCTTCAAAAACGGTCAGATCCAATACCACAGGGCGAGACAGAGCCGTACAGTAAATTAGGTTTTGTTCTGTTTTGTACTTTAATGACATTTTAAATTAATGTTATCTTAGTATACCCCATGATGGTAATCTCACTCGCATGTTGGTCTATTTTTTAATGATATTTACAGTCAATCTTATTAGAAAACGTTGGGCAACTTAATCTAAAAACTCTTACATGCATTGCAGGTTTATTTCATCTCTTTATTCTTAAATCAGAGTCGTAGAGTTGGAAGGGACCTTCAGGGTCATCTAGTCCAACCTCCTGCACAATGCAGGAAATTCATAAATACCTCCCCCCACATACCCCTGCTCCATGCTCAGAAGATGACAAAAACCCTCCAGGATCCCTGATCAAACTGGCCTGGATTAAAATTGCTTCCTGACCTCAGAGTGATGATCACTGCATTTCTCTGGGCATGTAAGAAAGGGCATGTAAGAAAGGACAAGAAGTAAGCACTGAGGCAACCCTTCCTGCCCTCCCTCTCATGATCTGCCTAAATTCACAGAATCAGCATTGCTGTCAGATAGCCATCAAGCCTCCAAAGAAGGCTCCAAAGAAACCTCCAAAGGAGAGCTACCACCTCCCAAGGAAGCCTGTTTCACTGAGGAACTGTTCTAACTTTCAGGAAGTTCTTCCTAATGTTTAGCTGAAAAATCCTCTGATTTAATTTCAACCCGTTGGTTCCGGTCCGACCTTCTAGGGCAACAGAAAACAACTCCGCACCATCCTCTGTATGACAGCCCTTCAGGTACTTGAAAATGGTGATCATATCACCTCTCAGTCATCTCCTCTCCAGGCTAAACATACCCAGCTCCTTCAACCTTTCCTCATAGGACTTGGTCTCTGGACCCCTCACCATCTTTGTTGCCCTCCTCTGAACATGTTCCAATTGTCTATGTTCTTCTTAAATTGTGGTGCCCGAAACTGAACACAATACTCTAGGTGAGGTCTAATCAGAGAAGAGTAAAGTGATACCATCACTTTGTGTGATCTAGACACTATATTTCTGTTGATGCAGCCCAAAACCGGATAGATAGATAGGTAGATAGGTAGGTAGGTAGGTAGGTAGATAGATAGATAGATAGATAGATATCCCACTTTTTCTTCCTGATGGGGACCCAAAGCAGCTTACAACATCATTCTCCCCCAACCCACATAACCCTCATCGCAGCAAGCCTGTGAACTAGGGGTAGGCACATAGATGGGGAGAGGACCAAAGTTACCCAGTGAGTTTTCCCACCTGAGTGGGTATTTGAGACCAGTTCCCCCAGACCTTAGTCTGACCCTAATCTGTCCTTATTATATAATTTCATTTTCGTCTGGCAACATTCTATGCTTGCCAAAATCAGTTGGCTGCCTGATGTGCCACTCAGGCTGTTCCTATCCACTGGCTGCATTGCCTGAGTCTCGCCACCAGTATTCTAAACAATTTGCTGTTCCACTCCCCCCAGTAGCCAGTCAGAACATAGAGGTCATTTGCATATGTGGCCTGATTGGCTTTTGCCTCTAACATTGTAATCAGTTTGCTGTTGCTGTTGGGTCATTGAATGTGGTCCTGAGGTAAAATACATCTCCCACTCTTTGCTTAAACAGTCACTGGAGTTGCTAAAATACAGTCTTACCTTAAATGATCACTGGAGTTGCCAGTCTTCCTGTGGGGCCTGGAGATCTCCCAGAAATCACTGTGTTCCGCAGCCACAGCACATCCCTGCTGAGGTCCCTCTGCATCCCACACTCTGCCTTCCCCAGACTCTGCCCCTCAGATCTACAGGTCTGGCCCTCCCCTTAGTATTGCCAGTCTCCAGGCAGCACTTGGAGATCTCCAAGATCAGTTCTCCTGGAGAAAATGGCTGCTTTGGGCAATTTACTCTACGGAATTATACCCTGCTAAGGTCCCTCTGCACCCCAACCCCTGCCCTCCCCAGGCTCTTCCCCTCAAATCTACAGGTATTTCCCCACCCAGAGTTGGCAACTCTGTAACTGGCTATGGAACCGCTTTTCAGACCCTTCGAACTCAGAAGACATTGCGTAGGAGGAGGTGGTTTTCTGCCTTAGCTCCCACTGCATAACCCCAAATCAACATAAGTCGGGGTGGAGGGAACCATACCTGTTACCATGAGACTGTCCTCCCATACTACCCACCTGGGGAAGCAAAAGGACTTGAGACGGCCCTGCCTTATAACTAACCAGAAGGAAATAAACATGGCTTGCCTCCCTCTATTTTCTGCTTCCCTCTGCCGCCCCACCAGCCACAGCCAGGACACTCACCTGGCGCTTCCATTCTAGAGCCCATTGTATTTCTTCCCACAATGGGCCTTACTCCTAGTAATTAATAATTATCATATGGCATTGTGTGTAGTATAGCCAGGAGATCCTAAGATTGTCTGGCAGCCGGAAGTTCTAGCTCTTTTAACGTTATGCACCACAAGGTGATGAGCTAGACTTTTGGGGGAGGGGACTGAGAGAGTTCTGAGAGGACTGTGACTGACCCAACGTCACCCAGCTGGCTTAATACGGAGGAGTGGGGAATCAAACCCAGTTTCGCAGATTAGAGTCCGCCATTCTTAACCACTACACCAATCTGGCTCTGTAGGCTGACACTCTCACCGCTATATCAAGCTGCGTCTCTTGTTACCTCATTGTGGCTTGTTTTTTTTTTAAAAAATTGGGAGGTTGTCCAACATTTGCTTCATCCCACCATTCGAGGTCCTGATCTTCAATAAAAGCGACCAAATCTTATTGAAGGAACATGGCACAGGGGGCTTGACACTGCTGCTTCAACAAGGTAAGTGTCATTTCCTGTGAGGAAAGGAGATCCAAGTCACAAATTTTGTTTCATGAGAAGATTTTAGTCCATTGGCCCATTACAGCGTACACCTAGTAAAGAGGCAAACACGTCCTGTCCTGCAGGCTAGCTGCGACAGGTATGCGATTGTTCAGCTATTTGGGCCATTCGGAAAGAACATGTTTCTCAAGCTGCGCTACAACAGCCGCGACAGCTGTTACAAAGTACGTCCTGCTTGAACTGTTCTTGTAATTCCGGGGGATTAAAAGAAACAGCAAAGCCCAGGAGCGTGGTATGAAAGACGAAGAGGATTATTGGCATATAAAGGTCTACTTTCACTTTGTTGTAATTGGCTTCTCCATGAATATTTTCCTTCGCTGAAGCTCCTGGAGTGAAGAACTAACAATGGGAAGCATATCTGCGGTCTTTTACTCTTTGTGTTTTGTCACTCGGACTCATTTTGCATATGTGTGTGTGAAGGATATTAATCTGGTTCATTAATCAAGGGACCAGAATTCTTCTCCCCTCTTCTGTTCCTGAGACGAGCACTCATCAAGGCTGAAGATATAGTTGACCTGGAGTACTGACAGACCAGAAAAGAAAGGGAGTGTTTTCAAAACAGCTGATACTGAAAGAAGTTTGAAAGATATAGCCCAGGAGATCTGTGACCTATAGCTCCAGAGCCAAACATAACTCACTATGGAACCAGGTATGGTGCTTGAAAATGAAGGAAGGAGGAGGAGAAGAAGAAGAAGACTTCTTCAACCAAAGAGTGATACTTCTTCACCCAAAGAATGATCAACACATGGAATTCACTGCCACTGGAGGTGGCGGCGGCTACAAGCATGAATGGCTTCAAGAGGGAATTGGATAAACATATGGAGCAGAGGTCCATCAGTGGCTATTAGCCACAAGGTATAGATAGGAACTCTCGGTCTGGGGCAAGAGATGCTCTGTATTCTTGGTGCTTGGGGGGGGGGGGCAACAGTGGGAGGGCTTCTAGTGTCCTGGCCCTATTGGTGGACCTCCTAATGGCACCTGGTATTTTTGGTCACTGTGTAACACAGAGTGGTGGACTGGAGGGGCTATTGGCCTTATTCAACATTGGCTTCTCTTATGTTCTTATGTTCATAAGAAGAAGAGTTGGAGTCTCAGAGTGGCTTACAATCACCTTTTCCTTCCGCTCCCCACAACAGACACCCTGTGAGGTAGGTGGGGCTGAGAGAGAGAACTGTGCTTGAGAGAACAGCCCTGAGAGAACTGTGACTGACCCAAGGTCACCCAGCTGGCTACATGTGGAGGAGTGGGGAATCAAACCTGGTTCTCCAGATTAGAGTCCACCGCTCATAACCACTACACCAAACTGGCTCTCAGGTATATTGGAAGAGTAAGTGAGATGTTAGAATTACCATTCTGTCGAATGAATGGCAGGAAAAAGATGTTCAGGGAACTTGTGGGTTTCTTAGGAATGCTTTATAGCAAGGGAAATGATATTGGTGAATCCAAGAAACGATGCAGCCAGTAACCCAAGTGTGAACCACACAGATTTATGCTGGTGCACTAAAACAGTCACACAGGGTGCTCCTGAATGTATTTAGTCCTTATTGAGAGACCTCGTTTATGCCACCTTCCATTAAAGAACTCATGACAATCATCATTTGGGCGGTGGCAATGTTGTGGATTATTACTCAGCATGTCAAGTATTCATAATGTTAAATTGCATAGTTTCAGTTGTATCAGTGGACTTAAAAAAATTGTAGATCTCCTGCTCTGAATTTTGACGTCCATGAATCTATCTTATCCCCCTTTTAAAGCTGTTTATTCCTGTGGTCATCACTACGTCCTCTGTGGAGTTCGCTGCCAGAGGATGTAGTGATGGCCGCAGGAAGAAACAGCTTTAAAAGGGGATTAGATAGATTCATCTTCTATTCATCATGGAGGACAGGTCTATCAGTGGATAATAGCCATGGTGACTGAGGAGAACCTCCACATTCAAAGGCACTAAACCTTTGAATCCCAGAGCCAGGAGGCAACATCAGGGGAAGCTTTCATGACTGTTGTTGGCCGTTCAAAGGAACTGGTTGGCCACTGGGTGAGACAGGATGCTGGATTAGATGGACCCCTGGTCTGATGCAGCAGGGCTCTTCTTATGCTCTTATGACATAGTTTGGCTCTTGAATTGCAAGAGGTTGCTGGTCCCTGCTCTGGAAGCTAAGCCAATAGAGGTGGTCTGTGCACATCACCAAAGAAAGTACTCTATTACATTGCAAAATGCCCCACATTTGAAGCAATCTAAGCAGGTTAAAGGGAGAAAGGGTAACCATGGCATTTCACAGGAGCTGTCCGTGGTTCTAGATCTGGTCCTCTACTCATCTGACCTACAGGTCTTATCATTGATCTATCCCAGCTAAGAATAAAAGGAAGAAAGGAAGAATTCAAGCCAGAGAGGACAGGCTATACTATGTTTGAGAAGGTGTCTTGTCACGAGCTGCTCGACCTCTCATGGCCTGAACAAGGAATTTAGTTTTTAAAAGTGTATTTGCAGGCCTAAAGGTAAAGGTAAAGGTTTCCCTTGCTCGAAAGCCCATCGAATCCGGCTCTAGGGGGTGGTACTCATCTCTGTTTCCAAGCCAAAGAGCCAGCGCTGTCCAAAGACTTCTCCGTGGTCATGTGGCCGGCATGACTAGACACTGAGGCGCACGGAACGCTGTTACCTTCCCGCCGAAGCGGTACCTGTTTATCTCCTTGCAATTTCTTGCTTTCGAACTGCTAGGTTGGCAGGAGCTGGGAACAGAGATGGGAGCTCACTCCATCATGCGTCACTCGGGTCTCGAACTGCTGAAGTACCGATCTTCCCGTTTGCAGCTCAGCATCTTAACCTCTGAGCCACCACCACCCCTATTTGCAGGCCTAGGGTCCATTAAAATTTTAGTAACTAAAATGCCTGGGAGTGGCTCATTCCGCTGGGGGCATCTGTGGCATATAAGTAGCACAAGTACCATTCAGGCACCAACCCGGTGGCTTTTTCCAAAGCGGGCAATTTCTCAGCCGGCAGCTTCGGCTGCTCTCTTGCCTTTCCCTTCCCCCCCCCCCCCCTTTCACAACTTGGGCTCATTCTCTGCCGCAACTTTTGCTGCTGGGTTGGGGATTTTTTTGTGTGGATCTACAGGGGGAATTATCCAGGCTTTATAATTCATCATCGGCTGAAAGCCAGTCACCAGGCAGCGAGTTGCAGCTCGGCGCTGGTTCTTCCCGAGACGGGACGGAGCTATGCCAGGCAAGTTGATTAATAATGCAGTGTTTCTATATTTCCCCTTCGTTTAATCTTGTCATTTTTCCACCGTTTCTGAGCTCGCATCTCTGGGCTTCCCTTTTGCTTGCGTCAAGTCCCATAGGTTGGTGAGTGCATCTTATAGGTTTTTTATTTAACTTCCCTGAATTGGACTACCAGCGACAACATCAGAATGGACTGCAACAGCATGAAATTCAGCTTTTATCTCTTTCCCTTCCAAATTCCCTGTTTCTTTCTCCCCCAAATGAATACACCTGTAGGAAGAAAGGGATTTCCCTTCTTTCCTGACCTCCTGCCTCTTTCTGGCGCTGCACAAACAATGCATTACCCTACATGAGCTGGAAAAGCTCAGAGGTAGGTCGGCAGGAGCTTTAGAATACAGTCCTACTTGGCCAATTCTCATGGCTTTTAGAAGAAGAAGAAGAAGAAGAAGAGGAAGAAGAGAAGGAGGAGGAGGAGGAGATTGGATTTATACCCCACCCTTTACTTGTAGTCTCAGAGCAGCTTACAATCTCCTTTCCTTTCCCCTCCCCACAACAGACATCCTGTGAGGTAGGTGGGGCTGAGAGAGCTCTGAGACAACTGTCCTTGAGAGAACAGCTGGTACAGAGCTATGGCTTGCCCAAAGTCATCCAGCAGGTGCAAGAGGAGGAGTGGGGAATCAAACCTGGTTCTCCCAGATTAGAGTCCGCGCACTTAACCTCTACACCAAACTGGCTTTTAAAAACAAAATGTAAAAATGTGCAAGTAAAGGAGAAGTTCTCAGTACATCGGTAGTCAGAATTCCAGATATTGGTTTGGGGAGAAAACAGACACTTTGTGAGAAAGAAGACGAAGATGACAAAGACGATGACGATGAAGAAGAAGGAGGAGGAGGAGACTGGATTTATACCCTGCCCTTCACTACCCACTATCCAAGATCCCTGCAGACGGTGACTGGAGCCACGAAATTAAAAGACGCCGGCTCCTTGGGAGGAAAGCAATGGCAAACCTACGCAGCATAATAAAAAGTAGAGACATCACCCTGCCAACAAAAGTCCGTATGGTCAAAGCAATGGTATTCCCAGTAGTAATGGATGGCTGCGAGAGTTGGACTATAAGGAAGGCCGAGCACCGAAGATTAGATGCATCTGAATTATGGTGCTGGAGAAGACTCTTAAGTGTCCCATGGACTGCAAGGAGATCAAATCAGTCAATTCTAAAAGAAATCAATCCTGACTGTTCCCTGGAAGGCCAGATACTGGAGCTAAAGCTCAAATACTTTGGCTCAAATACTGGCCGTGAGCAAACAGCTCTGAGAGAACTTGTGACTGACCCACGGTCACACTGGCAGCTGCATGTGGAGGAGGGGGGGGATCAAACCTGCTTCTCCCAGATTAGAGTCTGTGCTCTTAACCACTACACCAAACTGGCTCTCTATAACCTCCAGCATGTACAGATACCCCCAAGATATCAGGACAGATGGACTCACATTCTAGCTGTATGTGAAGAAGTGAGCAGTGACTCATGAAAGCTCCTGCCCTGCCACGTACTCTGTTAGTCTTTGCAGGGCCTTTGAACTCTTACTCTTTTCTACCCAACTTGTAGTCGTTTTGGAATCTGGAGCTGAAAATGGTTTGTGTGTTTTCATGAAGACTCAGAGGATAGCCATCCTGGTCTTTAGTAGGACACCTGAATTCCAGTAGCACCTTAAAGATCAATGAGATTGTCAGGGTGTAAGCTTTCAAGAGTCCAAGCCCCGTTCATCAGATGGCTGGTTTGCTGTTGCCTGCCTGTGCATAGCAACCCTGGACTTCTTTTGAGGTCTCTGGTCCAAGTACCAACCAGGGTGGACACTACAGATCCAATCCCTTCCTTAACAGCATGCCCCTCTTGGAAGGACTGATGCATTTTCTCATTGGTGTTTAATTCTGGAGGCTTCTATTATAAACTCTGGTGACAACAAGAGAGAATGCATTTAATCCACCACTGTTTATGTCGCTCCATTGATCAACGCCTCCTCGACACAGGTGGTCTTTAATAGCATCTCTCCCCTCCTCCGTATTTGGCACAGCTGCTGTTTTTGTAAATGGCAATTGCTTTGGTTTGAACTAGAACTTAGCGGCCCAATTGGCAAAGCAGGGTAGATTGCCATTTTCCAAACACACCTTTCATCCCGTTGTCTGTTTGGGTTTGAATAACCGCAGCACAAAACTGAACTCTGTGTACTAGCATGAAACACACTTCCAGTCTCTTCTTCCGAGGATCGGGCGAAGATATTTTGGGTGTCTGAATTTCTGTTAGAAAATCTGACAATGCACCCTCTCCTTTGCTATCTGTCCATCCATTGTCCTCCATGATCTGTTTATTTGTTAGAAAACGTACATGCTGCCTCTGCAGAGATCAGCTAGAGATGGCTTACAATTAAAGCGATACAACAAATCCAATAAAGCACAGCCATTAAAAACAAGCCATGGCATAAAAAACTATTATAATACATTGGGCAGGCCAAAATTTAGTAGCCTTTTTCAGTGTTGTCTTCCACCAGTGGATCAAAGTTTTTCTGTTTTTTTCTCTGGCTTTCCCTCCCTGATTCTCACTGACCTCCTTTCCTTTCGCCTGTCCTTATGTTTTGCTTTGTTTTCTAGATATCTATATGTACTTTTATGCAGGGCTCATTTCGTAGCAGGAGCTCCTTTGCATATTAGGCCACACACCCCTAATGTAGCCAATCCTCCAAGAGCTTACAGAGCTCTTCTTACAGGGGTTACTGTAAGCTCTTGGAGGATTGGCTACATCAGGGGTGTGTGGCCTAATATGCAGAGGAGCTCCTGCTATGAAATGAGCCCTGCTTTTATGCTTTTAAATGTTTTTATTGTTCGCCATCTTTGGCACCCTAGGTTGCGTGGAAAGGTGGCTTTAAAATGTTTTTAATCCCTAAAATAACAAATAAAATGATATAGATAAAAGAATCATCGAGCCAGAAGTAGACTTTATTTTCCTCTATCTTCTGTCTGTCCATAACGGTATAAAATATTTCTATTCAGCACTCGGGCTGTTTTAGAGCAGTACAAACTCCCATGACATTACCACAAGAACAAAGTCTGAGTTCAGGGGCACTTTTAAGACCAACAAAGTTTTATTTGAAGCGTAAGCTTTTGTGCTTTGCACATGAAAGCTTACACTTTGAATAAAACTTCATTGGTCTTAAAGGTGTCGCTGGACTCAGACTTTTTTCCCCTGCTTCAGACCAACACATTATAACATTATCACATCATATCATCACTTGAGAACGCTGAAAGTCAGTTGAAAGGCAGAGAAGCTCAGACTCCTAATATGGAGGAGTGGATTTAGGTAGGTAGGAAGACACAAATCGTTCTTTCCTTCTTGGATTCCTTGGAAGTTGCCCCAACTTGTAAGCTCTAAAAACCAAACAAAAACATAAAACAAGAAAGCAATTACATACGTACCACTATCTTGTTGATGATAAGTTCAGCCAAACCTGCTGAAACAGAATAACCTTTACCTGTCTCCTAATTTCAAACAATGAGATTGCTACACATGCTTCCAATAGGAAGGCATTCTGCACTTTTGGTGCCACCACTGAAAAGTCCCTGTCTAGTGTTGTCACCTGCTGAACCTTCATGCAGGCATGAAGAAGAGGGCTTTGGAGGAAGACTTGTGTGTTTTGGAATAGGTGAATATATGCTAAATTTATGAGCACTCGGTGCCCTTTAACAGTCCCCCAAATCTTGCCACCTTCATTTGTGGCCTCACTGCTTTGTTACAGAATTAGCTTCATCTAACGTTCCTACACCTCTCTCCACTGCTCTGTTGCTACTGTGTGGGGCAGGAAGGCTACTCTCCAAACATTAAAATAGCTCAAGTACTGTTAAATCAAATTGCCTGATCAAGTACCAGAGAGTAAAAGCAATGATTTCCCCCTTTTTCTCCCCTTTCTCTCTAGAGAGCTTTGAGACCCTAGTTGGGTCATTTATCTCCAGAATTATTTTTAAAAGAACAACATTTATCTTAACCAGTGATACCTAAGTGTATAATTTTCTGTTATAAATGGAAATGCAAAGACGAGGCCATAATATAAATGTAATAAAATTAAATAACCCACCATTAGCCAATGCAATGAGAAATGTTGGAACAGCTGTTTTGGTCGAATGATAAATAGGTGGAGGAGCTCATTATGCGATTGGTGTGTAAGATGGGAGGGATCCCTCTTTTTAACAAGCTGGGTAAGATATCAATCAGCGTGCCCCAAATATTTTATTTTGGAGAGGTTCGTCTTTTTTTGTATAAGATCAGTAATCTCCTGAAATAAAAAAACCCGAAAAGGAAATCAGTGTAGAAAAAGGCAGGTAGAACCCTGTATTATGGACCATAATATGTCTCTAGTTCAGCCTGGTTGTATTACTAGGAAGAGCTATGGCTCAGGGGTAGATGCCTGGAATGGAGAAGTCCCTAACTTCAGTCTCTGGGGAAAAGGTTTCCCTTGCTCGAAAGCCAGTCGAATCCAACTCTACGGGGCGGTGCTCATCTCCATTTCCAAGCTGAAGAGCCAGCGCTGTCTGAAGACTTTCCCATGGTCATGTGACTGGCACAACTAAATGCCGAGGCGTGCTGAATGCCGTTCCCTTCCCAACAAAGTGGTACCTAGTTATCTTCCTGCAATCTCTTGCTTTCGAACTGCTAGGTTGGCAGGAGCTGGGGCCAGAGATGGGAGTTCACTCCATCACATATCACTCCGGTCTTGAACTGCTTCCGATTTGCAGCTCAGCATCTTAACCTCTATCTCCCATTAAAGCATTTCAGGCAGCAGATATTAAGAAAGTCCTTTAACTGCCGGAGACTCTGGAGAGCTGCTGCCAGTCTAAGCAGTCAATGCAGAACTGCATGGACCAATGATTCTGTAAAAGGAAGCTTTGTTTGTTTGTTTGTTTACTTCATTTATAGTCCACTTCTCTTGTTGAGATTCAAGGCAGATTATGTAAATTAAAGTGATGGAACAACCCCCCCCCCCCCCGTAGAAAACACACACCCAACGGGATTTCAAAACCGCCGAACAGTGCAATCAACATGTCATATACATAGGGAAATAAAGCGATGAGAAGTAAACTGCCAGACACTTCTCAGATCTTGATTACAACCTTAGCCCCTGTTACACAAACACACTCCTGAATGAGGGCAGCCAACTCTGGATTGGACAATTCCTGGAGATTTAGGCGTGGAGGCTGAGGAGGGACCTCAGCAGGGTTTTGATGCTGCAGAACTCACCCTCCAAAGCATCCTTTTGCTCCAGAGCAGGGGTGGCCAAACTGTGGCTCGGGAACCACATGCGGCTCTTTCACATATATTGTGTGGCTCCTGGGAGGCTACCCATCTATTTGCTCTCTCTTTCTTTCTGTCTCTCTTCCTTCATCCCTTCCCCTCCCTCCCCCATCTATTTGCTTTCTTTGTTTCTCTCTCTCTCTTTCTTTCCACCTCTTTCATTTTTTCTTTCCA
The DNA here is from genome assembly GCA_029233225.1 of Lepidodactylus listeri. Classification (NCBI taxonomy): domain Eukaryota; kingdom Metazoa; phylum Chordata; class Lepidosauria; order Squamata; family Gekkonidae; genus Lepidodactylus; species Lepidodactylus listeri. Next base: position 50,748,334 of record JARCFY010000017.1, read on the forward strand.
CCTCTCACTCTTAGACGCATAAATATCATTAGCAAACAAATAAATATCATTGGACAAATAAATATCATTATCAATACCTGTTTCCCTCCCTTTTGTTTTTATCTGTGGCAGTCTCATTTAACGGGAGTGCAAATGTGCATATTTCCCAATAAAGACGTGTGTAATATTTGGTGATGTCTTGTGGCTCTCAAACATCTGACGTTTATTCTGTGTGGCTCTTAACATTAAGCCAAGTTTGGCCACCCCTGCTCCAGAGGAACTGATTCTCTGTCATCTGGAGATCAGCTGTAATTCCAAAAGATCTCCCTGCCTGGAGGCTGGCAACTGTATCCAGAACAGTTCTGTTTTATGCAGTCTGCAGAATGGTAGAAGTGTGGGAGCTTCCCTAACTGCACTGGACAGGCCATTCCACCAGAGGGGAGCCATAAGGAAGACAGCCGGGTGTGGCAGTTGTTGCGCTTCCACGTGTACAGGGCGGGTGGTGTCTTCTGAAGTCTTTGCTCCAATGAGTGAAGCTGCTGTGGTGGAGAGCACTGGAAGTTCAAGGTTCCCATTTTTTCCTGTTCCACTTGATACCCTTTGGATTTTATCCACAAGAAGCAGGTGGATGCCAAGAAACACAATGGCAGGCACTGGCCCAATGAGAGCCAGTTTGGTGTAGTGGTTAGGAGCGTGGACTCTAATCTGGGAGAACCGGGGTTGATTCCCCACTCCCTCCACATGCAGCTGCCGGTGTGATCTTGGGGCAGTCACAAGTTCTCTCGGAGGCTGAGCTGTTCTCTCAACAGCAGTTCTCGAGAGAGCTCTCTCAGCCCCACCTGCCTCACAGGGTGTCTGTTGTCGGGAGGGGAAGGGAAAGGAGTTTGAAAGCTGCTCTGAGACTCCTTCGGGTAGTGAAGGGGGGGGTATAAATCCAATCTCTTCTTCTTCTTCTACAGGGTGTCTGTTGTGGGGAGGGGAAGGGAAAAGGAGTTTGAAAGCTGCTCTGAGACTCCTTCAGGTAGTGAAGGGCAGGGTATAAATCCAATCTCTTCTACCCTTCTTCTTCTCTTCACTATGGCCCCCCAGGGCACTGTGTTGGAGATCACTGCTTTAGTGATTTATAGCATGATATAAGTAACAATGGAACCTAATCCACCTTCACTGTGAAAGGGTTAACAAACCTAGGCCGAAAAGTGAACCATTTAAAAAGGTGGGAGAGCTTCTTTCTGCCTCTTTTGGGTTTCCGAAAGCTAACAAGTGTGATTCAGGGAGACTTCTGGTTTCCGAATTTTCTTACAGCTCTGCGTTGGATCTTTTTTTGTCACTGTGACTGCCAGCCAGGCTGCTGAGTGTCCTCTCTTGTTTATAGTCACCCGAGAGACTGGGGGGTTCATGCAAGGTTGCTCAACTTTGCAACCTGGTGCTTGGCGGGAGTGCGCTGTGCGCAGCAAGAGCCCAAATGCTCTGCGGTAGCATCCGTGAAGGCACATTTAATGGAGTGGAAAAGCCAGAGGAATGTCAGAACAGATTCTCTGGGAGCAAACTGTATGCAAGCAAAACAGAAAGAATGTTATGTCTCTTGGAAATGTTACCGTGGTGGTAGAAAGCGCTGTCGAGCTGCAGCTGACCTATGGCAATTTGATGGAGTTTTCAAGGCAAGAGACGGCCAGAGGTGGCTTGCCATTGTCTGCCTCTGTGTAGCAACCCTGGGGTTCCTTGGTGGTCTCCCATCCAAATACTAACTAGGGCCAACCCTGCTTAGCTTTTGAGACCTGGTGAGATTGGGCTAGCCTGGCCCAGCTAGATCAGGGCATGTTTTCATGTCTCATGTACATCGTTTCATTGCATACATGCGTTTTTCTGTAGTGCGCCTCATTTGGAACCTTCCCCTCTTGCCTTGTCAATCGCTGCTTGAGGGAGAAAGCCACCCACCCTCAGATCCCAGTTATGGCAACCCCATAGAGTTCTCAAGGCAAGAGATGTTTAGAGGTGGTTTGCCACTGAACTGCCTCTGCCTCATGAACCTGGACTTCCTTGGTGGTCTCTCACCCAAGTGCTAACCAGAGCCGACCCTGCTTAGCTCCAAGATTTGACAAGAGTGAGGTAGCCTGGGCTATATAGGTCAGGGAACTTGTCATGGGACTACCAGTCTGGTGTAGTGGTTAGGAGCGCAGACTCTAATCTCAAGAGCAGTCCTCAAAAGAGCTCTCTCAGCCCCACCTACCTCACAGGGTGTCTGTTCCCCACCTACCTCACAGGGGAGGGGAAGGGAAAGGAGATTGTAGGCCACTCTGAGACTCCTTTGGGTAGTGAAGGGCGGGGTATAAATCCAATCTCTTCTCTTTTCTCTTTCTCAACCATTTTCCTTGGTGGTCTCCCATCCAAACGCTAATGCGGGCTGACTCTGCTTAACTTCTGAGATCTGACGAGAATGGGCTAACCTGAGGGAAAACATAACATAGCACCAATTAAGGATTATTATTTATTTTTTTTGCCAATGGGAAAATCCACTTTCCCAGTGGAATCACATGTTCACAGAATGGTGTATCAAGAAATCCAGAGTCGGATTGCTCTAGGCCAGTTTTTATAAATGACAACTTCCTTTAGCTATCATTTTCTCCGGGCTGGTGCCCCCCCCAAAGAAAAAACTTTATTGAGCACTCCTGCTGGGTTCACCTTGGCTGGAACACAGCATGCTGGGAAAGTTGCCAGATCATGTTCAGAGCACAGACAAAAGGTGTACAGGTTTAGTTCCATAAAACCCTACAAAACGATTCCCTGACTGTGAAAGGCAAAGGACAAACTGGCGCCCAGGAGGTGCCTTGTTCCTCTCCATAATTTTTAGCTTGGAGTACGTACCGGGGATCTTGCTGCCTAAATGTACATTTGTTCGACAGCGGCCTGAGGGAAGCGGCTTTTTCAATATTCATCAAGCCAGCAGGGGCCACGGAGATAACTGTCTCCCTTGATGCCGCTGATTGCAAGAAGGCTGTTATGTTCTTTGCTACATTAAATTAATTGTGCCTACAAATGGGAGAAGCGGTGTTATGTAAGGGTAATAGCGGGAGGCCTGTTACAAAAACCTCTCGGCTTTCCTTTCCATGATCACACTCAGTTTGGAAGGGGGTGTGTGTGTGGAGCTTAGTGCAAATTGCTTCCAAAGACAAGAGGAGTTTTAAAAGGTCTCTGGTGTGAGATACTTTTTTCTAGTTGGAGAAGTTAGGGCCCAGCACCGGTCACCTTGGTGACTGCAACTGAAGGGCATGGAGGAAACCCAAGAAGGAGTAGATGTCATCTAAGGGCTTTGGATCGTGGTCTCAACCGGCAAAGAGTCACCACTGGAGGCTGAATGGCCTTGACCGGATCTTGTCAGAGCTTGGAAGCTAAGCAGGGTTGGCCCCGGTGAATACATGGATGGGAGACCCCCCCACCCAGGGTTGCTATGCAGAGGAAGGTGACGGGAAACCGCTTCTGTTCCTCTCTTGCCTTGAAAACCCCCATGGTCCTGAGATCATTATGAGTTAGGGTTGCCCTCCCCCTGGTGGGGCCAGGGGATTCCCCAATTTTGGAGCCCCAATCCACTGTGGCCCATCTGGCTGCGGGGGGAGCCCCACCCTTGAGAAGCCCCCTCCCGGAGCCACTGGCGCCGGTGCGATGACGTCACCCAAGAGTGACGTCATCACATTTCTGACGTTGGGGGTGACGCTCAAGATTTAGGGCAAAACTCTATGGTTTTGAGGCCAAAAAACCCATAGAGTTTTGCCCCAAACCTAGAGTGTCACCCCCAACATTGGAAATGTGATGACGTCCCTTCTGGTGACATCGTGGTGCACATACAAAGCACGTGCGCCAGATGATCTTCAGGGAGGAACTGGGAGGTCCTCTGCTGGCAGCCCTACCATGAGTCATTTGCGTCTTGGCAGCACACTATTATTATTATTTTTATTATTATTTTTATGATGATGATGATGATGATGATGATGAAGGGACTGTGGCTCAGTGGTAGAGCATCTGCTTGGCATGCAGAAGGTCCCAGGTTCAATCTCTACTTAAAAGATCTGGCAGTTGGTGGTGTAAAAGACCTCTGCCTGAGACTCTGGAGAACTGCCGCCAGTCTGAGTAGACAATACTGAATCTGATGGACCAAATCTTCTGGTTCAGTTTAAGGCATCTTAAGGTTTTCATAACTTAGGGCCAACCAAGCTGAAAGATCACCATCCGAACTGTAGAATCACAGAATCGTGGAAGGGACCTCCAGGGTCATCTGGTCCAACCCCCTGCACAATGCAGGGAATTCACAAATGCTCCCCCCCCACCCCCAGTGAACCCTATTCCATGCCCAGATGATGACAAAAAAACCCTCCAGGATCCCCAGCCAAACTGGCCTGTATTATGGCCACTGTTTGTCCCTCTGGTTTTGGAGTTCCAGGGGGAGGCTGTAGAACCAGGTGGTGTACTGAGCTCAGGCTGGGCAGTGAAAGGGGAATATATCTGTATATCTGCAGATGCCATGGTGCCCTTTGATTCCTGGTGCCCACTTGCTTCAGCCAGTTTGGTGTAGTGGTTAAGTGCGCGGACTCTAATCTGGGAGAACCGGGTTTGATTCCCCACTCCTCCACTTGCACCTGGCTGGATGACCTTGGGCAAGCCATAGCTCTGTACCAGCTGTTCTCTCAAGGACAGTTGTCTCAAAGCTCTCTCAGCCCCTTTTACCTCACAGGGTGTCTGTTGTGGGGAGGAGAAGGGAAAGGAGTTTGTAAGGCACTCTGAGACTCCTTCGGGTAGTGAAGGGCGGGGTATAAATCCAATCTCTGCTTCTTCTTCTAATCCAAAGTATCTCTTCTCCAAGGCAAAGAGCCAGTCCTGGCTTCACTGGTGTAGGAAGCGGTTCAGAAAAGCCCGGGGAGCCAGTTACAAATTAAATTAAATAATTAAGAACTGCAAAGCATTTGTGCCTGGTGAGGCTGCAACTTTCCCGCAGGGTAAGTTGCGTTGAACTACGTCAATGAGAACGGAGGAACCTCTACTGAGCATGCCGTTAAGAAGCGAACATGTCAGATCTGGCTTCACTTCATCGAGTCCGCCTGGTGCCTCGTTTCCTGTATCTGGGGATGTTCCTTTCTGGAAACAGTTTCATGTTCCCTTTTCCTCTCCATTTGTCACATTCTTGGGGCTACAAACCTCAGGGGTCGAAAAGGAACAATTCCGTGACTTATTTGCCTTCCCCATTTCAATTCTCCGTTTAAGCAAAGCAAAACGGGGAAATAAAGGATGCAGACCGGAAAGCACAAAAGAAAAACGTACAGAGGAGGGCAAACAAGGTGAATAAGCGCTTGGGGCACCTTCCATGTCAGGAAAGGCCGAAGGGTCTGGGGCTTTTCAGTTTAGAAAAGAGAAAACAAAAGGAGGACAAGATAGAGGGTTATAAAATCATGCATGGGGCAGAGAGAATTGACAAAGAGAACTTTTCCTACCTCTCTCAAAAGAGTAGAACTCGAGGGCATCTGATGAAGCTGATGGGCAGTAGGTTCCGGATGGACAGAAGGAAATACTACTTTACACAGAGAGGGATTAAAATGTGGCGTTCACTGTTCGAGGATTTAGTGATGGCCGCAGGAATAAACAGCTTTAAAAGGGGATTAGATAGACTCATGGAGGATAAGTCTATCAGTGGCTACCAGCCACAGTGACTGAGGGGAACCTCCACACTCAGAGGCACTAAGCCTCTGAATCCCAGAGCCAGGAGGCAACACCAGGGGAAGGCCTTGGCCTCTATGCCCTGTTGTTGGCCCCCCAGAGGAACTGGTTGGCCACTGTGTGAGACAGGATGATGGACTGGATGGACCACTGGTCTGATCCAGTAGTGTTCTCCTCATGTTCTTAAATCCTTGTCATCAGGCAAAGTTTGCATTGCCTGTGGTGAGGCATGTTGAATCGTGCCCAGAAACTAGATTTGCCAAGTGCCCAGTGGTGAAAGTAATTGCCCACCACTGCAACCCATTGCCTGCCACCAGTAAATTCACTGGATAGAGGAAAAAAGGGGGGTATAGTCAGCGCCGTGATATTAGTTCTGGCCCCAAAAGGTTATTGACGTGATGCTCTAGAAACTCCACAAATCTCTATGGCTGTGCCATAGAAATCTGTTGTGTTCCTAGACTGTTGTTGTGATGCAGTGATGTCACTTCCAGGATTTTGGCTAGAAATGATGTTCTGCATTGTGCCATGCCATCCCAGCACCATTTACCCCAGTAAACCTCTCTCCAATCACTAGCCTCGGGCAACCCTAATGGAAACAGACAGGAAGCCAGTGAAGATCTTTCAGCTGTGCATCCTGCCCTATCTTGGCCACAAATGTCATATGTGGCTTGTTTGGTGTAGTGGTTAAGTGCACTGACTCTAATCTGGGAGAACCAGGTTTGATTCCCCTCTCCTCCACTTGCAGCTGATGGTGTAACCTCGGTTCAGTCACAAGTTCTTTCAGAGCTGTACTCTCAGGGGCAGTTTCTGTCAGAGCTCTCTCAGCCCCAACTACCTCACAGGGTGTCTGTTGTGGGGAGGGGAAGGGAAAGGAGTTTGTAAGCTGCTCTGAGACTCCCTTGGGGAATGAAGGACAGGGTACAAATCCAATCTCTTCTCTCTCTTCTTCTTCTTATTAAAAAAACGGAGAGGCTGTTGATCGGCAGCTGTTAAGCCAGCAAATGAACCACTGGCTCCCTTTCCTGAAAACTCGCTTTGGATGCTTGTTGCTCTTCTCCCAAATTTTAGTCTGCTTTGTGGCACGATTGTTGCCGAACCGTTTCCCAGCTCCGGAGGCACTTTCCCATTCATGCCTATGCTTTGGAAGGCAGATGGAGGCCGAGCCGCTGCAATTACGGACAAGATTGACTATTAGAATAAAGCCCCCTCGGAGCCATTGAACGGCGTTCAAGGCATTACATCCAATGAGCCACCGTTAACATCAGTTGTAAACAATTTGCACTGTGGTATTGCTGCCATCTTGCCAAATTCCCTTCAGGATTAGATGGGGATTTTTTAATTTACCCTGTTAATTGCAAAAAATTTTTTTCCTAAAAACTGTGGATCCAACTGGAGTAAAAGGACATGTGTTTAAAGCAAGATCTGCCTTGCCAAATACATTTCTGTGCAAAATCAGGATGATAAACAATCTTTCTTGCATCACGCAATGAGCACAGAGAGGCCCAAACGAGTTCGTCCAGGAGCTAATGTGAAGTCTTCCAATCAACACCTCAGTGCAAATTATAAATCCAAGCTAAATTCTGACTCAAACTTGGTTCTCCCATCTGTTTGTTAACTCTTGTATTTGTGTGTTAATTTGCTGCCATTCACAACTCTTTGTTGTTGTTGTTCACTTGCACAGTCAAGTCTGACTCTTTGCGACACCATGGACCACATCACGCCAGGCCCTCCTGTGGGAGGCCCCACTGTGGCTCCAGTGGGGCCAGGTGGACCTCCTGGTGGCACCTGGTGTTTTTGGCCACTGTGTGACACCGAGTGTTGGACTGGATGGGCCACTGGCCTGATCCAACATTGGCTTCTCTTACGTTCTTATGTGGTTTTTTCATTTCTCCCATCTGCCCCCAAGGAAGTGAGTGCAACATACAAACTGTGCCCCCATTTTATCACCACAACAACCCTAGGAGTAGGGTCGCCAGGCCCTTCCATGCCACCTTCAGGGGATGGGGGTAGGGTTGCCAGATCCAGGTTAGGAAACTCCTGGAGATTTGGGGGAGGAGCCTGGGGAGGGCAGGGACCTTAGTGGGATGCAATGCCATAGACTCCACCCTCCAAAGCACCCATTTTTTTCAGGGGAACTTATCCCTGTAGTATAGAGACGAGCTGTAATTCTGGGGGATCCCCAGGTCCCACCTGGAGGCTGGCATCCCTACCTAGGAGGTACGTTCACCTGCAAAAGTGTCAACAGTTCAAGGTCAGCCTGCAAGCTTCCATGGGAGAATGAGGACCAAACCTGACTCTCCCAGATCCTAGCCACTAGCCGCTCTACTGGGACACAGAGTCCCAGGGAAGTGAGGAAAGGGAAACAGGTGCTCCTGAAAGGCGTAGCTTCAAAAGACACCTCTCCTTTCTCCCTTTGCACCTTCATTTCTGAGCAAAAAGCCCTCAGCAGCTGTCACCTGCCTGGCAACAGCCATCGGCTTCAAAAAGCAGGAGAAGCAAAAGCATCTTCCCGATTTTAATGAATAAATAACATTCCTACTTATCAGCTGTCTGATTCCCAAGGTTAATTAATGGGGTGGTGGCGATAATTGCACCTGTTTGTAATTAGAGGCAGAAGCAGCTTCATAAATATTGAAATTGGATTTTTTTAAAAAAAAACACAGAGAGAGAGAGAGAGAGAGAGAGAGAGAGAGAGAAGTTCAGGCCTGTTCCCCCTCACCCCTGCAACGGTACTGGATCACCAGGGAAATAACGTGAGCCTTTAGGACAGCCCGAAGCTGTTAGGGCACTGGGCACATCCTCTTAAGATCTGTGCAACCGACACGCTAGTTCACTAGCAAAGGGCTCTGGGATGATGATATTGATTTCCGTCTTCATTTATTAATCACATGCTCACCGAATGATGGGCATGTGGGTGCAGGGATAAGCTGCAGGGGCCCTCCTGTCAAAGTGGGACTGCCTCATTTCTAGGCGTTGCTTCAAAGAAATGAATGGAAAACCAGTGGCTTCATCTTTATGCATCAGCCCTCCTCAGAGGAGGGGAAGAAGAAGAAGAAGAGATTGGATTTATATCCCGCCCTTCACTCACTTAAAAGTCTCAGGGCGGCTTACAAACTCCTTTCCCTTCCCCTCCCCACAACAGACACCCTGTGAGGTGGGTGGGGCTGAGAGAGCTCTGAGACAGCTGTCCTTGAGAGAACAGCTCTGAGAGAACTTATGACTCACTGACCCAAGGTCACACCAGCAGCAGCATGTGGAGGAGTGAGGAATCAAACCCAGTTCTCCCAGATTAGAGTCTGCGCTCTTAACCACTACACCAAACTGGCTCTCCAGTTTGGGAGGCAACTGGGATGGGAACCCCCGGCAGGCTCATTGAGCATCTGCCCTCCCTGTTTTTGCAGGGATGCCTTTAAGCCTGAGCTTGCCCAAAGTTGTGAGCCAAAGGGCTACAAGGCCTTTAGCTCCTGGCCCTTGTTGTCCCCCTCTGTTGCAGCCTTCCTAGATGAAAGGTTGACTGTGCAGTCCTAAGTGGGTGTATTCAGAAACTGACCTCTGTCATCCGGAGATACTGGCAATCCTGTATCCTAAACCATAGCACTGATTTTAATATTCTTTTTGCGGGGAAACTCTGGGGACATTGGCAGGAATATTTTAACAACAGTCTTTCCCAAGATCTGTACTCCTCATATGCACTATCTTACCATCCCATGTGAGTGTAGAATTTTTTTGTTCGCAAGACTGAATATTATTCCTACAACAGTTTTACAGGGGAGATTTTTTTGAATACGCCCTATTTCGACAGACTCTGCCCTTCTGGCCTTAATAGGATAGATACATCCTTCCAGGCAGGTTCTTTGAGAATGTAAGGGATCATGATATTAAGCCTTTATTCAACCAACAGTCCCCCGACACTCTGGGAACCCTGGCTCTTTTGGTCAGTGATAAGGATCCTAAGTCTAATCTAGCAACTGCAAGGACTGTCTCTGTCCATTTAGCTATTGCATCAAAAATATTTATTTATTTTATTAGACTTCTATCCCGCCCTTCCCGCATTGTAGGCTCAGAGCGGGGGTACCAACACAGGTAAAGGGAAAGGTTTCCCCTGCTCGAAAGCCAACCAAATACAACTCTAGGGATGCGGTGCTCATCTCTGTTTCCAAGCCGAACCAACATATATACCTGCAATTAATGCAGATTTACCAATTAAAACATATTATAATAATCCATTAAAATCATCAGCATTAAATCAAGAAAACCAGCAGCATTTAAAACAGCAACACTCCTCAACAGATGATAGTATGGTCCCAATCTGACTTCTAGGATTTGTGGTCACTGGAGGGAAGGCCAGATCAAAGTGGATGCCCGCTGTATCTTCTGCTGCTCAAGATCTGTGAATCAAAGAGCTTCTGAGGCAAGGCAAGGCAAAGCTTGGAAAGGAAAGGCTAGGAAAGGAAAGGAAAGGAAAGGAAAGGAAAGGAAAAAAACAAGCCAAGCTGAGTCTCACTGCTGCCCACCAGGTCAGAACCAAGTGGAGACTGTTTCACTGTGTGGTGTAGCGGTTAAGAGTGGTGGACTCTAATCTGGAGAACCAGATTTGATTCCCCACTCCTCCTCCACACGAAGCCTGCTGGGTGACCTTGGGCCAGTCTCAGTTCTCTCAGGACTCTCTCAGCTCCACCTGCCTCACAAGGGGCCTATTGTGGGGAGAGGAAGGGAAGGCAGTTGTCAGCCTCTTCGTGACTCCTTCAAGTAGAGAAAAGTGGGCTATAAAAACCAGCTCTTCTGCTGCTGCTGCTGCTGCTTGGGAGGGGCCGCTTGGTTTAGCATGCTCTTGCGCCCCTTTTTTGTCCCAATTTGCCCCCGTTTGGTGGGGTGCCACCGGCCACCTCTCTATTCAGAATGCAGCGCCCAACAGAATTTCATTCTCTCTTCATTCTCCAAGAGAAGAGGCAGCCCAGCAGAGAGGTGGAGTGCTGCAGCTGCACACCAGAATGATTTCGCTGCCACCCCTGCACAGCTGTCCTGCTGTGCTACGCGCCAGCCCCAAGTTGCACACACCAGCAACTTGGGTGTTTCAAAAGTCTCAATTGGCAGATGACTCACGGATTGAGACAAGGGGGGGGGGGGGTATCTGTTTCTGCGAGCGGGATAGGAGGACACAAAGCCGCCTTCCCGCTCATTTGCCTGGAACAATGCGTTATTTGGGAAACGTTTTGATTTTGTCCCACGTCGCAAGGAAGCGGGTCATTGTCGGGGGTAATTAGGCATTATGTACGACATAATCGAGCAGCTTGCAAAGAGCCGCTCGTCCCTTTTTCGGAAAACACACACTCACACGCCCACGTGCGCCGCAGAAACCCTTCACCAGAAAAGCGTTTTTTGAAAAGCTCATTTAAAGTGCCATTTCATCTCACACATGTGGCGTGATAAACAACGGCAATCTTGGCGCTGAGAAAGTAAAAACAGGGCTGACTAACTCCCCCCCCCCCCTTCCCCATGAAGATCTGTGAAACTCTTTGCTGGGCGGTTCGGCTCGGATTGTTTCACATTCTTGTACCGAAGGCTCATTTGCTCGCTGCCTGTGTTGGCTGACATGCTAAAATATATGTATTATTTGACACTTTTGTTGTTGTTCTTGGAGGCTCATTTTCTTCCTGCTAGTGTTGGCTGACAAGCTAAAAAAAATTACCTGACTGCTTTTTGTTGGAGGCTCACTTGCTTGCTGCTGGTGTTGGCTGACATACCAAAAAATGACCTCATTTGTCCTCCAGTGAGGTCGGATTGTTGAGCAACATGATATTCCTTCTGCAGATCTTTGCTCCGATTACCTCTAATAGTAAACCTGGGGGGGGGGGGGGGGCTCATGCCGATCATGAGAATAGCAAAACCCACAGCTGAGGCAGAGGGCGCCTGCCTAGTCAAGGGCCTTCCCAGTTAGGCGGTAGAACATGAGTATGAGAATGAACCAAAGGCAATAAGTCACTCAGGACAGACCAGATGAGGACTGAGCATGCTCAGGAGGCACGGAATTTTGACTACAGTCGAGAAAGATGCCAGGATACTTACTTGAAGGACTGCCTCTCACCATATACTCCCCAGAGAGCACTTCGATCTGGATTCCAAAACCACCTGACTATCCCAGGGCCGAGGGAGGCCCGCTTGGCAGCTACAAGGGCGGCCCCTTACTGGTGGAATGAGCTCCCGGATAACATCAAGGCCCTGCGGGATTTATTCCAATTCCGCAGGGCCTGTAAGACGGAGCTCTTCCGCCAGGCTTTCAAATAGGGGCCGCCCACAGTATTTACATCCGGCCCTGGCCTGATCTCCAGCTGCCAGTGTCTGACCAGATATGGGGATATGCTTGATTGCTGTTTTGATAGTTGTACTGAAGTAACGTCACCTATGTGGTATGTGTTAGGATGTTTTTATGTTTGTTTAATTTTTAACGAAGTAATGTATTGTGCCACAATGGCTGTTGTATGGTGAGGAGGGCGGGATAAAAAAAAAAAAAGGAAAACGTGTGGAAAGGGGGAAACAAGCCTTCTCAAGCACTCAAGAGCAGAGAATATCCTGGAGGGGGAGATTGTGCTGAAAAGTTGCAGATCATTTATACTCCCCCTCCATGGTTCTTCAATGGCCCCCTGGTTCTAAATATCTGACCTTTCTATAGCATTTTCAGTGTTCAAAGCGCTGCATACACATTAACTGGAGATGCTGGGGATTGACCCTGGGACCTCCTGCACACAGAAGCAGATGCTTTACCACTGAGCCACAGCCCGTCTCCAAGACTCTTGTGCAAGGCCTTTGTTATATCCCCTTCAAATCCTCTGTGAAATCTTTGGTTTCCCCATTCTGGGTTTTCACCTTTGGCTGAAACGAAGCCAAGCATGTGTAACCTCATGTTCTTAATTTTATCCTTACTCACTTGCATCTTTCCTTCCCCTCTCCCCTCCCCTCCTGTCAGAGGACTTTAAGATTTTAACAGAATTGCAGATTGCAAGCTCCCTGGGGCAGTGATCTGTCTCGATTGTTTAAAGTGTGTCGCTGGATTGTGACAGGCATCGTTATTACAATACCATAATCATGGCTGTGATCGTGGCGAAAACTCTCTCTTTACGGTGATTAAAGAGAAGCAGCAAGGACTTCAGTGTTCGTTTTGCATACTCGTTCATACCAAACTACAAACAAGTCTTCTTTCAAGGACTTGGACATTAAATATGAATCTCTCCATGAAGAGCTGGTGGGCTTAGAAGATGGTTCGTGGCAGCGATGTCTGTAGCAACTCCTTTCAAGCCTCGGAAAAGTTCATTGTTTGAGACTTCAAAGCATCGTTCCAGTCCCAAGTCATAAATAGGGGCTCCGGTGATTCATAACTTATTTCACCTGCTGTTGAAAAGAGGTATGCAATTTGAGCTAAGAAGTCAGTTTCCTTGCCAGACATAGTTTCAGTTTTCTCCTCTCCACCCGTGCTTGGGCAATTGTGCCTTAACTCTAAGAACATAACAGGGTTGCCAACCTCCAGGTGGCACCTGAAGATCTCCTGCTATTAAAGTGGATCTCCAGACAACCAACATCAGTTGCCCTGGAGAAAATGGCTGCTTTGGAGGGTGGACCCTGGCATGATGTCTTATTGAAGCCCCTCCCCTCCCCAGACCCCACCCTCCTGAGGCTCCACCCCCGAAATCTCCAGGTATATCCCCATCCAGAGCTGGCAACCCTAGAACAGAAACTAGTATTGTATTTGGTGTGGCCATTTGTCATTTTGAGCATCTCCACTTTCCTTCAAAATAAGGCACGTTTCTAGTCCATATTGGCTGTGAAATTGTGGCAGCCATTCATTTCAAGGAGATCAACAGATGTTCTCAGGAACACCTTTGGCAAGGCAGGTGAACGGTGCTCCTTCTCTTTGGGTGACCTAAGAAGTGGTGGAGGTAGGGTTACCCTCCTTACAACAGGGTTACAAACTGGAGGTCATTTACATTCTCCCATAGAACTGAATGGGAGCCACTGAGAATGGAGACTGCCCCTATTTATGTAACCCCCCACCTCTGCATAGCCCCAGCCAGGGTTCCATTTGTTGGTTTCACTAAACTGTGACAAAGAGACTAAATCCCAGGAATTGGATTTTTGATATCTGAAAAGAGATTGCTCATTCTGCTGCTATGATTTCACACTAATCTGTCCCAATATTTTGTGTAGTGAGGCAAGCTTGGCCAATTTTAGGAAATGGCACTGGCTGCGATTCAGCCTTGGAGTGATTTTTTTTTTTTTTTTTGCTTAGCATCATCTCCTCCCTTCTTTCCAATTTGGGCTTGGTTAATTTGAATTGTACAAAGTGGCTCTTTTTAATTAAAAACAAACCGATCTCATAGTACCAAGAGCTGGCATCCGGGTTGATGGGAATGTGGTAGTTGCTAAGACTACCCTCCGTTGGCATGTTTGGGCAAAGGTTTCCTGGCTCAAACGCAGTTGCAATATAGCAGCAACAACATTTATTTATTCGGTACAAAGAAAAGAGCAATAATGTGTAAAATGAGTAGTCTTGTCACATGAGAACAGTGATGCCTTTCATGCCCAAAGAAACTTTCCATGGTAATCTGCACATGCAGAGCTGAAGAGCTACTGCAGTGCGTTAAACGTGGGTCTGCCTTTGGAGGTTATTTAGGAGGGTCCATTGGTTTGGAATATGGTGGTCCTGGACATAAAATTGAGTTTGCCAATCTGAAATCTGGTTTGCCAATCTGTTATTAGGTGCTTCCCCACTTCTGCGAGCTGTGAGAAGTTCCAGGCACTGTACTTAACATAAGAACATAAGAGAAGCCAATGTTGGATCAGGCCAGTGGCCCATCCAGTCCAACACTCTGTCACACAGTGGCCAAAAACACCAGGTGCCCTCAGAAGGTCCAGCAGTGGGGCCAGGACACTAGAAGCCCTCCCACTGTTGCCCCCCCCCCCAAGCACCAAGATTACAGAGCATCATTAGCCCCAGACTGAGAGTTCCTATCTATATTTTGTGGCTAACAGCCACTGATGGACTTCTGCTCCATATGTTTATCTAATTCCCTCTTGAAGCTGCCCATGCTTGTAGCCGCCACCACCTCCTGTGGCAGTGGATTCCACGTGTTAATCACTCTTTGGGTGAAGACGTACTTCCTTTTATCTGTTCTAACCCAACTGCTCAGCAATTTCATGGAGTGCCCACGAGTTCTTGTATTGTGAGAAAAGGAGAAAAGGACTTCTTTCTCTACCTGCTCTATGTAAGCCAGCAGAATGCTTTCTGAACTCTAATGGGGATCTATAAGTGTAAATGAGTGAACTATGTTGCTGATAAACTGTTGGACGGGGTAACCAGAGGGAATGTGACTGCAAACGCTTCCAGCAGAGGTTTAAAGTACCATTTTCTGAGGTTGCCACCTCCAGGCCAGGAGGTTTCTCCCAACACAAAGAGACTTACACAGGAAATAGCCATCTTGACCTTTTAACCAGAGACTTTTCTTCACAAGACACAATTACAATATGTGCTCTCTACACGTCACCCCCCCCCCCCCAACAACATCCTCCCGGTACAACAAAGGATTTTCTCACAGGGATGTGAAGACAGCAGGACATTTCCTAGAAGAACCAGTTTTAGCTGCACAAGGTCCTGCTTTCATCTAAAAGACAATGCTCCTAGCCGATGATGTCAGCTTCCAGCCCTAGGTATCTCTCTGACCATCAGGTAGAATCAAATGCTGACCACTCCTCCTAGCCTCTCTTCCACTGGACAAGAGCTAGTGGGTGGACTCTCTAAGGGGTGGTCTCAGGACAGGCATCTGGCTAAGCCTGCCCCAGAGACCACCTCCCACCCTCCAAATAAAGGAAAGTTCCCAGCACCATATCTCTCTCTTACATCACGCTCTCTCTCTCTCTCTCTCTCTCTCTCACCACGCTCTGACATGGCTCCTGGTTCACAAACCCCCCCCCCCCCCATTCCCTATAAACTCACCTCGTTTCTCCAGCAGGATCCCACCAACTCTCTCTGCACAGGTAAATATAGTATACCAATGATTTCCTAATAATGCAACCGTCCCTTTTATTCTATCTGACTTCCTAGAACTGTATGAATGTGTGAACGTTTCTGTAACACTTGAATAAGCTACCTTTTATTCTTTAAGTAAAAGAAAACCTTTTTATACTGATAACAGTCTCCTTGTCAATTCCTTGGTTAGTCTGGAGGAGGCAGCAACTTCTGTATATACAGGTGCTGATCCTTAATGCCTACTGCTGATTATTAAGAGCTAATATTTCCCCTATATTGATAATATAATAGAGCAGTCAGGCTAACATCTATCCCATGCATAATCTTATAAACCTCGATCATGTCACTCCTCAGCCATCGTTTCTCCAAGCTAAAGAGCCCCAAGCGCTTTAACCTTTCTTCACAGGGAAAGTGTTCCAACCCTTTTATCATTCTAGTTGCCCTTTTCTCACTTTTTCCAATGCTAAAATATCTTTTCTGAGGTGTGGCGACCAGAACTGTACACAGTACTCCAAATGAAGTCGTACCATCGATTTATACAGGGGCATTATGATACTGGCTGATTTGTTTTCAATTCCCTTCCTAATATCCCCCAGCATAGTATTCGCCTTTTTCATTGCAGTCGCACACTGTCTCGACATTTTCATTGAGTTATCTACTATGACTCCAAGATCTCTCTCATGGTCAGTCTCTGTCAGTTCGGATCCCATCAATGTGTATTTATAGTTAGGATTTTTGGCTCCAATGTGCATCACTTTGCACTTGGCCACATTAAACCCCATTTGCCACGTTGATGCTCACTTGCCCATCCTCAACAGATCCGTTTGGAGTGCCTCACAATCCTCCCTGGTTCTCACCACCCTGAACAACTTCATGTCATCTGCAAATTTAGCCACTTCACTGCTTACTCCCAACTCCAAATCATTAATAAACAAGTTAAAAAGCATCGGACCAAGTACTGATCCCTGTGGTACCCCACTGCTTACCTCCCTCCGCTGAGAAAATTTATACTCACTCTGTTTCCTTTTAATTAGCCAGTTTTTGATCCACAGAAGGACCTGTCCTTTTATCCTATGACTATTGAGCTTACTTAGGAGCTTTTGATGAGGAACTTTATCAAAAGCTTTCTGGAAGTCAAGGTAAACAACATCTATTGGGTACCCCTTGCCCATGTGTTTGTTTACTCCCTCAAAGAACGCTGACAGGTTAGTGAAGCAAGATCTTCCCTTACAGAACCCATGCTGTGTCTTTCTCAATAGATTTTGTTCATCAATGTACCTACTAATTTTTCCCTTAACAACCATTTCCACCAACTTACCTGGTATCGACGTCAGACTGACTGGCCTGTAATTTCCCAGATCTCCTCTGGAAGATTTTAAGGAAAGGTTTTAAGGCAGATTTTAAGGAAAGATTACATATTTTGTCAGGAGATCCACAAGTTCACATTTGAGTTCTTTCAGAACTCTTGGATGTATGCCATCTGGGCCTGGTGATTTATTTGTTTTTAAGTTGTCTATCAGTTGTAGGACCTCCTCTCTTGTCACCTCAATCTGACTCAGGTCTTTCAACACCCCTCCTGAAATCAGTGGTTCTGGAGTGGGCAGGCACTTCTCATCTTCCACAGTGAAGACAGAGGCAAAAAATGTATTTAGCTTCTCAGCCATTTTCCTATCATCCTTCAGTACACCTTTTACCCCTTGGTCATCCAAAGGCCCCACTGCTTCCCTGGCTGGTTTCCTACTTCTAATGTATTTGAAGAAAGTTTAATTGTTGGTCTTTATGTTTTTTGTGATATCCTCATATTCCCTTTTTGCCTGCCTGATAACAGACTTGCATTTTATTTGCCATAGCCTGTGTTCCCTTTTATCAGCCTCACTGAGACTAGCTTTCCGCCGCTTAAAGGAATCCTTCTTACCTTTTACAGCTTCCATTACTTTGTTTGTTAACTATGCCGGCTTTTTTCTATACCTATTTGTGCCTTTCCTAACCCACGGTATATATTTTCTCTGAGCCTCTAGGATTGTAATTTTAAATAGTCTCCAAGCTTCCCCAATGGTTTTGACCCTTTTTAGTTTTCCTTTCAGTTTTCTCTTCACATGTCCCCTTCCTGCCCTCCCTCTCATGATCTGCCTAAGTTCACAGAATCGGCACTGCTGTCAGATGGCCGTCTAGTTTTCTTCAATTCTGCACGTATCTTTTAAAGCCCCTTCTTTGCTGTTCTTCTCTTTTTATTCCCTTCTGCTCTGGCTCTCAACAGATTTCACAGCCCCCTCTTGTTCCAAGCACAGAGGTGAACCAGGTCTCCCCGGCCATCCATCAGATCTGCTGCCTCTTATTCTTCTCCGAAACAGAGTCCGGCTGAAGGACAGACAAAGGCTTCACTTGCTGTGTGAAAAACGCGTCCTTCATCACTGCCGCGATGCTAACCTCAGCAATCCCTCCTGTCTATTTGACACATTTTAACCCAACATCCTGTGTCTCTTTCTGACTATCTTCTCTTCCATGCCATGCAAGGGTTAATTGGGCTTGTTATAATCTGTAACTAACGAGCAAGATCAGAGCACCTCTGAGTGTGTGCAGACTGTATTTCAAGGATAGAGTGGGCTCTTCGAATTTATTTAGTCTATTTCTATCCTCCCCTTCCTCTGAAGAGCAGAAAGTAGTACACATCTTTCTCCCTACCTCCCTTTAATCCTCACAACCACCTGGGGAGACAGACTAGGCTGGGAGAAACTGGTCCAAGGTCACCCAGCTAGTTTCACCGTGGAGTCGAAAGCTGAAGTTGGGTCTTTCAAAGCCCAATCTGACACTTGAACCACTATATTGTGCTCCCTCTCTAGTACGTTTACCTCATTTTTATTCTTTCTCCAGAGCAGGATACATATTTTATACTCACAACAACCCTGTGAGGTGGGCTAGGCTGAAAGAGAAAGCCAGGCCCAAGATGACCCAAAGAGTTCCATAGCAGAGTGGGGATCTGAACCTGGATCTCTGTAGGCCTGTTCCACTGCTCCAGCCCCTATTATGCAACCATCAAGATGAGAGCATATCGGAGCATGTGCAGAGTAGATTTCCTTTATCACTGTGCTATCAAAGTAATTTGTGGGCTACCAAAGACTAGGTAATGGGGTTTCCAGGTCTGAAGACACAATTGCCATGCAGTCTTAGGCCCCTGCACCTTGTTCTTTTATGTGGCCTTCTAATAGAATCATAGATCATAGAGGTGGAAGGAACCTTCTGGGTCATCTAGCCCAACCTGCAAAATGCAGGAAATTCACAAATACCTCCCCCCCAGTGAACCCTGATCCACACCCAGAAGATGGCAAAACAACAACAACAAAAACCCCTCCAGGATCCCCAGCCAAAGTGACTTGGAGAAAACTGCTTCCTGACCCCAAAGTGGTGGCTGGCATTTCCCTGGGCATGTAGGAAAAGGCCACAAGAACTAAGAACTAGTGCCTTCCCTCTCATGATCTGCCTAAGTTCACAGAATCAGCATTGCTGTCAGATGGCCATCTAGCCTCTGTTTGAAAACCTCCAAAGAAGGAGAGCCCACCACCTCCCGAGGAAGCCTGTTTCCCCGAGGAACCGCTCTGACTGTGAGGAAGTTCTTCCTACTGTTCAGCCGAAAACTCTTCTGATTTAATTTCAACCCATTGGTTCTGGTCTGACTTTCTGGGGCAACAGAAAACCACTCCATACCATCCTCTATATGACAGCCCTTCAAGTACTTGGTTATCATATCACCTCTCAGTCATCTCCTCTCAACATATCCAGTTCCTTCAACCTTTCCTCATGGGACTTGGTGTCCAGACCCCTGTCACACCTGTGCAGGTGATATCTGCAGGTCCAACCTGAGAAGATGTTGCAAGTCTGGCTTCAGTGGATGATGGCTGAGGTGGATCTCACATTAGTTCTCCTTATGATGGCATCGGTGGTGACCTTGTGGTTGAATGCAACCCAGTAGGCCTCATGTAACCAATACTGGGAAAGAACTCGTTCTGCCTGGGAAGCAACCGAGCTGATGCCAATCAGAATTGACTGCACTGAGCTACATTCACCCGTGGTCGGACTCACTCCAAGGGCAGCATTGCGTGGAGAGGCCGTGGCTCAGTGGCAGAGCATCTGCTTGGCATGCAGAAGGCCCCTGCTTCACCCTCGGCATTTCCAGGAAAAGGATCAGAGAGTAGGTGATGTGAAAGACCTCTGCCTAAAACCCTGGAGAGCTACTGCCAGCCACAACGCACAGTACTGACCTTGATTGATCCAGGCTTGAAGGCAGCTTCATATGGAGGGCTGTGGCTCAGTGGTGGAGCATCTGCTTGGCATGCAGAAGGTCCCAAGTTCAACTCCTGACAGCTCCAGTCAAAAGGACCAGGCAGTAGGTGATGAGAACAGATCACTACGCGAGACCCTGGAGAGCTGCTGCCAGTGTGAGTAAATAACACTGACCTTGGTTGACCGTTTTGGAATGTTCAAGGTCTATCGTGCACCTACTTGAAGAAGATCAGAAAAACAGCCTCTAGGGCCTACAGGGGACAGCTGAAGGACTGCCAGTTCGCATAGCAGGATTAGGGACTTCCCACAATTTCAAATTATGTCCTTCCTGTCTCCTGATTGGCTCTTTGGAGACTTCCTGCTCCAACTGAGCCCTCCCCTTCCTTCCTGACTCCCATAGCAGTTAGTCAGTCAGTTAAGCCTCTCTGCCTCTCTTTTGCTCTATCAGAGTTTATTTCTTCTTTAAGAAACTGAGTTATTTTCTTTAGTTGGTGCTCCATTCCTCTGCATTTTTAAACTCTGCCAATAGGCCAATAGTCTAATGCAGTATAAGCCAACTTTTGGGGGGTATTTTTTGTATTTTTTTAATGTGTGCATGTGTGCATGTGTGTGTGTACCTGGAAGTCATGGCGACCTCTGGTGACTAACCTGGAAGTTGTGGCAACCTCTGGTGACTGACCCCTACTAGGGGCCTGGAGGATGTGAATAAAGCCTGCCCCCACCTCCTGCCTGCTGGTATTCCTTGGAGGTCTCCCATCCATGTACTTGCCAAAGTCGACCCTGCTTATCTTCCGTGATCTGACAAGACCGGGCTTGCCTGGGCTATCCAGGTCAGGGCCAGTATAAGCCAACTTCATGAGCTCAGCTGCGTTCTCCTGTGTTTTGCAGCCTACCTGGGAGGTGAAATGGTAGTTCCAGCCCTGAACTATTTGCAGAGCAATGTCAGCTGAGTTTATTTCGGTCCCTTTTCCTCGGGGATATTCCCACTATGCTGGAACACTTACCAGCTTACTGCCTCTTTTGGTACAGCTGTTACACGTCACTAAGGGAAAACCCAGAGCTGTGCAGCAGTACTTTGTCTAAAATGGCATGCCGGATTAGCGAATACTCAAGGCAGCCACGGTGAGACATGCTGTGGATTCACGGACCTAGTAATGAAAAATCACTTGGTTCTCCATCTTCCCCCAAAGGAATCTGTCAGCTGCACGATCTAAAAGGCTGCTCGTGGTGAGGGGAGAAGAAAGGAAGGAGGGGCCGGTGGCCGCAAGTGAATTGGGGCTAGAATAATGGAAAGTGGTGCTGATTTGGTACCAGAGCAGGAAAAGCCCTGAGCCATCCAGACGTTTGCTTTTCTTTTAAAATATTTTTCTACGAGTGTATTACTAAGTTTGGGTGGCAGAATGAGAGTACTGGGAAAGCAAGCATCTGTTCAAAAGATACTAGCTTATTGCCAATTGTTTTTTGTATTGCAATGGCCCAATACATAATTAAATTCGGAGCTATGAGCTAAATAGTCAACACACTGATTAGGTCTCAAAGGAACTGTCTTGTGGTGGAACGGGCCTTCTTTTCCGCCCTGCCCTCCAAGGTTTCTCTCAACACCTGGAGCGGCATTTCTCTTTCTCTCTCTGGTAACCACCACCACCTGATCTTTGTAGGAATTGCCCACTGAGAGGGTCAGGACTCCCAGCTTCCCTTCCAAGTTCTGAGGCCTTGCCTCTGTGTCTCCCACTGCCCGGGGACAGGTTACTGCTTTGGGCACCCCTAGAGGACTAGTCGCTTGTCAACTGCCTGCCTTCCCCTGGCTCTCAGTTTACAATAGTGTGTCTGAGAGGATGGAGGTCTATGTGGTACAGAGAACCACTGCCAGCATCAAAAGTTATAAAGTATTTATTAAAAAGAAAACGTTCACAAGCATACTTTTAGCACAGCAACACTGAGCAAGGGATTCAAAAGAAATGGATAATTGCAAATCTTCTGTCCCTGTCTCTATACATGCCTGATCAGATGTTAAAACATAGGACAGGCTCTTTAGCTTAACAGTTCTAGCTTTCTACCAAGCTGCCATTACCTTAAAGCTTTCTCCAGCTCTCCAGGCGAGCATATGGTCAAAATGGCTGCCTTCACTGTGGAGAGGTCTGTCTGCTCTCATGGACGCAGCACCCAAAGAAAAGAGAACTTCCTCCTGGCTCCCAGGAGGACCTGGTCATGCCAGGTCAAAAGAGACTTTTCCTGAAGATCTCCAGGAATCTCTTTCCTGAAGACTCTCTAGTATTCTATTCCCCCAAATCTCTGTTCCCTGCTTGGGGGAGGGGAAAGACCTTACCCCCCTTATCTCTCCAGCTATATCTATTAGCATTTGTATGAAGGTGGGCTGAGGTACTTCTGGAAAGCCATTGAACTGACTTCCTCCACCTCCTGTCTGTTCTCTGTGCAGAGGAAAAAGCTTTTAAAATGCAAAGGGGAGGTTTTGCTCATTTCAAACTTCCCAGGGTAAAATGCATTGCTTCACGTCTCCTTCCTCCATGCTTCAGGGCCCAGTCCTGGTTTTAGAGAGGTTGTTAGAGAAGCCACTGTGTCTCTGTGGTGCAGTGGTTAGAGTATAAAACAAGGATCTGCTGTGGAAGCTTGCTTTGTGACGAGGGCTGCCAAACTCCAGGCAGGGCCTGGAGGCCTCCCAGAATTATAACTGATCTCCAGATGACAACAACAGCTCTGCAGTTCCCAAGAATTTGGCTAGATCTTGAGTTGCAGAACACCATCTACCAGTCAACTATCTAACAGTGACAATTCATCATCATCATCAACAACAACTTATATGGAAACTCAACTGTGCTACATTTAGGGAGCAAGCCTAAGCTGGTTTACTCAGAAGTAAGCCCATTTTTCTTCACGCTGATGTTACTGGTAGGCGGATATTTTTTGTTAGCATATGGAGAAAGTGAAAGGGCTGTAGCTGCCTCCCATGCAGAAGGTCCCTGGCACCACCAGACTAGTGAGGCAGTGCTTGTGTGTATGGCAGGGCCTTCTCAGTGGTGGCTCCAGCTCTAGGAAACAATGCACCAAAGGAGGCCCCGTCATGGTCTGTGCTTTGTGTTTTTCTAGAAAGAGGTGCAAAACACTCCTTATTGGGGCAAGTGTTTAGATCCCTTCTGAGACTTTGACTCCCCCCCCACACCATTGCCTCTATAATTGAGGATAATTTTTCAAAATATATTTCACGTGCACTTAAAAATGGTCCGACCCTGAAGTTACCAAGTCTGGGTTGGGAAATTCCTGGAGATGTGGAGTGGGGAGCCTGGTGGAGGGCATGGTACAATGCCCCCCGTGTCCACCCTCCAAAGCAGCCATTTTCTCCAAGGGGACTGATCTCTGTCACCTGGGGATCAGCTGTAATTCCAGGAGATCTCCAGGTGCCTCCTGGACATTGGCAACCCTATCCGACACTAAGTGATTTGTGAGCACCGACTCTGGACTGGCGAATATTTTTGTGTGCATTAAAAGAAGAGCAGGATCAGTCAGGTCAGTCCGGAGAGGCCATACGGGTTGATAGTGAGGATAGGCTCTTTGATCCCTCTTTCCAACATGATTTCCTCCGGCAATAAAGGCCGATGTCCTTCTCCAATGATAATAAGGCCCAATGGCCCATAGCCTTTTCAAAGAGTTTTCTCTTCTTTTTTTTTTTTGTAGGAGTAGGTACTGTCTCCCTAGAATGAGAAATCAATGACTTGGCCAGACAGTTCGATGGGTAATTGGGCCCCTCGTCAAAGTTCTGAATCATTGATTTCTCTCCCCCTGCTAAGCGGCTGTCCGTACTTGTCTGTACTGCAGAAAGCAGTTGGAGGAGGCCTGCGGATGGAATTCTTCCAGGCTGGTTTGTTTGGCTGAAAGGTCGGCTTGCTTCAATAATAATCACGAGGTTTCAAAACTCCCCTCTTCCGAGCGGGTCGGCAAAGGAAGCCAAATTGGGTCTCCTAAGTCTTGTTGCAGTTGTAAATAAAAGCAACAGGAGGTTTCCAGCTGTGTCCGAGTCAAACTAGGTGAGATTTTAAGAGTTCTGGGTCTTGGTCGAGATTAAGGCTACAGCCCAAGGGAAGGAAGAAGAAGAAGAAGAAGAGATTGGATTTATATCCCGCCCTTCACTCACTTAAGAGTCTCAGAGCGGCTTACAAACTCCTTTCCCTTCCCCTCCCCACAACAGGCACCCTGTGAGGTAGGTGGGGCTGAGAGAGCTCTGAGACAACTGTCCTCGAGAGAACAGCTGGTACAGAGCTATGGCTTGCCCAAGGTCATCCAGCCAGGTGCAAGTGGAGGAGTGGGGAATCAAACCCGGTTCTCCCAGATTAGAGTCCGCGCACTTAACCACTACACCAAACTGGCTCTCCCTACAGTAACTGGCTACACCAAACTGGAAGGTCTAATGGCAGTGCTAAGCTAGGTTGGTATTATTGTTACTGTACGGAGGAGGTGACTGAGTGTTGGGAAAGGGCTTTAGGCGTAGGGTTGCCAGGTCTGGGCTGGAAAATACCTGGAGACTTTGGGGGTGGAGCCAAGAGAGGGCGGGGTTTGTGGAGGGGAGGGGCCTCAGCATGATACCATGCCACAGAGTCCGCCCTTCAAAGTAGCCATTTTCTCCAGGGGAGCTGAGCTCTGTCAGCTGGAGATCAGTTGTAAAAGGAGATCCCCAGGCCCCACCTGGAGGCTGGCAACCCTATGTAGGTGTCTTCCATGCCAAAGGCCTGGGTTCAACACCCCATTTGTCTGTGAAGCTCCTTGGGTGGTCCTGGCCCAGGAACCCTGACTCAACCTGACCTACATCACAGGGTTGTTGTGAAAGGAAGGGAGAACCATATATACCAGTCCAACCTCCTTGAGGAAGGATGGGATAAAAACAGATGAGAATATTCCCCCCCCCCCGTCCCATTTTCCCATCCACAGAGCTGCTGTTGACTCCTTTGGCATTAAAAATGCAGTTGCTCTTCATGTTGCCTGTATTTTTTATTTTTTTTGAAAAAAAGAGTAACTGTATGGTGTTTATTTAGACATTTGCTCGCTCGTCTCATTCACTTGCTTATCTTCTAAACATTATATATGCCGTTCAATGCCAACAATGCCCTTCAGTTCTCTACATAGGGCAGACAGGTCAAACCCCATGCTAAGGTAGAAATGAACACAAGTCTTGACACCAAGAATAAAAAACCCCTGAGAAACTGGTAGGAGAACACTTCAGCCTTCCAGGACATTCAATGGGGGACCTTAAAGTAGCTGTTCTCTTGCAAAGGAATTTCAGGAACAGATTAGAACGGAAGATTGCTGAGTTACAAGTTATTACAACACTCAGGACAATGGGAACTCCAGGGCTTTAACAGATGTATGAGCTTCTTATCTCACTAAATATGCTAGCGTCATTCAGTTCTCGCATCTGCTTGCGAACTCTTTTATTATGCTGTGTGCTAATTTGTTGCTATTCACAGGTTTTAGGTAAAGGTAAAGGTACCCCTTGCTTGAAAGCCAGTCAAATCTGACTCTAGGGTCGCGGTGCTCATCTCTGTTTCCAAGCCGAAGAGCCAGCGGTGTCCGAAGACGTCTCCGTGGTCATGTGGCAGGCATAACTAGACGCCGAGGTGCATGGAATGCTGTTACCTTCCCACAGGTTTTACCAGCTGCTTTAACCCAATCTTAGCTATACCTATTGCTCAGTTGCTTATGCATCTTGATTCTAAGCAGCTCTTCCTGGCAACAACCTCCCCCCCCCCCACATCCTCTACCTATATGTATGGACAGGTAACTTGCATTTCAATGTATCTGAAAGCTTATGCCAGGAATAAAACTGTGCTGGTCTTAAAGTTGCCACTGGACTTGATGTAAGCCAGTGTGATTGTCAAGGTAAATTTGCGCATGTACATTTTCCCACAGCCTTTCCTCACAACGGAAATTTGTAGTGCCCCCACATACACATCATTTTGTTACCTGTCCCATCCAATTATGACCCTGGGCAAAATTCATTTCACCTTCTGCACAGAGGCCAACGTGACATCCCAGGCAGGAGGAACCAAAACTCCCAACTCCGTGGCGTACTGTGCCATCACAAAGCTGTTCAGCAGCTGTTCGAGTCGGGACAGGCAATGAGAGCCAAACCTTGGCTCACGAGCAATCCTGGCTATCAAATATACTATGTTTGCCAGCTGGGCATGGTCACTGAGCAGTTCATGACATCCCTAAAAGGGACACTTGTGGTTTTAATGCCAGTCTTGTTAAGCAAAGGGGTAGGAAGCGTATTTCCTTGATGAATAGCTAGACCGAGCAAGGGACTCCATGCTGCCTTTAAAGGGCATGGAGAACAGGAAGCAAAGGATGGCCGATGTGTGTATGAGGCATCCTGTATATACTGATTTATTTTCTTTTAGACACTTACTTCCAGAATATGAGAATTACATTGAGACAAGCGTAGCATCCGATGTCCCCGAAAGATGACTAAAGTCTTTCATATTATTCTTCCGCTTGCTGCATTTTTGGAGATCTCTGTGCATGTTTTGTACATTAATAATGGGTTTTCTGGTTTCCTTTCCGAGCATTTCCATACGGTCAATGTGATAAGAACACTTAAGGTCTGGGTGTTTCTGGGACGGAGCTTATGCACGGTGTCAACAGACCATGACCGGGCTAGTAATATAAATGAAAGAGGTTGATGGAATCTTGCTATATGCAGGTGTGTGACCTGAATAAGACCTAGCATGGCAGAGTGGCTGAAAGAAGTTCAGTCCCCACCCATCTTGGAGTGTGTGTGTGGGGGGGCTACCTTTGTCCCTTATTCCAAGTGAGGAAGATGTTGATTTGGAGGGTAGGGTGTTGTTGGAAGCTTTGCCTCTGTCAACCAGACTGGGGGAGAGGGGAATAGAACAACATATAATGGCTTACCCTGACCTGGCTGGCCCAGGCTAGCCCAGTCTCATCAGATCTTGGAAACTAAGCCTGGTCAGCCCTGGTGAGTACGTGGATGGGAGACCACCAAGGAAGCCCAGGGGTGCTACACAGAGGCAGGCAATGGCAAACATCTCTTGGCTTGAAAATCCTTTGGGATCGCCATGAGTCAGCAGTGACACAAGAACGCAACAGAAGCCATGTTGGATCAGGCCAATGGCCCATCCAGTCCAACGCTATGTGTCACACAGTGGCCAAAACCCAAGTGCCATCAGGAGGTCCACCAGCAGGGCCATAACTCCAGTCGCCCTCCCACTGTTGTCCCCCAAGCACCAAGACTACAGAACATCACTGCCCCAGACATAGCGTTCCATCTATACCTGCTAGATAATACTCACGGATGGACCTCTGCTCCATATGTTTCTACAATCCCCTCTTGAAGCTGTCTGTGCTTGTAGCTGCCACCACTACTTGTGGCAGTGAATTCCTCATATTATTGACTCTTTGGGTGAAGAGATGTTTCCCTTTATTGGTTCTACGTTTACTGCTCATTAATTACATCGAGTGCCCATGAGTTCTTGTATTGTGAGAAAGGGACTTCTTTCTCGAAAAGTACTTCTTTCTTGACTTTCTCTATCCTATGCACAATTTTGAATACCTCTGTCATGTCACCCTTCAATCATCGTTTCTAAAAGCTAAAAAGCCACAACCTCTTTAACCTTTCTTCATATGGAAGGTGTCCTACCCCCTTAATAATTTTAGTTGCCCTTTTCAGTACCTTTTCCAATGCCGTATCTTCTTTTGAGGTGCGGTGACCAGAACTGTACACAGTATTCCAAATGAGGCTGCACCATCGATTTATTCAGGGGCGTTATTATACTGGCTGCCTTGTTTTCAGTTCCCTTCCTAATAATCCCCCGCATAGCATTTGTCTTTTAAACTGCAGTCGTACACTGCCTCTTCAGTGAGTTATCTACCATACAGACCTGTAGCCAGGATTTTGCTTGTGGGGCAAAAATTTTTCTGGTGGGGCTGCCATTATTTTTATGTTAGCTCCAATCTGCCCCCAAGCTCAACCACAGGTGGCCGCCCCACTCCCTCCCCTCCTGCAAGATTTAAAGGGCCCTTCAGATGATCAGTGGGGAGCATGTGGCCCGCCGATCAGCTGGGGTGCCCTTTAAATCTTGCAGGAGGGAGGGAGAGGATCCCTTTAAATGATTTTGAGAAGAAGCAGGGGCCCATGTGTGCAGCCCCACTGTCTTCTAAAAAAAACACCCTCAAAAAATCTTGTGGGGCTGTCTCTTTAAGGGAGGGGGCGAAGCCCCCTATAGCCCCACTGTAGCTATGGGCCAGCTTCCACGACACCAAGATCTCTCTCCTGGTTAGTTACCACCAGTACAGACCCCATCAACATATACTTATAGTTAGGACTTTTGGCTCCAGTGTGCATTACTTTGTGCTTGCCCATCTTGAACCTCATTTGCCACGCTGACGCCCACTCATCCAGCCTCGACAGATCCCTCTGGAGCACCTCGCAGTCCTCCCTGGTTCTCACTGCCCTGAACAACATAGTGTCATCTGCAGACTTAGGCACTTCGCTGGTTCCTCTCACCTCCAAATCATTAATGAACAAGATAAAAGGCACAGGACTTAGTACCGAGCCCTGGGGTACCCCACTGCTTACCACCTTCTGCTGTGAAAACAGCCCATTTGTATTCATTTTCGGTTTCCTGTTAATTAACCAGTTTTTAATCCACAAGAGAACTTGTCCTCTTATCTCAAGACTGCTGAGTTTACTTAGGAGCCTTTGATGAGGAACTTTATCAAAAGCTTTCTGGACAAGTTTATAAACCTCTATCATGTCCCTCCTTAGTCATCTCTTTTCTAAACTGAAAAGTCCCAGACTCTTCAGCCTTTCCTCACAGGGAAGGTGCTCCAGCCCTCTATTTATTGGTTGCCCTCCTCTGTACTTTTTCCAGCTCTGCAGTGTCCTTTTGGAGATACAGTGACCAGAACTGTATACAATATTCCAAATGAGGCCGCACCATAGATCTATACAAGGGCATTACAATATCAGCCATTGGAGTAGAGCAGGGGTCCTCAAACTTTTTAACCAGGGGGCCAGTTCACTGTCCCTCAGACCGTTGGAGGGCCAGACTATAGTTTTAAAAAAAAACCTATGAACAAATTCCTATGCACACGGCACATATCTTATTTTGAAGTAAAAAAAACAAAATGGGAACAAATACAATATTTAAAATGAAGAACTAGTAAAGTTAAATCAACGAACTTACCAGTATTTCAATGGGAACTGTGGGCCTGCTTTTGGCTAATGAGATGGTCAATGTCCGGTTCCATATTTGTCACTGCTAGTCGTAATAAGTGATGCAAGTGTGCATCAGTTCGTCTAGATCTGGTTGGAGATTTCAGATGTTATTTTGCGAATGGGGAAGGCGCATGGGGGGGGGGGGGTGCGCGCGCAAGCAAGGCACCCTTGACGGGGCTGTTTTCTTTCCCTCTCCGAAGAAACAAAGAACTCGGCATCCTCACAAACTTTTTAAGGCAGCAAGCCCCCAGCTGCTTCTCCCTGAAACTCCACTATTGCAGGCATCATGATGGGAAAGAGAAACCTCTCTCTCTCTTTCCCCCTCCGATTCCCAGCAGCATAAAAAGCCTCAAAAAAGACCCCCGCCCAGCTCTTGGGACTGGCGCAGGTCTCCTAGCCAGCTGAGAGGCCTCTCAGCTGGCTAGGAGACTTGGGGCCAGCCGGAGCGCCTGCCACCCCACACTTACCTTCTTCCAGTCTTCCTTTTGCCTCCTCCTGACTGACTGGAAGCAGGGGGGCGGGGCTTTGTCATGTGGCCCGGGACGAGTTGGCTGCAATTTTTCCGCTGCTTTGTGCACTGCTGGGAATTGGAGGACAGCGGCACACCCGGTGGGCCAGAAAAATGGCCTCGGGGGCCCCCGGGCCGTAGTTTGAGGACCCCTGGTGTAGAGGTTAAGTGCGCGGACTCTAATCTGGGAGAACCGGGTTTGATTCCCCACTCCTCCACTTGCAGCTGCTGGATGACCATGGGCAAGCCATAGCTCTGTACCAGCTGTTCTTGAAAAAGAGCACTTTCTGTCAGAGCTCTCTCAGCCCCACCTACCTCACAGGGTGTCTGTTGTGGGGAGGGGAAGGAAAAGGAGTTTGTAAGCCACTCTGAGACTACAAGTGAAAGGCGGGAAATAAATCCAATCTCCTCCTCCTCCTCCTCCTCCTCCTCTTCTTCTTTTTCTTCTTCTTCCTCCTTTCCTAATAATCCCAAATCCCGTTCATGCTGTTTGATGTGAACATTCTCTGAATTATTTCATCTCTGGAGGGTATTTCCTCTGCTTTCCACCCCTTTGCTACTAATATTCTAGCAGATGTTAAGATATAGGTTATAATATATACATCTTTTCCCCATAACTATCTGGAAGCATTTTTAACAACAAAACTTCTGATGCCAACCGAGTTATATTTTTGAGCTGGCTTGCGGGTCCTACAGAATATCCTGTTCTTTCGAGTTTTAGGTCTAAAAAATGGGATTTGTTGAAGAAGCAATAGGTACCTCCAGAGACAGGTCATGCTACAAACCAAAGGATCTTTATTCTCTGGAACTGGGCCACTCCTGCATCTGAACCTTAGACACTATATCTAGTGTATCTCTAGAGATTGAGGTCAATCAAGAACAAGATGTTACAGTTGAGTTTCCTTGTTTCAGAAGACCCACTGTTTTGACAGAGTCTTTTTGTTCTGGCTAAGTTTTATTTTATTATTTTTAAAATATATATATATATATATTAAAAATGTTGACCTGGAAAAAAAAAATCCCAGTTGATCCAGGGTGTCAGGTTGAAACTGTCATGTCTCCTCATATAACATAATAGGCCTGCCACAAGGCAAGGAGACACGATGGGTTGCAGAGCTGTCAGACGCGAGAATGCGGAAGCCGTACGGCTTTATTCAAGGCTACAGGGATGTGCGGTGTCACTTGGAGAGGAGACGGAGAGACCGCTGTGGATGGCAGCCAACACTGGCGCGGCGTCACTGACATGGCAAGCGTGAAAGCAGGACACCTCCTGTGACGGAGGCATTGAGAAGCCCGATCGCGACCTAAGAATCTCTGCCTGTTGAGCTGGTTGACATAGGTTTGCTTCAAAGCCAGGGAACGTTGCCTCGAATCTGGAGCTATTGCATTGTGTCAGGGATATATTGCCTGTTTGGTGTAGTGGTTAAGTGCGCGGACTCTAATCTGGGAGAACCGGGTTTGATTCCCCACTCCTCCACTGGCACCTGGCTGGATGACCTTGGGCAAGCCATAGCTCTGTACCAGCTGCTATCTCAAGGACAGTTGTTTCAGAGCTCTCTGAGCTCCACCTATCTCACAGGGTGTCTGTTGTGGGGAGGGGAAGGGAAAGGAGTTTGTAAGCCGCTCTGAGACTCCAAGTGTGTGAAGGGCAGGATATAAATCCAATCTCTTCTTCTTCTTTTTTACCCTCTTCGTAATTGTCGCAGAAATGGAATGGAAGAAGAGCACGCAGGAAGACAGTGCGGATACCTAAAATAATAAATCACGTGGGCAAAAGATGTCACCCTGCATCTGAACCCCTGCACAGGAGAACAGGTAGTTTTGGGGGAGGATACAGACCAACCTGGCAATCCCTTCTGACTCTGCCTTCCTACTGCAGACTCCCCTGATATGAGTCCAGGGATTTTAGACCTTCTTCCCTTTCTTCTAGACCCTGTTTTCTTTTTTAACAGAAGAAGAAGAAAGAGAAGGAGAAGGAGAAGAAGAAAAGGAAGAGGAGGAGGAGCCTGGATTTATACCCTGCCCTTCGCCTGGAGTCTCAGAGCAGCTTACAAACTCCTTTCCCTTCCACTCCCCACAACAGACACCCTGTGAGGTAGGTGGGGCTGAGAGAGTTCTTTCCAGAACAGCTCTGACAGAACTATGGCTTGCCCAAGGTCATCCAGCAGCTGAAACTGGAGGAGTGGGGAATCAAACCCGGCTCTCCCAGATTAGAATCCATGCACTTACTACACCAAACAGGCAATATATCCCAGACCCAATGCAATAGCTCCAGAATCAAGGCCGCTTTCACTGGCTTTCATTTGTTTCCTCTTTCTTAACTAAAATAAGCAGCAACCTTTTTTAGCTTCTTCCCATCAATAAGCAACCTTTGATCTGCTTTAATCAGGTTGTATTGACACTGAATGGCTTGACTTTAGGAAAGGGTTTCTCCTCCCTGCCTGAACCACCGCCTGTTTCAGCTGCTGATGATCTCCAAAATCTGCCAGGGAGCATCTAAGGGGGCTGGGGGGGGGGGAGGAATCAGTTCCAAATTCTTAATTAATTGCTGGCTTGGCAATTCCTCTGAAATGATTTTCTCCTGCTCCCTCACACTTGAAAAGTAAACGACTCCGGAGGTTGCTCATCAAAAAACTAAAAACGCTGTCAAATAGGGCTGCCAAGTCAGCCGGGGGGGGCGGGGGATCCCCCGCTACAGGGGTTCCCGATCTGCCGGCCAGCATTCGGCCGGCGGGGGGAACCGCACCTCTGAAGTCGTCCAGCCTGGACGACTTCCCCAGCGTAATGACGTCACCCGGAAGTGACGTCACCACGTTGGGGGCGTTGCCAGGGTGACGCTCTGGCAATCGCCCCAAAACTCTATGGTACCTCCCGGGTGAATAAGGACTCCCCCCCGCCAGTATGTGAGTACGACTTGGCAACCCTATTGCCAAATAAAGTTAAAAGCATTGGCAGGAGGAACCAACTGCTAATAGAAATGACAGTATTCTTCAGTATGTAAGTAACCACAACGGTAAAATGATCTTCAAACAGCATCGATGTGCCATGTGGTATAAGCTGGGGACAATATCAGGTGGGGTCTGGAGAACTCTCAGAATGACAGCAAATCTCCAGGCGGCTGAGATCAGTTCTCCTGGTGAAAATGGCTGCTTTGGCGGGTGGATTCTATGGTATGATACCTCATTGAGGTCCAGCCCTTTCTAAACGCCACCCTACAAATCACTAGGAATTTTCCAACCTGGAATTGACAACCACAGTGCAATCGTAAAGAGAGTTATACCTTTTAAAGCCCGTGGACTTCAATGGATTTAGAAGGATGTAACTGCATAAAGGGCCACGGTGGCTCAGAGGTTAAGACGCTGAGCCGCAGACCGGAAGGTCGGTAGCTCGGCAGTTTGAGACCCGAGTGCCACATGATGAAGTGAGCTCCCGTCTCTGGCCCCAGCTCCTGCCAACCTAGCAGTTCGAAAGCAAGAAATTGCAAGTGGATAAAGAGGTGCCGCTTCGGTGGGGAGGTAACAGTGTTCTGTGCACCTCGGCTTCTAGTTATGCCGGCCACATGACCATGGAAAAAGTGGAGATGAGCACGGCCCCCTAGAGTCGGATTCGACCGGCTTTCGAGCAAGGGAAACCTTTACCTTTACTAACTCTGCATGACAGGGAAGGTGGGATATAAATCTAAACAAACAAACAAACAAACAAATAAATAAATAGTATTGGGCAAGAACTAAACATTAAACCTTAGAAGCCACAACAGTGGCCTGGGGACAATAATGCTGTTCTGGAGACATTAAGGAACTCAAGTTTTCTTAAGGAGAGCTGGTGTCAATTTCTGCTAACTCCCATTCCCAAGATAGACCTTCACTTTGCCTATCAGGGCTATTTTTGAGCAGGAACACACAGGAACAAAGTTCCGACTGGCTTCTGAGTTGGCCACGTCCACAGTCCCCCCTCGGGTCCCCCAGGGACCTTGCAAGCCGTGGGGCGCCTGGGGAAGCCAAGCCAATCCAGGGAGGGAAGGCAGTTTAAACTGCCACCCTCCTCGGGTTCCCCAGGCGCCCCGCAGCTGCGGGGCATCTGGGGAAGCCGATCCAGAAACTGCCTTCCTTCCCTTGGGTCCCCATGCACCCCACAAGCCTGGGGAAGCCGATCCTGGGAGGGAGCTGTGCTGTCGGGGGTGTGGCCTAACATGCTAATGAGTTTCTGCTGTTGGGTGTGGCCTATTATGCTAATGAGTTTCTGCTGTTGGGTGTGGCCTAGTATGCTAATGAGTTCCTGCTGGGCTTTTTCTACAAAAAAAGCCCTGCCTAGTATGGTGTTCCCCATAACAAAACAGATTGGATCCAGCCAGCTTTTCCACTCAGCCTTGCCCAGTTCCCCTCTTTACCACAGACCCCATCCTATGGGCCTCCTGTCCATGCTGCATCACTGTCTCTGTGCGCGTGTTAAGTGCCATCAAGTCGCTTCCGATTGATGGCAACTCTAGGAATGAATGACCTCCAAAACACTGTAGCATTAACAGCCTTACTCAGATTATGCAAACAGAGGGCCGTGGCTTCCTTGACTGGGTCAATTCATTTCCGGTTGGGTCCCCCCTTTTTCCTGCTGCCTTCAGCATTTCCGAGCGTCGTTCTCTTCTCCAGTGATTCTTGTCTTCTCATAATATGACCAAAATACGATAGCCTCAGCTGAGTCATTTTAGCTTCTAGGGAGAGTTCAGGCTCGATCTGATCTAAAACCCATTTATTTGTCTTTTGGGTGGTCCATAGTATCTGTAAAACTCTCCTGCTACACTACATTTCAAATGAATCAGCTTTCTTCATCATATTGCTAATATAGAAGAAGAAGGAGGAGGAGGAGGAGGAGGAGCAGGAGGAAGAGGAGGAGATTGGATTTATACCCCATCCTTTACTATCTGAAGGAGTCTCAGAGTGGCTTACAATCCCTTTCCTATCCCCTCCCCACAACAGACACCCTGTGAGGTAGGTGGGGCTGAGAGAGCTCTGAGACAACTGTCCTTGAGAGAACAGCTGGTACAGAGCTATGGCTTGCCCAAGGTCATCCAGCAGCTGCAAGTGGCAGAGTGGGGAATCAAACCCGGTTCTCCCAGATTAGAGTTGGCACACTTAACCACTACACCAAACTGGCTCTATAGCCATTTTTGGTGACCAAGGGGAAATTATTGGAGAAAGTGGTTGGATCCAACCCAACATTTTTTTTGCAGGGGTGCACGTTAGTACATTACCACAGAAAGCAGAAATCTGTGAATATTTGTTGCCTCCATAGGCCCTTAAATCTTCAGAACTATGTTGCTGGATATCATCCAATATTGTAAGAAGTTAAAGGTCATCCTTAACATTTTATTTTTCATTTCCCAGAACAGTAAAACCTCATAACCCAAAATGGACTTTAAACCCCCCCCAGATAAGCATTCTTGAATCCTTAGAAGGTGACCTTGTCTACTGGTCTCCACCAATTAGTTAACTACAGCTTCGGTTGATTAAGCTACAGATTAAACCAAGTCAAGTGTACAGCATTAAGCCACAGGGCCATACAAATGTAAGCTCAAAGGAATCAATGATGTAACAGGTCGACAATAACACTAGGGTATGTGTGTATAGACACACACAGGCATGTATATATAGATACACAGAGATCAATAGTTCTCCTTCCAAGTGCCTTTCAATTACCGATCTACTGTTTAATTTGCATCATTGAGAGACAAACCACTTTCCATCTGTTCGCAAAAATTTCAGATGCCGACTGGAAGAATTACAATTCATTCGGGCCGCTTATTAAACAGTGTTTACCCCCGAAAAGTATTCTGCATGTTTAATCAAAGCCACAACAGATGCTAAATTCGTCCCAACAAAGTCACTTTCCTTAGCCAGCTCGATCATCTTTACCGGCGGCCTTGAACGAGACACTAATTTTTATCCTCAAGTTGCATGTCGCACCGTTAGCACATCTTCGGTCCAAAAAATCTCATCTGCCATGGATCATTTTCTTGATAAATGTAATCACTGCTACAGGAGGAAAGCAACAGGAGATGGCTGGACCTGACTTGAAATTCAAAGCAAAACCATGGAACAATTTCCGTCAAAATTGCCCAGGCCCATCTCTCTGTTTTCACCAGCAAAAACGCCCTCTCCTTGAGAAAGGAGCATCCATCAAAATGATGGGAACACTGAAACTTGCAAATAAGGATATACATTTGCATGTGGTCTTACTGCCAGCAAACTTTAAGCAAGCCCAGCCGTCTTAATTCTCCGTTCTCTAAATAACAGGATACTTTTGTCATTGTTAAGAAGTTCTTCTTCTTCTTTCTGAGTGTTACTTTTTGTCAAGCCAACAGGAAACTTTGATCTTGAGGGGTGTGAGGTAAATATTCACCCTGTGTATCATCCAGCTCTGCCCACATCATGGAACTCCAAGGAGACCAATCGAGGAAGCTTCTTTGCTCCAATTGGAAGAGCCAGTCAGGTAATACCTATAAAAAAAATTGGGGTCAGATTGTTTTTTGCTGGTATGACTACTGACCTCTGGTGTAGGGTTGCCAGCTTCAGGATGGGAAATTCCTGGAGATTGGGGCCTGGACTCTGGAGAGAGTGAAGTTTGGGGAAGGGAAGAAGAAGATTGGATTTATGCCCCACCCTTCCCTTCCTAAAGGATTCTCAGAGTGGCTTACAATCTCCTTTCCCTTCCCCTCCCCACAACAGACACCCTGTGGGACAGGTGGGGCTGAAAGAGCTCTCCTGGGAACTGCTTATGAGAGATCAGCTCTGAAAGAACTTGTAATTGACCTCAGGTCACCCCAGGAGCTGCATGTGGAAGAGTTAGGGTTGACAACCTCCAGGTAAGGGTTGGAAATCTCCTGCTACGAGCACTGATTTCCAGGTTAGGGAGATCAGTTCCCCTGGAGAAAATGGCTGCTTTGGAAAGTGGACTGCATGGAATGATACCCCATTGAAGACCCTCCCCTCCCCAAATCCTACCCTCTTCAGGCTCCACTCCTAAAATTTCCAGGTATTTCCCAACCCAGAGCTGGCAACCCTAGGAAGAGTGGGGAATCAAACCTGGCTTTTCCAGATTAGAGTCCGCCGCTCTTAACCACTACACCAAACTGGGTCTCAAGGAGGAGCTCACCAAGGAATGTGATGCCATAGAGTTCACCCTCCAAAGTTGCCATTTCCTCCAGGAGAATCAATATCTTCAGTCTGGAGATCAACTGGGATTCCCAGAGGTCCCAGTTGGACATTGGCACTCTTATTCTGGTGTCGTCTTCAAAACTTGCTTTCTTCCATTCTGCCATTCACTCAGTCACACATGGAATTAGGCCTCACCTCCTGACATAAACAATACACAGTCTCTTTGGAGAGTGTCTCTTGTGTGATAATTGTAACTTGCTGTTAAAGGAATGACCCCTTTTAAGGAACTGGAACCACCTTTAGAGCCAACCACAAGAGGCAGCAGTAATAATGCCATTCTTTGCACATCTGAAGGGAGTCTTCATGTGCCTCTGTTATCACAGGTAAAGGTTTTGCTTTCATTTGTAAACCACACTGAGCCAAAAGTGGATTTTGTGCATGGTTTTGGATAAGCCCTGAAAACAGATCACCACTGTTAATTAATGTTTTCCCCACCTATCAGGGTTCTTAGCGCACACTCTATCAGGGTTCTTATCACCCTGATAGGTTAGGATTCTTGCCAGGAGAAATTCACAGGCCCCAAATTTTTAACAGAAATGAAATGGTTTATCAAGGCGCCATGAAGCAATATAAATGCACGATAAATGAAAAGAATGATACATGAATGAACGTCAAAAGGCAAGGAGATGAGAAAACCAAAGCCATATAGCTGGCTACAACAAAGACTCTGGGTTATGGGATACATGAGCAGAAAACAAATGAGCGAATAATGCATGTGTTAGTACCGAGGTCTTTAATGTTAGCCTCTAGTACAGGGAAGAACGGGCAGTGGAGAGGTTAAACACAAACCATTATGCACTGCAAGGATGCTCAATGAAAGATTGCAAAATAATCTAAACCACTGGAATATAAGAACGAAACTGCAACAAATGAAAAAACATCCCCCCCCCTCCAAGCCATTTTAAATTTCAAATAACTTCTGCTGGCCTTCCAAGCTCCAGCCTTCTATCCTGGATTGCTGGAAGGCATTCCATTGGACTGGGTAAATAACAAGGCTGGACTAAGCAAATAACATCTGGAGACCCAGGATCCTTACTTAAACTAGCCTACAAGATTATTTTTTTACACATCTCTTGCATTCGTGCCCTTCTCAGAGTGTCAAACACGGCTCTCCCCTTCCCATATTATCCTCACAACAATCCTTAGTTTAGTTTGAGAAAGAATGGCTAATCCAAAATCATCCACGGAACTTCATAATTGAATAGGGGCATCTACCTACCTACCTACCTACCTACCTACCTACCAGTACCGATCTACCTGTTGTTGTTGTTCAGTTGCACAGTCAAGTCCAACTCTTTGTGACCCCATGGACCACATCATACTAGGCTCTCCTGTCTTCTGTCGTGCTCCGGAGTTTACTTAATTTCATGTTCGTTGCATCGATGACACTGTCTAACTATCTCATCCTTTGCTGTCCTACTCTTCTTCTACCTTCAATCTTTCCCAGATTTACCTACCTACTTCTTCTTTAAAAAACCCTAGAAATAGCTCTACTACATTTTAATCTCAGCCTTCCTCCAAGATACCCAGAACAGTGTATTGTCAGAATCTGCTGATTCAGACAAGGATTTCTGGGACTTTCTGCTATGCTTCCTATTGCAATGTGCTGTGTGTAACCTGTGCTTGCACCCATTATGTATTCATGCATATTATGTATCCATGCTTATTGCTTTTAGTTGCCCCTATGCCCACCATGTAACCATATCTGTTGCCAGGATGACTGTATGCTATGTGACCCCAGGTTTATGGCTTTGACCAGGCCTGGTCTGTGTAACTGTTTGCCCCGGAGAGTGACAACTTCAAAGCATGGGAACAATGGGCCTCTCACACTCCTGCCTCCGCATTCCATTCATCCCTGCTGGGAGGACAAGGGGAGGACAGGGACCATTTCTTATCAACGTGCGAAGGCCTTGAGGAAAGCATTTGTTATGTGAATATGGTTACATCTAAGGGGTCTGGTTTGGGAAGGGAAATTTACTGCTTAACACCTAGCTTTCTTTCCTGTGGGAAGCAAATGGCCAAAGACCCCTTTTGCCCGCCGTTTTTCCCCTTTGGTGATTGGTTACCTATGGGCAATTCAAATTGTACTGAAGGGTATAATAGACCTGCTTCTATCATATGCATTATCTCTGACAATAATCCGAGAACCTGTACCAATGTAGAGATTGGAAATAAAGAACTGTGTTTCATCAACAAAGATCTGATCCTTGACTACTTTGAGCAGAAGTCTCACATGTATGGGGTTTTAGCCTCTTCATTTGAAACTGGATCCCCCAGTCCTGCTAATGATATTCTAAGTACTATTTGTCCATCTGTCTTTCTCCTTCTGCCCTTTTCCCTTCATCACTCATCTTTTTCTTTCTCTTTCAAAAATCCCAGACCTAAAAAGAAAACAAGGCAGTGCCACAGGTTTGGCAGACCATAGACTGATGTCTATTTCCTGAATGCAGATTTCTTTGCGGGCTCTAACCCACCGGATAAAGACCAATGGAATAAGGCTCATGGGTTTTCAAACAACAAGTAAGTTGGCCATTGAATGGGGCTTCCCCAATCAAAA
Source organism: Lepidodactylus listeri (assembly GCA_029233225.1). Taxonomy (NCBI): domain Eukaryota; kingdom Metazoa; phylum Chordata; class Lepidosauria; order Squamata; family Gekkonidae; genus Lepidodactylus; species Lepidodactylus listeri. The sequence continues at coordinate 50,787,829 of JARCFY010000017.1, forward strand.
AGGTCAGTGATGTGGGTAACATTCTTGTAAGACCACTAACTAGGCACTTTTTGATCTTCTCTTCCAGGGAGCAGCAGCAGAATGTACATTCAGCCCTTCATGAAACTCGTGTAGTAGATTCTTCAACATGCAAGGATTCCACAGCAACAGGTTCTGTCATGATCCATGATGATCCAGGTATCAACTCATCAGGTGAACTGGAAGAAGTCGGGAAGGCTGTCTGAGGCAGAGCAATGAGCCCTGGGAACCCACAGTACCAAAGAATTTTCCTCAGACCCAGAGCCCCTCACCAACAGGAGAGCCAGTAGACCAGGGGTCTACAACCTTTTCCAACTGGCAGACACCTTTGGAATTGTGACACAGGATAGTGGACATGATGACAAAATGGCTGCTGCAAGAGGCAGAGCCAAGCACAAAACATCAGGGAGTGAGGAGGATATGTATAACTCTCACAGTAACTATTTGACATTTAAGAAAGATGCTTATGTTAACACAATGCCTTTTAATATGCACAGCTAATCAGAAGCCCTGCTGGGCATCAGGTCTTGAACGAACTCAGTCTCAACAACACTCTCTTAGCGGTGATGTTTTTTGAAAGTTCAGGAGGTTCCAAGCATAGATGTTTCTGTGTCAGAACTGATGCTCTTGGGACTAGTTCACAAGTTATACCCAATTCAAAGATCCCCCCCCCCGCATCCAGTCCAATCGCACCCATATATTCAGCACGCCAAAATCTGCAGTGGCTCTGCTAGCCCTCCCCCAGTATCTTGCTGTGTCTAGCATTCAAGGTCAAGCACGCATTCTTCCCACAAGAGAAGCCCCGCATGAACACAGCTACAAGGTAGCGCAACTCCCAGCAAAGTGGCTCCAGGCATCCTTTCACACACTCCCCCTGATTCCCAGCAAAGAAGTGAAACATGGCATTGAGTTACAGACAGCACAGCAGACAGACGAAAATCACATGGCAAACGAGTCCCAAGTTTGACACTGGGCACAAACCCCACCTGGCCCTGCCCAATTTCTAAAAACCCTTGGTGGACACCAGGAAAGGTGTTAGCAGGCACCTTGCAGGATTTGATTCAGTTCCACAGGGCCTGTAAAACGGAGATGTTCCACCAGGCCTGTGGTTAAGGTGGCATTAATCTAGAAGAAGAGAGAAGTCTCAGAGGCCTCTCAGTAGAGCAGTTAATGTGGCCAAGATTCCCTGAAGGTATCAATCTGCAAACTGCTGTGTGAGGTGACCGCTACGCCACCTCTCTCTCGCGTTTCTCTGATTTTGTGATTGCTGTCTCTGTGTGGTGTGCTTTTACTGTGTGGCACAAATATGAACAGCCCTCAAATTAGAATGTAATTCTTGAGTAAACATGTCACATTCATCAAGGCACATGTTTTACGACACAAACCGTCTGACGCTTTCCCTCTCATTCTTTTTCTGGTGACGAACCTGGCTCTTGTGGGGCTTTCTCAGAGTCATCGGCTGTGGGAAGACAAAACGTCTCCCTATCGAAACGCACATTTGAATCTGGCCAAAAAGTTATTTCCAAAGATTAATTTGAGCTTCAACTTGCTGAGGCACTCCCATCCTTCACTTGGGAAGGTACTTTCGCGGGGATATTTATTACTGAGTTATAGCCTGCTGTTCAAAGCACGAGTTCTTCGACGTGAGCCTCAAGCGATTCTCAATGCGCTCATCGGGACAAAGGAAAATGGCCGTTTTCTACCCGAGACAGATGCTACGGGTTTTGTTCCTAGCCCTCTCAAATGAGAACTTTCTGCACAGCAGAGTCCCCTAGAGCTAGCATACAAATCTTGCCGAAATGGATCAGAGGGCAAAAGGCACTCTGTTTAATATTAATGCACTATTGCCCCGATTTCAAGAATTCTTTTTCTTTGTGGGAGAGGAAGGATCCTTAAAGCAATAAAATTTCCGGGAGTCTTTAACACAAATTAAACAGTAAGCAGAACTGCTCTTACAAAGACATTGCAACTTTTCTGGAAAGTATGTCCTGCAATGGATGCATCTTATTATTATTATTTTTTTTAAAAAAAACCCTCAACCCAAATTCCTCAAGATAAAGTATATATCTTAAGAAAGTTAATGCATCTTTCAGCTAAAACTGTCATATCATTTTCCTACATCTTGAATAATGCTACCCTATTACTCTTACCGAACATTTTGAGAGGTTCGGGTCACACCCAACGGAATCTATTTCGACTCAGTAACTGCATTAATATATTATGGACCTCAGTGAGGATTTTAGGAAGTATCTAAAAGGCTGGTAAGGACTGGCCTCAAAAGGGCATAAGAGGAATTCATGGAAGATAGGTCCATCAATAGGCATTAGCTATGACAACTAAATGGAACCGCGTTGGTTGGAGATAGCGTGTCTCCGAGTATCACTTCCTAAAGTATGATGGGAAGACCTCAGTTAAAGGAGAGACTTTCAGGACATGGGCCACTGTTAAGTAGGGCTCCCCAGCCTGGCAAAGAGCAGGTGATGGGGTGGGGCATGGACATTGGGAGGCAGCTGTCAGTGATGGCCCTCCAGGATAATCTGGAAGTGACATCATGACTCTGGAGGAATTGCTGGTCATTCTTAGAGAGGCATGAGGTCACTTTTGGGCTTACCTGGAAGTGATGTCCTGCTGTCACTGACAGCAGTTTTTAAATCTTTCTCCTGCCAGCCACTGGAGAGCCATCAAGGTCCTGCTTAATATGAAAGTAATATGTGTGTCGCTTCCTCAGCACAATGCACCCCACAAAAGATTTTATCTACTAAATTTTTATCCTACTCTTCCTCTAAGTATTGCAGGGCAATGTGTGTGAGAAGAGATTGGATTTCTACCCCGCCCTTTGCTCGGAGTCTCAGAGCGGTTTACAAACTCCTTTATCTTCCCCTCCCCACAACAGACGCCCTGTGAGGTAGGTGGGGCTGAGAGAGCTCTTTCCAGAGCTGTCCTTGAGGGAACAGCTCTGTCAGAACTATGGCTTGCCCAAGATCATCCAGCAGCTGCAAGTGGAGGAGTGGGGAATCAAACCTGGTTCTCCCAGATTAGAGTCCGCGCACAGATAAAAGCTTCTGCAGGTAAAACAAACTGTTCCGCCACCACTTCTCTGTTTCTGACACTTCTAATAGATATTTTCGTTGGTTATGAGAAATAATGTCTTTGAAGTGTGGGAATACGGCAGTCCCTTCTTCCACAGAAGGGTGGTTGCAGCTCTGTCGTCATAGGGCAGGTTATGAGGCAGATGACCTGACCCACTGGTTTGAGACCCTGGGGTCTTACAGTCAGGGGTAAATTGCTTTGGAGCTCAGAGATTTCCTTTAGCTATCCTTGGAAGCTTTTCACTGGCTATGGATTAATTCTGACAGAATGTTGTTTTTCTGCCGGGCAGGATACCTGCGAAGTAAACTGTTACAGTGAAATATAAAACTCATGTGGCTTTTCAGTTACTGACATATGAGCTCAATTCAGGGCTTATGGAGGTGGCTGGATATTTGTGTCACTCGATTCCTGCTGTGGGGATGGCTCACTGATTCTTGTCACTCCTCCAGACTGACTGAAAACAACAACAAACCCTTGACTTATCACCATGTAACAATATCACAGAAATAAACACGTAGAAAACGCATGTCTTGCAACACACATTTCATTGATTTGTTTACCGCATGTGCCATTTCTCGACCGACGGGTTCTCAAAATGGTTTACGGAAAAAAGTCAATGAAGCACTGTGTGATGCTTAAAAGCTGGTCATGAATGGAACTGGAGAGAGACAAGATTCTCCAGTTGAGAATTGGAGGCTATCAGACTCTTTCCCACCCCTCCTTTGGTCATCCATCAGCGGAGGCTGAAGGGAGGGAACTCTCACCAAGAGATGGATCCAGGCACAGTGAAGGGGGGTACCACCTTACCTCCATCTGATAGTAGTTGGTGGAAGGTTGGTCCAATAGAACAGAGAAGAGTCTGGCGGCTGCCTTCTATCTCTCTGTTGACAGCTGGAATGTAGAGGGAGTCCTCAGATGTCACTGGTTTCAGGCATGATGCAGAGATGTCTGAAAGCTGCCTCCCATCCCTCTGTTGAAAGGTGGAAGGTGGAGGAATATAGGAATTCTGTAGTTATCTTAAGGCACCGGCAAACCATGTCTATAGATAACTAAGACACCTATAGAATGTTTGGCACACCAACATCTGAAGGTCATAAAGAATTCCTCTCTCATCTCTCTCTGAGCATAATAGAAATGTAACCATTAGATTCAGCCAGCTCAGCTTTCTCACAGTAGAAACACTTTTCCCTGGGAACTGTATCTTGTAGCAACATTGTTTATGTATCATGCACTGCATGCATGTTTTCCTGCTGACTGAACAAATAACTAACTACTGATGTAGCAAATATAGCCAATAAAAGCAGGGGCCTCACAGCCCTAACTTGATGCCTCCATCATACCTCTGACTCCGCGTGTGTCTGTTTCATCACCTCTCACCTGAGGAGGTGATCCCATATCGTTACCTTGCCTAGGCAAGGCAAGGTAACCCCATCATCACAGGTGATCGCTCACCGCTTCAGAGGAAGGGTCCTCAACTCCATCTAGGTCCAGGCATGACAGAGAGATGCTTGGCTGCTATCACTACTCTCTCTGATTACAGTTGAGAACTGGAGGAAGAGGGACGGCTGCCTGCTGTTTCCCCTTCCTCTAATAATAGATTCAGGTGGGTAGCCATGTTGGTCTGAAGCAACAGGACAAAGTTTGAGTCCAGCGGCACTTTTAAGACCAACAAAGTTTAATTCTGGGTATAAGCTTTCATGCGCATGCACACGTCTTCATGCGCACACAAAAGCTTATACCCAGAATTGAATTTCATTAGTTGTAGAGTTGCCACTGAACTCTCAACCTTTGTTCCTCTACTAACATGTTTGCAAATGGGTCGTGCTGCTTTCTTGCAGCTTTCTAGCTTCCCTCTAGCAAGTGCTTTGATGCTTGAGATGTGTTGGGAATCGGCTCAGCAATCAATTAATTTCCGCACCTGGTGTCTTTTGTAGCCAAATTTTTTTTATCCAAGATGCATCTTTCTACAATGAAACGAAACCACCTTTCCTTTCTCTCTGCATCCCCATCCTTCTGGGCTGAAGTTAAATAGGTAAACAAGATCTTTCCTACTAACTTGAAGGATGTTAGTCTCCCAAAGACAAGCTGTGGCTGGAACGAGTGCAGAGATTGCTTATGAGCTAGTGGGGTGGATCCTACCCCTATCCTACCACTCCATTGATTAAAGCAGGGGAGTCAAACATGTGGCAGGCCCCCGGAAGGCTTCTATCAGGCCCACACTGGAACTGGCCATCTCCTGCTTCCAGTTCTGTTGCTGCTGCTGCATCATAGCTTGCTTCACCAGACTCTCCCAATTGCTCAGCCATTTCATGTTTCCCCCTAGGTCCTAGACACAGAACTCTGAGCATGAGATTTCTGTGGTGAATGTCAGTAAATCAAAAGTAGGTTTGCAGCTTACAGATACACACCTGAACGGCATACTCAAGATGGCAACAGCACAGACATTTTAATGCAATAATTCAGAGCAAGAGGTGTCAGTTATCAGATACTGTTAAATAAACAAAGTATTGCAAGTGTGCTGATGTTTTAAGCATGTTTGTATATTAAGTTAAAAAAAACCCTTTTGTGTTTGTGTCCTTTATAAAGTTTATATCTTGGCTACCTGGCATTACATTTTATGACACACATGGCCCGGCCCAACAAGTTCTCATTTATGTCAGATCCGGCCCTCATAACAAATGAGTTCAACACCCCTGGACCAGAGTTTATTTATTTATTTAAATATTTATGCTCCTGTTTCTATTTTTGCTCAATTTTGAAGGCTTCCTCTAATCTAAGGAGCATCCAACTTAAATAGCTCTTCTAGTGGAGGAAGAGCCGCTTCTGTTAGAGGCAGGCTGCTTGGAGGATGAATGGATGCACACCACTGTTTGCTGTCTCGGGGTGCCCATGTTCCTGATGACCTGGCAGCTTCCATGCAAATGTACAAAAATATTAAGAGTGACTATAGGGCAAGCTACGAAACTGCACAAGCCTTGAGACATGTGGCAGCTATTAATCAGGCTTGCATGTGACAAAATGCGAACATGTGCAAGGTTTATCAGGAACAGGGATGGATGCTACCCTCGGTGTGTCGCCAGAGCAGGAAAAAAGAGCCAAAGCAAGTTTTCAGCCTTGATTTCACTTGGTTCAACTGGCTTGGATACAATTGTCTGTTCAGATCTGTTGATTGTGAAAATTGCATCTGCCCTTATTAGCAGACATCGTTGAAAGAGACAAAAGAGTGAATTCCTAAGGAGATGCAGCTTTAATAAAAAGGGGATGTTTTTTAAAAATAATAAAAAAAATAAAATAAAAAGGGGATGTTTATTACCTTAGCAATGGCGCAATAATCTTACCCATCTTTGGAAAAAAGATAATAGGGTAATAATTTTTTCACTGCTATTGAGTTTTTTACAAGTTTATTTTTTACAGTTTATGTGTTCCAGTAAATACCTACCATCGTTTTTGTGCTGTAAAGAAATTGTAGACAACAATCTCAACACCAAGCCCTGAAATATCAGCATCCTGTTTTTCAAGTTGACCATTGCTTCAGTGCAAACCACATCTTAGCCTTAGACAAACTTAGCTTGAGTCAAGGTTGACACTTGGGACCTCCCATAAAGTAGATTCAGTTGCAGTCCAGAGTGTATAACAATTCCCTTATCAATTGCAACATGCATAAACTACCAACGCTTTCAGCTGTATCGTCCAGGAAAATGTTCTTCTCTATAGCATCTGGGGTGTCCTCAAGGTCATATTTTGAAACTGGCATTTTAAAATGTGAGTTTGAATCTAGTGCATCTTTAGTTGGAAAGATGATACCTCTTCCCTGCCATAGACTGGTTCTTCTTTTAGGAAGACTAAAATTTTACTATTGTTTATTTCTTAAAACCTTTACAATTCTGGTGTAATTCATTTAAATTGAAATGTGCTGGTCATGAACTGTAATAATAAAATTGATTGACACCCCCCCCCCAAAGCCAGAAATAAATGTGACTTACCAGAAGCAGGGAGGGAAGAAGCAGGAAGTAAATGTGACCTAGAAGTGACGTAGCCATGTCGGTGATGTTGGGGGTGGACACTCTGGTTTTTTTGGGCAAAATTCTATGGTTTGAAGCCAATTTTACCATAGAGTTTTGCCGAAAAAACAGAGTGTCGCCCCAGCATCATGTTTATTTCCGGGCACATCACTTTCCACTCCCAGAGGGCTGCCGCCATCCCCCCGCCCATGGGTCCAATGGATCTGGCAACTCTAGTTTCTACTGCTGGCTATGTTTGCAGCAATACAGGAAATAACTGTATATTATGGGCCCTGCCCACATGAGCGAGATAAGCCAGACAGGAATCGACACAAATTTGCGCTGGCGCAATTTGCACCGCTTTTGCAGGATCACACAGGTCCATGGACCTGTGAGGGCAAACCGCTGCTGTGTGATTACACGCAGCCGCGGGCGAGTTGTTGTTTTTTTTCCGGCCGTTTTCAGTGCACTTATTCACTTTTACAAGGGACCGATGATTTGCCTCTCCACCCTCGGGGTTGTCCGATGATGCACATACCGGAACGCGGGGGGGGGGGGGGGGAAATACCAAAAAGCCCGCTCCCCGACGCCTCTTGTTTGCGCTGGCGTGATCACACAGGGAAAGGCCGGTTCTGGGCCGTCACAAACCATTTGAGACTGCCTTTTCACTGGTAGCTAAATAAGCCGATTCCCCACCGGCTCAAAGCGGTTTGCAACAATTTGACACCAGCTGCAGGACGTTTCCCAGATGTGCTTGTGCGATCGTGCCACTTTGAACTGGCGGGGAATCGTCCTTCTTGTGTCACAAATGGGTGCGTACGATCGCGCCCATGGTAATTCTCTGAGATGTCAGGAATCGGCAAGTGCTACACCCACTTTCTGTTGGGTTCTGAGCAGAATGAGAGAAGGCCAAGACAAGACATAAAGTTTGAAATTTGTCCAAAGAATAAGAGTGTTCTAATATAAAGACAGACACAATGCACTTTGAAACAGCGCTCACACTTAACTACCTACAAGGAGAGGAGAAAACAAACTTGGCTCAGATAACTTGCAGCGGCTGCTGCCAGGCTCTTTCCTGCTTCCTCCCTGCCCTTTAGTCTTTTGAAGCACTCACACATCCCCATGACTGGAGATTATTTTTGACTCTGCCAATGCCACAAACAACGTAAGTAATAGAGAAGTCCCTGGCCAGGTGGTGATAAGTACAACGATTTCCCCCCAAAAGATCAGGTGCTCTTTCCCCTGTTTGGCTGATCCTGGAGCCTTGCGACATGCTGGGTGTTTATAGCTGCAGCTGGAGCCAGTAACCTCATTACAGTTTGTAGGCTACATTACATTCTTTCTGCAGTAGGGACTTTTCTTTTTTTTATTATTGGACCTTGGAGAGTAGAAACGCGGGTTCTCTCTGGGAGGTGAGATATTATTAAGTTGCTCCTTTGACCCGCAACATTCTCCATTTAGGATTTACAGTCTGGGTTCCTCATTCCACAAAAAGTTTCTGTTCACCTTCAGGCTCTTTCATTTTATTTCGTGAGGTAAAACCGATCAAGGCGGGTGGCAGTGGAGAAGAGCTGAGGGATTCTTTTCTTTCTTTCTTTCTTTCTTTCTTTTTTAAAGCTAACGGTTTGTACAAAAGGAGTTCCTGGGTTGTAAGCCATTGATTAAAGAGACGGCCTACGGAAAGCCAAGTTCCAGATCTGGGGCAGTGTGTTCCCCTTGGGCTTTTTAAAAACACTCCCTACATATAAATAGCATTGAAATGACGCCCCTGGAGATGTGCAGCTCACTGAGTTCACAGGCTCGGAGAGGAGGCGTCGCTAAGAATTCTGTAAAGGGTATAGCTGGAGAAGGAAAAAGATGTAGATTGATTTCAAGGAAAACCAGGTACTCCTGGAACAGGCTGCACCTGTAAACTAGCACAGGCGTAAGGCAGGCTCTGTCCCATAATAGTCTATCCTGTAATGGACAAACCACAAAGCCTTTCTGTTCCAAAAAAATAATAATAATGAAGAGAGCTGAACTGTAAATCATCTTGCTGTGTCCGCCTCCCATTGTTCATGTGTCACAATAACTAGGGTAAAGGTAAAGGTTTCCCTTGCTCGAACGCCAGTCGAATCTGACTCTAGGGGGCGGTGCTTATCTCTGCTTCCAAGACAAAGAGCCAGCACTGTCCGAAGACGTTTCCATGGTCATATGACCAGTATGACGAGACATCGAGGTGCATGGAACGCTGTTACCTTCCCACCGAAGCGGTACCTATTTATCTCCTTGCAATTTCTTGCTTTCGAACTGCTAGGTTGGCAGGAGCTGGGGCCAGAGACGGGAGTTCACTCTATCACATGGCACTCAGGTCTCGAACTACTGAACTACCAGCTTTCCGGTCTGCAGTTCAGTGTCTTAACCTCTAGCAGAGTTTTAATAGGTGAAGTTTCCTCCACGGCTGCTTTCTGTGGCCTGGAAAGTTACACCTGTTGAATTTCTGCCTGGAGGTGTAGTGCAGGGGTCCCCAGTCTCCTTGAGCCTGTGGGCATCTTTTGAATTCTGACATAAGGCGGTGGCCACAATCACCAAATGGCCACAATGGGACAACAATCAGACAACAAAATGGCCACCATGGGGGGGTGGGGGGTGGAGCCAACCACCCACACAGAAGAAGCCTAGGCGGAGGGAACAAGATGAGCAATTTCTTTAAAATCACCAGGGCAACTGGAGTGTGAGAGAGACTAAAACTGACACGGTAGTGGCAGCTGCTGCCAAAACTTTCTTACTTTAATCTGCACAGCCAATCAGATTTCTGGTGGCCAGTCAGAAGCCCCGCTGGGCAGGTGCCTCACCAGGCCCCACCCACTTTCTAAAAACACTTGGGTGCTGCTCAGAAATGCGTTGGTAGTGGGTAAAGGTAAAAAGGTGTAGCAGGCAAAGGTAAAAATAACTCAGCCTTAACTGTGAGCAGCACTTTTGGAGATACAGGCCGCAGATTGCTGCAGTCACTCAGGAATAAGTGAAAGTTTTCTTGAGTGAACGAAACAGAACTTTATTTTAAATAAATAAGGAGAAGAATGCTGAGCCTACTGGAGTCCTCCAAAGCAGCTCCCCCACCCAGAGCCGTAAGTAAAACCTGGTTTGGAAGTACTCCAGATCCAGTACGCTATAGGCAGCCAGTGCAGCGCCCTCAGCACAGGCTGGATGTGGTCTCGTCCTGAGAGGCCCATCAACAGCCTGGCTGCAGCATTCTGCACTAGCTGCAGCCTCCGGAGCTGAGACAAGGGCAGCCCCATGTAGAGAGTGTTGCAGTAGTCCAATTGTCTCTGCCAAGTTTGGGGTTTGGGGTCACTTGGTGATCTTGAGTGCCATAGAAGCAGCTGCTCCTGCCAGCTCACTGTGACTTCGAGCTACAAGCATTGTAGAAATTGTCAAGGGTTTAATAGAGGCTGGAACTTACAAATTCATGGTTATTTAGAACCCCTGACCTGGATAACCCAGGCTAGCCCGATCTCATCAGATCTTGCAAGACTTGGTGGCAAAAAAAGAGAAGAAAGACAGATGTGATGCAAAAGAAAGCCTCTATTTCACCCTAGGGAATTTTAACAAAGAGAGTCAGGTGGTTACACAACAGTGGTACTTGTGTCCCAGAGGCAAGTGGGGGGGGGGGGGGAGGGTCCATGGCTCATTGGTAGAACATCTGTTTTGCAGGCAGATGGACTAGGTCTACTGGGTCTCCTGCTATAGCAGTTGCTATTCTGCTGGGTCTAGTCAACAATCATTCTCGCACCTGCTTTTGGGGTGAACCTGGAAGCCATGTCATTGCATCAGCGCACTGCTCTAGGATTTACTGGAAACTCTATGGTTCCACTAACAGCACATACCCCCGGTCTCTTCTTCTCCATTTTCCTGCCAGGTGCTAGCAGCTCATATAGACCCAGGTCCAATCCTCACAATCTCCAGGTTAAAAGGACCAGTGATGTGAAAAACCTGCACTTGAGACTATGGAAAGCCTAACCAGATGTTACAACCGGCATGGGTTCTCCATGGGGACTTACAGCTATACTGGGACTAGCATGAGTAAATGCACAGCAGGGACCGATTTGGAAAGAGACTGGTGTGTGGAGGACGGAGGGATCTGTGCCTTCTCCCCTTTGCTGTTTTTGATGGCTGAAACAGCCTGGGGGCCATGGGTCTAATAAATGTAATACAGTGTTTAACATGCAAATATTCACCAAATGTCTTAGTCATTATATCACAATGGTTGTTTGGTTGTATTTCCTATATGAGGGTCATGGGAGGCATTAGTTTCTCTGTGGGAAGCCGGCACATGCAAGCATTCAGTGCACCTGCTACCTCCCAAGTAAATACTGCTCCCCTCCCCGCCACCTGGCTGTTTCAACCATCAAAAACAGCACAGGGGTGAAGGAAGGAATTCCTTCTTCTCCCATACATACGGCTGCAAAATCATGATTGGGAAATTCCTGGAGAATTGTGGTGGAGTCTGTGGATCTTGTGTTATAGGGAAGGGAAGGACATTGGAGGGGTATAAGGCCATAGGATCCACCCTAGAAGCCATTTTCCCCAGGGGAACTGATCTCTCTAGTTTGGAGATCATTTGTAATTCCAGGATATGTCCCCAGGCTGCACCTGGAGTTTGGCAACCCTACAAGCAGTCCTGAAGCATGCCCTGCTGCATGTTTACCCATGAGTTGCCCCTAAGATCTAGCAGCCACATTGTAGCTGCAAGTCTCTCTTGCCAAGTTGTGCAGCTTGTAATGTCCAGTTAGGTCCTCAGAGTACACAAGACTGACCTTGATAGTTCAGTGTTAAATTAGAGGTTCTGCAAAGCCTATATTAAACCAAATCAGTCTCGTGTGGTCACAACGGCTGCCAGCAAGCGATTGCCAAAGTGGGTTCATGGGCTGATAATTCCATTACACTTTTCAGAAACAATATCTGCTCCTTGTGTACTAAGGCTCTGCTTTGTTCCCCTCCAGGGGAACCAATCTCTAGAAATCAGTTGTAATTCCAGGACAGCTGCAGAGACCCCACCTCGAGGCTGGTAACCTTATGGCCACAGGATTACAGCATCCTTCTGTACTTTGGCTAAATATAGCTGCCTTGCATTCCCTTTTAATTATTTTCTGATTTATCAAAGCATTCTATTGGCAGGAAATGTTCTTTCCAGTGTCTGCATCTGACAGTGGAGATTTCCTTCCTATCTGTATTTTCTTGACTCCAAATCCTACCCGCGATTCGATCTTCTGGGCCGTTTTATTTTTAAATGCGCTCTGAGTTTATATTCTGCAAAAGAATATAATGATTCTTTTTCCCTGACTCACACAGAGTTCTAGTCACAATAATAGGGTTTTTTTAAAAAAAAAATACCCTGTAGGCTAGATGAGCTGCACCATTAAGTTTGCTGAAGTAAGAAATAAATTGCTTTGATGTAAGCAAAAAAAGAAAGACGCGGGAGTTTTGGGGAGAGGCGCCGGTTGCTCCAGGACTTGCAGACAATTCTTACAGAAATCCTCTGTGCATCCCTTTTTATTTCCTCTAGAAATATTTTCTCTTGGGGAGAGGATGCTTTACGGTTGCCTCCTCCAGCTTGGGAAATTCCTGGAGATTTGGGGGTAGAGTTGATTCGATTTATTAGATTTATTAGATTTAGAAACCACTCTTCCCATGGAGGGCTCAGGGCGGTGTACAACCCATAACAGCATATCAATAAATAAAAGAGCTTAAATTCAATAAAACAATTAAAAGACTACAATGCAACAAGAGCCTGATGATGGTGGGTTTTGGGGAGGAGAAGGAGGAGAAGAAGAGGAGAAGGAGGAGGAGGAAATTGGATTTATACCCCACTCTTCACTCGGAGTTTCAGAGTGGCTTACAATCTCCTTTCCCTTTCCCTCCCCACAACAGACACCCTGTGAGCAATCCTGCTTCTAAGCTGTGGAGTCTTGTGAACAAAAATTTTATATTGTGAGCTATTGGCTTTAAAGCTGTGAGCAAGTGATTTGGCTACTGCATAAATTAGTTTGCTCTGGAGCCCTCCTTCCTGAGCTAAGACAAAAAATATGTGAGCCAGAGGCTAAAAAACTGTGAGCTAGCTCACACTGACTCAGCTTAGAGGGAACACTGCCTGTGAGGTAGGTGGGGCTGAGAGAGCCCTTTCAAGAACTGCTCCTGAGAGAACAGCTTTGAGACAACTTGTGACTGACCCAAGGTCACACCAGCAGCTTCATGTGGAGGAGTGGGGAATTAAACCCGGTTCTCCCAGATTACAGTCTGTGCTCCTAACCACTACACCAAACTGGCTTCAGTAAGGTAAAGTGCCATAAAGCCAGCCCCCCAAAGCTGCCTTTTTCTCCAGGGGAACTGAGGACCTGGGCCATCCATGCCATGTCTTTATTAACCCAGTCTCCATACTGATGCATAAATCTGCGCCCTATGTGACCCCTGGGCTGAATTGGAATTACACAGTCTGAGTCCAACGAATTAGATGAATATCTGTTTAATGAATTCATAACAGGGAATACAGGGCTGATGAGTGCCTTAGCAATTCCAAAGCTATATTCTGCCATAACCAGGAAAGGCAGAAGGTCTTATATCCAAAATGACATCACATATAGTTTACACATTGAAGAATCTCTAATTGGTACCAGGCAGTTGACATCATAAAAGCATAATTTGACTTTAAGCCTTACTATTGGTCTCTCCTTATACTGGTCAGTTATGTCAGTGGTTGCATTCACTTATCTGGTTTCCAGGACAATGGGAACATTAGAGAACAGTGGGTTCCTTTCTGGCCTCCGTATGGCGGGCTTGTTGATTAAGGGGTTATGAATCGCATTAAACTTGCCCTTGGTGTTCTTGCGTCTTGCGCATTCCATTTCTGCTATAAGTTTCTCTAATCAAAAGCTTCTCAGTTACATACCAGGATCTAGATCTGTTATGATTAAACTTTTGAAGGCACAGTGACAGCTGTCAATATAGATCTATCAAGGAGAAAGTGTCAGAAACCACATTCAAAAATCACATTCCTTTTCCCTTGTCCTATAATACCTTATAACTAATAGTCAAGTGTTGTCTTCTCACATGATGTAGAATTTTCACATTATTAAGTATCTTGGAGAGCCAGTTTGGTGTAATGGTTAAGTGCGCAGACTCTACTCTGGGAGAACTGGGTTTGATTCCCCACTCCTCCACTTGCACCTGCTGGATGACCTTGGGCAAGCCATAGCTCTGTACTAGCTGTTCTCTCAAAAACAGCTTGGGAAAGAGCTCTCTCAGCCCCACCTACCTCACAGGATGTCTGTTGTGGGGAGGGGAAGGGAAAAGGAGTTTGTAAGCCACTCTGAGACTCCCTTGGGGAGTGGAGGGCGGGGTATAAATCCAATCTCCTCTTCTTCTTCTTCTTTGCCCCCTCCAGCATCTGCCCTTGATATGGTTGCCAGCCTCTAGGTGGAGCCTGAAAATCTCCTGGAATCTTAGCTGCACAATGTGTCTTTTGTAGGACCGGCAATAGACATCAATAAGACTACAAATGGAAGCTTCCCCCCTCCCCTTCAGAAGACTTTGCACAAGTAGAAGTGGGCTTGCAATTCTGGAAACTCCCATTGGGGCTTGACTTTTAAAATAGTGATGCAATATTGACTGGTAGTTGTTAAAAAACCTAAATGGATTAAATGCATGTACCTGGCAAAGATGTTATAATAGCACATTATGCACTTTAAAGAATTCTAGTTAAAAACAGAACATGTTAATTTACTATAGTTTCTTGCAGTGCATATTTTTGTTGTTGTTCGACTCTCCTAACACTGCAGCTTGGGTTGTTACAGCCTCCAGGTGGGGCCTGAAAACCTCCTGGAATTACAAGTGATCTCCAGACTAGAGATCAGTTCCCTGGAGAAAATGGTGGCTTTGGGGGGTAGGCTCTGTGGCATTATATTCTGATGAGGTCCCTCCCTTCCCCAAACCCCACCCTGCCCAGGATCCACCCCATATCTGCAGAAATGTCCTAACTCGAAGTTGGCAACCCAATCACTCCAAATTGCTTTTTTGCAATGTTTTATTGATGCACATCAGTAATATATAGGAAGGGGAAAGACAAAGGAATGGATAGAACTGAAGGGCGCTGCAAGCATCGATACACATCAATAATATATGTAGAAGGGGAAAGTTACAAATTAATGAACATAAAAACATAAGAGAAGCCATGTTGGATCAGACCAATGGCCCCTCCAGTCCAACAAGACCGAGGTGCCATCAGGAGGTCCACCAGCAGGGCCAGAACACTGGAAGTCCTCCCACTGTCCCCCCTTCCCAAGCCGAGCATCACTGAGCATCAGTAGTGAGCATCACTGCCCCAGGCAAAGAACTGAAGGGTGCAGGCATGCAATCTGGCACCCCAAAATGAAACAATGGAGAATTTCTAAAGCATTCGTTACACTTTGGAATTCTAAAATCCAGGATGAAAATTAGCTCGATATATAGTAAAGATAAGAAGGTCGGATTTTATAGATACCCCACAGAATTTGACAAGGCTTGGTTACTTTCAGAATCAAAAACCATTGGAAAAGTCTATGATTGCTTGTTAGAGCATGAAATGGCAGACGAGTGGATTAAACCAGTAATTATCAAATGGGCACAACAGTTAGGGTATAGTATACAACTAGAAAATTGGTTAGAAATTTGGACAAGAAATAAAAAAACAATTAGAGCAACTGCATATAGAGAAAATCTTTACAAGATGTTTTATATGTGGCATCTATCACCAGCGAGACTGGCGGTTTATTCAAAAACATCCTCCAACCAGTGTTGGAAATGTAAACATAATGTGGGCTCATATTACCATATGTGGTGGCTTTGTAAGAGTGCATCCAGGTTTTGGCATTTGGTCCACAAGTTGCTTCAAGAAATAACACCACTAGTTATACCATGGAAACCAGAACTGCTTTTATTGAATATGATTCCTTCGGAATGGGACAACGACATGAAAAAATTGGTGTTACATTCTATTACCGCTGCAAGAATTCTTTATGCTAAACTGTGGAAGACAGAAAGAATACCGAATGAAGAGAACTTAATAGAAAAATTCTTTGAAATTGCAGAAATGGACAACTTAAATACGAAGCTCAACAACAAAGAGAGACAGGAATTTTCTTCAATATGGGACAAACTTTATTTTTGGTTTGAAAAAACATTTATGAAAGTCTGAAGTATATATAAGGCATTTTCTGAATTAAGTATAAGTTTTTTCGGATAGTTTTCCTTTGTAATGTTATGAAACTCTGTTAAAAGAATTGAATTGGTAAAATAAAATAAAATCTTGGTTAAAAAAAAAAATGTGTTGGTTAGATTTTTCAAAGAACCCCTAGATATCTACACTGTAGAAATGGCAGGGGTTGTGTCAACAGTCTTTATACTACCCAACCAGTGTTCAAATGCTAATACAAAAACTCCCACAGTGTATTTTAGAGCACCTGCTCCTTTTGCTGTAGCTTACAGTATCTTTAAAAAAAAAACAAAGAAAAGGATGCCTTCTGTTATTCTCGCAACTCCGTCAAGGTCAGTGAATTCATCTCCCCTTGAGGGCTGAAGGACCAAGTAGTACACAATAGGTGTTGCTTTACGTCAACCGTTCAGGTTGATTTCATCCACTTCCTCGGCTCTTTCAGCTAAATGTGTGCCCTGTGGGTTTTATTTTAGGGTCTGCTTGTTTTAGTCCGGGTGTTTATACAGGTGCTAATGTGAATTTAAGCACTTTGGAGGCCGCACTGTAACTCAGGGTGTCACATATTTCCCAGCCCTGCCTTCGAAATGGCCTGTATTTCCCCCCCTGCCCCCGGCTGGACATTATTTTTAATTTACTTTTAATCTGCAATCATCTGCTCCATCCTACGAGAATAAAGGTCACTCACTTGGCTGGTAATGAAACTTTAAAGGGGGACTTGCCTAAAATAATGGTTTCCAAAGGGGTAAAAAATGTGAGAAGCGTGTTCCAGAGAATGAACATGTTCGCCAGAATGTATGTTCCTGCATTATGAATCCTAGGATGAAATGGCAGTCGTGGTCCACAGGTAGACTGCAGAGTCATTTGGGGGGGCACCAATTCTGCTCGTCCCTTGTCAATCATGGAAAATATATTGATCAAGATGGACTCAGTCCTACAATTGCCTCATATAAAGAGAGCAGCAATGAACACTGAGAGTCACCACCAAGTATTAAGATTGTCTTCACTGAGGGATATTCCAGCAATAAGGATCTCAGGCTGCGGTCACATGCACCAGTTGAAGCGGAGGGGAAGTGAGGCTATCTCCTCCAGAGGAATTTGACACGCAGTTGCGAGATCACACATCCCTTTAAAGCTGTGGGCTCAGCCCATCACTGTGTGATCAGACGCAACCGCAGATAAGTATTTTTTTTTGCTGTTTGTTTCCCATGTGCTTAAATGAGGAATCGAGAAATTGCACCTCCACACTGAGGGCTCCCTATGGAGTTTGTGATGATGTGCATACTGCGAAGGGGGAAAAAACCAACAGCACGGAGTCGGGATGGAATGATCAGACCATCCTGACAGCATGAGTCCATCCATGGCCTGTTGTATCTGGTTAATACCAGAGTTTTCCCAGTGTCTTTTAACTTCACTTCTGTGGCAGAGCAGCATGGGTTGCCGATAACTGCAGGACACTTCCCAGATGTTGCTGTCTGATCGCTCCCTTTAGATCAATCAGGCATTCACACCTATGTCGGATCTAAAGGCGTGTGTGATCACAGCCGCAGTGGATTTGTGATCTGTTCTCCTTTCTTTACTCATAAATCAGCTGTCCTTTTTGATGTACCTGTTGACTGGACCCCACCCTCATGCTTGTTCAAACTGCAGGCATGAATGAGAGTTGGATATTTTAATGATTCCCATTCATCAAAAGTTTCTTGCGTTGAAAAGGAGAGATCAGGTTTTAAGCTATGGCTGAACTCATGGAAATTGCTTGATACTGGGTCAGATGCTTGGCCTGTTGAGATCAACCTTGTTTATTCTGATTGCCTGGATCTCAGGTAGAGGTCTTTCACATCATTAATTGGAGGTGAAGGAAAGTGCTGTCAAGTCACAGCTGACTTATAGTGACCTGAAGAAGAAGAAGAGATTGGATTTACACCCCGCCCTTCATTTGGAGTCTCAGAGTGGCTTACAAACTCCTTTCCCTTCCCCTCCCCACAACAGACACCCTGTGAGGTAGGTGGGGCTGAGATCTCTGACAGAAACTGCTCTTTTTCAAGAACAGCTGTGCCAGAACTGTGGCTTGGCCAAAGTCATCCAGCAGCTGCAAGTGGAGGAGCGGGGAAATCAAACCTGGCTCTCCCAGATTAGAGTCCGCATACTTAACCACTACACCAACCATAAGGTTTTCAAGGCAAAGGATGTTTAGAGATGGTTTGCCATTGCCTGCCTCCATGTCACAACCCTGGTGTTCCTTGGGAGTGCTCCGAGGAGCCAGTTTGGTGTAGTGTTTAAGAGCACAGGACTCTAATCTGGAGAACCGGATTTGATTCCCCCCACTTCTTTACATGCAGCTGCTGGGTGACCTCGGGCCAGTCACAGCTCTCAGAGCTGTTCTCTCAAGAGCAGTTCTCGAAAGAGCTCTTAGCCTCACCTACCTCACAGGGTGTCTGTTGTGGGGAGGGGGAGGGGAAGGGAAAGGAGATTGTAAACTGCTCTGAGACTCCTAGTGAAGGGCAGAGTGTTAATCCAATCTCTTCCTCCTCCTCCTCCTCCAACAACTACTATTGACCAGGGCCCACCCTGCCTAGCTTCCAAGATCTGATGCGATCACCCAATCCTTTCAACTGAAGGTTGAATCTAGGACCTTCTATATACCTTCTATATCTAGGACCTTCTATATACCATGCAGATGCTCGACCCCTGGCCCCACAACCCTTTAATGAAGAAGCTGCCTTTTCCTGAACCAGACCACTAGTCTATCAAGGTTAGTCCTGTCTGCTTTAATGGGTAGTGTTTCGCCAGGGTCTTTCATAACACCTGATCTTTATAACTGGAGGTGCCGGGAATTGAACCAGGGACCTTCTTCATGCAAAGCAGCGGTTCTATAAGCCATAGCCCCTCCCTATGGAGGGAGATTCATTAAAAGGGTTGATGTGAAAACTGGGCATACATATTAGTCTGTTCAGTGTTGCCCGCCCCGACTGGCAGCAGCTCTGTAGTGTCTCAGGCAGCAGTCTGTGTCATTTTATTTCGGCCCAATTTCATTTATTATTATTGATTTATTATTTGGATTTCTATCCCGCCCTCCCCGCCATTCAGCATTCCTGCCCAATGGGGACCCAAAGTGGATGAAATAATTCTCCTCTCCTCCAATTTATCCTCACGACAACCCTGTGAGGTAGGCTAGGCCGAGAGAGTGTGACTGGTCCAAGATCACCCAGCAGACTTCCATCACAGAGTGGGGAAATCAAACCTTGGTCTCCCCCAGTCCTAGTCCAACCATCAGACCACGCTGTAGTTCTCATCTGCTGTCTAAGATCATTTTACTGGAGATTGGAGGGACTGAACCTGGGACATTCCTGACTCATCCGCTAATGATGCAAAGGGACTTATTAAAAGGCTGCCATTTGTCTCCTTTAATCTTTGCTATTTTTATTGAATTGCCTAGACGATCAATTAATAATATTATGGGCCTCAGAACTGGCCAGGAAAAAAAACCCCACGTTAAAATATTACTATATGCAGATAATATTGCTGTAACCTTGACTCCTCCTGTAATGTCTGTTCCAGCTGTTCTTGAATTCTCCTGCCCTCTTTCTGGGTGTCAGCTGAATATATCAAAAACCGAATTAGTTGGTGTGCATACATCAGAACAGGTACAAAAGGCTACTGGCTCCCAGTTTCACCTTAATGGGCAGTAAAAACAAGAGACTCATTTAGGAATCTTTTAAATGAGGAAATGTGCAAGAACTATTCAAGGTTAATGATCCCTCTCTTGGAGGAGAGTTTTGGGAATATTGCAGACCGCCACGAAGATGAACAAGTGGGTTCTAGATCAAATCAAGCCTGAACTCTCCCTAGCAGCTGCAATGACTAAACTGAGGCGATGATAACTCTGGTCACATTATAAGAAGACAACAAGACTCACTGGAAAAGACAATAATGCTGGGAAAACTTGACGGCAGTAGGAAATGAGGAAGACCGAAAATGAGATGGACTGACTCTACCACGGCCCTCAGTTTGCAAGACCTGAGCAAGGCTGTTAAAGATAGGACATTTTGGAGGGTGCTGATTCATCAGGTTGCTGTAAGTGTTCCCTCTAAGCTGAGTTAGTGTGAGCTAACTCACAGTTTTTTAGCCTCTGGCTCACACATTTTTGTCTTAGCTCAGGAAGGAGGGCTCCAGAGCAAACTAATTTATGCAGTAGCCAAATCCCTCTCTCGCAACTTTAATGCCAGTAGCTCACCAAGTAGAATTTTTGCTCAAAACTTAGAGGGAGTATTGTTTTAACACATACACACAGATGTGGTGAAAGCTGATCTTAAAAGACAGGAATCTCTTGTCTTGGCTAGGAAAGATCTCCGCCATATAGGTGAACATCATTCCTTGCACTTATTATGAATCAACGTAGTGTTTTCCTTTCCTACCTCGGTGATGAAAGACTGGCAAACCCCTTTTAACGGACTTTCTATGGCCATCAACAAGAATATGTGGATGTGATGGAAAAAGTTTGGACCGAATGCCCTTAACGATTGCTTTTTCAACATGCCCAGTGGCTTTGAATTCCTGTTGCCTTAGACTACACATCATGGTAGGCTTTGGGGGAATTATGCAGTTGAATTCTCTTACATTCTGTTCCTTAGGACTGTCAAGGTTCTCAGAGAAAAGTGAACCGTACTGTGGGGCCCGTAAATCTATTGCCTCGGCATTAGACGTCTGGGATAAAGTGAGGGGAAAAAAACCCACCTGTCTCCTGCTTTGTCTGTGCACATTTCTTTTATCCGGAAACAATCTCTCGTCATTTCTGGGGATTCAACTGACTGGACCCCACATGATTCGAGTTGGATTTAACAGTCTCATTAAAGTGAACTCATGTATGACTGAGCCGGAAATTGGATCCTTGACGGATGGGACCAGGGCCCATTCTTTCTCTCCTATGCCTACTACCAAGACTCCCTCTCATCCCTCCCTTCCAACCCACTGACCCATATGCCCACCCATCCTTTCCCCACTCCTTCAGAAGTCCTCTCACTGCCCACACTCACTGATGGCTGCATCACCCACATGCCCATTCCCTGACAATGTTGGGCAGCCCATATGGCTGACATCATAGATGGCAGAGCACTTGCAAGCATGCCGGGGGGGGGGCGGAAGGGTAGATGGGTGGATTGGCCTGAGTGACTCCATCTTTGCTACATGCTGGTGCTTAGTTGCCCTGAGAGGACAGTATTAGCTGCTCTCACGGGAACTTTCTCCCATGCTTGTTAGCAGTGCTTGTCTTCAAGGCCTGGGTTCTTTCTTCCCCTCACTGGCAGCCAGGTGCAAGCTGGCCTGGCTCATCCAGGTGTTTGGGATGGCATAATTCATCACTCTTTGACTCCACAGAGCCAAAATTTAGGGTATCCGATGCCTGGTTATAGTTTGGCTAAGCTTCGCTGTGCATGTGTGGTGTTCTCAAGCTGACTGAAGCTCAGCCTGCCTCTTCTTTGATAACTTAGACGGGTTATTAAATATCTCCTTGCAAGTAAACCTGCAATTTACTGGGTGACCTTGGGGCAGTTACAAGTTACAAGTTCTCTCAGAGCTGTTCTCTCAGGAGCAGTTTGGTGTGAGAACCATTTTGGTGTAGTGATTAAGAGCGTGGACTCAAATCTGGGAGAACCAGGTTTGATTCCCCACTCCTCCACTTGCACCTGGCTGGATGACCTTGGGCAAGCCATAGCTGTGTACCAGCTGTTCCCTCAAGGACAGCTTGGGAAAGAGCTCTCTCAGCCCCACCTATCTCACAGGGTGTCTGTTGTGGGGAGGGGAAGGGAAAAGGAGTTTGTAAGCCGCTCTGAGACTCCCTTGGGGAGTGGGGGGCGGGGTATAAATCCAATCTCTTCTTCTTCTTCTTCTTCTTCTTAACAGCATTGACTCAAATCTGGGAGAACCAGGTTTGATTCCTCACTCCTCCACATGCAGCTGCTGGCGTGACCTTGGGTCAGTCATAAGTTCTTTCAGAGCTGTTCTCTCAAGGGCAGTTCTTGAGAGAGCTCTCTCAGCCCCACCTACCTCCCAGGGTGTCTGTTGTGGGGAAGGGAAGGGAAAGGAGTTTGTAAGCCACTCTGAGACGCCTTCGGGTAGTGAAGGGCAGGGCATAAATCCAATCTCTTCTCTTCTTCTTCTGTTCTATTCAGTTGGACCGAATAAATTTAAGACAGCCGGGGATCAAATGCTGAATGTCCACGTGCCAGATTCTAATGGGGAGATAACATTTACACAAGGCCCTGTCGCCTCAACATTTATTAACTCGAAAAAGCACTTTTTTGAAATGTTGATAGGGTACATGAGTGGCCGCTGAGTGACTACATAAAATCATGTCGACAGCATTGGAGAGGCTTTCTATTTATTACGAGATGGTCTTATTCATATCTGGAGGGCACGGCCAGTTATTCAGATCTTTTGGAAGTGGCTTTTATGTTCTGTTGATTTAACAGTTGGCTTTGAGATAGAGGCACATCTTTCAAAGGTTTTGCTTGGCCCATCACCTGGATGGGTGGGGAAACGAGTTGATTTGGAATTGATTAACTGCAGTGATCATTTTAATATAAAAACTGTTAGCACAGTGTTGAGCCTCTCTCATTTCATTCTTGGCTTATTAAATCTTGGGATATTACAAAAACGGCAAAAAATATAGATATCCTCCCACCGGGGGAGGGGGAGACAGACAGTACAAAGAAGCGTGTCATTCTGTGGGCAACCTTTTGTTCAAATCACGATTCACCCCGTCTGTATTTGTTTTTGTCCTGATAGAACCTGAAGACGGAGTCATTTATATGCTTCATTTATTAATTTCACGCATACCCAGCCTTTCTCTCCAATGAACACCCATAGTGGCTTCCATTGTTCTCCTCTCCTCCAGTTCATTATCACAACAATCCTGTGAGGTAGGTTAGGCTGAGAGTATGCAACTGGACCAAGGTCACATGTCTGGTAATGGTGAGATCTTCAGCATCACTAGTTTATTCTCTCAAATGCAACCAGCAACAGAGAACAGGAACTCCACTTACTACGGCCACTCTCCCAAAACTACAATGGCTGAAGAGGTCCAAACAACTCCAACTAAAAGAAGAAGAAGAGACTGGATTTATACCCCACCCTTCACTCCCCAAGGGAGTCTCAGGGCGGCTTTCAAACTCCTTTCCCTTCCTCTCCCCACAACAGACACCCTGCGAGTTAGGTGGGGCTGAGAAAGTTCTTTCAAGAACTGCTCGTGCGGGAACAGCTCTGAATGAACTTGTAACTGACCAAGGTCACACCAGCAGCTGCACATGGAGGAGTGCCGAATCAAACCCGGTTCTCCCAGATTAGAATCTGCACTCCTAACCACTACACCAAACTGGCTCTCTCATCTTTTTTATTGGAACACCTTAACTAGACATGGCAAAACCAAAAAAATCTCCCTTGCCCCCAACAGAAATCTCCTGGTAAGCTTTGGAAGATATCCTCCCTGTGAACCACCTGGGACCACTTGTCACAATGGGACCCTTTGGAACTGCTCCATACTGTGCAGACATACAAAAGACTCCCAGCAAGATTCCATAGCAAAAGGGGATTTGCATCTGGGTCTCCCAGATCATCCCGGACATGGCTGGCACAGGTTAGCCTGATCTCATCAGTTTTCAGAAGCTAAACTGGGTTGGTCCTGGTTAGTATTTGGATGAGAGACCACCAGAGAAATCTAGGGTTGCAGTGCAGAGGCAGGCAATGGAAAACTGCCTCTGAACATCTCCTGCTCTCAAAGGCCTGTGGGGTCCTCATCATTTGGCTGCAGCCTGACTGTGCTTTCCACCACCATAACCTCCCAGAACATAGTCCAACTCTCTAACCATTATACTACAGTGATATATGATCCCACCCATGTTTCCTTTTGTATTTTTGCAGGGGGAAACAAGCCTTGGATCCTCTGTAGGCAATATGTGGTCCCACGGTCCCACCAGACATGCCGTGGATGTAGAAGGAGCCCATATGTGATATTTCTCCCCCATATCTTTCCCCAATTTTATTCAAACACTTTTGGTTTTTCTTCAAAATCTTCATAAGGCATTGCCTCAGAGGAAGAAAAACCCTTCAAGGTTGTCTCCAGATTCTACTTTAAGCTGATAGGATGAAGGAACTTGTGGAAGGAAACTTCCTTGGATCTATGAGAACTCTTTTGTTGCGTCACCTGAAGACCAACCTCTAAATTTGCTTTACGTGAAAACTTGCCAGCACTTGCATGTTAATAGCTTCTGTTTGGCACTGCAAATTGTTATAGGTGAGAAGGGAATTCACCCGTCTTCCTGCCTCTGGAACAGGTGGGGCTGGGGATCTCCTGGCAGTTCAGCTCATCTCCAGTTCCCCTAGAGAAATGGTTACTTTGGAGGGTGGGCTCTGGCACTGTACCCTGCTGAAGTCCCTCCCCTCTCCAAACTCCACCTCCCCCAGACTCCACCTCCAAATCTCCAAGTATTTCCCCAAGCAGGAGGTGGCAACTGTAATAGACAGCTTTAAAAGGGGATTAGATAGATTCATGGAGGAGAAGGCTATCGATGACTACTGGCCATGGTGACTGAGAGGAACCTCCACATTCAGAGGCACTAATCCTCTGAATCCCAGAGCCAGGAAGTGACATCAGGGGAAGGCCTCGGCCTGTTGTTGGCCCTCCAGAGGAACTGGTTGGCCTCTGCATGAGACAGGATGGTGGACTCGATGGACTATTGGTCTGATCCAGCAGGGCTCTTCTTATGTCCTTTTGTTCTTATGAATGCAAGGGAGAGGATGTTCCCTGAAATATCTGAGGTCAAGGCCACAAAGGGCTTCGACAGAAGTACCACAACCTTGAATTTAGCCCAGAGACATACTGATTACGAGTGCAGCTGAGTTAAAGCTGATGTCAAACGCTTTATGCCACTTAACGGCAGAAATCAATCTGACAGCGGCGTTTGGACCAATTTATGAACTGCCCTTCAAGGGGGTCACATGTAAAGAATGTTCCAGCAGTTCGACAGAGAGGTCATTGGGGCAAGCACAGCAGTGACCAGAATGGAATATGTGGGTTTAATTTAGATGTCATTAGGGAATGCTGCAGATTTTGGCACAAATGTGACTGAAATTTGAGCTTATGGTGACTGAACTGCTTATATGAATTAAGTGTTATTAGCTTTTTTAATTGTTTGGTAGAGTCGTAAGAGGGACAGTTGTTACCTACTGTGTGTTCAATGGAGGGAAACCAACCTTTTGTTATTTTTGCTGTAAGAAAGCCAGGGCGCAACCTCACGCCATTGCTGTTTTAAATCTGCACAAATCTGCATGTCTATTCAGCATTATCTTCCTTCCTTCCTTCCTTCCTTCCTTCCTTCCTTCCTTCCTTCCTCCCTTCCTCCCTTCCTCCCTTCCCTTCCCTTCCCTTCCCTTCCCTTCCCTTCCCTTCCTTCCTTCCTCCCTCCCTCCCTCCCCCCTCCCTTCCTTTCTTCCTTCTTCCCTTCCCTTCCTTCCTTCCTTCCTTCCTTCCTTCCTTCCTTCCTTCCTTCCTTCCTTCCTTCCTTCCTTCCTTCCTTCCTTCCTTCCTCCCTCCTTCCCTCCTTCCCCCCTCCCCCCCTTCCTTCCTTCCTTCCTTCCTTCCTTCCTTCCTCCCTTCCCTTCCCTTCCCTTCCCTTCCCTTCCCTTCTCTTCCTTCCTTCCTTCCTTCCAAAACAAACAAAGCAGCAACAAAACCAAGAAGGGAAAATACTCAAAATCCAGCGTCTAATAAAAAAGAGAAAAACAGATATATAAAGTAGAAACAAAAATATAACAACAATGATGACAGATCTACACATAAGTTTCTGTGAAAAGTTTCCAAATATCTTCAAACAAGTCCACAGGCAATTGTGGTCTAGATTGCCAATGACATACAGGAAATAGACATTTATCTCTCCAGGGTTGTAATACAAGTTTTTTTTGCTGAGACAGGGAGATGAAACCCTGACCTGGATAGCCCAGGCTAGTCTGATCTCATCAGATCTTGGAAGTTAAGCAGGGTCAGCCCTGGTCAGTATTTGGATGGGAGACCTCCATTTTAAAAATTAAGAAGAATTAAACGTTAGGAAAAAACTTCCTGTCAATTAGAGCGGTTCCTCAGTGGAACAGGCTTCTTTGGGAGGCGGTGGGTGCTCCTTCTTTAAAGGTTTTCAAGCAGAGGCTAGATGGCCACCTGACAGCAATGCTGATTTTGTGAACTCGGGCAGGTCAGGAGGGGGAGGGCAGGAAGGGCTGCATCAGTGCTTAGTTCTCGTGGCCCTTTCTTACATACCCAGGGAAACGCTGATCGCCACTTTGGGGTCAGGAAGCGATTTTTCTCCAGGTCAGTTTGGCTGGAGATCCTGGAGGGTTTTTGTTAGTTTTGGTTTTTTGTCACCTTCTGGGCATGGAGCAGGGGGTCATTGGGGGTGTGACGGGGAGGTAGTTGTGAATTTCCTGCCTTGTGCAGGGGGTTGGACTAGATGACCCTGGAGGTCCCTTCCAGCTCTATGATTCTATGATTCTAAATCCGAAGAAGTGTGTGTACACATGGAAGCTTCTACCCAGAGTTAAACTTTGTTGGTCTTAAAGCTGCCACTGGACTCAAAACTTTGTTCTGTTGCTTCAGACCAACACGGCTTCCTACCTGAATCCATTTAACTTCTTTTTTTTTTGTAAGAAAGTTTTTATTTTTCAAAACATTAAAATTAATACATTTGTTTTATACAAATCCTTTTTTCCATATTATATAACATTTTGTTCTATTTGTATAGTGTTGCTTTTATCTTGTATTGGTGGTTTCCCACCACATCTGAAGCATAACACATTTTCCACTTTATCCAAAATAGTAATATTTATCTCTATGTTTACATTTCTGGTAACGGTTATGTATCTTTAAAATACTTATATACCAATTCTTATTTTCTATATTCTTATATAATTCTAAAAAACAAGTTCATTATCTAATTATCCTTAGTACATTCATATACTCAATTTCTATTCCTTTATGCTATTATAACCATGTATAAATGTAGTTTTTCATGTCCCAATATTTTTCAACATATTCTTTCAAATCCTCCCAATCTTCTAAAAAAGTCTCTGAGTACAGATTATTCAACTTTCTAGTCCATTTATCCATTTCAGCCATATATAACAATTTTTTCAACCATTCCCACACTTCTGGTATTTTTTCGTTTTTCCAATTTTGTGCATACACCATTCTTGCTGTTGTAATCATATACCATATTATTGTCCTTTTCTTTACATTTATCTCTTCTAGTATAAGTCCAAGCAGTAACATTTCAGGCAACTTCTTAAATGTACATTTCAAAAATTTTTCCATTTCTGCATGTATTATAGACCAACAAGTCTTCGCTTTATCACAAGTCCACCACATATGATAGAAAGAACCTTCTTTCTTTTTACATTTCCAACATTTGTTAGACATATTTTGATTAATATTTGCAATTTTTTTTGGTGTCATATACCATCTGTACATCATTTTAAAACAGTTCTCTTTTAGATTATAACATGTAGAAATACTCATTGCATTTTTCCATAAAAATTCCCAAGATTCCATTTCAATGTCTTTGAATCCATTTAACTTCTGGCCAGTATTTGGATGGAAAGCCACCGAGGAAATCTAGGGTTGCTACGCAGAGGCAGGCAACGGCCAGCCACTATCTTGCCTTGAAAAGCTCATGGGGGCACCGTAAGTCAGCTGTAACTTGTTGGTAAAAAGGGGAGCCATGGAGGGTCCATTTCCATTGGTCAGCCTCCAAGAGACGGGCAGACCCAGCAGGAGGCTAACATGACCAGGTCTTCAGAGCATGGATGGAGACATCTGGTGTCCCCACCACTTTTGAAAAGTTCTTGCATAGGGTTGCCAGGTGCCCTCTGGCGGGGTATGGAGGGTAGGATTGCCAGACTGAGACTGAGAAACTCCTGGAGATTTGGGGGATGGAGCCAGGGGAGGACAGGGACCTCAGTGGGGCATAATGCCATAGAGTCCACCCTCCAAAGCATCCATTTTCTCCAGGGGAACTGATCTCTGTAGTCTGGAGATGAGCTGTAATTTCATGGGATCCCCAGCAATGCTCCCTCTAAGCTGTGGAGTCCTTTGAGCAAAAATTCTACTTTGTGAGCTCCTGGCATTAAAGTTGTGAGCGAGCGATTTGGCTACTGCATAAATTAGTTTGCTCTGGAGCCATCCTTCCTGAGCGAAGGCAAAAATCTGTGAGCTGGAAGCTAAAAAAACTGTGTGCAAACTCACACTAACTCAGCTTAGAGGGAACACTGATCCCCGGGTCTCACCTGGAGGCTGGCATCCCTGTTCTTGCAACATCCAACCTGTTCCGGTGAACGCTACAGCTTGTGCATAGTTTTGCACCCTTCTGGTATCCTAATAGAAAGTGTGCCATGGATCGTGTCTTTTGGCTTTAGATTTGACTTGTTCCCATGCAAGGCCAACCTCCCCCTGGGTTTGCCGAAATCTTTCACCTTGCCGTCTTGATAGCAGTGACTATCTGAAGTTTGCGTCCTCCTCCCGGAATCCGTGGCTGCTCTCCACTGCATAATTCGCATCCATGGGGTGCCCTCAAGAACTACAGAGACAGGTAACTTCTGCAGTTCTTTCAACATTTCAATTGATCCCCCCCCTCCCCTTCCCATGCTAGTTCTGCATCGCAGGTCGACTCAGAGGAGGACGTGGTGCCGATTCGTTCTCTGCACCTGGGGACTGAGATATTCATGACACGACAGCAGCTGCTCAGTATCTACATATCTAAGATCAAAATCGGGCCTTCTTTACTCCATGTGGCTGGGGATAAATGTGCCGGCTAGGAAGCTTTTGGAGAGGAACCCAACAGCTTTATGAATACAAAACAGACAGAAGAGCCAGCCTCGCGGTAAGGTTATATGAAGGGGACAGAATAATAAAATACAGCTTAATTTTTGATACATTGGATCTACAATTTTGGTGCTTTCCCGCCCACCTGGTGGGTCATGACCCACACTGGGTGAGTCCGATCGGCCACATCACCAGCATTTCCCTCCTTTTAAGGAACGTGCTGAAGAGAAAGAGAAGAAATAAGGTGAAAGGAAAAGACGGCAAGCAAGAGAAGGAAGGTGCTCATGTTTGGTTGAATGAAGGCCACGGGGGAACATAGATGTGCCTCTTTAAAACATTTTCTCAGACCTCCTCCCACCATGGCTGTGCATGTATACAGGCCAGACAGGCTGCTAAGTGTGGAAGTGTTGAGTTTTCTGTTGTGTGGAAAACAATTTTATTTGTTCAAAACATTTCGGTGCTGCCTTGCAAGCTTGACCTGCATAGCCCCGGCTAGCCCGATCTCATCAGATCTCGGAAGCTAAGCAGGGTCGGCTCTGGTCAGGATTTGAATGGAGACCTCCAAGGAATACCAGGGCTGTGATGTGGAGGCAGACAATGGCAAACCACCTCTGAATGTCACTTGCCTGGATAACCCAGGCTTGCCCAATCTCGTCAGATCTCAGAAGTTAAGCAGGGTCGGCCCTGGTTACTGCTTGGATGGGAGATGACCAGGGAAGCCCAGGGTTGCTATGCAGAGGCAGGCAATGGAAAACGACTTCTGAATGTCTCTTGCCTGGATAACCTAGGCTAGCCTGATCTTGTCAGATTTTGGAAGTGAAGCAGGGTTGTCCCTGGCTAGAAGAAAAAGAAGAAGAGATTGGATTTATACCCCACCCTCCACTCCCCAAGGGAGTCTCAGAGTGGCTTACAAACTCCTTTCCCCTCCCCTCCCTACAACAGACACCCTGTGAGGTAGGTGGGGCTGAGAGAGCTCTTTCCCAAGCTGTCCTTGAGAGAACAGCTGGTACAGAGCTACGGCTTGCCCAAGGTCATCCAGCAGGTGCAAGTGGAGGAGTGGGGAATCAAACCCGGTTCTCCCAAATTAGAGTCCGCGCACTTAACCACTACACCAAACTGGCTCTCAAACTGGCTAGTATTTGGATGGGGGACCACCAAGGAATACCAAGGTCATGACATAGAGGCAGGCAATGGCCGACCTCCTCGGAAGGTCTCTTGCCCTGAAAACTCTATGGGGTCCCTATAAGTCAGCTGTGACTTGAGGGCACTTTCCACCACCATGCTGCCATGCCACCCAGTTCAAAGCCCCCAGGACAGAGAGCGTTAAAACATTTCAGACAAATGTTAAGAACACAAATACAGAGAAGATAATGAAAACAACGCAATAAAGCATGAGCACATAAAAAAAGATATAAAGACACAAATACACAAACGTGTTGGAGGCTAATAAATGAGGGAACACCAGATGAAAATAAATCTTCCCTAGGAATGGGCACAAACTGGGAAAATGTGGCTTGGTTTGGTTTGTTTGGCTGAGAGAGCCAGTTTGGTGTACTGGTTAAGAGTGGTAGACTTTAATCTGGGAGAACTGGGTTTGATTCTCCACTCCTCCGCATGCAGCTGTTGGGTAACCATTATCTCAGAGCTTTCTCAGCCCCACTTACCTCACAGGGTGTCTGTTGTGAGGAGGGGAAGGGATGGAGATTGTAAGTCTCTCTAAGACTCTGAGTGAAGGGTGGGGCATAAATCCAATCTCCTCCTCCTCCTCTCTTCCTCCTCCTCCTTCTTTTCTTCTTCATCTGAGTACCCAGCCGGTTCACAAACCACAGACCATCAAGAACTTCTAGCCACCAAATGAAATTGTTTGGTTTGTGATGCGATAGAATGCCCCCCCCCCCGGCATGCTAGAGTCAACAACTCACAAGGGATCTCTGGCTGACTCTCCTTTACCTGCCGTCCAAGTCGGTGAGGATTGGATTTATGGGGTCTGAGTTACTGACCCCCAAAGAAGGTGCTCCCAGGAAATGACCGGCGCAGGTTCAGGGGTGTATAGAACGGATCCTGTGCAAGCTAGAGACACCAAACTTGCAGGGGACCTCCCCCAGATGCTCCTCTATATGCCCTCCAAGTTCTGTTTCCCTGTTGTTTTGAAGTTTGGTAAACATTTAGATTGAGTGGAGACAGTCTGTCTGGAAGTGTATCCATACACGAACTGCCACGAATCGCCACAAACTTCAGTTCACAAACCATGAACCTGCAAAACTCGTCACGAACTTAAGTTTGTGAGCCAGTTCATGCCCATCCCTAGTCTTTCCTGCTGGTGGAAGGCAATGATAAAGGTAGATGTATGCATCTCCATGGGGCAAGTGTTTCAGAGTTCGGCACCGCAGAGTTCGGCACCTGTCTCAGGTCGCCACCTGTCTAGCCTCACATGATGGGGTCACCTGAAGGAGGACCTCCAAAAATGACCAGAGTGGTCAGGTAGCTTGTGCAAAGTATACAGATTTACAACTATGCAGGAAGGCTGACTTGCAATCTCATTTCAACCACCTTGCACTTCAAAACGTCCTTTCAATCCAAGCGGGTCTCATGGTGTAGATTGGTTTTGGTTGGTTCAGATAGACATGCACACTGAGGTAATTTCATTGGTTTTAGTTGGTTCAGATAGACATGCACACTGAGGTAATTTCATTGGTTTTAGTTGGTTCAGATAGACATGCCCACTGAGGTAATTTCATTGGTTTTAGTTGGTTCAGATAGACATGCCCACTGAGGTAGTTTCATTGGTTTTAGTTGGTTCAGATAGACATGCCCACTGAGGTAATTTCATTGGTTTTAGTTGGACATGCCCACTGAGGTAATTTCATTGGTTTTGGTTGGTTCAGATAGACATGCACACTGAGGTAATTTCAGCACCATGGACAGGAGAGTAAATGCTCTCCTTCTGGGCCCTGAAACACCCTCCTCCACAGAAATTGCAGACTTCTCCAAATATATTCATACATCTTCTTTCTAAGTAGCATTATTTTGACACCTACCTCCTTTTTTGCCCTGACCTGGATGGCCCAGGCTAACTCGATCTCATCAGATCTTGGAAGCTGAACAATGTCTGCAATGGTTAGTATGTAACAACATAAGAACATAAGAGAAGCTAATGTTGGATCAGGCCAATGGCCCATCCAGTCCAACACAGTGGCCAAAACCCAGGTACCATCAGGAGGTCCACCAGTGGAACCAGGACACTAGAAGCCCACCCACTGTTGTCCAAGAATACAGAGCATCACTTGCCCCAGACCGAGAGATCCTATCTATACCTCGTGGCTAATAGCCGCTGGTGGACCTCTGCTCTATATGTTTATCTAACTCCCTCTTGAAGTCATCCATGCTTGTAGCCGCCACCACCTCCTGTGGCAGTGAATTCCATGTGTTACTCACTCTTTGGGTGAAGAAGTACTTCCTTTTATCTGTTCTAACCCAACTGCTCAGCAATTTCATGGAGTGCCCACAAGTTCTTGTACTGTGAGAAGGGGAGAAAAGGACTTCTTTCTCTACCTGCTCTGTCCCATGCATAACCTTGTAAACTTGGATGGGAGACCACCAAGGGAGTCCTGAGTTGCTGCACAGAGACAGGCAATGGCAAACCACCGCTGTTAGCTTCTTGTCTTGAAAAACCTATGGGGCCGCTGTAAGTCAGCTTTGACTTGATGGCACTTTCCATCACCACTCTTTTTTGATGGGGTACGGGCTGTATTTGCCTAGCAACTGGAGTATACACTTACTAATCAGTTCCCAATCTATCCTAGAATCACAATCTGCTTATCCATCCATTTATTTAAAATTTGTGTGTGTGTCCCTCTCTTCCAGCCTATATCTGAAGATACTTACAACACAGAAAGAAGTGGGGGACACCACTCATAATGAGATCAATTTAAACAGACCCCGCAAAGAATAAGTTGTGATGGTCTTGGGAGAGATGGATTGGAATAAATCGATGTTATTCAACTGGCTTCCATGCGATATTTCCCTTACCGCAAAGAATAAGTTGTGATAGCCTTGGGAAAGATGAAGATCTTGTCATATTGAGCATTTAGCATTTCTTTTATGGGCTATATTTGTATATCTAGATTTGTTATTTTATGTTTGGTATATGAATTTTGTAATTTATTGGGATGACTAAATTTTTTAAAAATCAATTTAAACAGACATTAAAAGAAAAAAGCAATAGATATATATTATCCAGCTAGTCAGAAAATCAGAGAGAGAATCTAAAGACCTGACAAAAAAAGAAATATCTTTTAATCCAACCAGAATGTAATAAACGAGGAACATCTTTTCGTTCTACAGCCCTGGGGCCATGGTTGTAAAGGCCCTGCTGCTCGGAACAGATGTTTACAGCTGAGGTTTACTTCAAGCTTGTTCCTTGCCACCTCCATAAATTGCCAGCTGGGAGGTAAAAGAGCCCCCAAAAGTTTAACAGCATTTTAGAGAGGGGGATGGGTACATTTTGAAGAAAGCAGATGTTCGGGGCTTAGAAGGTAGCCTCACATCTAAGGGAAGAAAGCTGCTTCTCCCCCCCCCCCCCAACGAAGCATCACAGTATTTATTATGCATTCAGGCTTCTCCATCTGCTTCTCTTTAAATAAATAATGGATTGGATCCAAACTGAATCTTCTACTAATGGAAGGGGGGGACAATTTCTGCCAACATCCCCTCCCTTCGTGCCATTTTTGAGGGCCCCCTATTCCACAGGAGAAGCACTTTAGAAAGATCAGTGGATGTCAAGGAGACAAACAAGTTCTGTTCTGCTGATGGCAGGGCCTTCTCTTAGGGAAAATCTAGCCTAGCTCCAACCCACTGTCATTTCTTTGCATTCTTCCTCTGAACCATTCTTCCTTCCATGCATGTAGTTGACCACCCTGAACATTTCATTGGAAGAGTGCATGAAAATCTTCTTAAGAAAAGAATAAAATGAGCAACATGCCTTGGGGCTGATTCCCAAGCTTCATCCCGTATGACCCAAGGCCCTGCTTCTGCAGAGAACAGAAACTGCACTGAATGTGAATGATGCTATGGGCAAACTGGGACAGACACTTTGAATGCCAGCTTTGGCCTCTGGTAGTTGATATATGAGGCATCAGAGTTCCGAGGACTGTACCACTTCAGGACTGTACCACTTCTGGATCATATTTTTACGATCTCCCCTGCATTAAAAACAAAACTTCCTGCAGGCAAAAAAATTACAACTGCAAGAGCTAAGACTTTCCCTCCTGATGTGTCTATTTTTTGTGCGCATGAAGGGTTGGTCTGTTGGTTTTAATGGAGGCGCCCAGTGTTTCCTCTAAGCTGAGTTAGTGTGAACTAGCTCACAGTTTTTTTAGCCTACGGACCACAGGTTTTTGTCTAAGCTCAGGAAGGATGGCTCCAGAGCAAACTAATTTATGCAGCAGCCAAAATAGCTCGCTCACAACTTTAATGCCAGTAGCTCACAAAGCAGAATTTTTGCTCACAAGACTCCACAGCTTAGTGGGAACACTGCCTGCAATCTGAAGTGGTACAGTCCTCGGTACCATAGGGTAGCCAAGTCCAGCCTGGGAAATTCCTTGGTATTTGGGGGTGGAGCCTGGGGACAGCAGATTTTGGAGAGGGGAGGGAACTCAGCGATCCCAAAAGACTGCCATCTGAAGCTGCCATTTCCTCCAGGGGAAATGATCTCTCTAGCCTGGAGACCAGTCGGGATTTTGGGAGAACTTCAGGCCCCACCTGGAGGGTGGCAACCCTAGGATTCTATTGCCTCATTCTATTGCATCGATGCTGCAGGCTCCAAACAGGCAGGGAAAGAAAACTATAAACTGCATTTGGAGGTCCATCTATTTCAAACGGCTTAGTACCAAAGAACCTGCCCAGGAAATGAATGATGTTTCAGATTCTTTTCATATTTCTGAAAGGACTTTTTTTTTCAAGTGTGGAAAGTGTAATAATAAAGGGCGGGGGGACCC
This sequence comes from Lepidodactylus listeri, assembly GCA_029233225.1. Taxonomy (NCBI): domain Eukaryota; kingdom Metazoa; phylum Chordata; class Lepidosauria; order Squamata; family Gekkonidae; genus Lepidodactylus; species Lepidodactylus listeri. Next base: position 50,823,016 of record JARCFY010000017.1, read on the forward strand.
ACCAACCACCCTGCCGAACAGTTTCCTGCTTTGTATAATCCGACACAATGGAATCGTCCGGAAGAGCGATTATAGAAATGGAAGAGGACATGCAAGAAAAGAAGCCACTCAATAGAATCCTGACGATACAAAAGAGAGCCTTTCTTGAAAAGATTCAGAATGCTTTTTAAAAAAAAAATAAAATCAAAACTCATCTATAAAATAGCATTGCAAAAATAGTGCGGGCGGACGACCCTGACAGTAGTTAATCTTACAACTCAGTCAACTTCAGGGAAAGCTGTTTCCCTCTCCAAAAAAAGAAGAAAGAGTTGATATATTGAGTTTGAAGGTTTTTTTCTTCCTAACAGCAGTGTTTCCCTGCAGATTTTTTCCTCCCTTGATAAATAGTCTTATTGTACAAAATTGCTTCCCCATCATTTTCCAATTTTATACTCCTTTGTTAGCCACCAAACTATGTTCCGCCTCTTCTCTACACTCCGTTCCTTCCCATGGCTGTCAGAGAGTCTCATTCAGCAAGGGGCACAGCTTTCCCCTAAACAGTTTCTATATATCTTATGACCAGAGCCATCCTTCCAGACTATATCAAGAAATCAGTCATTTTTTTTTGACTACACAAAGACAGCATTGCTCATGAGCCACAACCTTCTTGCAAAGGGTGTTATCCTTGAGAGCCAGTTTGGAGTAGTGGTTAAGTGTGCGGACTCTGATCTGGGAGAACTGGGTTTGATTCCCCACTCCTCCACTTGCACCTGCTGGATGACCTTGGGGAAGACATAGCTCTGTACCAGCTGTTCCCTCAAGGACAGTTGTCTCAGAGCTCTCTCAGCCCCACCTACCTCACAGGGTGCCTGTTGTGGGGAAGGGAAGGGAAAGGAGTTTGTAAACCGCTCTGAGACTCCCTTGGGGAGTGAAGGGCGGGATATAAATCCAATCTCTTCTTCTTCTTCTTCTGGGGCGCATTGGCCACTAAGGCAACTGGTGGGATGATGATGATGATGAAGAAGAACAGGAGAAGGAGGAGGAGGAGGAGACTGGATTTATACGCTCCCCTACACTACCCGAAGGAGTCTCAGAGTGGCTTTCAATCTCCTTTCCTTTCCCCTCCCCAGAACAGACACCCTGTGAGACAGGTGGGGCTGAGAGAGCTCTGAGTGAACTGCTTGTGAGAGAACAGCTCTGAAAGAACTTGTGACTGACTCAAGGTCACACCAGCAGCTGTGGATCAAACCTGGTCCTCCCAGATTAGAGTCCATGCTCTTAACCACTACACTGAACTGACTCTCTGCTGGATGCTACTGGATTCAAATCTACTGGTATCTGAGAAGTCCATGGACAGGAACAGCAAGGCTACCATATGAAACCATGAAACTGACCTATACTGAATCAGACTATTGGTTCACCAAAGTCCATTTTGTCTACTCAGACTGGCAGTGGCTCTCCACAGTCTCAGGCAGAGGTCTTTCACATCATCTGCTGCCAGCTCTTTTACCTGGGGACGTTGGGGATTGAAACGGGGACCTTCTGGATGCCAAGCAGATGCTCTACCAGTGAGCCACAGCCCCTCCTGGAGAAAGCCAGAATAATCTAGTTCTACTTGCCACTTATGTATTATTTATTAACTATTTAGCTTGGCCAATCATAGAAGCTTTGGGTGGGTCACAAGACAGGCCACAACGTGTGTGTGTGTGCGTGTGTGAGGCTTCTGAGTCGAATCACATAAGCCAGGCCTTTGATAAAAGCAAAAGTCCTTTTTATTCATAATGATGGTTCAGGTACTCAATGTTTGTTAGAGATACTTGGTTACAGACAACAGGGATTAATATACCCCAAGCAGAAAGGTAAGAGCAGGCAAAGGGCCAATCAGAACAAATACAAAAAAGTGTGAAAACACCCCCAACCGTTGGTTCTCACAGAAAAGGCGCAAAAGCACTAAAAATTCCCCCCATGCCCCTTAGTGACCTCTACTTGCAATTCACAGGCCAGGCACCTGGCTAGAAACAGTTCCACAGTTCTACAAGGTTACAAAAGCAAGATAAAACATTTGAGACTCGAGAGAGAAGAGGGAGGAGGCGAGGGAAGATAGCCAGACTGTTTATGTGACGCGGTGGAATGCGGCAAGCCATCCTCCCGGGGAAGAAAAAGACACATTAAGCAGAACAGGCAATAAACCTCAAGGCTGGCTGTAAATTACTGATAGAGACCCCGGCCTGAACTAATGGCAGAGAATCTGACAGCGTGTGCATGCCTAGAAGTCAGGGTTAACTTCTGACGACCCCTAGCAGGGCTTGGGCATTTCCAAGAGGTGGCTTACTATTGCCTGCCTCTGTGTCACAGCCCTGGTATTCCTTGGAGGCCTCCCTTTCAAGTACTTGCCAGGGTCGGCCCTGCTTAGCTTCCGAGGTCTGACGAGATCGGGCTTGCCTGGGGTATTCAGGTCAGGGTAAGACCACAACCTTTTTGTGGGGCATCCAGCAGCTGATACTGAAGGAGATGGCAGCTGCCTGCATTACTAGTTCACTCTTTTATTTTCCATTTGTATTTGATACACCCAGAAATTCTGATGCAGGGGAATGCTTTTTGAAATAGCTGTCCAGCACCTCTCCATTTAGAATCTGAAAATTAAAAAGTGACAGCTTTTCAAGGAACAGAGTTCTGTCATCAAACGTGCACCCTTTCAAAAACATGCAAAATGACTTTGTCTATAAAAGACACTTTTTTTTGCAAAAAAACTAATTGACTTGCATACCGTTAGCATAATTATACACAAATGGAACAGAAACCTGATAAGCCTCTAAGAGAGCATCTCTCCATTAGACAATTGGGGGGGGGGGGACAGAAACGTCAATTCTAATAAAAAGATGATACATAATGGAATTGCCTGTCAATTTTAATGATAATTATAATTTGGAGCAGGTTGTGCTTTGATGCCTGCTTTTGAATATGCAACACAATAAAAGTTATCTTGTGTTCTGCTTTCCGGGGGGGGGGGGGGAGGAATAGTACATCCAGATGGCATCTCAGTTATCTTAAGTTCTTTTTTTCCTATAGGCTGCACAGCAGGTTAAAAATGTATTTTGGCTTTGCAATTGGTTTTGTATAATGAAGTAGCCATCTGATGGTACTGCTGGATGTACGTTTCTGAAAATTAGCATGCTGTCTTCTAAACGAACCATGGATGATCATCACCTCTATTCCCCAGAGAGGGTTCCCAAAAGTATCAGATCAGCCACAGTTGTCCATTGGAATGGGTGCAGTGTAATGTATGACACGGTGGCGGCACTGGTCCTTTGTTTCCCTCCATCCCCACTGTAATTATCCACCCCTCTGTTCCCCATTCTGGTCCTGGTTCCTCCTTTCTTGACTCGATTCTCTATTTTCCCTGAACTGTGGCCATGGTCTTTTCTTGTGTGTGAGTAGATGGGATTTCCATAGACTTCTACTGAGGTTCTTTTCTATGGCTGCTCCTCTGACTCATGTGTGCAGGATGACTGCCTATGTTAAGAACATAAGATTATAAGAGAAGCCATGTTGGATCAGTCTGTGGAGGAACAGCTCTGCAGGCCCTGTTCTACCCTGCCCGCCAAGGTTTTCTCAACATTTGGAGAGGTTTTTTCCCTCTCTCTGGTAACTCGCCGCCACCACCTGTCCTCTGTAGGAATTGCCCACTGGGAGGGTCAGAATTTCCAGCTCTCCTTCCAAGTTCTGAGGCCTTGCCTATGTGTCTCCCACTGCCGAGCACCTGGTTACCAGAGGGACTGCTTGCTGCCTTGTGCACCCCTGGAGGATTAGCCACTTGCCGTTTTCCTGCCTTCCCCCTGGTGCTCCTTTTAAAATAGCATGCCTGAGATGGTAGAGGTCTGTGTGGTACAGAGAACCACTACCAGCACTCAAAGTTATATAGTATTTATTTAAAAGAAAAATGTTCACAAGCATACTTTTAGCACAGCACCAGACTGAACAAGGGATTCAAAAGAAAAGGGTAAAATGCAATTCCTCTGTCCCTCTCATTATACATGCCCTATCAGATGTTAAAATATAAAACAGGCTCCTTAGCTTAGGAAGTGACAGATCTCTACAGAGTTGCCATTACCTTGCATCTTCCTTCAGCTGTCCAGGTCAGCACATGGCAATGGTGTCCTCCTCCAGACCTCTGCTCTGATGGACTCAGCACCAAAGAGACCTCCGTCATTGCTTCCAGGAGTTTTATCTTCTTTCTTTTCCCCACCCACTAACCAGGTTAGGCTGGGTCAAAGAAGCTTTTCCTGACATCTCCAGAAATTTCTTCCTGGAGCCCTTCTAGTCTTAATTCCTCCAAATCTCTGTTCCCTGATGGAGAGGGGGAGACTTGGACCCTCCTATTGTCCCTTGCTAAACCTATTAGCATTTCTTAAGAGATGGCTGAGGTGAGGCTGGAAAGCCATTGAACTGACTTCCCCCTTTCTGCCTGTTTTCTGCCCAGATAGCAAAAAACTTTTAAAACCTCCTGGTAAAGGTTTTACTCAGGTCAGACCTCTACCCCCAAAAATGTATTTCTTCACAAGGCCAATGGACTATCCAGTACAACACTCCATGTCACACAGTGGCCCAAACTAGGGATGCCAGCCTCCAAGTGGGACCTGGGGGATCTCCTCCTCCTCCTTCTTGACCAACAAGACTTTTAGGGTATAAGCCTCCAAGAGTCAAAGCTCCCTTCTTCAGATACCTTCATCTAGGGCTGCCAGGTCCCCCTAGCCACTGGTGGGGGATGGGGCAGGGTTACCAGATCCAGGTTGGGAAACTCATGGAAATTTGGGGGGGGGGGAGCCTGAGGAACATAGGGACCTCAGTAGGGTTCAATGCCATAGAGTCCAGCCTCTAAAGCATCCATTTTCTCCAGGTGAACTCATCTCTGTAGCCTGAAGATGACCCCCAGGTACCACCTGACCACTGGCATTCTTACCTTCATCAGATACCTCAGGTACTGATGTAAGTCCACCCTTGCTTCAAAGAAGAAGAAGGAGAAGAAGACGAGATTGGATTTATACCCCGCCCTTCACTTGTAGTCTCAGAGCGGCTTACAAACTCCTTTTACCCTGCCCTTCCAGCAAAGCCAGCTCAGGACAGGTTACAACAATATAAAATACAGCAAACAATACTGTATACAGTATAAAATATTGCAATACAAAATTTTAAACCATAAATATCACATATAAAGTGCTGGCATTAGTTCCTCAGTACAGTCAACTACTTAATGCCCGTCAGATGGACACGGTACTCGATTTGGGCTATAATTTGACATAGGAGGGTGGGCATAAACTGGGGAGGGCATAAGTGGGGGGGGGACCCAGAGAGGTCGGGCTCATTTGTCATGATTGTCAGAGGTCAGTGGTGACAGTGACAGCAGTGGTAGTCGTGGTGGTAACGGTGGTGACTCCAAAGGCCTGGTGGAAGAGCTCCATTTTACAGGCCCTGCAGAACTGTAACAGGTCCGCAGGGCCCTGATCTCCTCTGGGAGCTCATTCCACCAGAATGGAGCCGCCACCGAAAAGGCCCTGGTCCTCATTATTACCAGCCTGGCCTCCTTGCTGTTCAGGAGGACCAGCCAGTTCTGGGTCCCCAATCTCAGCGCTCTCTGGGGAACATATGGGGAAAAGCGGTCCCTCAAGTTACCTTTCCCATGTGAAAAACAAATTCGATGCAGAAAGAGCTCGGGCCTAAGAGGCACCTCCATGTTGTTATTTTCACATGTTTGAACTTCAGAAATCTGACAGAACTTTCTGGAGTGTGGTTCCTCTTTCTAGTTGCATGTAAACTGAAGGTCCCAAGTTCAGTCCCAAGTCCATGCCGGAGGTCCCAGGTTCAGTCCCGAGCCTCTCGAAAGAGGCAGGTAGTAGGTGATGTGAAAGACCACTCTACCTGGCACCCTGGAGAGCCACCACCAGTCATAGTAGACAACACCAACCTCAATGCACCAATGGTCCAACTCACTGTAAGGCAGGTTTGTGTGCCTGTGTTCCAGAGGGGCCCTGTGACTCTGGAGCCCTCCCAGCTAACGAGTCCTATTTGCAGACTATAAATCATTTCCTTCTTTACGACCCTTTTTGTCATTGTCATTATTGTTTCCCCAGCTGGAGCTGTCTGGAGGGCTTGTAGATTCTTCTCTGAAATACTATCAAAACTTCATTAGTTCCCCCTCTCTCTCAGCAAAGGAATTCTTAATCCTGTTATTAATTCCAAGCTCTTACCCTGAGGGGGAAGGAGGAAGCATGGCCCTCTGTCACCCCTCAGCTTTGTTTCCAGTTCTAAACCCTCTGTCTCCAGAAGGGCAAATCTACATGTACAAATGGGATCCCAATCCTTTCCAGTGACCAAAGTACTGTTGGGATAAGAGGGTGGCTTTGTCCCTCAGGCAGTGACTGACAAGGCGAGAGAGGAAGGTTCCAAGTGGGACTCAGTACAGAAAAACACGGGTATTCAATGAGATAATGCACAAGATTAGATGAGGTATGAAGACATCTTCATCCGATCTTGTCAGATCTTGGAAGCTTAGCTGGGTCAGCCTTGGTTAGTATCTGGATGGGAGACCACCAAGGAAGTCCAGGGTCACTATGCAGAGGCAGGCAATGGCAAGCCACCAGCATCCCCTCTCTTGAAAACTCCACGAGGCCACCATAAGTAGGCTGTGAACAGGGTTCCCTCTAAGCTGAGTTAGTGTAAGGTAGCTCACAGTTTCTTAGTCTCCGCCTCACACAGTGTTGCCTTAGCCCAGGAAGGAGGGCTCCAGAGTAAACTAATTGATGCAGTAGCCAAATTGCTCACTCACAACTTTAATGCCAGTAGCTCACAAAGTAGAATTTTCGCTCACAAGACTCCACAGCTCAGGGGGAACATTGACTTGACAGCACTTTCCACCATTGTGAAGACGTAGAATCACAGAATCATAGAATGTTAGAGCTGGAAGGGACCTTGCAGGTCATCTAGTCCAACCCCCTGCACTCTGCAGGAGCATAGCCGAAGGATAGCCCTACAACATACCCGAAAGATGGTTGTCCAGCCTCCGCTTGAAAACGTCCAGTGAAGGAGCATCCACCACCTCCCGAGGCAGTCCGTTCCACTGCTCAACAGCTCTTACAGTTAGGAAGTTCCTCCTGATATTTATCTGAGATAACTCCCTTGTAATTTCCACCGATTATATGCAGTCTTGCAATCCAGAGCAAGAGAGAATTGATCTGCTCCATCTTCTACATGACAGCCCTTCAGATATTTGAAGACTGCAATCATGTCCCCAGGCTAAACATGGCGGAAATTATTTGTATCAGCCCTCATCAAACAGTACCTTTGCAGAACGGTACCTGTTCATGGAAGATGGCATTAATAGTAACCCAGGAAGGCACCCAAATGTGACAAGCTGTTTGAAATCAAAGACATGGAGAAGGGGGACTACTCATAAGCAAGGAAAATCAGGAAAAGGCGCACTGCTGGGGAGTATTTGAAAAAAAAAGGGCATCGGTGATTCCTAGAGCTACCTGGAAGTGGCAAAGAATAGCTCTAGGAATCTCTGGAAAGTCTCTGCTAAAACCGGAAGTTCTTACCAGGGGCTTGGCAGACCTATATCAAGGTGCTGAGAAGGAAGGCCAAGTCGGGGAGGAGAAAGACAAAACAGGGTTCCCATGTCTTTTTCTTCTACCTGAGATTATAGATAATCCTTGTGGGAAGCAGCAAATGAGACAAGGTGCTGTCAGGTCCTCCTACTCCTTTGTTCCACACAGCAAACTAATTGATGCTGTAGCCAAATCGCTCGCTCACAACTTTAATGCCAGTAGCTCAGAAAGTAGAATTTTTGCTCACAGGACTCCACAGTTTAGAGGGAACATTGTTGGTAATCATAGAGATTTTAGCCAAATGCTCAAAGTGTCCCCAGCACAACATGCCCAATATGATGACATCACCTCTGGGGGACATCATTGTGCCGTGCATGTCAGGTGCGGTGGGGCTCTTCAGGGGTGGGGCTCCCCCTGCTGGCCAACTGGTTGGTGGTGGATTGGGACCCCCAAAATCAGGAGAAAACCCACCCCCATTGGTGGGATGGCACCGTACTGCAGGCCCAACAAATTTGGGGACCCCTGCATAAGGGTCACTCAGGCTGTGATCATACACACAATTAGGCCCGACAGAGGCACGAATGTCGAGTGAATTTAAAGGGAGCAATCAGACAACAACATCTGGGAAGTACCCTGCAGCCATCGGCAACCTGTTTTGCTCTGCCACAGAAGTGGAGTTGAAAGATATCAGTGAAAAAACGGTTGCAAACGGGTTGCTATGGGCCACAGATGGACTTTCCTGTGTCTGATGGCTCCACCATGCTCTCATGGCATCGGGATGGTCTGATCAGGCCATCCCGACTCCATGCCATTGTTCCCCCACTTCTCAGTATGTGCATAATCGCACACTCCATAGAGAGCCCTCAGTGTGGAGGTGCAATTCATCGATCCCTCATTTAAGCACATGGGGAAAAAAATGGGACAACCCCCCTGATTCACCCACAGTTGTGTCTGATCACACACGGACGGACTGTGCCTGCATCTTCAAAGGGAGGTGTGATCATGCAACTGCAGGTCAAATTCCACTGGAGGAAATAGCCTCACTTCCCCCCTGGTTTTTCTGGCGTCTGTGACCACATCCTCAATTACTTTCATGGATGAATGCAGATTTATACCTAATCCTCCACAGACAGATCCAGTCATTCTAAACACTGTACCCTACAGGCTGCTGGTCAACTGTGCACAGCTTGTTACCCATCAAGGTGTACTCTGCTCACCATTGGCTCGATAAACAGGTTCTGATGCTTGAATAGGCCTGAATAAACAGCAGTGTTGTGCAATACCTGGTACAGTACTGAGCAGGACATAGCCCCTGAGCTCCATTTGAGTCAGTGGGACACAAACTGTACTGGACTCATACGTCAAAATAATCTGACATTGCTTCTTCCTTTGAAAGAAAATGATCCAACACAGAAGGGCATCATGGTTTTTCCATCTCCCCTCCTGGACTTTGCAGCCTCAAGCCTGACAAACATCGAAATGCCATATGAGAGTTCTTCTTTCCAAACATCTAACCGATGAAGAACAGGGGTGGGATCACGCATCAGTTCATAGCGTCTCCTATAGGACTCAGATCCCAGTTAATAATTCAAGAAGCAAGTTGCCTCTTCATCCTTGAAGAATTTGAAGTACGGCAGCCTTATGAGAACTCGTTATGGTCTCGTGGATAATGAGAACCCATCCATGTGTTCAGATTGTGGACCACCCGGTCATGGACAAATGCGCAAGCCGATGCATGCCTCTGCTTGCCATCCCAAGCTGCAATTAGCGGTGCCACAACTCTTACAAAAGCATGCTTGAAAACTGCCTTTGTTTTTGCTACGGTCGAGCACCCTGTGTGCTCACATGGATGATTTGTTTGCTATTTAAAGGCAGCAGTATTTCAGGAGTATTGACAACTGCACCGCTGGGGGCATTCATCATCTCTTAGGTAGACAGCTAGTCGTTGCTGCGTGCTCAAAACCCGCTGGATTGCTCAGGACAAAGGGAATTGCACTTTTCTCCTGTTCTGTTCAGGAGATCATGAATACCACCCGGCTCCCATAAACCACAGCAGGAGGTTATTCTGGGGAGGATTCAGAAGAGTAAATTGCAGGAAATACAAGTCATGAAGGCTAGTCTGATGTCTAAAGAGTCACCTCCCACATTAGAGTATGCTCTCCACCTTGGAAAGGTACAACGTTGCCAGGTGAGTCTGGCAAGCTGGCGGGGGACTTTCCAAGAGCCTCCAGGAAAGGGGAGGTAAGGGGATTGAACTCTAAAGGGAGTTCTGGATGTCACATTTAAAGGGACAGCATTCCTTTTAAATGCCTTTCCTCCATTGGAAATAATGGAGGACGGGGGCACCTTCTTTTGGGGCTCATAGAATTGTACCACTGGCCCAATCTTTTTGAAACTTGGGGTTTTTTTTAGGAGAGATGCCAGATGGTATGCTGAAAATCTGGTGTTTCTACCTCAAAAAACATCCCCCAGAGCCCCAGATACCCACAGATCAATTCTCCATTATCCCCTATGGGGACTGGTCTCCATAGGGTATAATGGAGCTCCCTCCACTTTCTGATAACCCTGAAGCAGGGGCGAGCCTTCAAATCAGGGGATCCCCTGCCCCCAGCATCCCCTTACATCCTCTGGCAATGAATTCCTCATTTTAATCACTTTCTATGTAAAGTCATATTCCTCTTCACTAACTGAGATCGCATCAGACAGTCTGCTGGTGGTGCCTGCCTGTATCAAATTGGTGGCTTTGATGGAGGAGAGACAGTGGCTCCAACAAGGTGGAGCCAGCTTCCAGCTGTCATGCACAAGACCCAGGGCCTTGGTGTTTTTGAGACGGCGTTGAAATCCCACCTCTTTGTGCATCTATGAGATGGCTGAAGTTTTGGTTCTGGAATAGCATTTTTATGGTAGTTCTACCTTTGATGTTTCATACACTGAGGGCAGTTTTTGAAAGCAGGTTGTAACTTCTGAGATAAATACATAGCAAGGGTCGTGTGCCCATGACTACAAGGCTTTGGGACCCAGTGGCATGGAATGGCTATTTCCATCACACCCTGCTCTGTAACTTCTAGAGGTCTCACTCACACATGAATGCCTATGAAGCTGCCTTCTACTGAATCAGACACTGGGTCCATCAAGGGAAGAAGAAGAAGAAGAAGAAAAAGATGAAGAAGAAGAGAGATTGGATTTATACCCCACCCTTCCCTACCCAAAGAGTCTCAGAGCCACTTGCAATCTCCTTTCCCTTCCGCTCCCCACAACAGACACCTTGTGAGGTAAGCAGGGCTGAGAGAGCTCTGAGAGAACTGCTCTTGAGAGAGCTCTGAGAGAACTTGTACCTGATGCAAGGTCACGCCAGCAGCTGCATGGGGAGAAGAGGGGAAATCAAACCTAGTTCTCCCAGATTAGAGTCTGCACTCCTAATTGTTACCCAAAACTGGCTCTAGTATTGTCTACTCTCCAAAGCCTCAAATAGTGGTCTGTCACATCACTTTTTAACTGGAGATATGGGGACTGAATGTGGAACCTTCTGTATGCCAAGCAAGTGCTCTACCACTGAACCATGGCCCCTTTCTTAAGCTGCTGTTCAGAACAACACCATTCCAGCAAAGAAATTCTTAAATTCTTACCTAAATATCAGGATATTTTAGATGCATTTTCCCTGCAAAGAAGTCTGTTTTGATAGCTGTCATTTGTTTGGGACTTTTTCTTCAGAGCTTGACTTTGAGGTCACTCACTATTGTATGTGAGCCTTGGCTTGGATTTTCTTGCTTCACCACTGGTTATTGCCCTGTACTGTAGTGTTTGAATACGTGGACAGTAAACCATCAAACAGGCTTAAGCTGCTGATGAAGAGCCAAACTGCTTGATGCAAAACCAGCTCTCCTTGGCCGGCAGTCAGAAACGGGAGCCAAACATTTGAGTGTTCGAGCATCCCTCAGTACAGAGTTTTCCAAATGCTATGCTTAAAGTACAACTTATGTGGGTTTTTTTCCTGAAAACGATTACCCTTGTCTTTGTTCAAAGGGCCAAGAGGATTACTAATTCACACTTTTAAAAAAGATAAGTTGTGTCTTCTTAACCTTGTACAACATGAAACGCCTAAATATTTGCAGTTAAAAGGAGAGCAGTGGGAGGGGGATTTAAAAAAAAACACATCTCAGAAGATATATTTTCAATATTTCCTAAAGGATAAATTCTGCGTTTGATCACTTTGTTTAAATGCCACAGCAGGTGGATGGAAGCTAATAAAATCAAAAGATTTTTTAAAAAAGGGATGAATACAGCTTCGCCTCCAGAGCTGATAGCTGAGGCTATTTTTTAATCTACAAAGATAACCCAGTTTCTGATATATTTAGCCCATGTATGTTAAACAAACAGTTGGGTTTTCTCTGAAGACAAACTAGGAGGCGATAGCATAGCAATGCATTCCAATACAGATACAATATGATGGACCTGATCCAGAGCTAAAAGTTATTTCCAGTTTTGTTGGCAATGCTGATGCTGTGAACTTAGGCAGATCATGAGAGGGAGGGCAGGAAGGGTTGCCTTGGTGCTTAGTTCTTGTGGCCCTTTCCTACATGCTCAGGGAAATGCTGATTGCCACTTTAGGGTCAGGAAGAAATTTTCCCCCAGGCCAGTTTGGCTGGAGATCCTGGAGGATTTTTTGTCATCTTCTGCATGTAGAACATCATTCACTGGGGGGTATGGAGGGTGAGGTATTTGTGACTTTCCTGCATTGTGCAGGGGGTTGGACTAGATGACCCTGGAAGTCCCTTCCAACTCTATGATTCTATGATCATCCAGCTTTTGGGGGGGGGGTTTAGAGAAGAAGAGAAGAGAAGAGATTAGATTTATATCCCGCCCTTCACTCACTTGGAGTCTCAGAGCGGCTAACAACCTCCTTTCCCTTCCCCTCCCCACAACAGACACCCTGTGAGGTGGGTGGGGCTGAGAGAGCTTTTCCCCAAGCTGTCCTTGAGAGAACAGCTGGTACAGAGCTATGGCTTGCTCAAGGTCATCCAGCCAGGTGCAAGTGGAGGAGTGGGGAATCAAACCCGGTTCTACCAGATTAGAGTTCGCACACTTAACCACTACACCAAACTGGCTCTCACCAAACTGGCTCTTTAGGGTGGTGGATACATGGATTAACTTCCTTCTTGACAAACAATTGTCATTCATGTCAATGCAAACCCATGCAGGAGAACTTCCCAGCAAACTGAGCTGTATGGATTAGAAGCCATACCACAAAATCCACACGCAAAAACCCAGTCTGATTTTATGCCTAGATATTTGCAGTCCCCCTCCACCCGAGTAAGGTAACTGTGACCTGTTATATATTTGGCAATGGACTTGTCTTCAGAAAAGAACCTCTTGGAAATGTGTACAAAAAGGAATAGAATTGAGGGGGGGGGAGATGGATTTTTCTATCCAGCGAACGGTTACCTCTTCTGCTAGGGCGCTAATGAAAAATGGCAGCAGGGCTTTGAAGGCTAGGTCCCATGGGGCCCCTTTTTATATTAAAGTACTAATTTTGTTCGCAGTTGAGCCAGTTTGTCACAGGGAGGGCACCGGAGTGCCTCGGCCTATAGAACAGTTAACTTTTAATAACCGTGTCTTGTAGACTCTGACAACGTGTATATTCAGGAGGGAAAGCATTATATTTGCCCATTCCATTTTCATTATAGAAGCAAAGTCCATTGAGATTTGACTTGCCTTTAAGTAATGTACTGTAGTATGGAAATCTAGACAAGCAGATTCCCCCCCACCCCTATTATAGGCAGACACAGTTACATTTGATCTGACAGGGTGGCTCACCGTACGTTGGAACTCATGAAACTGCCTTCACCTAACTCACACCACTGGAGAGCCAAGTTTGGTTTAGTGGTTAAGTGCGCGGACTCTAATCTGGGAGAACTGGGTTCGATTCCCCACTCCTCCACATACAGCTGCTGGCGTGACCGCAGGTCAGTTACAAGTTCCTTCAGAGCTGTTCTCTCATGAGCAGTTCTCAAAGGAGCTCTCTCAGCCCCACCTATCTCACAGGGTATCTGTTGTGGAGAGGGGAAGGGAAAGGAGATTGTAAGCCGTTCAGTGGTTCCGATCACACTCACAATTCGCCCCGACATAGGTGTGAATGCTGGGTGGATTAAAGGAGCATGATCAGACAACAACATCTGGGAAGTGCCCCGCAGCTATCAGCAACCCGTTTTGCTTCGCCGCAGAAGTGGAGTTAAAAGACACCTCGGAAAGTCTGATAGGAAATGGGTTGCTATGGGCCACAGATGGACTTTCCTGCATCTGATTGCTCCAGCGCACTCTCATGACATCAGGATGGTCTGATCAGGCCATCCTGACTCCGTTGTTTCCCCTCTTCTTAGTATGCGCATCATCGCACACTCCATAGGGAGCCCTCAGGGCTGAGGGACGAACAGTCGATCCCTCGTTTAAGTGCATTGGAAACAAATGGGGACAACCCCGCCCAACTCACCCGTGGTTGCATCTGATCATGCAGCGGCAGGCTGTGCCTGCAGCTTCAAAAGACTGTGTGATCGCGCAACTGCGGGTCAACTTCCACCAGAGAAAATAGCCTCTCTTCCCCCTTACTTTATCTCACGCATGTGACTGCAACCGGAGACTCCTTCAGGTAGTGAAGGGTGGAATATAAATCCAATATCCTCTTCCTCCTCCTCCTCCTCCTCTTCTTCTTTTTCTTCTTCTTCTCAAGGTCAGTATTGTCTACTCTTGATTGGCCACAGTTCTCCAGAGCTGGGGTCTTTCAGATCACCTGCACTCTGATAGTTTTAAAACAGGGATGCCAGGGATTGGACCTGGGATCTTCTGCATTCAATGAAGTGGTCTACATATAAGTCACAGCCCCACCCCAGACATTACACTCCCCTTCCCAATGATCTATTGAACGTTATTAAATATGAGAAATTGTATCGAGCCTCTTACAAGAAAATGGAGTTGGGAACCCTCCAAGCCCAACAAGCCAATTTTTTATTTCAGCTTTTTAAATCGCAAGATTTATTTGCCCACATCATTCGGTTGGCCAATCACACCATTAGTGGGCGACCTAATTCATTGCCTAATTGCCTCCCTGAGAGCATAGTAATCTATAATCAATATTGATCCCTCACTTATGGATTGCTTGTTTCATGGATTGCTTGTTATGGATTGCTTGTTTCATGACTCCCTCTTCACACCTCCTTGAATGTGATCGCTTTCTTTTCCGAGCGGGAGAGGATACTGAAGTGTCTATCTTTTGACTTACCAGTTGAGTATGGAGGAATAGGCAGGCAGATATTGTAGGAATTCAAAGAAATGTCATCTCCTCCAAAAGCAAGGCATCACACCCATGGAGTCCTCCGATCACCTGTAAAGACTCAGTTTTCATCAAAACTTTGTAGCTCCAACCTGACTGGGCATGGTGTGCCCAACACCTAGGGATCAACAGCCATCCCAAACCACCAATGTTCAATGAAGCAAGGGTAGTGCAATCTTGGGCTGTATCAACAGAGGCATAACATCCAAATCGCAAGGTGTCATAGTCCCGCTGTACACTGCATTGGTCAGGCTGCCCTTGGAGTATTGTGTGCAGTTCTGGAGGCCTCACTTCAAAAAGGATGTGGATAGAATGGAGCGGGTGCAGAGGAGAGCGATGAGGATGATCAGGGGCCTGGAGACCAAACCCAGTGAGGAAAGGCTGAGGGACTTGGGAATGTTTAGTCTGGATAAGAGGAGGTTGAGGGGGGACAGGGTGGATCTCTTTAAGTCTTTGAAGGGCTGTCACTTAGAGGAGGGCGGTGGCTGTTCCTGTTGACAGCAGAGGACAGGACTCACAACAATGGGTTTAAATGAAGGGCGGGAAGGTACCAGCTGGATATTAGGAAAAACTTTTTGACAGTCAGAGTTGTGCAACAGTGGAATCAGCTACCTAGGAAGGTGGTGAGCTCCCCCTCACTGGCAGTCTTTAAGCAGCAGCGGGACAGACACTTGTCAGGGATGCTCTAGGCTGATCTCACATTGAGCAGGGTGTTGGACTAGATGGCCTGTATGGCCTCTTCCAACTCAGTGATTCTAGGATTCTATCTTCTAGTCAGAAGTGCCCAGTATGGTTCAGTGGTTAGAGTCAGATTAGGATCAGTGGTTAGACTAGGATCAGGGAGAACCATGTTTAGATACCCCATTCTGCCATGGGAATCCTCTGGGAGACCTGGGGCCAGCCTTACCTATTTCACATAGCTGTTGCAAAGCGAAAAATGGGCCCAGGGAAGAATTATGGTGTAAGCTGCTTTGGGTCCCCATGGGGAGAAAAGTGGGATATAAATATTTGTTTTCTAAGACAGCCCCCCCCAAATTCTTCTCCATACTTGATGGCCAGAAGTACAGAACAGGTTGTTTCTAAAGCAGTCTTCATAAAATATAGCCAGAGGCTGTGGTCCCACATACCAGTTGAAGCAGAGGGGAAGTGAGGCTACTTCCTCCAGAGGAATTTGACACCTGGTTGCGAGATCACACATCCTTTTGAAGTTGTGGGCTCAGCCCGTCACTGTGTGATCAGATGCAACTGCAGGTGAGTCGGGGTTTTTTGCCATTTGTTTTCCTTGTGCATAAACAAGGAATCACACCTCTGCGCTGAGGGTCCCTATGGTGTATGTGATGATGCGCATACTGTGAAGGGGGGGGGGAATGGCACAGAGTCGGGATGGCATGATCAGACCATCCTGACAGCATGAGACTGTGTTTGAGTGATCAGACAGGGGAAAGTCCATCTGTGGCCCATTGGAATCCATTAGAGCCGGCTTTTCCCCGGTGTCTTTTCACTCTGTTTCCGTGGCGGAGCAGCACAGGTTGCCAACGACTGCAGGACGCTTCCCAGATGTTGCTATCTGATTGCTCCTTTTAGATTAGTCAGGCATTCACACCTATGTTGGATCTAAAGGCACATGTGATCACAGCCAGATTGTATCCAATTGTAGGGATCATCTACATCTACAGCACATATTTACAGTCTTTTTTAAAAAGTGTTCACACACAGCCTCATTTTAAGCAATATTAAAATTCCCCCTTTGCCGCCTTCCCTTCTCCTCTTATGAACAGGTGAAGTTACTTTATACTAGATCAGAGGCCAGTCGCACCTCCCAGACCAACAAGATTTTGCTGGTATCAGGCACCAAAGCTTTGACTCTCAAAAGCTCATTCCCTCCAAAAATCTCGTTGGTCTGGCTTTGAGTCTAGCTGTTCCATTGCAGATCAATTCCACTACCCTTTGCAACTTACTTCATACTGAGTCAGGCTGTTGGTCCATCTGCTCCAGTATTATGAACTTTGATTGGTGGCAGCTCTCCAGGCTGTCAGGCAGAGAAAGGTCTTCCCCATCACCTGCTAGTAGATATCCTTTAAGTGGTGATAACATGGTCTTTCCTAACACTTGCTATCAGATCATTTGCTATCACTTCCTAACACTTCCTAACACTTGCTATCAGAGAGCCAGTTTGGTGTAGTGGTTAAGTGTGCGGACTCTAATCTGGGAGAACCGGGTTTGATTCCCCACTCCTCCACTTGCACCTGCTGGATGACCTTGGGCAAGCCATAGCTCTGTACCGGCCGTTCTCTCAAGGACAGTTGTCTCAGAGCTCTCTCAGCCCCACCTCCCTCACAGGGTGTCTGTTGTGGGGAGGGGAAGGGAAAGGAGTTTGTAAGCCGCTCTGAGACTCCGTGAGTGAGGATATAAATCCAATCTCTTCTCTTCTTCTTCTTCAGATACCAAAATGCCAAGCCTGAATCTGGAACCCTCTTCCACACGTCTTGTTCGCCAGTTGCAAGCAGAGACCTGATTTTTCAGCCATCAGTTTGAAAGTTCGATGGTCTTTTTGTGGGTGTTCGGCAGGTTGTTTCCTTGTATTCCTTTGTAACATTGCAATGCTGTGCAATCAGGTTTTCATGCATACAAGTTCTCTCAGGGCCCAGTTGAGTGCTTCTACCTCTCATCCTTGCTGTGTAACTGCTCCACTTAATGGTGAATTGCTTAAATAGATTACTCATATAAACCAGTCAACAATAAATGCTGCATTTCAATGAAACCCTATCCTTTGCTGTTCTCTAAGTAGTCCTTAATGATGCTAATCACCACCAATCAGCTTGAATCAGCAGCAGTTTTGAACATGCTCAGTTATTGGGAAACCCAATGCAAATTGGTTCGGTGGGTGTACACAGCTGCTCAGTATGAACCAAACAGACAGAGTAATTGTCTCATATCTACTGGTCACCTTCTAACGTGCCAAGTTTGAGAGTCACATGTTTTCACAGCGAAATTTGCGGCATCCATACATTTTTTAATTTATTTTTTTATTTTTCTTTGCTTTATTTATATTGCACTTTTCTCCCTAGTGGGGACCCAAGGCTTATATCATTTTCCTCTTCTCCATTTTATCTTTACAACAAACCTGTGTGATAGGTTGCGCTGAGAGATAGTGACTGACTCAAGGTCACTCAACAAGCTTCCATGGCAGAATTGGGATTTGAGCCTGTTTCTCTCAGACCCTGATGCATTCTGCCCCTTACAAACCACCACAAACTGCATCAAAATTTGTGGAAGTTCTTGGTGGTTCTTCAGTTTGTGAACATCGCTTTGCGAACCACAAAGTGCCCCAAATTCATGATGAACTTTAGTTCGTGAGTTGGTTTGTGCCCATCCCTAACTCTCACGACGCCATGCCAGCTCTCTCAGTTATCACAATGTGATATTTCTGAATGTGCAGTTTGGCTGTAATGCAAGTCTGGGCTTTCCTCTTCCCCTCCAGCCTTTTGCTTTCTTTTTCTGCATCATTCCCTCCCCCTGCAATGGTTTATAATTCATGTTACCCTGTCAGCCCATCTGTCACTTGGGCATAGACTTAGCTCTCCCAGAAGCGTAACCTCCAGGCACTGCTTGATTCCTCCTCTCCCACACTGAGGTGGTGGCAAGAAAGCCGATTTCAGCATTGCAGCAGACAGCACGGGGCTTCCGCTGTGCCCCTGCAGAAAAATGCCTGTCCAAGGAAAGAAAAGTACTTTGAAAAATGATTCGCCTCCCGTGACAAATAGCATTAGAGGTTTTAAAAAAGAACCCCCTCAAGCCTCTTATTTGCATGAATCTTCTGCAGAAACCAAAAGCAGAAAATCTTTTTGTTGCTTCTATGCCACCCTTTGTGTGTGGGGGTTAGCACCATATTTGCTTTGCACGCTTGTCTCGGCAACTGGAACCAGCATTTGTGGAGTCTGGTGTATTGGGAGGAGCGTTTTTGCCACCAGTTGATGGGGCCAGAGGACACTCTGTGGGGCTGTGCTCTTGGAGCTTTGACGGAACTGAACAGGTCTGTAAGTTGCAAGACCATCTTACCTGCGTGGCCACCACTCCCAGTATGACCCCCCCCCCAACACCTCCTTGGATCTTAATCGCGGGCCTTCTACAGCTGCCTGGCCTGAGAATTGCCTATCTGTCAACCACCAGGGCAAGGCCATTTTCAGCGGCTGCCCCCTCTCTCTGGAACCAGCTTCCTGGGGAAGTTCATGCCCTTTAAGACCTTCCAGCATTCCATGGGGCGTGCAAGTTTCCTTTGTTTTGAGCAGCCTTTGGTGGGTGTTACGAACTGGGGAGCCGGCCAGTTGTTTAAATCCTTCAGATTGGCTTGTCAAGTTAATGCTTGGATTGGTTTTATTATTTTATACTTATTGATTTTTTTGTACTATGTTTATATTTGTTGTGTTTTAAGTATTGTAAGCCACCCTGAGTCCCCTGTGGGGAGAGCAGGCCCATAGCCAGGATTTTGTAGTTTGTGGGGGTGAATTTTTTTTCTGGTGGGGCTGCCATTATGTGCCATAATGAAGGGGGTGGCATGCACGCCTCTCTCTCCCCTTCTGCAAGATTTAAAGGGTCCTTCAGCTGATCAGCAAGGAGCATGTGATTTTGGAAAGAACCGGGGGGCCTTTAAGAAGGGGGCTTTATGGAAGGGGGCAAGCCCTTTAAGGAAGGGGGCAGAGCACCCAATAGCCCCACCATAGCTATGGGCCAGGGGGAGAGGGTACAGGGCACATAGGTGTCAACTTCAGGGGGGCTGGGGAGCTGGAGCCCCCCAACTTTTTAAGGAGGTGATGAACCTCCCCTGAAGGTAACCAGAGCCTTGCACATCCCTCACACGGCATGCCTCCCCCCCTGAAAGCAGAGGGGTTTTTTCCCCTCCGCTTTCTGTCAGATGGGTTGGGACTAGGAGGGAAGTCAGGCAGGTTGGGGGCTTGCTTCCTGGAAAGTCACTTGTGGAAAGTCACTTACCAATGCTGATTTCTCCACACCTACTACCCCCTGCATCTCACACTTAATTCAATCATGCCTGCTATTGTCATTCACCAGCTACTGTCATTCGGCATCCAAAATCACTCTGTTCTCCAAGATACAAGGACAGATGGACTCACGTTCTAGCCAGTGTGGTGTAGTGGTTAAGTGCGCGGACTCTAATATGGGAGAATCGGGTTTGATTCCCCACTCCTCCACTTGCACCTGCTGGATGACCTTGGGCAAGCCATAGCTCTGTACCAGCTGTTCTCTCAAGGACAGTTGTCTCAGAGCTCTCTCAGCCCCACCTCCCTCACAGGGTGTCTGTTGTGGGGAGGGGAAGGGAAAGGAGTTTGTAAGCCGCTCTGAGACTCCGTTGGGTAGTGAAGGGTGGGGTATAAATCCAATCTCTTCTTCTCTTCTATATCTGAAGAAGTGAGCCATGACTTACGAAAGCTCCTCCCCTGCCACAGATTTTCTTAGTCTTTAAGGTGCTACTGGACTCCTACTCTTCTCTACTGTCAGTGGAACAGTTAGTCTGGATGCAACTTGGAGCGTTTGGGAAGACCATGGGATAAATGTTGGTTATTTCTATTATTAAATCCTCTAGTGTTGGAAAGCAAATTAAGCACTCGTGTTTAATAACAAATGGTATGGCTACATGCTGTTGAGTGCTCTCCCACCCACTGTTTCACTCTATTAAGTGCTCCGGTGTGATAGATAGTCGTTACAGGCAGTGGAATATATGTTTTCCGAGTTCTCAATGCTAAGCCGAACCGACAGATGCGTTTTGTAGTTTCAAATGTTAATGAGATTGTGCTTAACTTGACTTGACTTTATTATCTCCCCATTTATAATCCATAAAGCGCCGAGTTTACATCCGATCCAGCATTATGGGGGTAAAACTGTCATCATGAGCAATATCTTAATCCTATTAATTGCCGTGTCAATGGATAAAAGTGCCATTTGCACGTCATATTTTTATTGGGCTTCATCCGTGTCATACAAGTGGCCGTCAAAGAGCAGGAGCTATGCCAATAAAAAATCGTTTATCGTCGAAGCCGCTGTGTTGTTAAAACAAATTCAGCACAGGTTATTCTCCATTTTATGGCTGTCGCAGATGTAATTAGATTGACGGTAGGCTAGGAGGCTGTTTTTCTCCCTGACCTGGGTGGCGCAGGCTAGCTCGATCTCATTAGAGCTCAGAAGCTAATCAGGGTTGGCCCTGGTTAGTGTTTGGATGGGAGACCAGCAAGGAAGTCCAGGGCTGCTACTCAGAGGCAGGCAGCCACCTCCACAAGTGTCTTGTCCTGAAAGCCCGATGGGGTCGCCATAAGTTGGTTGCGACTAGAGAACCAGGATGTTGTTTATGTCATCTCCACTGTCATGCTAAGTTGTCCATTCAGATCCTAGATGAATTGTATATTACCACCCATGGCATGAGAGAATTCCATGGTAACTAGTCGGTGATAAACATTCATTTTAGGTACTGGCCATTGCGCATGGGGTCTTTGCATCAGAATCAGGGAAGTTCAAATATTGCCGGTCTGTCTGTCTGTCGACTGATACTGAATCATAGAATCACAGAGTAGAGACAGAAGGGGTCGTACAAGCCATCTAGTCCAACCCCCTGCTCAATGCAGGATCAGCCTAGAGCATCCCTGACAAGGGTTTTCCAGCCGCTGCTTAAAGAATGCCAGGGAGGGGGAGCTCACCACCTCCCTGGGCAGCTGATTCCACTGTTGCACAACTCTGACTGTCAAAAAGTTTTTCCCTAATAGCCAGCCGGTACCTTCCCGCCCTTAATTTAAACCTATTATTGCAAGTCCTATGCTCTGCCACCAACAGGAACAGCTCCCTGCCCTCTTCTAAGTGACAACCCTTCAGATCTGTCTGTCTGTCTGTCTGTCTGTCTGTCTGTCTGTCTGTCTGTCTATCTATCTATCTATCTATCTATCTATCTATCTATCTATCTATCTAAATACTTCTATTCTGCCTTTTCTCTTGGTTCAAGGTGGATTCATTTCATGTTGTGGTCCCCAGTTACGAACAGGGAACTAACTTTCAGATGGACTGTTCTTCAGTTTAACAGCCCATCGGTGGCTGTTTAGCAGGTTGCTTCATCCTCTTCCATTCTAACAGTGCAGTACAGGCTACTGGTTTTTAGTGTCTGCGCGTTCCCACGCAGCCGGCTTCGAGTCTCCCTGTCCTTGCTGTATTCCTGATTCAGTCAGTAGGCAGTTGTTTAAGCAGACAGTTAAATCAGGCACATCATAATAAATCAGTCAGAAATGCTGTGCTTAAAAATATACTAGCATTCACTGTTCATCTGAGTAGTCCTTAGATGTTCATATGGCTGCTGATCTGTTTGGATTGGCAATATTCCCATGCATGTAGGGTTTTGAAAAATCCTGATATACCTGTTCAGCAGGTGTTAAAGTAATTCAGAAATTATAATTCTCGGATCAGATCTGGTAACCAGCTGACGTCTCCGTGTTACAGTGGAGCATAATAACTTTGACTATCTAACATGGAAATTGTAGCAGCCCTGATCAGAGTCATATGGATGGTACACACACACAAACACACACACACACAGAGACAGAGAGACACACACACACAGAGAGACAGAGAGAGACACACACACACAAATGACTCCTATCTATGCAAGTCAACTGATATTAATATTTTCTGACCACAAGGAAGTATTGTTCATGGAGTGAGTAGGGACAGTAGCAACCTTGAGATCCCCCCCATCTGGACATAGTTAAGAACATCTGTAAAGGTAAAGGTTTCCCTTGCTCGAAAGCCAGTCGAATGCAACTCTAGGGGGCGGTGTTCATCTCCGTTTCCAGGCCAAAGACGTCTCCATGGTCATGTGGCCAGCATGACTAGATGCTGAGGTGCACGGAATGCAATTGCCTTCTCACCGAAGCAGTACCTATTTATCTACCTGCAATTTCTTGCTTTTGAACTGCTCGGTTGGCAGGAGCTGGGGCCAGAGACGAGAGCTCACTCCGTCATGCGGCACTAAGGTCTCAAACTGCTGAACTACTGGCCTTCCAGTCTGCAGTTCATTGTTGTAACCTCTGAGCCACCATGGCCCCTAAGAACATCTGTACAGGGTTATAAATGAATTCGCCATGCCCGAGGGAGATGGTGGGTGAATGCATAAATGCACACAAGCAGTGTACCTTTGAGACTTGTGGGACAAGTGGTTAGGGATGACCGCGGCCTTCAGTTCCTACTAGTAGGAGTGCAATTAGGTAATGTCTGGCTCTGGACGTAATAACCTTGTTGAGACTCTTGCCTTCATCATGACTTCTGACTAGTTTGCAAGATGCCGACGAAAATTGTCCTCCTTTTGGCTTGGATATCCCAGCTGCCAAATTACTTCTGGTGACTGTGGGAAGGCATGCGCAGAAGTCTTAGGAGAAGATGGCCACCAGCTGAGAGATCAGCCAGAGCTTGGCTGAGTGTTCATCACTTTCCTCTTGCCGGTTCTTGAAGTCTGGGTGTGGCCAAGGAAGTGGGTCCTTAAGCATGAGCTAAAGGACAAGAACCAAAGGTGTAGTGGACAAGAGCCAGTGTGGTGCAGTGGTTAAGACTCTAATCTGGGAGGACCGGGTTTGATTCTCCACTCCCCCACAAGAAGCCAGCTGGGAGATCTTGGGTCAGTCATAAGTTCTCTCAGAGCTGTTCTCTCAGGAGCAGTTCTCAAAAGAGCTCTCTCAGCTCCACCTACCTCACAGGGTGTCTGTTGTGGAGAGGATTGTAAGCCACTCTGAGTGAAGGGTGGGATATGAATCCAATCTCTTCCTCCTCCTCTTCTTCTCTTCTTAGATCCATCTCTGGGCCTTAGAAAGTGCGATCTCTCTGGGGTAATTCTCTCATTAAATGTTACAGATTCAGCCCTCCCCTGCTTATAATAAAATGACTACATCTCAGTTCCTCTGCTGAGGTTAAATAGCATGCATATTATGCTCGCTGAGACATATACCGAACAACAGGCTTTAAAAATGAGGCCAGAGTTGCTTTCAATGCATTGACAATTTTGCGGTTAGTCTCTAATAGCAAATCATATTTTAAAAATTTGCTTTGATTGTTTCTCGTGTAGCAAAAAAAGAGGGGGGCAGTGTTTTAATATGATCTCCATAGAACAGCTCCCGTCATGCATGAAATATTTCTCATTTCCAGAGCTTCAGAAGATGCCCCCCCCCGGTAGGAAATAAGAGTTTTTTCATTGCGATACGCATTACTGTCAGAAATTATAATTCTCTTCACCGGGTGCTTGTTTTTCTTATCATATTTCCTTCCAAATGGCCTATCTGGTTTATTATTTCCATGAAATATTCAAGCTTGCCAAAGCATGAAGGCAAATGTCAGTCTGCTTGCTAATGTTGTCAGACACTGGGGAAGCCATGGAAGCAAGTTTGTGCAAAGCCCCACGGCTGGCGTTCCCCCTCGCTTGGGAAGGAAAGAGCAAAGCTGGATTTTTGTGGATGATGAATTATGAAGTGGTGATCCTAATTAGCAAGCTGGTAATTAAGTGCGAAGGGTTCTGAGAGGTGGCCTTTTATGTTCCACGTAGGGTGGACACGCTCCACTAAGCTATGCTTTCATGCCGCCATATTGCTTGGATCATATTTGTGCAACAGCATCCCTTAGTGGATGGCTTACAATGCAGGTCATTTCTAGATAAGTAAGTGCTGCCAAGTCGCAACTGATGGATGGATGGTGACCCCAGCAAGGGGCTTTCAAGGCAAGTGAGAAGCAGAGTGGTTTGCCATTCCCTTCCTCTGCAAAGTCTTCCTTTGTGGTCTTTCATTCGCAAGAAACTTAAGAGAAGCCCATGTTGGATCAGTCCAATGGTCCATCCAGTCCAACACTCTGTCACACAGTTGCCAGAAATACTAGGTGCCATCAGGAGGTCCACCAGTGGGGCCAGAACACTAGAAGCCCTCCCACTGTTGCCCCCCCCAAAGCACCAAGAATACAGAGCATCACTTGCCCCAGACTGAGAGTTCCTATCTATACCTTGTGACTAATCGCCACTGATGGACCTCTGCTCCATATATTTATCTAACTCCCTCTTGAAGCCATCCATGCTTGTAGCTGCCACCACCTCCTGTGGCAGTGAATTCCATGTGTTCATCACTCTTTGGGTGAAGAAGTCCTTCCTTTTATCTGTCCTAACCCAACTGCTCAGCAATTTCATGGAGTGCCCCCAAGTTCTTGTGTTGTATTCCAGTACTGACCCTGCATAGCATCTGAGATCTTATGAGACTGGGCTATATCATCTCACGTTCTAGGTCACCTTTCTATACCACATCACTTTTCTAGGAACTGCCAACAAGTTTTCAAGGAGTGGCCCAGCCTTGAGATCCGTAAGTTTCATTCTAACTTCCAAACTTCTGCTGGTTCAGAACGTGGTAGCTAGAATGGAGTTCACCGCAATGAATACATCAATCCAAACCCATACCAACTAGAGCCAGTGTGGTGTGGTGGTAATGATAATTATCATATGGCAGTGTGTGTAATACAGCCAGGAGAACCTATGATCATCTGGCAACCAGAAGTTCTAGCTCTTTTAGCATTATGCACCACTAGATGGCGAGCTAGACTTGTTTTTAAAGCAAGAGACATTTCAGAGGTGGTTTGCCATTGCCTGCTTCTGCATCATGCCCCTGTTATCCCTTGGAGGTTGCCCTTCCATGTACTAGCCCTGGCTGACCCTGCTTTGCTTCTGAGATGTGACAGGATAAGGCTAGCTTGGGCTATCCAGCTCAGAGCACTGTAGTGGATACAGTGCCAGACGAGGAGCCCCATTCTGCCATGGAAACTCTCTGGGTGATCTTGGACCAGTCACAGTCTCTCAGCATAACCTCCCTCACAGGATTGTTGTTGTGAGGATAAAAATGGAGGTGAGTGATGCAGAAAGACACTTTAGATCCTCTTTTGGGAGAAAAGCAGGGTATAAATGTCTGAATAAAACTAAATATATAAAAAGGCATTGGCTGCCGGTTTGTTTTCAGGTTCAGTTCAAAGTTCTGGTTCTGATCATGAAAATCCTTATTATTCGGTCTCAAAGCACCTGAAGAGCTGTCTCTATCAATATGTTCCTGCCTGCATTCTTAGATCTTCCAAGGGTCCTCTGGAACCCATAACGGGGGGGGGGGGGGATTGTCACGGTACATTTATTAATTGCTGGTGGACCTGCACAGTAATCAAAAAATTTTGGTCAAAAATCCTAGCTGCAATCAAAGATATCACTGGTTACTCCATTCTACAGACCCCAGAACTTATTTTGCTTGATCTTTGGCGGGATTTTAACATCCTGAAAATAGGCAGGGAACTTATTTCTATATTGTTGATAGCGGCAAAAACAGTAATTGCTAATGGCTGGAAGAACTCGAATATCCTGTCTTTAACCCAATGGTATTCTAAAATTTGGGAATTTTACGCCATGGATAAGATATCAGATAAGGTTTCTTCCTTTCATAACTCTACTGATCATTGTGATTTCCAACCAAAATGGTTTCCATTCTTAGAATATGTTTTTAATGGAGATATACCTTTGTCTTATAACGTTCCTCGCAAATACTACGATGTACTCCATTTTATGTGACAAAGTTTGCATTTCAATTTGACTCTAATTGTATAATGTTTGTTTCGTCTCAGTTGTCTTTCCTACTCGTGAACATAGTTTGTCATAGTTGTAATTTTGTTTTGATTGTTGATCTTAACAAGTTTGAAAAATTAATACAAATTTTTATATATATATATATATATATATATATATATATATATATATATATATAACAAAAACAAGGCTGCATTATAACAGAATGATTCAGGAGGATGTTTCAGTAAAGGCAACAGGGCTGTGGACTAAGCCACAAATATCTATTATCTGTTACTGTACATTTTCATCTTGCTCTCACCGCACTGTATTTCTGCTTACATAATGCCATTTCTTGCTTTGTTTAACATGTCAGGTTTAATACTGATGCCTTGCCTGAGATTTCTGCAGTCCGAGTCTTATCACGTTGTTTATTAGAAGTCTCCTCATTCCATCGACTGCACTGATTTGCATTACATAATCCGCCTTGAAGCTCAGTAAGAAAGGTGGATCATAAATAACTTTAAATAAACATCAGGACTGTGTTTTGTGGGGACTCCTAGACTCCTTCTAGGCTGCCACACTTAAATTATGGAGCTCCCTCTCAATGGAGCTTCATTTAACCCTTTCTTTACCTGCCTTCCAAATTCACTGGGATCAGGGGCAGAACATGCTGCAGGGATAACCCCCCAAATTTACATATTCATCATACCCACTTAGGTTGTCTGTGAAATGCTTTGTGTCCCTCTGTCTATTACCACCCTCCATCTTCTGTAAGCAAAGACTCCATCCCCGTACCCTAGAAGAGAAACAAACAAGTTATTCCTCCATAGATTTTTAGAAACTCAAATGATCCTTATTCTGACATAAGCGATACATTGGAGGGGGTGGGGGAATTGTAAGCTATTTATCTCTGCAAAGCATATCCCTGTGTTTCTGGGTTAGGGAGATGAAATGCATTTAGCAGTCCTTTTGCGAAGGGAACCTTCACAGCTTCTAAACCTCTCCTTAACAAAGCTGATATTTTGTTAGGAAGTTGTCATGATGATCTAACAAGCCACAGAAGGTGGTAGGGGGGAAGACTTCCTCTGAAACAGCAGTAAGGAGATACTTAGTATTTTTAGAAACAACGGCACACACGGGTGCTGGATCAGGCATCCCCAAAGGGTTATTCTTATGAATTATTCAGCATCGATATATGCAGCTAGCTATACGGCAGGTGTGCTACTTTGTGCTTGGCAATGGTGAAAATGATGGTTCACTTATACCAGAAATCCCATTTTTTTGGTATGGAAAACTGTCCCTGCTTTGAAGGGCTGGGATGTGGTGGAAAGCGGTGTACGCCAGCGCGTCAATTAGAGCGTAGCTGCACGACTCATTGGGTGCAGCGTTTCAATGCATCCAATTCCTGCAATGTGCTCATAATGGATACTTCAGCCCAGGCTGGTCTCCCAACGGGCTTTATGGCCTACGGCTGCAGGACCAGTGTTCTTTCTTCGCTTTAGAGGACTCCGTTTCAGGTGCTGTGTGCAGGATAACGTTTCATCATGTTCTCACTTTCTCATGCTGTCCATTGGTATTTGAATGGTCAAATACACAAAAGTGTCTGTATGAGATAGGGGGTCTTGCAAGGAACTGCAGGGGGGGATAGTTGGGATAGCCCAGACTCCACGTCTTTGTCTCCACCATGATATAAACCAGGGGTCCCCCACCTGGGAGAGCCAGTTTGGTGTAGTGGTTAGGAGTGTGGACTCTAATCTGGGGGAACCAGGTCTGATTCCCCACTCGACCACTTGCAGCTGCTGGTGTGACCTTGGGTCAGTCACAAGTTCTCTCAGAGCTGTTCTCTCAAGAGCAGTTCTCGAGGAAGCTCTCTCAGCCCCACTTACCTCACAGGGTGTCTGTTGTGGGGAGGGGAAGGGACAGGAGATTGTAAGCCACTCTGAAACTCCTTCAGGTACTGAAGGGCAGGGTATAAATCCAACTTCTTCTCTTCTTCTTTTTCTGAAGCAGCTTTGGAATTCTGACACAGTAGATGCAAGTGGAGGAGCAGGGAATCAAACTCGGTTCTCCCAGATTAGAGTCCACACGCTTAACCACTACACCAAACTATTTGTGAATTTTCATCAGTGGAACATTTATACTCTTACTATATATGATTTTTTTTTCTAGTAGTGGGGAGCTTTTCAGCTGTAGGCCACTTTCAAAGTTTAGTGTTTCTGGTTGTCAATGCTCCAGGGACTGATGCCAGGGATTGAACCTGGGACCTTCTGCACGAGAAGTGAATGCTCTAACACTGAGCCAAAGTGGAAACCCTTATGTTGTGGATAGCTTGGTGACACCGACTCCATGACTGGCACTTTATAGTGGCCTATACCCATCTTTCCCCCTACCCTGCGGCTCATGACCCCTGCGGTAATTTTCTTTTTTTGTGACAGGTATCATTTAAGAGGTGAATGTAATATTCAGTTTCTCTCTCCTTCTGCGGTTCCATTTTATTATTCAAAGACTCGCACACTCCTTCTCGCTCAGGTGTCAATTTCTGCGGTTTTGTGCTGGAAGCCAGAACGTTGCGTTTTCTCTCTGTCGGTCTCACGAACACACTCGCATTGGCAAAAGCCGCCATGCTGTCAATTGGCCTTTCCCGAGAAGATCCTCCCCCACGATAATGCCTTCTTTAACCTGCGGACTTCTCATTAGAGATTCCCTTCACATCAGCTGGCACTGCCACCTTTGGATCAAAAAAAATGAAA
The DNA here is from genome assembly GCA_029233225.1 of Lepidodactylus listeri. Lineage (NCBI taxonomy): Eukaryota > Metazoa > Chordata > Lepidosauria > Squamata > Gekkonidae > Lepidodactylus > Lepidodactylus listeri. The sequence goes on from JARCFY010000017.1 coordinate 50,852,284, forward strand.
TTTGATTCTGGCTTCCGATAATTACTTCCTGCCAAGCTAGAAATTCTTAGATCAAAGATCAACAGTCAGATCAGAGCAGAACTTTCTCCCCCCCTCCCCCCCCAAGCTCTTCTCACTCTTCCTGGCTCTTTGAAGAGTCTATGATTTATCTCGGTACTTTAAACATCTCTCTGTTTCCATTCTGTTTATTTATGTAGCCGTATAAACCTGTTTGGCTCGACTCACCAATCACTGTTCTACGTCCTTCTGTTTCAGGGAGTTCCCACTGAAACGAACGGCCATTGCTTAGTGGAGGGGAATGCTCAGCTGTGGTCACAGCTTGCAGAAGATTTATTTCTGATAATAGTATTTATTGTTTTCAAAGCACCTAGCCAACTGAAAGCAGCACAGAGTGGATATATTTAGAAGTACATTCATTTGGTAGTTCATTTAATGGACTTCTTACCTTTTTAATCTCACCATATTAAAAAAAAAAGCTAAGCAGGGTCGACCCTGGCTAGTATTTGGAAGGGGGACCTCCAAGGAACACCAGGGTCATGATGCAGAGGCAGGCAATGGCAAACCACCTCTGAAACATCTCTTGTCTTAAAAACAAGTCTAGCTCACCACCTAGTGGTGCATAATGCTAAAAGAGCTAGAATTTCTGGCTGCCGGACAGAAGAAGAAGAGTTGGACTTATATCCCGCCCTTCACTCGGCATCTCAGAGCGGCTTACAAACTCCTTTCCCTTCCCCTCCCCACAACAGATACCCTGTAAGGTAGGTAGGGCTCAGAGAGCTCTTTTGAGAACTGTCCTTGAGAGAACAGCTCTGACAGAACTATGGCTCGCCCAAGGTCATCCAGCAGCTGCAAGTGGAGGTGGGGAATCAAACCCGGTTCTCCCAGATTAGAGTCCATGCACTTAACCACTACACCGCTACACCAAACTAGCTCTTAGGATCTCCTGGCTGTACTACATACAATGCCAGATGATGGTGGTGGTGGTGGTGATGATATCTCACCATTTCAAGGAGTTCAGAGTGGCATTTTTATACCCACAACAACCCTATGAGGTAGACTAGGCTGACAGTCCAAAGGGAACTGTTAGAGCTGAGCAAAAACCTGAATCTAGATTTCCAGTGTTCCATTCGCTACCCACTATTTCACACTGTCAAATAATGACCACTAATAATTTTGTGCTGATAGCTGAAGCACGCTCAGTCCCAGTTCTGTCACAGAATCTTGCTGAGTTACCCTGGCCCAGTTGCAGCCTAACCTGCCTCACTGGGTTGTTGTCGTGGGGGTCAACTGGAGGAGAGGAGAATGATGTAAGCCACTTTGGCTCCACGTTGGGGAGAAAAGTGGGGGATGAAAGAAGTGAATAAATCAATAAACATGGGAAGCCACTACAGGTGAATAAATCAATAAACACTGGAAGCCTCTACAGCTTTTACATCACGCAATGTTATATATCGATCCACGTCTTCATTATTTTGTTCCCAGCATTAAAGTTCACCAGAGTCAGGGACTCTAGCAGTTGCATCAGGAACCATATAACCTGTGCCTTGGGTTAGATCCTAGGGTTGGATCCTGACAGGCGTTTTGCCGGAAGAAATGGCTGATGATGTATCCCATCACCATGAATATTGTATAGAATATTGTATAGAATATAGATTCACCAACCTTCCTGCAGGGCCCAGTGGTCTCCCAGAATTACAACTGATCTTCAGACTACAGAGATCTTTGGAGAAAATGGTTGCTTTAAAGGATGGACTCTGTGGCATTACACCCCATTGAGGTCCCTCCCCTTCCCTCCCTAAACCTTGCCTTGCCTGGGCTCCACCCCCCAAATCTCCAGGAATTTCCCACCCTGGAGCTGGCAACCCTATAATCTGCAGCCCTATAGCTGGGTCATCCTCAAATGTCTCTAGTATGCTACATCCTCCAACAGTAGTATGCATGGTTATTTCCAGTGGATCTCTGGAACCAAAGATTATACTCAAAGTCTAAGACATTTTGTTGGGGTCCAGTCTAACCCCAACAGGTGCACAATATTCATGGTTAGAAGAAAGTTAACCAGAGAAGCCTGGAACCAGAGAATCCACTCTGTTCTTCTTCTCTTTATTTTGTCAGGTGTAGTCACTGAGGGGAAGAGGAGGAGGAAGAGGAGGAGAAGGAGATTGGATTTATACCCCACCCTACACTACCCAAAGGAGTCTCAAAGCTTCTTACAATCTCCTTTCCCTTCCCCTCCCCACAACAGACACCCTGTGAGGTAGGTGAGGCTGAGAGAGCTCTCTTTCGAGGACTGTGCTTGAGAGAACAACTCTGAGAGAACTTATGACTGACCCAAGATCACACCAGCAGCTGCATGTGGAGGAGTGGGGAATCAAACCCGGTTCTGCCAGATTAGAGTCTGTGCTCCTAACCACTACACCAAACTGGCTCTCAGTTACCAGTTCCTCAAATGAGACACAGAGAGGAGGGTGTTCTTCTCCACTCTTATCGCCTGCCATGAAGACTCCCCCCCCATCTCCTTGTTGCTATAGAAACACCAGCGGTGCTTATTTGTGTTTCTCTGGTGACTATCCTCTACACCCTGGCCTGGCTTCCACACTCATCACTGGTGTAAATAGCCTCTGTGGTGTTTCATGTGCTAAAAGGACAGTTTGGGGCAGCTCCCCACTGCTGGTCACGTCTTGCTTAGAGTTACTGCCGTGTTGAGAGAGGCTGGTGGTTTGATGTTATTTGAGAAACTGCTGAGATTGGAGCAGGGAAACCAAACAGCCTGCAGATTTTAGAGACATGAGTGGGAGCTGGATTTCCGGATTTGTCCAGAGACCCAATTTGGTTGACAGTGGAAAGATCTGGCAGCTATGAAAGGGAGATGGAATTCGGTTGGCCGGTGGAATAAAAAGGGAAGGCTGTCGTTCTAACAGTGCAGTCCTGTGCAGAGATATGCCATTCTAAGCAGACTGCCTTGTTGTTGTTGTTGTTCAGTCGCACAGTTGAGTCTGACTCTTCGCGACCCCATGGACCCCATCACGCCAGGCCCTCCTGTCTTCTGCCGTCCCCCAGAGTTTGCTTAATTTCATGTTTGTTGCATCGATAACACTGTCCAACCATCTCATCCTTTGCCGTCCCCTTCTTCTTTGACCTTCAATCTTTCCCAGCACCAGGGTCTTCTCCAGTGAGTGCTCCCTTCTCATTTGGTGTCCAAAGTATTTGAGCTTCAGCTTCAGGATCTGGCCTTCCAGGGAACAGTCAGGGTTGATTTCTTTTGGAGAGGCTAGATGGCCATCTGACAGCTTGTTGGTTCTGTGAATTTGGGCAGATCATGAGAGGGGAGGGCAGGAAGGGCTGCCTCAGTGCTTAGTTCTCGTGGCCCTTTCTTATATGCCCAGGGAAATGCTGATCGCCACTTTGGGGTCAGGAAGCAGTTTTTCTCCAGGCCAGGTTTTTTGTCATCTTCTGGGCGTGGAACAGCAGAACCTGAGAGTCTGGGGCAGGGGTGCCCAAACTGTGGCCAGTACAATAGGGCAGAAATGCATCAGGTCATGTGTTCTGGCCCTTGTGTTCAGGCCACTTGAACTTTTCTACAAGGCTTTCATTGGGCCCTTAATTGTTTTTAACTACCTTTCTAATAAATACATGAGCTTTTTGTATAAGTTTTAACTAGGTTTTTAATATTGGCCCTCTATTAGACTTCTTTCTTAACCCTTGTGGTTCTTGATTCTGGGTTTTGGGTCAAGTTTGTTTCCCCCTCTCTGTGTCTCATGGCCGAGTGCAACCCTGCCATGCTATCCCCCTTGAGTCAACGAGCTGTGGTTCTGCTTAGAATCGCAACTCTGCATAGAGTTGCCCTGTACATTTCCTGGGACCAATCACTGGGCAAAATGTTTGACCTTTTGACTTTCAAAGTATGCCAGATAAGACGTTAATGCACGGAAATGTATCCCATCAACGTCAATGACAGCCATCCCTCTAAAGCCATGTGCTCTACAAAAAGCATCCCCGTGGACAGATGCATGGAAAGGAGTGTGCCTGTTACCTAAAGATAGCAGCAGTTCATCCACGTTGGTCCCAAGCCAATCAATCAGCTAATTAGTCATAACCCAAAACCATTCATGCCATTAATGTGTTCATTACCCTAGAAGTCATGGGAATGGTCTTGGCTTCAGAGAGGGCTCACTTAGTCTGGAAGACATTAACCCGAGTGACATGCATCTCAAAAGAGCCACTCGCCATCTCCTTCCAAAATCCCTGACCCAAATGCTGACTGACAACTGATACTGCAGTGGCAGAGAATGGCCTGGAGGAAGGGGAGACAGGTCTGATAGTCCAACCCTACAGTGCAATCCTAAGCAGAGTTACATCCTTCTAAGCCCATTGAAGTCAATGGGATTATTATTATTATTACAAGAGGCGAACCTGCGATACTCATGGGAGGGAGTATTCCCACCCTCCACCCCCTCCTCCGTTCACAGCAGCGTGGCAAGGCCCAACGTCCACTGAGCCGCCTCCCACCACCTCCCCCACCCCCATTCCAGAGGCGGCGGCGAGACCCACCGAGCCGCCTCCCACCCCCTCCCCAACAATGGCCAAAGCGTTCTCTGCGTACGTGCAGAGAACGCTTTAACTTTTCGGGGGATTTAAATATCCCCCGAATATTTTAAAAAACTTTTCGGATTTTTCTGCACATGGGGGGAATGCCCCCCGTGTGTAGGGAAATCTCCCTGCCCCCCCAGGTGTTCCCCCGCGTGGATTTAGGTATCCGCATGCAGGGGGCGCCTTCGGAATTAGATATATAGATTACTACTACTACTACTACTACTACTACTACTACTACTACTACTACTACTACAACAACATTCAAATCCTGTCCTCCCTGTAAGTAATAAGAAGAATAATCAGGTGAGATTCTGTGAGAAACCACAGTTACGCCCTGCAAAATCCACCAGAGACAATGGGCTTAGAATGGTGGAACTTTCACATAGGATCGCACTGATAATGACTCACTGAGCGAAAAAGTACTCCCTTTTGTCCACCCTAAATTTATTGCCCGTCAACTTGATTAGATGCTTCCAGGTTCTACCAGTATGGGAAGGAAGAAAAGTTTCCCTCTATTTGCTTTCTCGACCCCATGCAGTATTTTATAAATGTCTCTTATATCCTCTTTCAGTTGTCTCTTCTCGAAACTGAGAAGTCCTAGACTCTGGGACTCTTCAGTTTTGAGAAAAGACAACTGAAGGAGGATACAACAGACAGTTATAAAACCCTGCATGGGGGTCAAGACCACGGAGACTTTCTGCAGCTCCACTTGAGTCTCTTGTCTTTTGGCCTGAAGACCGAGCCTGTCTCAGTATTGATGTGTGTCACTTTGGGAGAATATTGCTGGGAAAGCAAGATGTAAATACAATAAATACGAGATGGATTAACCCAGCAGAGGAAGCCACAACCTTCAGTTTGCAAGCCCCAAGCAAGGCTGTTAATTAATAATGGGTGGTCTTTAATTCATAAAGTCACCATAAGTCAGAAGCAACTTGATGGCCCATAACACACACAGACACACACTCACACTAGATAAAATGATTAGTCTCTGACTCATGTTATGTGGACACAACTGTCTTTACCTGCCCTATCAGATGGACTGCCAGTTTGGTGTAGTAGTTGGGAGCACGGACTCTAATCTGGGAGAACCGGGTTTGATTTCCCACTTCTCCACATGCAGCTGCTGGTGTGACCTTGGGCCAGTCATAAGTTCTCTCGGAGCTGTTCTCTCAAGAGCAGTTCTTGAAAGAGCTCTCTCAGCCCCACCTACCTCACAGGGTGTCTGTTGTGGGGAGGGAAAGGGAAAGGAGATTGTAAACTACTCTGAGACTCTGAGTGAAGGGCAGGGTGTAAATCCAACTCTTCTTCTTCCTCTTCTTCTCTGCTACAATCCACTTTCATAACCCTTTCGTAGATGGTTTGTATACCTGTAGTCCTTTTTTTACCTTGGCAAAAATCTAACACCAAGACAACCTCTGGCAAGACTAAACTGCTATTTATAATTTGTAGACGTCGCGGCTGCTGTAGTCACTGTTTTGAATTTATAGGTGAGGAGATACGCACGCTATATTTATACATTACCGCCTGACTGATGAAAAAGGTTATCATTTAATGTGTTTATCTGAGTCGAGAGCAAGACGCTCCTTCCGATATTGTATCAGACCCAGAATCTGCGCTATCTAATGGACACGAAACGGTGGTGCAGAGACAAATTTCTGATGAATTTGCAAAAAAATTGATGGTTTCTACTGAGATTAAGTAACCACTTTATCTTTCTTACTCTCTGAGCCATCGTGCATTCCCATTATGTCTTTCTTCCGTGCTGCTCTAGCGTGCTGAATGATGCCTTTAAGGGGAAGAAAAAGGAATCACTAGGTATTTGTTAGCAGTTTGTTGTGGGGCACGTTGCAAGCTGCTGCCGAGATCAGGGCTCCTTTGTTTGGCAAACTCCAGCCAATTAATTAGCTAAATAGCAATTGCGGTTCTGGGGGGGAAAATGGAAATCGCTAGCACTTGAATAGAATGATCATTCCTCTGGCAGTTGCAACTTCTTGTGACTGTGAAGTCAGAGGAAGGCTGTTGAACTGACAACATCTCCAAGCTCCCTAGAGATAACAACCGGCTACGTATTTAAAAGTTAGATGGCATCAGGGGTCCTTTTGTAAAAAGAGAGGTGCAGGAGCTCATTAGCATAACTCATTTGCATATGCCACACCCCCTGATGTCACCGGAAGTGTCAGAAGGCCACACATCCCTGACATCATGGGCAGTGTGTCAGAAGGCAGGGAGGGAGGGAGGGAGGGAGGGAGGAAGGAAGGAAGGAAGGAAGGAACAGGAAGGAAGGTAGGTAGGTAGGTAGGTAGGTAGGTGGGGGAGAGAGAGAGAAGAAAGAAAGAAAGGAAGGAGGGAGGGAGGGAGGGAGGGGGGAAGGAAGGAAGAAAGAAAGGAACAGTAAGGTAGGTAGGTAGGTAGGTAGGTGGGGGGAGAGAGAAGAAAGGAAGGAAGGAAGGGGGGAGAGAAGGAGGAAAGAAGGAAGGAAGGAAGGAAAGGAAGGAAGGAAGAGAGAGGGGAAGGAAGGGGGAAAGGAAGGAACAGGAAGGTAGGTAGGTAGGTCTTATCTATCTACCTACCGACCAACCTTGCCCTTGAATTCGGCCCTATCCCATGATGCGCTCAGGGCAGCTGACAACTGAAACAAACTACAGTGGAGAGATGATTAAAAACCAGTTAAATAAGACAGGACAGCAGCTAGGGAACCTGCCCTTACTCCACAGCAGCCCAATAGGCTTTCTGTTACTGTTTTAGACATTTGCAGGCATCCCACAGATGCCTTTAACCCAGCCTCAGCCCCACCATCCCCCCTGGGACCGCCCCACGGGCACATTTACCCCAGACTGAGCCCCCCTCACACACAAAAAATCTGCTCGGTGAGATCCCACCGAGGCCTTCACCCCGGCCAGACCAGATTCCGCCATCCCCCCGGGGCCCCTTCGACAGCCCCCCGTCCCGTCCCGGCCCGCCCCGTCTCGCCTCGCCTCCGAAGGAGCCTCGCCCGCCGCGAGGCGGAAGCAGGAGCTCGCCTGCCCTCTCCGCGGCCTGTCCGCCACGCCACTCCCGAGTCCACCCCCTCAAGAGGCCCGTCGCCGCCTGCCCGCCCGCCCCCTTCCGCTGCGGCCGGCGGCGTTGCTGGGGCTGCTTCTGCTGCTGGGGCTTGGGCTGGGGCTTGGGCGGCCGAGGCCCATGTCGGGCTGTGGCGGTGTGGCGAGGCGGGGGCAACCGGTGCCTGCCGGGCTCCTCCTCCTCCGCGAGGGCCGGCGGAGCAGCGAGGGAGGGAGGGGGCTTGAGGGAGGGAGGGAGGGAGGGAAGGATGGGGCTTCTTGCCGGGGCCGGCGGCGCTTCCTGTGGCCCCGGAGCAACGAGGGAGGGAGGGAGGGAGGGAAGGAGGAGGCTTTTTGTCGGGGCCGGCGGCGCTTGCCACGGCCCGGAGCAGCAAGGGAGGGAGGGAGGGAAGGAGGAGGTTTCTTGCTAGGGCCGGCGGTGCTTGCTGCGGCCCGGAGCAGCAAGTGGGGGGGAGGGAGGGGGCATCTTGCTGGGGCTGGAGGCACCCTGCCGCAGCCAGGACGGGTGAACGGGGGGTGGGGCTTTGCTATATGCCCGCCCCCCGGCCTCCTCTTTGCCGGAGCGGCGCCCCGGCGCCCCCCGGCCCCAACGGAGCCCTGGATGGCATACTTCTCTCCTGGGACCACCGGCCTGCTTTTGATATGCTACTGTCCTATTGGAGAGCAGAGGCTAGCTCGTCTCAGGTGACTGCCGACAAACAAAGCCATTTGCAAATGCAGATGCTACAGATCAAGAAATTGCAGCTGGCATATTTTCGGTCTGCCTTCCTTCAGGTTTGTTTTGGATGGCATTCAAAACTTGGCCTGACCCAGCAGACCTGATCGGCCTTACCCAGCAGACAGAAGGAAGCAAGGCACTGCAGAGGGAGGAACATGGAACTTATTACCCCCCCAAATCTAGTCATGGCCATTGGATTGTATGGCTTTGAAAGAAGTCGTGAGAATACACTAGAGCCTCACCATTTGTGGACTTGGGACTCCCCATTCCATTTATTTGCAGTCCATGGTTCCATCTCACAACGTGGTCTCCAGCCTGCTTTGAAGCCCGCTGTGCCATCATCATATTCATCACACAACTAAGTTTTTGCAGGACATTTGGTTGTTTTGCTACCAGGAGGCAGAAGACTCCTGCCTCTCAATATCTGTGGATTTCGCCATTCGCTGTGATTCTGGGAATGAATCTCCCATGATTGACGGGGGTCTACGTTAACACCATTCTCTTCTGCATTAGTCATAAACTTATTTGGACTATTGTGTCCCATTCGGGATGGAAGAAGAAGAGAGAGAAGGAGGTGGAGGAGGAGAGAAGAAGAAGAGTTGGATTTCTACCCCACCCTTCACTCAGAGTGGCTTACAATCTCCTTCCCTTCTTCCCCCTACAACATACCTATGAGGTAGGTGGGGCTGAGAGACCTCTGAGAGAACTTCTCTTGAGAGAACAGCTCTGAGAGAACTGTAACTGACCCAAGATCACCCAGCTGGCTGCATGTGGAGGAGTAGGGGATCAAACCCGGTTCTCCAGATTAGACTCCACTTCTCTTATTATTACAGCAAACTGGCTTTAAGAAGGATTGCTGGATTTGAGTCCATTAGTGCCTTAGAGACAAACAAGATTTTTAGGGTCGAAGCTTTCGAGACTCCAAGCTCTCTTCATCAGATACTTTGACTCTCAAAATCTTATGCACCCAGAATTGGTCTCTAAGGTGCTACTGACACCAAGGGCGTAGACTTTCCAATTTCCCGGGGGGGGGGGGCTGGTCCAGAGACATCACAGTCCATTGTCTCCAGTGGAGGCTCAGCATCTCCTGGAAAAGTTTGGGGGTGGGTGGGCTCCAGCTCCCCAGCCCCCCTGAAGTTGATGCCTATGACTGACGCGAATCTTTCTGTTCTACCAAAGACCAACATGGCAACCCTCTGAAATGATATCTAAGAAGGATTATGACAAACTGGAATGGGTTTGGAGGAGGGCAACAAAGATCTTCAAGGGTCTGAGAAAAAAGAGCTCTAAGAGAAAGTTTGAACGTAGTGTGTCTACTCTGGAAGACTAACCCCTGAGGGGGATACCTGATTGTACAAATACTGGAAGGAGATCAGCAACTGAGCATCTCTGCCGAGTTTTCATACTAAATCAGATCGCTTGTCTTGGGACTGGAAGTATTTTGTCCCTCCACAGGGAAGAAATCCCCTTCCTCCTTATCTTAAATAAGTGTAATGAGAACACCGTCTTGTTGTACTCGATGACTGTTCATCATCTTCTTGTCTGTTTCCATCTCTGCTGATTCTCATAGTCTTGACTGCAGAATGTTTTCTGCAGGCAGAAAAGGAAGCTCGTGTGTCTTATATTTATAGATTACAGAACAGGGAAAAATAACCATAATGGCAGCATTGTCTGCTTCCCAGCCATTGGAACACATGCACGAACACCCATGAAGCTGCCTTATACTGAGTTGGGCATTTGGTCCATCCAAGTCAGTATTGTCTACTCAGACTGGCAGCAGCTCTCCAGGGTCTCAGGTAGAGAAAGGTCTTTGTGTAGTTTCTTAGGTAAGTTCAGTTCAGTTCTTTAGTTCAGTTCTTTAGAGAGCCAGTTTGGTGTAGTGGTTAAGTGCGCGGACTCTAATCTGGGAGAACCGGGTTTGATTCCTCACTCCTCCACTTGCACCTGGCTGGATGACCTTGGGCAAGCCATAGCTCGGTACCAGCTGTTCCCTCAAGGACAGCTTGGGAAAGAGTTCTCTCAGCCCCACCTACCTCACAGGGTGTCTGTTGTGGGGAGGGGAAGGGAAAGGAGTTTGTAAGCCACTCTGAGACTCTTAAGTGAGTGAAGGGTGGGATATAAATCCAATCTCTTCTTCTTCTTCTTTTCTTTATTGCTACGATCATTTGACCAGAAAATACATAAAACAATTCCATAGTTTACACAATACAGAGAACTTATAAGATAAAACTTGGCCAATAAAACATAGACCTAGTAAATGTTAAAATTAGATACATGTTATGACTATAGACATGAACTATTATGCTGGTTAAAATTGATAAAATTCACCCTACTCTTCTGTCTAATGCTTACCCAGTCCTTAGAACAGTCGTACAGTATTTCCAAATTTTAAACATATCAGTAAAGCATTAAAGAGAAATTAGAATTTATTCCAGTATTGAGCTACTATTACTAAACTAGCTACCTTGGAGTTTACGTAATCTCATTATCTCCATACAGAAACTAGCTACTTGATGGGTAATCTTAGAGTTTCTATCAAATAGAAGACACTCAAGTCTAGCTTTTTCGGAGAGACCCGGCAATTGATCAGTCAGCAGAGTGATAAGTTCAGTTGTAATTATAGTACTGGAATGGGATTTGTATTATCACACGGTTTTATTTATTGTATTGTTTTTGTTTGATATTTTAATACATTTTTAAAGAAAGAAAGAAAGAAAGAAAGAAAGAAAGAAAGAAAGAAAGAAAGAAAGAAAGAAAGAAAGAAAGAAAGAAAGAAAGAAAGAGTCTTTCACATCACCTACTGGGAGATCCTTTAAAGGGAGAGGCCGGGGATTGAACCTGGGACCTTCTGCATGCCAAGCAGAGGCTCTGCCACTAAACCACAGCCCCTCCTATAAGTATCATATGATAATTTCAAACTCTCCTTGGGGGATCTTGTATGATAAACATAGCTGTGTCTATAGGGCAGGATGGGTGTTTATGTATTAGGAATGATGGAGCGTTTGACATATCTGCCTGTATCTGCAATCCCACCAATGGCCTTTGTGAGTGCAGACCTACTGTTGACGTCATCATCTGCCCACCTGCCCTTCTCTTGAGAGAAATGAAGAGAGTTTTAAAGCCCCCGCTGAAAAGTCTTGCAAAAGGAGTAACTGAGGAGCAATCAAAGAGATCTGTACTTCCAGACTGCAATGCAATGACATTGCGATTGATCTTGGTATAAAACCTGTCCCTAACCTGTGCTGAGTCCTTTCAAGTCCCCCTGGCAGGGATTTATATTAATCATCCCGACGGTTCCCTTCCTTCTGTTTCAATTATAAGAACGAGGTTTGTAAAGTCTTCAACTGTCAAAAGTTACACTTCGCAGTTGATAGAGAATAATTACCTTTTATCGCGGGAAATGTTTGTGCTGATTGCGGCAGTTAATGTTCTTTTCCTTGTCAGTGGGTTCTTTTCCTTGTCGGTGGGTTGCTTCTGAAATATGGTTTTACAGGCAGAGGTGTGAGGGTTTTTTCCCCCTTTGTGGGTAATACAAAAACAGAGACGCACACTCAAATCTTGCCTTAGACAAGGACGGCCAATGCAATCAATGACAACGTCCCGGGAAACGGTTGATCGCAATTATAGAGGTCAAATTTGTAATGCTTTCTCACTGATGCTCAGCTGTTTGAGAGCTGGAAAGAGCAGGAGCTAGGGAGTCAGTGGTTCAAATCTTGCCTCGGCTACAAACTCGCCAGGTAGCCTTTGCTACGCTGTGAGATCCTGCAGGAAATATGAAAGGCATATCAAGCCAGGTGGCATCGACATGGCAACGATTCTGTTGCCCTGTCATCACTGCCTACTGATTCAGAGGCAGTTGCACTGGCAAAGAAGGGTTCACCAGGGAAATCTGTGGGCTGTTTCCTCTGTCTGGTTGTGGTCACACGCGTGAGATAAAGCGAGGGGGGGGGGGAAAGCGAGGCTATTTCCTCCGGTGGAATTTGACCCACAGTTGCACAATCACACTTCCCTTTGCAGGTGCGGGCACAGCCCATCAGTGTATGATCAGATGCAACTGTGGGTGTCGGGTTTTTTGTCCTGTTTTCCCCCCATGCACTTAAAAGAGGGACTGATGATTTCAACTCCGCACTGAGGGCTCCCTATGGAGTTTGCAATGATGCTCATACTGCGAAGGTGGGGGGAAATAGCACGGAATCAGGATGGCCTGATCAGACCATCCCGATGCAGTGAGAGCACACTGGAGTGATCAGAGAGGGGAAAGTCCTCCCGTGGCCCATCACAACCTGTTTAATACTGGATTCCCCCCGGTGTCTTTTAACTCCACTTCTGCAGTAGAGCAAAATGGGTTGCCAACGGCTGCGGGGTGCTTCCAAGATGTTGTTGTCTGATTGCTCCCATTAAATCTGCCGGGCATTTGTGCCTGTGTTGGGTCTAATTGTGCATATGATCGCAACCTCTGCAGTGCCATTGAGTCACAGCCAACCTATAGTGACGCCAGACAGTTGTCAAGGCAAGAGACAAACAGAGGTGGTTTGCCATTGTCTGCCTCTGCATTGGTCTCCCATCCAAGTACTAACCAGGGCTGACCCTGCTTAGCTTAATGAAAGTGGGCTCACCTTGGCCATCCAGGTCTGGGTGTAATTTCTTGTATCAGCCACCATGTCCCCTATGTTTTATCTCCTGCTGCAGCACCAGAGAGCTTTTGGAGGGTATTTTTTTAAAATAAAAAACCAGTAAACGCTATTGTGCTATAGTGCGACATTGTAGTGATCTATTGTGGCAGTATACGAATTCCTCTATATTCTCTGCTTTCATTTAAAAAAAAGAGACTCAGACCCTTGTGTTTTTTTTGCAGAGATACTCCATGAAAACACCTTACTTTTTTTTAAAGAAATGCATCATTATAGTGTTATTGCGCTATTACACTACAGCAACTACTGATTTTTTTTTGGTTTCCATGTTTTTATTTATTTAAAACATTTATGAGCCAACATCCTTCCTTACAGAGCTCTGGGCAGCTTTACAAGCAGAGCTAAAACACATAAAATATATTTAAAACATAAAACAACAAATTTTAAAATCACTGCTCAGGACTGCTACTGAACTTAACTAAATGCAGTCCTAAATAAAACTGTCTCCAGCTGCCTCCTAAGAACTGAAAGTGAGGGGACCCGGCACAGTTCCCTGGCAGGTTATTTCATAATTGTGGGGCTGCCACTGAAATGGCCCTCTCTCGCATACCCACCGAACAAGCTTCTTTGACTGAAGAAGAAGAGAAGAGAAGATTGTATTTATACCCTGCCCTTCACTTGGAGTCTCAGAGCAGTTTACAATTGCCTTCCCCTTCCCTTCCCCACAACAGACACCCTGGCTGATTTCGCACTGGCCAGTTGCCTCTTGTTCTCTCTGGAATTTCTCCCCCCAGTTTCCTCCGGAGTATTTTCTTCATTTTCCCACTTCGAACCTCAGCCCTTTCGATATAGCGTGACAAAGGGTTTTCTCAAAAAATAAATAAATTAGAAACTCCCACAATGGGACGGCCCTGATGAAAGGTGGACGAGTGGGCATATTTTCATTTTGGGTTCTCCCCTGGAGCAAACAGGAAAATCCTCTAAAAACAGGATTTGTTTGCTCCAGGGAAACTCCGGTGCAGCAGGGTGTTACTCCAGAGCAAAATGTGAGCCTGGAGCAACTGGTGTGAAATCGACCAGAAGCTCCGGTGCAAGCATGAGGGCAAACCTGGGGCAAACGCTAGTGTGAAATCAGCCCCTGTGAGGTAAGTAGGGCTGAGAGAGCTTTTTGGAGAACTGCTCTTGAGAGAACAGCTCTGAAAGAACTTGTGACTGACCCAAAGTCACACCAGCAGCTGCATGTGGAGGAGTGGGGAATCAAACCCGGTTCTCCCAGATCAGAGTCCACCATTCTTAACCATTACACCAAATTGGCTCTAATTGAAAGGACAATTAGGAGGGCCTCTACCTGTGGTCTTAATTCCTGGGCAAGGAACATATTATTTATATTTATTTATTAATTAATTAAGACATTTATACCCTGCTTTCCTTCATAGCTCGAGGCAGCTTATAATAATAGTTTCAAAACATTTTCAATCAAAACCAAAATAACCCCCCTCCCCCTCTCTCACTGCCTTAGAAGATGCCTGCCATTTTAAAGCCTTCAAAAAATGCTCAGCAGGGCCCTGACCTGGATAGCCCAGGCAAGCCCAATCTCATCACATCTCAGAAGCTAAGCAGGGCTGAATCTGGCAAGTACTTGGATGGTAGACCTCCAGAGAATACCAGAGGCGGGAGGTGGGGGCAGGCTTTATTCAGCCACCTCTCTGAATATCCTCCAGGCCCCCAGTAGGGGTCAGTCGCCAGAGGTCGCCATGACTTCCAGGTGCACACATACACACTCACAAATACAAAAATACCACCAACAAAAAAAAACACTGCTGTGATGAAAATGTGGGCAAGACCATCAAAGATTCCTCTCTCTCTGCTTGATGGCCATCTTTCTCATGCTTGCCATCTGGTTCCTGATGACACATCGCATAAAGCAGCTTTGTACTACAGAAGAGATGGTGCTTGGATGGAGGCCAACGAGGAGCTGTTTCCGAGGTACGCCTCGTCCAGATGTTGGACTCTATTTGCCAAAAGCCAGCACATGTTCCACAAGAGTCTCCTCCTCCTCCTCCTGCTCTTTGTTTTATGTTGACTGCGAGCGGCAACCCCAGCATCCTTCAATCAAATTTCCCCCCCTGTTGCCATTAGCAAACTGATTTAGAAAACTCAAAGGCAAGACTTGTGTTTGAGCAACAGCCGTTAGGACAGGTTTGCAACGGAGCTCCTGTGGAAGCTGGGTCACCTCCTTTTAAAAGACGATCATCGAGCCATCGACTTTGGTCCCTTAGATGACAAAACTTTTATTGGAATCGGTGTCTGACAAACTTGAAAGTGGTCTCCGGCGTCCCCTCTCTAACAGCGGCCATATGGAAGTATAATTTCAAAGTCCCACGGATCTCATTTAGTTTTATGCTGTGTTGGATTGCATGTCAAAGTCAGCACTGCACCATCTGTAACATTTCTTACACTCCGAACGGCTTTTCCTCCGGCTTCTAATACCAAGAGATATGTTCTGTCCTCTGATTTACTGAGATTACACTTCTTGTTCCAAGAGGCTGTACAACTTGATTTCTTTCCTACCTTGGCTTCTGTAGGCGAGGTTCTGGATATTATGAAATTCCAGCTGAGGGATCTATGCTCCAGTTAGGGCTCATTCGTAGACAGCTGTCTGGAAGAGTGGAAGCCATTTCAAAAAGCCTGTTGGATCCCATGCTGTTGGGAAGTAGGTTATATAAATCCACCACTGTGGACTTCATTCTTCTTCTTTTTTTGGCACTGTAGGAACTGTTGTAGGAAATGTAGGAACTTTTGTAATTTAGATCCGTTTGAAAAAGTGGAAGCCATTTCAAAAAGAAGACGAAATTGGATTTGTACCCCCACCCTTCCCTACCCGAAGGAGTCTCAGAGTGGCTTACAAACTCCTTTCCCTCCCCTTCCCCACAACAGACACCCTGTGAGCAATGCTCTCTGTAAGCTGTGGAGTCTTGTGAGCAAAAATTGTACTTTGTGAGCTACTGGCATTAAAGTTGTGAGCGAGTAATTTGGGTACTGGAGGCTAAAAAACTGTGAGCTAGCTCAGTTTTTTAGCCACTGGCTCACACATTTTTGTCTTCGCTCAGGAAGAATGGCTCCAGAGCAAACTAATTGAGGCAGTAGCCAAATCACTCGCTCACAACTTAAATGCTAGTAGCTCACAAAGTAGAATTTTCGCGCACATGACTCAACAGGGTTTTTAATTTTTTTTTTATTTTATTGATTTCTACCCTGCTCCCTCACAGCAAGAGGGAGCATTGCCCGTGAGGTAGGTGGGGCTGAGAGAGCTCTTTCCAGAACTGCCCTTGAGAGAACAGCTCTGAGAGAACTTATGACTGACCCAAGGTCACACCAGCAGCTGCACATGGAGAAGGGAGGAATCAAACACGGTTCTCCCAGATTAGAGTCTGCCCTCCTAACCACTACATCAAACTTTGGATCCCAGGCTGTCGGCAAGTAGGTCATATAAATCCACCACTGTGGGCTTGGTTCATTTTAATTTTTTTTTTTTGGCGCACTCATGTAGGAACTGTTGTAATTTAGAGATGCTGATGAACCCTTATAAGCAGGGCTTTTTTTGTAGAAAAAGCCCAGCAGGAACTCATTAGCATAATAGGCCACACCTAACAGCAGAAACACATTAGCATATTAGGCCACACCCCTGATGGCACAGCTCCCTCCCAGGATTGGCTTCCCCAGGTGCCCCGTGGCTTGCGGGGCCCATGGGGAACCCGAGGGAAGGAAGGCAGCTTCTGAATCAGTTTCCCAAGGCGCCCTGCAGCTGCGGGTCATCTGGGGAACCCGAGGAGGGGAGGCAGTTTAAACTGCCTTCCCTCCCTGGATCAGCTTGGCTTCCCCAGGTGCCCCACGGCTTGCGAGGCACCTGGTGAAGCTGGGAGGGGGGGAGGCTGTAGGCGTGGCCAACTCAGAAGGCAGCTGGAACTCTGTTCCTGTGTGTTCCTGCCCCAAAATAGCCCTGCTTATAAGGAACATAAGAGGATGGGAGTTTGCATAGGCTCCCCGCCCACTAGAGTGGGAGGAGCCAAGGCAGTAAATTTGAAAGCCATCTAGAGACACATTGTTTGACAACAAAATGTTACCCATGGCTCTTCTTTGGGGCTTGGGGAGGGGTGAGGCTTGGTTTGCCAGCTCTGGGTTGGGAAATACCTAGAGATTTTGGGGATGGAACCTGGAGAGAGCAGGGTTTGGGGAAGGGAGGGGACTAATGAATTGTATAATGCCGCTGAGTTCACCTCCAAAACAGCCATTTTCTCCAGGGGGACAGTGGGAGATTTCCAGGCCTCACCTGGAGTTTAGCAACCCTAGGTGAGACCTCAGTGGGGGATAATGGCATAGAGTCCACCCTCCCAGGCAGCCATTTTCTCCATGGGAGCAGTGTTCCCTCTAAGATGAGTTTGTGTGAGCTATCTCACAGTTTTTTAGCCTCCAGCTCATACATTTTCGCCTTCACTCAGGAAGGATGGCTCCCAAGCAGACTAATGTATGTAGTAGCCAAATTGCTCACTCACAGATTTAATGCCAGTAGCTCACAAAGTAGAAATTTTGCTCACAACACTCCACAGCTTAGAGGGAGCATTGCATGGGAGTATAATAATCTGAAACTTATATAATCATCAGTCTTTTAAAAACTGCAAGAGTTTACCAGGTCCAAAGGTATGCACTACTTTCTTAGCTCACTTTTTCTGGCCCACATAAAGCGTGGAGCTTCTGTTACCAGCTCTGCAATGTCTGCATCTGAAAATTAAAAAATAACAGATGAGGGGCCGCTTTCCTTCCCCACCCTGAAAAGCCAAACACAAGCAATTCACTTTGTAGATTTCCTTTATTGATTCGGCTTCTTTTCCCAACAGAACAAACTTCTCTTCTTTCAGCTTGGTCATTACCGAGATATTTTTAGCTCCGTCTTGAGACCGAGCTCTAGCCCAAGGGGAAGTTATGGGCTTCTAACTGGGAGATTAACTAGATAAGGCACTGAGATCCCCCCCACCCAGGTTGTTGGTGTGAGAACCCTCAGTTCATATTTGGGCCACAGCCCAGGAGAGGGTTTTTAAAAAATCCTATGCACCATTTTGCCATTTTCCCAACCTTATCTGAACTGTTATTTGGACCAAAGGTGTAGAACCATATTCTTTGGTGCATGTATTTTATTTATTTACACTCTCAACCTTTCTCTCCAATGGGGAAGAAGAAGAAGGGGAAGAGATTGGATTTATACCCTGCCCTTCACTACCCGAAGGAGTCTCAGAGTGGCTTACAGTCTCCTTTCCCTTCCCCTCCCCACGGCAGACACCCTGTGAGGTAGGCGGGGCTGAGAGAGCTCTCCCAAGAACTGCCCTTGAGGGAACAGCTCTGAAGGAACTTATGACTGACCCAAGGTCACACCAGTGGCTGCATGTGGAAGAACAGGGAATCAAACCCGGTTTTCCCAGATTGGAATCTATGTTCCTAACCACTACAACAAACTGGCTTTATGGAGAAAGAGGTTTACATCATTCTCCTCTCGTCCCTTTTACCCTCATAGCACCCTTGTGGAGTAAGCCAGGCTGAGAGCATTTAACTGGCCCACCGTCACCCAGCCAGCTTTCATGGCAGAGTGGGGATTTGAACTCGGGTCTCCCAGATCCTAGTCTGGCACTCTGACCACTGTTACCATACTACCCCCCCCCCCGAGGCAGATGGCAGCAGGGGGCTTTGTGCATAGTACATTTTTATCCCACCCACCCCAAGGAACTCATGGCAATATCCATGGTTCGCCCTTCCCTATTTGATCCTCACAACAATCCTGTGAGGAAGTTTAGACTGAGATTTCACTTCCAAGTGGTGTTCTAGGAATCCCCCCCTCCGTCTCTATAGCAAAGACCATAGAGACTAGGGAAGATTTCTAGACCATCACTATGTAAGTCTCCCCACCCCCCTTCTGCCACTCAGTTTTTAAAGTGTGGGTGATCGAGGCAGAGGGCAGGGAATTCTGGGTAACTGGGAACCCTACCCATTATCCCTACATTCATTACCCTAACCATCATAACAAGCAATGCTGATTAGGTCTGTTTTTAACTTCTGCAATGGATTTCTATTCTATTAACGAATGGTATGCATTAATTCCATACCGAATTCTAGCTTCCTAGCTGACCTCCTTTACTTCTTTATATAAATTTCCGAGAAGCCTTACAAAGAGAGTATTTAGTTCCAAGAAGATGGATTCAGGGTTGTTGGCTTTTTTTCTTTTGGCATAGTTTTCTCTAAAAAGTGCAATTTTGAGAGTCGGTGCCCTCGTGGGTGAAACGAATTTGAGCCTGTGGTTAAAAATGTTGCAGCTGAATTCTCCTTTCTGTGAGCAACGTCTCAGTTTCCGTCCCTTCCCCTCAAAGTTGCTAATAACCTTCAAAACCACACTGAGTGGAAAAGAAAACCTTCAATTTGCAATTGTCTGCAGTCAGTTTAGAGTAGAGATATGTGAACTCCCCTCCCACTGGGCTCAATTTAGAAATCCACCTGATAAATGGAGCTACTTTGCTGACAAATCAGTAAATACCTTGATTTTTCTCCACACCTGATTTTGAGCCTCTGAGAGCTCAGAGCATTCCTGAGGACTTCATCTGTAGAATGATGGGCTTTCCATCCCAGTTGTAAATGGGGACGGGGTTAGGATTGCTAACCTCCTGGCGGGGCCTGGAGATCTCCCAGAATTACAACTGATCTCCAGACTACAGAGATCAGTTCCCCTGGAGAAAAATGGCTGCTTTGGAGGGTGGATTCTCCTCCCCAAACCCCACCCTCCTCAGACTCCACCCCCAAAATGACTAGGTCTTTTCTCACCTAGAGCTGGCAACCCTAGATTGGGGGGAGGAAGAAGAGGAGAAAGGGAGAAGGAAAGTGTGATGCCTACAGCTCTGACTTGGATTACTCTTCATGCTGAAGAACTCCAGCTCATGATGTCCCCCTTCATATTATGAGCCACCCAATTCATATTTATTTAATGTATATCCCACCATTCTCTCCAATGGGAACTCAAGACAGTTGACATGATTTCCCCTCCCCTTCATTTTTTTCTTTATAACAACCCTGTGAGGTAGGTTAGGCTGAGAGAGTGTGATTTCAAGCCTTAGGAACACAAATTTTCTGTACGTTAATGCTATGTAACTTTGTTATGGCCTATGGCTAATACAATAAATCTTCTTGACTGACTGACAGTGCTATCAGCATGTACAACTGGACAGCACCAAACCAAATTTTCCTCTCTAGCTATGTATCGTGGCTCGCCAGATATTTGGCAACTCTCCTGATTTTTAGTTCTAGGTAAGAAGCAAAACCAAGGAGTTTAGTACATGAAGCTGCCTTCTCCTGCGTCAGACCCTTGATCTGTCTATTGAATATTGTAACTTTGCATGCAAGAGGATCTGGAAGCGAAAGGATTAAAAGAATTCCCTCACTTGGGTACACTTGGAAATTGGCCTCATCCTCTTATCTGTTAGATGCTGAGCCTCTTTGGACCTTGCTTGCCTTCTGTTTCATCGTATACAGGACCTCTCTTCTTCTCTCTCTTATCTGGGCTTGGAGCTGTAGCAAGTTAAGCTTTTTGAAATTATCTGTTCACAATAAATTAAATGTACTACATGAATGTCATGTAAGATGTGCTTCTATTTTTGTAAGTAAAATTTCTCTCTCTTGTCACCACTGGAGTCAGATCATCTTTGTAATTTGTTTGAACAGCAGTTTCCCCTTAACTAGGAAATGTGGATGATCGGGGATACTGCCAGCAGCAGACATCCATTCCATTTTGACATGGAATCTGAGAGTTCAACAAATGTGGGCTGTACAAGTGAGTTTCTAGCTTGGCTTTGACACCAATATAAATCAGCCTTACCGGCTTCTAGTACTATTCCTTCTCTTAATTCTGCTTACTAAGCTCTTTGTTTCCATTTCCCTTGCATGCCCTTGTTTGCAATCTTGTTATAGAACAAGGACACATAAAGAAATGAACACAGCTTCCAAACTTTAGATCTCTTTCCTCTTAAGGTAAAGTCTTTACACATTACAGAGCACAGTGCTTGGGTCTGGGTCCCTTTACTGTGCAAGATGTTAACACAATCCCGTGTGAGTTGTGGAGTCTCATCAATTCCTATGTGTGCAGTGCCCCATTGGGATCAGGACCACTGGGTTGGATCCAGACTAAATTTTCTGCTGATGGAAGGGGAGGTATAATTTCTGCCAGTTCCCCCTGCCTGCTGCAGACCCTCAATTTGCCCCCATGCCATTCCTGAGGGTCCCCTGTGTCCGAGGAGCAGCATTTTGTAAGTGAATTCAAATTCACTGCCACGGGAGGTGGCGGCGGCTATAAGCATGGACAGCTTCAAGAGGGAATTAGATAAACATATGGAGCAGAAGTCCATCAGTGGCTATTAGCCACAAAATATAGATAGGAACTCTCAGTCTGGGGCAAGTGATGCTCTGTATTCTTGGTGTTTGGGGGGGGCAACAGTGGGAGGGCTTCCTGCCCCCACTGCTGGACCTTCTGAGGGCATCTGGTGTTTTTGGCCACTGTGTGACACAGTGTTGGACTGGATGGGCCATTGGCCTGATCCAACATTGGCTTCTCTTATGTTCTTATGTAATCTGGGAGAACCGGGTTTGATTCCCCACTCCTCCACTGGCAGCTGCTGGAGGACCTTGGGCAAGCCGTAGTTCTGACAAGAGCTGTTCTCTCAAGGACAGTTCTTGAAAGAGCTCTCTCAGCCCCACCTATCTCATAGGATGCCTGTTGTGGGGAGGGGAAGGGAAAGAGGTTGTAAGCCACTCTAAGACTCCGAGTGAAGGGCAGGGTATAAATCCAATCTTCTCCTCCTCCTCCTCCTCTTCCTCCTCTTCGTCTTCTTGCCTGATTTTGCCACCTATCTCACAGGGTGTCTGTTGTAGGGAGGGGAAGGGAAAGGAATTTGTAAGCCGCTCTGAGACTCCGAGTGAAGGGCGGGGAATCAATCCAATCTCTTCTCTTCTCTTCCCTTCCCTTCTTGTCCCTTGCATGTGAGAATCATAAAATCACTTAGAGTTGGAAGAGGCCATACAAGCCACCTAGTCCAACCCCCTGCTCAATGCAGGATCAGCCTGGAGCATCCCTTACAGCGGTCTGTCCAGCTGCTGCTTAAAGACTGCCAGTATGGAGGGGGAGCTCACCACCTCCCTAGGCATCTGGATTCCACTGCTGCACAATTCTGGCTGTCAAAAAGTCTTTCCTAAGATCAAGCCGGTGCCTTCCCACCCTTGATTTAAACCCATGATTGCTTTCTCTGTGTGAGGTTGGCTCCACCTCCTCTAGCTGCCACCAGATGTAAGAAGTCCAAAGTTGCATACAAACTCAAAAAGGTTGGGAACCTCTATCCTAGAGCATTACCATCAACTCCACTCCTTCTCTCCATTTTTGTCCTGCCCCTCAAGCAGGCCCATAGCCAGGATTTTTAAAGTGGGGGGGCATTTAAGTTTCTTAGGGGGGCCCTGGCTAATTGAATTAAAGGAACACCCAGCTCCTTCCATGCAGCTGCCACCACTTGGGGATCCTGGGCTGGATGGGGAGTCAGGGGGGCCTTGCCAGGAAGTCAGGGGGTCTAGCCCTGAGATGCCCCACTGTAGCTATGGGCCTGCCCTCAAGCTATTGAGTGTGTGGGACTGAGGGAGAAAGATTGCCTGGTGACCAGTGCTGTGGCGTCTTGTGAGCAAAAATTCTACCTTGTGAGCTCCTGGCATTAAAGTTGTGAGCAAACAATTTGGCTACTGCATTAATGAGTTTGCTCTGGAGCCATCCCCCCTGAGCTAAGACAAAAATGGGTGAGCCGGAGGCTAAAAAACTGTGAGCTAGCTCACACTAACTCAGCTTAGAGGGAACACTGTGACCCTCCCATGTCTTTTCGAGCCAAACCACACCTCTGGGGTCCAGTCATGGAATTCCAGTGTCCTGTCTGGGCATGTGGCTTCTCAGCGGACCCGTCTGAGCATCTCTCATTCCCGACCATGAAGCATGGATCTGGGTGTCGTTTGAGTCTCCCTGCTCAAACCCCTTTGGGTTGCCCACTGGATCCACAGAGAAGCGGCGACTTCCTCCAAAGGGAGCAATAGAGCACCTTCCTCACTGCCCGCTGCCAAATGACAGCCCTTTTTCTTCTCTGCATTCCACTCCGAGCTCTCCGCACAGAGCTCATTCATGCCTTTATCTCTTCCAGATTAGATAACCGCAAGGCCCTGCTCGCTGGGCTATCAAGCCGCTTGATTATTAAGGATTCGGCTTGTGTGAAATTTCTGCAGCTGCCAGCCTCGTATTTCATGCAAGAAGGCACAAGACACATATTCTCTCTCTCGCTCTCCTCTCCCGTCTCCAATCTCGGCACCGTCTTCCTATAAAAGAAAGGATTGATTTTTTTTCAAAAAACCAAATCTTCTTATTAACCTCAAAGTCTCGCCACAGCTTGGGCACTGTCTCTCGGAGCAGTGTGGATTTAATTATAAGGCAGGCCTAGCCAAAGACTTTGTGGCCTGTGAATTCCCAATTATTTTGTTGTCAAAGTCATTGTAATCTGAACGGCGGCTGACAGGGGGTTCTGGCATCTGCCCCCCCCCTTCCCCGTTGCAAAGTGTTGCGAGGCGTACCCTCCTGTCAGAGGACTTGATAGCTCCAGGAGCCTCCTCATGAATCTCATTTGGAAGTGATTTCTTACAGTGGTCAAAACTGGGGTTCTCTCATTTCGGGACTCTTTACAGCTATCACCTTCCTGGGGTGCCTTGTGGTGGAGAGATTAACTACAGAAGGAAGACAGCAGCATCGTGGAGGATCTGAAGCCAAGGCTTGCTCCCGAGGAAAGTTATCTGGCTATGCTTGAGAACACTGTTTGGCCCATGGGAAGACAGGGTGACTGAGGAGGGGCCGTGGCTTAGTGGTAGAGCATCTGCTTTGCATGCCAAAGGTCCCAGGTTCGATCCCTGGCCTCTCCTCAGGCAGGAGGTGATGTGAAAGCCCTCTGCCTGAGACTCTGGAGAGCCATAGAGAGGGGCGGTGGCTCAGTGGTACAGCATCTGCTTGACATGCAGAAGATCCCAGGTTCAATGCCCAGGATCTCCAGTTGAAAGGACCAGATAGGAGGTGATGTGAACGACCTCAGCCTGAGAACTTGGAGAGCGGCTGCCAGTCTGAGTAGACAATACGGACCTTGATGGACCAATGGTTTGAGTCAGTGGGGCAGTTTCACGCCAGGCCTCTGTGTAATCTTTGATCATGATGAGGATGAGGATGAGAATTTTAAAAAATGTTATTAATCTATCTGCATTCTGACCGGGATGGCTCAGGCTAGCCGGATCTTGTCAGATCTAAAATGAGTCAGCCCTGCTTAGTGCTTGGATGGGAGACCATCAAGGAAATCCAAGGTTGCTGCAGAGAGGCAGGCAGGCAATGGCAAACCACCTCTGACCGTCTCTTGCCTTGGAAACCCTAAGGGGTCACCATAAGTTGGCTGTACCTTGATGGCAAAAAAGCAACAAACCCCCCTCTCGGTAGCCCCAGCACTGGCTCAGAAGGAGACCTGAGATTTCAGATGAGTGCAGTAAGAACCAGGAGTGGCTAGCTCACTCCAGAAAAGCAAATGACCAGCCTTACAGATTAATGTATGCTCTTCAGCTTTGCAGGTCATCTGTCTGATGGCCAGATCTTATTTTCATCTGTGCCCTGCAATGTTTGGTGTAGAGCCAGTTTGGTGTAGTGGTTAAGTGTGCAGACTCTAATCAGGGAGAACCGGGTTTGATTCCCCACTCCTCCACTTGCACCTGCTGGATGACCTTGGGCAAGCCGTAGCTCTGGCACAGCTGTTCTTGAAAAACAGCAGTTTCTGTCAGAGATCTCTCAGGCCCACCTACCTCACATGGTGTTTGTTGTGGGGAGGGGAAGGGAAAGGAGTTTGTAAGCTGCTCTGAGACTCCCTTGGGTAGTGAAGGGCGGGGTATAAATGCAATCTCTTCTCTTCTTCTCTTCTCACGTCTTGGAATGCTAGGTGCCTGGTCCTCTCTTTGAAATAAATCTCCCCTCTTCTTCTGCTTGTATCCTTGTGTCTATATACATCTGTCCACTGAGTGTAACACTTCATGCATCTGATTAACACATGGAGGAGGAGGAGGAAGAAGAAGAGGAGGAGGAGGAGAACTGCTCATGAGTGAACAGCTCTGAAAGAACCTGTAACTGACCCAAGGCCACACCAGCAGTTGCATGTGGAGGAGTGGGGAATCAAACCCAGTTCTCCCAGATCAGAGTCTAGGCTCCTAACGACTATATCAAACTGGCTCTTTACTGAGTCAGATCATTGTGTTCATCAGGGTTCGTATTGTCTCCCCTGACTGGTTGCGGCTCTCCACCAGAGGTTTTTCACATCACCTACTATCTAAACTGTTTCACTGGAGAATCCAGGAACTGAACCTAGGACCTTCTGCATGCAAAAGCAGATGAGCTGCCACTGAGCCACAGCCCTTCTCTTAGTGGATTTATGAAAATATACACCATAATAAATGGGATGCTTGGATCCAAACCATGAGACTAAATCCAAAGGTGCCTTCTATTCATGGAAGAAGTCCTTCCACTCTCAGAGGGTATTCTGTTCATGGAAGGAATCTTCTACTCAACTATGGGTCCAAGCCAGAGTCTTAAACATTAAAAATGTTTAAGGTGATCCAAATTCTGCACTAAGGAGAACAGGATTCCACCACCTGCCCAAATAATATCAACTTGTTTGATTCATTGTGTATAATTTATTCTGCAATGTTTGGCAATTTGCAGAGTTCCAAAGTATTTTTTATTATTATTTATTTCAATTTTTTTATCCCGCCTTTCCCCAGCCATTGGGCCCTGGGGCGGTTAACAACATAAACAGATGACATAAATAAAACTGCCAATATTTTATAAAACAATTTAATATACTGGCACTCTGGTATGATTGGAAGGCATATGATGTGGCACCTCAAGCTAAATGCCCAGATCTGCTCAGGACCTTGGAGAGCTCCTGAAAATCCTGTACACACAGCCTGAATGACAAGAGAGGTGACATAAACATTATAGCAGCAGGCCTGTAGCCATGGGGAGTGGGGGATTTGAGGGTGATGCCCCCACCAACTTAGCCCTGACCCCTCACTGCCTACTCCTCCCGGTCCCCCCTCCCCTCCCTCCTGAGCCCGCGTGAACAGCTGAACAATTTCCATCGCTGCTCCTGATTATAGGAAAGGTGTGTGACAAAACCAACAACAAAAGACCCTAAATCAATAAAGTAAATAACAACTCAACTCAGTCTACTGAATGACCCACAGTTATATATAATAACAAGAGGTGGGACCCGCGATACTCACGGGGGGGGGGAAGGAGTTTCACAGAGCGGAGGCAGCAGCCACAGGTGAGTCTTCTCCCCCATCCCACACCCCCTGGCACTGGCGGCGAGGCCTCAGTGCCTCTCAGCCACCGGGCCACCACAGAGTTCACAGAGTGTTCCCCACTCTTTAACTTTTGGGGGCTTTAAATATCCCCAAAGGTTTTTTTTTTTAAGTTTTCAGATTTTTCTGCACACGTGGGGAGTCCCCCAAGTGTGCAGGAAAATCTCTCTGCCCCCCAAGTGCCCAATGTGCGGATTTAGATATTGGGAATTAGTATATAGATGTGGACCCATATAATATAAACCATGTAATATGTATGTGGATTCGAGTAATTGTATATCATACATTTTTGTACAATGGTCAGTTTTTCAGTACAATAATTATATCTGTTATTCGCTGTATTGGTTTATTCATTATTGTTGATGTCGTCGCTGGTTTTGTTACCTGCCCTTTCTAGATTACTCGCTTATTTTTTTTCTTTGGGCAATTGTGGGGAAGGGGCAAAAAGCCATACGGAGTGTTGAAAGCCAAGATTAAGATCTGTCCAGCAGGTCTTCTGTAATTTCCACCCCCCTCTTTGAGGAGTAAAGCAGGATAAAAATATTGAAGGAAACAAATCACTACTGCCCATATGCCGTCAAGCAGGATTTTGCAATCATGAGGGCTGGACACTTTTGTTCAACAATGGAAGTTGGGATGTCTAGGAAGCTGAATTATTCAGCCAGTGCTTTGCTTTAACTCCCACAGGACCAGGAGGAGGGGGGAAGACAAAGACAGGGGGCAGGATGGAAGCAGATATGGAGCCAGTGTGGGATGAAAGGAAAGGAGCCAGTGGGACGGAGGGAATGGGGAGCCCAAGCAGAGGTGAGAAGTGGAGGCCAAATTGGGGAAGAAAATTTCCCTTCCCCTGCAAATCCTTACTGGCTCCTCTCTTGTTAATAATGTTGTCTCAGTTATGGATATGAACTCTGTGTAGCAACTCTGGACTTCCTTAGTGATCTCCCATCCAAGTTCTAACAAGGCCCATCTTGCTTAGCACCTAATGAGATTGGGGCTAGCCTGGGCCATCCAGGTCGAGAAGACGCAATGGGAAATACCAGAAATTCAGATTCTGGTGATGTTTGCCTATCCTTTAATAACATAAAAAAATTAAGTGCTGCCAATTCACAGCCAGCTAATGGTGACCCCTCACAGGGTTATTAAGGCCACAGATGAGTGGAGGTGGTTTGTCAGTGCCTTGCTTTCCTCTACATCAGGGGTCATTTCAAGGGGGAACGCTCAGGTACGGCATTCCGGCAGTAAAAAGCCGAGAGTTGCCGCTTTTGTGGGTGGAGCCTGAGTGATGGGTGTTGCCTTCTGACACACTTCCAGTGACATTGAGGGTGTGGCATTGCAAATAAGGTGTGCTAATGAGTTATGCTAATGAGCTCCTGCGCCTCTTTTTCTATGAAATGACCCCTGCTCTGCATAATAACCCTAGTCCTCCTGGGAGGTCTCCCACCCAAGTACCCACCAGGGTCTCCTTCTCTGGAGGCTTTCAAACAGAGACTAGATGGCCATCTGACAGCAGTGCTGACTGTGTGAACTTAGGTGGATCATGAGAGGGAGGGC
Organism: Lepidodactylus listeri; assembly: GCA_029233225.1. Taxonomy (NCBI): domain Eukaryota; kingdom Metazoa; phylum Chordata; class Lepidosauria; order Squamata; family Gekkonidae; genus Lepidodactylus; species Lepidodactylus listeri. The sequence continues at coordinate 50,880,324 of JARCFY010000017.1, forward strand.
AGGGAGGGTTTCATCAGTGCTTAGTTCTGGTGGCCCTTTCTGACACGCCCAGGGAAATGCTGATCGCCAATTTGGGGTCAAGAAGCAGTTTGTCTCTATGTCAGTTCGGCTGGAGATCCTGGAGGTTTTTTGTCATCTTCTGGGCATGGAGCAGGGGTCACTGGGTGTGTGTGTGTGTGGGGGGGGAGGTATTTGTGAATTTCCTGCATTGTGCAGGGGGTTGGACTAGATATCCCTAGAGGTTAGGGCTGCCAAGTCCTACTTACCGATTAGCGGGGGGGAGTCCCTCACTGTCCGGGAGCCGTCCGGGAGCCTCCCTGCCGGTGACATCACCCAGAAGTGACATCACCACATTGGAGACGTTGCCAGAGCGTCGCCCTGGCAACGTCTCTAACGTGGTGACGTCACTTCCGGGTGACGTCACTACGCTGGGGAAGTCGTCCAGGCAGGACGACTTCAGGGGTGGGGTTTCCCCCGCCGGCCGAATGCCGGCCGGCGGATTGGGAACCCCTATAGCGGGGGATCCCCCGCCCCCCGGGGTGACTTGGCAGCCCTACTAGAGGTCCTTTCCAATGGCATGATTCTATGATCCTACTTAGCTTCCAAGTTCTGATGCGATCAGGCTCACCTTGGCCATATTGTTGAAAGGTCCTTTGGTTTTATTTTTCCCTTTCCCTTTCCCTTTCAGAAGCAGGCCTGTGTCCAAATGGCTGTGTCAAAGCCATTTCTTTGTGCATAATCTGCAAGGAAGTTGTGTTGTTCCTCTTCCTGGGCCCCTGTGAGGAACGGCTCTGTGTCTGTCACCGAGCAAGAGCTCCGCTCTTCACAGCGATCCTTTTAAAACAGCAAAGGCCCTCAAGGCGATGGAGAGAATACATACTCTGAGTCTCCTGGCATGTTTTGCTCCTTTTCATGCTGCTGTGTCCACTGCATAATAAAACTCCTGTCTCTGCACTGTGACCAAGCGGGGAATGCATTAGAGAGATGTCGAGCACCGATGGTTCTCCCCCGCTCCACAGAGCATCTGCATTAGAGTTTGGAGTGGAATATGGAATATAAAAGCTCCCCCCTCCCCCGTGTGCCGGCATTTCTCCTCGGTTCCATTTTTAGCATGAGTCTGCATCACCACACATTCCTCTGTCTGTTTCATTCCTGAAACATGCCTGCATGGAATCGGTACATCCCATAATATTAAAACCTGGGAGCATGCCGTGAAGTTGTGGGGCAATACATTCTGGATGGACACTAAGTAGTACTTCTTTACTCAACGAGATTCAAGTCTACAAGCACCTCAGAGAGCAACTAGATTTCCAGGAAAGAAGAAGAAGAGGAAGAGGAGGAGAAGAAGAAGAAGAAGAGATTGGATTTATACCCCGCCCTTCATTCACTTGGAGTCTCAGAGCGGCTTACAAACTCCTTTCCCCTCCCCTCCCCACAACAGACACCCTGTGAGGTAGGTGGGGCTGAGAGAGCTCTTTCCCAAGCTGTCCTTGAGGGAACAGCTGGTACAGAGCTATGGCTTGCCCATGGTCATCCAGCCAGGTGCAAGTGGAGGAGTGGGGAATCGAACCCGGTTCTCCCAGAATAGAGTCCATGCACTTAACCACTACACCAAACTGGAGGAAGGAAGAGGAGGAGGAGGTGGTGGTTGGATTTATACCCCGCCCTTCACTATCTGAAGGAGTCTCAGAGTGCCTTACAATCTTCTTTCCCTTCCCCTCCCCACAACAGACACCCTGTGAGGTAGATGGGACTGAGAGAGCTCTCTTGAGAACTACTCATCAGAGAACAGGTCTGAGCTCTACCACAGACCAACAAGGCTAACCTCTGAAATTTTACTCAGTGAGTAATCCTATTGCAAAATGTACTGCCAGTTGGGCATAGTGATGGCCATGAACATAGATGGCTCTAAAGGGGGGTTAAGATCCATGGAGGACAGGTCCATCAGTGGCTACCAGCCGTGGTGATCAGAAGATGAATAGGTTTATGTATCCTGCTTACCTCTACCTTTTAAGGAGTCTCAGAGTGGCTTCCCTTCCTCTCCCCACAACAGGCACTTTGTAAGGCAGGTGGGGCTAAGAGAGGTCTGAGAGAACTGGGACTGACCCAAGACCACCCAGCAGGCTTCATATGGAGAAGGAGTGGGGAATCAAACCTGGTTCTCTGTGTTAGAATCTGCCACTCTTAACTACTACACCAGGCTGGACCAAAGGGAGTCTTCATGTTTAGGGACAGTATACCTCTAAATGCCAGTGCTACGAGGCAACTCAGGGGAAAGCCTTGGCCCCCTGTTTGTTGGCCCTCCAGGGCAGCTATTGGCCACTGTGTTGCCAAGTATTCTGGATTAGATGGACCATTGATCTGATCCAGCAGGACCTTTCTGATGTCGTTGTGCTTATCGGATGAATGGCCAGCCTATGCAATTCGGACTGGAGATAATAGCCATGATCCCTGGACTCTAAACTCCATTAATGTCAATAATGAGCATATATATATAAATAAATTCAACAAATATATATGCTCATTATTGATATTAATACAGTTTACTGGTGCAGTCCACTCATAGTGTGCGTTACATAATTTTTGGCGATACTACACTGTGAGCCTTTGGTTATTGACATACTTTATTAGGCTGCGGTCGCACACTCTAAATAATCCACTTTCAATCCACTTTCAGTGCACTTTCCAACTGGATTTTACTGTGCGAACTGGCAAAATCCAGTTGGAAAGGGCATTGAAAGTGGATTGAGAGTGGAGTCTTTAGTGTGTGTGATCGCAGCCAAAGAGCCCGAATATAATCACAGCAGTTTCTGAGGAGCTGTCCAGTGCTGAATCTCATACTGTTACCAAAACCTGATGGCTGAACTACACGAAGCACTGGCTGGGTCAGTGATTGGGTCTCTGGTGTCACTTTTATTGTCATAGATCAGCCATGGAGGGCCCCGATTCAGCTTAGCAGTACCTGGAGAGGAAAGTACCTGCAGTGCCTGTGTCATGACCCCTTGTGGGTTGCCACCTTCTGCCGCCACCACCCTGGACTTAAGGTCTCTTGAGAAGGCCCAGGGTACCCTCCCAAGCCCGACCAAATGCCCTCTTTTAACCGAGAAACATGAGGCGTGATGACCAGGCAGAACACTTAAACAACAGGGTTTGTTTAAACAATACTGGGGCAGGGAAAACCAGAGGAGGTGTATTCAAATAAATAACTGTGTTTAAAGGTAAACTAAAATGAATCTAATGCAACTAACTGTTTTTCCTTAACGGGTACTGTCCCGTCCCGCAGCGCCGGGACTTGCCCCCCCCCGCAGCCCCCGCAGCCGAGCAGAGGGCAGCGCGGAGCGCGGGGTCCAAGCAGCACCACACACCACCCGACGGGGGTGCCGGCGGCCTCCCCAACGTCTTCCCCGACGCGCCGAGGGAGAGAGGTGGCAGCGCTTCAGCAACCGCACGATCAGGCGGCTCCCGGGCCCGGCAGGGCCAATGCGCTCCCCATCCGCTCGAGCCGGCTGGCGCCGGAGGACGACGTCAGAGCCCTGGGGACCACGGCAGCAGAGAGACCGCCCAGTTCATGGCTTCGTCGGAGCCTGCAGGAGAGGACGCGGCCACCTGCCGCCGCCTGGGAGAGGCGGAAGAGAGGGGCTGCAGACTGAAGGCGGGGGCAGCGTCGGAAGAGATAAAGGGGGGCGGGGCAGGAGGAGAGAGAGGGGGGAGTGGCAGCCGGAAGGCCGGGAATTTTGGAAGAGGGAATAAAAGGAGGCAGAACGGAGACGCCGGGGAGGATGAGCCGGGACTGCCACAGCCCAGAGGTGATGAGCGAGAGAGAGAGAGCTCAGGGCTAGTAAGTGGCACGCCCGAGGCACAGAGAGCGACCTGGGTGCTTTAACCCCGCTCCTGTGCCAATTCTGAGGCTGAGTTCATGCCAGTTTTCCCTCAACTACTTCCTAGACTCCCCGCTGCCAAGGGGGAACCACGGCCACAGGGGGCGCACCCTCGGGGAAGGAGGCGGAGCTTGACAGGTACTACTTAAGGCCTACAGCCTCTTACAACAGGCCTCTTGCCTGCAATGCTCCCTCTAAGCTGTGGAGTCTTGTGAGCAAAAATTCTACTTTGTGAGCTACTGGCATTAAAGTTGTGAGGGAGCTATTTGGCCACTGCATAAATTAGCTTGCTCTGGAGCCATCCTTCCTGAGCTGAGACAAAAATGTGTGAGCCGGAGGCTAAAAAACTGTGAGCTAGCTCACCGTAACTCAGTTTAGAGGGAACACTGCTTGCCTGGACTCCCTCCATCCCACTGAGGGATTTCTCTCCAAGCCCAGACTTTCCCCTCAGCTTGACTCCCTGTCTGAGGAAAGGCCGCAGTAGAGAGAAAAAGAACCGTTTGTCAGTTACACACCTGAAGTTCCATTGCCTTACACATTCCCTGAATTCCCACTGGCTAACACCACCGCCGAGCATCAGGGAAATTGTAGGCTGACAGCCCTCTACCCCCAGCACAGGTCTCTCCTGGGCCTAGGCCGCACTAGGCCTGTCTCCCCACCCGGCACAGATCATGACAGCCTGGAAAGGGAAGGTCCACCTTTTCCTCCTGTACCGCCTTGCAACTTCAAATCCCCCCCCCCAAAAGCTGCTATTAGCTCCAGAGGAGGGGGATGAGTTCATCTGCTTGCTTCTCCCAGTTGTCAAATATATTATTGGGGGACTGTTTGAACTCTGGAAAAGAGCATGGGGGGGGGGGGAAGAATTAAATCCCTACTCAATCTGTACTGTGGCTGCAGAAAATATCAGGGCCTCTACTGAGGCTTTTTAGCAGTTTAAAAAATTCACCAGAGACCTGTTCACAGCTCTTCTGGTCTTTTGTCTAGCTTAATCAGTGCCTGTTAGTTTGTACCCCATGTGGCGTGGTGCTTAAACAGTTGGCCTATTTATTAATGTATTTGTACAGTGTTCTACCAAGGCGCAGAAGCATATACGCAGTCGGTAAAACCCGGCATACAAAAGACCCTTGATGCCCTCAGTCATACTGTGACATCAAGAATGGGTTTTTTTTTTTGGCAGCCCAGCTGTTCGCCTCTGTAACATAGTGATGGAAAGCTGTCATTTCACTGGTACTGATGTGTGCAGGCAGTCTGGGTATACTTCGACTCCAGAAATCATTTTATAAATTTTCCTAGTTGAACTGGAATAGGAGGAGGAAAGGAACATGAGTAGAAGAAAATTCTACGACAAGGAAAGAAACAGAATTGGGGAAAGGGTTGGATGCAGCCCCAAATTTCTGCTTACATTAGAGCTCTCGTGCGAAAGGAAATACAAGGAAAAGGTCATGGTAGCTGCTTGTGCTAAGTTGTACTTATTGTATCTCCAGATATGTGAAGCAGAGATCTTATGCAATCAACCCTGGGCCAGGGAGGAAAGAGCTGGGTATGGCTCAAGACCTTCTGCAAATGGAACTTTGTGAAGTCTGGTTATGTTTCTGTTACCTCCGCTGGTGGGTTCGGTGGGGCAGAACTTGGAATGAATCTTGCAATAATTCAGAGAGAATAAAACTTTTAAAAAACTTTTCCACTAACATCATGGAACAAAAACATAGAACTTCGTGACGCAACAGAACAGGGATCTTTGGTGTAGTTTGGTGTAGTGGTTACGGGTGCAGACTCTGATCTGGGAGAACTGGGTTTGATTCCCCACTCCTCCACTTGCAGCTGCTGGATGACCTTGGGCAAGCCATAGTTCTGTCAGAGCTGTCCTTGAAAGAGCAGTTCTCCAGGGAGCTCTCTCAGCCCCACCTCCCTCACAGGGTGCCTGCTGTGGGGAGGGAAAGGTAAAGCAGTTTGTAAGCCACTCTGAGACTCCGAGTAAAGGGTGGGGGTATAAATCCAATCTCCTCCTCCTCCAAACCTTTAATTTCTCCCTCCTTCACAGCTTGTCACCCCCAAAGTCCATCCTTTTCCTCTTGTTGGTGGGTCAGGAAATCTCCAGCTGAACGCTCTTGTGCACCGGCTTCCGAAAGGAGGGTCCCAGTTGAACTCCCCACTAGATGACACTGCCCTGAAAGAATCGTTCTAAAATTTACAATTTAGAACAAAAGTCTCCCTCCCTTACCAGTGTTCACTCATAAATCGTACTTACCTTAAACAAGGTGTTAAGAGCCCATGGTTAAGGTTTAAGCACCCCAGCAAGGCAGTCTGGCTTCCCTCTTCAGCTTTCCTTCTTCAGTTCTGCACCCTTCTGCATCTAGAGGCTCCACCCCTTCCTGGATCATTCCATTCCCAGCTAGGGGGTTACGCTTGGGCATTGCTGGATTCAAGTCATAGTCTCCTAAGGTTACGGGACACATTGTGAGATTCTCCACCATCGATGGACTAGAGAATTAGGTAAAGGTTCCCCTTGCTTGAAAGCCAGTCAAATCCAACTCTAGGGGGTGGTGCTCATCTCCATTTCCAAGCCAAAGAGCCAGCACTGTCCAAAGACTTTTCCATGGCCGTGTGGCCAGCATGACTAGATGACGAGGTGCACGGAACACAGTCACCTTCCCACCAAAGCGGTACCTATTTATCTACTTGCAATTTCTTTCTTTCAAACTGCAAGGTTGGCAGGAGCTGGGGCCAGAGACGGGAGCTCACGCCATCATGCGGCACTCGGGTCTTGAACTGTCGAGCTACCGACCTTCTGGTCTGCAACCCAGCATCTTAACCACTGAGTTTGAGAGGCTGCAGATCCTACAGTCCCCATCTACCCCAGTAAGAGGTTATATGGTGGAAGATGACTTTATGCAGCTCGCTCTAGTCCACTTGCCTAGAGGTGGAATAACATTTTGCATTCCAGGGTCCATTTCAAGAACACAAGTGCCAGCAACGAGGATTCTGTGCCCAGTGGTGGAAAGAAGAGTCGTCATCACAACAAATGCAAAAGCATCAGTAAGTCTGTGACCAAAGAAGTCCTCTCCAAGGTGCCATTAGACAGTAATCACTGGCATATTATGGAAGCTGGCTGTATCAATTACCAACCTAAGATAGCGCTTCATCCCTGCTAATGAGGCACCAAGCCTACATCATATTCCGTAGTCATGCAGAAAAATGAGCTAATGAATGTGCCGAGGCAGCCTATCAAGAGACTTCCAGATAGAGTAGAAAGATTAATGTGAGATGCAAAAAAGTGCTGGAATGAGCCGCTCGGCAGACACATGTAAGAGAGCCGGGATTTATCCCAGCAGCTTGAAAATAAGAGTCCCTTTCAGATGATAACTCAGATATATGGGGAGACAGAGGATGGTGGGCAGGGCTCATTTCGTAGTAGGAGCTCCTTTGCATATTAGGCCACATACCCCTGATGTAGCCAATCCTCCAAGAGCTTACAGTAGCCCCTGTAAGAAGAGCTCTGTAAGCTCTTGGAGGATTGGCTACATTAGGGGCCTGTGGCCTAATATGCAAAGGAGCTCCTGCTACGAAATGAGCCCTGATGGTGGGGAAGCTCCGGGGATCTTGCAGATAGTTGGTTTGGGATAGTATCATGTCTGGTCTACTCAAGGATCGTCTTGCTCATGTGAGAAGTCCATACAGCAGGACTGTGGTGTGGGAACCATGGGTCAGTGGTAGTGTTCATCATGGTTAAAGTCCCAGGTTGCATCCCTGGAATTTCTAATGGAATGATCTCTGGTGTCAGGAAAAATCTAGTAGCTGAGTGCACCTCAAAGAAACTGAAGTTTAGGGGCACTGCAAAGTCTAACAACATTGATTTCAGACACTAATGAAGATAACTAATTCTCTGCCCCCAAGCATTTCTCCCTGGCTCTAATTAAACCGATTGCTGGAAACAATGCGGGCAAGATGGAAGGTATTTGCACGACTGGTAGCCCTGTAAAACAATCAAGCTGTTTTGGGAGCGTATCATACTGGAAATAGTCCGCATGACAAATATCACACTCCCAATGGACCCAGGGGTGATCCTTTTAAATTTGTGAGGTTCTATACGAATACCCAAAATTAAGAAAGATCTTATTTCAACTATGGTCACGGCAGCGACGAACTTAACAGCCAAAATGTGGAAAGATAAGAGTTCCCCCCCCCCCATGATCTCTCGATGGTATATAAAATTATGGGACTATTTTGTCATGGAAAAGTTGTCTGAGGAGTTGCAAGATTCAGATTCATACGCAGTATCTAAACGGACCCCTTTTCTAAACTGGAGATTCCAACGCAATGGGTCTAGAAATAGAGCACTAAAGTTTACAAATGATACAATACTGGCAATTGAGTAAGCACATGTTCTCTTTGTTCTAAGTTCATTGTGTTGCCTTTCAGTTAATTCAAATGGGTGTGTAATGGTTACTATATGTGGTCCACGGTTAAAAATATTTTTTGCTTTATTAGTTGATATTTTGTCTGTTAAATTATTGTAGCTTTGTCTAAATCTGTAGTTTACTGAAAAATCTAAATAAAATTTATATTTTAAAAAATCAAACTGATTGCATTATGCATTGTATCTGTGCATCTTGATTTCCTTCTTTACAATACTCCTCCTGCGTTCTGACTGGGATATAAGAGCTCAGGAGATCTCCATTTCTCCTTGTATCTGACGAAGGGAACCTTGACTATTAAAAGCTTATACCCTGGAAAACCTGTATTGATCTTTAAGGTGTTACTGGACTTGAACACTAATTTCATTAGAACCTGAGAACAAAAGAAGAGCCCTGCTGGATCAGACCAGTGGTCCATCGAGTCCAGCATCTTGTGTCACACAACCAACCTCTGGATGGCCAACAACAGGGCAATGAGGCTGAGGTTTTCCCCTGATGCTGCCTCCTGGCTCCAGGATTCAGTGCCTCTGAATGTGGAGGTTCTCCGCCCTCATGATTAGGGATGGGCATGGACCAGCTGACAAACTAAAGCTGATCACGAATTTTGGGCTGTTTGGGGTTCACGAACCAAAGTTCATGAACTGAATGACTGCAATGAACTACCATGCGTTTTAGTGCAATACTTGGTGGCTCATGATGAGTCATGAGTAGCAGAAAATAGGGATTTACTGCTGCTTTCTTCATGAGAAACAGCTGAGCAGCTGGGAGCTCCCCACTGCTCAGCTGTTTGGTTGAAATGGCCCCGAGCCATTTAAACCCTGCTTCCAGATCCCCAGGGCCTTTTTTTAGGGAGCAGAAAGGAAGGCTGAAATGTCTCAGAACCATTTAAACCACTGCTGCGTTCTGCTCCCCATGGCGTGGCTCCCTGCCATGAATCTACCTAATCCCCTTTTAAAGATGTTTATTCCTGTGGCCATCACTACATCCTCTGGCAGCGAATCCCACATTTTAACCACTCTCTGTGCAAAGTAGTATTTCCTTTCGCCTGTCCTGAACCTACTTAGAAATTAGGGATTTTTAACGTTGGGGCCCACTTCAGTTATATGATGCGGAGGTCTAAACTGCCTCCCCAGTGTTGCGAGGGTCGCAGGCGGCCGTCATTTGCCCAAACACCCTATGCCTGCATCCTGACCTGCTTCTAGTTATTCGCACATGATGCTTCCATGGGGACAGCTGGCAGGCCACAGAGCTCCCGCACTCTGCCACCGCCACTCCCCAGTCAAGCATGTCTTGGCACGCAATTAGGGGCGCAATACACCTGACTTGTTTAAAGCGAGGCATGCCATGTCACTCCTCATTTGTGCCAGCGCATTTCGGAAGAGGTCATTACCACCCAGATGCTTGCTACAACCTGGCGAGACTGTGCGTAATCTACCGGAGAAAGAGAATAAGACCAATTAGCAGTCTAGCCCAGGGCAATGGCTTTAGCGCCCCGACTTAAATGTGGACTCCCTGCTGGTAGCGTCTGCAGGCTGACGTTAGCGGTAAGTTCCACTGAAATCCATGGGACTTCCTTCAAAACAAAGCCCTGTCTAGGATCAGGTTATGACTAAAAGCAATATGCGCTTTGGAAAGAAGTGTAAAAGAAGCAGGGGGAAGAGAGGGGATGCACTGAAGACTGTATTACACAGCGAGACGCTCCGGGTTCCATTAATCATGTGAAACCCGGGTTCTTTTCCACTGCAAATGTTAATTTGCAGATCTCCGGAGCATTTAGGTCGAGATGCATCGTTGCTTGGGATCTGAGCATTTTGGCAGGGGAAAGGTGCCTCAACTTGAGCGAACCGTGACTTCCACGATAGATAGGGAGGCGTTATGATAGAGTGGCCTGAAGCATTGTATTGCTACTTTAATTGTCCCGCCTCATTTTTTTTTAAAAAAAAATCTCGACTTTCTGCATTGGAGAGGAAAAACAGCCATCTTGAACCAGCCTAGGGATGCCCCCCCCCCCCCAAATCTATGGCAATTTTGCAAATGTTTTGCTTTCTTGTTAGTATTTATTTTTAGAGCTGTGTGCACTCGCATAGGCACACCTACTTATTAGCGGTGACCTTAACAGCAGCTAACTCAAATCAGTGTGATCCGATTTTGTAATACCTTCCCCTACAAATTCACCCCATTTTATGAATCTGGACATTTTTCCTAGTAACAAGGAACAAAATAGCTGCAATGCGCGAACAGTACTAGAAATTACAACAGTACAATTTAATAAGGTAACATACAGTGCAATAAATATAAGGGTCCAATACAATTTTCAACTGATGAAAATCCGGTTATAGTTTCCATTTCAAAGATTCTTCATCAGAAGAGGACCATCCAACAAGCTGTATGTCTACACTGTATAAACTCTTTCCTATGGATCAGGCCATTCCAAAAAATTCACATGTAGAGCAAACTTCGTTTTTCCAAGGATTTCCTAAACCAACCTCCTATTGTATATTATCCTATTAAATTGTACTATTGTAATTTGTATTACTGTTAGTGCATTGCAGCTATTTTGTTCTTTGTTACTAGTCCTTTGCAATAGCTGTGGTTCTCCCAGATTGGAGTCCATGCACTTAACCACTACGCCAAACTGGCTCTCTTAAGCAGATATGGAGGCCTTAATTGGGCGGGGACTGGTGTTTTGGTGCTTTAATTAAGGGGGAGCAAACATTGTCAGTTCTAGTGGATAAATGCACAAGGAGACCTGGTTTATTTTTTTGTAGAGCTCTATTTGATACCTGGAAATAATGGAATTTTCAAAGGTTTAAAGAAGCCGGTGGCGGTGGTGGAAAGTGCCCTCAGTTCACAGCTGATTTATAGTGACCTCGTTGGGTTTTCAAGGCAAGAGATGTTCAGAGGTAGCTTGCCATTGCCTGCCTTCATGTTATGACCCTGGTATTCCTTGGAGGTCTCCCATCCAAATATTAGCCAGAGCCAACCCTGCTTAGCTTCTGAGATCTGATGAGATCAGTCTAGCCCAGGCTAGACTGATCTCGTCAGATCTTAGGAGTTAAGTAGGGTCGGCCCTGGCTAGTATTTCGAAATAATGACAATTATTTCCTGAATGAAGGGCTCCTTGCTCACCCTTATGCTCTGAGACCCAAGAAGAGTGTAGTGTAATTGCTTAAGTTGGTTGTACTCCAGAAAACTTTCTTCTACATTGTGACTCAAGAACCATATCCATATGCATAGTCTCTTAAGGAGATCTGCTGCTGTCCACACCTGCTGAATTGGCTATGACCAAAGATAGATTGCTTTGAAGTCTGTGCTTGGGGTTAGATGTTGAAGGGAGGAATGGGCATAGAGATATTCAACATCTTTCACAGACATATTAGAGCAACATGATGATGAAGAAGAGGAGGAAATGGCGGAGGAGATTGGATTTATACTCCACCCTTCAGTACCCAAAGGAGTCTCAGAGCAGCTTACAATCTCCTTTACCTTCCCCTTCCCACAACAGACACCCTGTGAGGTAGGTGGGGCTGAGAGAGCTCCCTCAAGAACTGCTTGTGAGAGAACAGGTCTGAAAGAACATGCGACTGACCTAAGGTCACACCAGCTGGCTGCATGTGGAGGAGTGGGGAATCAAACACGGTTCTCACGGATTAGAGTCTGTGCTCCTAACCACTGCACCAAACATGCAAGGATGATTGAACACCAGCTCGTTTAGCTCACACCCTGTTTGTCAGTTGTGATAGGGAGCCAAGTCTTTGACAGACTGTTTGTCTGTTGGTGAACCCATTCATGGCTCTTTGGCAGAGTGCTTCAACGATTCCTGACAGTCCGGGACAGTGCAGTCAGCATTTTGTGCTTGTGCATTCACTCACGCAGCCCCACTGAGTTGTCCTCTCCCCCATAGCCCTGCTCAGTAGCCAGTCAGCTCAGTCACAAAGTATATAAATTGGTCATAAATAGATCAGTTGCTCTTATTAGAAAATCAGATTGTGTTTTGTTGCAGTGTTTAATAACACAGAGTGCAGCCCTCTCTCTCCTCTCAAGATCCACTTGAATTTCAAGCACATGCAGTAAAGGGGTTCTGTTTTAAAGGTAAAAATTTCCCTTGCTCCCAAGCCAGTTGAATCCGCATCTCTCAGTAGATTGCTATGGAAGGGCTCTGTGCTCCTCCCTTGCAAGGATCCAATTGGATGGAAGGGTGCTTTTGCCTGGGAAACCAGTGGAATCAAAAAACATGAGTGCATTCTGCATTCCCTCTTTGTAGCTTGTCAGCAAAGGCGATTGGCTGGGAGTGCTATATTGTGCTCCTCCCTTGCCAAGATCCAATTTGCAGGAAGGATGCTTGCCATTGCCCAGGAAAACAAGCAGAATCAAAGAACAACATGAACCTGCTACAGAAACAAAGTTTTCAAGGCAACAGACATTCAGAGGTGGTTGGTCACTGTTTTCCTCTGCAGAGCAACCCTGGAATTCCTTGGTGGTATATGAACCATGGCCAATCCTGCTTAGCTTTTCAGATCTGACGAGATAGGCATAGCCTGAGCATAGGAAATGGCAATCAACACCCTATTAAGAGCAACCAGTGTGTTTGGATTTGCAGGGGTACCGGGTGGGTATAGGTCTGGCACAGATATCCCTCACCTACATACGTGCACCAGGCCTAAGACTGGCTTGTATTTCCTGCAGCTGTTCTGGTTTCAGAAAAACACTGTGCAGGAAGTCTGTTTTCCATCACAATGACAAAATGCTATGCCTTTCTCTTCAAGCAGCTTTTAATGCAGAAAAAGCCTCTGAGCCACTGTCAGTAGGTAAGCAGAAGGCGAGCCACCAGCTTTACAAGTTGGTGAACTGAGTCAGGAACACTGCAGGCATGCCGATCAAAGGCCTGCCCAGAAACTCCCCCTTTCCTTTCTTATCTGCTCGCTGAATGCAGCAGAAGCTGGTCTATGGCTGGATTCTGAACTTCCATTTCAGATAAGGAAAAGTTCATTGTGTGATTTCTTAGAGATCCCGCTGAGCTGCTGAAGGAGTCAGGTCATCTTGAAAGGTGCAGGAGCCTGCCTTTCTGAAGATAACTCCGGGGGTCTATCTATTTGTGCTTCCACTTTTGAAGAAGAAAAGAGATCTTGAAAACCAAGCCTATGCCCTTCTTACCACAATGAGATGTGCCTGAAGAAGGTTGTGCACTGAGATGAGTTATGATCCACAACAGCCTTCCTGTACTGGCTTGCAGGCTCCAAGTATCAGGTGCCAGCAGTTAGGCAAGACAGAGTCATTCAGTCCAAGGTCAGAGGTCCAGAAGTCAGGCAAGGCAGAGTCATTCAGTCCAAGGTCAGAGGTCCAGAAGTCAGGCAAGGCAGAGTCATTCAGTCCAAGGTCAGAGGTCCAGAAGTCAGACAAGGCAGAGTCATTCAGTCCAAGGTCAGAGGTCCAGAAGTCAGGCAAGGCAGAGTCATTCAGTCCAAGGTCACAGGTCCAGAAGTCAGGCAAGGCAGAGTCATTCAGTCCAAGGTCAGAGGTCCAGAAGTCAGGCAAGGCAGAGTCATTCAGTCCAAGGTCAGAGGTCCAGAAGTCAGGCATGGCAGAGTCCGTAGCTTAGCATCTATTGTACACGTTGTACCCATGCCCAACAGCCTCTCTTGGCTGGTTTTATAGCCCCATGCCTAAGGGCCATGCTTGCAACCACTTTCTCAGAAGCAATCCTGCAACTACTCATCTTTGTTATCAGCAAGCAGCTAGCATTCGGCCAGGAGGTGTGGACTTCGCTATCTTGTCTGTAGCTCTGTTCTCAGCCTCTGTCTGTGGTGCTCTAAGGGTGTAAGTGATACTTGAGGGCTAGGAATGGCCAGCTGATGTTCACCTGCTGAATCAGGGCTGGAGGGTGTCTGTGGCTGTGCACCAGCTGTTGGCTGTGAATCCTGACAGGCCTACAGCTCCTTTTCCTGCTGGTCAGCTTCTGTTAACTCAAGGCTGGCTATACAGGACTCCTCTTCTCCTGAGGAGTCCTTTCTATCACTGAGCCCTGGCTGACTCATGACACTCCCTTACAGCCACAGTGATTGGGGGATAAATGGGCCCATGCCATTGCCAAGAAGAGTTCTTTAACAAGAGCCCTCCATCACTGCTGGCTGCTTTGTATCCTAGTTGACCTTACTTCTATGACCTTGTTTGGCAGGATGTAATTCTACCTGGTGAGCATCAAGAAATCCAGAGTTCCTCTGCACAAAGTTCTAATATTTATATGCAGCAGAATGTGGCTAGGGGCTGGGGAGATTGTGCCACTTCTGGTTGTAGTTAAAAGCTAATGTTTCCATGAACAGGGGCTCACATACATGAAGGGCAGCCTTACTCAGTACAGCAATGCCTTTTTGGCATGGACCACCCCGGTGTAGCATGGGAGGATGAGTCCACATTGGAGGAAGCTGAGGACAACCAGTTTCTGAGCCCTGCCTTGGCAGACCCTTCCTGTGAGTCAGGGGTCTTGTGGCCATCCCAAAGGGACCCTGAGCCAGCACCTATACCACCTCCTGAGCCAGCGAGGTTCTTAGAAGGCCTGAAGGCCCCAGCATGGACCTGCCCATGACCAGACCTGCCACAGTCTCCCAAAGCATCTCAGATGCAGAAGAGGTGAAGGGTTTGGGAGGAGGCCTAGACCAACTGCAGGAGTGTGCACCCTCCCCTCTGCTAAGGAAACGCTGGAAGAGACCAATAAGTCATCATAGGATCTGGGCCCCAGTGCTCCTCATGAGTAGAGGAGCTGAGTCAGCTTGCAGGGGAGAGCCTAGCAGAACTTACAGGGAACCAGAACTTACATGAGAACCAGCAGAACTTACAGGGAAACTCCTTATATAAGGCTGCAGCCACTATGGAGTCAACTAGCCTGTACTCTTGCTAAGGACCCAACCAGTTGCCTGACCTATAGAATGCTTTTGATTCTGCCTTTGGGATATGTAACCTGACCCTGGACTGAGACCTTGCAATGCATTTGCATTTAACTGTGTTATTGGACCCTGGACTATAACTTTGGACCATGACCTGAGAACTCTGCTGTGGTTACCCCTGTGGTTACTGGAACTTGTCTTCCACCTGCTAGCCAGGACACTTTTGGTTGCTATGACCATTGCAAAGATATGATCCACTGCTGCTTTTTTGTCCTGTGGCCCCTACAGTATTCTGGAAGAGCTTTCCAGAAGAAATTAGAAGGTCTACATCCCTCTTGGGGTGTTTGTACGACAGAACATTTTTCAAGGTAATTGCTTTGTGGGTTCCCAAAGCTCCCCGCTTTGTGGTTGGTTTAATTTTGTTGTTTTGAGAATTATCTTTCTGTGCTTTTTATGGTTGTTACCCACCTTGAATCCCAATTACCTGGGAGAAAGGTGGGCATACAAAGGTCTTAAATATTCATTTGTGTATTTACTTTATGTATATTCAGCTGTTCTCGCTGAGATGCCAGAAGTATTACAGGATATAAAACAGTGCAATCAGACAGCATAAGACAACCAATGAACGATGCAGGAAGAAGAGTAGGTTTTTATACTTTGCTTTTCTCTACCTTAAGGAACCTCAAAGCAGTTTACAGTCCCATTCTCTTCCTCTCCCCACAACCGGCGCCTTGTGAGGTGGGTGGGGCTGAGAGAATTCTGAGAGAACTGTGACAGGTCCCAGGTCACCCATTTTGCTTCATGTGGAGGAGTTGGGGATCAAACCCAGTACTCTAGATTAGAATCCACCACTCTTAACCACTACACCATGCTTGCTCTTAATGGGATGAGGATGACAGAATTGGAGAACAGTGCAAGCAATAAACAATCCAAGGCAAGAAATACCATCAAAAATACAGAAGCTGGATTACAAGACAAAGGCAATGCAGTAAAAGCAGGTGATGCCGAGAATAATCATTGCAGTGGACTTACAATACTATTCCATTATAAAGGAGCCTACTTGGACTATTGGGCCACGGTGGCTCAGTGGTTAAGACGCTTAGCTGCAGACTGGAAGGTCGGTAGCTTGGCAGTTCGAGACCCTAGTGCCGTGTGATGGAGTGAGCTCCCGTCTCTGGCCCCAGCTCCTGCCACCCTAGCAGTTCAAAAGCAAGATATTGCAAGTAAATCAATATGTGCCACTTTGGTGGGAAGGTAACAGCATTCCATGCCCCTCGGCATTTAGTCATGCCAGCTGCATGACTGCAGAAACTTCTTTGGATTGCGCTGGCTCTTCGGCTTGGAAACGGAGATGAGCACCGCCCCCTAGAGTTGGATTTGACTGGCTTTCAAGCAAGGGAAACCTTTACCTTTACCTGGACTATAGCTCCACAAAAGTGTCCTCCTCTGCATTTTTGTTTAGTTCATTCTGCAAAATGATAGATGTGAAGGAGCCCTCCTGACCTCTTCGGGCAAGCCATTCCACAGGGTGAGAGTCACCGCTGAGAATAAAACAAAGGCATGTTGCTTGATGTAAATGTTCCAATGCTTTTTTAAAAAAAGTTAGTACTTCAGGGACCAAGGTTATAACCCGGACAACTGCCACTTTTTCTGCTTGCACAGAAATAAGAGGGTTTTTAAAAAAGAAGAAATCATTTAACGTGACCGCCACCTGCAATTTGAATTGATCGTGTCCATTCGGCAACCTTGCAAATGTGCCGTCTCAAGACCAGCTCATCTTGCTGCACATGCAGATCAAATCTGCTTATCCCAGAGTATGTTCTTGAAATCAGTCCTATATAGGAGAACATGCTGGCTGCCAAACTACCCTTTTCTTGGTACTGCACAGAAGGCCGGTCCTGCAAAGGTGAGGCTATGAGTATTTCCGGCGCAAGGGGCGGGGGATCCAAACAACGGCCCTGTTGCTTCAACTGGAGATGATAGTAATCGCCCTTTTCGCTTTGCCGGTATCTTTTGTTCCCTGGATCTTAAAGAACATTGGGCCACTGTTAATTAATTCTCTGGACATCCTCACAAGCTGGAAGAACAGAAAGGCTTTATCTGCATTTTACAGGCGGCGAAAGGGGGCAGACAGGTTGCCCGGGAAATCCGGAATAAAAGCTCACTAAATGTACCAGACTCCGGGTGTTTTCCTAATCACAGTAACTGTACACTGAGAAATGTTAGCTGAGCCTGTGTTGGAATGAGCTTTTCGCCACTTTCGATTACGAGAAAAGGCTACAAAGAAAACCCCAAGTTCCCCTGCCTGAAGGAAAAGGTGATAGGATGGAGAAGAAAGGAAGGGGCAGAATACATATTGTGCTAGAAATAGAGTAGCCTAAGTAGGCAATGTGGTATTTGTTATTTATTTTCATTTTTTAAAAAATAATTTATTACCAAATTTGACCATAACATATCAACAACATCATAACATAATTACATTATATAAACATTTACATGCACAGACTAAAACCTAGATTTGCATTACATATTTTAGAAATAGACCTAAAACAAAATAAAATCCAGATTATTCTGAGGGTATTTTATATTCCACAGCGGGATTATTATTTACATACTCTATAAAAGGATACCACTTTTCCATAAAATTATTTTTATAACCTAGGGGTCTCCATCAACAATATTTGTGTGGCTATTTTATCCTGAATAACTATATCCCACACTTTCTGGAACCATGCTTTAAGTGAGGGTATTTTCCTAGAGTTCTGTAATTGAGCGAATAAAGATTAGCCAGCAATGAACAGGAGAGAAATGAGATCCCTACGCAAAGGAGAGAGTGACTGGTCAGGCCAAAAATTTAATAGAATGGATTCCAGGGTTAAAGGAGCATCACTGCCTACTATTTCTGAAAATTTAGATGCAACTAAAATCTAGTATATATGGATTTTAGGGCAAGACCACCAACAATGCAAAAAGGTTCCCACCTCTCCACATCCCTTCCAGCAATTTGAGTTAGAGTGAAATTTACTTCTGAAAAGCTTTATTGGTGTTAGGTACCACCTCACAAATATTTTAAATTGCAGTAAGCTTATATTATATTAAGGGATTTACTGCAAAATACATTTGAGGTCACAATGCCTAGGCCGGAATGGGCGAGCGAAAAAACCAATAAAATCAATCATTAAAAAATAATAATTTGAAGGGTACTTGCCTTCTGCCACACCTTTTGTTGATACGAAGGTTGAGCCCAAGTTTTTTTTCATTAATTGTCCTATAAATTTTGAAAATGACTCCTTTAGTGTTCATTTTACCTGTTCAAATTGGTTTAATTGTTTATTTTTACAAACCAACGGGATAATTTGGTGCAAGGCATGGTACAACTGTTGATATTGGAACCATGGGGTTTGAATTTGGTGTTCCAAAGTAAGTTGATCTATGGTTCCTAGATTTCCATTGATCTCCAAGTCAACTAATCTATACAAACGTTTACCCCTCCAAATTCTGGAAATCCCTAATAGATCTTCCTGGGACAAACCAACTTTGTCCCAAGAATGCCATCACTGGGGATGTAGATGGAACTGTGGTATTTTTATAAACATGTTTTCAGTGAAAATTATTGGGCAGGCCGAGTGATGAGAATTGCACCAAACAAAATCTCAAGAGAATATAGTCCAGTAGCAAGTTGCTGGCACCAGGGTCTCCTCACTCTTCCGAAACACCCTGCCCTTTCTTTTAGCATCGGGATAGTGTCCTCTCCTATTTCTTGAGGCAAGCACGGCTGGTTTGGTAATGAAGCCTTTGTGCTGGGAGTGGCACAGTAAAGAGAGGGTGGATACGGCAGGGATTTGGGTTGCCCTCAG
The DNA here is from genome assembly GCA_029233225.1 of Lepidodactylus listeri. Taxonomy (NCBI): domain Eukaryota; kingdom Metazoa; phylum Chordata; class Lepidosauria; order Squamata; family Gekkonidae; genus Lepidodactylus; species Lepidodactylus listeri. The sequence goes on from JARCFY010000017.1 coordinate 50,899,355, forward strand.
CCATCAGTGGTTGTGGGAGATGATGGGCATCAACTCTTGGACTTGCACTGCTGCCAGCTCTGACTCACCTGGTGGCAGTGCAAAAAGAGGCAGTGGGTGTCCCTTGCTTGGGATGACATAATTCCTTGAACCCCTACGGGGAAGGGACCATGGCTCAGTGGCAGAGTATCTGCTTGACAGGCAGAAAGTCCCAGGTTCCATCATTACTGGCATCACCGGTTAATAGTATCAGGTGGTAGGGAATGTAGGATCAAGTAGTGGGTGACCTCTGCCTGAGACCCTGAAGTGTCGCTTGCCAGTCTGAGTAGACAATACTGACCTTGATGGACCGAGGTTCTGATTCAGTATAAGGCAGCTTCCTGTGTTGGAGAGGGGCTGTGGTTCGGTGGTAGAGCATCTGCTTAGCAGCATCTCCGGTTAAAAAGGATCAAGTAGGAGGTGATGTGAAGGACCTCAGCCTGAGACCCTGGAGTTCTGCTGCCGGTCTGAGTAGACAACACTGACTTTGATGGACCGAGGGTCTGGTTCAGTATAAGGCAGCTTCATGTGTTCATTCTGGAGGTAACAAATTATTGGACCATTGTTCCCATGCCAACCAAGTCCCCTTTTAATTCTTTCAGGAAGTCTGGCCTGCTTCTTCTAATTCCACTAATCTTTCTCTCTTAAATGTTCTCAGGCATATTATTATCAAGATTTGCTAAGCATACTCCGTTTCTTTATCTGCTTGGAATTTGCTTAGTGAGTGCCACTATCTTAACTTTATACATCTCTCCCCCCCCCCCCCCCCGCCTCCTCCTTTGTCCTTGGTGCTGGACCTTTCGTAGCTAACTTCAGGATTTACATTTTCTTATCATGTTTACTTTTGGTTTTCATTTTCTTGTCGATTCACTGTAGCGATGGGTTTGCTTCTTCTTCTTGATCCCCCCCCCCCCCATTTTGCTCCTACTGACCCATGAAACAGCAGTGGAGGCCTGGGGGTACTAAGTGAGAGGGCAGGAATCCTGGCATTCCGAAGTGGAGGAACTACAGATCTTGTCACTGTTAAGATGGAATAGTATGTAGTCTTGTTGGGAAGTGTGAATATACTCATTTAATATTTGCCTGCTTTTGTGGCTCTAGATCTCCCAGCTTGTCAGCCTTGTTTATATCTTTATTACAGAAAAATGGCTTGAGTTTTGCACTAATTGCCGGCTTTTTAAATTACCGTGGTTATCTCCTGGCTTTAATTTCAACAAGCAGTCCTTTAGTCTCTCAGCACTACAAAGGAGAAAGAGCAAGAGCTTGGGAGCAGCTAGAAGCAGTGCTCCTAGTGTGGATCTAAAGTGTTCCTAATGGATATCGAAGTGGTACTTCGTGTGCCTAAAGGGAAAGCGTACGATAGCTACAGTTACGAGGAATGCCTCCGGATGCCCTCTGAAGTTTCAGGCTGCAACACCAACGGGAGGAAGCAAAATCCTCCTTGCTTGCAAGCACCTGATTCATCTGAGCAGGAAATGTTGCAGGAAACTCCACGGCAGGCCAGCATACTGGCAAAATAAAGTGATGGCTTGAACTGAGAACGATGGTCCAAAACAGGGTTGCCAGCTCTGAGTTAAGAACATCAGAGAAGCCTGTGTTGCATCAGGCCAGTGGCCCATCCAGTCCAACATTCTGTGTCACACAGTGGCCAAAAACACCAGGTGCCCTCAGGGGGTCCACCAGTGGGGCCAGGATACTAGAAGCCCTCCCACTGTTGCCCCCCCCCCCAAGCACCAAGAATACAGAGCATCACTTGCCCCAGACGGAGAGTTCCTACCCATACCTAGTGGTTAATAGCCACTGATGGAGAAATACCTGGAGATTTTGGTGGCAAAGCCTGTGGAGGAAGGGATTTGGGGAATGTGGGGATGCCATTGGTATAATGCTATGGAGTCCACCCTCCAAAGCAGCCATTTCCTCCAGGGGAGCTGACCTCTGTCATCTGGAGATTGGTTATAATTTCAGGAGGTCTCCAGGCCCCACCTGGGGGCTGGCAATCATAGTCCAAAATAAAGTTTTTCTGTGTAAATTACAGATGTAAGTTAAATCTGCCACCATACGTGACTTGCACTGAAAGACTTTGACTGATTTCCCACGAGGCGCTGCTCCAGCATCGTTCTTCCCTTTGCCCTGATTGCATGCTTGAATTTCCCACTATTTGCCCTGTGCCTCATTTTGACCCGTGGCTTCACCTGAAACAGGATCACTGAAGCCACAGGGGAATTCGGGCGAAGCTGCAGGTGAAATCGTGGGAAATTTAAGCACGCAGCCGGGGCAAAGGGAAGAATGATGCCGAAGCAGCACCTCGTGGGAAATCGGTCTTTATTTTGGACCGTCATTCTTGGTTCAAGTGTTGCTTTCTTTTTGGCCTGACCTGGACAGCCCAGGCTAACCTGATCTTGTCAGGTCTCGGAAGCTAAGCAGGGTTAGCCCCAAGCCCAGAGCTACAGTGCGGGCCTCTTGTGGCCTGCCCCCTTGACTTCCCATCCAGCCCAGGCCCCCCAACTTCCAATTTTTAAATTTGTATTTATGTCAGTCACTTGGGGTCTGTGCAGGGGCGCCCCCCGACTTATTTAAAGGCTCCCCAAATTTTTTAAAAACGCTGGCTACAGCCCTGGTCGGCCCTGGTAAGTATACCTCCGAGCAAGACCAGGGTCGTGACACACAGGCAGGGAATGGCAAACCATCTCTGAACATCTCCTGCCTGGAAAACCTGATGGGGTCATCACTATAAGTCAGCTGTGACTTGGTGGCAAGAACAGCAACCCCCATTTTTTTTTATCCATATGAACCTATGAGCCCCTGCTTTGCTCTAGCCTTTGAGTGGGGCTGTTGGTCATTCCGAAAGGGAACGCTGATGAATCTTTGACAATAGGGGCTGGCAGAAGAGGACGAGTAAGAAGAGGAGGAGGAGGAGGAGGAGGAGGAGGAAGAATTGGATTTATACCCTGCCCTTCAGAGAGCCAGTCTGGTGTAGTGGTTAAGTGCGCGGACTCTAATCTGGGAGAACCGGGTTTGATTCCCCACTCCTCCACTTGCACCTGGCTGGATGACCTTGGGCAAGCCATAGCTCTGTGCCAGCTGTTCCCTCAAGGACAGCTTGGGAAAAAGCTCTCTCAGCCCCGCCTACCTCACAGGGTGTCTGTTGTGGGGAGGGGAAGGGAAAGGAGTTTGTAAGCCGCTCTGAGACTCTTAAGTGAGTGAAGGGCGGGGTATAAATCCAATCTCTTCTCTTCTTCTTCTTCTCTTCACTCGGAGTCTCAGAGCACCTTATAATCTTTCCCTTCCCCACCCCACAACAGACACCCTGTGAATCAATGCTCCCTCAAAGCTGTGGAGTCTTGTGAGTGAAAATTCTACTTTGTGAGCTACTGGCATTAAAATTGTGAGCGAGCCATTTGGCTGCTGCATAAATTAATTTGCTCTGGAGCCCTCCTTCCTGAGCGAAGACAAAAATGTGTGAGCCAGAGGCTAGAAAACTGTGAGCTAGCTGACACTAACTCAGCTTAGAGGGAACAGTGCCTGTGAGGTAGGTGGGGCTGAGAGAGTTGTGAGAGAGCTGCTCATGAGAGAACAGCTCTGAGAGAACCTGTGACTGACCCAAGGTCACACCAGCAGCTGCATGTGGACGAGTGGGGAATCAAACCCAGTTCTCTGAGATTAGAGTCCACGCTCTTAACCACTACACCGAACTGGCTCTCCGGTACCTCTCCTCCTGATGCCATCTTGGCAACAAACATAAACTGTACTTTTACAATGTTATGCTTTTCCTGAAACCCATCGCCATATTTTCTGGCAGTAATGGAGATGAAACGCTGCGCACCCACTTTGGGGCACTTGGCTGTATGCCATCCGATCCAATGCTCAGAGTTTGTTTTTTGACACTCTGTTCCTCCGTACAGCGCAATGGACCTGCCGGGTGAGATTTCCTTAATGCAGTTATTGACAACGGCCTGCCAGGGGAACAATAGCTGTCAATACATTGACTAATCCTTTAACGGGCCTTGAAATACCATCCAATAGGGGAGGGGGAAATGTTGTTGGGAGAATAGGATCCGATATTCTCTCTCAAGTGAAAAGAAATGCCCTGTGATTATCTCAGCGGCTGCCAACTGCGTGACACGGGCCCACATATGTTTATTTGCACAGGATACAGAACTAGAAAGCAAAATCCTGTTGAATTCCAAGCAGTCCTGGATCGGGGATTGGGGGAGCCTCTTTCCCGGCATCTTTACAGGGGTCCCCATAAATCAGAAGACGTGGGACCTGCAGATCTCATGGTGCCTCTGGCTTGCATGGGAGATTGATATGAAACAAGAATAGCCCTGTGGTTGAGACAGCAAATGCCTCAAGTGGAGTAGTGGGTTCTACAAGAACACATAAGAAGAGCCCCACTGGATCAGACTTGTAGTCCAGGATTCAGGGGCTTAGTGCCTCTGAATGTGGAGGTTCCCCTCAGTCCCTGTGGCTAGCGGCTATTGATAGACTTCTCCTCCCTGAATATCTAATCCCATTTGAAAGCTGTTTATTCCCGTGGCCATCATTACAACCTCTGGCAGCAACTCCCACATTTTAATCACTCACTGTGTAAATTAGTATTTCCTTTTGTCCGTCCTGAACATTCTGCCCATCAGCTTCATTGGATGCCCTTGAGTTCTAGTCTTTGGGGAGAGGGAAAAGAATTCGAATACTGTCATACTGCAGTCAGGTTCATATCCCCACACCACTCCAAAGCCCACTGGGAAAGTCACACCCTCTCAGGTTAAACTACTTTACAAGGCTGGTGTGGTGATAAAACGGGGAGATGAGAACCATGCATGCCACCCTGAACTCTTGAAGGAAGGATGGGGTCAAAATGTACGGAATAAAGTCACCATCCTTTCTCGTAAGTAAGCAGCCATAGGAGATTGCATCCTTTCTGAGTGCATTCTTATGGAATGGCCATCGATTGTTTGTTAAATGTGCCTCTGAGTAGCCAAGACAATGACTCTCCATTCCAGCAGGGTCTTCTGCACAGCACTGCAAAACATAGACACAAAATACATCTCTGGTAGATTTATGCAGCAGTGCAAACTAGCTAGCGTGCCATAGGTTGCATAAAAGGGGGATGTCAGGAGCAGGAGGAGGAGGAGGAGAAGAAGAGATTGGATTTGTACCCCGCCCTTCACTCAGAGTCTCAGGATGGCTTACAATCTCCTCTCCCTTCCCTTCCCTTCCCCACAACAGACACCCTGTGAGGCAGGTGGGGCTGAGAGAGCCCTTTCGAGGACTGCTCTTGAGAGAACAGCTCTGAGAGAACTTGTGACTGCACATGGAGGAGCGGGGAATCAAACCTTGTTCTCCCAAATTAGAGTCTGTGCACTTAACCACTACACCAAGCTGGCTCTCTTCAGGCTTAAAAGATGTCCGTGATGCTCTGCTGAAACTCTAGGACAGCAGAGGTGGCATTGGAACCTTGACTGTTCCAGAAGCACCGTTTAGACCAGGGGTGTCAAACTCATTTTTTATGAGGGCCAGATCTGACATAAATGAGACCTTGTTGGGCCAGACCATGTGTGGCATAAAATGTAATGCCAGGTAGTGGAGAGATAAACTTTATAAAGGACACAAACACAAAGACTTTTTAAACTTAAAATAAAAACATCCTTAAAACATTAGCACTTTTGCAATATTTTGTTTATGTAACAGTCTCTGATAACTGACACCTCTGCTCTGGATTATTGCATCAAAATGTCTGTGCTGTTGCAATCTTGAGTGTGCTGTTCAGCTGTGTATCTGTAAGCTGCAAACCTACTTTTGACTTATTGACATTCACCACAGAAATCTCACACTCAAGAGTTCTGAGTCTAGGGCCCAAGGGAAAACATGAAATGGCTGAGCAATTGAGAGAGTCTGGCGAAGCAAGCTATGATGCAGCAGCAGCAGAAGTGGAAGCAGGAGATGGCCAGGTCCAGGGCGGGCCTGATAGAAGCCCTCTGGGGGCCTGATCCAACCCCCATGCTGCATGTTTGACACCCCTTGTTTAGACCTATATCATGAACTCACGAAGCTGCATTATGCTGAGTCAGGCCCTTGCTCCAAGAGTCAGGATTGCCTACTCAGACTGGCAGTGGTTCTCCAGGGTCTCAATTCACCTGCTACCTGATCCTTAACTGGAGATGCTGGGGATTGCCTATGGCATGATCTGTAGGCCTTGCAGATGTTCTACCACTGAGCCACAGCCCCTCCCTGCACATAATGCTGCCTTAATCCAGCCCTTGGTCCATCAAGGTCAGTAACGTCCACTCAGACTAGCAGAGATTCTCCAGGGTCTCAGGTGGAGATCTTTCAGTACCTGGTCATTTAACTGGAGATGCCAGGGATTGAACCTGGGACCTTCTGCATGCAGAGCAGATGCTCTGCCACTGAGCCAGGGCCCCACCCCTAAGACCAAGTCTTCAGTCTGTGACAAAGGCATGTGAGTGAGGGAAGGAGAGTGGGGTGGTGGCAAGCCTCCCTCTCAGCCTAAACATGTCCACCTCAAGGTCTGCATGCAGTGATTCTGCATGTGTACAGGAGTCGAGAACCCAATACACTTTCAATAGAGAACCCATCACACATCCAGTGGTACAAACATAGGCTCCCTGCAGACATCAAATGAATGTGCATAGATGAGGGACAGTATGTTCAATGGACTCCTTCCCCCCCAACTACACACAAAAGCAAGTCTAATACATTTGACATATCTGAGTCCACAGCCAATGCATGTAGAGAAGTGTGGGAAGCCATGTTCTAACCCCATCCTTATCCACGAATGAGCACACTGTTTCTGCCCCTTCTATGTGCATTCACCTTAAAAGGAGCACAGCACCTGTTTGGTGTAGTGGTTAGGAGCACGGACTCTAATCTGGGAGAACTGGGTTTCATTCTACATTCCTCCACATGCAGCTGGTGGTGTGACCCTGGGTCAGTCACAAGTTCTCTCAGAGCTGTTCTCTCAAGGGCAGTTCTCAAAAGAGGTCTTTCAGCCCCCACCTACCTCACAGTGTGTCTGTTGTGGGGAAGGGAAGGGAAAGGGATTGTAAACCACTCTGAGACTCCTTCAGGTAGTGAAGGGCAGGGTATAAATCCAATATCCCCCCTTCTTCTTCCTTTTGAGCAGGGGCCATTTTGTAGAAAAAGAGGTGCAGGAGCTCATTAGCATAACTCCTTAGCATAATTTATTTGCATATGCCACACCCCCAGACATCACCAGAAGTATGTCAGAAGGCAACACCCACCGCATAGGCTCCACCCCCCCCAAATCTCCAGGTATTTCCACACTCAGAGCTGGCGAGCCAGCTTTATACTTTGACTAAAGACGCTTTAGGTTGCCTTTGCTCTTGCAGGGAAGCTACCCTACAACAAGCACAAAAATACAGATCAAGTTAGTACGCTTTTGCTTTTTTCCACAGCGCATCACCATATGGGCCCGCTCCTGGGCTTGTTACTCCCGGAATGGCGTTCCTGCACGTTCCTGCTCAAAATGACCCCTATATGCTAGAAATGACCTCAAAATGAGCCATATATATGCACTGTCTATCAGTTAACAATACCTTGTTATTCTCAATGAAGGCAGCCTCCAGATACAGTCCATGTTGTGCTATTGCAAGATCTGCTCTACCTGGCTAACTCCTCTGAGCAATCCATGGGAAGGAAGACAATTGGCCAGAATGGATAACCTTTAGCGGGTAGACAAATGAATGCCCAGCATGAAACCCTGCCTGCGGAGCCCGGAAACCCAGGGCCAAGAAGCAAGGCTGCAGCAGAAAGGAGACGGGGGTAGAAGAGAACCCATAACTGGGGGGTGAGGTCTTTGAAGCCTGGATGACATTGACACAAGGGGAGCCGGGCTCGCCGATGACAGTGATATATAGAAGTGATTTCGGGGACCTAGAAATACAAGTGGCGATAAAGGGGGAAGGAATGAAATACGTGCAGACGAAGACAGGAATGGAGTGTAAACAAGGATTGCCGGACGATTTTAAAAAATTAAAAATTTAAAACCCCGCATGGGTGTGAAGCAACGATGTTTCCCTGGAGCCGATGTAGAATGCTGCAGCAATTCCGGTCCATGATCAGAATGAAAAAGAGAGCCGTTCTGAATAGCTTGAGCAAGAGGACGAGGAGGAGGAGGAGGGGAGAGGCAGGGTGATGTGACAGCAGCAATAATTGCTCTCGAGCAGAGAGCGCCTTCCCAGCCAGGCCCGTCAAAAAGCCAAGCATTCCGAACGGTAATGAATTGAGTGTCCATGCTTTTGCCAAGAGAGACGACAGCTGGTGAGTGACACTGTTCGCAATGCAGAGGGAGGAAAGGAGGTTCTGGATGATGGTGTTTTGGCACACACATCTGGAGAGATTTCAGGACTCTGCATTGGCTTGATGGGTCGGGCCTGTGTATAAGACAGGGCTCTGATCCAGACCGACAGGATGAAGATGGGCTGTGGCTCAGTGGTAGAGAATCTGCTTCGTGCGTGCAAGGTCCAAGGTTCAATCCCCAGAAACTCCTGTGATGGAGAGCTGCTGCCGGTCAGAGGAAGACAGTACTGACCTCAGTAGACCAGTGGTCTTTCTCAGTGTAAGGAAGCTTTGAATGGGCATATACAGAGGAGAATCTGCAAAAAGAAAAGAAGGTTCTGCCCCAAGAAATTCACATCTAAAATTTGATGGAGGTGGGGGGAAAGGGAAGGGAAAAGGGGCAAAGTTTGCAGGACATATATGGATCAGACCAGTAGTCCATATAGTCCAGCCTCCTGTTTCTCACAGACAAAAACAATACAGACAAGAGGGCAAGTCTGCATTTAGCATTCGCTCCATATTTTCTCAACTGGGAGGAAAAAGTGCAGCTCAAAACCACATTCAGATACCTCGGGCAATGCCATATGGACTACAAAGTCACTCCTGAATGGCCATAAATCTATGCAGAAAGTGCCATAAAATCCAATGATCAAAGAAAGTGAAAGCGGCATAGAGTGTGGAGGGTACCATAAAATCTGGTCAAAGAAAGTGAAAGCAGCATGGAGTGTGGAGGGTACCATAAAGTACTGTCAAAAAATTGAATGGGCTCTTGTTTGCTCTTTGACATCTCTTTTGTTTTAAGGGTGGTAATGCTGCATTCTGTCACCAGGTGTCGCTATTTGGTAATTTTCTTCTGAGGGCACTTTGGCCACTAAATGCCACAGTGCTGCTTTCTCGCACCAACAAGGAAATGAAATAAAAGACAAAACCGACTCTTCGATTTCTCCATTCAAAGGAGAGGCACATTTGGAAACAAGACCACGGATACGTGCTTTTAATCCCAACTAACCAACCACAAAATAATGGCTGCACATTTTAATTGTGTAAATTCACCCAGCTATGCCTTTTTCCTGGTTGTCTGGATTTCCACATCTCCCTTAGATTCTTCTGCGTACGTTTCTGCTGCAGACTACTATGGACCAGCCACCTTTCATTGGCAAGTGTAAAAAATTCTCTCCACGGAATCAGAATATATGCTGAAGATCAGGTTATTCTTTCACAGCTGTGATACAGAGGTCAAATTCTGCCCAGCATACAGATCCCACAATTTAGTAAATGAAAGGCATCTGGTCTAAAAAGAAAAACCAGGCCAGTGGGATGTCAGAAATGGGAAGGACCCTTGTTGAACAGGAACACTTGGCGTCACAATCTTTGTTTGAATGTGCTCTGCACCATAATTATATCCTCCGCTCTTGATTATTGCAAGTGAAAGGGGTGGGGGAGACAATCCTGTTTTTAAGCAATGCGAAATAGCATTTGCCCTTTCTATGAAGTACGGAAAGATGGATGAGCTCTCTGGAGAGCCAGAGGCTGGGCTTGTGTTAATCTCCCAAGTGTTTAGAGAAGATGTTAATGGTCTGGTGGAGACAGAAGGAGAAAATGAATCCCGGGCGCTTGTCAGCTGAAGTTATGGGAGAATCAAATTTACTCCCAGAGTTCATATGAACTTTTGGCGTTCTGTTGGTTCAGCACTCTCTATCTTCTTGGGCCAACCCTCCCGCCCCACCCCGGAACCACCTGCAGAAGCTTTTATCTTATTGCCCTGCCTTTCTGTTTTTCATTTAGCTTAATAGCTTCCACCTCTAATTTTTGATTTTACAAGACAAAAGCCACCCCCACCCCCCAACTAGGTTACTCTGGGTAAAGATCTCTGGGTGTGACGTGCTGTCAACTCACAGCTCATTTAGGGCGACCCTGATGGGTTTTCAAGGCAGGAGAAACGCAAAGGTGGTTTGCCGTTGCCTGCTTCTGCAAAGCGACCCTGTGTTCGAGGGTTTTTGTTTGGTTTTCATTTGCAGTGTTTTAATTATTATTTGAGAGTGACCTTACGGCAAGAAGGCAGGGTGTAAATATATAAATTAATCCAATTAAATAAGGGTGGCATAAATTTGGGCAAAAGACCACTTGAGGCGCGAGGTATAACTTGAGTGAATAAACACACATGGATACACATGGATAGGGTTGCCAGCCTCCAGGTGGGGCCTGGAGATATCCCGCTTTTACAACTTATCCCCAGCCAGAGATCAGCTCCTCTGGAGAAAATGGCTGCTTTGAAGGATGGAATCTATGGCATTGTACCATGCTGAAGCCCCTCCCTCCCCAAGCCCCAACCTCTCCTGGCTCCACCCCCAAAGTCTCCAGGGATTTTCCAACCCAGACCTGGCAACCCTGCACATGAAGCTGCCTTATACTGAATCTGACCAGTGCTCCTTCTAAGCTGTGGAGTCTTGTGAGCAAAAATTCTACTTTGTGAGCTACTGGCATTAAAGTTGTGAGCCAGCGATTTGGCCACTGCATGAGTTAGCTTGCTCTGGAGCCATCCTTCCGGAGCTCAGACAAAAATGTGTGAGCTGGAGGCTAAAAAACTGTGAGCTAGCTTGGAGGGAACAGTGAATCTGACCCTTGGTCCATGAAAGTCCGTCTTGTCTACTCAGACTGGCAGTGGCTCTCCAGGATCTCAGGCAGGGGTCTTTGACATCCTCTTCTACCTGACCCCTTTTAAATGCTGGGGATTGAACCTGGGACCTTCTGCATGCCAAGCAGATCCTCTACCCCTGAGCTACAGCGCCTCCCCTGAACAGCTGTTTCCAAAGTATAAAGAGAAGAAGGGGGAGAGAGGAGTACACAGTAGGGCCAAACAAGGCGTGACTAACCATTAATTTCAGGAGGCTTAGATGGGAGTAATTTTGCAAAGTATTGTACCGGTAAAGACATATTGAGGGATAATGATGCTCCATTGTGTGCTAGCATGGCCAGGTCCCTAAAGAGCCTGAGTTCAGCAATGTTGTATTTGCAAATGAATTCCAGCTCGGAGGCTTCATGCTGGAACCTTCCCATGATGGTGTTTTTTGGGTGGGTGGGTGTATATTTTCCTACCTACTACAATGATTCTGGGTTGCCAGCCTCCGGGTGGGGCCTGGAGGTAGGGTTGCCAGATCCCCCCTGGCCGCCATCAGGGGATAGGGGGTTGGGTTGCCAGGTCCAGATTGGGGAAATCCTTGGAGATTTGGATGTAGGGCCTGGGGAGGACAGGGACCTCATTGGGGTACAATGCCATAGAGACCACCCTCCAAAGCATCCATTTTCTCCAGGGGAACTGACTTCTGAAGTCTGGAGATGAGCTGTAATTCCAGGAGATCCCCAGGTCCCACCTGGAGGCTGGCATCGCTACCTGGAGGTCTCCCAGAATCACAGTTGATCTCCAGGTGGCGGGGATCAGTTCCTCTGGAGAAAACGGCTGCTTTGGAGGTGAACCGTGTGTGATCAAAGCCACTGTTTCTCCCCTCCCCAAACCCCACCTATCCCAGGCTTTTCTCTCCCCCCTCCCCCAAGGGCCAGGAATTTCCCATCCTGGAGTTTATTATTTCTTTATTTTATTTATATCCCATCCTCCCTGCTGGAGCAGGCTCAGGGTGGCTTACGTAAAATGTATTAGACAAAAGAACAGGAACACATACAAAATCAGTATAAATGTAAATATATAATAACATTCCATAAAGGGCTAAGACAAATTGTATGACGATGGCGAGACGTTAGTAAAGGTAAAGGTTTCCCTTGCTTGAAAGCCAGTTGAATCCGACTCTAGGGGGTGGTGCTCATCTCCGTTTCCAAGCCGAAGAGCCAGTGATGTCCAAAGATGTCTCTGTGGTCATGTGACCGGCATGACTAGATGCTGAGGTGAACGGAACGCTGTTACCTTCCCACAGAAGCGGTACCTATTTATCTACTTGCAATTTATTGCTTTTGAACAGCTAGGTTGGCAGGAGCTGGGACCAGAGATGGGAGCTCACTCTGTCACGCGGCACTCGGGTCTCGAACTGCTGAACTACCCATCTCCAGTCTGCAGTTCAGCATCTTAACCACTTGAGCCACCGTGGCATTAGTAGCATCTGCATAAAAGTATAATTGGCTGATATTTCAGTCTGCGTCATATTGGCAGTGCACAGGCTGTTGGTGATGATGGTAGTATTGGAGCCAGGGCCTTAATTTGTTGGGTGCGGCTCACTAATCGAAAGCTTGGTGGAAGAGCTCTGTCTTACAGGCCCTGCAGAACTGTAAAAGAGTTGGCAACTCTAAGATGTTTACCTATAAAGCCCTATATGGCCTGGGACCTGCTTACCTGAAGGACCGTCTCTCTCCATATGTTCCCCAGCGAGCACTACGGTCGGGATCCCAAAATCGGCTGGTCCTGCCCGGACTGAAAGAGGCGCGGCTGGCAACAACATGGACCAGGGCTTTTTCAGTGGCGGCCCCGCACTGGTGGAATGAGCTCCCGGAGAACATCAGGGCCCTGCGGGATTTGATGCAGTTCTGCAGGGCCTGTAAAATGGAGCTCTTCCACCAGGCTTTTAAGTAGGGGCCGCCTAAGGTAAACATCTCAGCCCTGGCCCGGCTCCATCTGCCAGTTCCGTTCTGTCCGTAATTACATCTACCAACCTGCTATATAGGAAATATATAGGATCCATCTGCTTGGACCCACCTGTGGGTAGTATCGAAATGCCGCCAATGGGGAATGTAAAGAATGTACTGGATGTTTTAATGTCTGACCGTTTATTTTAAACTGATTGTAATTTTAATCTCTGTTGTGAGCCGCTCTGAGTCTGCCTTTGGGTGGAGAGAGCGGGATATAAGTTTAATAAATAAATAAATAAATAAATAAATAAATAAATAAATAAATAAATAAATAAATAAATAAATGTCTACTTCATGTATTTGGCTTCTAGCTCATGAAAGATTACACCACAATGAATGCGTTTGCGGTTACAGTGAAATGCAATTAGTCTTTCTGAAACCGAGCAACGCAGCTCCTCCCTCTGCGACTAGAAGCAAAATGGCGGCTGGCGGCCATGAAATGGCCGTGGCAAAAACTCAGGCAGCGCCAAATGCCCAGCCTTGCTTTGAGACTGACTTCTCAGACTCTCTACTCAGCACTGCTTGTGGCTGTAATAACAGCACGTAATTTTGATTTCAGCCTGACTCTGTGTGGGTGGAATAATCTGGACCCACCTCTGTTTCCCTAAGCATAATCCTGTACACATCGGCATTTAAATCGAACATGGGCTTTATTTTATCAGGGTCGTTTCCAAGCAATTTCATCCCGAGTCGTTCTATTGACAGGAGGCTTGGGTTAATTGTCATCCCTCTGATGAGGTTCACATCTGCGGCTTTATCCCTTTGTTTTCCCCGAATATTGATCAAAGAGTTACATCTCTGCAATACACCCATCCTGTTCCACCTCCCCCCCACACCCCTTCTTGTCTCCTTGACCAGATTCCCCCAACAGTTAAACACAGCCTTTCATTAGCTAACCTCACTCGAGGAGACTAATTGCCATCAAAATTATACATCTGAGTCTTTGAATAGATGCGAATGTTTCTCCGCGTCAATTAAGTGCAGATCAGGAGTTGCGGTTCCGCTGCTCAAAATGTAAATTTCCCATCAAATGGAATTCTAAATTACAGGTTACTGGCTTGCAGAGAACAGTAAGATAATATAGAAATCTAGCAAAATCAAAGGGCCGGGGTAGTATATTGCTTAAGCAAATAATACTGGAATACTGGAAACAAATGAACATGGCACAAACACATTTTTTTGGTCCTTTAGTAAGGTAGTTGATCAGATAATCTCAAAGGTGAGTGAGAGGGAGAGTCCCTCCTTCCCTGTCCTCATTTCCCCAGTCTCATCAAAAACTTTACACCAACAGTCTTGATGTTAGGGTTGACAGTACTGGGTTAAATGTCCTGGAAGCATAGATGCTTCACACATTAGCCCTAATTCTCCACGTTTCCTGGTTAAGGCAAAATGTTCAAACAAATTACAAAGATGACCTGACTCCAATGGTAATAAGAGAAAGAAATTTTACTTACAAAATTGGAAGCACATCTGACACGACATATTCATGTAGGGACATTTAACTTATAACGAACAGCTTAACTTCAGAAAGGTTAACTTGCTACAGCTCCAAGCCCAATTCTCTTAACCCTTTCCCTCCCGGATCCTCTTGCATGCAGGTTTACAACATCCAACAGCCAGCACTGTCTGGGCACATGCTGGGAGGTTTTGGGGGGATAGTGCCCAGGGGGGGTAGAGTTTGGGGAGGATGTGATGTCACTTCTGGGTGATGCTCTACGAATTCTCCCAAATTTCTGTGAATGAACGAATGACCATCACAAAAATATGTACAGTACCCGAAATGGGCAAAGTAGTAAAACATGCCCAGCGATTTCAGCTTTTCCACTTGCACAAGGGCATATACGTTTCTGGTATGGTACCCCTAATCTCTGTGGTTAGGACCATAGCGACATGGGAAAACTCCTAGAGCCATTACTCGGGAGGCCATTTTCCGGCCATTTTTTTTCTGTTGGTCCTCAGTTTCTGGAGGGTAAAGGACTGGGGCAAAAGACAGAGGCTTACCTGCTTTGGCAAGTCGGCTTGAGGTGATCACAACATTGCTGCTCTCAAATCCCCAGGCTGGGTCCATGTGAAAGATCCAGGGCTGCAGAGAGCTACCATGCCCCCCCCATCACAGTGCACAGATCCAACTAAGCATCCTATGAAAACAAGGCCCATGACTTCCTTGGCTCCATGGGCCCCCAGGGTGATCAGGGCCTCTGAAATGTTGTCCCTCCATCTCAGCAGCCCTGGAAAGAGCACGTGTTTTGCATGCGGAAGGGCCAAGGTTATGGGTGCCATCCTCCGGGCGAGACCTAGGGATCGTCTGGAACTACAGTTCATCTCCAAACTGCATATATCAGTTCCCCTGGAGAAAATGATGTTTTAAAGGGTGGGCTTTATGGTATTGGATCCCACTGAGGTCCCTGTCCTCAAATCTCCAGGAGTCTCCCAAACTGGATCTGGCAACCATACCCCCATCCCATGCCTGGAGGGGACAGGGACCTCAGCTGGGTACAATGCCACAGAGTCCACCCTCCTAAGTATCCATTTCCTCCAGGGGAACCGATCTCTGTAGTCTGGAGTTGAGTTGTAATTTGGAGGGGAGATCTCCAGGTCCCACCTGGAGGCTGGCACCCCTAGATCCTCATTCCAATGCTCGCTCGCCTTCAAAGAATTTCAGAAGGATTACTGACCCACTGGATCCTGTTTTTTTGATCCTGTTTTTTGAGGATCGAGTAGACACGGCGGAAATCGGGTGAAGCTCTAAGGCAAAACACGGCTGTGCGACAAATAGTGGGAAATTTACAATTACGATCAGGGCAAAGGAAGGAGCGGGGGCGGAGCAGCGGCTGTGGGAAATTGGTCTCAGTGCTTATCACAGTTGCAAAAGATAATGAGTAAACAAGCAAAATGCCAAGATGGCTGCAAAAGATCTTTTGTTGTGTGAGGCAAATTCCTTTTAAAAAAATCTTTTCGACTGGAACACTACCCATTTGTTCAAAATGCCTGAAACTAGGTAGGAATTGTGTTGTTGGTGTTTTTTTTTTTAAATGTAGACATTTGCAAAGATACCCTAGGGCATTCCCAGCAGTTCAAATAGCTAGGTATAGGATAATGCTATTCTGTCCTAAAAGCGCGGGGATCTTATAGGTTTGACCTTTGATATTCTACAAGCTAATTCCGTAGCATCACTGCAGATTCCACTGAGTCTGAGCAGAGTTTCAAGTGCTCAAGAATTGCTCAGGCTTCTGGAACTCTCTGAGAGAGGCTCTCTCTCTCTCTCTCTCTCTCTTTTAAAGTCGAGAGCTATAAATGGCAGAGTAGAACAGTTTGCAATCAAGGTGCTTTTAAAGTGCTCCAGGAGAAAAATACGTATGCAAATGACAGTGATGCTGAATTCCTCCGTAGCTCACCATTAAGGCTATGGAATTATTCCGAGCATGATCTGAACATATCGCACAAAATGGCAGATCAATGGCTCCGCTCCGGACTTCCCATCTGCTTTGTGCCGCTGTAGCTGCAGAACCTCAGAACGTCCAGAGGAATTACAGAACAGAAAGAAAAATCAATGTTCCTTTTCTCATGCTCTCCAGTTTCAGTTGCCAGTGCTCGATCTGGACAGCTGCATTTAAATGTCTCCACATCTGAAGTGCCCGGTGGGTTTCCATCTAAGAGTTGGTTCACACATGCATGCACATCACACTGGGTCATGCCTCAGTTGCTCAACACTTGTGGCTGGATGTGTGAACTGGATCCAATGGGAAGCATGATCTCCCTGCCGATATTTCCACCTATGGGCCAGCTCACACTAGAGAGGGCTCTGATGCGAGCATCTCAGGAATGCACAAGGACCCCTCCCTTCGTGGTTGGGCAGCATTTGCACACAGTCAGCATTTGTGAGAACCAGAATCTCCATGCGTAGGCTGAACACACCATTACTGCAGCTGTTGCTGAGCCCAGTAGCACCTTTGAGACCAAGGGAGCTTTGATATTTGAATGCTTATACCCTGAAAAATCTGGTTGGTCTCTAAGGTGCAACGAGACTCAAATTCAGCTCTTCTTCTGTGGACCAACGCAGTTACCCTCTGAAACTTACCACTACTATTCTTTCTTTATTTTTTTTTACAAAATGGATATGCCACCTCTCCAGAGAGCTGCTTGAAGCAGCTTACAGCTACGATAAAACAGCACCATTAAAACATAGACATTGTAATCAAAGTCATTAAAAACACAACTGTAAAAAGAAAGCCATACTATGATCTGCTTGTTTGCAGATACTGTATATGTTTCCTACGCTTAGATGGTGTCCCCACCAAATTATGTGCTCAAAACACAGACTTACAGTTTTTGAGGGTTTGTCAGGTCCCCCTTGGCTGCTGGTGGGGCAGCAGGGTTGCCAGCTCCAGGTCTGGGAACTCCTGGAAGTTTGGCGTGGAGCCTGGGAAGGACAGGGACCTCAGTGGGGTACCATGCCATAGAGTTCACCCTCCAGAGCATCCATTTTCTCCAGGGGAACTGATCTCTGTCATAGGGTTGCTGGTCCCCAGGTCCCAGTGGGGGTTCCCCTGATTTTTGGGGTTTCTGCCTGCCACTGGTCGGCTGGCCAGGGGGGGGACCCCCAAACAGCAACATGATGACGACACCTGGAAGTGACATCATCACATTGGGGATGCTGCGTCGCAACGCTTTAGTTTGAGGGCAAAACTCTATGGTTTGAAGCCTGTTTTACCATGGAGTTTTGCCCTCAAACCAGAGCACTGCCGTACATCATCCCCAATGTGATGGTGTTGCTTCTGGGTGATGTAATTGCATCAGAGACATCCTGGAATGCCCCCCCAACCCCTCAGTGGTGTGACTAGGGGATCCGGAAACCCTACTCTGTAGTCTGGAGATGAGCTGTAATTCCTGGGCGTTCCCAGTTCCCACCTGGAGGCTGTCATCCCTACAGTTTTCCTTTTCTTTTGAAGAAGAAGAAGAAGAAGAAGAAGAGATTGGATTTATATGCCACCCTTCACTTAGAGTCTCAGAGTGGCTTACAGACTCCTTTCCCTCCCCCTCCCCACAACAGACACCCTGTGAGATGGGGGGGCTGAGAGAGCTTCAAGAACAGCTCTGATAGAACTTTGGCTTGCCCAAGGTCATCCAGCAGCTGCAGGTGGCGGAGTGGGGGATCAAACCCAGTTCTCCCAGATTAGAGTCCGCGCATTTAATCACTACACCACACTGGCTTTGTGCCAAGCAATCTACACTCTCACACTGCTGATTAGTTTCCAGTTTAAAGAGATGCAATATTTTTAGTGGTATTTGTGTCTGTGCCATTAATAGCATTCCAAACCGCATAGACAGCGAACTGTTAGATACAGCAGGGGCGTAAGTTTCTCGGGAGCCTGGGAACTGCAGTTCCCGTAGCCTTCTGGTTCAGTTCAGGAGACTGCAAATCTTACAGGCCCCAGGGGGAGGTTATGGAGTGGAAGATGACTCTGCAGGAGAGCTGAAGCCCAGATTATGAGCTGTCTCCTGTTTCAAGAACCAGGGGTCCTTTCGTAGAAAAAGAGGTGCAGGAGCTCATTAGCATACCTATTAGCAGAACTCACTAGCATGACCGGCCAATGTCAGTTTCAGCCCTATTATACCCTGTGGGTCATTGAAGTCAATGGCAAAAACTCATAGGGTATATGAGGGGCTGGAGGGGAGGGGGTTTGAGGGAGAGGCTCCAATCTTGCAGGGTAGCTTCTGGGACCTCTCCTTGGAATACCCACCAAGTTTCAAGAAGATTGGACCAGGGGGTCCAATTCTATGGGCCCCAAAACAGGTTGCCCCCATTCCCTCCATTGTTCTCTATGGTGGGAAAAAATGTTACTTTTTCCCACCATAGAGAACAATGGAGGGAATGGGGGCAACCTGTTTGGAGGTCCATAGAATTGGACCCCCTGGTCCAATCTTCTTGAAACTTGGTGGGTATTTGGGAGAGAGGTCCCAGAAGCTACCCTGCAATTTTGGAGCCTCTCCCTCAAACCCCCTTCCCTCCAGCAGCTTTTAAAGCCGCCACCAAATTTCAGTGGCAATTTGGTGGCAGGCCGAATCAGATCAGAGAATCTGATTCGCCCGTGGCTGCCCTACTGCCCACTCCTGAGCTGGCAGAGCGGCGCTCCACCTCGCTCCGGCCCCAAAGGACCCCTGTCAAGAACTATCGAGGGTTGCTCCCCTCCCCCTTTAGAAAGATAACATTTGTGATTTGGGGAGCGAAGGGAATTTGCTGGGGGAGAGAGCAAGCAGGAATTTTGCGAGCACGCTGTAGGACATTCTCAAATTTCCTTTGAACATTACAGAATATTTTTTACGGGATGTTTGTAAGAACGTGAGCATCTCTGGCCAAACATGGGAATGGTGGTGGCACATTTGCATGAAGGTATCCTAACCATAAAGGGCTGCTGTAGCTCAAGTGGTTAAGAAGCTGAGCTGCAGACTGGAAGGTCAGTAGTTCAGCAGTTCAAGACCCGAGTGCCACCATACGGAGTGAGCTCCCTTCTCTGGCCCCAGCTCCTGCCAACCTAGCAGTTCGAAAGCAATGCAAGTAGATAAATAGGCACTGCTTCGGTGGGAAAGTAACAGCATTCCGTGCACCTTGGTGTCTAGTCATGCCGGCCACATGACCATGGAGACGTCTTTGGACAGCGCTGGCTCTTCGGCTTGGAAACGGAGATGAGCACTGCATCCCTAGAGTCATATTCGACTGGCTTTTGAGCAAGGGAAACCTTTACCTTTACTTTACTATTCTAACCATAAGTCTGAAAGTGGCTCTCTAGTGTTTTTCCATGGGCTTTTCCGCATTCTCATTTTCCTTGCTTCTAAGTTCCTGTTTCTTGGGGGGATGGGGTTGCATGCAGGCAAGATCTAGCTAAGCTGAGATCTTTGCACGCCATCTGATTCCAAGGGAAGGGTTAGACATCATGCTTAAATTCATCCCAGGGACTGGGAAATCAGGGGGGCCTAAATGTATTTGACCTTGTATTTGTATTTGACTAGACCTTGGTGTCTAGCCATGCCGGCCACATGACCATGGAGACATCTTTGGACAGCGCTGGCTCTTCGGCTTGGAAATGGAGATGAGCTTCTAAGTTCCTGTTTCTTGGGGGGATGGGGGTTGCATGCAGGCAAGATCTAGCTAAACTGAGATCTTTGCCCGCCAACTGATTCCAAGGGAAGGGTTAGACATCATGCTTAAATTCATCCCAGGGACTGGGAAATCAGGGGGGCCTAAATGTATTTGACCTTGTCTGGATCATACTTCATATCTCTATAATTTCACTCAGTATGGTATAATTAACTTAGTACTGCAGGCTTTATGGTGTTGGGTTTTATTGGTGGTTTTAGTGTTTTGGTCTCATGTCTCCTTGTGGAATATGCCATTAAAAAAAAGCCTGCCGATAGATGGGAATGAATGAATGGATAAATAAATGAATGGGGATCACTAGTCATTGTGACAAACTCACTTCCCCAACTTTTCTCCTCCTCCCCAGATGTCATTATTATTCACAGTTCCATATAAAGTTAAGTACTTTTTCAGCCCCATTGATTCCAGCGATAGGGAATTAAGCACGTCCTCAGCCTTCCCGCTGGAATCAATGTGCTTGATTTTAGATTGATTGTGGTCTTTGTACTTAATTGGATATTGTTCCCCGAACCTTCCGGTTCTCTGCAATCCCACCAAACACAAGGTTGCTATCCCAATCAGTTTCTGCTGTCTAGGTCAAAAAGAGGGCGTTGCAATCCAGACATCATGAAAATGGGATAGAGCTCCGCAACGTTTCTCAATTTCCATACAGTTGGCCTCTAGAAGGGCTGCAGTCCCTTGACCTGGTGCATGGCTGCAGAAGCTGCAGCAGATGGCACTGGCAAACGACTGATGTTGATCAGCCTGCTTGAACATCCCCGTCAGCTTCTCTGAGGCCCCACCAGCTGATGCCATCAATGACCCTGAGACGATGGAGGCAGGTCCTAGTGCCCCAGTTGCTGAGGACAGCATGTACTCCGGCCCCATGAGCACAGGGAACACGGAAGAGGCAACCTGGAGAGGCAGCACGTCAACAACCCAAGATCTTGGGGAGACTTCACAGGTTGCCCCGCCTCCCCTTTCCCGGAGCCAGGGGAACGCAGGAGGAGGTGGGCATGCTTGACGCTCCTCAAGAGGAGGAGGAGTGCCCACCTCGCTGCCTGGTGACTGCCAAATCAAGAGGAAGACCTGGGGTTAATGAGCCAAATGGATGGCTCTCTCGCAAGTAACAAGACCCAGCTGTGAGCCCCAATAAAGGACGGAGCTTCAGATGGGGTATATGTGGAAGCAACTCGTCTCCTTTCTGGAGACGCGCAACCACACCACCCGGATCTGTTCCTTTCTGCAACTTTTGAACCTTTAGTGTTGACCCTGGACCTGCTTGACTATGCCTCTTAGACCAGCTCCGACTCTGCTTCTTAGACCCTTGGCTGACTTCCCTTGTGTATGACTCTTGGACTGAACTCTCGACTTTGCGCTTCTGGTTAGTGACTCTGTCTCATCCCCTTGGTCTCGGCAGAGTCCGCGCTGGCCCTGTGGACAAATCATTGACTCCTCCTTCTCCGTCACTCCTTTTTGCCAAAGTGACTGATTACCTAGCTCTCTTCTAGACCTTTGTGCGTGAAGGGGGACTCTTCAAAAAGTAGCAATTGCTGCCCATTGTGTCTTCCAAGTGACAGCTCTTGATCTGCAAAGGAGAACACAGGAGGGGTGTGTCATAAGCTCATCCTGCTTGATTCTTGCAGGCACTCCATGCTTGATATCTGCTGTGGTGTAATTAATGACGATTCCTGTCGTGAACACACTGTAAAAGGAAGCACTGCACCAATGCAAATGCTCCCGGGGCATGTTACTTGGAGCCTCGATCCAGTTAGGAACCTCATGTGCATGTGCCTGTTGTTCTAAGGACATACAAGCCAACAGTTTGCAGTTACAACAGGTTTCCTGTGAGAAATATCTGGTCACTTGCAGTAGCCTTAGGGTAAAACCCAAGAAAGGCTTCTGAAAACAGCAGTCTGGCATGGGTACACCCCAAGATTCTCACCAGCCTGTGCATCACTTAAATCTGTGGGTACCCCTTTACTGCAAGCCAACCCACAAATGTTAATATAGTGCCTCTCAGGGTGCAACCTTCTGGGCAGGACTGATTTTGCAAGCTTTCCGCACCTTATTGGCCCCCATGTGATCTGTCCTGCCTGCAAGGAGAAGGGCCAGGCTGGCCATGGGAAGAGACTTCCTTGCTGTTATGTCCTAATGGCAACCGTGCACGCAGTCAGAGAAACGTACGTGGCTGGGCTGGCTACCAGAGCTCTGCTTTGGGAGACAATAGCCTGGCTGGATTGTAAATTAGACCAAGCGGCCACCCAGGTTCCACCAGGGGACCTATGCTTTATGGTAACTCATGACTAATCCTATCAGGGAGTTTGGGCGTAATCTTACCGGGGTAATCCTATCAGGGAGTAATCCTATCAGGGAGTGGGCATAATCTTATCAGGGCAATCCTATCAGGGAGTAATCCTATCAGGGAGTTTGGGCAAGGCCGGGGGTGCAGTTTAGACATCTATTTAAGCAGAACCCTGAGCCCCGTTGAGTAGCCTGGAATTGTACCATCAATAAACTCATGAGCTGATTTCACTACAACACGTCTCTGGACTCAGTACTTTATACTTGTCCTGATGCCTTGACTCTAACCCTTAATCAGAAGAGCAACAGCACTATGGGATTTCCAGGAATTCTCCAAAACTCTATGGTAAAAGCCATAGAGACTTGGGGGATTCCTAGGGCATTACACAATATTGTGAGGTCACTCACCCAGAAGTGACATGACAGCATCATGCGACACCATTTCTCCCACTCTCTGCCCCAAAATGCTCACCCCCATACCTTCCCAGTTAGTATCTCACGTTGCAGAGTTCCACAAATGCCATAGGATGAATCCCCAGAAAATAGCTCCCACGGTGCTAGTTTAACAGTTACTGGGCATATCATTTATGTGTGCAAAAGGTGGTTCAGTGCCACCACACAATGTACGCGTAGGCCATGCCCTTCAGTTCTTACTTTATGGATGCTGTGTCATCTCATAATTGATTTCCGATCCCTTTTTAATATAAGTATTATAATGATTTATAATGATTTATAATTAATATAATCATTCGATATAATTATAATTAATATACTATAATATATCATTATCAATACATAATTCATATAATTATGTATTTATGCATAAGTTGTGATTGTATAGCTTCCCATATTAATGATGGCTGTGAGACATCAGCATGTATTTCTTCTCTTCTACAGTTTTAATTGACATTTTAAACTTTTTTGCGGGGAAGCCTCTTTCTTTTGTATGTTCATAAGTGTTTGTTCCAGTTGTTGCCATTTGGGGATAAATAGTTGCTGGCCCAGCTGCAAAACTCGCCCCCCCCCCCCCATTAAACCACAGGAGTATTGGGTTACATGTGAAAAAACCCCTAATTTGCCTTGGAAGCACAGAAGCTTTATGCAGTATCCCCGATTCTCTTGGTTAAGGGGGAAATGCTATTTAAACAAATGACAAAGATGATCTGATTCCAATGGTAACAAGAGAAAGAAATTTTACTTACAAACTTAGAAGCACATCTTACATGACACAGTCATGTAGGAACATTTAACTTATTGTGAACAGATGAACTTCAAAAAAGGTTAACTTGCTACAGCTCCAAGGTAAGAGATAAGAACATAAGAACATAAGAGAAGCCAGTGTTGGATCAGGCCAGTGGCCCATCCAGTCCAACACTCTGTCACACAGTGGCCAAAAACACCAGGTGCCCTCAGGAGGTCCACCAGTGGGGCCAGGACACTAGAAGCTCTCCCACTGTTGGCCTCCCCCCCAAGCACCAAGAATACGGAGCATCACTTGCCCCAGACTGAGAGATCCTATCTATATGTTGTGGCTAATAGCCACTGATGGACCTCTGCTCCATAGAAGAAGAGGGGTCCTATATAAGATGAAACAGAAGGCAAGTAAGAGCCAGAGGCTCAGCAGTCAACTGATGAGAGAACGGGTCTAACAGCCAAGTGTACTTGAGCCTGAGAGAATCCTCTTAATTCTTTCCCTCCCAGATCCTCTTGCATGCAGAGTTAAAATATCCTGGACATCTTGGAAAATCAAGATAAGACCTTTATATACCGGACGATCCGCAAAAGAATCTGGGACACTGAAGCCCAAACAATCCAGGCTGGTGCCGGGGGGCACGTGTTCCCCCCTGTCCCTTGGCCTCAGCTATGCTGCAAACTGTATGGCGCAATACTTCTCTAATTTGGTGATCCCGCTACAATGCAGAGCCTTTATGCTGCCCAGATTGAATGTTTTCCCCTCATCCTGGGTCTCAGGTAGATATAGTGGCATCCCGAAATGCGACAGAATCTGCAAATGCCCACTAAGAGAACCCGATACTTTAGATCATATTCTCCTGCGCTGCCCCCTTTATTCGCATCTCCGGCTACCTTTGATTGAGCCCTTACTGTCTAGGATCCATTCTGACAATGTAATTCGGTTTCTCCTCACTGATAAGACACCTGAAGTGACTGTGCAGATTGCTGGATTTTTGTCTAAGATTTTGGTAGCAACAAAACTATTCCTACTATTGATGTGCTTTAAGATCTACGGATGTAATTTTAGCTTGATGAAGTTTTATCTCACTGATTTTATTTGCCAGTAAAGGTTCTGTTCCGTTGTTGTTGGGTTAAAATATCCAACAAACCTAAGGACCCCCCCATCCCCAAGCATCCCCTGCGCTTGATGGGACTGCTCTGGGGGCGCACTGGAGCTTCTTTACAGCATCATGACTTGCCCAGGATGCTTCTGTGCATGGAAACGCAGGTGACCAACCCCATCTGTCTCAATCCACTACTAGCCAGAACCATTGCTTTGACTTGGCAATATTTCTAAATTCCCCTTGCTATGCATTTGTAACGACGAGAGCGCTCCGTTCTGCGGTTACACGTCTTGGTCCATTTGCGATGGGGAAAGTTGTTCTTTGTTATGGCTTGGGAAGTAATCAATATTTGACGGCGCAGGTCAGCCCACAGTGTTCTGATCTATTGATCTGCCATGTTTGCCAATGTCTTTGCAACATTTATCATTCCGTGGAGTTGCAGCACTGTATTCCTTAACGTGGCTCATGACTAATACAGGCCCTGGGGTGGCGGATATACATTGCTTCCCTTTGACATGAGTTACTTCCTCCATTTCTTAAATGGATATTGTATGTTCAGTACATTGTATTCCTCAAAATCATCTCTATGTGTTTGTATATCGACTCTATCTAACTATCTGTCTGTCCGTCCGTCAGTCATCTATCTATCTGTCTGTCTGTCTATCATCCATCCATCTATCTATCTATCTATCTATCTATCTATCTATCTATCTATCTATCTATCTGTCTGTCTGTCTGTCTGTCTGTCTGTCTGTCTGTCTGTCTGTCTATCTATCCATCCAACCATCCATCCATCCATCCATCCATCTCCTGTCATCTATCTATCATCTAGCTAATTTATTTTATCTATCTGTCTGTGTGTCTACCTATCTATCTCTCTACCTACCTATCTATCATCTATCTATCTATCTTTTAATCTATTTTATCTATATCTATCTGTCCGTCCGTCTGTCTGTCTATCTTCCAGCAGGTTGTTAATTCTCCATTAATTGGGGCCTGATTCACATATTACAAGGTTCACTCATCCACCATGCCCACATTTTACAGATGTGTTTTGGGATATCCCAATGGGGAATGTGCCAACACTGTACAGAGGTATTTGGGATATCCCAACAGGGAACTAAATCCCCAGGTGTGCCTGAGCTGGATTTGGGACTGTGACCCAGAAGGAAAAGTGACTTCACCCTTACTCCGCCACTATGCTGTTTTCTCAGATTGAGGTGATTTCAGGGATATGCTATTTGCCTTTTGGGGAAACGTACATGTACTGACAACTGGAGGAGCCATGGCTCAGTGGAAGAGCATCTGCTTGGCATGGAGAAGGTCCCAGGTTCAGTACCCGGCATCTCCAGTTCAAGTGATCAGGTAGGAAGTGCAGTGAAAGACCTCTGCCAAAGACCCTGGAGAGTTCCAGCCAGGCAGAATAAACAATACTAACCCTGATGGACCCGGGCTTTACTCAGTATGAGACAGCTTCATGTTGGAGGGGCTGAGGCAGGCAGAAGGTCCCAATTTCAGTCTCTGGCATTTCCAGTTCTAAGGACCAGGCAGTAGGTAAAGTGAAAGACCTCCTCCTGAGACCCTGGAGAGCTGCTCCCAGTCTGAGCATACAATGCTGACCTTAATGAGCTAGAGATCTGATTCAGTATAAGGCAGCTCTAAGTGTCCAAGTGGCTCTCTTTTGTCTCTTTCTAGAAAATTGGGCATATCTTCCAATGATCATCTTCCAGATAAACGTGAACAGGTCAGGCTATGGGTATCTTCCAATGAATATGAGCGTGTCGGGCTATGGACATCTTCCAATTAACATGAATGGGTCAGGCTATGGATGTCTTCCAATGAATATGAAGAGGTCAGGCTATGGACGTCTTCCAGTGAATGTGAACAGGTCAGGCTATGGGTATCTTCAAAAGAACGAGAAGAGGTCAGGCTATGGACGTCTTCCAGTGGATGCGAATATGTCAGGCTATGGACATCTTCTAATGAATGTGAACAGGTCAGGGTATGGACATCTTCCAGTGAACGTGAACAGGTCAGGCTATGGTGTTTGCCAGTGGGATCTCACTTACCTCTGCGCATTTGTGCTCCCTCCCACATGTTATCTACAAAGGGCATACGTCACCCTTGCATTTGTGCTCCCTCCCAATGTTATCTGGCAAGGGCTCATGTCATTCTTGATAGGAATTGCTTGGGAGAAAGAATGAAGACACTAAAAGCCTTCGCCGTTAATGCCAGCTGAATTTATTGCACGTGGCATTATCACAGTGAATTCCAAAGTGAATTAAAAATGAATTAATGATGACTCGGGGAAGCTAAAGAAGGGAACGTCGCTGCCAAGACCTTGACGCTGTTCATGCCTGATATGTTGAGAGCCGGTTCTTCTTTACAGAATTGCTAGAAGGTTGCAGGTGTCTGTAAGCCAGGCCGTCTCATTTAAATTATCTTCCTTCTTAGAAATTATTCTGACCTCCACAAAGTCTGCGCACATCCCCGAAGGAGTGTGGCCGCAGGCAGTGGCAAGAGGAGACTTTGGAGGGTGCGAAGAATTGCTTTATTTAAAAAATTTGGCAGAAGGCGGTTCTTAATCTCTCTGCCTTTCTCTCTTTTGCGTGCTGAAGTCTGGCTATAATGAAAAGCCTGGGGATACTCCAAGATGATGCATACCGCATGGCTGTTGCCAAAGGATTTGCTTGATTACTATTTCTTAATCACGCAATCAGAAACTTTATTGTAGAAAAATGTATGGACCTGTTACCATTGCTGACAAGGTAATCAGAAAGATTGACAATCGGCCTAAATAACAGGATAAATAATAATGGGTTTCCAGATATTGAATTAACAGAGCTTTAATATAAAACAAATACTAAAAACAAAAATCCATTTAAACCAAATGCATTTCGGCCGCAAGCCCTTCCTCTGTGGTAGAAATTATTAAAATGCATACTATGAAGTGTGTATTTTGCTTCTGGCACACACACACATGTGTTTTGTTTCCTGCATATACAACACAAAACAACATAGAGCCAGTTTGGTGTAGTGGTTAAGTGCGCAGACTCTAATCTTGGAGAACCGGGTTTGATTCCCCACTCCTCCACTTGCACCTGCTGGATGACCTTGGGCAAGCCATAGTTCTGGCACAGCTGTTCTTGAAAAAGAGCAGTTTCTGTCAGAGCTCTCTCAGCCCCACCTACCTCACAGAGTCCCTGTTTTAATTACATAGATCTCCTATCTTTTTCCCACCATGAGATACAAGCCAACGTACACTGGTGTTTGCAGAAGGTCCCTCATGCTGGCACTGATGCATTCAGACATGTAGAGTTCCAGCAACGTGGCAAAAAGACAGTCCCTTCATTGAAGAAGAAGAAGAGATTGGATTTATACCCTGCCCTCCACTCCCCAAGGGAGTCTCAGAGCGGCTGACAAACTCCTTCCCCTTCCCCTCCCCACAACAGACACCCTGTGAGGTAGGTGAGGCTGAGAGAGCTCTTTCCCAAGCTGTCCTTGAGGGAACAGCTGGTACAGAGCTATGGCTTGCCCAAGGTCATCCAGCCAGGTGCAAGTGGAGGAGTGGGGAATCAAACCCGGTTCTCCCAGATTAGAGTCCGCGCACTTAACCACTACACCACTACACCAAACTACTGGACCTACTGGAATCTGGTGCTCGGCAGAACCATTCTGGCTACGATTACCAACCTCAAAGTGGGAGCTGGAGTTCTCCCAGAATTCTTACTTATCCACAAGGAACGGTTCCTTGGAGGAAATGGCAGCATCAGGAAGACTCCATGGACTCACATCCTGCTGAGCTCCCTCCTGTTCCAAAACCCCGCCCTCCCTGCGCAAATCCTCCCCCAAATCCCCAGGAATTTCCAAAGCTAGAGATGGGAGCTCCAGGTTGGGAAATCCCTGGAAATTTTGGAACTGGAGCCTGAGGAGGGTGAGGTTGGGGAGGGGAGGGACCTCAATGGTGTCTGAGTAGACTATACTGACACTGATGGACCAATAGTCTGATTCAGTATATGTCAGTTCCATATGCCATCCTTCCATTTCCTGTCCATGGACTTCTCAGATACTGGTAGATTTGAATCCAGTAGCACCTTAAAGACCAACACGATTTCCAGGGTATAAGCTTCCAAGAGTCAAAGCTCCCTTCACCAGAAACCTTCATCTTGGGTTGACAGGTCCCCCCTGGCCACCGGTGGGGTTTGGGGGGTAGGGTTGCCAGATCCAGGTGGAGAAACTCCTGGAGATTTGGGGGAGGAGCCTGAGGAATACAGGGACCTCAGTGGGGTTTAATGCCATGGAGTCCACCTTCCAAAGAGGCCGTTTTCTCCAGATGAACTGATCTCTGCCATCTGGAGATCAGTTATAATCCCAGGAGATCTGTAGCCAACTTCCG
The DNA here is from genome assembly GCA_029233225.1 of Lepidodactylus listeri. NCBI lineage: Eukaryota > Metazoa > Chordata > Lepidosauria > Squamata > Gekkonidae > Lepidodactylus > Lepidodactylus listeri. The sequence continues at coordinate 50,928,453 of JARCFY010000017.1, forward strand.
GAGGTTGGCAGCTATAATGGAAACCGACATTAAATACATTCTCTCATGCGCGCGCACACACACACAAATGTAAATCTGCTTTAGAACTATAATGAGGAAGGCTATTATCTATTTAAAGAATGGATGTGTACTTTAAAGGAGCGCAAAGGCAGAAACAGAGCACGAAGGAAGCAAGAAGAAATGGCCGTCCTCTGAAGCTGGAAATGATTGACTTTTGAAACACCGAAAGCCTCTTCAGCTCGAGCACGTTCTGTCAAACTTGCTTTCCCACTCCGCAAAAGCCTGTCATGAACTCTAAAGCCTCCTGACTGTAACATTCGCTGCCTTTTCCTCTGAACAAGCAAATCCACTGCACTGATTATTTTCCTTCAAAGACATTAGCCTTTTGACCAGCGTATGCAGGCACACATTGGGAAGATTTGTGTCGTTCTTTTCCAAAGTACAAAGGAATTTTTCTTTTGTTGTGGCTGGGGATCGAAAACAGCTTATATTTTCTCATTTGAAAGCATGAATTTTTCTTTTTTTAAAAAAATGGTAAAACGTTTGTTTGTACAGCATTCAGATGGGGCAGGGGAGGCAATCTCCTGGCAGACAAAAACGAGAGCTTGTTCCCAGAGTTTCCCCATCAGGAACATGAATGTAGACATATGTTATGAGATCTCAGGAGCCGTGGTGGCTCAGAGGCTAAGATGCAGTCTGAAAGGCCGGTAGTTTGGCAGTTCGAGACCCGAGTGCCACCTGACAGAGTGAGCTCCCGTCTCTGGCCCCAGCTCCTGCCAACCTAGCAGTTCGAAAGCAAGAAATTGCAAGTAGATAAATAGGTACCACTTCAGTGGGAAGGTAACAGCGTTCCGTGCTCCTTGGCATTTAGTCATGCAAGCCACGTGACCACGGAGATGTCTTCGGACAGCGCAGGCTCTTTGGCTTGGAAATGGAGATGAGCACTGCCCCCTAGAGTTGGATTTGACTGGCTTTCAAGCAAGGGAAACTTTTACCTTTACTATGAGATCTCTCCTCTTGTATAACGAGTTGTGGACACCTTGAGGGCTGCTACAGGATGGCGCATTGAACTTATACCTATGCCTTGTACCATAAGAACATAAGAAAAGCCAATGTTGGATCAGGCCAGTGGCCCATCCAGTCCAACACTCTGTCACACAGTGGCCAAAAACACTAGATGCCACCAGGAGGTCCACAAGCGGGGCCAGGACACTAGAAGCCCTCCCACTGTTACCCCCCTCCCAAGCACCAAGAATACAAATACCAAGTTAGAACACTGGTCCATCTAGCTTAGTGTTAATAGCAGTGTCTTCCTAAGAAAGCAGGAAGTTCCTGAGATCATTAACTGGAGATATGAAGGACCGAACCCCCAGACTGTGTACAAAAGAGGTGCTTTGCCATGGAAAGGGGAGGGGGGGGTTGATACAAAGAGCTGAAGTGGATCTTAGCATTGCTCCATCCTGTAACATCCCAATGACACCTATATAGTCTGATTCAGTATAAGTCATTTTTGTGGTTTCATATGCTATCCTTGCATATCCTGTCCATGGACTTCTCAGATACTGGTAGATCTGAATCCAGGAGCACCTTGAAGACAGACATTTACGCAGAAGGAGAACTCCTATAACTTCATGCCCCATGTTTGCTCTGTATTCAGACAACAATAATACTGAAATACCCTTTCCCCCTTTGTGGCAGGGACTTCCACAGTGACTATGCTGGAAGGATGCCTGTGGCGGAACAAGCTCGCTCTGGCCTGCAGGCCCTGTTCCAACCTGCCCTCCAAGGTTTTTCCAAAACCTAGAGAGGCTTTTCTTTCTTTCTAGAGTAACCACTGCCACCACCTGACCTTTGTAAGGAATTGGCCTCTGGGAGTTTCCCTTCCCAGTTCTGAGGCCTTGCCTCCATGTCTCCCACTGCCCAGCACCTGGTCATCACAGGGACCATTTACTGCCTTGTGTGCCCCTGGAGGACTAGCCACTTGCCAACTGCCTTTCTTTCTCCTGGTGCTTCTTTTAAAATAGCGTGTCTGAGATGGTGGAGGTCTATGTGGTACAGAGAACCACTACCAGCATCAAAGATATTTATTAAAGAGAAAATGTTCACAAGCATACTTTTAGCACAGCACCAGACTGAGCAAGGGATTCAAAAGAAATAGGTAAAACTCAGTTCCTCTGTCCCTCTCCCTATACATGCCCTATCAGATGTTAAAATATAGGACAGGTTCCTTAGCTTAGGATGTTAAGATCTCTACAGAGTTGCCATTACCTTGCAGCTTCCTCCAATTAATGGCCGCCTCCTCCAGATCTCAGTTAAGAGTTCTGTCAGCTCTGATGAACTCAGCATCAAAGAGAGCCTTTTCCTTGCTTCCAGGAGTTTTATCTTCTCCCTTTCCCCTCCCACTGATCCTGTCAGGTCAGGTAAGGAACCATTTCCTGAAGTCTCCAGAAATTTCTTCCTAAAATCTTTCTAGTCTTAATTCCTCCAAATCTCTGCTCCCTGCTTGGGAGGGGAGATGTCCCATTCATTTGTCTCTAACTAAACCTATTTGCATGGAGGTGGGCTGAGGTAAGTATGGAAAGCAACTGAACAGACTTCCCCCCTTCCCCCCTGTTCTCTGCCCAGAGAGGTAAAACAACTTTTAAAATTCAAAGTGAAGGTTTTGCTCATTTCAAACCTCCAAAGAAAAAGGTATTTTCCCCCCGATGCCAATAAAACTGGATGACTGGAATATGTTCAATGCACAATAGGCCCCAAAGTCACCCAGTATTTCTACCATTCGGGTGAGTATCATGGACCTTTCCTCATGGCTGCTTCAGACATGCTTGCTTGTTGATTGATTTCTCAACACCGCTGGCTGTTGCATGCATGAACTCATTGAATACTTGTGAAAGGCTCAAAGATGACGTCCCACCATTCATCTTTCAGGGTCAGCATTGTGTCCTCTGACTGGCAGTGACTCTCTGGGTTGAGGCTGAGGTCTTCCCCATCACCTACTCCAAGATCCTTTTGACCAAAATGCCAGGGATTGAAAAGTTGACCTTCTGCATGAAAAGCAGAGACTCTGCAGCTGAGCCACAGCCCCTCTCCTACTATTGATTGATTGACTGGATTTATAGTCCTCCCTTCCCTGTACAACAGGGTTCAGAGCAGGTAAGAATATTTGTAAAACAATTTCAATAAAATAAAATTAAAACAATTTTTACAATAATACTAGAACAAATTTAGAGTCCAGTGGCACCTTTAAGACCAACCAAGGTTTATTCAAGGTATGAGCTTCCGTGTGCAAGACACACTTTTTCAAATACATTGGACTGGAAGGTAGAGTTCAAACTTATAGACAGAGGCTGAATGACAAATTAGCCTGTAACACGATGAAGATGTTTTAAGATATGCAAAGACAAAACTAAATAACAAGCTAGGGTTAAAAGGTCAACAGTTGTTTTGATTTAATTAAGGGGGAAAGGGCAGTAAAGCAATAAATATGTCAAAATAGGGGACAAATGCCTAAAGGTATCTTTTCTAATTGTGGGAGGTAAACTCAGTTTACTTCCATGCTATATGGCAGACCCCATTAAATGTATGTTGTATTTGTGTATCAGGTCAAAGATCCCATGGCCTCTACCCATGCCCTTGGGTGAAAATTAAGGAGCTATTTGGATTTCAGCCACCATGCACAGTCACTGAAAGCCAACATTATTGTTGTGGTTAGCATGCTGAACTAGGATTCTGGGAGGTCCAGGTTCGAATCCTCACTCCACCATGGAAGCTTGACGGGTGACCTTGGGCATATCACCCTCTCAGCCTAGCCCACTTCACAGTGTTGTCGTTGTGAAAGTAAAATGGAAGAGGGGAGAGCAATATTTTAATCCATTTTGTGTCCTTGTGGGGAGAAAAGCTAAATAGAAGAATCTTCCGGGCATGATCACACTTCTGTTTCTATCCCTATCGGTCCTCCGTTCTTGCCTGCATAAGAGTGCCTTGACTAATGCTGGCAACCTTGAATTGGCTTTAGGGAGTTCGAGAACTGAAGTAAACTCATTGGGAATCAATGGAGTGAACTTTTTCTCTCCTTCTGCCCTCCGTGAAAATTCTGCAATGAAGAGCAACTAGTGAGTTCTTTCAGAGCCCACAATAATTCTGATAAATGGAATGTCTGAGAAATACAAGTGGATTTCAAGGAGACAATTGATCAAAAGCTGCAAAGTGCTGACGACATTGTGGGCGGCCAATACAGATCAGATGGAATGCGGCGTTTGCTTCCTGATGAACTACCGAGATTGGGAATAAATGCCTTAGGAGGCAGATCGCCAAGATGATGGGGGAAAAAAACTCCCCCAAGCATGGGACTATCAGCATAGGTGGTCAGGTGGTGAGCACTGCATGGGTTGGATCCAACCAGCTATTTAGCTGGTGAAATAGGGAGAACAGTCCCCTTTTGACTATCAAAAAAGTTATGTTAGTGACTATGGGACACAGACGGCCATGGGTCATGTGAGACGGGGGCTGTGGTGAAGAAGGAAATTGGTTGAGATCAAACAAAAAAGCCGGCACGATCCCACTTTATGAATTCTTATTTTTATGTTTGCTTGCTCCGCTGCATAGTGTCCTTCTCAGGGCAGCTTACAAGCAAGACAAAACTACAAAATCATAAGAAATATAATAGATGATCAATATTTAAAACAAAGCAAGCCATTCAAAACATGCCAGGGGCACAGTATAAAACAATCACAAAACCAGCATAAAACAACCATAAAATAACTGTAAAAACAACATAAGAACAGCACCATGAGATTTCCATAAAACAGACATCAGTCCAGAAGCAGACCATAAAATAGCCCGAAAGTCTGGGTAAAAAGAAGTTTTTCGAGCCTGGCACCTAAAAGACTGCATGCTAGGTGCCAGGCAGACCTCTAAGGAAGACATTCCAAAGACATTCTTACAAGAGGTATTGATGTGAGACAGAATCAGAGACAGCTGAATTCTCTTTTCTATGAATCATAGTTTGATCATCAATTGCTAGCCCTTCTGAACACTCAACAATGTTCTCTTCTCATTGGACACTCAACATTATTCTAAATCGGGTTGCTAATGTTCTCACACAGCTTTCTCGTAGCTGTCCTTAGCTACCATCCCTATTTGCCTTGTGTTGAAGGAGGTACATCTAAGGTGCTTCTCTAGCCCTATCTCAGCCTGCTGGTGGTAGATCACATGGTCTCAGTGGAGGAGCTTCCAAGATCCATCCCAACTGAAAGACTGTCAGACAGCAACAGGTCTTGGAGAGCTGATGTTTTTCTGAACTGGCAGTTCTGGATGGGACAGACCAGTGGTCTGACTGAGAGAGAGCTGGATCTAGAAGTAAATTTCTGCTCCTGGAAGGTGTATTAATTCCCCCAATTCCCCTTTTCCACCACATATGTATGCAAGTGCCATCAAATCCCAACAGACTTATAGCAACCCAGTAAGGGGCTTCCAAGGCAAATGAGAACAGAGATGGTTTGGCATTGCCTTCCCATGCAAAGCTTTCCTTGGTGGCCTCCTATCCAAGCAGGCGAGCATCATCAGCATACCTTGAGGTGGGGTGAGGTGGGGCCCTTGGCTTCTGGCGGCGTCCATTGCTGCTGTCTCCCAACTCATGCATCTTCTCTGATGCATTGGCCACTGTGTGAGACAGGATGATGCACTAGATGGACCACTGGTCTGATCCAGCAGGGCTTTTCTTTTGTTGATGCCTGCCCTCAAGCCCTTCCCCCGCCTGCTTGTGTGGAATTTGTCTCCTCTGCTTTCAGCTGCATGTGTAGTCTAGCACTGCTGGAGAAGGGCATGGGAGTTGTCCTCAGCATATCAGTGTTCCTGCTAGCCATGGCAGTGGCACTTCTAGCTGACCCAACCACCCAGCAACGTCAGTTTGGTGTAGTGGTTAAGAACTCTAATCTGGGAGAATGAGTGGGATTCCCCACTCCTCCACATGTGACTGCTGGTGTGACCTTGGTTCAGTCTCAAGTTCTCTCAGAGCTGTTCTCTCAAGAGAAGTTATCTCAGGGCTCTCTCAGCCCCACCTACCTCATGGGGTGTCTGTTGTGGAGAGAGGAAGGGAAGGAGACTGTAAGCCACTCTGAGACACCTTCAGGTAGTGAAGGGCAGGGTATAAATCCAGTCTCCTCCTCTTCCTCCTTTTCTTCTTCCTCCAAAGGGCATGCAATTGAGGGGGCAGTTGTGACTTCAGGTGGTGGGAGAACTTGCAAAGTGGGCAGAAGAAGAACACACAGGCAGGGGAGGGTGCATGCAAGTGTGTGGGCAAGAAGGGGGGTTACTAGTGGGCATGGGGGACCCTGATCACTTTCTGCCTGGAACCCACAAAATTGGGAACCAGCCCGAATCCACCAACACTGCTTGGTTTCCAAGATCTCAGCCTGCTGGTGGTAGATCACACGGTCTCAGTGGAGGAGCTTCCAAGATCCATCCCAACTGAAAGACTGTCAGACAGCAACAGGTCTTGGAGAGCTGATGTTTATCATGCCATTTTCCTTTCCTCTACTCCCACTGCAGGCCCCCAATTCACCCCTCATGTTGTCCCTCAGGGTCCCCCATTCCCCCAAGAGTATCCTTTATTTCAAGCTACAATGTGTGTGTTTAGGAGATGAGGGTGAGAAAATCCTGTTTCGTCGACAGATTGCTTTTCATCTGCAGAAGTTACTGCTGAAACGAATCCTTTATCGGAAATTCTGAAGTAATGCCATCCTAACCAGCCCCCTTCCCAGACAAAAGACTGAATTGAGCCCTGAATCTGTACAACATTTCTTCAGGAACAGTTTATCACTCGGAGTGGCCCTGTTCATTTATTTTGGCTGAACTCTGTTATTTTCAGCTTTGGCATTTGGCATGCCAAGATGTGTGGTTTTTTTAAAAAAGGGGGGGATAAAAAAGATTCCATGCAACGCAGCGAGATTGCCTTAACTATTGATTTATCGCAGCAATTGTAAATTAGATCTGCCTGAGCGATGTACGACATTATAGTATTATTGTCAAATTTGTAGCTAAATTATGGTCTTAACTCACGCAGTAATTTAATTTAGATTTTTACTAGAGCGGCGCTATCGGCCAGTGAGGGATCCTGCAATTGGATATTCATCGAAAATGATCTAAGAGTGGCTGTTTTTCAGGTTCTGAGAAAAGCCACCCAAATGCAACCATTCATCTTCTATTAGATTAAATTAGTTGCCCCTTCTCAAACGAAGAAAAATGCCTTCAATCAAGCAGAGAGGGCTGCTGGTGAAGCAAAGGGTTTCAGGACGTACAAGACGGAGCATCACTGCACCGGGTTTTAAGCACAGCCGTTCTGCAGAAGTGACATTTCCAATTCCCTTCCTGGGAGTCGTGCAAGTCTGGAATTTGGAAACGCATGTTAGTGCGCTGCACCAATGCTCAGGCTTCTCATGTTGGATATTTTTTTTTAAAAAAAATGTCAAATCCTGGAGCCCAAAGGAAAGCTACTTGCCTGTTACCTAAGGCCAGCGTAAGGGGTCATCATGGTTAGGCAGCTGGTGAATCTCAGGGCCCCAGGAGGCCCCATTGCCAAGTCTGACCTCAGATCAACAGAGCTCACAGGAGCTCAAAAAATGCATTGTGATGATTTCGCCATTGCAGTGGCCTCGGGAATCAGGGTTGGAGTCACTATACTCTCAAGCGAGTAGGGTTGCCAGGTCCCTCCTGCCAAGCAGCAGGAGATTGCAAGGTAGACTTACTGGAAGCAGGGTGGAGGTTCAGCAGTGTGTCTACACAGTTGCTCATGTGACCCAAATATGATGGCATCACGTCCAGGACATAAGGGTGACGCTCTGGTATTTGGGCAAAAACTCTATGGCAAATCTGGCTTCTACCATAGAGCCAGTTTGGTGTAGTGGTTAAGAGTGCAGACTCTAATCTGGGAGAACCGGGTTTGATTCCCCACTCTTCCACTTGCACCTGGCTGGATGACCTTGGGCAAGCCATAGCTCTGTACCAGCTGTTCTCTCAAGGACAGCTTGGGAAAGAGCTCTCTCAGCCCCACCTACCTCACAGGGTGTCTGTTGTGGGGAGGGGAAGGGACAGGAGTTTGTAAGCCGCTCTGAGACTCCCTTGGGGAGTGAAGGGCGGGGTAGAAATCCAATCTCTTCTTCTTCTTCTTGCCCAAATACCAGAGCATGGCCCCAATGCCCCCAACATCATGACATCACTTCAAGGTCACATGGGTAGCGATGTAGACACATTGCTGCACCTCAGCAGAGCCTCCCTCTTTTGGAGGGTAAGTTCCCCTCACCGGCCAGCTGATTGGCGACTGGGCAGTGGGTCTGGTCAGTGGGGGACCCCTGCCCCCACCGGGGTGTGTGTGTCTGGCAACCCTACAAGTAAGGGAGCTTCCAGGGCCCACTACTGCTGGCCCTTTCCTTGCCTACTCACCACACTGTGCAGTGCCATCAGGGAACAGGCAGTGAGCACTGCAGCTGGCTGTGAAGATGAGCAGTGGGAGGGTTTGTGAGGTCCATCAGTGGCGATTAGCCACAAAGTATAGATAGGAACTCTCAGTCTGGGGCAAGTGATGCTCTGTATTCTTGGTGTTTATGGGGGGCAACAGTGGGAGGGCTTCTGGTGTCCTGGCCCCACTGCTGGTCCTCCTGAGGGCACCTGGTGTTTTTGGCCACTGTGTCACACAGAGTGTTGGACTGGATGGGCCACTGGGCAACAGTGGGAGGCCTTCTAGTGTCCTGGACCTCCTGATGGCACCTGGTATTTTTGGCCACTGTGTGACAGAGGGTTGGACTGGATTGACCTGATCCAACATTGGCTTCTCTTGTGTTCTTATGATTTATGCCCCACCCTTCACTCGGAGCCTCAGAGTGCCTTAAAATCTCCTTTCCCTTCCCGTCCCCACAACAGACACCCTGTGAGGTAGGCAAGGCTGAGAGAGCTCTCTTGAGAACTGCCCTTGAGAGCTCTGAAAGAACTTACGACTGACCCGAGGTCACCCCAGCAGCTGCATGTGGAGGAGTAGGGAATCAAACCCGGCTCTCCCAGATTAGAGTCCGCGCACTTAACCACTACACCAAACTGGCTCAAGTTAATTCATGCTATAATATTCCCCATTACTGCCTATAGGTGTGAAAATTGGACAGGGAAGAAAACTGACAGGAAGAAAGTGGATTCATGTGAAAGGCAGTGAAGGAGGAGAGTCTTACAGAAATCACAGACCTCCCCAAAAGACAAAGAAGTGGGTTCTAGCTCAAATCAAGCCTCAACTCTCCCTAGAAGCTAAAATGACTCAACTGAGGCTATGGTACTTCGGTCACATTATGGCAAGACAAGAGTCACTGGAAAAGACAATCATGCTAGGAAAACTTGACCACAGCAGAAAAAGAGGAAGACTCAATATGAGATGGATTGACTCGTCAGATCTCGGAAGCGAAGCAGGGCCGACCCTGGCAAGTATTTGGATGGGAGACCTCCAGAGGGTACCAGGGCCAGGAGGCAGAGGCAAGCTATCAAGCAACTTCTCTGAATGTCCTCCATGCTCCAGTAGGAGTTGCCAGAGGTTGCCATGAGAAAGGCAGAGAGAGAGAGAGAGAGAGAGAGAGATGCAAAAATACAAAAAATAAATTGGGTACCCCATCCCTAAACAATGCAATAGGACTTCAAATGTGTCTTCCAAGCCCCCCCCCATGTTTTTTTTATAAGATATTTTATTAACTTTTACATATTAATAGTAATACATTAAATCGCTTCTTATCGAAATAGAGCCATATGATTATTCTAACCAATCATACGATTTAGCCCAGACCTCTACTGTATCCAGTTTTGCTTGTGCGTTCAAAAGATAACTTAACTTATCCAACTCCGCCCAGTTCAACAGTACCTTGATTAAATCTTCTTGATTTGGTAAATTCGGTGACTTCCAAGTTTTTGCCCGTAAAATCCGTGCTGCCGTTACTGTATATGCTAGTAGTCTCTGGTTTTCCTTATTTAGTCCATCTGGTATTAAATTCAACAAAAATATCTCTGGGTCCAAAGGAATATCTACTTCCATAATCTCATTCAACATGTTTTTGACCATTATCCAGTATACAGCCATGTTGGCTGGCTTGGCTAAGAAGAAGAAAAGAGATTGGATTTATACCCCGCCCTTCACTACCCGAAGGAGTCTCAGAGCGGTTTACAATCCCTTCCCCTTCCCCTCCCCACCACAGACACTCTGTGAGGTAGGTGGGGTTGAGAGAGCTCTCTCGAGAACTGCCCTTGAGAGAACAGCTCTGAAAGAACTTGTAACTGACCCAAAGTCACATCAGGAGCTGCATGTGGAAACCCAGTTCTCCCAGATTAGAGTCTGCAGTCCTAATCACTGCACCAAAGGGTTTGAAGAGACAAATGCTTTCTCCAAGCTGGCTGGTGTTTGTGTGTATGGGGTCCTTTGAGAATGTATTTACAGTTAAAGTTGCTTTCTTTCTGTGCTCACCCCCACTTCAAGCCTGCCCAGGGAGGCGAACACTAGCTGGGGAAGGGAAGACTGATTGGGGAGATGTACCTCCCTTTCACTTCCCTAGCCACCCTGCTGGGAGCCACACAACATGTGTGAAAGAGCCACATGTGGCTCCTGAGCCACAGTTTGGCCACCCCTGGACTCCTCTTTTTACTTCTCACCCCCTTCTTATTCTATGGGCTCATCTTTCCTTCTTCCTCCCTGAGGCTTTTAAGTCCCAAAGATTTTTTAAAAATCGAAGTCCCTTTGGCCGGTATTGTCCGGTTTCCAGGCCACATCACTGGGTAACGATCTGTCATCTGGCTGGCATCCTAAAAAAGACATGTCTATGCCCCGCCTTGGAAACAAAGACCGATTCCTTCAAAATCAATGCAAGTTGGCAACTCAACTCCCAGAGGAGTCTTTGAGAATCTCTGCCAGTATTAATGACATCCAGAAGCTATTTCCTAACCCCCTGCCTGTTTAATAGAATCCCTTCACTGTAAAGTGACAGGGCTATGGTGAATTAACTTTGGCACCAAATGGATTCATCTTTTTGGGGAAGCAGAAATGGTTTTTTTCCCCCAATGGTGGCAGGCGAAAATCCATCATAGGTGCCCCTTGATCTATCAAGCATTATTATCCAATGGCGTCGGCAACAGATGAAGTGGCAGCAGTAATGTTTATGCTCCCAGGATTTGAGGGATGCGTGGAAATCATAGCAAGCAGAGCATTTGCAGTGCAGCAGGGGTTTTCACCTGGCTGCTTAGTTCAGTAATGGAGAGGATGTTGGAGAGATTCATCTGTGGTAGCAAGTAAAAGTCTGGGGGATTTATAGCCAGACTTTGGTCTTTTGCAACAATTATGGATGAAATGAGATTAAAATACTGTTCGGCTGCAGTCACATGCACAATTCGCCTTGACGTAGGAGCGAATGCCGGGCGGATTAAAGGGGCGCAATCAGACGACAACATCTGGGAAGCGTCCCGCAGCTGTTGGCAACCCATTTTGCTCTGCCGCAGAAGTGGAGTTGCTATGGGCCACAGATGGATGTTCCTGCGTCTGATCGCCCCAGAGCACTCCCATGCCATCAGGAGAGTCTGATCAGGCTATCCTGACTCCATGCAGTTGTTCCCCCCCCCCCCCATCGCAGTATGCACATCAGTGCACACCCCGGCACACGCCATAGGGAGACTGCAGTGCAGAGGTGCGATTCATAGATTCCTTGTGTTATGTGCTTTGGAAACAAATGGCAAAAAAAAAAAAACCCGACTCACCCGTGGTTGCATCTGATCATGCGGTGGCGGGCTGTGCCTGCATCTGCAAAAGTCCATATGACACAACTGTGGGTCACCTTACGCTGGCGGAAATAGCCTCACCCCCCCCCCCCGCCGCTTTATCTCACGCGTGTGATTGCCACCTTCAAACATGCCAGTCAGTGGAATGACTCTACATGGGACAGGGACAGTTTCATCCTGAGCACTTTCATTCTGAAGAAGAAGAAGAAGAGTTGGTTTTATACCCTGCTGTTTACTACCTGAAGGAGTCTCAGGCTGGCTCACAATCGTCTTCCCTCCTTCTCCCCACAACCAGGGCTTTTTTTTGTGGGAAAAGACCAGCAGGAACTCATTAGCATAATAGGCCACACCCAACAGCAGAAACTCATTAGCATATTAGGCCACACCCCCTGACAGTGCAGCTCCCTCCCAGGATGGGCTTCCCCACGTGCTCCACGACTTGCAGGGTGCATGGAGAACCTGAGGGAAGGGAAGCAGTTTCTGGATCGGCTTCCGTAGGTGCCCCGCAGCTGTGGGGAACCCGAGGAGGAGAGGCAGTTTAAACTGCCTTCCCTCCCTGGGTCAGCTTGGCTTCCCCAAGTGCCCCACGGCTCGTGAGGTGCCTGGGGAAACTGAGAGGGGGAGGCTGTAGGCGTGGCCAATTCAGAAGCCAGCCAGAACTCCATTCCTGTGCGTTCCTGCCCCAAAATAGCCCTGCCCACAACAGATACCCTATGAGGTAGGTGGGGCTGAGAAAGCGCTGAGAGAACTTTGATGGTTCTCCCAGATTAGAGTCCAGGCTCCTAACCGCTACACCAAACTGGCTCTCTTACAGTGGAGAGGAGCAAAAGAAAAATGTAATAAATAGACTGTATGCATGTACGAGAGTGTACAAAACACATAGATTGTTTCTATCCATTACCATCAAGAATTTGCAGAAATTAGTGAAGTTTGGGAGGTGGGAGGAGTTGGCATAAAACCTTAATCACAGTCCAGTGCAGAGTTAAGTGTATTTAAAACCCACTGATTGCAGGGAAGCCATGCACGCTAAAGTCGGTGTTGGTTTGCAGACTTTATGACCTTCACTTTAAAAAAAACCACCTTCACCATTTATTGTGCAAATGTTACTACTAAAATCGACCCGTAATCCAGTCAGAAGGATATTTTTCTCCAGTGAGTCAGATAAAAAGGCAGATGGGCTTGCCTTTGCATTTGTTCTCATTATTTGCTGCGTGGAAGATATGGCAGGCTGTGATAAAAAGCTCACTGGAGTTTTCCATCTTTTTGGGGTCCTCGGCGTGTGTGCTGACTTTTACCTTTTCCAATGCTGTGCTTTGAACGCTCGGCTCAGTGTCAAGGGGACTTTATGAGCTGCGTGGGCTTGTTTTTAATCGCCGTTAGCCTCAAGATGTTAAAATAAGCTTTGTGATTTCTTTCTTCTTTTGCGTGTTCGTTGGCTCTGCAGCAGTGGCCTATTTGGCTCAGTTTCTGGAACTGTTCGCAAGAGTTCACCTTCTGCTTCTTCGTGCCCCTCAATCAAGCCAGAAGGTAAACAGTACATCGATGTGATTTGGGTTAATGTAGTGTTGTCAGGTTGCCAGCTATGGTGGGAAACCTCTTGCCTAGCATTGGTGATTCCTGTAGGGAAATTCCTGAAGATTTGGGGGTGGAGCTTGGGAACGGTGAAGTCTGAGGAGGTGATGGAGCTCAGCTGGGATATGATATCACAGAGTCCACCCTCCAAAGCTGCCATTTTCTCCAGGGTAACTGTTGTTTGTACTCTGTGAAGGATTTTTCGGTTTAGCTGAGCGCCCAAGGCACATAACGTGGCGCAGCCTACCTGGTCTGTGTGTGTTGACAAGAAACGAAGTTACACACAGAGCCTCTTTATCTCTGCAACACTAATATGAGTCCTGTATTGTAAGGAGCTCCATTCTGGACAGGATAGGGCAGAGATAGGATTCTAATCTAGCCTAACTAGCTAGGATGGATGGAGATGCATGTCCTGCCCTCATTTTGCCAAAATGGAGAAGGCTAGCACAGTGTGGAGAGAAGCTGTCAGGCTAGAAGGAAGATTTCATGAGAACAGCAATCTATATATCAAAGGGATAGTGTCAGAGCAGAAGATGGGAAGGATGATCATCAGTGTCCTCACCTCCCTATCTCTCTGACCATCTTATAGATCCCCTCTGAAGTCTGAGGCTAAGAGACAGCACAAAGTCCTTCACTTTCAAAACTCTGGAGACTAGGGATAATTGTGGAAAAATTCCAAGCTCTATCTGTAGGTTGACAACTGTCAGTTAGCACTGCCATAGGTTCCTGTTGACTATTATTATCAGTAATTCTGTTGCATTCGTATCAGGTACCAGTGCCTAAGTTTTCTATCATCTATTCTGATGGTCAATTAACCTTGCCTTTGTTTTGAGTTCCATACCGACTCCTCTAGGTCCCGCAGCTGGTGGCAGTGTACCAAAGGAGAAGTGCAACATAAACCCTCTCTGGATTTGGTGAACTGGGAGAGCAAGGTGTAACCAGGTGGAGACTCAGGATCACTGCTAGTCTCTAGATGCCTGGGGGGGGGGGGCAAAACAAAGCAGGGTCCACAGGTCAATGGGCTATTCCTCTGTACCGTCCAACATTTCACAGATGGAAATATGGGTATGTTTACAACATTCCTGCACTCATGACAAAATCAGCGGCAAAGCTTTCCCCTCCTACTCAAACACATTGCTCTGATCTGTCTGTTGTACATTGTAGAGTTAGGGCTTACTCTGCCATAGCTTGTCTTTTACTTCTTTAAAAGCTGTCTTTTACTCTTTTCATTGAATGCATACTAGGCAAAACATCATTGTGTAATAATACCAAAGTAAAAATATATCTTAGCAGTTCAATTGGGTGAAACAATGAGCAGCACAGCACTGGGTGCTTTAGTGTTCATGTGTGTGCATTTATATGCATGTGCACTAGGTAGAAGATACTTCCCCTAGTTCTCCACTCAGGCAGGGCTATTTTTGGGCAGGAATGCACAGGAACGGAGTTCCAGCTGGCTTCCAAGTTGGCCACGCCTACAGCCTCCCCCCCTCGGGTTCCCTAGGTGCCTTGCGAGCCACGGGGCGCCTGGGAAGCCAAGCTGATCCAGGGAATGAAGGCAGTTTAAACTGCCTCCCCTCCTGGGGAAGCCGATCTGGAAACTGCCTTCCTTCCCTCGGGTTCCCCATGCACCCCACAAGCCGTGGGGCACCTGGGAAAACTGATCCTGGAAGGGAGCTGCACTACCAGGGGTGTGGCCTAATATGCTAATGAGTTTCTGTTGTTGCGTGTGACCTATTATGCTAATGAGTTCTGTCTGGGCTTTTTCTACAAAAAAAGTCCTGCACTCAGGGATACAACTTTTAGAGGTTTTTTGGGGACGAAATGAATTCTACAGATTGACATACAGATTGACATCATGAGTAGAAAAAAACTATCTCCAGTAAACAAGGAAGTTTGAACATATAAGTGTTTTCTGAGCCTAAAGGAGAGAATGACAACCAAACTCTTTATATGTGAGAAGGGGTGTTCTTGGAGACATCACTGGGGTGGTACCTTAACCTCCATATGGCTCCAGCCATTGAGAATCAAACCTGTTTCTAACTCCGCAGTCTCCTCCTTCATTCTCTTCTTCATTCACGTTCGTCTGTGATGCTAGTAAGTTATGGAATCTTGGTAGCCATCTTGTATGTGGGCATATGTGGATGGATGGATAGATGGATAGATGGATGGAGAAGGAAGGAAGGAAGGAAGGAAGGAAGGAAGGAAGGAAGAGGCAAAACTGGTTAAGTACTTTCTGACTGAGGAAAAGGGCAATAGATTATGAGAGTATCTCTGTGTTCTTGCACAGAGATGTGTTCTGCAAGAATGAGACCAGACTGAAATCGGCTGAAACTTTTCTAACCCCGTCCCTCCCTCATTCTTCCCCTTCTCCTTCTTCCTTTTATCTTTCTCCATCCTGCTTCTATTAGCATTGCCTTAATGGCTTCTTTATCTGCATAAGGTCATGCTGGATTCTGTCACTTGGTCTCTCGTTAGAGTGTGACAAAGAGGGAACGTTCATAACCGGCTTTCAAAACCAAGAGCTGCCGGTTCTGTATCTAAGGAGCCTTTCAAAACCGCCTGAAAACTTTCCACCACCGTTCAGTCAGAAGGCAAGCTCCAGACTCACGCACAAAGCACTGGGTGGAATTTCCCTCCCTCCCATCCTCTTATCAGAGTCCTGCGTGTCCCTGAGATGAAATGCCTCACCTCCTGTTACCTTTCAAACAGGCTAACGGGGAAAGTGCTGCCTTTGCATTAAAACTCTCCGACTCGGAACAGACTCTATTTGCGGTTGGTTTATAAGCCCCAGATTCATTTTAAGAAACTTTAAAAGAGTCAAAGGAACAAATATTCCCAGGGTCACAGAACTGACAGCCGAGGCCAATGTTATTTCCTAGTGCCGCGAAAAACAACGGGCAGGCAGGAAATTGTATAAATGGAAGCCCCTGTAACTGATTAGGGCCTGCCTACTGTAATGAATCAACAGAAGTAGCATTCTCCAGTTTTCTGGTTCCTTTATGCTCTTTTCGTACACGATTCTTCTACCACTTCACAGGAGGGATGTTTTGTGTTTTTTCCCTAGAAAACAAAATATGACTCTTTGCTGTGTGAAGAAACGCCAACGATTCTCCTCACAGATTTTCCTCATTCCAGTATCAGATAATACTTTCAGTGGGGTTTTTGGTTTGTTTGTTTTAACCATTTCCCACCTCACGTGATATTGTTGTGCACCTCAGCAGGCATTCAGTCAAAACCTTTTCCCTCCAAAAACACAACTAGGCATCCATGTCGCTCACCTAGAAATTCTAAAAAATTGTCCTGCTAGTTAATCTTTTGGTGTAGTGGTTAAGAGTATGGACTCTAATCCGGGGGAACTGGGTTTGATTCCCTGCTCCTCCACAAATAGCTGCTGGCGTGACCTTGGGTCAGTCATAAGTTCTTTCAGAGCTGTTATCTCAACAGTTCTCCAGAGAGCTCTCTCAGCCCCACCTACCTCACAAGGAGTGTTCTCTCTAAGCTGAGTTATTGTGAGCTAGCTCACAGTTTTTTAGCCTCCGGCTCACACATTTTTGTCTTCGCTCAGGAAGGATGGCTCCAGAGCAAACTGATTTCTGCAGTAGCCAAATCACTCGCTCACAACTTTAATGCCAGCAGCTCACAAAGTAGAATGGCTGCTCACGAGACTCCACAGCTTAGAGGAACTGTTGCTCACAAGCAATGCTCCCTCGAAGCTGTGGAGTCTTGTGAGCAAAAATGCTACTTTGTGAGCTACTGGCATTAAAGTTGTGAGTGAGTGATTTGGCTACTGCATAAATTAGTTTGCTCTGGAGCCATCCTTCCTGAGCTAAGGCAAAAATGTGTGAGCTGGAGGCTAAAAAACTGTGAGCTGGCTCACAATAACTCAGCTTAGAGAGAACACTGCTCAGAAGGTGTCTGTTGTGGGGAGCGGAAGGGAAAGGAGATTGTAAGCCACTCTGAAATTTCTTCAGGTAGTGAAGGGCAGGGTATAAATTCAATCTCCTCCTCCTCCTCTTCTTCCTCTTCCTCTTCCTCTTTACAAGGAAGCTGTTCTGCCAATTCCTGCTAGGGTCGCCAGGACTCCCCTGGCCACCAAGGGAGGGGAGGGGAGGGTGCGGAGGTAGTGTGGCCAGATCCAGGTTAGGAAACTCCTGGAGATTTGGGGATGGAGCCTGGGGGAGAGAGGGACCTCAGTGGAGTGCAGTGCCATAGAATCCACCCTCCAGAGCATCCATTTCCTCCAGGAGAACTGATCCCTGAAGTCTGGCAATGAGCTGTAATTCCAGTGGATCCCCAGGTCCCACCTGGAGGCTGGCATCCCCAGTTCTTACTGAGGACCACTCAGGCTCTTGTGCTGGAACAAAAGGGTGACCTCTAGCTACAGGCTGCAGTTTTTGCCATGTTTCTTTCAAACTGCATTTCTTCATTTTGCAAATGCAGCCTCTGGGGCTGCTTTATCAAGGCGGAGAGTGGCACCGGGAGCGGGAGCCGCGGAAACATTAACCATTTCCTTCCCTGCCCTTTCCTCACTGGAAAAAGTCACAAGCCAAGCTATTTGCAGCACAGCTTGGGGGTGGGTGGGAAATACAGGTTATCTGTCAGTTTCCCCTCACAACCTGGAGGTTGCGTTCCCCAGTGAGTAAACAGCAGGAAAAGAAAGGCTTTAGAGCTTTCCCCTCTCCTTGCCTCTCCCTGGCCCATTCCGCTCCTTGACAAAGCACTCCTGGAGGCTATGTTTGCAAAAGAAAACAAATAATCGACTGTAAACAGGGAAGAAAGTGTAATGGGTTTAGGGCTGCACTCCTGGCACTCCATGAGCTCCTTCTTCTGGCTGCGTCCCACTTCCACTCTCTCCAGCCTCAAAAAAGGGCAGGCGCCTCTCAGGATCGGCCTTCTGGGCTACCTCACTGCCTGCAGGTGTCTTCAAGCTCGGCTCCACGGCCAGCTCTCCTTTTATCCCCTTCTCCAATGCAAGCTCCTCCCCTTCCGGCTTTCCCCCATTGAATCCCCTTGGGCCCAAACCTGTTTCTTCCCACCCCCCTAGTTCCTGATTCCTAATCCTCCTTCCCTCTGTGATCTCCTGCAGCTCAATCAGCCCCTCGGCCTCTGCACAGCTAGCGTCTGCCTGGTCTTCTTGCGTTGGAAGAAGCTGTTGCTGTGCTCAGGCTGCAGGGGAGCTCCCTGGTTGCAAGGCTGCTGGCCGGGGCTATCATTTTATTTAAAAAAAAAAACCTATTCCCCCAAGGGGCTGCAGTGGCTCAAGTGGTTAAGATGCTGAACTGCAGACCAGTAGTTCAGCAGTTCAAGACCCGAGTGCTGCGTGACGGAGTGAGCTCCTGTCTCTGGCCCCAGCTCCTGCCAACCTAGCAGTTTGAAAGCAAGAAATTGCAAGTAGATAAATAGGTACCGCTTCGGTGGGAAGGTAACAGCGTTCCGTGTGCCTCGGCGTCTAGTCATGCCAACCACATGACCATGGAAACATCTTTGGGCAGTGCTGGCTCTTTGGCTTGGAAACAGAGATGAGCACTGCATCCCTGGAGTCATATTCAACTGGCTTCCGAGCAAGGGAAACCTTTTCCTTTACCTATTCCCCCAACAATCTCTTTTAATTCATTTAAGATCCTGCATAGAAGCTATTTAACGCAGATGAGTATAGCTAATTAAAAAAAAATCTGGGTAAAAAATGTTGGAAACGTTGTGGTTCGATGGGAGATTTCATGCATTGCTTCTGGCTGTGTCCCTTTATTCAAAGGTTTTGGAATAAAGTATTATGTCAAACGGAGATAATAGTTGGTCAACAGATCCCAAAAAATCCAGAAAATGTTCTTTTAGAAATTGGCTTAACAGAACAAGTAGATAAATTCAAGCTGGGTACAGTAACAACTTCGTTAGCAATTGCGAGGTTAAAGATTGCTAAGAATTGGAAACAGAAGAAAGTGCCTTCAATACGAAATCGGTATGACTCTATTTGGAATCACTTTATGCAGGGGTAAAATAGATTATTCTACAGGTCTTCAGAATGTTGAAGTTTATGGTAAAAATTTTCAAGCAATTTGGTCTCCTATTGTTAATTTTTTGCAAGATAAGGAAACGGTCTCCTCTAATATACATTATGAGGAGTTATTGAGTTTTTGGACTTAAGGAATTATGTAGTGATGGATATATTTTCGAGTTTTCTCTGTGTTGTCCTTGACTATGAATAGAAGAAATAGTTTGTATTTATAATGATCTTTGGTTGAGCTTTGTAAGGTTTGGTTGTATAGGTATGGTGGAATTTTAAATCAATTCTATTACTAAAGAAACCAAAACCCTATTCCCTTCATGTGGTCCATTTATCCTGTATTGCTTCTCATCTTGCATAATCTCTGACTCACAAAAATTTATGCTGAAGTGCATTTTATTGGTCTTTGAGGTGCCACTGGATTCCTGCTTTATTATACTTGTCTCCTCGTAATGTGTGGGCTGAAGCCTACCAGCTCTGCTCCTAAGTCAAGATGGAGGAAGGATGATTTCATCCAGTTCCTCTTCGCTGCAGCTCTGTCCCATGAGGCCTTTTTTTTGTCAGTATAGGTTTAATGACTGCCAGCATGGCCTTTTCAAGGGTCAGAGCGGCTTCTTCTCCCTCTGGCACCAGCAGAAGAGCTGATCGATTCCAACCCAGTATCTTAATAGAAGAGTAAAAGTCCTTCTCGTCACAAAATGTAATCCAAGGAAACGTTAACGAAAGTTACCAACAGGGCCCCATTTTGCAACTATTAAGGGAAGTTTCTTTCTTTGCAATTCTAAAAAAAAAAAATCAGTTGCAGATATATAATGGGATACTATTTTCTTCTTCTTTCTTAATTCTTAATCTTAATTAATTAATTACTGGCTCCAGGTTGGAAAAAATGTATTCTGCCATTATGAGAACAGGAGGACCTGCTAGCACCCTTTCCCCCTTTAAAATGATAATAGCAAAGCAGGGTTGCGGTCGCACATGTGAGATAAAGCCGGGGGGGGGGGAGTGAGGCTATTTCTTCCAGAGAAATTTGACCCGCAGTTGCACGATCACCCCTCTCTTTGAAGCTGCAGGCGCAGTCCGTCAGCGTGTGATCAGACGCAGCTGAGGGTGAGTCATGGTTTTTTTGTCCTGTTTGTTTCCCATGCGCTTGAACGAGGGATCGATGAATTGCACCTCCGCACTGAGGGCTCCCTATGGAGTTTGCGGTGATGTGTATACTGCGAAGGAGGGGGGAAACAATGGCATGGAGTCAGGATGAGAACGCGCTGGAGCAAGTGGACAGGGGAAAGTCCCCCCGTGGCCCATCACAACCTGTTTACTACCGGATTTTCCCCAGTGTCTTTTAACTCTGCTTCTGTGGTGGAGCAAAACAGGTTGCCGATGGCTGTGGGGCGCTTCCCAGATGTTGTTTCCTAATTGCTCCCTTTAAATCCACCCGGCATTCGTGCCTATGTCGGGTCTAATTGTGCGTATGATCGCAGCCCTGGGGAGCCAATTCTGGTTATTTAAAGTGAGCAGAGATGGAGGGGTTAAAACTCTTTCTTCCCCACACAGCCCCAAGGCAAACCGAGGCAGCAAGTGTCTTCAGTTTGCAGCTGATAAACAGATAGAGATGTACACTTCTCAACGTGAAAGTTTGTGTCCCGAGTCATGAAGGTCCCTGAGTGACTAGGTGGGGATCAATTAGGGGCAGGAGATCTATGTTGCTCTCAGCTATTCAGAAGAAGAGTGGGATTCTTAAAAAGTTCCCCTCGTGCTCAGTGCTTTCAAAGTGGAGTCTGCTCACACCTTCAACTGAAAACTGAATGTCGGATTCATTCAGGTGCTGTACATGCATGTGTGAGCCACACTCGCACAGCATTTCAGTTTGTTCTCCTGTCCATTGTGTTTGCATTTGCTCAGCTCTCTAGCATTCATAATCTGTGAGCCACCGGTCGCTCCTCTTTGCAGCGTAAAAAGAGTCTGGAGTGCCATGTAAATTCCTGCCCTTGATACAAAGCGGTTGAATAATACCGGCACGACCTCCTTTACGTGAATGCATGGCAAGAGTATTGAGTGTGCCATTTGCAAAGCAGCTCTCATCCTCTTTCATCAGCTTAACTGCCTTCTTGGTGATGGAATAATGCACATTGCACAATAAACTGTTACACAAACCACCAGACCATCACAGAATAAAAGCTCTGGGTGAATAAACAAGGGTGAACCGAGAGCTCGTGGAACGTGACCCCTAGAAACAGTCTGCCGGTGTATCTCCAGTAGGAAATTTCCTGCCACTGTTTTCTCTACAGCTTTCCTTAGGACTATTTTTGTACTCATCCCTTAGCTTCAGTTTAAAAGCTATCCATCCCTAAGTTTTAATGGAAAGATTAATTTGTCTGTGTCATCCCTCTTCCCCTTTAATTCATGAGGGAAAGTCATGCTCTCCCTAGAGGACTCGATAGAGGTGAACAGAGCAAATAAATAATATTGCCCCACCAGTGAAGGGTCAGTGTTAGTCTAGTAATTGTACCTCTAGCGAGTTGCAGATAAACAATACTTCTGTCCCCAGTAAGCATCTACTATGTGTTGTAAGCACCTATTAAAGGGTGTGGCACCTATTGGATGGTGTCCATGATGCCTTTAGATGACTTGTCATTATGTCCTCATAGGATAGCTGCCTTCAAGTATTGGAATGGCTGTCATATACAGAATGGAGCAGAGTTGTTTTCTGTTGAACCAGAACCAATAAACTGAAATTCAGTCAAAAGAGTTTTTGGTGCCCTGACCTGGATAGCCCGGGAAAGCCCAATCTCGACAGATCTTGGAAGCTAAGCAGGGTCGACTCTGGCAAGTACTTGGATGGGAGACCTCCTTGGAAAACCAGAGGTGGGAGGGCAGGGGCAGGCTTTATTCAGCCACCTCTCTGACGAGGACAGATTGGCAGTCTTGGCCGCTCTGCCTCCGCTTCAAAAGCGGAGGCAGAGCGGCCGTTCAGATGGCCACATCTGCCCTGAGGAGGCGACCTGGACGCATCATGTCCGGTGCCACGCTCCTCCCGCAGCAGCCGAGCACCACTTCAAAGTGGTGCTTGGCTGCTGCGGCGTGCGTTCCACCCGCCGGAGCGGGTGTGAATGCGCGCGGGCAGGGGGAGCTGTGCAGCGTCCACCCGCCACTGTAGGAAGCCGCCCACAGTCTGAACGCTGCGGGCGGCTTCCTTCCAGCGGCGTGTGAACGCCGCGCTGTGCGGGAAATTCCCCCCACCTTAGTCTGCCACGCCGCGGAGGCGCGGCAGACTGCCAGTTTGTCCTCAGCCTGAATATCCTCCAGGCCCTCAGTAGGGCTCAGTCATTAGAGGTCGCCATGACTTCCAGGTGCATGTGTGTGGCACACACACACACACACACACACACACACACAAAATAGAATTTTCAGCTGAACATTAGGAAGCACTTCCTGACAGCTAGAGCGGTTCCCCAGTGGAACAGACTTCCTCGGGAGGTGGTGGGCTCTCCTTCTTTGGAGCTTTTTAAGGAGATACTAGATGGCCATCTGACAGCAATGCTGGTTCTGTGAACTTGGGCAGATCACAAGAAGGGAGGGCAGGAAGGGATGAATCAATGCTCAGCTCTCGTGACCCTTTCTCAAATGCCCAGGGTAAGGCCAATCACCACTTTGGGATCAGGAAGGAATTTTCCTCCAGGCCAGATTGGCCCAAGGGTCCTGTGGAGTTTTTTTGCCTTCCTCTAGGCATAGAGCAGGGGTCACTGCGGGAGTGTGTGTGGGAGGAGTCGTGAATTTCCTGCATTGTGCAGGGGCTTAGACTAGATGACCCTTCAGGTCCCTTCCAGCTCTATGTTTCTATGTAAATATTAAACCAGGATGTGTATGCACTGCAGTTTTGCTATCCTTCTGAGAGCTCGGATAACTAATCAAAATGCCCCTTCCAGTGTAGTAGCCACACTTCCCCTGGTGATAAATAATGCTGCTCGGTTCTGCAAAGAGGGAAAGAATGGACCGTTCTAGACTATGGCATAGCTTGATGCTGGATGCTGATCAATAGTTAATCTGTGTAGCAGGATCAATTTGGCCTGTTTGGCTGGTGAACCACCTGGGATGTCCTGGAGTTGCCCACTTCTGCAAAGCGGCTGGCAATGATCGCTGAGAGTTTTTAGGGGAAATGGCTAGATGTGCGTTGTGCTCAGAACTGGTTTTGCAGTTGCGGTTGCTGAACCGATGTCGCCTGGGGGGTAGAGCTGCTTGATTCTGCGTCCGCCTGCACATTTCAAAGTAAGCCTGTTGTTCTGTGGGGCTCTCTCCTTGATTTTCCTACTGCTTGGGGAAGGGGGAGGGCAAAGCCAAACTAGCCCTATACACTTCAAAAAGTATACAGCATGTATCAGAGGTGCCACCTGCTGGAAAGGAAGTTGTCACACTGGTCGGGTCTCGGATTTCTGACTTGTGTTGGGAAATTGCTGGAGATTTGGGGGTGGAACTTGGGGAGGGTGGGATTTGGGGCGGGGAAGGATCTGGTTTGATGCCCTAGAGTCCACCCTTCCAAACAGCATTTCCTCCAGGGAAATTACCTCTGTAGACTGGAGATCAGTTATAATTCCAGGAGATCTCCAGCCTCCACGAGGAGGTTGGCAACCTAGTTTATATCTGACCACCTCATACACATATGTGGACTGGAATATTCAAGAACATATTTACCATGCAGAAGTTCGCACCCAAGGCTGCCCTCTGCATTCTGCGCCTGCCAGACCCGTAGCCAGGATTTGTGGCTTATGGGGCAAAGTTTTTTTTTTCCTGGTGGGGCTGCCATTATTTGCCATAATGAAGGGGGGTGGCATGCACCCCTTTCCCTCCCCTCCTGCAAGTTTTAAAGGGCCCTTCAGCTGATCAGCAGGGAGCACGTGGTCCGCCGATCAGCTGGAGGGCCTTTAAACCTTGCAGGACAGAGGGAAAGGGGTCGCTGCCACCCCTGCTTCTTCTCAAAAGCATTTAAAGGATCTCTTTAAATGCTTTTGGGAAGAAGTGGGGTGCTTTAAGGGAGGGGGCTAGCCCTTTAAGGGAGGGGGCGGCGCCCCCAGTAGCCTCACTGCAACTATGGGACAGGTTTCCTGCTCTTCTCTTTGGCCCCTTTCATATCCCCTTTTCTTGGGGATGCGGCCACCACTCAGAGGGGTACAACACAATCTTTCGTAGGGTAGCCAGCTTCTCCCAGAATTACGACTAACCTCCAGACTACAGGGACCAGCCCCCCTGGAGGGAATGGCAGCTTTGGAAGGTGGCCCGTTGCTAGCCGCTGATCCAGCCAAAGGTAGGCCTTTTCACATCCTGCTGATTCCAACCAGTGAGTTACTCCTGGACTTAACATTGCCACATTTGAAATCTGCAGTGCCCCCAATGTTGATAGCATCATGCCCACTAACTTTACAGCCCATTTTAAATTGCACGTATGATGTTGCTTGCAAAAGTCAAAGACCCCAATCCTTCATGTAGCCAGGCTGCCTGAACCCCTTTTGAGCCCATGAGGTTTCATCAGCCTGACTGCTGGCCCAAGGGTGGCAGTATCTGACTACTATACTGGTTCCAATCCAACAAACACTAGGTGTATGGAACTCGGTGGGATTTGCCAGTGTGCATAGGGGCTGCAGTGGCTCAAGTGGTTAAGATGCTGAACTGCAGACCGGAAGGTCGGTAGTTCAGCAGTTCGAGACCCGAGTGCTGCCTGACGGAGTGAGCTCCCGTCTCTGGCCCCAGCTCCTGCCAACCTAGCAGTTCGAAGGCAAGAAATTGCAAGTCGATAAATAGGCACCCCTTCGGTGGGAAGGTAGCAGCATTCCGTGCGCCTTGGCGTCTAGTCATGCCAGCCACATGACCTCGGAAAACGTCTTTGGACAGCGCTGACTCTTCGGCTTGGAAACAGAGATGAGTCGTATTCAACTGGCTTTCAAGCAAGGGAAACCTTTGTCTTTTACCTTTGCCTGTGTATTAGGGCTGGAACATTCCAGGACTGTCTACCAGAGACTGGCTGAGCTCAGAGCGCTAGAACTCACCAGGACTCTAGAGGTGACCAAAGAGGAATCAATGTTATGTAAATAGCCTATCGTTGGGAGTTGGGTGTGGCTGGGTGTGGTTCTGCCTGCTGTTGCCCTGGGGTTTTGTCCTTGTTCTTGCTGGATCACAAATAAAGCTGAGCTGACCACTAGACTTGGGGTCTGCTCATCCATGGAACCCAGTATTTAACACAACTTATTCCATTGGTTTCCAGAGCGATGTCTAATATGGCGAAATCAAAAAGAAGAAGGGTTGGAGTCGGGTTTTTATACCCTGCTTTTCTCTACCACCAAGAGTCTCAAAGTGGCTTCCCTTCCTCTCCCCACAACAGGCATCTTGTGGGATAGGTGGGGTTAAGAGAGTTCTGAGAGAACTGTGACTGACCCAAGGTCACCCGGCAGGCTTCACGTGGAAAAGAAGTGGTGAATCAAACCTGGTTATCCAGATTTAGAGTCTGCCGCTCTTAACCACTACACCACGTCGGACCTCGGGACAAATCAAGGACATGTTGAGCTTCACATCATTTATTCGTGCCAGAATATAAATAGTTCACTCTTCTCAGGTGCTAAGGTTTGAGATGATGCCCCTCTCGAATGTTTACTGACCAAACAGCCATTTCAACAACTTTGCCTCTCCACAATAAAAGCTAATTTTTTTTTTTTTTAAAGGCTTTGAACGTAATACAAAATCAGTGGTCCATTGATGTGTATATCGGTCCGGCCCTCCCAGTTTTCCTCTTTCCACTCTTCATTTGAATGGCTAGAACTGTATTAAGTCTCCAAAGTCCCTCGTAGACAGGACCTTCGATGACACTCGTTATATTTCTTGGTTGATGGAACTTGCCGATTTGGATATCCACTTGTTTTTCCCCCCGTTTCTCTTCTCCGTGTTATCCACGGGGCCGAAACGCAAATGGCAAAGACACCTTTCCTTATTCTACGATGTGACTTTATTCATGGCGGCCAAAAGCGATGCAAAGGCAGAGTCGGGGTTCTGCGTGAGCTCATCCGGTTTGCCAAACTCGCATACCTGAAAGTCGTCGGGAAAAGAGATTGAGCAAATGTCAGTTGCAGAGGTAAATGTCAAGTAAGAAGCCAGAATACAGTCGGCTTTTTCTCTGTATGAGTTTCCTATTATGTAAACATTGCCTTGGGGAAGGAGAGCAGCGAAGAAAAGCAAAGTAGTGAGTTCCCGCAGGAATGATTTCCTTCCTAGAAACTTCAGGGCAACAAACCCATGTGCAGATGCAAAAAAATGGTGGGTGGGATCTTGGGATACTACGACAAGGCTCTTAATAAGAGAGGCACTTTAGCAGCCTCTCAATTAATAGAAATATGTCGCTGGAAGGGACGTCAAGGGTCATCTAGTCCAACCCCCTGCACAGCACCAACCCCCTGCACAACTATCTCTCTCCCCCCTCCCCCCGAGACCCTTGCTGTATGCCCAGAGGCATTTTAGAGTTGTTGGTTTTTCTCAGCTGAGGGAAAGAAAATCTTGATATGCATGCAACCTGAGCCCGCCCGTCAATTAAGATCTTTGTCAGACACCTTCCTCTGTGTAACCCTGCTTTCACAGACCAAATGGGTAAGCTCCGGACATGGGGTCTTCTCTGCAGCGGAGCTCTGGATGCTCGCTCTCTGCAGAAACTCACCTGATGCTGAATTCACAAGCTTCTAGGCACCAGGAAAAGGCCAGACTACTTAGGCTGGGGTCACACAGACCGATTTCCCATGAGGTGCTGCTCCGCTGTCGCTCTTCCCTTTCCCCTGACTGCGTGCGTCAATTTCCCACTATTTGCCCTGCGTCACATTTTGACCTGCGGCTTCGCCCGATTTCCCCCGCGGCTTCACGATCCTGTTTTTTGAGGATCGTAAAGCTGCGGGGGAGAACGGGCGAAGCTGCAGGTCAAAATGCCACGTGGGGCAAATAGTGGGAAATTGACGCCCGCAATCGGTCAAAAGGAAGAGTGACGGCGGAGCAGCACCTCATGGGAAATCGGTCACACACTAAATAATCCACTTTCAGTGCACTTTCAATGCCCTTTCCAACTGGATTTTAGTGTGTGAACAGGCAAAATCCAGTTGGAAAGTGCACTGAAAGTGGATTATTTAGTGTGTGTGACCGCAGCTTAGTGCAAGGGTTACATTTTTGCTGATTCCCATCTCCTGTTTTATTAGTTGCTTTGTCACATCACTTCGCTTTTATCCCTGGTTTCCT
Source organism: Lepidodactylus listeri (assembly GCA_029233225.1). NCBI lineage: Eukaryota > Metazoa > Chordata > Lepidosauria > Squamata > Gekkonidae > Lepidodactylus > Lepidodactylus listeri. The sequence continues at coordinate 50,956,069 of JARCFY010000017.1, forward strand.
GCTGGCTCTTTTAAGATTTTTAAGAGCTTCCTAAAGCTAGACCTAAGGCTATTTTGAACAGCTAGTTACATTTTCCATCTCTGTTGTTGTTGTTTTTTGCTCCTGTTTTGATCCTTTTATCTTGTTGAGGCATTATTTCATTGTCTTTAGATTTTTTTTAAAATTGATATAAGGCATCTCACCATTTATGAAGACACAAACACTGATATCCGTCTAAACATACTTCATGAATATTTGCCCTCAAGTCACATCTGACTTATGACAACCCCTGTTGGGGGTTTTCAAGGCAAGAGATGTTTCAAGGCAAGAGATGTGCCATTGCCTGCCTCTGCGTCGCAACCCTGGCCTTCCTTGGTGTCTCCCATCCAACTAGTAACCAGGGCTGACCCTGCTTAGCTTCCAAAGTCTGATGAGATTGGCTATCCTGGGCTATCCAGGTGAGGGCATATATCTATATATTAGGGTTGCCACCCTCCCGATGGGGGTGGGTTTCTCCCCAATTTCCAGCCCCCAGATCCACCCGCTGGCCAGCTGCCAGTGGGGGGAGCCCTGCCCCCAAAGAACTCCCTGGTGTTCAACGTGCCTGGCACGATTAGGCCCCCCCCAGAGGTGACGTCATCGCACTGGGCATGTCACTGGGGGGCGCTGTAGCATTTGGTCAAAATCTCTATGGCACCATAGAGTTCCCCCCCTCCAAATGCTAGAGTGTCTTCCTGGCAACGTGCCTAGCGTGATGATGTCACTTCCACCAGAAGTCCCCAGGAAGGAGCCTCCATCCCCCCGCCGACAGAAGGTAAGGACCCGGCAACCCTTCTCTATACCTATATAAACAACTACGCCTGAGAACTTCCAATGTGCTTAGGAAATGAGGGGTGCGGAGAAGAATATTTTGGGGTTCGCTTGCAAAATATAACAAAGAAGATCCTCCCCTTTTAGTGGCTCTTTGGACCTCAAGTTAGTCGGGACCTGAAAAAAGTAGGAGCATAGCCTGTCAGGAGCTCCAGCCCAGCCAGTCAGCATCCCTTGCTCCATTCGCCCCGCCCTCCAGCTAGGCAATCAGCCAGCCTACTGGTCTGGCTCAGGAGCGGAGGAAGGAAAGAGATGATGGGCTGTGTATCCATTAAATCAGTAGGGCACACAAGAGAATCATTTGCTCTGCACAGGGGAAAAGTCCAAACAAATGACATTATACTTAGTGCAAGGGTCACATTTTTGCTGATTCATGTTCAGGTTCTATCGGGCATGCTCCTGTCATAATGCTGGGCTTTGCTGCCGTCTCACATCGACAGAGAGCATCCCTTACAAAACACCAGACAGGCGTGCCTGCAGGAGCACAGCGAAGAGGAAGCTTGGTACAGGCGAGCAAAATGAATTTTGGGACAGCTTATCTGCCATTGTGGATTTTCTCGTTAAAGAACCATGATGCCTTCCACGATACGGCAGGGTTTGCGAGCACATGGCGTGGAAATCACTGGGGCAGAGATTAAATACGAAGCTCTAATGAGCTTTCCCAGCTTATCTGATTCGGCACCTTTCCATTGTCCATAACCAAAATGCGGTCGCTTTCGAGGACGGTGTTTATACGGTGAGCGATGGTCAGGACTGTGCAGTCCTTGAAAGCTTCTTGGATGGTCTGCTGAATCTGCGTGTCTGTCTCGGAATCGATGGACGCTGTGGCCTCATCCAGAAGTATGATCTATAAGAGGAGCAGGGCTCACGTAAACAATCTAAGGAAGACCTTGAGCAGGCAGTAGGGAAACTGGGTAAAATACATTAAGGCAAAATGTGTTCTTTCTGTACACGGAAGTCACAGGGGCCAAGCTGTTGCCGACTCCTCCCCACACAACTTACAGAGGGGAACCTGACAAATGGAAAGGCTATGCAGACGTCTATGTTATATAAACTGGAAACATACAACTGATTTCAGCATCCCAGTACAGGTACTAGTCATGGCAAAAATGACATCTATGTATGACCTTTGCAGACGAGAGAAGGCATTTCAACCAGTCCACAGTTTCCCATGCTTGCATTCCCCTGGGGCTTTGTTTTACCCCCTTAGGTAACATTGCTTAAGTATGTGGAGAGAAGAGGGGGTAGCTGGGGACAGAGGAGGGGTACAGAAGCCTCTCATTCCCTGCAGTGGTTGGGGATAGCGTAGGGGCACTGAAAGCCTCTTGTTCCCTGTAATGGCTGATAATAGAGGAGGGGTACAGAAGGCTCTCATTCCCTGCAGTGGTTGGGGACAGGGTAGGGGTACAGAAGCCTCTTGTTCCTTGTAATGGCTGAGAACAGAATAGGGGTACAGAAGCCTCTCATTTTGAGTAATGGCTAAGAATACAGGAGGGCTACAGAAGCCTCTCAGTCCCTGCGATAGCTGAGAATAGAGGAGGGATGCACAAGCTTTTGGCTCCTGTAACGACTGGGGATAGAGGAGGGGTACAGAAGCCTCTTATTCCCTGTAGTGGTGGCACTGGTGCCTGAATATGTGCTAGGGTTGCCATCTCTGGCTTGGGAAATTCCTGGAGATTTGGTGGCAGCGTATGGGGAGGGCAGAATGTGGGGAGGGGAAGATGCTCAGCAGGGATGTGATGCTATGGAGTCCAGACTCCAGGGGAACCGATTTCCGTGGCGTAGAAATCAACTGCAGTTCTGGGAGGACACCAGGCCCCACCTGGGGATCGACAACCCTACTCTTTGCCCATGCACATGGACCTTGGTAAGAGGGTGGAAAAACAGGCCTACGTTATGTCCTATGGGGATCTCCTTCCATGTGAATGTGGCTCACCCAGGTCACCCTTTTCGTTTACAATACAGCTTGCCCTTCAACCTCAAAAGGGCAAATTAGTTGCAGGTCTCGAGCTGTGTTTCTTTGGGAGGAAAGCTGTGAAATGTTGTTTCCCGCTTTGGAATTATTTGTGCATCAAACTGTGACTCCAAGAAGAATGCTCTGAAAGCCCCAACCGGTTATCCCTTAGCGACTCTTTAAATGAACAAATATTTGGCTTCATTATTAGCCGGCACTGATCAGCCTGACATTTTCCAAGAAAGGGGCTGTGTGGGTGTGTGCAAACGACCAAGTGTGCCGGTCATCTGAACAACAGCACCATCTTCCTTTTCAGTAGAGAACAACATATCGGGTAGCAGCATTCGTGCGAACTGAAGAAAGATCCCGGACCCGGTGAGAAAAGTGTGAAAAACGGCTGTACATATTTCAACAGATGCAGGATGCTAGTATATCCATTTCTTTAATACACTTATCAAATGCATTGCAGTCTGCATGAAATATGCCTCAGTGTGTTAATCTTGCTCTGCAATTGTGCTACAAACACGTGAAGCTGCCTTGTGCCGAATCAGACCATCAGTCCATCAGAGAGACAGTGTTTTCAACTCAGACTGGCAGCGGCTCTCCGGGGTCTCAGGCAGAGATCTTTTATATCACCTACTGCCTGGTCCTTTTTAACTGGAGGTGACGGGGACTGAACCTGGGACCTTCTGCGTGCCAAGCAGATGCTCTGCTTACTAAGCCATGGTCCCTCCCCTGAATGGAACTCTCACATGGAGCTGCCTTATACAGGATCAGACTGTTGGGCCATCAAAGTCAGTACTGCTACTTGGACTGGCAGCGGCTCTCCAGGGTCTCAGGCAGAGACCTTTCACATCACGTACTGCCTGGACCTTTCAACTGGAGATGCCATGGATTTATTTACTTATTTGTCATTTGTATTGACTTGGGACCTTCTGCCTGCCAAGCAGAGGCTCTGCTGAGCCACAGCCACAGCTGCATCAGGCTTGTGAGAGGGCCTGAAGTAGCAGAAGAAAACAAAACAGGCTGAGCCACGGTGGGATAAAAGAGAAAAAGTGGTCCAAGGCAGCAAAATTACATACCCCACAGGCTTTGTGTAACTTTATAAGATGCCCAGAAGGGAGATTTCCACTAGGCAGGCAATCACCGCAATGGGAGCGAAAGGTAAAGCATGCCATCAGGTTGCATCTGACTCAGGATGGCTCCATCAAGTTCTACCTCATGGGGTTTTCAAGGCAAGAGATATACACATGGACATGCCTGAATCAGACCCCTGGTCCACCACGGTCAGTGTTGTCTACTTGGATGGGTAGCAAGTCTCCAGGGTCTCAGGCTGAGGTCTTTCACATCACCTACTGCCTGGTCCTTTTTAATTGGAGATGCCGGGGATTGAGCCTGGGACCTTCCGCAATGCCAAGCAGATGCTCTACCACTGAGCCACGGCCCTCTCAATAAGCGGAAGTGGTTCGCCATGGCCTTCCTCTGCTGAGCCTTCCTTGGTGGTCTCCCATCCGAGCACTGTCCCTGCTTAGCTTCCAGGCTCTGAGGAGATCAGTTTAGCCTGGGCTATTAAGGATGCTGTACCAGGAACTATCATAAGTAAAAATCTGATGGGGCCAAGTGGGATTTACAGATATATGAATCATCGGCGTCACGTCAATGAATTATATCATAATGATGACTCAGAGTGGTAGTCCGTCTACCTAAATGTGCCTGTATCCAGAGACACAGGAGCTAAAAGAAAACGGTTTTGAAACAATTTTTTTGGGGGGTCTTTCTTGACACTGCTGTGGGACCGGATAACATGCAGGAGTCCATTTTAACACCCTTTTGCACCCAGCGTGGGGCAAAATCCTTCTCACCACTTAACAAGGTGATACGGGCTGATACAGACAGCTGAGTTACCCGTGGTGAAAGACTACCGCAGGGTAATTACCGCAGGGTAATTTAGACATCAGTGTGGATTCAGACCTAAACTAGACATTATGGCATTCCCGGGTCTAACACGTGGACCCCCAACACCATTTTACAGAATTCAGCCATTTAAAAACGCCTTGCAGGCCTGATCCTGATTGGACCCATAGCACGGAAGAACCAGGTAATCTTGTTCTCCCTCCCCTCCCCATATGGCCAAATTCTTCTCTAAAATGATGCTGATCAAGCCCGATCTCGTCAGATCTCGGAAGCCAAGCAGGGTCGACTCCGGCAAGTACTTGCATGGGAGACCTCCTTGGAATACCAGAGGTAGGAGGTGGGGGCAGGCTTTACTCAGCCACCTCTCTGAATATCCTCCAGTCCCCCAGTAGGGGTCAGTCACCAGAGGCCAAGACTTAAGAACATAAGAGAAGCCAATGCTGGATCAGGCCAGTGGCCCATCCAGTCCAACACTCTGTGTCACACAGTGGCCAAAAACAGAGGTGCCCTCAGGAGGTCCAGCAGTGGGGCCAGGACACTAGAAGCCCTCCCACTGTTGCCCCCCCCCCATCAAGCACCAAGAATGCAGAGCACCACTTGCCCCAGACTGAGAGTTCCTATCTATACTTTGTGGCTAATAGCCACCGATGGACCTCTGTTCCAGCACTTTAAGACTTTAGGATAGTGGATTTTATGGATTTTAAGATAATTGTTTATGGTTGGATGGTTTATGACAGGTTTTAATTGTATTTCTATACATGTTTTGTAAGCTGCCCTGAGCTTGCCTTGGCAGGGAGGGCAGGGTATAAATCGAAATAAATAAATAAATAAATCAATAGAAGCCCTCCCACTTCCAGGTGCTCACACACTCACATGCGCACACAGACACACACATGCACATATGAAAAATACCAAAACCCCCCAAATAAAATAAAACGATGCTGGCATGGATGCCGTGGACTCGATTGACACAAAACGTCGACAGCGCTGTGTCTTCAAATCCAGGTCCATCCTAACCACATGTAAGGTCTGCCAGGGTTCAACTGAATGTGCCAAAGGAGAATACAGGTGGTATTGCCTTTCCACTCCTACCTGCCGCTCTTACCCCTGCAGCCTGTCCCTGAGGACTCTGCCCCCTTGAGGTTGGCTGCGATGCCACAAGCCAACTTGGAGGCAGAAAAGGCACCTGGGGAAAGGAGCTGTAGAAGGAAAGGGGTTGACGAGAAGGAGCAGGAGTCAGCAGTCACACACCCTTTGGCACTTTAAATTGTATCTCGTTCCGACATGACACGCATCTGCCAGCGTCACATCTTTTGTGAGCCTTGGGCTCAACCCTGGGCCGTTGCACAGAGAAAGGCCTTTCTGAACATCTGCTGGCCGCGATCCTCACACAGGAAAAGTGAGGGATGCCCCTGGGTGCTTTTGCACACGGGAAGCGTGAGTCGTACTACGGAGGCATCGGTTATGTCGAAGCTAATGGCCCTCTTGTGCAGCTGTCGTGCCGACGGCCGAACGCACAGACTGCACAGTCCACATGGGGACCCTCTTTTGTATTCCACACCGATCTTTGCGGCATCGGCTGGGCTGTTTCAAAACTCACTCTGGAATTCCGAAGGAGCGCTCTCGCCATGCAGAGGAGCTGCCGTTCCCCCACGGAGAAATTTTCTCCGTTCTCGACAACTTCTGCCTGAAGCTTTCCTGGCAATTTGGAAACCTGAGAAGAAACAGATGCGTTCTGTTATTGGCGGCAATCCCTGTACTGCATTTGGCCAACCCCCACCCCAAATGCCTGCCTGCCTGCCTGCCAGCCAGATATTGGCACGTGACACTGATTTCTTGACCTGCTCTTCCTCCAGCCAGTTCCTCTCCTTCAGTCCGCCCAACATTCCAACAGCTTCCGATGCCCTCCCCCTTTGCACACACACACATTTGTTGAAATTTAACTCAGGACATTGTCTTGTTGTGGGGAGGAGAGGGGACAGTTTAAAGACCCCTCCCACAGCACTATGGCCCTGGTTTGATTCTTCCCTCTCAGCTGCTTTGAATGTAAAATAAATTACAGGGGAGACACTGACCACAGAGCCCACAGGCTACGTAGATCTCCCAATTGCCTGGGCCCAAAGGGCAGTTTCCCCACTCCAGCCCCAGTCTCTCATCCTTGAGAAAAAGAGAAACAGGGGGGAAATGGTCTTCCTAGTGATTCTCTAGGAACTTCCCCGAGAGTCCATGGTTTTTACCACAGCGCTTGGGAAAATTCCTAGAGCAGGGGTGTCAAACTCATTTGTTATGAGGGCTGGATCTGACATAAATGTCACTTTGTTGGGCCAGGACGTGTGTGCCATAAAACGTAATGCCGGGTACTGGAGATAGAAACTGTATCAAGGACAACAGCTGGTAAGCTCTGAGTTGCAAGGCCCCCTGGGGTGGGAGGGGGGTGCAAAAGAAAACCCCCACAGGCGGACTGGAGAGGCAGCAGTGCAAGGCTGGGCAGATGCTCTCATGATGCTTGACTGCTGCAGGCAAGGTTGTTCTGCTGTGCTGAAGCCCCAATGGAGTGGCTCTGCCCACTCCCCCCCCGCACTTTTTTTCTTGCATCAGTTGCTCGCGGGCCGCATTAGAGCCGTGGATGGGCCGCATCCGGCCCCCGGGCCTTATGTTTGACACCCCTGTCCTGTAACATCACCCAGAAGTGACATCACAAACTCCACCTTCCCCCAAGACTCCCAGCATTTATCAAGGCAGTGTTAAGAATCCTATCAGGTCCAAACCAGCTTAACTTCAACAATCTATGTATCTAATAGCCAAGTTGTCCCCTCTGTGTGGATATCTAACATCGGGGGCACATAGAGGGCAAAGAGATTTTCCTGCACACTTAGGGCACTCTCTAGGTGTGCAGAAAAATCTGAAATGTTGAAAAAAACTTATGGGGGGATACTTGAATCCCCCCCCCAAAGTAAAAGAGCGTTCCCTGCGCATGCACAGAAACTGCACTGGGAACTGAGCCTTGCCACCGTTGCCTGGGGGGAGGGGGGGAGAAGGCCTGCTGGGCTCACCCACGGCTGCTTCCTCCTCCTCCTCTGCCTCCACATGAAGCTCCTGCTGCTTCAGTGGGGGAGCTGTGTGGAGCCGTGTGGAATATCCCCCCTCCCCCACAAGTATTGCGGGTCCCCGCTGCTTGTGGTATCATATTTAGCACTCCCTGACCACCACCGGCTGGGCTCTTTCTTTGCAGTATGGGTGTAGTCCCCTTATATCCAAAGGTCACAGCTTTCCCCCCACCCCCGCAATGCTTTACTAATCATTAAGAACTACCATATGCTACAATCATCAATTATTCCTGTCATTTAAAATAAAAAAGAAAGGAACAATGGGGGAGTGTAATTAGCAAGCATTAATTGTTTAAAAATTTTAATGGGATGGAATATTATAGTGCCACTACATTATTCTTTGCCGCTGCTTCCGTCTATTGTGATTAATGACACGCAGTTAAACCAAGAATCACAATGTTCAATGCATTGTCATTTTAAATCAAGTAAATAATAGAGAGGGATGGGGGGAGGGAGTCGGGGAACAGGAGCAAAAATAAACAACATACTGTGTTTTGCATAAATGTTCGGTCCAGAGCTTGCCAGATTTGCTCATCTGTGTAGTTGTTAAAAGGATCTAAGTTGTACCTGTAATGCGAGAATTACAGTGAAAGGATCACATTATTCGTTTTTGAAAAATGTCCAAATTATTGTCTCCTCTAAACAATAATCCTAGTGGATGGTTTGCTTGAATCCATTTGGTGTTTCAGAAACCACAACATGCCTATTGCCTTTACATCCTTGCTTGCGACTCACCAGAAGTCTCATCTCTGGCTGGCCAGTGTTAGAAATAGACTAGATGGACTTTGATCGAATCTGGAAAGACGACAGAGCCTTTTAGAAGTATGTGATCTGGAAGGGCCTGGAAGCCGTCAGCTGTGCTTATCGGGAGCACACGTTATCCAGGATCCTCCTGATACACACAGTTGACCTGTTCTCTGAAAGGGACAACAAGTGGATTATGCACCCTCAAAAACAAAGGAGTGTTGCAAGTCCTTCGAGGCAAGGAAGGGATGTGGCGCATGGCCTCCAGAAGACCATTCCACAAAACTGTAGTGGCTGTAGAAAAAGCCCAGTTTCAAAGGCCAGGGAAGGAACATAGAGCAGACACGAGTGGGGTTGCCACGTCCCCTCATCGCTCCAATGGGAAGATTTGGGGAGCATTCTGGGGGGTGGGCGGGGATGTCGTGTGGGGATGCTCTGGTATTTGGGTGAAACTCTATGGTTCTTTCAACCTCAAACCACAGAGTTTGCCCAAATACAAGAGTGTCTCCGCACGACGTCCCTAACGTGATGACATCTCTTCCAGGGGACGTCATTGCATCGGGGACACTGCACGGCGACATCCCTGTTTACGAGCAAGGCTTCCCCTGCTAGCCAGCTGGTCTGTGGAGGAGAGAAGCCCCTGAAACTGGTAGATCTCCCACACAGACCTGGGGACCGGCAAGCCTAGATCTGAGGCCTCACAGCAGGAGAAATAATCCTTCAGGTATTTGGTGCCTTGCCTGTGAAGAGCTTTAAGGATAACAACCAGCACCATGAACTGTACCCAGAACCTAGATCAGGGGTTCTCAACATGGTACCCACGAGCACTATGGTGCCACCTTTCCTCGTGCTTACCAAGTGCTTTAGAAAGTGAGGGGGGGGCAATGTTCTCTCTAAACTGTGGAGTCTTGTGAGCAAAAATTCTACTTTGTGAGCTACTGGCATTAAAGTTGTGAGTGAGAAATTTGAAATATGCAGCAGCCAAACCGCTTGTTCACAACTTTAATGCCAGTAGCTCACAAAGTAGAATTTTTGCTCACAAGACCCCACAGCTTCGAGGGAGCATTGCTCACAGGGTGTCTGCTGTGGGGAGGGGAAGGGAAAGGAGATTGTAAACTGCTCTGAGACTCCTTTGGGTACTGAACGGCGGGGTATAAATCCAATTCTTCTCTTTTTTTTCTTCTTCTTCATTGTCAAGTGTGCATCGGTTCTGTGTGCCTACAATGGTTCACACAAAGGCACCTCTCTAGAACACAGTTCCCGGTAATGGGGAAGGAACCCTACGTCTGTACACTTGCACGTTCAGGACTATTATGCTCTTATATGAAAAGCAGCATTACTGGTTATGTTTCATTTTTGCAGGTGAGGTTAATTTATAATTACAGCAACAGCTACCTTACTGTACCTACAAACAGAACGGGATCTTGAGGAATGATCGAAAGCTTCGTCCGGAGAGATTCCAAACTTATGGCGCAGATGTCGACCCCGTCAATCAGGATGGTGCCGGCGGCGGGTTCTACGAGTCGAAACAGGGCCACTCCTAAGGATGATTTACCTGTTGGAGATGAGATGCCGTATCAGTTATTACCAACAACCCTGCGAGATGCCGGGCCAGATGATGGTATCTGGGGTTTAAAGCCACTTTGTTTTGTTTTGAAAAAGGGAAACGACAGACAATTCGCAGTTCCACTTCTTAGGCGGGCTCTGGATTTTTGGCAAAGGTTTGGCAAAATCCATTCAGGAAATGGTTGGGTGAGTATCATCACATCTGTGTCACAAGTCCCCAACAGCTAGAGTCAGGTCCAGTAGAACCTTAGAGGCCAACAACATTTTCAGAGTATGAACTTTCAAGAGTCAAAGTTCCCTTCCTCAGATGACAACAGATGGGATCTCTAAAGTGCCGGTCTCTAAGGCGCTACCTAATATGCAGAGGAGCTCATTTCGTAGCAGGAGCTCCTTTGCATATTAGGCCACACACCCCTGATGTAGCCAATCCTCCAAGAGCTTACAGTAGCCCCTGTAAGAAGAGCTCTGTAAGCTCTTGGAGGATTGGCTACATTAGGGGTGTGTGGCCTAAGATGCAAAGGAGCTCCTGCTACGAAATAAGCCCACCGGACTTGAATCTGGCTGTTCGACTACAGACCAACACAGCTACCCTCTGAAAGAAGAAGAAGAGATTGGATTTATACCCTGCCCTTCACTCACTTGGAGTCTCAGAGCGGCTTACAAACTCCTTTCCCTTCCCCTCCCCACAACCGTCACCCTGTGAGGTAGGCGGGGCTGAGAGAGCTCTTTCCCAAGCTGTCCTTGAGAGAACAGCTGGTACAGAGTTATGGCTTGCCCAAGGTCATCCAGCCAGGTGCAAGTGGAGGAGTGGGGAATCAAACCCGGTTCTCCCAGATTAGAGTCCGTGCACTTAACCACTACACCAAACCCAGCTGTGTCCTCGTTGCTTTAAAGAGGAATGGTTTCCATCAGACAGGACTGGGTGAAGCGCCAATATGGCGCAGTGGTTAAAGTGGTCAAGGAGTTGTGGGAGACCTGGATTCCAATCCCTGCTCCGGCATGAAGGCTCCTGGGTGATCCTGAGGGGTGTGACTCTTTCTCAGGGCTGGGTAAGGGTACTAGAATGGGGGAGTGGTGAACTGGTGAGGTGGGGGCTGCGGTGCTGATTGTAGGATCCCAGCTACAGGAACCCGGATCTCCATGGGGAGACCAAGCCCTTGTGCGCATAACCCATCCATGTGCTAAATGAATGCCCGGAGAGCGGAACACGGCATGAGCATGTTGTTCCTGCTCCCTGCCTGTGTGTGAGCACCAGCTATGCACACGTGGTCCCTCTCCATGGCTGGCAGCATTCAGAAAGCAGACTTGCTGATCGTGGGGAGGTAAGCTCAGACACCGGCTGTGACCACACTGGCAGCTTGGCGCGATATGGTGCCATTTCTCATTGAACCGGGTGAAAGTATTGTGGGGCACATCAGCCACACAGCACACCCTGCTGCAGGCTGCCTATGGAGACAATCCCATGGCAAAGCATTCACATTATTGTAGCACATCAGCTACAGAGCGCATTGCCAAAAATCCCCCAAAATCATGTGCGCGCATAGTGCACATGCGTGCGCACATAGGCATTTTGGGGGGAAAGCACGTCTCCAGTAGCAGAATGGATCTGCAGGTTCAGACTGCCAAATTCATTCTGCGCACGCTCCCTTGTGTTCATGCATCCGACCATATGCGATGAATGTGCGGGGAAATGAAATCACCACTTCGGAGGTGGTGGCTTTTTAACCCGGCTCCAAGTCATCCTCTGACGGGGTGAGTATGCCCGGGGAACACCCGACAGATGTGGCTGTATGAACGGGCCCATTTAATCCATTTGTGAAAGGTGCCTATATCAGGCCAAACTGCCAGTCTGAACACAACCACTATCTCTGCGCATAGGCACCACAACCATGCAGAGGCAGGGGCAAAAGTCAGCATGATTATGATGACCACTCCAGTTTTCTGAACTTTCATTCAGTGCATGGGGCAGGTCATGCGTATAGGGCTTATGCACACAAACACAATCCCCACTGCACACATGTGCCCTGTCAGTCACACCGAGGAGAGTTTTACTGGCCGTGAAAGAAATCAGCAAAACGGAAGCAAAGGAGCTCACCAGAGCCTGTCCGGCCAATGATCCCAATTTTTTCTTGGCCACGGATGCTCAGATTTATGTCAATGAGAACCAACGGGCTGTTTTCTCTGTATTTCATGTGATATCCTTGAAACGTGATTTCTCCCTGGTCTGGCCAGCTTGGGGGAGGGCTGACAAGTTTGGCACTCTCCACCTCCTCAGGAACACAGTTCTGAAGGAAAGGGATGGACAAAAGGTAGCATTAGTCGTCTGTCACAATACTGGGAGCTGGCACCAGTGAGGTGAATGAGGAGTGATTGGGGAGGTCCCTGGGAAATCTCTGTTTCAAATATTACCCATCTTATGCATTTACTAGACAGCCTAAGGCGAGCTTCTCTCCTTCCCTCTCTTTCATTCTCTCCATGTCCCTTCCCTCTCTCCCTCCCTCGTTCCACCTCCCTCTCCTTCTTTCCCTCCTTCTCTCTCTTCCTCTCTCCCTCTCTCTTCTTCTTTCCCCCTTGCACTGCTTCTCTTCCCCTTTCTCTTCTTTCTCCCTCCCCCTCTCCCTCTTTCCCCCTCTCCCTCCTTCCCTCCCCTCCCTCTCTCTCTTCCTCTCTCTCCTCCTTTCCCACCTCACTCCTTCTCTCCACCTTTCTCTTCTTTCTCCCTCCCTCTTTTCCCCTCTCCCTTCTTCCCTCCCCCCTCTCTTCCTCTTTCTCCCTCTCTCTTCCCCTTTCCCCCCCTCTACCTTTCTCTCTCTTCCTCTCCCCTCTCCCCCTCCCTCCCTCCCTCCCTCTCATATTCAGTCCCAAATCTGCAAGTCAGGGATAATAATACAGAGCTACCTAACAGAGCTGTTGTGAGGATTACAACGTGATAATCTATGGGAAGCATTTTAAAGTAATGCTGGAGGCACTGTATCAGCGCCAAGGATGATTATACAATTAGACATGAATCGGGGTCGTTACAGAGATTGTGGCAGTTCCGTAATTGACGGTCAGAGAACATAAAAACACGTTATCGCTTAAATAAATGTTCAGAGCGCTTCAAAATCCTTATGTCAGACTACTAGCAAAGACAGAGGTTACATTTTAGTGTGGCTCTCGACTCACAGTTTCACATCCTGGGGGTGAGCTTTGTTATTACTGGTTGTGCAAGGCTTCAGTGTGACAGAGGAAAGCCAGGTGTGGGGGGCATCACCTGGCTAGTACCTGTAATGTTACCCTGGAGGAATATATTTTGGTAAGGCAAGGGATGGACACATGCATTTACAATATTTGTGTTTTACTTCTGGGCATGACGACCTCAATATCCAGGCAGGCTAATATGGGAGTTGGTGGACCTGCATGTATTCTATACATGTGCATATGCATGCCTGCCCATGAGCACATGTATGTATAAAGACCAATGCTGCTTTAAATTATATTGTTTAAGGAAGTCAGGGTACTTGACACACACTGGGAGGTACACGGCAGAGCTGACCAGCATTCGGTTTGTGTGTGTTTGTGTATACATATTTGTATGTATGTAGATATGAATAAGGGGCCGTGGTGGCTTAGAGGTAAAGACGCTGAGCTGCAGCCCAGAAGGTCGGCGTTTAGTCATGCCGGCCATGTGACCACAGAAATGCCTTCGGACAGCGCTGGCTCTTCGGCTTGGAAACAGAGATGAGCACTGCCCCCCTAGAGTCAGATTCGACTGGCTTTCGGGCAAGGGAAACCTTTACCTTTACTTTTTATACACGAATAAGCGTCCTGAGATGGATAGTCCCAGCTAGCCCAGTCTCATCAGATCTCGGAAGCTAAGCAGGGTTGGCCCTGGTTAGTATTTGGATGGGCGACCAGCCAGGAAGTCTAATGTTGCTACACAGAACCAGGCAATGGCAAACCACCTCTGAATGTCTCTTGCCTTGGAAACCCTTCAGGATCGTCCGAAGTCGGCGGCGACTTGATGGCACTTCCCACCACAACCAACATATTCTTGTGTTGTCCCTTTCAGAGAACATGGCACATCACAGACAGTGTGTGCAGCCAATACACACAACTGACAGCTTCCAGGTGCTTCCAGATCATAAACTTCTGAAAACCCTGGTTGTCATTAACTCAAAGTCTATACAGTGGGCTCGCCTTCTTTGGAGGTTTTCAAACAGAGGCTTGATGGCCATCTGGCAGCAGTGCTGATCCTATGAACTTAGGCAGATCATGAGAGGGGAGGGCAGGAAGGGCTGCTTCAGTGCTTAGTTCTCGTGGCCCTTTCTGACACGCCCAGGGAAATGCTGACTGCCACTTTGGGGTCAGGAAGCATTTTTTCTCCAGGTCACTTTGGCTGGAGATCCTGGGGTGGGTTTTTTGGTCATCTTCTGGGCATGGAACAGGGGTCACTGGGTGTGTGTGGGGGGGAGGTATTTGTGAATTTCCTGCATTGTTCAGGGGGTTGGACTGGATGACCCTGGAGATCCCTTCCAACTCTATGATTCTATGAGTTTTTCTAACAGTGTCCTGCCTTGAAAACCCTACAGGGCTCGGCATGAGACTGCTGCGACTTGATGGCACTTTCCGCCACAAGTCAAGTTGTAAAACTGCATTCACACCATGGACAAACCGTCTGCCACGTCTGCTACTAAGGTATTAAGATCTCTCTTTACCCTCATAATGTTTCATTGGCACACTGGTGGGTAAGCGATCTGGGAGTCTGGAACCCCGAACAATCATTTTAATGCTCCAGCTGGGAGTCGGGCTTACCGTGATATATTCTGTGATCTGCTCAACGGATGTAAATTTAGCTTCAGTCTCAGTTCCCGTTCTTACACACACTTGAAGGAGCCCACTTAACTACAAAGAAAGGGGAAAAGGGGGATAAATTCCACGGGAGATCTTCATGCACAATCTGTGCCGAAAAGGGACAGGGCCCAGTACAGCCCGGTGAAAGCGATAACATCTAATGCTGGGGACACAAAGAGTGGCAATGATAGTGCTATACTGATATTTCTTGCCAAATAAAAAGGTCGTCTGTGAATGTCACCCATCTGCATATACACATATTTACATACCAGTTTATACTTGTCTAGTTGATAAATAGCTACCACTTTGGTGGGAAGGTAACAGCGTCCATGTGCCTCGGCGTCTAGTCATGCCAGCTACATGACCACGGAAACATCTTCGGACAGCGCTGGCTCTTCGGCTTGGAAACGATGAGCACTGCCCCCTAGAGTCGGATTCGACTGGCTTCCGAGCAAGGGAAACCTTTACTATACCTGTCTAGAAAACTGGGCCCAATCAGGTTTCCCAGATGGATGTACACTGGTCTTTAAATCAGGCCTGTAGCTAGGATTTTATCGGGGGGGGGGGGACTTTCAAATTTTTAAGGGGGCTGCCACAGGAAAGGAGGCGGGGAGGGTAGCAGAAGCCCCACAGGAGCCACTTTTGCTGCATCATGCACCTTTTAAAATGTTTTTTAAAAGAGTTTTTGGGACAAATTCCTGCAGGGGCTGTGCCTTTAAGAAAGGGGGCGACACTCTGGTTTTTGGGCAAAACTCTGTGATAAAATCCGCTTCAAATCATAAGAGTTTTGCCCCAAAACCAGAGTATCCCCTCCCGAAATGCCTACGTCACTTCAGGTTTTCGTTGGAGCATTGCGATGATTTCTGGATTCCCACTGGCAAGAGGGGGTGATTTGGGAGGGGGGCACCCGAAACCAGGGGTCTCCCGCCTGCACCTGGGGGTCTGGCAACCCTACTTCAGATGGCTTTATTAGCTGTGGAAAAGTCACCACACAGTGACTTTTCCACAAGACAGCCACATACTAAAGCCATCTTGCTAAGGGATCACCCTGAAAAGACCCTTTTATCAGATAAATATTGAGGAAGAAGATCCACTGCTGGCGGCTCTTTCGTCTAAAAAAAGGTTGCGCCCGTCATTATGACATGTGTGAATCCATCCGCTATCATCCACACAACCTGTTGCTCTTCTGGAGTTGGGAAGCCGTCTTATGTAAGGCAGTTTTCCTGAGCAAAGCGAGAGGGACTATTCAAAGCCGAAAAGGGTCTTTAAGGAGAAGAAAGTGACTCAGAAACCCAGCAACCGCTCTCCTCACCCTGAGGCAATTTCAGAGCTATTACAACTGCCTGCAGAGACTGAGAAAACTACGGGCCTTGGGAAAAAAATCTTTCATAATTTGACTTCAGGGGCCTACGTTTCGCTGACTTCTCTGCTGACTCTGAGGAAATGTATTTGTCCTTTGGAAAATGTGTTAAAGAAAGTGACTTGCGATTTACCACAAAGGGGGGAGGAATTAGCTACCTGATACTTGAGGGAAAACATTACACTTTAGGCAAAAATCTGCCTTTCCTGCTCGTATTAATGCCTATAAAATATATGCTTTAGCAGCAGATCATTAAACCGGCAGTGGTAAACAGATGGCTCTTGGGATTCGTTGTATACAAGCTTAAAATGTCAGGGACAGAACTTCTGGCCCAGGGTGAGGAAAGGTGAAGACGACGAATGCAGATAACCGTGCCTCGGAGAGAGACACTAGAGATGGAAATATTTTCAACCCTGGTCTGAAAGTGGAAAGGTTATGGAGCGAGTGGAAGGGGAACCCAAATTACAACAGGTACCATAGATAAGGATGCTTAGGGTGACTTTTACGGAAATAACATATCGATTTCTATGTATGATTAAAATCAAAGCACAAATGTTCTTGCTGTTTCTTCACACACCCCTCCCCAAGGCAGGTTTGGTAGGACTTGAAGGTTACCCACTGCAGGGTCCTCCATTTTGAGAGCCAACTTTAGGCTTGCCAGCCTCCAGGGGGGGCCTGGAGCTCTCCCGCTTTTACAACTTATCTCCAGCTGACAGAAATTAGCCCCCCTGGAGAAATTGGCTGTTCTGAAGGGTGGGCTCTATGGCGGGTGCTGAGGCCTCTCCCCTCCCCAAACCCTGCCCTCTCCTGGATCCACCCCCAAAGTCTCCAGGTATTTTCCAACCCAGACCTGGCAACCCTAGCCAACTGACAACTGCAATTGATACTGGACGGCCATTCCTTTGTGGAGCAAATGTATGCAGTTTGGTGTGGTGGTAGACTAGGACTGGGAAGACCTGAATTCAAATCGAGGTCACTGGCTGACCTTGGGCCAGGTGCGCAAGCTACTCTGTGCAAGCTACTTCACAGGGAGACGTTTCAAAGACAGAACTGAGGAAGGTAGAATGGTGCCCACCAGAGCGCCTTCGAAGAAGGGAAGGAGGAAAAACCAGGTGAGGGAAGTATGAGATAACTGAGGATTCTCACAGCATGTCCTTTTACCTGAATAATGTAAGATAAAGCCAAGCCTTTCGCGGCGGCGCTGATGGAAGAAGGGGAGAGGACAACGAAGAGAGCTACGATCAGAGTCACAATGTTCATGAGGATATCTGTCCTCACTGCAAACCACCGCAGTGCACAGTTGAACAGCATGAAATGGCCTGAGTTCTCGTCGTTCAACTCTTTAAATCTGAAACAAAAACAGAAGACGGACACTCACGTTCGGTTGGTTTGAGAACGCAAACGCCGGGCCTGTTGCTCTGTATATATCAGCTGCGTGTTTGTCTTTGTCAGAAGCTTCACTGGAAGCTTTTAGTCTCTTAGGATTATTTATTTGTAGAGTTGCCTTGGGGGGACGTACTACAAAATTCGCAGTGCAGTCCTTCCCAGACCTACACTGTTCTAACACAACTGACTTGAGTGTAACTCTGCTTAGGAAGGCACAGTGGTTCATATTTCTGTATGTGTTTTGCAAAAGGAAGGCGGCATGGTGCCTGATATCATCAGATCTTGGAAACTAAGCAGGGTTGGTGCTTGGATGAGCGAGCACTAACCACACGGAGGAATGCCACGGCAAGCCACCTCTGTTTCTCACTTGCTACGAAAACTTCTTGCTGGGGTCGCCATAAGTCAGCCGCAACTTAATGGCACTTGCATATGTATATTTACAAAAGCAAATGTTGCCGCTCTTTCCTACTCTCCCCTAGGGTTGCCAACCTCCAGGTGGGGCCTGGAGATCTCCTGCTATTGTAATGGATCTCTACATCATACAGATCAGTTCCCCTGGAGGAAATGGCTGCTTTGGAGGCTGGACTTGATGGCACTGAACAATGCTGAAGTCCATCCCCTCCCCCAAACCTGCCTTCTCCAGGCTCTACCCCCCACCTTTCCAGGTATTTCCCAACACAGGGCTGGCAAACCAACCCATCCCCCCTTTCATACCTGCTTAAAAAGAGGTCTCACCAAGAACAGATCTTATATGTTGTCAAGCCCAAGCAAACGTTACAACCCAAACTTCACCGGGCTTCTTAAGGTAAAACGGGAACGCAGGAAGATCCGCGATCAAATCATAGAATTATAGAGTTGGAAGGGACCTCCAGGGTCATCTAGTCCAACCCCGTGCACAATGCAGGAAATCCACAAATACCTCCCACTCATCACCCCCAGTGACCCTGCTCTATGCCCAGAAGAGGGCCAAAAAAATATCCTCCCACATTTTAAAAAGCCTTGTTAGAGTCAGGGTATTAATGGGATTCCAGGTGTACAGAAGGGAAAGTGAGAGTTTATTTCCCCCTTCTTGTGGTATTGCCAAAAGAAACTACACACAGACACTAGTTGCTATCCTTCAAAGGAAAAAGAATAGGAGGAAAATGGGTGTCCATCTGTTTTTCCTTTCTTGGGCTAAGAACAGTGAGGGGAGGGGCATTTTGCCAAGCAAAACTACACAGGACTGCGGAAGGATTAAGCCCCATCTCCAGCTAGTTTGGGCCTGTATTTGGCTGACAATCCCTGGGAAACTGAAAGGGGCAGCAGGATGTACCTGAACAGCATCCCAGATCACCATAATGTCACTTCCAGCTCTGTAACCAGAAATGCCATCACTGCATTTTGGGATGCTCTGGGATTCACCCCAAACTCTATGGTTTATAACAGAGAGTGTTAACTGAATCCTAGAGAGTCTACAATGCAGTGGTATCAATTCTGGTTATGCAGCCAGAACTGATGTTGCAGTGTTGTGGGATGCCAGTTCGCCCCCCATTTTCCCCTGCTACCCCATTGAATGCCAATGGGGGACAGGGAAGCGCTAGCTGAGGTTCCCCTACCAGCACCAGTCAAATGGCAACCCTTGTTTATGCACATTTTAAGTTTCTGTTTAAAAGACCCTGGACTTTTTCATCTTCTTGTCTGGTTTGATGCCTTAGAGTCTATTTGTTTATTTACTTATTTGCACATCAGTGGGGCATAATGCCAGAGCCCACCCACCAAAGCAGCCATTTTCTCCAGGGAAACTGATCTCCGTCATCTGAAGACCCATTATAATACCAGAAGATCTCCAGGTCCACCTGGAGGTTGGTAACCCTACAATAGTGGAAGGCTACCTAGGTCCATCAGTGGCTATCAGTCATGCTTTCTAAATGCTCAGAGGCAATACACCTCAGAACACCAGTTGCTGAGGGGCGGGGGCTTTGGCCTACTTGCACATCTTTCAGGACATCTGGTTGTA
This sequence comes from Lepidodactylus listeri, assembly GCA_029233225.1. Classification (NCBI taxonomy): domain Eukaryota; kingdom Metazoa; phylum Chordata; class Lepidosauria; order Squamata; family Gekkonidae; genus Lepidodactylus; species Lepidodactylus listeri. The sequence goes on from JARCFY010000017.1 coordinate 50,975,778, forward strand.
GGGTTGTCAGGTCTCCTTGCTGTGCTGGCAGAGGGATTTGGGGGCAGGGGTTCCAGGATGTTGTGCAGCAGTGCTCTGGTTTAAGGGCAAAACTCTATAGTTTTAGGCCAAATTTACCACAGAGTTTCGACTTCAAACTAGAGCGTCATGTCTGATGTCCCCAATATGATGGCATCACTTTTAGGGGACGTCACTGTGTCGGGGATGTTGCGCCCAGACGTGACTGTTGTGGGGCAGGGTCTCCCCCACTGGCCCATGGTGGGCAGAAGCCACGAAAAGTGCAGGAACCCCTGCTGGGACCTGGGGATTGGCAACCCTATCTGGTTGGCCTCTACAAAAAACAGGATTCTGGACTAGATTGGCCATCAATCTGATTTAGCAGAGCTCTTCTTGTTCTCTGATGTTCCCATGACTTCTTTTCTTTTTCATTTCTTGTTGCCAAATTCCCCCTATACAATGTATACATTATTCAGCGCACTTTGTGCATTAATGAATCAGTATTATATATTGCACAGATACCAGATATATATAAATGAAGTACGTTGATGCAAAAGTGCCGTACAATATGCAAACACAACAATGAAAAGCAAAGGACTTAAAATCACGGGGGGAAAGATGCAAGCCAATATAAAAAAGAAATAAGGAACGTCTGCTCATCCCTAGGAACAGGTGCCTAAAGACGTCTTTAGCTAATTCCAGTAGCTCAGAGATGTACAGGGTGGTTTAGGCGCCCTTCTTCCTCTGTTACCCTCTTGGTTGCGAGAACCTTGCTGAAGACTCCCGGGCCTTGTTGCATTCTCGCATTGAGAACAAGCAGCTCCGAACAATGGCTTCCTGCTTGGAAATAACATAAAGGACTCCAAGGAGGAGGCCATGCGACCGCGCACATAACGATCTCTTTGAGACAATTCTGAGAAATCCACCAAGCAAAACCAGCAGCTTCCCCATGGCTTCTCATTTTCTGCAAATGAAAAAAACCCCAGGATCTCCACCGCCTCTGTAGCACAATAACGGAGCGGTTCCATCAATGTCCCCGCAGGTGTAAAACCCTCAGTACTGGTGGTCAGGTAGAGGATAACAGCACGCTTTATTCACCCTGTCCGAGAGAGAACTGACTGAGCAAATACGATTGTACGGTTGGGGAGGAAACAAGGCCCAAGGTAGGTGACTTACCGAGTGATATAATCATCCTTCTTGTTGTAGGCGTGAATCGTGCTCAGCCCTTGGACTGAAGAAGTAATCAGAGAGAACCACGGAGACCTGCTCAGGTTTTCCACGCGTTTCAGTTCCCGGATGGCCTTCTGAAAAATCCTGCCACAAAAAAATACATTGCACGGCGTAAGATCCCAGCTTTGGACTCCAGACTTCCTGTTTCCATTTGTAACCAGCTTTCTATATTTGGAAACTTTTATGGTAAAAAACAGATGGGATGCTGGGGGGGGGGTGTATCTTTAATTGGGTCTTCCCGGTGCCATCAAAAGCTCAGTTTTAGGCATTTGGATCAGGGCTGCATGGGGTGAGGAGCAAGGGATTTAGTCCATTCCATCCTAGAGTTGCCAACTTCCAGGTGATGGAAGTCCAATCAAAACAACCATGACCAAAATAACGAAGAGTCCATAAAGGTATATTTACAAAAATGTTTACTATAATAATAGTGATTCTCTCGGAAAAATCTCTTCTTATATCTCTCACACGCAATTGTGCAAGAAGAGATACTGTTTCACGTAGATTGCTTTATCCGAGTGTGTAGCAAAGACAATTCTTATTGATTTCCACGTAACAATTCTTGAAATAAACATCCCACGTTGACTCTCTCATATCAGAACCCAAGGTCCGAGCTGAATCAGCACCACATGTTTCTCAAATGGAGATGTTGAAAGTGGATGCGACACCTGTGATCTCAGTTTAGCTTGACCCATAGGGGCCTACCAGCAGATAGGTTGAATAATTGTAGAGGTGAGATTAGCTGGATGTATGTCTGATAGTTTTTGTGTGCAGAAATTGGAAGGGACGTGTCCCCTTAGCTGGAAGAAGTGGGGCCAGCAAACGCCAAAATACTTATTTGCTTAAGGCTGCCAGCCTCCAGGTGTGGCCTGGAGATCCCCCAGAATTACAACTGAGCTATAGACATCCAGAGAAAACGTTGCTTTTGAGGGTAGGCTCTATAGCATTATACCCTGGTAAGGCCCCTCCTTTCCCCCAAACTTGCCCTCCCCTGGCTCTACCCTGAAATCTCCACGAATTTCCCAACCCAGAGTTGGCAACCTGACTTATGCTGCTTGTGACCTTCTGGGCTCTCCCAAACCCTGTTGGAGGAGCAGCCAATCCACGGCCTTGGAACCACAGGCAACACACAACCTCGCCACCCTCTGGAGCCACCCTTGGTTTCTAGGAACATGTCAGCAGTGTTTTTCGAGGTGTGCTCGCATGAGGCAAATAACGAAAAGTGCTGCTGGCGTTTTCCCAGTCGAGCTATTGAACTGTTGCCGCATTTGCAAATTTGCAACAATGGCTTGCAAACACTTCACGCACCACTAAGCCCTGTGTGCAATTTGCCCTTCTAAGCCGGGCTCTGTGGTGGTCTCACAACTCTTTGCGGGCCTTACGTATCTGCATCCGTTTTCTGAACTGCGCAGTGTGCCCCTCCCCCCCAAAAAAGGTAATCAAAGGTTCAAATATTTCCTCTACTTGCATTCTTTTCTGCTAACACCTCTCCCCTGGGTTGCCAGTAAAGGGGGCATTCATCGCTCTTTAGAATATACTTGTTTATCGCCGTACAGTGGAACAAACGATGAATAATAATGGAACCTCTGATTTATTCCATTTGATATACTAGCGGCAAGAGACTCGTAGAACATTAGGATTCTGCATGCGCCACCTGGCTCTTTATGTCTCCGAGCGATGGCCTCCTCCTTCTCCTCCCCCCAGGCCACCTCCTAGCTGCTGCTGCCTTTGCCGGGCTGCCGGCGCTCTCTAGGCAAGCAAGCGGAGGACAAAGGGCACATCCTGACAGCTCCCAGACAGATGAGGGAGAACTCTCCGTATGTTCCCATCATTCTGTATTAACGGGGGCGGTCCCAGTTTTCTGGAATCTGTCACTGGTAGGACTCCGTCCCTGAGAAATCTTGTTTTTGCCGGGGGGGTGGGGAGGGCTGGTTGTCTCATTTTAAAAAAAAAATAGTGTTTTTAATAGTTCTTTGTGTTCAAAAGCAAGGTGTGAATACATTTTTTGTCCGCAGGGAGTATGAATTTGAAAGCCCATGCATGAATGACAATGTCCCATGCAATGCATACTGCAAATACGGTTGCTGGCCTCCATGTGAGTAGTACAAAAACTGAGGGTCACAATGTCAGGAAAATATGGGAAAATATGTCAAGACCCAAGTGCCGCATGATGGAGTGAGCTCCCGTCTCTGGCCCCAGCTCCTGCCAACCTAGCAGTTTGAAAGCAGGAAATTGCAAGTAGATAAATAGGTACCGCTTTGGTGGGAAGGTAACAGCGTTCCATGCACCTTGGCGTTTAGTCATGCTGGCCACATGACCATGGAGAAGTCTTCAGACAGCGCTGGCTCTTTGGCTTGGAAATGGAGATGAGCACTGCCCCTTAGAGTCAGATTCGACAAGCTTTCGAGTAAGGGAAACTTTTACCTTTATCTTTTTATAATAGATGTATGCTTAAAGCAGATCTGTTTTGTGCCTTTTCTTTTTCTTTTAATTTTTTTTCTATACTATTATTATAAATTTTATTGTCAAGTATTACCAGACATAGGTTAGTCAAAACAGTACATCAAAGTGCAGGTTTTCACTATGTTCGAACATTCAAACAGCACCTTGTTAGTTTCACAATCACTCGTCCCGCGGGACTCTAGTCATTTATCCGTGTAGAGTACGATCTTTTTCAAGGACAGTGGTATACACACAAGACATAAGGCACAATAAATTCTCTTTGTCAGTATAAAACTTAAAATAGCAGCATTTTTCCAGGGTCCCAAATAGTCTTAAAAATTTAAAAAAAAGAAAAAGCACAAAATAGATCTACCTTAAGCATACATCTATTATACACAGTGTCGTATATCTTCCCATAGCCTCCAGGTGAGGCCTGGAGATCTCCTGGAATTAGCACTGATCTCCATGCACCAGAGACCAGTTTCCCTGGAGAAAATGGCCGCTTTGGAAGGTGGACTTTATGGCATTATTCCCCACTGTGGTCCTGCCCCTCTCTAATCCCTTCCATCCCCAGGCTCCATCTCCAAAATCTCCAAGTATTTCCCAGCCCAGAGCTGGCAACCCTTTGTGTCAATGATGCAGCTGCTAATGTTTATTTGAACAGCTCAAAATGCAGGGTAGGATAAATTCTTGAAATCTGGAGTTTTTCTTCACCTCAGTCATAAGACTTGGCCATAGGCCTGGTGGAACACTCTTCCAGCCGAGATCCGGGCCCTTTGGGATCTTCTACAGTTCTGCGGGGCCCACAAAACAGAGCTGTTCCACCAGGCCTATGGCTGTGGCTTACGACTGAGGAGAAGAAAAACTCCATCTGATGGGCCACCTTCCTGCTTCTTTTTGTGGACCTCCCCCTGGTTTTCGAAGCAGTTAAATTTTCCTAATGACAATACATGGTTATGCCATCTGACTGTTGTTGACTGATGTTTAAATTGTTTTAACTGTTTTATTAATACGTTGTTGCTCACTCTGAGGCCTGCAGTAGCAGGGGAGGGCAAGCCAGTAACCGAAACAAATAAATAAACAAATATTCGGGTTTCTAAAGCAGCAAAGGATAGGCTAGGGCAGAATATCTGAATACACAGTTATGCGTAACCTTCAGTCATATGTAAGGATGGAGCTTGGCTTGGCTTGGGCAGTAGTCCTTGGAACAGGAACACAAACATATTATATGCATGGTCTGTTTGTTTTTAATGCATGAAGCACTGGAGGATACAATCCTCTTCATAAAAGGAAGGATGATTTGCTTTTCAAGACTGATTTCCACTTTTCTCATGCTTCAAGACAAGCGGGACTGGGGAGCAAACACATCTTTCGTGTGCAGAGGACATGCATTCAGAGGTACATGCATGAACAATCAGGACTCAGCGAGAGCATTGGATTATTACATTTGATTCAGGAAAACTCAATAAGAACATAAGAGTGGCCAATGCTGGATCAGGCCAATGGGGCATCCAGTCCAACTCTCTGTGTCATACAGTGGCCAAAAATACCAAGTGCCATCAGGAGGTCCACCAGTGGGGCCAGGACACTAGAAGCCCTCCCACTGTTGCCCCCCCCAAGCACCAAGAATAAAGAGCATCACTTGCCCCAGACCGAGAGTTCCTATCTATACCTTGTGGCTAATAGCCACTGATGGACCTCTGCTCCATAAATTTAACCAATTCCCTCATGGAGTCGTCCATGCCTGTAGCCGCCGCCACCTCCTGTGGCAGTGAATTCCATGTGTTAATCACTCTTTCCAGTGATTCCTAGATGGGCGTGATGACATCACTTCTGGGTTTTCAATCCCCAGAAGTGATGCAATGCCACCCCTCCATGTTGCCCCTCCCCGGGCTATGGTATTGGATATGCACCTTGGATCCATACCCAGTTAGGCAGAATTGCATCTTAATTGAACATGCTACAGTTTTTACTCTCTCTGTGTGTAAGAAACACAGCTTAATTTTTACAGGAGCAGAACGTCCAACTTACTGGAAGAGGAGAATGAAAACAATCATCAGGACAGCCACCACGATGAGGAGGATCGGAAACACGACAGCGATGATGACGAGTATGGAGAGCACCATGCAAAACTGCTGCAGAAAATTCTCCGCGTGAAACGGGAGCCTCACGTCCAGTTCATCCATATCCTTCGAAAACCGGTTCATTAGTCTGCCGGTCGGCGTCGTATCAAAGAAACTCATGGGACTCTGTAAGATCTGTGGATAAAAGGGAGGGGGACCCCCCCATTAGCAGTTACAACAACAAAACAGAGTGGCAGACGTGTCTTTGACAGCACTGAGATGGTATGAACACAACAATGCGCTGTTCCTTCTGTTTTGAGACTGGAGGAGGGTCTTCTTTGTTGGGGGGGAAAAAGCCTTTCAGGGACAAAACAGAACTTTTGTTTTGCAGCAGCGGTTTAAAAAGGAAGGGAGGGAAAAATAATTAAAATGCACTAAAAATCAGAATATTGGAAATAAACAATTCTCTTTAAAGCGGGCATAATCCCAGGATGCCTCAAAACCAGGTAAAAGACAAGATCACAGAACAGCCACATTGGATGAAGCCAACATTCCTTTGTCTGCCGCTTCTCAGTCTATACAATCGATATTAAGGTCAAATCTACATCTGACTTTCCCGCTGGAATCATTCTAGTTTCAAAAAACCCCAAAACGTCTATACCTGTTTCTAGTTTCAAACCATACTTGTTCTAGTTTAAAAATTGCTGTTTACATTCGTTAATTGCCCTCCTGTGGTCAAGCTAGCATTTTACTGCTTTAAACAGATCCTGTTGCTTAGTACTCTTCAGACCCAGGGAGTGAAATTTGAAACCAGCGTGAAATGAGCGTAGGAAAAGACAGCAGTCAAACTACTTCAGAGGGGAGGTGTAAACTGGACCTAAGACTGGAGAAGAGAAGATTGAGGGGGGACATGATTGCTCTCTTGAAGTCTTTGAAGCGCTGTCACTTATGAAGGCCTCGGCCTCTATGCCCTGTTGTTGGCCCTCCAGAGGAAATGCTGGCCACCGTGTGAGACAGGATGCTGGACTAGATGGACCACTGGTCTGATCCAGCAGGGCTCTTCTTATGTTCTTATGAAGTCCTCGGCCTCTATGCCCTGTTGTTGGCCCTCCAGAGGAACAGGTTGGCCACCGTGTGAGACAGGATGCTGGACTAGATGGACCACTGGTCTGATCCAGCAGGGCTCTTCTTATGTTCTTATGAAGGCCTCGGCCTCTATGCCCTGTTGTTGGCCCTCCAGAGGAACAGGTTGGCCACCGTGTGAGACAGGATGCTGGACTAGATGGACCACTGGTCTGATCCAGCAGGGCTCTTCTTATGTTCTTATGAAGTCCTCGGCCTCTATGCCCTGTTGTTGGCTCTCCAGAGGAACAGGTTGGCCACCGTGTGAGACAGGATGCTGGACTAGATGGACCACTGGTCTGATCCAGCAGGGCTCTTCTTATGTTCTTATGAAGGCCTCGGCCTCTATGCCCTGTTGTTGGCCCTCCAGAGGAACTGGTCGGCCACAGTGAGAGACAGGATGCTGGGCTAGATGGACCACTGGTCTGATCCAGCAGGGCTCTTATGATGTTCTTACGAAGGCCTCAGCCTCTATGCCTTGTTGTTGGCCATCCAGAGGAACTGGTCGGCCACAGTGAGAGACAGGATGCTGGGCTAGATGGACCACTGGTCTGATCCAGCAGGGCTCTTATGATGTTCTTACGAAGGCCTCAGCCTCTATGCCTTGTTGTTGGCCATCCAGAGGAACTGGTCGGCCACTGTGAGAGACAGGATGCTGGACTAGAGGGACCACTGGTCTGATCCAGCAGGGCTCTTCTTATGTTCTTATGAAGGCCTCGGCCTCTATGCCCTGTTGTTGGCCCTCCAGAGGAACAGGTTGGCCACTGTGTGAGACAGGATGCTGGGCTAGAAAGGCCACTGGTCTGACCAAGCAGGGCCGTTCTTATGCAGCCACCCCCCCCCAAGAGATACCTTGCGAAACATGGTATTGTGTAGCATCGATGAAGCTTTCAGCGTCGTCTTAGTAAAAACGAAGCCCTTGATGATGCTCAGGACAATCATGGACACCATGCTCATTCCATAGATCAGCTGATAGAAGTGCAGGTTGGGGTTTTCGGTTATGCTCCCCGCGTTACAGGTCGTGTTCACTGCCGAGCTGCAGTTGGCCTTTAAAGAATGGGTTAAAAAAATAATCTCAGCTTTGTAACGGTGGATGCGGTACCATTTCCCCCCCTTAAATAATGACAAACAGAGACAAAAGAACATACAATGGATAACTTTGCCCCATGGGCAAAACAGGGATTACATTATAAAGGAGAGGAAGCAGATGGTGCTGCATTTTAAACAATTAAATCAATTTCAGAGTGGGGAACTCTGGCGACCAACATGCCGGGCTTTGCTAAATCCCAGAACTGCACTTTCATTCAGATATCTATTCCTCAACACAGCAATTGCTTCTTCTTCTATGTCTTGTCCCATAGATGTCTGTAAATTGTGGTTCTGGATCCACCGGAGAGCTGCAGCAACCTTGGACCGCAGTAGACCAGATTGCCAGCTGTTCGTTCTAGAGGCAATCCTTGTATCAAAGACCAATTTCCCACGAGGTGCTGCTCCAGCATTGTTCTTCCCTTTGCCCCGATTGCATGCTTGAATTTCCCACTATTTGCCCCATGCCACATTTTGACCCGTGGCATTGCTTTCGTGATCCTGTTTTTTGAGGATCACTGAAGCCGCAGGAGAATTCAGGCGAAGCCACAGGTCAAAATATGGCGTGGGGCAAATAGTGGGAAATTCAAGCACACAATTGGGGCAAAGGGAAGAATGATGCTGGAGCAGCGCTTCGTGGGAAATCTGTCAGAGTGTCAGGTTTGCCTCAACGAAGAAACATAGACAAGTAAGATGGGAAAAGACAGGCATAAGAGGTGGACCAGCTTTTTCATCAAAGGTGTTAGCCTGGCTTCTTAATTTGAACAACCGCACGGGAGAGAGATCAAAATGGGTAGCCATGTTAGTCTGTCTGTAGCAGCAGAAAAGAGCAAGAGTCCAGGAGCACCTTAAAGACCAACAGAATGTGTGGCAGGGTGTGAGCTTTTGTGGGGCACTGCCTTTTGTTGCCTATCGGCATTTAATAACTGTAATTCTCCACATTAATTAATAAATGAAAGCAATTTGGCTAACACGATGGGCCATTTAATGTAATGGTGAAGTTCCAGGCGGGCCACTGCTCCAAAGGGCCACTGGCCACTTGACTCAGCTTCTACAAGGCTGTTCGAACATCCCAACCCACCCTTGATGCCCTCCCCATCGGAAGGCGGAGAGGTGGCCAAAATCAGACCAACCTGGGTTTACACACAAACCGGGATCTGTTACTTCCACTGGGAAGACTAACCTGAGTTTGCTGTGCAAACCCTAGTTGAACCAAACCACGGTTCACTGTGACACCTGAACGCAGCCCAGGAGGGTGAGGGCACCTTAAAGAGAGATCCATTTATTGTAGTAGAAGCTTTCTGGGGCTGCATCCTCGGGTTCAGAGTGCTGAACTTACCCCTGAGCCCTGTTCCAGCCAGAAACTCAGCCACCAGCTGCCGAATGCTGAACAGCCAATCATCAGAGCGAAGAGCAACACCATGAAGAATGATAAAATGAAACCTAAAATGGCACATAGAGAGCCAAGTGAATAACTGGTGGCATGGGACCCCTTCATCCACTGCACTCATGTGAGACTCTTTAGGGTTGCACCCACTGCATAATTCCCTTTGGGGATCAGCACCATCAAACTCAGTGGGCTGATTCACACATTGCAAAGTCCATGTGGCAGGCGCTGAGCAGATCTGCTCTAGAAGTTCTGTGCTTGGAATGTAATCCCCTGGTGGATGTGGGCTCAGTTCCGAATGGGATCCGGGCATGCAGGGAGAAAACACTTAAGCCTTTCCTCCAGGCTCTTTTCCCAACCTGAAATGGCTACAAGGACTGCAGCCACTGCTTGTCCTGTTGGGAAGACTTAGGTGTACAGAGGGCTCCAGGTAGGTTTCCCTGACAGGTTAATTAGCAGCTCCTCAGAAACCGTTTCAGGTTGGGAAAATGGTGCAGGGGGGAGAGTTTAAGTCCCCCCTCTCTGCAAACTGCTCTCCCAATCTAAACTGGGCTTCCAGGTGCCTGGGACTTCTAACACAAAATTCCCAGTCCACCTTTGTCAGCAATCCACCATATGGACTTTGCAACATGTAGATCTGCCCTCTGAGTATCCTTGCAGTAGAAATATTCTGATCTAATCTTTGTTACCTAACTCTGTCTGCACAGAGCTCTCATTCTGGCACCATGAACATAATAACCGTTCTAATACCTAACATTCCAGTATGGCCTCACTTGCGGATACTTAAAGCCACCGATTGGGGCCACGCTGACAAGAAACAGATAGTTCTGCAAATTTGAGAGGACCCCCCCACCCCCAAGTACGCAGAAATATCTGCAAACATTAAAAAAACTACATGGGGGTTTAAATTCCCATAAAATAAAAAAGCATTGTCTGTACACACAGAGAGACAATGCACCTATCTTCTGCGTTGTGTCTTGTGGTGAAGGCTGGGAGCTGAGAAGCAGGGCACTGCACATACAAGGCAGGTAGTTTCTGCATTCTGGGGAGTGGAGGCCACAACTGCACAGAAAAATCGGTTGCAGATTTTAAAAAAGAAGAAGCAAGTGTCCGAAATACGGTGTCATGGGGACTGAGCTTGCTTATTGCCTTCCAAGAGTGAATATTGAAGGCAATTAAGAAGAAGAAGAAGAGGAGGAAGAGATTGGATTTATACCCCGCCCTTCACTTGTAGTCTCAGAACGGCTTACGAACTCCTTTCCCTTCCCCTCCCCACAACAGACACCCTGTGAGGAAGGTGGGGCTGAGAGAGCTCTGAGACAGCTGTCCTTGAGAGAACAGCTGGTACAGAGCTATGGCTTGCCCAAGGTCATCCAGCAGGTGCAAGTGGAGGAGTGGGGAATCAAACCCGGTTCTCCCAGATTAGAGTCCGCGCACTTAACCACTACACCAAGCTGGCTCTTAAGATAAAGGGTCAACTGGTTTGCAAAGACAGAGTGCTCAAAATTCTCACCAAACTTCAAGTCCCAGAATTCTCTGGGCAGGTACAGCAATCTGAGCTCAGTGAGGACTGAGAGCCAAATGGGTTACAGCAGGGATCCCCCCCCCCCCCAGTCTCCTGGCACTTGTAGGGACTTTTGGACTTTTGAAAGGCCAACACAAAATGACCGCCATGGAAATCGGGACCCGTCAACCAAGCACCCTCCCACAATGGAAGCCGCAGTTTCTGAACAGGAGCTCTCCCTATACACAAAGGTGATGTCTTCTGAGTGCTAAGCCCCTCCTGCTCCAGTAAGGTAGAGGAAAACCAGGAATGGCTATTTGATTTGGGGGAAAGAGTGACGGAGGGGAGAGAAGCAGAAGGGTTCCAGGAAACCCTCCAGTAGGCACCGTGGTTGCTCAAATCTCAGGCTCAAACCTCTCCCCAGCACTGAAGGTCACTGGACGCCCTTGAACCAGTTGCTTCCCTTTAGCCTGACATACTTTGCAGGGTTGTTGTGGGCATACATTACACGGGGTAGCCAGTGCATGCTGTTTCAAGAAAAAATGGATAACTAAACAACAGGCGCCTTTGAAAAAACGACATTCTAGTTTCCTAGGAAAGCAGTATATTGCGGGCTGTACCTCCGGATGCTTTAATGTAAGTGTGATAGGTCTTCCACGACACAGAGCCTTCTTGCTTTTGCTCCTTCTGAACGAGCTGGCTGGCAGGAGCTGCAGCGGAGGAAACGCCAGGTATTTATTCACGCCGAAATGTTATCTGGGAGCCAACAAATCTCATGCATTTTAAGTAAAATTGGATGTCACTCGAGTCTATCCACTAAAATAAACATCTGAGGCTTCGCCGGAGCCTCGGCAGAATCTATTCCCCACCGCCAGCCTCCCCCGGATGGAACCATATGGCAAATGTTCCCCCTTGTTTTCTAATGGCTGTCGAATGAATCGGGATCCGTGAGTGGAATTAAAAGGCAGGAAGGCATTGATTGGCTGAACGTGATCAATATCCCACTGCTCGGAATGCGGAATCTTACTGATGTACCAGTTCTCCTTTCTAATTGTATATGAAGCAAAATGCAAGGGGCGGGGGTGGGGTGGGGGGGCGGACAGGCGAAGGCCTCAGTTTCTGGTCCTCTCAAGGCTGTGTTATCACCAGACTGTTTAAGGTCATCATTCATCCTGGAATGGGGACATTGCTTACAAGCCGGCACAGCAGAGGGGTTAGAGCTTTGGACTAGAACCTGCCAGCACCAGAGTCGAATCCCCACTCTGCTATGGAGGAGCAGCAGGTGACCTTGGCCAGTCACTCTCTCTTCCAGCTGATCTCAAAGGGTTATCGTAGTCAGGATAAAATGAAGGAAAATGGGGAGGGAAGGAAGGAAGAAGAGGAGGAGGAGGAAGAGGAGGAGAGATTAGATTTATACCCCGCCCTTCACTACCCAAGGGAGTCTCAGAGCGGCTTACAAACTCCTTTCCCTCCCCCTCCCACACCAGACACCCTGTGAGGTAAATGGGGCTCAGAGAGCTCTGAGACAACTGTCCTTGAGAGAACAGCTGGTACAGAGCTATGGCTTGCCCAAGGTCATCCAGCCAGGTGCAAGTGGAGGAGTGGGGAATCAAACCCGGTTCTCCCAGATTAGAGTCCGCACACTTAACCACTACACCAAGCTGGCTCTCACCAAACGAGATTGGATTTAAACCCAGCCCTTCACTACCCAAGGGAGTCTCAGAGCGGCTTACAATCCCTTTTCCTTCCCCTCCCCACAACAGACACCCTGTGAGGTAGGAGGGGCTGAGAGAGCTCCTGATTATACCCCCCAAATGTTGGTGGTCTCTTAAGCTGCTGCTAGACTTGAAACTAGATCTTCTACTGCCGACCAACATGGCTTCCCTCCTCCTGAAACTGCCTCACACACCAAACGCTCTGATGTTCCTGCCTTTTAGCTTGAGAAGCGAACAGCATCTCTGTCAGCGACGACGTCTTTGCACAAGGTAAGGTTTGACAGTGAAGCTGCGCATTCAAATCAAGTGCGGCTCAGCATCCGAATATCCACTTCCACTCAAGCGCAGACACATTTGGGAACATATTCAGCCGGTAAAGAAGAGCGCAAGGGGTCGTGTAACATACCTGGGTCTCTCCCTTCTTCAGCGTCCCTCTTGGATTCCCGTGTTGTCTCATCAGACATGTCGAAGACTGCAGAGATCAGAAACCAATCAGGGGAACAATCGTTTTTGTTCACAAAAAGTAGGGAAAATGCCAGCTATGTTTGTAATACATTATTTTTACCAGGACTGTCAATCCCTTTGCCATTTGCTTCTGTGGCGTTAACCTGAACTTCCTCTGGCATCATGGGATTTGAAATAAATTTGTCATCGTTGGTCGGAGGCTGAAATAAATAAATACATAAATGCATATTTTACTGGAGAGCGTAACAAACAGCCCTGTTGGGACCAATCAGATGATTCTAGGACACCCACGAGTGGGGTGTGAAGGCATCAACAGCGCCCCCCAGTACCTAGTTCTCAGAAAGGGTTGCCAGGTCCCCCCTGGACACTGGCAAGGGATGGGGGGTGGAGTTGCCAACTCCAGGTTGGGAATCTCCTGGAGATTTGGTGCTGGAGCCTGGATAGGACAGGAACCTCAGGGGGCACGATGCCATAGAGTCCATCTTTCAAAGCAGCCATTTTCTCCAGGGGAACTGATCTTTGCAGCCTGGAGACGAGCTACCCTCCTGGAGGCCAGCATCCCTGTTTTCAGAGCCAGACTGTTTCTGGGAGTTCCATTTAGCTATCATGGGCCAGTAGCTGTTGAGCAACCCATCCTCAATAAAATTACTCAATATTTCTTTTAAAAAGCCATCTAGGGTGTGAACTGCTACTGTTCTTGGGGCATCAGTCCCAGCTCCTGTTTCCTATTTTATACTTGCAAAGTAAGAAACTAGGATGCGGTGGGGAAAACCAGTTCAGCTGAAACTTTTAGATCCACTGCAATCTTCAGTGTGAGCAGATCGGAAAGTCCTGTGCCATATTTCCGGCAATGTCAGATGGAGACAGAATATGCTTTGGAATAGATAACCAAGGGGATCATTTTCTGGAATACTAAATGAGGCCCATTTGATACCACTATAAATTTACTGGTGAAATCAACTATCCAGCCTCTGGATTTGTGAACAACAAAAGGTAAGAGATGTCCAGAAAGTTAAAGTTCAGTGAACTATTTGCTCAGGATATGAAGCTCCATATCTTTCTGCAAGCAGTAGATACTTCGGGCCAACATGGGTATTTTATGGTGCTCTCCAACACCCAGGGCTCCGTTGGGGCCGGAGCGCGCCGGAGCGCCGCTCCGGGAGAGAAGGGGCCGGGGGGCGGGCGCATAACAAAGCACCGCCTCCTGGCAGAAAGCCTCCCTTCATCTTGTTGCCTTTCCCGGGGCCGCGGCTGGCCGCCGGCCCCACTCCAGAGCCCCCTCCCTCGCCCTGTCGCGTTTCCCGGGGCCGCGGCTGGCTGCCAGCCCCGCTTCCGAGCCCCCTCCCTCGCCCTGTCCCGTTTCCCGGGGCCGCGGCTGGCCGCCGGCCCCACTTCCGAGCCCCCTCCCTCACCCTGTCCCGTTTCCCGGGGCCGTGGCTGGCCGCCGGCCCCACTCCCGAGCCCCCTCCCTCACCCTGTTGCCTTTCCCGGGGCCGCGGCTGGCTGCCGGCCCCGACCCAGAGCCCCCTCCCTCCCCCAGTCACCATTCCCGGGGCCCAAGGGAGGAAGAAGCCGGGCCTGAGTGGCTTAACGCCACTTAGGCCCAAGCAAGGGGAGGAGGGAAACGCCAGCCCTTGTGGGGGGAGAAGCGCCCCTCCCTCCCTTCCTTCTCTCCCCCCACCTACCTATCTACCTACCTGTTCCTTCCTTTTCCCCTTCCTTCCCCGCTCCCTTCCTCCCTCCCTCCCTCTCCCCTTCCTTCCTTCCTTTCTTCTCTCTCTCTCCCCCCAACTACCTACCTACCTTACTGTTCCTTTCTTCCTTCCTTCCCCTCTTCCTTCCTCCCTCCCTCCTTCCTTCCTTCCTTCCTTCCTCCCTCCCTCCCTTTCTTTCTTTCTTTCTTTCTTTCTTTCTTTCTTTCTTTCTTTCTTTCTTTCTTTCTTTCTTTCTTTCTTTCTTCTCTCTCTCTCTCCCCCACCTACCTACCTACCTTCCTTCCTGTTCCTTTCCTTCCTTCCTTTCTTTCTTCCCCCTCCCTCCCTCCCTCCCTTCTTGCCTTCTGACACACTGCCCATGACGTCAGGGATGTGTGGCCTTTTGACACTTCCGGTGACGTCAGGGGGTGTGGCATATGCAAATGAGTTATGCTAATGAGCTCCTGCACCTCTTTTTTTACGAAAGGACCCCTGCCAACACCATCCCCCTTTTAGCAAACTAGGAACTTGCTTATGTATCCAGTTCACTGCATAGGCAATTGGTTTCAAAGTACTGTTTTCTCCCCCCACCCCTTTTGCATAAATATGGCCATTTGGCTATGAGAGCAGCAAGATCACATGAACACTGAATCATTTGTAAGAAAACTGACAACAGCAACTTCTCTGTATCTTCCTTTGGAGGAGGAGGAGGAGGAGGAGAAGATATTGGATTTATACCCCGCCCTTCACTCGGAGTCTCAGAGCAGCTTACAAACTCCTTTCCCTTCCCCTCCCCACAACAGACTCCCTGTGAGGTAGGTGGGGCTGAGAGAGCTCTTTCGAGGACTGCTCTTGAGAGAACAGTTCTGAGTAGGGTTGCCAAGTCCAGGTTGGAAAATACCTGGGGACTTTGGGGGTGGAGCCATGAGAAGGCGGGGTTTGGGGAGGGGAGGGGCCTTAGCATGGTACAATGCCATAGAGTCCACCCTTCAAAGCAGCCATTTTCTCCAGGGGAGCTGATCTCTGTCAGCTGGAGATCAGTTGTAAAAGCGGGAGATCCCCAGGCCCCACCTGGAGGCTGGCAACACTAGTTCTGGGAGAACTTGTGGCTGACCCAAAGTCACACCAGCAGCTGCACGTGGAGGCATGGGGAGTCAAACCCAGATCTCCCAGATCAGAGTCTGCACTCTTAACCAGTACACTAAACTGGTTCTAAATAGATAGATGGGAAAGGCATGGAGAGGTTATGAAGCTCACAAGACAGTTCTTTCCTCCCCTCCCCTCCCCCCTGTAGTGGTGTTGCCAGCTCTGGGGAATTCCTGAACATTTGGGGGTAGAGTCTGAAGAGGGTGGAGTCTGGAGAGAGGAAGGGAGCTCAGGAGGGATATGATGCCACAGAGTCCACCCTCCAAAGTTGCCGTTTTCTCCAGGAAAACTGATCTCTGCATTCTGGAGATCCGTTGTAATCCTGGAAAACTCCAGGCCACACCTGGAGATCAGCAACCTACCCAGGGCTCTGTACGGCTCTGTGCTTTGCTGGACCACGCTGCAAAGCCACTGAATCCAGCATCATGTTTCCAAAAGTGGACAGCAGGAATTCCCCCGGAAAGCCCGCAGGCTAAGACATTATAATTCCCCGAAGAATATGTGCAGTGCACTGCAAACCCACTGTCGTTTCCTCCATGTGCAGATTCTGGATGAGATGAGCGTAGCGCCCTTTTGCTTCCATCAGCTCCGTGTGGGTTCCACTCTCACGTATTTCTCCGTCTTCCAGCAATATGATTTCATCACAAAACTCTAGATACTAAAAGTTTGGGGTTTTTTTGAAGAAAGGAATGAAAATAGAGTCAGTATGGCAAACAAAGATGCACGCACCCAGAACATACAAAATCAAAAGCTTGGACCGAGGGTTGCCAGCCTGCAACCCACAGGAAACTTATTAACCCGAGGTGCCCCTCCCTGGTGATGTCGTGACCCATGCTCCCTCTAAGCTGTGGAGTCTTGTGAGCAAAAATTCTACTTTGGGAGCTGCTGGCATTAAAGTCGTGAGCAAGCAATTTGGCTACTGCTGCACACATTAGTTTGCTCTGGAGCCATCCTTCCTGAGCAAAGACAAAAATGTGTGAGCCGGAGGCTAAAAAACTGTGAGCTAGCTCACACTAAATCAGCTCAGAGGGAACACTGGTGACATCACTTCTGGTGCGACTCGGAAGTGATGTCACTGCACAGGGGCAACACTTGAGCATTTGGGTGAATGCTAGAGCGTTGCCCAAGATGCTGATGTGACTTTCGGGTTGCACCAGAAATGGAGGTGACACCACCACTTCCCTGTGACGGTGATTTCACCCCCATTTTTTTTTACTGCTGGCCCGCTGAGCAGCAGCAGGGTGGAAGACAGTGGCCAACATGAGGTCTCCTGCCAATCTGGGAGCTCTGGCAGCCCTACGTCGGCTCCAGTGATGCTCAAGCGGAAGCGTAAACAGACTTAAAACAGCTTAGGGCTGCCAAGTCCCCCGGTAGGGCGGGAGAAACACCGATTTTTAAAGCTTACCCCCGCTTTTTCAAAATTGGCCACCGGGGGAGGCAATGGCTGCCAGCAGGAACGCAGCCTGAACTCTTAAAGGGGAAATGTCTGTTGAGGCTTTTTACTGCAGGCTCTCTGCAGACATTTCCCTTTTAAGAGTTCAGGCAGAGGGAGCAAGAGAGCCCCGCCCAGAGATTAAGGAGGGACTAGGCTCTTTCTACTGAAGGGCGTGCTTTTGCATGTGGCTTGCAAAGTTGCTGCTGGAGTAAGCTGCTGGGGTCTGCCAGCTCTTTTCCTTCTCTCTCTCTCCCTCCCCCTTTCTTTCTTTCTTTTTTCTGTCTGTCTGTCTGTCTGTCTGTCTCTCTCTCTCTCTCTCTGTCCCCATCCAGCAGAGATCTATCAGTGGCTATTATTAGCCACAAGGTCTAAATGGAACCCTTTGTCTGGGGCAGTGATGCTCTGCATTCTTGGTGCTTGGGGGGCAACAGTGGGAGGGCTTCTGGAGTTCTGGCCCCGCTGCTGGACCTCCTGAGGGCACCTGGTATTTTTGGCCACTGTTGTGACACAGAGTGTTGTACTGGATGGGCTGTACTGGATGGGCCGATCCACTGTGGCTTCTCTCCTGTTCTTATGATATGAAAATCATGTTTAGCACTTGTGTAGCACTTAGTGCTTCATATTCTGCCGAGATGAGGAAGGATTCAGTAGGGCCGTTGCTCAGTGATAGAGCATCTGCTTGACATGCAGGAGGTATCAGCCTCTTCAGCTAAAAAAGGATCAGGTAATAGGTGACATTTAAAGATCTCAGCCTGAGACCCTGGAGAGCCACTACCAGTCTGAGTAGTCAATACTGACCTTGATGGACCAATGGCCTGATTCAGTATTAGGAAACTTCATGAGTTCATGTGGAAGCATGTGGAAGCAACATCACAGGATGTGACATCACAAAATGATGTCACTTCCTTTCTCCTGGCTCCACCCCCAAAGTCTCCTGGCTCCACCCCCAAAGTCCTCAGATATTTCCCAAGTTGGACTTGGCAGCCCTAGTTCCGCTGATGCAACATCTAGCGCTTCCCTCCCTCGGTGCCCACAAAACAATTGCATGAGATCCTTTCCATGTGGAAATGTAAGTGGGGATGCAATAAGTTGGACTTCATGCAAATAGCTACTGCAGCCTTGCTCTTGCTTTTCTGCTTATGCAAGAACTCAAGCACAAGTGGAAATATTATGCTAGATCCAGTCCTGTTTATTTGTTTAAAACCAGGGGTCATTTCGAGGGGGAACGCGCAGGAACGGCGTTCCAGCAATAACAAGCTGAGAGTTGGCGCTTTTGGGGGTGGAGCCTGAGCAGTGGGTGTTGCCTTCTGACACACTTCCAGTGACATCAGGGGGTGTGGCATATGCAAATAAGTTGTGCTAATGAGTTATGCAAATGAGCTCGAGCGCCTCATTTTCTATGAAATGACCCCTGTTTAAAATATTTTATTAGCTGTCTTTCTACGTCACAGGAGCCCAAGGTGGCTTACAATTAGGGTTGCCAGCCTCCAGGTGGGGCCTGGGGATGTCCTGCTTTCACAACTGATCTCCAGCTGACAGAGATCAGCTCCCCTGGAGAAAATGGCTGCTCTGAAGGGTGGACTCTATGACATTGTACCAGGCTGAGGCCCCTCCCCTCCCCAAACCCCACGTTCTCCTGGCTCCACCCCCAAAGTCCCCAGGTATTTTCCAACCCAGACTTGGCAACCCTACTTACAATGCAATCACAATAGGGCTGCCAGCCTCCCAGGCTAGGGGTCTTCTGCTACCAGGCCTCGCCCCCAATCAGCTGGCTGGGGGGGCTTACCAGGAGAGAGAGGAAGGCCCAGGAGACATTGCCTACAACATGGCAACATCATTTCCTGTGTGCACAGGAAGTGACATCATGACAGGGCAATGCTCTGGTATCTGAGCAAAAACTCTATGGTAGAAGCCATTTTTCCCATAGAGTTTTTGCCCAAATACCAGAGTGTCACTACAACACCGCAGCGTGATGGCATCACTTCTGGTGCATGCCGGAAATTATCTATCCACGTCGCTGGCGCTGTCACCTGGGTCTCTCTCCTGCTCCTGGTGAGTCTCCCCCCCCCCCCCATTCCCCTCTGGTTGCCTCAGTGGGCTATAATGCTATAGAGCTCACCTACCAAAGCAGCCATTTCCTCCAGGGGAACAGATCTTTGTAACCTGGAGACCAGCTGTAATTCTGGGAGATCTCCAGCCACCACCTGGAGACTGGCAACACTACTTTGACTTGCATACCAAACACCTCCTCTAATTCCAGACAATGCAACTCTCAATATTTCTTCTTCCACCCAAAAGCTCCGTTTCTCTGCTTTTCCGTTCTTTGTTTTTGAGCTGTGGCTTTTACGCCACCTGCTGGCAGAGGGCCGTTAGACTTCTTGCTCCAGGAAAAAAAGGCACAAACACAGAAGCCAAGAAGAAGAGAAGAGATTTATACCCTGCCCTTCACTCCCCGAAGGAGTCTCGGAGCACCTTATAGGGCTGCCAAGTCCTCCCGGGGGGCGGGGAATCCCCCGCTAAAGGGGTCCCCAATCCGCCAGTCCGGATTTGGCCAGCGGGGGGAACCCCACCCCCAAAGCGACCTGATCCAGCTGACTGCCCAGTGTGATGGCATCCCCTGGAGGTGAGGGGGGGGGTGCAGGGAGGCTTTGAAATGCCTCCCTCTAGCTTCCTTTGCCCGCTCGCCGAAGCGGGCGAGCAGAAGAAGCCCGGCAGAGGCTGCCCTCCGCCCTTCCTAGTTCGTTTGCCAGGCGAGCGAGCTAGGAAAGGCAGGGGGTTGCAGGGAGGCATTGAAATGATGTCATCATGCCAGGTAATGTTATCATGGCGCGCATGCGCGTGAGGCTCCCGGAAGAGGAGCGGGACTTTCCCGCTCCTGGAGGTAAGTGACTTGGCAACCCTAGCGCCTTACAATCTCCTTTCCCTTCCCCTCCCCACTACCCTGTGAGGTAGGTGGGGCTGAGAGAGCTCTCCGAAGAACTGCTCCTGAGAGAACAGCTCTGAAGGAACTTATGACTGACCCAAGGTCACTTCAGCAGCTGCATGTGGAGGACTGGGGAATCAAACCTGGTTCTCCCAGATTAGAGTCCGCGCTCCTAACTACTACACCAAACTTGAGAGAGCGGCTCAGACTAACCTAAATGCAACAGCAGGAAGATTGTCACAGAATCTCGCTGTGAGGAGTCACAAATCTCCAAAAGTAGAATTGCAGCACCAAACATTTCTTCCCCTAAAAATCACAAGTTTCAAATGTAGAAAGGGGGAGCTCTGAGTTAGGGAATTCCTGGGGATTTGAG
Source organism: Lepidodactylus listeri (assembly GCA_029233225.1). Lineage (NCBI taxonomy): Eukaryota > Metazoa > Chordata > Lepidosauria > Squamata > Gekkonidae > Lepidodactylus > Lepidodactylus listeri. Next base: position 50,996,357 of record JARCFY010000017.1, read on the forward strand.
AGTTGAGCCAGGGGAGGGTGGGGTTTAGGGAGGGGAAAGACTTCAGTGGGGTCGGGCTTCCCCCCCATTCTTGTCCTTCCTCTCAGAACAGCATTTTACCTTAAAGTAATCCTGAAAAGGATCCCAAGAGGGAAATTTGTTTCAATTTCCTGTGATGTAAAGCTGCCAGCCTCCAGGTGGGGCCTGGAAATCTCCAAGGCTGCAGTCACACACACTAAATAATCCACTTTCAGTCCACTTTCAATATACTTGCCAAGTGGATTTTGCCCGTTCACACAGTAAAATCCAGTTGGAAAGTGCACTGAAAGTGGATTATTTAGTACAGGGGTGTCAAACATGCGGCCTGGGGGCAGGATCAGGCCCCTGGAGGGCTTCGATCAGGCCCGTACTGGAACTGCTTCCAGTTCTGTTGCTGCTGCTGCTGCATCATAGCTTGCTTCGCCAGACTCTCTCAATCGCTCAGCCATTTAATGTTTTTCCCCCTGGGTCCTAGACTCAGAACTCTGAGCGTGAGATTTTTGTGCTGAACGTCAGTAAATCAAAAGTAGGTTTGCGGCTTACAGATACACACCTGAGCAGCATACTCAAGACTGCAACAGCACAGACATTTTGATGCAATACTTCAGAGCAAGACGTGTCAGTTATCAGATACTCATAAATAAACAAAATATTGCAGGAGTGCTAGGGTTTTAAGCATGTTTTTTATTTTAAGTAAAAAATAATCTTTGTGTTTGTGTCCTTTGTAAAGTTTATATCTCTACTACCTGGGATTACATTTTATGACACACATGGCCAAGCCCAATGAGGGCCCCGATCACACACAGAATTAGCCGCGCAAGGGGCACGACTCCCTGCTGGATTTTACGGGCGCGATCACAAGAGCACATCTGTGAAGCGTCCCGCACCTGTCAGCAAGCCGTTGCTCTCTGCGGAAGAAGCGCATTAAAAAAAACAGTAGGGCCGATCCAGTATCAAACAGGTTGCTACGGGCCACAGATGGACTTTCCCCGTGTGATCGCTCCAGCGCGCACTTGTGGCGTCAAGGATAGTCTGATCAGGCTATCTCCACGCCATGCTGTTGTTTGTTCCCCCGTCTCAGTATGCGCATCATCGCATACTGCCATTGGAAGCCCTCAGGGTGGAGGTGCGATTCATCGATCCCCCGTTTAAGCGAATCGGAAAGGAACAGAAAAAAACCCCAGCTTGCCTGCGGTTGCATCTGATCGCGCAGAGGCGAGTTGCGACCGCAGCTTCGCAGAAATGTGTTATCGGGCAACTGTGGGTCAAAGTACTCTGGCGCAAATAGCCCCGTTTCCCCCCTGCTTTATCTCACTCGTGTGGCCGGGGCCGAGGTCTCATTTATGTCAGATCCAGCCCTCATAACAAATGAGTCTGACACCCCTGAGTTACTGTGTGTGTCTGCAGCTCAAGAATTACAAGTGCTCTCCAGACTACAGAGATCAGTTCCCCTGGAGAAAGTGGCTGCTTTGGCAGGTGGAATGTATGGCATTATACACTGTTGAACTCCATCCCTTCCCCAAAGGCCACTGTCCCCAGGCTTCATCCACAAACCTCCAGGAATTTCCCATCCTGGAGTTGACGGCCGTACCATGATGGCTCTTGGCAGTCTGCAGCCAGAAAGAGCACATTTCCAAAGAACACAAAACCCAGTTATCCAAGTCTCTTCACTACCTGCAGCTGATGAGTCACCAACAGCACTGTTCTCCCTTGCAGGGCTTCTTTGATGCATTTTTCAAAAATGTTTTTCCCAACGTGTGCATCCACAGCTGACAGAGGGTCGTCCAGCAGGTAAATATCTCTGTTGGCGTACACGGCGCGAGCTAAGCTGATCCGCTGCTTCTGACCTCCGGAAAGGTTGATCCCCCTTTCGCCTATCTGCAAAATGGCAGAATTGTGACAGGATGACAATTCTGTTATAATGTGATCATCATTCTGTTACAGAAGGAGGAAGAGGAGGAGAATTGATATGCTCTTCACTACCCTATGGAGTCTCGGAGCAGCTTACAATCACCTTCCCTTCCTCTCCTCACGACAGACACCCTGTGAGGCAGATGAGACTGAGAAAGTTCTGAGAGCACGGTGACTGATCCAAGGTCACCCAGCAGGCTGCATGTGGAGGACTCTTAACCACTACACCACACTGGCTCTTCTTCTTCCTTCTCCTCCTTCTCCTCCAGCAATACTGGTCTGATTTGGTATAACGCAGCTTCATCTGTTCATCTTGCGTATCCCTAAATCTGAGCCTTAATCTTCTGCATGCAGGTCTACATGTTAGACACACCACTGTTCCCTCTAAGCTGTGTGCGTGAGCGGCCACTCAATAACACAGGCAGCCCCGCTCAGCAGCAGTCTGGAGCCACGCAGGGTCTAGCACTGCCTACTGCCCATTTCAAGATTACAGCAGTTTTATTCTGCTCAGGATGTGAACTGCTCCTCTCGACAGGGAGGAAAATTAGAGGGGACATTGATAGACACTTGGAAATGTCTGCAGATAGACAGTCAAATGAGGCGCTAGAGGCTTTATGTTCCCCCCCCCCCAAATACCTGTAGCGACTGTGCTGTAACAGCTAGTCCCAAAGTATTTTAGAAAACAGAACTTGAGTCCTAAGTTGAGTCATGCACTATGCTGTCCATTAAGAACGCCTCTAATAAAAATGTAAACTGACAAGGCAGCCCAGAGGGACACATTGCCACATTCTATTACGGCCACATTCAATTGTTATAGCCTTTCCCCCTTAAAATCTGGACCTGCTCTTGTTTCAGTCCCTCGCATGGAAACAGGCAGCAGAATGACTGGTGAGACAGATCCAAAAAAGGGGGGGAACATCTAAACAGGATTCTGCTCTTCTGCTGAATTCACTCGACCGTGACAAAGAGAACCAGTGTGGTGTAATGGTTAGAGACTCGGAACCGGAGAACCAAGTTCGAATCCCCATTCTGCCACTGAAGCTTGTTGGTTGACCCTTGGCCAGTTGCATACTTTCAACTATCCTACCTTACAGGGTTGTTGTGAGGATAAAATGGAAACAGGGAGGAAACTGTAAGCTGGTTTGGGTCCCCATTGGAGAAAAAACTGCGGTATAAACAACAAGAAGAAGAGATTGGATTTACATCCTGCCCTTCTCTCGAGTCTCAGAGTGGCTTACAATCTCCTTCCCTTCCCCTCCCCACAATAGACACCCTGTGAGGTGGGGGAGGGCTGAGAGCAGTGTTCCCTCTAAGCTGAGTTCGTGTAAACCAGTTCACAGTTTTTTTAGCCTCCAGCTCATAGATTTTTGTCCTAGCTCAGAACGGATAGCTCCGAAAAAACTAATTTGTACTGCAGCCAAATCATTCACTCCCAATTTGAATGCCAGTAGCTCGCAAAGCAGAATTTTTGCTCACAAGACTCCACAGCTTAGAGGGAGCACTGGCTGAGAGAGCTCTTTGGAGAACTGATCTTGAGAGAACAGCTCGGAGAGAACTTGCAACTGACCCAAAGTAACGCCAGCAGGTGCATGTGGAGAAGTGGGGAATCAAACTGGGTTCTCCCAGATTAGAGTCCATGCTCCTAACCACTACAACAAACTGGCTCTCAAACTAAATTGTCCCCATTGACCAGAAGCTGCTCATGAAGGTCTCAGAGTAACAGGCTGGATCCTCCATTATCCTCACCCACTCATATGTGGCCCAGTCAGCCATGAGGGAGGCTGATCAAGAGGGTGGCTCCCTAGGTAAATATGAATACGAATCAAGAAGATGTTTCAGTAGAAGAAGAAGAAGAAGAAGAAGAGAAGAGATTGGATTTATACCCAGCCCTTCACTTGTAGTCTCAGAGCGGCTTACAAACTCCTTTCCCTTCCCCTCCCCACAACAGACACCCTGTGAGGTAGGTGGGGCTGAGAGAGCTCTTTCCCAAGCTGTCCTTGAGAGAATAGCTGGTACAGAGCTATGGCTTGCCCAAGGTCACCCAGCAGGTGCAAGTGAAGGAGTGGGGAATCGAACCCGGTTCTCCCAGAGCAGAGTCCATGCACTTAACCACGACACCAAACTGGCTCTCTGCCCGTGCATGAGTCAACAGCTGAACAGTGGAAAGACCGGTTCATCTGTGGAGCTTGTGCTGAAAAGTCTGCATGATGTTGCTTTGTATGATGACACTTACTTCAGTCATGTCTCCATATGGAAGAATGGCCAGATCTGATCTCAGGCTACAAACGCTGATGGCATAATTGTACCTATGGAATCAGAAGGCGACAGTCATCAGTCCTCTTGCATGGCGTTTGTTTTCTTCCGAGCTGAAAGGCCTCCATAGGTGAGCTTTAGACACGCTCATTTGAAAAGGGAGTCCATGAGCGTGTCTCTGACCCAGTGAGGTCCTTTTGCTGCCCTGGGATTGCCTGATCAACGCTCTTTTAAAAACAGGAAAGCTAATTGGGGTGCAAAGGATTTGCACACTTTTGCAAATTTTGTTTGGTGTGCATTTACAGGCTTGGCAAACACTAGAGTTGCTAGAACCCCCCAGTGGAGGAGGGGGTACCCCGCCTCCAAGCCCCACTGCTCCACCACTGATCAGATGGCTGGCAGGGGGACCAGGGTTGCCAAGTCTGGGTTGGGAAATACCTGGAGACTTTGAGAGTGGATCCAGGAGAGGGCAGGGTTTGTGGAGGGGAGGGGCCTCAGCATGGTGCAATACCATAGAGTCCACCCTTCCAAGCAGCCATTTCCTCGAGGGGAGCTGATCTCTGTAAGCTGGAGATGAGTTGTAAAAGCGGGAGAGCTCCAGGCCCCAGCTGGAGACTGGCAACCCTAGGGGGACTGGGAAAAGAGAGAGGCCCAGCCAACCCTGCAGCGACAGCTCTACATCACTTCCAAGGTGACTCCAAAGTGACGTCATCACGTCAGCAACGTCAGGGTGATGGTCTGGTATTTGGGCAAAAATGCTATGTAGAAGCCAAATTCACCATAGAGTTTTTGCCCGAAAAGCAGAGCGTAGCCCCGACATCGCTGCATGCTGACATCACTTGCGGGTCAGGTTGGAAGTGATGCAGACACGTCACTGCGACATTGACTGGGCCTCTCTCCCGCTCCGGGGAAGTCCCCCCATCCCCCGCCAGCTGCCTTGAGGGACCCAGCGACCCCAGTGAACACAGGACTTTTAATTTATAAAGTGTGTTTGGATTTTATTGCATCTGTGTTTACAGAAGTCCTAAGAGGTTTGTCAATATTATTACTTTTGTTTTGGAGATGCAGAACTGAGGCCAGAGGCCTGCCAAAGGCCATGGGATGAATCAACGGCAGAAGTGAGATTTAAACCCATATTTCCCCCTATCCAAATGCTACCTCACCCTAGGGTTGCCAGGTCCCTACCTTCTGCCAGCAGGGGGACCAAGTGTCCTGTCTGGGATCTACGGGTGGAAGTGACATCATTGTGCTAGGCATGTCACCAGGGGGACGCTCTAGCATTCGGCCAGAAACTCTATGGTATCACAGAGTTTTTAGGCCAAGTGCTCGAGCATCCCCCCTGCAACATACCTGGCACTATGATGTCACCTCCGGGGGGGCAGATTGGGGGGGCCTAAAGTGGGAGGTGATGTCATCATGCTGGGCATGTCGCCAGGGGGACACTCTAGCATTTGGCCAAAAAAAAACCCCTCTATGGTACCATAGAGTTTTGGGCCAAATGCTAGAGCGTCCCCCTGGCGATGTTCCTAGTGTGATGACATCACTTCCGGGTGAAGTCATCACAGTGTGCATGCTACACACACATGCCAGAAGATCCAGGAAGGGAAGCAAGCCTACCATGAAAGCAGTAGTATTTTTGTGCCCCCCAGCATGAGACACAAAAACATCAAGATGGAAGCAAACGGGACACAAACGCCAAAGCAGACCTAGCAAGGTTGCCAACTCCTGGGTGGCAAATTCCTGGAGATTTGGGGGTGGGTCTGGGGAGGGGATGGTTTGGGGGAGAGCAGGAACCGCAGCAGGGATGTGATGCTGTAGAGCCTGCCCTCCAAGGCAGCCATGTTCTCCAGGGAGCTGATCATCCATACGTAGAATGGATACATTTGCGGATCTGGCACAAAAGCTACAAGAAGGCCTTTTCCTCTGTTCTATTATAAAGGGCTCTCTCCCCTCCCTAGATTTTAAAATACCAGCTTCTGATGAAATGTCCTGGAGTCTCTGATCCAGAAGGGAAAAGCAATGCTCCACTTCAGCCAATATTTCATACCAGCCAGACGGTGCTCCTGGAGGACTCGGCCGATACTTATCAATTTAATGCAGTGTTTTGGGACAGCCGGCTCCTCTTCCATTTGGGGGCCGTTTCTGCTATTCTTATTCCCTCCCTATAGTGTCAACTGCTAATCGCAGGCAACAACTACGCCCTGGGGCAATTTTCAGGAAGTGGAACACGGATCGGGGAGCTGTTCTTTCTTTCGCTGAGCAGGGCTTGAAAGGAGGGCTTCCAATGGCAAGAGCCGCTGCAGCCTAATTGAAGAACACAACAGAATGTTACACTTGTCATCTGTTTGCCAGTGGCTAACCACATTAGTGTGGAGAAAACACTTGGCAAACTAATAAGGAGAAACTTGTTTCTTGATTTCTTTAACTGCAAGGGAAATTCACTCTCCTTACTGCTGCTGTAAGACAATTTTAGACAGTCACACAATGTGGTGGTTAGCAACTGTTTTTACTTAGGGTGAGGCCTATGGATGGCTAAACTACACAAATCCGTCCCCCTGGAGAAAATGGCTGCTCTGGAGGGTGGACTCTACGGCATTATACCCTGCTGAGGTCCCTCCCCTCACCAAACACTCCCCTCCAAAATCTCCAGGAGTTTCCCAAACCAGAGTTGGCAACCTGAAGCATATCCCAGCAAGATTCTATATTCAATCCATTACAGATCGAGTGTAGTGGCTGAGAGTGAGCACAGTCCCACTAGATTAAAGGTCAAGGTTTCCCTTGCTCGAAAGCCAGTCGGATCCGACTCTAGGGATGCGGTGCTCATCTCTGTTTCCAAGCCAAAGAGCCAGCACTGTCTGAAGACGTCTTCGTGGTCATGTAGCCAGCATGACTAGATGCTGAGGCGCACGGAACGCTGTTATCTTCACACTGAAGTGGTACCTGTTTATCTGCTTGCAATTTCTTGCTTTCAAATGGCTATACTGGCCAGAGATGAGAGCTCACTCCATCACACAGCACTCAGGTCTCGAACTGCCAAACGACTGATCTTCCAGTCTGCAGTTCAGCATCTTAACCACTGAGCCACCATGGCCCTTCTCGCTAGATTAGGTCTAGCATATTTAAAACCAAGAGTTTTTTGGTTCGTAAACCTAAAATCCCTGACGGAATGAATCGTGACTGTGAAAAGAGGGGTTGGAGTAACTCAAAATTCAAACGCATGCCATTGCTCCTGCTATGAAATGAGCCCTGAGCTGAGCAACTGACCCCGGAGCACCCAGTAAACCATGGCAGAGTGGGGATCTGAACCAGGGATCTGTTGGTTCGTCTTCCGGTCCCATTCTGGCTCCCAGTTCGGATTCACCAAAAGGCAATTTCCCTCTGCTCAGAAAAGCGTGGTTTAATTAGTCTCGCAAAACTGAAAGCCATGTCCCCCAGATTGAAGTGACACCAATTAGCCGTGTCAAGTCTCATTAGTTTGGATTTCTAGGGATGAACCCCGTGGGGTGAGCCGGTGACGGATTTAACACCTCCGTCCTTTTTTCTTTTCTTTTCTTCCTTTCTTCTGTTTCGGAGATTTAGACATGAAAGCGGTGGCAGCTGGAATCTGACACACGCTACCTGACAACATGAAAAGAGTGATAATTGAGCCACCAGGACTGGAAGCTGGGTCCTCGGGAACCAAATCCCGGGGCTGGCGAGGGCAATCCCATTAAGAATGATAAAGGCCGAGGACCCCCCCGCCCCAGGGCGGTACCTCCTCCCCTCCCTGAGCCAGCTTAAATTGCAAGAGGAAATGTCTCCTATTGCCTTAAAGTGTTGAGAAGGAGACGAGCGTCGGGACAAAATTGGTGCTGTGAGAATAGTTTCCATGCATACTTCACAAAATCTGCCATCCCTGTATATAGGGTTTGCCAACTCTGGGTTAGGGAATTCCTGGAGATTTGGGGGAGGAGCATGGGGAAGAAGGGATTTGGGGAGGGAAGGGAGCTCGGCGGGGTACAATGCCTTGCAGGTCACCCTCTGAAGCTGTCACTTCCTGCAGGTAGTCTCTGTAGACTGGAAATCATTTGTAATTCAAGGTGATCGCCAGATGGAGAGCCAGTTTGGTGTAGTAGTTAGGAGTGCGGACTCTAATCTGGGAGAACCGGGTTTGATTCTCCACTCCTCCACATGCAGCTGCTGGCATGACCTTGGGTCAATCACATGTTCTTTCAGAGCTGTTCTCTCAAGGGCAGTTCTTGAGAGACCTCTGTCAGCCCCACCTACCTCACAAGGTGTCTGTTGTGGGGAGAGGAAGGGAAAGAGATCATAAGCTGCTCTGAGACTCCTTTGGGTAGTGAAGGGCGGGGTATAAATCCAATCTCCTCTTCTCTGCCTAGAGTTTGGCAACTCTGCCCATGTATTTTTCCGCCTATGCAGCTAACTGCAGCTGATGGGGTGGGGGGTGGGGTGAATCAGGGTAAAGATATAGTGTTGGAGTATTGCAAATTCACTTATTTCTGTCATGAACAGGTTAAATTGTTTGTGTACATATGCTAATGTTTGTATTAGCTAGCAAGTTAGCCAATCAAGGATCAGTCCTTGGTTTCCGCCAGGTAAAGAAGAAGAAGAAGAAGAGATTGGATTTATATCCCGCCCTTCACTCACTTAAGAGTCTCAGAGCGGCTTACAAACTCCTTTCCCTTCCCCTCCCCACAACAGACACCCTGTGAGGTAGGTGGGGCTGAGAGAACTCTTTCCCAAGCTGTCCTTGAGGGAACAGCTGGTACAGAGCTATGGCTTGCCCAAGGTCATCCAGCCAGGTGCAAGTGGAGGAGTGGGGAATCAAACCCGGTTCTCCCAGATTAGAGTCCGCGCACTAGAAAGATGACCAGCAGAAAAGACCATTGGTTATTTGAGGTTTGGATGTGTCTACCTGCCTTAGGTCACGTAGGCTTCTTGCTTAGAAGAAACTGAGAACTTCCTGTCTTTGTTCTGAAGAGAAGAGAGTACAGTAGGAAAGTATCCAACACGGCGTAGAAATAGGTTTGCCAACCTCCAGGTGGCACCTGGGGGTCTCCTGCTGTTATAATTGATATCCAGGCAGCCAAGATCAATCCCCCTGGAGAAAATGGCTGCTTTGGAGTGTGAACTGTATGGCATTATACCCCATTGAAATCCCATCCCTCCCCAAACCCTGCCCTCCTGGACTCCAGCCCCAAATCTCCAGGTATTTCCCAACCCAGAGCTGGCAGCCCTACATAGAGACTGTCTAGAGAAGATGTAGGTTGTGGTCACATGTGCCAGAAAAACCAGGGGGGACGCACGGCTATTTACTCTGGAGGAATTTGTCCCGCAGTTGCAGGATCACACCTCCCTTTGAAGCTGTGGCCGCAGTCCAGAAGTGGGTGATCAGATGCAACTGTGGGTAAGTCAGGGGCTTTTTGTCTGGTTTCTCCCCCCCCCCCCCATGTGCTTAAATGAGAGATCAATTAATCGCACCTCCGCACCGATGGCTCCCTATGGAGTTTGTGATGATGCGCATACTGCAGGGGAGGGGACAACAGCATGGAGTCGGGATGGCCTGATCAGATCATCCCAACGGCATGAGAGCGCGTTGGAGCGATCAGACGGGGGAAAGTCTGCCCGTTGCCCATTGCAACCTGCTAGGGTTGCCAAGGCTTACTGTTGTAATAGCGGGGGAGTCCTGGGCCCTCTCCTGGAGTCCTCATGTGTGCGTGCTGTAATGATGTCACCTGGAAGTGACGTCATCACGCTGGACACGTTGCCAGGTGACGCTCTGGTAATCGCCCTAAAACTCTATGGTACCAGATCCGGACCAGCGGATTGGGGGGCCTTTTAGCAGGGGAACCCCGCCCCCCCGGAGGGACTTGGCAGCCCTACAACCCATTTCCTACCGGATTTTCCCCGGTGTCTTTTAACTCTGCTTCTGCAATGAAGCAGAATGGGTTGTCGATGGCTGCGGGGCGCTTCCCAGATGTTGTTGTCTGATCGCTCCCTTTAAATCCGCTCGGCATTCGCGCCTATGTCGGGTCTAATTGTGCATATGATGGCAGCTGCAATCAGTAAAGTTAGGATCTTTTCTTGTTTTTCTGTCCTATGTAACTTCCCTGCCTTGTTTCTAGTAAAGATAGTTTTCTTTAAATCTCAAACACACCGCTCTTTGCTTATTTACTCTGCAAACTTATACGAAAACCAACATACGGGGGGGAATGTTAAATGCCCCCCTACCCAGCAACCTTTTCTTGATCTTCAAAGCCACTTGCAAACGATCACTGAAGTGGACTGGAAGTGCATTATTCAGAGAGTGAAAAAGCGCACGAAGTATCATTTACCTTTGCTCCTCAAAGGGTTCTCCAAACAGGACGTTTTCTCTGACACTCCCATGAAATATCCAGGCCTGCTGAGACACGTAAGCCAGAGTTCCATCCACGGCAATTGTCCCTTGCTGCAGGTGCATCTGGAAGAAGGAGGCTGGGCGTTAAAAGATCAAATTGGCCTCTCTGGGATCCGCTGCCGTTTACGGCTAGGGATGGTCCGATGAATGACTTCCCTTTCTTTTTTGAGTCCCTGTGTCGTTGTCGTCACTGGTGTCGGTTCACTTCCTTTGTGTCACGGTTGCCACTTATTGGTTTTGCTTCTTTCGTGCCGTTTGAGTGCGTTCCTCCCTGGGCTGTGGTCCCAATCCACACCAGGCCCCCTTCCGCTGCCCCTGCAGCCGTGACTTAATAATAAAACCCATAACGGGGATCTGTTCATCAGTCTTTTGGCATCTTATCATTTGAGCATAAGATGCCTTCTTTAAGGCCACTGGCTGGCTTCCATCGGTGGTGGGAAGTGCCATGGAGTCAGAGCCGACTTATGGTGAGCCCTCGTGGGGTTTTCAAGGCAAGAGATGTTCAGACGGGGGTTCAACGTTGCCTGCTTCTGCATAGCAACCCTGGACTTCCTTGGTGGTCTCAGTATCCAAGCACTAACTGGGGCCAGCCCTGCTTAGCTTCCAGGATCTGATGAGACCAGGCTTGCCTATACTATCCAGGCAGGAGACGTTCAGAGGTGGTTTGCCATTTTCCTGACTCTGAGTAGTGACCCTGGACTTCCTTGTTGGCTTCCCATCCAAGTACTAATCAGGGCCAACCCTGTTTAGCTTCCAAGAGCTGACAATCAGGCAAGCCTGGGACCTCTGGGTCGGGGGTGGCTTACATTACCCAGATCCAAAGTTCTATATGTGCTTAGGTACACATGGATTTTTTTTTTTTTTGCATGGGTAGGGTCCCTTGTTCCCACGAAAGGATGACAGAGCACAGGAACTTATGGAACATTCAGCTCTGTTTGTGCTTGGAAAACAAGGCGGATTTTTGTTTTAAAAGTGAAAGTTACAAATATTGCCTACCTGTCCTAGTATTGCTGATATGAGCGAGCTCTTCCCACTTCCAACATTTCCACAGATCCCCAGAACCTGGCCCTAAAAAAAATTATTTTGAAGAATAATTATTTAAAATGGTATGGTATTTCCCAAATGAATGCTTAATGGACAGCGTAAAGACTCAAATCCCCCCATGTACCACCTGGTCCCAGGGCGTATTTCTGGGTGGTGGGGCAGGGGCCGGGGCACTGGGGCAGGGGAGTGGCAGTGGTGGTGGCAGTGGCACGCCGCCTTGACCACTCACTTCCACCTGGGGCTGCAGCTCTCCTCCCTCACAGTATAAGATACTGTGCTAAACAAACAACTGAGAAAAAAACAGTCTCCCCCAGGAAAAGTGTTTTTGCCATATATCAAAGGATTCACTGATCAGATGGGAAAACTTATGAAAAAACCCAACCTACAAACAGTATTCAGACCCACCGGAAAAATACAACAGATGCTACGATCAGCAAAAGACAGAAGAGACCCCTTCACTTCTGCAGGAGTATACCGCATACCCTGCAGTTGTGGACAGGTTTACATCAGGACCGCACAACACAGCATCCAGACAAGAATAAAAGAACATGAAAGACACTGCAGACTCGGCCAACCTGAAAAATCAGCAGTGGCTGAACATAGCCTAACTCAAACAAGACACACTATCTTACTCCAAGACACTGAAATGCTGGACAACACATCCAATTGCCATGTCAGATTACGCAGGGAAGCCATTGAAATTGATAAACACAATTTCAACAGGAAAGAAAAGAGTTTAAAAATAAATAGGGCATGGTTTCCAGTCCTGAGAAACACAAAATGCTCTACATCTTACAGCAGCACTACAGATAAGATTAGAATGTCAACATCCAACCCATATGCAAAAGAACCTCCTCAGGAAAGCTCCTCCATTAGCATGTCACAGCCTGGGAAACTCCTACAGGATAATGACTCACCCCTACTCCAGAGTAGATATAAATGACCTGCCTACCATTTTCCTTCTCACATCGACACAGAGAGTACTCCATCTTTCTGTGTTACGCCTCTGAGGATGCCAGTCACAGCTGCTGGCGAATCGTCAGGTCCTACAATGCCAAGACCACAGTCATACAGCCTGGAAAATCTACAACTAATGAACTCCGGCTGTGAAAGCTTTCAAGAACCTATTAATGATGATGATGGTGATGCAGTGGGGGATGGCATGTGGTGGCTGACAAGCAGAGCAACCCCTTTATCTCACGCGGCTCTACACCAGCTCCAGTTGAAGCCAGCGTAAATACGGCTTTAAGGTGTACGCACTTTCTTGACTGTGGAACAGATCTTGTGCAAGGCCAGGCCATTGCTCTTCTCCTCGGCCTCCTGAATTGATATCTGAGAGTGGGAACGGACCGGTTCCGGGCAGGGCTGGTGTTTATGGGTGCTGTTCCCATTAGCAAGGGTCGCCTTGCCGGACTCAGCTGTGCCTTCGTTCGGACTTTCCCAGGACAGCGTGGCATTTTCCAGCAGGATGGCATTTTCAGAGTTGCTCATTTTCTTCACGTACGAAGGAGGGATTTTCATGATGAGGATTTTCTAAGAGAGAAGAGCCAGAGTGAAGCACAACCGAGCAGTAGGGAGCTTTTGACGCTCCCCAGCTAGAGTTGCCAGACACCCTGGTGGAGGTGAGGGTCTCCCACTACCAGGTCCTACCCCCAGACACCAATCAGCTGGCCAGTGGGGGGGACTGGCCAGGAGAAAGGAGAAGTCGTAGGCCTCACTGCTGGCATTGCACAGGAAGTGATGTCATCATGCCAGCGACTTCTGGGCAATGCTCTGGTATTTGGGCAAAAACTCTATGGTAGAAGCTGGTTTACCATAGAGCTTTTGTCCAAGTACCAGAGTGTCACCTGGATGTTGCTAGTGTGATGACGTCACTTCCTGTGCAACACCGGCAGTGAAGCCTGGGCCTTTCTCTTTTTTCTCAAAAGTCCGTGTCCCCCCCCCCCCCCCCGGAAACCCTATCCCCAACTCACATTGCTAGTTCTGTGATTCAGCAACAGAGAGCCTACTTCGCACGGCAAAATATCGCAGGTGAAATTCATAACTTCCCCAGTCAAGAACGATCTTAGGAAAAGCTTCTGCCTGACACCCTGGAGAGCTGCTTCCAATCAGTACATGAACTACTGGGCCAAGACAGACTAAAAGTCTAGCAGTATAAGGCTAGGCTTAACATCTAGTTCGGGAGCAAAAGGGTACAAGTATGAAAATGGAGGCTGTCTTGTGGGCTAAGAAGAAAGTCCAGATCATTGGCCTGTAGGGATGGCACTGAAAATCACCATCACCTGGTTTGGTGGCATATAAATTTGGCCAGCTTGTCATACTTGGATGTCTTACAAATCTTACTTTCCCAACATGATTCTGAGCATGCAAAGTAAACATGCAGCAAAAGCCTGCTGTGCTCAAGGCACAACTGAAAGAAACAACACAGCCAACACTATGCTGGGGATTTTTAGGAAGGGAATCGAAAACAAATCAGCCAGTATCATAATGCCCCTGTATAAATCGATGGTGCAACCTCAACTGTGTACAGTTCTGGTCGCCACACCTCAGAAAGGATATTAGTGCAGAAAAGGGCAACTAGAATGAAAAAAGGGGTGAAACACTTTCCCTATGAAGAAACGTTAAAGCACTTGGGGCTCTTTAGCTTGGAGAAATGACGGCTGAGGGATGACATGATAGAGGTTTACAGGTTATGCATGGGATGGAGCAGGTAGAGAAAGAAGTCCTTTTCTCCCTGTCTCACAATACGAGAACTTGTGGGCACGCCATGAAATTGCTGGGCAGTCAGGTTAGAACAGATAAAAGGAAGTACTTCTTCACCCAAAGAGTGATTAACATGTGGAATTCACTGCCACAGGAGGTGGTGGCGGCTACAAGCATGGAAGGCTTCAAGAGGGAATTAGATAAACATATGGAGCAGAGGTCCATCAGTGACTATTAGCCACACGGTATAGATAGGAACTCTCAGTCTGGGGCAAGTGATGCTCTGTATTCTTGGTGCTTGGGAGGGGGGGCAACAGTGGGAGGGCTTCTAGTGTCCTGGCCCCACTGGTGGACCTCCTGGGGGCACCTGGTGTTTTTGGCCACTGTGTGACAGAGTGTTGGACTGGATGGGCCATTGGCTTTTCTTATGTTCTTATGTAAAGGCTTACAGAAACTTTCAGTGGGTAGCTATGTTGCTCTGCAGAAGAACTGTTAGATTCGAGTCCAGTAGTACCTTGGTGACCAACAAGATTTTGGGAGTATAAGATTTCAAGATACTGATGGAGGGAACGTTGACTCTCGAAAGCTCATACCCCGAAAATCCTGTTGGGTCGCTAAGGCGCTACCAGGCTCGAATCCAGCTTTCTGTACTGAAACTGTCCTTCATTGTGGAGAAGTATATAACCATCACCGCCAATCAAACAGCCTTTTCTATAGTGTCGGGTCAATTCTCTGGATTGTTTCTTGCAAATATTTTATGCCATTTTTGTTCTCCCTACCCCCCTGCTCTGATCTGAAACTCTTGTTTTTAGGCGTTTTTGTTTGGGGGGGGGGGGGGAGGTGGGATTGCACATCCGAGCATTCGCCTAGGATGTTGCCCGAACATTCACCTAGAAGGCTCATAAATATCAGCTGGGTTCCAAACTTGGCCACCGCTGGCCTTTTCTTTTCTTTTTGGCACAATTCTGTGATCTCAGCAAATCCAAATTATCTGCAATCACCTTTCCCGCCCCTTACCTTCAGTCTATTCAGAGAAACTTTGGCTTCTGCCGCTGCCTTCACAGAGAAAGGTAGAATGGCAATCAAAAACTTCATTACATTCAGCATTGCAATCACACTGAAAGCCTGCAAAAGAGAATGAGTATTACCTTAAGTTAATATTTGTTTAAATGCCAAATCTTGTCAGTACGCTGTTTTAACTGGGCTTCCAAAACAACAGATATCTCTTCAGTATTAGAGTTAATGGGATGCTGATTAAAGCCCGGTCTCATCAGATCTTGGAAGCTAAGCAGGGTCGGCCCTGGTCAGTATTTGGATGGGAGACCATCAAGGAAGTCCAGGTCCCTATGCAGAGGCAGGTGATGGCAAAGCACCTCTGAACATCTCTTGCCTTGAAAACCCTACGGGGTTGCCATCAGCCAGCTGTCACTTCACACCACCATCAACGTGAGCCATTCAAATGTCACACAGTTAGTTCCATTTCCAAGTGCCTGTCCCTCATGACTTCAATTCTTCCTCCTCCACGGTCTCCTGAAATTTCTTCAGCAGATTGTGCAATGTAAACCCTTTTTTATTTATGAACACCACTTTAAGCCCGCACTTTATTAATAAAAATTAAAATAAAGAAGGTCTTCCCTCAACGACTGGCTACAAGAATCTGGCTTTATTAGGGAGGAGGAGGAGGAAGAGGAGGAGGAGGAGATTGGATTTATACCCCGCCCTTTACTACTCGAAGGAGTCTCAGAGCGGCTTACAATCTCCTGTCCCTTCCCCTCCCCACAACAGACACCCTTGGAGGTAGGTGGGGCTGAGAGAGCTCTGAGAGAACTGCCCTTGAGAGAACAGCTCTGAGGGAACTTATGACTGATCCAAGGTCACACCAGTAGCTGCATGTGGAGGAGTGGGGAATCAAACCCAGTTCTCCCAGATTAGAGTCTGCGCTTCTAAGCACTACATGAAACTGGCAATTATGCACTTAGGAATTGACCTTGGTTAATCAGTATCTACTTTACCAAGATCTATGGTTCCATAATATGCTGAAGACCCTGACCTGGATAGTCCAGGCTAGCCCAATCTTGTTGGATCACAGAAGCTAAGTAGGGTTAGCCCTGACTATTATCTGTTGGGAGACCACCAACGAGTTCCAAGGAAGGCAATGGCAAACCACCTCTGAACATATCTTGCCTTGAAAACCCCACCAGGGGTCACCCTAAATCGGCCGCAACTTGACGCCACTTTCCACCACCGACATGCCAAAGGGCCTGAAATATACTGGGTTCAGTTGCGTAGTGTGATCAGCTCATCGTTTATTGTGATTACAGCTCAGCTCAAAGTTGAGTTAAGCAGGGCCGAAACCCCGCTTAAATGAGTGCAATAAACCACACCCAACATACACCTGTTCCCCGTGACTGGCTATTTACATTATGCTGCTATGCTATAGGTCCCCTTCAGGATCCTGTCGGTCTATTGTTTCCAGACCTCAAGCTAGGACTAGTTATCAGTACATTTTTCTGCTCAATATATAACAGAGCTACAGGGATACAGAGTTAACAGGTAAAAACTTTATAGACTGAAGGCAATTTAGGACGAATCTCACCACAGAAGCTGTCAGTTCTCGTTTCAAAAGGGTGTGGACGATAAAGGTCATGACAATGGCCAGGGTAGATACAATTGGTGCAAGGGCAGAATTCACACTCTGGACATATCCGGCTTTTTCTAATATTTTCTTTTCCGCTCTCCTGATGCCTGCAAAAGACATTCGCTTGTCATAATCAAGTGATGAATCACACACTGTCCGAGCAACGACATATAATTTTGCCCGGCAGTGCAAATGATCAGCGAATCACAGAGATTGTTGGGAATGATCCGGTTCAGGCACTGGACCGAATGTTTAAAAAAAGGTGCGTTCTCCCCCTCCCCCGTACCTCTGACAGCTTTTGCAAAAGACGTTTCCCAAGCGTACATCTTGATCAGCTTGATGCAAGTCAGAATCTCGTTCATTATCCTCACTCGCTGGTCGGTCACCAAAATGGCAGCTCTCCGGAATATGGAGGTGAGCTTAGCCATGAGCATCTGTGAGGAGCAGGCCAAACACCATTAGAGCATGCAAGTGATACAGAGGAATCAGTTGGCCAGGAAATACACAGGGGCGTTTATTGGACAAATAACTGCAGGATCAGTTGGACGAATTTTTGAATTGTTTTGCTTGATTTAACAAAAGCTGCAGTAGAATGCCTGTGTCCCCGTCCCCTGTCCCTGCACTGTGGGCAAATAGTAGTCGTAGAGAGTATATAGACTTGCCCAGGGCTCTTTTTCTAGCAGAGCTCTTCTTACAGGGGCTACTGTAAGCTCTTGGAGGATTGGCTACATTAGGGGTGTGTCGCCTAATATGCAAAGGAGTTCTTGCTGGAAAAAGAGCCCTGGACTTGCCAACTCTGGGTTGGAAAATTCCTGGAAATTTGAGGGGAAGAGACCTCAGCAGGGTGTAATGCCCTGCCAAAGCTGACATTTTCCCCAGGGGAACTGATCCATGTAGTCTGGAGATCACTTGCAATTACAGGAGAGATCCAGGCCCTTCCTGGAGGTTGCCAAGCCTGCCTTTAGATACAGGAAGAGGGGAGATGATTTGACACCATCTCACCCAGTTCTGCTGCTCCAATGGAAATTGGAACTCTACCCCTTCAACTACTTTACAGTGGGGGGAAAAGATCAAAAGATCAGATGACAGCAACCAGGAGTAGCATGCAAAGGCCCAGGTACACTCAAACTGCTGTGTATCAGTAATCATTATTACTAATTTTTATTCTTTGGAAGCATCTAATTCTCAGCATCTGGCAAAATGGACTATGAAAGTTTATGCTGGAGTAAGAACCTCTCTTTGGCTGCATCCATATATCGTTGGCTATTACCCAACACTTGCCATATACAGTAATCCTTTGCAAAATGATTTTCATGGCACGGAGAAGACAATCCAGTTATGAGCTATTACTGTAGTGCAATGATAGCCCAACATTTGATGACAGGCAGGTACAGCTTAGAATGGTTGTCGTTCAAGAAACTGATTGCGTTACCTGTAAAGGAGTGAACAGAATGTAAACCAACAGTCCAATAAGCGCCGTGGGACCAAGGATGAGGCACGAATAGATGGTGCAGGCGACCATCAGCACAGGGACGGAAATTGGCAGGGGACAAAACAAGGCCGCTTCAAACATCCGATAGCCATCGTTAGCTAGCAAATTGATCACCTGAAAGAAGCAAATGAACAGCAATGAGTTCCATGGACAATCACTTGTCAGGGCTACTGAGGCTGGGTGGCGGTTCTATGGGTGGGTGTGCGGGACCATGGCATGGACGAATTGTGGGGCATGTTCAGGCCAGCGCCGTGTCGGCCAGTGGCCAGGCTCCCCAGGCTGAGTGGCAGCTCGTTCAGCCTACCGCTGAGGGAGTGCATCGTACGTGGCCACCCCAAATTGGCTTTATAATATAGAGAGATATACTTCTTTAAAACATGAGGACAAAAATCACTTCTGATGCGATGCCCCTTAAAGCCTGGTGCCCTAAGCAATGCTCCCTCGAAGCTGTGGAGTCTTGTGAGCAAACATTCTGCTTTGTGAGCTACTGGCATTAAAGTTGTGAGTGAGCGATGTGGCGACTGCTCTGGAGCCATCCTTCCTGCGCTGAGACAAAAATGTGTGAGCCGGAGGCTAAAAAACCTGTGAGCTAGCTCACACTAACTCAGCTTAGAGGGAACACTGGCCCGAAGTAACCTCATAGTGTGTCTATAATGCTTAGGACAGAGGTGTCAAACTCATTCGATACGAGGGCTGGATCTGACATAAATGTCACTTGGTCGGGCTGGGCCATGTGTGCCATAAAACCTAATGCCAGGTACTAGAGATATAAACTTTATAAAGGACGGCAGCTGGTAAGCTCCAAGCTGGTGCATCTTCACTGCAGAGGAAAACCCACACAGGCAGAGAGGCAGCAGTGCAGCACGGGGCAAATGCCGTGCTGAAGCCACAATGGAGTGGTTCCGCCCACTCCTTCCCAGCACTCCCTCCCGGGCATCAGTTGCTCAAGGGCCGCAGAAGAGCCCCCCGGCCTTATGCTTGACACCCCTGGATTAGGATCTCTAATCTAAGACGACTAAGCAGCAACTTCAGGGGTTTACTTTGAAAAATGGAGGAAAGGTGGTTACGGGAAGGAGGAGTCAGCTCTTTGTTCCCATGCCTCTTCCACACTTCCAGGCTGCCATTAGCTCCATGGAAGGAAAAAAGACAGGTGGTGCCTGTCTTTTTCCTCCCACTGAGAAAACTGCAGCTTTGGCTGGGAGGAGCGGGCTATACAAATCATGGAAGAGGCATCAGTTGGGAAGTGTTAGGTGTTCACAAACACAGCATCAGCATTTCCTTTTGTTTCACCAAACCAGTGTTAAAAATTGAAATCTCTGGGCAATCACCTTGGGTACAGAGGATATGCTTTCTGACCACTTACATAAGAACATAAGAGAAGCCAGTGTTGGATCAGGCCAGTGGCCCATCCAGTCCAACACTCTATGTCACACAGTGGCCAGAAAGACCAGGACCGATTTCCCACAAGGCGCTGCCCCGGCACTGTTCTTCCATTTCCCCCGATTGCGTGCTTCAATTTCTCACTTTTTGCCGCATTTTGACCTGCGGCTTTGCACGATTTCCCCCACAGCTTCAGTGAACCTGTTTTTTGAGGATCACTGAAGCCACAGGGAAAATCGGGCGGAGCCATGGGTCAAAATGTGCCCCACAGCAAATAGTGGGAAATTCAAGTGTGCAATCAGGGAAAAGGGAAGAATGACACTGGGGCAGCGCCTTGTGGGAAATCAGTCCTTGTGCCCTCAGGAGGTCCAGCGGTGGGGCCAGGACACTAGAAGCCCTCCCACTGTTGCTCCCCCCCAAGCACCAAGAATACAGAGCATCACTTGCCCCAGACTAAGAGTTCCTATCTATACCTTGTGGCTAATAGCCACCGATGGACCTCTGCTCCAGATGTTTATCTAATTCCCTCTTGAAGCCATCCATGCTTGTAGCCGCCACCACCTCCTGTGGCAGTGAATTTGAATTTACTTACTTCTCCAACGGAAATGTGGGACAAAGTTCTAAACGCCAGCAGTTTCTCAAAGGCCACGGTGGACACAGCTACTTTTAACCTCATGGCGGTGCGGTAGTTGATAGCCCACGTCAATGCCCAGAAAATTGCTTTGGTGAGTTCTGCGAGAAAGAGCGCTACGCAGAGGCCGATTCCCTTGAGCAAGTCTGTGGAGCCGCTTTCGCTGTGCTGGAGGATATTATGGATGAGCACCGTCTACAAAGGGATTTCTGGATTATTCTGAGCAATGGAAAAGTGCATTCCAAACAATTTTAGACCTATTCATCTCCCAAATGCAATAGTATGCCGTACAGGGTGGTCTGCTTTCCCGCCATTATCCCAAGACTGGGGGTGCCAACCTCTAGATGGGACCCGGGGATCCCCCGGAATTACAACTCATCACCAGACTACAGACATCACTTCCCCTGGAGAAAATGGATGCATTGGGGGTGTGTGGACTCCGTGGTATTGTATCCCATAGAGTCTACTCATAGGCTGTGGTCACACACACTAAATAATCCACTTTCAATCCACTTTCCAACTGGATTTTGCCAGTTCACACAGTAAAAATCCAGTTAGAATGTGCACTGAAAGTGGATTGGAAGCAGATCATTTAGTATGTATGACCGCAGCCATAAAGTCCATTGGAGGTTCCTGTCCTTCCTGGATCCCATCCCAAAATCTCTAGGAGTTTCTCAACTTGGATCTGGCAGCCCTACCCCCCATCCCCTGCTGGCAGCCGGGGGAGACGGGACAGCTTTTAAAAATCAGTTTTGCATTATTTCACATGAACTACAAGATGCCATCTCATATTCAATCAGTCTGCTGGTCTTTGGGGGTCAGTCTTTTCTACTCCGATGGGCGGCAGCTCTCCAAGGTCTCAGGTTGAGGCCTTTTGCATCACCTAGTACCTGATCCTTTTGAGTGGAGATGCTGTAGCTTCCTGCACACCAAGCAGATGCTCTTCCATTGAGCCATGACCCCTCCCTTTCATGAGCGGAGCATACAAACAGCTCTGCCAAAAAGAAACGAAGCAGAATCCCCCAAGGATCTGTACTGGGACCGATGCTGTTTTACTTAATAATAATTGGCTATTGAAAGGCAGTTACCGGGGGGGGGGGGGGGACAGCAGGGGACAGTGTTGCCAGCCTCCAGGTGTGGCCTGGAGATTCCCACTTTTACAACTGATCCCCAACTGACAGAGATCACTTCCCCTGGAGAAAATGGCTGCTTTGAAGGCTGGACTCAATGGTATTGTGCCATGCTGAGGCCCCTCCCCAAACCCCGCCCTCTCCCAGATCCACCCCCAAAGTCTCCAGGTATTTTCCAGCCCGGACCTGGCAACCCTAGCAGGAGAGTTACCTGCTCTTTTCCCTGCTGTGGCATCTATTTTACTCCTGTGGAAAAGTGATGGGGTGCTAGACGGACCCTTGATGAGATTCATTAGGAAACAAAAAGGCCGCCTTGCGTTGGTTCAGGCCACTGATGTCAGCATTGTCTATTTTGGCAGCGGCTCTCCAAGGCAGGGAGGGCTCTTCAGCCTTGCTAGATTAATATAAAGACTGAGTGCCATCAAGCTGCAGATGACTTATGGTGACTCCATGAAGATTTCAAGGGAAGAGATGATCAGAGGCGCTTTTCCATGGCCTTCCTCTGTGTAGTAACCCTGCTCTTCTTTGGTGGTCTCCCATCCAAATATTACTCACCATAGCCAACCCCGCTTAGCTTCCAAGCTCTAACAGGCTCCAGCTAGTCTGGCTGCCCTTGCAAAACCCAACCCTTTCACAACTGAGAATGTAGCTGGGACTTTCCGCGTGCAAACTATCCACCCTGACAAAGAGCAGAATAATTTTAAAATGCATTTTTTTGCAAAGATTGTCTCCAGTGACTCACCGGTCCTAAAGCACAAAAAAGGACGCAAATGCAGTTTGCCAGGATGTCCGTCAAAATCCGGGTTCTCTGGAACTGAAGAACGACTCGGCCAAGAGAGGCTTTCTCTGGTCCGACTTTCGCCAGTTCGGCTTCCCAAAGGAGTTGGAATCTGTCAAGAGCAAATGGTCACGTTGAGAAAGGTCTCCTCCGGTCCCAGGCTCTGTCACAGAAACCTGTTTCTGCCATCCATTTCCACTTCAGGTCTCTGTTGTATCCATTTGTGCTCCGGTTGCCAAGTCAGGGGATGGGGAGTGGGCTTACTGGGAGCAGGGAGTCTCACCCTGTTTCAGTGACTTCTCCAATGTGACCTTAAACGTGACCCAGAAGTGACGTAGGCACGTGGGGGACATCGGGGGGACACTCTGGTTTTTAGGCAAAAACTCTATGGTAGAATTAGCTTCTACCATAGAGTTTTTGCCAAAAAAAACCAGAGCATCACCCTGATGTCCCTAATGCACCTACATAATTTCCAGGTCACACTGAAGTCAGGGGGTGCTGCTGAAACATTGGATGAGACACCTTTTTTTGCAATAAGTCCCCCCTGCCGACCAGCTGATCGGTGGCAGAGAGTGGGCTCTGGGAGCGGGGGACCCCCACTCCCACTGGGGGATCTGGCATGTGTTAAGGAGAGGCCTCAACGTGTCAGTCAAGGGAGTGGTTCTATAGCCCAGCACTTTGTAAGGGGGAATTCAAAAACAATTGAACTGCCCAGACTTAGCAGGCTGAGGAATTCTAAAGGGGTAAGGATATTACAGAGCCATCCTAAACAGAGTTACAACCTTCCAAGTCCACTAAACTCATGAAATGTAGAAGTGTGTAACTTAGGGATTCCCAGCATTTTGCCAGTGGGAGCCCAGGTGCCAAGCGACAACTTTTCTAGTGCCTGCCAGGTGTTTATCGAGAGTGGTCTTTTGCCCAGCAAGGCTTCTGATGGGCCATGGGAGACTTGATTGGCTGGGCAGGTTTCTAGAAGTGTTGTTTTGGCAGCCGCTGCCTCCACAGCACAAGGATCATCACTGTGTGACTGAAAAGAGCCAGCATGGCGTCGTGGTTAGGAATGGCAGACTCTAATCCGGAGAACCGGGTTTGATTCCCCACTCATCTACCACATGATGTGTACTGGGTGACCTTCAGCCAGGCACAGTTCTCTCAGAACTCTCTCGGCCCCACCTACCTCCCGAGCTGCCTGTTGAGGGGAGGGGAAGGGAAGGCGGATTGTAAACCGCTTTGAGATGCCTTCGGGTAGAGAAAAGTGGGGTATGAAAAACTACTGTTCTTTTTCATAAGCTGCAGTAGCCAGTGAGTGGCTGGCTTGGCCTCCTGTAGCAGCCATTTTATTGCTGTGCCCACCACGCTGTTTTAGAATTCCTAAGGTGTCTGCAGGCTATAAAAGGTCTGGGACACCTGGTGTTGTTTCTGAAAATGAACTCCATGGCATTATACCCTCCAGGAGTCCCTCCCCACCCCAAACCCCGCTCTCCCTAGGCTCCACCCCCAAATTTCCCAGCCCAGTGGTGACGACCCTTCTACCACCAGCTCCATCCTGGCAGCTCATTGGCTTCCCTCAGCCTAGCTTGGCCACCTTTATTGGCGCAACAGCTGGATTCTGGCCTTTTCTCTCAAGGTACCGTCCTAACCAGCAGAAGATAGCTATAAAAATGGCTGTTTCATTTGTCTATCGCATTCTTCCTAGCTCTGTTTCTCCCCTGCGCAATGGGACTAATAAAGACCTTCTCTGGAAAGCCACTGTGAAGACTGGGGAGGCAAAGAAGATAAAAGTTTAGCGTGAGATGAAAATTCTACATAAATGCTGGCCCTTTCCATTGCCTCCTGCCCTACATCGCCGCTTGATTACAGGAAGCAGCAGGAAGGTTATAAGGAGTGCTTTTTTGCTGTTAAGAACTGCTCGTTAGACCCCAAAAGTCCAGGGAAATGCAAACTGTCCTGTCCAGAGAGCTCCTAGGTAAACAGCAGTGCTGACGATGCTACCTTTTGGCGTTTGGCTCCGAACTGTCATAATACGATAATGGAGGCAAAGTGTCCGTGTCGATCTTGTGTTTGCATCCTTTTATCATTAAGAATGAAATCCACGAGAACATTGCGAACGAGACCAGCCCGGCATCATCCACCGGACTGACGGATCTGCAGGAAAATAAATGAATCAATGAGAGATTCTCGCAGCGTTCTGGTAATTTGTTATGTGACATGAGCTGTTGGTCCTGTATAGGTAAACGCAGATACCTTGGGTTGCCAGCTGGCCAGGAGAAAACTATCCTGCCCCTTTAACGTAGGCTTAATGCGTGGAAATGAACCTTTTCACTGCATGGAGGTTAGGGCTCATTGACTTGGAGAAACAACGATTGAGGGGTGACATTATAGTGGTTTATAAAATTATGCATGGGATAGAGAAGGTAGAGAAAGAAGAACTTTTCTCCCTTTCTCACAATATGAGAACTTGTGGACAATGAAATTGCTGAGCAGTAGGTTTAGAACAGATAAAAGGAAGCATTTCTTCACCCAAAGAGTGATTAACACCTGGAATTCACTGCCGCAGGAAGTGGTGGCAGCTACAAGCATGGACAGCTTCAAGAGGAGATTGGATAAACATATGGAGCAGAGGTCCATCAGTGGCTCTTAGCCACAAGGTATAGATATCTGGGGCAGTGATGCTCTGTATTCTTGGTGCTTGGGGGGCAACAGTAGGAGTACTTCTGGAGTTCTGGCCCTGCTGGTGGACCTCCTGATAGCATCTGGGTTTTGGCCACTGTGTAGCTACTTAAACGATCCATTCAACAAGGCCCTTTCATCCATTTCATTGTATTCAGAATATGCCCAAATGTAAGACATCTGGGTTGTGACTCAGTGGATGGGGAGAGGTCTGTAGGTCAGTGGCAGAGCCTCTGCTTGGCATGCAGAAGGTCCCAGGTTCAATCCCCGGCACCTCCAGTCAAAAGAACTAGGTTGTAGGTGATGAGAAAGACACTGCCTGAGATACTGAAGAGCTGCTGCCAGTCTGAGTCGACAACACTGACCTCAAGGGACCAAGGGTCTGCTTCAGTATAAGGCAGGTTCACGTGTCCGTGGGTTAGCCAACAAGTGGCCTGTTGGTCAGATGTGGTCCCAGAGGAAGTCAGATGTCCCTCTCTGCACAGCCTTTCCTAATTGTTTAAAGTTATAGGGACTGCAGACTATACTGCTGTGTATAGTATATACAAGGGTGGCCAAACTGTGGCTCAGGAGCTGCATGTGGCTCTTTCACACATATTGTGCGGCTCGTGGCAGGGTGGCTGAAATCTGCTTTCTTTGTCTTTCTCTTTCTCTTTCCCCCTCCCTCCCTCCCCCTATCTATCTGCTTTCTTTCCACCTTTCTTTCTCTTTCTCTCCCTTTCTCCTTTTCCTTTCCTTCCTTTACCCTCCCTCACTCTCCCCATCAATTTGCTTTCTGTTTCTCTCTCTCTCTCTCTCTCACAAAAATAAACATAAGCAGTAAACAAATAAATATCATTGGACAAATAAATATCATTACCAATATCTGGGGGTTTTTTTACCCCTTTTGTTTTTATTTTTGGCAGTCTCATCTAATGTTAATAAAAAGCAAATCTGCGTATTTTTTGATAGAAAAGTGTGTGTAATATTTACTCCTGTCTTGTGGCTGTCAAGCATCTGACATTTATTCTATGTGGCTCTTATGTGAGGCGAGTTTGGCCGCTCCTGGTATATATTGTCTGCTGCTGCAAGTATGATTGAGAGGTTCTTGCTATTGGGGAAAATGGTTTTACCTTTAAACCCTCTCTGGGTATATAAACTTGGTAGTTTTCTGCTGCCACCAGGAATTTAAAATTCCAAATCTCTTCTTTGGTTGTATGACCTACGGTCTGGGCACTTCAGAGTATTATGTGGCCCTGAGGAAGTACTGTACTGATTTCTCGGATAAGTTTAAACAAAATTTGATTTATTTAACAAAAAAACCAAAATAGGTCTCTGGTTATTTTGAACAGTTGCTGAAGAAAGGAACTTGTAAACATAACTGGTAATGCTTGGTGCTACAGTCTTTCAAACTCCAAAATCCACTCTGACAGGCTCATATACTCCATATACTCTAGCTCTCTCTCTCATTTATAGCCACACAGGCTAGTCTCTTTGTTGTTGTTTGCCATTGCCTGCTCTGGATAGCAGCCCTGGACTTCCCTGGTGGTCTCCCATCCAAGTACGAACCAGGGCTGACCCTGCTTAGCTTCTGAGATCTGCCAAGATCAAGCTAGTCTGGGATATTGAGTCAGGGCCCTGTGGTGACTGGGAGAAAGCAAAGACAGCCTTTCTTGCAAGATAGCTCCAGTTGGTCAGCCATGCTGGTCTGAAGCAGCAGAACACATTTAGAGTCCAGTGGCACCTTTAAGACCAACAAAGGTTTATTCAGGGTACGAGCTTTCGTGTGCAAAGCACACTTTTTCAAATACCTTGGAATGGTAGGTAGGGTTCAAACTTACAGACAGGGGCTGAACGGCAAATTAGCATGTAGCATGATGATGTTTAAGATACGCAAAGTCATGTCTTTCCAGAAAGAGCTGCTAAGTTATCTCCACACCTCAGAGGAGAGAAAGGAGATTCTCGGTTTACGTCCCACAATTAGAAAAGACACCTTTAGACATTTATCTGCTAATTTGATGTATTTATTGCTTCTAACCTTAGCTTGTTATTTTTGACTTTGCATATCTTAAACATCATCATGTTACATGTTAATTTGCTGATCAGTCCTTGTCTGTAAGTTTGAACCTTACCTGCCATTCCAAGGTATTTGAAAAAGTGTGCACGCACCCGAAAGCTTATGCCTTGAATAAAGCTTTCTTGGTCTTAAAGGTGCCATTAGACTCTACATTTGTTCCTTTCAAGACGGTCTTTTAAATGTGCTTTATTATCACATTCAGAATTATTTTTTTCAAAAAAATGCAGAACCTGCCCTTTTTTCAGGCGGATAGGAATCATAGTCTTTAAACTCGGGGAATATTTCTGGCAAAAAGTCTTTTCTTCATCTGTGTGGTCCAAGTCGGGACGCAGATAGAGCTCGGGAGAAATCATCCCGGTGGTTTTCAGGTACCAAGATTCCTTGTCCTCGGTGAGATTTCTCTTTGAAAGAAGCAAACAAGAAAGAGGCTGTTAATCTTAATGACTTGTCTTGATGTTCCTCTTCTAAAATCTAAACTGTTGCGGCTTTTGCTGGGAAATGGGAGACGTCCCAGAGGGATGGGGAGAAGACTATTGTAAGCTGCTGTGAGTTCCTGTTAGGGAGAAAAGTGGGGTATAAATATCTATAGAAATAGAGGACAGCACTTCCAGAAAACAAGTTTTATACCTACAAGGGAAAAAGACAGAATTAAGACTTAAAAGGAGAAAGAAGAAGGAGAAGAAGAGAACAGAAAGCTACAACTCCTGAGGGAAATGTAGGGTCATTTTACACCTCCCCTCTAAAGTAGTTTGACTGCTGTCTTTTCCTGTGCTGATTTCACAGTGGTGTGAAATTTCACTCCAGGGGGTCTAAGTGCACTAATCAACAGCAATTGTTTAAAGCAGAATACAGTCGGTTGAATACTAGCTTGACCACAGGAGGGCACTTAGTAGATGTGGACATTTCAGTAGCAGCACAGTTTCACACCGCACAGAGGTGTGGGCAGGTTTTTTTGGAACTAGAATGATTCCAGCGGGAAAGTCAGATGTAAAAACAGCTGTAGATATTTACAGTGGTGTAAGATCTTACAGGTGGACTAAAAAAATGAGTTCGGGGTGGGGGGAGGGAGAGAGGGGGGAGGGGGAGAGATGTTTAGATAATCCAAACCAGAAGAAAATAAGAACCATATAACCATATATAGTTAATGGAAGATTATATTAAAATGCTTAGGCAAAGGTAAAGTTAGTAGAAAATAAGAATTATATACTTATATTTTTGCAAAATATTAGATGCATAAGGTGGAAAAGTGACATCGTTTTAGATTATGTCTGAGGTAGTTTAATAGAGGAAAAAATGATATGCAACAATGTATCCGTTTTATGTTTCTAGGTTTGTTTTTATGTTTTGTTTGCCTTGAGAATTAAAAAAATGATTATAGAAATGGAGGACAGCGTGAATGGTCCATTCACTCCGCTGTTAATTTGGTGGCCACTTGCTTCCCAGCTTGGGGGAATTGATCCATGGCTTGTAAATGGCCCATAGATAAACTGGATCTGCTAATTACAGTTAAATTACATTTCAATTAAATCAAAGGTGCCTGAAAGCTAACGGGTGGGGAAGGAACAAACCCACACATTCCCCCAGAGATTCTTATTTGCAACCCCCCCATTAGTGGTTCAAGCAAAGTGAGGAATCTTAGGGCCTATATGACACATGCAATGCTCCCTCTAAGCTGTGGAGTCTTGTGAGCAAAAATGCTACTTTGTGAACTACCGGCATTAAAGTTGTGAGCCAGCAATTTGGCTACTGCATATATTAGTTCACCCTGGAGCCATCCTTCCTGAGCTAAGACAAAAATGTGTGAGCTGGAGGCTAAAAAACTGAGTTAGCTCACAATAGAGGGAATGCTGGCCATCCCTCACAGTGGGGTAAATCATCTCCCCAGGGCCAGTTTGGATTGAGAAAATGGCATGGTGGGGAGGCTGAAATCCCTTATTTCCTTCCACACACCGAGGTCTTGATCTGAATTAAACCCCTTGTGGTGTGTGGGAACTTATTTCCCAACATCTAACAGTGACACTTCCTGGGGTGTTGTGCCATCACTTCTAGGTAAAACCTGGAAGTAATAATTGATAATTATCGTATGGCGTTGTGTGTGGTATAGCCAGGAGATCCGAAGATTGTCTGGCAGGCTTAAGTTCTAACTCTTTTAGCATTCTGCACTGCTAGGTGGTGAGCTAGATTTATTAGGGGGGCTGAGAGAGCTCTGAGAGAACTGTGACTGAGCGAAGGTCACCCAGCTGGCTTCATGTGAAGGGGTGTGGAACTGAACCAGGTTCCCCAGATCAGAGTCTACCGCTCTTAACCATTACACGATGCTGGCTCTCTAACCTGGAAGTGACATCACGGCATCCAATGACATCTTCCCCCATCCCCCCGATTGCTCTGTTTCATTCATTCATTCGTACCCCTCCTTTCTCCCCAAAATGGACCTGAGTCAGCTTACACTGATCTCCTCTCTTCCATTTTACCCTCACAACAACCCTGTGAGGTAGGTCAGGCTGAGAGGGTGTGACTGGCCCAAGGTCACCCAGCGAGCTTTCATGGCCGAGCGGAGATTTCAACCAGGGTCTCTCCCTTAACCACTGCACTGCACTGCTCTACTGAGTGAGTGCCGGGATCACAGGAGCAGTAGGAGAAGGTCCCGCCACAAGAGGTTAAGTGACAGGCCTAGACTGCAGCCAGGTGCAAGTTGTACTTTTCCGAAAGAACGTTAATGCAGTTCCAAGATTCAACTCATGCAATACATGTATTAGGTCAGTGGATGTTGAAAAGATGGCTGATATACACACTGGGTTGCCAGCCCCCTAATGGGGGAGGGTCCCTTGATTTTGGGGGGCCCAATCCACTGCTGGCCAACTGACCCCAAAGAACCCCACCGCCCCCAAAGAGCCCCACCATGCCCTGTGTGATGATGACATCATCATGCCGGGCACAGCACGTGGGGGGCACTCTAGCATTTTGCTAAAATCTCTATGATCACCATAGAGTTTTAGCCAAATGCTAGAGTGTCTTCTGTACAACATGGCCAGTGTGATGATGTGACTTCCAGGCTAGAAGACCCAAGGAAAAAGCCAGGAGCCCCTGGCCAGAAGATGGGTAAGACCTGGCAACCCTTACATACACATGGAAAGTCAAGTGAGGAACCGATGTGCCCCTAGAACCTTAAATCCTGATCAAGGGCACTCGTTTCTGTCTCCCCCTGCCAAAGACACCTAATGCAGTATCCACAGGGATGTTGTAGCAGACCGCACTTATAAACAGGAAGGACACTCACATACCTTTCTGCTCTTTTGGAATATTCCTTTTAAGTAGCTTTGCTCTGCTGCCTTGTTTCCATCTGTCTTCTATGACATGCTGCATAGATTCCTCTCCCCCCGCCCCAACCCTTTTCCTCTTAGTTCACTTCGACCTGGAAGGAAACCTTGTGGCTTTTGTGCCCTCTGAACTATCTTCCCCCAACTGACTGGCTCAACGGTCATTCTGAACCAGCAGTGAACATTCCAGAACAGGGGAGGGGCCGTGACTCAGCGGCAGAGCATCTGCTTGGCATGCAGAAGGTCCCAGGTTCAGTCTTTGGCATCTCCAGCTTCCAAAGGATGGGGTGGAAGGTGGGGTGGAAAACCTCTCTCTGAGGCCCTGCTGGTCGGAGTAGACAAGACTGATCTCGATAGGCCAAGGAGGGGTGCCAGACTCTAGGTGTTGGCTGGACATCTCCTGCTGTCACAACTGATCTCCAGGCAAGAAATATCAGCTCACCTGGAGGCAATGGCCACTCTGGAAAGTGGACTCTGTGGCATTATACCCCAATGAAATCCCACCCCTCCGCAAACCCCGCCCTCCTCAGGCTCCACCTCCAAAATATCCAGGTATTTCCCAACCTGGAGCTGGCAACCAGAAGGTCAAGGATCGGTGGAAGGCAGCTTAATGTGTTCAAGGTTCTAGTGTGTGTAGTGTTTACATTGTCAGGCTAGGCTTTGGGAGACCCAGGTTCAAACCTCCACTCTCCCATGGAGCTCACTAGGTACCCTGGGGCCAGTCTCTCCCTCCCTCTAATCTGGACAACGGGGTTTGATTCCCCACTCCTCCACATGCAGCCAGCTGGGCGACCTTGGATCAGTCACAGTTCTCTCAGAACTCTCTCAGCCATTCCGAGAGAGTAGTGAAGGGAGGGGTATACAACCTCCTCTCCTCCTCCTCCTCTTCTTCTTCTTCTCTCCCCCCCCCCAACTCCTAGGGTTGTTGTGAACCATAGGCGTAGAGTATGGGGGGGCTCGAGGGCTTGAGCCACCCCCGAAATTTCCCGGGGGGGGGGGGGCTCAGCCACCCCTGGGAAAATGGAGCGCCTGCCGCTGCGCCTCCCCGGGTCCTTCCGAGGCCCGGCAGCCGCTGCTGGAGAGGGAAGGGGGGGAGAGAAGCACTGGCAGCAGCGGCTGGCGAGCCTCAGAAGGGCCCGGGGAGGCGGGGCGGTTTCCCGGAGGGGGGGGAAGAACACTGTCCCAGCGAGCGCACGCACAAAGCACGCGCGCTAAGGAGTCCCCCCCCCCCCAGGATTTCCAAAACTCTACACCCCTGTTGTGAACTGTGATGTTTATGCAATCTCCTCTCCTTCTCCCCACCCCACTCCACTCCAGGGTCTGTTAAAGAAACGTCATCCCAACTATTTGGCCTGGTTGCATGGATGAGAAGAAGGAATGGACTACAGAGAAGGTTTCCATTGTGTGCTTCAAGGCGAGAGCCAGGGAGCAATTGTCTGGGCAAAACACTGCGCTGTAAAACAGCTAGTACCCGGGGAGGAAGGGCAAAAGAGAAGGCCCTGCGCAGCCCCTCTGCTGCCCTTTATTTTTAAGGGTTGCTTCTCATAGGTAGTGTCGCCAACACCAGATTGGGAAATTCCTGGAGATTTTGGGGGTGGCCAGCCTCCAGGGGATCGCCCAGAAGGACAGCCCCTCTCCAGACTACAGAGATCAGTTCCCCTGGAGAGAATGGATGTTTTGGAGGGTGGACTCTATGGCGCTGTACCCCACTGAGGTCCCTGTCCTCACCAGGCTCCATCCCCAAATCTCCAGGAATTTCCTAATGTGGATCTGGCAACCCTATTTCCCCCTCCCCTGCTGGGGACCAGGGGGACCTGGTAATCCTAAAGGAGGGTGGGGCTCTTGGGGGGCGGGTTCCTGCAGCAGAGCATAACGCCGGAGACTGTACCCTCCAAAACAGCCATTTTCTCCAGGGGAGTTCCTCTCTGTGGTCTAGAAATCAGTTACAATTCCAGGAGATCTCCAGGCCCCACCTGGAGGTTGGCAGCCATAGTTAGGATCCCCCAATGATAAAGGTCCCCCCCCCAGGGATTCCCCCTGCTCAGTGTTCCAAAGAAATACCCAAACCACCTCCATCAGAAATATGCATTTTGGATTAAAAAACTGTTCGGTGGCTGCAGATGAGAAATGCTATTCTTGGCTGCCTGATCTACGATCTCTAACTGGGCAAATTACTCCTTAGAATAAAAAAAAAATTACAGACAACCCACCCCGGCCAGTAATGCTCATGCTCTGCCCCAAGACACAGCCTCAGTGCCCTTCTAATGAACGACCAGATAGCCAAGTGATAAGCAATCAAAAAGAAAAGCATCGAGTGGTATACTAGGGTTGCCTGGAGAAAAACATCTTATCCTTTTCATAGAGGCTTGATGCATGGCAATCCCGTGTTCCCTCTAAGACACATTAGTGTGAGCCAGCTCACAGTTTTTTAGCCCCTGGCTGACCCATTTCTGTCTTAGCTCAGGAAGGATGGCTCCAGAGCAAACTAGGTTATGCAGTGGCCAACTTGCTCGCTCACAACTTTAATGCCCGGAGCTCACAAAGTAGGATTTTTGCTCACAAGACTCCACAGCTTAGACAGAGCATTGATTTGGGCAGGTGAACATTTTTCATGGGGGGGGGGGTTGTTAAATAATGTCACCTGTTAAATGACATCCCATTGAGCCTCTCCTTAAAACGGCAGGCTATTTTTCTCCTGGCCAGTTGGCAACCCTACACACTAAGGTCGCCAGCTCCCATAATACTCAGAACTCTACTTTTTTATACTGGTGTAGATCGCTGCGCTGCAGCCACTTTCACCCAACCTCGAGATCTGTACTTACATAGGTCAACCCGGTGACTCCGTTCTTCTCCATGGGTTCCTTTTCAGCCATCGTGTTATTCTTGCTGGATTTGGAAATATGTTGATTTGTCTTCCCGGCCATTCTCTTTTCAGACAGCAGCTCTGGAATTTCTGCAGCAAGAGCAACGAGACAGGGAGGGAGTTACAGAGACTTCTCAAACATCTGAGTGTCTCGAAAAGCACTTTCAGGAACCTCCCCCAGCATCCGGTTGTGCAACAGGGTGGGTGGAGGTGGGGGGGCGGGGGGAGAGATCCCATTTGAAGCACCGCCGCCACAAAAAGAGGGCAAATTTTAATTAGAGTGAATCCATTCCTGCCTGGTGGGCAGTTCTTTCGGCTTTCCACGCTTTGCAGTGGGTTGAAAATTAAAAATACGTCTTGATTTCTTTTTTTTTAAAGTCCAAAGACCCCGCACAAGTGAAATTAATGAAATACTAGACCGGACCTTCCTGAGTTCCCTCGGATTCTTTTTTTAAGCAAATGCCAAGGATGTCCATTGACTCACCCGGCTGGCGAAGCTTTGGCAGAGGCAACGATCCAATCGGCCTTAGAGGCCTCCTGAGTTACCCTCTCTGTTTTTGTAACTGGGCCGTGTGAAAGCTGCAAGTCCAGGCACCCTCCCTTGGAAGTAAGTTCTGTGGACTAGAATCACAGAATCACAAAGCCGGAAGGGGCCACACAGGCCCTCTAGTCCAACCCCCTGCTCAGTGCAGGATCAGCCTAGAGCATCCCTGACAAGGGTTCATCCAGCCGCTGCTTAAAGACTGCCAGTTAGGGGGAGCTTCACCACCTCCCGGGGCAGCTGATTCCACTGCTGCACAACTCTGACTGTCAAAAAGTTTTTCCTAAGATCCAGCCAGTACCTTCCCACCCTTAATTTAAACCCATTCTTGCGAGTCCTGCCCTCTGCTGCCAACAGGAACAGCTCCCTGCCCGCCTCTAAGTGACGGCCCTTCAGAGACTCCAAGAGAGCCACCCTGTCCCCCCCTCGGCCTCCCCTTCTCAAGACTGAACATTTCCAACTCCCTCAGCCTTTCCTCATAGGGCTTCTTGGTCTCCAGCTGCTAACTAAAGAGTAAACATACACTGCTAGTGCCTCCTCATTCCGTTTTGTTGCATCTCCTTGGGTCCATTCATAAATATTGCTAGCATGTCATTATTACCAACCCTGACCTGGATAGCCCAGACTAGCCCAATCTCATCATATCTTGGAAGCTAAGCAGGGTCTGCCCTGGTTAGAACCTGGATGGGAGACCACCAAGGAAGTCCAGGGTTGTGACGCAGCGGCAGGCATTGGCAAACCATCACTGAACGCCTCTTTCCTGGGTAGCCTGGGCTAGGTTGATCTCGTCAGATCTCAGAAGCTAAGCAGGATCAGCCCTGGTTAGAACGTTGATGGGAGACCACCAAGGAAGTCCAGGGTTACTATGCAGAGGCAGGCAATGGCAAATAATCTCTGAATGTCTCTTGCCTAGGTAGCCAAGGCTAGCCTGATCTTATCAGATCTCAGAAGCTAAGCAGGGTCGACCCTTGTCAGTATTTGGATGGGAGACCACCAAGGAAGTCCAGGGTCGCTATGCAGAGGCTGGCAATGGCCAACCACCATCTGAATGTCTCTTGCCTTGAAAACCGTACAGGGTCACCATAAATTGGCTGCGGCTTGATGACACGTTCCCCCATCACCAGTTATCACCAAAAAAGGCCCCTTCTTCTTGAAGTGGAAACAGCCCTATTGTTTGACAGCGGTGACTGACAAAGAGGAGAGCCAATGGCTGGAGAGAGGGGTGCTTTTGTTTTACAAGAGGCCGGCTGGAAAGAGGGCTTTTGGGTTCATTCTTAGTTGTCAAGTTTCTCCTGTTGCCAGTGGCTCCTGGCATCCGTGCTGGGTCCCGAGCTTGCACAACCAACGGGCATTCATTTCGGCTGAATAAACAGGGATTCTTTCATGTCAGGCGGTAGAAACGAGCGAGCGAAAAATGTGGCGGCGAACACTCTCGCGTCAGAGAGGGCGTTTCAAGACACGCTCAGCCCGCACAGAAGAACTTTGCCAGAAGCACCTCTGAAATCCTTTAACCAGCCTCACCAGGGACTGAATTTAGTACCTTCTCATGTGAAGAATCCGTGCCTCCGTAAGGGTAAGAATCTGTGGCCCCATATTTGGACTGGTCCAGATATCCATCCAGGCCATCAGATGCTGGGCAGAGGCCAGAGCCAGTTTGGTGTCGTGGCTAAGTGCGCAGACTCTGATCTGGGAGAACCGGGTCTGATTCCCCACTCCTCCACATACAGCTGCTGGATGACCTTAGGCAAGCCATAGCTCTGTACCAGCTGTTCTCTCAAGGACAGGCGTCTCACTTCAGAAGAGCAGCCAGTCAGAAGCAGGAGTGGCCGAGGGTGGGAATGACAGAAAACTTTGGACTCCTCCACACCCCTTTTGTGCAACATCAGGCAGTAAATTAGTAACTCGGGGGGGGGGGGGGAGGGGAGAGATGCTATAATTATTGATTGTGGGTTGATTGCGGGTTATACAAGAAAAGTCACCTGACCTTACTGTCTTAGAAGCGAGAGGCAAAATCATCACAGAAGTGAAGCAAAACAGTACAAGAAAATAGCTGACAAAGAAACAATCCGGACGTTTGCTAGAACTTCAGTGGAGAGGCCACCGCTCAGTGCTAGAGCCCCTGCTTGACGTCCAGAAGATCCCAAGTTCCATCCCCTGCATTTCCAGTTGGTAAGGGAGGGGAAAGACCTCTGCCTGAGAGCGTGGAGAGCAGCTGCCAGCCAGTGGAGACAGTACTGACCTTGGTGGACTGATAGCTTATTCAGTATAAGGCAGCTTCAAGTGTTCAAGGTGTTACTGTGTGTGTGTCGTGATTACAGGTCATAGTAGGATCTCGGAGAGCCAGGTTCAGATCCCCACATTGCCACCTAGCTCACTGGATTACCTCGGCCAGTTATTTTCTCTCACCTTCTGGGCTGCTGAGAGGATAAAAATGTGACTTGGTGAACCATGTAGACAGAATTTTGGGGGAGTCTCAGAGCGGCTTACAAACTCCTTTCCCTTCCCCTCCTCACTACAGGCACCCGTGAGGTAGGTGGGGCGGTCGAGAGAGCTCTTTCAGGAACTGCTTGTGAGAGAACAGCTCTGAGGAAAACTTGTGACCGACCCAAGGTCACACCAACAGCTGCATGTGGAGGAGTGAGGAATCAAACCCGATTCTCCCAGATTAGACTCCGTGCACTTAACCACTACACCAAACTGATTTAAGCCACTTTGGGTCCCCTTTGGGGGGAAAGGTGGAATATAAACAAAGAAAATTAATGCCCTGTGAGATTTCAGAAAGCAAAGCAATGCAACTGATCTTGTTTTGTAGGATCCTTGTGGGTGGGGCAGGGGGAGCATAGAAAAAGTGTTCTGCGTGGATTGGATAAACATCTGGAGCAGAGGTACATCTGTGGCTATTTGCCACAAGATATAGATGTCTTCGGGGCAGTGATGCTCTGTATTCTTGGTTGTTGGTGCTTGGGGGGGGGGGGCAACAGTGGGAGGGCTTCTGGAGTTTGTTGTAATATATAGGTTACAAGGTCCAGATTCCAGCCATTATAGGGGTTAATCTGTTTACCTTCAGTTCTATTGTTTAGGCTGACCTGGAAGGAAACCTGGCAGACAGCCAATGCTTTGTAAGCCGGGGAATCTAGGTGTGTTTACTGGTATTGATTGGTTAATGTCATCAGATGACTTCCTTCTAGGTGTCAAGAAGAAGCAGATTCTCCATTATTGTCTGACCATGCTTTGTAAAGAGTACGATGCAAAACGTAGCTCCTAGATACGTTGTTCTTTTGTGGGTGTCCCATGAGCCCTTACCCTTAGAAATGAAGCTTTTAAAACAGAAATGTCTCCTCTCCAATGAAGCAAAGATCCATTGAAACCTCTGAATATTTAAGTCTTTTGACTATTTTTCTCTGACAGAGTTCTGGCCCCGCTGGCGGACCTCCTGAAGGCACCTGGGTTTTGGCCACTGTGTGACACAGAGCATTGGACTGGATGGGCCCTTGGCCTGATCCAACATGGCTTCTCTTATGTTCTGAGGATCATCCGTCTGATATTCAGAAGAGCGTCGCTGAATCACTCTGCTTGCTTTGCACATCTCCCCGTCTTGACAAATATTTCCAAATCAATCAGAACTCCCCCCATTTTGGAAGCGGGGGACAACAAATTATGGAAAAGACATGCAAATTGGCTTCAACGGCCCACTTTATGCTGAGTGACAAGCGACGTGTTGTCTTGGCACAGCGTACAAGGAGTCCCGATTAGCAAACGAGTGTGAAATTAGCGTTATTAGTTATTCTTCCCATTCTTCTTATTGATTTGGGAAATTACACACTTTGTCTTTTTCACTTTGGTCATTAACAGGGAGAGTATTTATTGCAAAACGTCTACGAGACAATTAGCAACGGGGGGCCTCTGTGGAACAGGCACCAGCCACGGGGTTATTTTGCAAATGCGTTTGGCAGACAAGGCACCCGTGATCTCTGTCAGGGGCAGAAACTCTAGGCAGAAAGGTCCGGTCACCGCGCTTTATCATGAGAAATGGGACAAGCATTTTGCAAGTGGTCAGCAGTGGGTGCTGCCCATGATGTACTTCCTGGAGTAAATAATGAGTAGTAATAATGAGCCCTGATCTGGATGGGCCAGGCTAGGTTGATCAAGTCAGATCATGGAAGCTAAGAAGAAGAAGAAGAAGAGATTGGATTTATACCCCGCCCTCCACTCCTCAAGGGAGTCTCAGAGCGGCTTACAAACTCCTTTTCCCTTCCCCTCCCCACAACAGACACCCTGTGAGGTAGGTGGGGCTGAGAGAGCTCTTTCCCAAGCTGTCCTTGAGGGAACACCTGGTCCAGAGCTATGGCTTGCCCAAGGTCATCCAGCCAGGTGCAAGTGGAGGAGTGGGGAATCAAACCCGGTTCTCCCAGATTAGAGTCCGCGCACTTAACCACTACACCAAACTGGCTCTCGAGCTAAGCGGGTCGGACCTGGTCAGTACTTGGATGGGAGACCAGCGAGGAAGTCCAGGGTTGCTATGCAGAGGAAGGCCATGGCAAACCACTTCTGAATGTCTCTTGCTTTGAAAACCCTACAAGGTCCCCATAAATTGGCTGTGACTTGAAGGTGCTGACCACCACCACCACCACCAATAATTGGGTAAGATCTAATCCCCCTCCCCAGTGCATGAGTGCAAATCAACTCTTGAACAAAAACATGCATGAAGCTGCCTTCTATTGAATCAGACCATTGGCCCATCACAGTCAGTAGAGCCAGTTTGGAGTAGTGGTTAGGAGCATGGACTGTAATCTGGGAGAACCGGGTTTGATTCCCCACTACTCCACATACAGTTGCTGGGTGACCTTGCACAAGCCATAGTTCTGTCAGAGCTGTTCTTGAAAGAGCAGTTGTCTCAGAGCTCTCTCAGCCCCGCCTATCTCCAAGGGTGTCTGTTGTGGGGAGGGGAAAGGAAAGGAGTTTGTAAGCTGCTCTGAGACTCCTTTGGGTAGTGAAGGGCAGGGTATAAATCCAATCCAATCTCTTCTTTTCTTCTTCTTCTTCTAAACCCCACCTTCCTCCGGCTCCACCCCCCCCCCCCCAAGTCTCCTGGAATTTCCCAAGCCAGAGTTAGCAGTCCTAAAATGCATGCTTAGAATAGTCACCGTCTGCAAAGCATCTATGATTACCGAGACGAACGCATTCTTTTCGAACTTCAGAAGATTAATGTGCATCGGGGGGAGAGACAATGTTCGGTTACCTAAGGTTGCGATAATGGTGCACTCTACGGTTCAAATCCTAAAATCAAGAAACGGTGGACACTAGCAGTTCCTCGCTATTGCTTACATTGTTCGAACAATGTCTCGAACACCCACCAAAGTTCATTGTCAGTCACTCCTGGTTAGATTTGTTTATTGTGTATCCTACACAGTTTCCATTTCTGGTTTTTCTAAATTTGTCATCTTCCTCGAGTCTCGTGAGTCAAGATGGAGTTACACAAACATTGGTCACACAAGATGGAGTTACACAAACAAAGTTCACCCCCACCAAAGTTCATTGTCAGTCACTCCTGGTTAGATTTCTTTATTGCGTATCCTACACAGTTTCCATTTCTGGTTTTTCTAAATTTGTCACCTTCCTCGAGTCTCGTGAGTCGAGATGGAGTTACACAAACATTGGTCAGGCATCATAAATTCTTGTTAGGTACT
This sequence comes from Lepidodactylus listeri, assembly GCA_029233225.1. Lineage (NCBI taxonomy): Eukaryota > Metazoa > Chordata > Lepidosauria > Squamata > Gekkonidae > Lepidodactylus > Lepidodactylus listeri. Next base: position 51,035,866 of record JARCFY010000017.1, read on the forward strand.
GGACAAGAATCAAGCTTTTCTTCTCTGCTCACATTGAATGAATTGTAATTATTCCCATTCATGCTATGTTGACGGTTCCAATCAGGGGTCATTAGGAGCAGGAGCTCCGGGGAGCGCAGCTCCGGGAGTTGGTGCCAGCCCCCCCCCCCCCGGGGAATGCCTGCTTGTGTCATGGCTGCAGCAAAATGACCCCGTCCCCTGGAAAGGTCCTTGTTCCTCCGACCAGCCTTCTGAAGGCTTCAGCCACCACTGAAGCTATCCTCCCAGAATAGTGGTATTTCTGAGGCTTGGATTAGTAGCTGTCCCCTCTCTGCCAGCTCTTTCTCTCTCTCTCTCTCTCTCTCCTTTCTTTCTTGCCTGCTGACATACTTCCGGTAATGTCAGGTGGTGTAGCATATGCAAATAAGTTATGCTAATGAGTTATGCTAATGAGCTCCTGCACCTCTTTTTCTATGAAATGACCCCTGGTTCCAATGCTAATTTATATCTGTTAAGATGAGCGTGATATTTAGATCCATACAAGCCGGAGGACCCGCGATACTTGCGGTGGGGGGGGTAGGTGAGCCTCTTCCCCCTCCTCTGGCCCCGCATGCCGAGCCTCTACCCCGTCGCCCCTCCAGGCAGCTTCCCCCCCCTGTCTTCAAAACGACGCCGGCGGCAGGGATACAGCCGCCCGCCGAGGCTCCCCCCCTGTAAGGCGGTAGCGGCAGGGAGACTGCTGCCTGCCGAGGCTTCCCCCCGCCTTCAAAACGGTGGCGGCTGCGGCAGGGACACCTGCCGTCCACTGAGGCTTCCCCCCCTCCCTCCCTGCTTTCAAAACGGCGGCGGGGGCATAGAGACCTGCCGCCCGCCGAGGCTCTTCCCTCCCTCCCCCCCCCCCGCAAACGGCGGCGGCGAGTCCTCGTCATGCCACTTCCCACCCCCTCCCCTACAGCGGCCACAGCGTTCTCTGCGCACGAGCGGACAACACTTTAACTTTTCGGGGGATTTAAAGAATCCCCCAAAAAGTTTTTTAAACATTTAGGATTTTTCTGCACTTGGGGGGAGTGCCCCCTGTGTGAAGAAACCCCACCCCCCAAGTCCCCCCCCCCGCACGGATTTAGGTATCCGCACGGGGGAGGGTACTTGGGAATTAGATATATAGATTTGTAGCTATCTTTTGCTGTACTTTGTTGATTGCACTCCATTCTATTGTCAGTTTGTTATATTGTTATATTGTTCAATAATAAAAAAAAGATGGAGTATTGGCAGGGCTTGGGGAATACCTGGAGATTTAGGGGGCGGAGCAGGAGGAGAGTGGGGTTCGGGGAGGGGAAGGACCTCAGTGGAGTATAAGGCCATAGACTCCACCTTCTAAAGCGGCCATTTTCTCCAGGTGAACTGATTTCTGTTGCCTGGAGATCAGTTGTAATAACGGGAGGACTCCAGCCACCACCTGGAGGTCGGTAACCCTAATATCAACAAAGTAGACAAACATAAAATAAATTTTAAAAGGGGTTGGACCAGGAACTGGGAGACCCAGGTTCAAATCCCTACTCTGCCATGGATGCTTCGCCGGGCAACCTTGGGCGAGTCGTTCTCTCAGCCTGACTTACCTCACAGGGTTGTTGTGAGGATAAAATAGAAGAAGAGAGAATGAAATGAGCTTTGGAGAAAGAGCGGGTCATAAATATCTTCATAAGTTAATAAACAATTGCTGGGGTTATAATCGACACAAGCATTAGGTTTAATTTATTTATTTAATAACATTTCTACGCCACTTTTGCACTCAGCTTAAGGTCCCTAAGGTGGAGTGTTATTTAAGTAACAAAGTATTATATAAGTAACCATTACTATGTGGGGAAGGCTAGAGCTTGGGTATAATAATTCAGTTATACAACACCGTCGTCATAAGAACATCTAATGGATCAGACCAATGATCCATCTAGTCCACCATCATGTTTCACACGGGCCTCAGCCTGGTTTCGCTTTCCAGAAGCTGACCTTCAAGGTATGTTGCCTCTCAACATGGAGGCTCCATTGGCCCACCATAGCCATGGATGGATCTATCTATCCCACATGAATGTGTCTAATCCCTCCTTTTAGAGCCAACTAAACAAGTAGCCACCACTTCATCCTGGGGCAGTGAGTTCCACAAGATAACTTAGCATTTTGGCAAGAAGTCTTTCCTTTAGCTTGTCCCAAGTCTACTGCCCATCAGATTCCTTTGGCTCTTGTGAGTTCTAGTAGGGAAAGACAGGAAGAGAAATCCCATCTGCCCACTCTCTCCATATCATGCACAGGGTTTCCAACCTCCAGGCGGGAGCTGGAGTTCTCCAGGAATTACAAACTGTATCTTCAGGAGACAGAGATCAGTTCCCTTGGAGAAAATGGCAACATCAGAAGACAGACTCTACTATAGGGTCTGGGAGAAATGGAAGTGTGTTTGTGTGTGTGTGTGTGTGTAAAGTGCCATCAAGATGCAGTCAACTTATGGGGACCTCAGCAAGGGGCTCTCAAGGCAAGTGTGAAGTAGAGGTGCTTTGCCCTTGCCTTCGTCTGCAAAGTCTTCCTTGATGGTCTCTCATTCAAGTACTGACCTAGCTTAGCTTCTGAGAGCTGATGAGATTCGGCTGTTCCATGCCACCTTCCATCCCCCTCCCCAGTAACTGCATCCAAATCCCCAGGAATTTCCTGAGTCAGAGTTGGCAACCCTGAATGCCAAATTTTAGACAACTCTACCACACCCCTCACATTGGTTCAGTTCAGATTGATTCATCTTGGCCGCAAGTCAAGAAGAAGAAGAAGAAGAAGAAGAAGAGATTGGATTTATACCCCGCTCTTCACTTGGAGTCTCAGAGCGGCTTACAAACTCCTTCCCCTTTCCCTCCCCACAACAGACACCCTGTGAGGTAGTTGGAGCTGAGAGAGCTCTGAGAGAAGTGTCCTTGAGAGAACAGCTGGCACAGAGCTATGGCTTGCCCAAGGTCATCCAGCAGGTGCAAGTGGAGGAGTGGGGAATCAAACCCGGTTCTCCCAGATTAGAGTCCACGCACTTAGGCTGAGGACAGACTGGCAATCTGCCCCAGGATAGGTCCGCATGGGAAGCGGGGGAAGGGAGCCTGTTCAGGCATGCGCAGCTGTCCCTCGGCTCCCTTCCGCACTTACCCACTTTGAAGCCGGTTTTCTTGCACTTCAGAAGGACACCGGGAGAAACCGGTGTCCGGAGGCCGTCTTGCGCTTGCCTCCCGCTTCCAGGCAGTGTGAACCAGAAGAAGGCAGGAGGCAAGCGGAGGCAGCAGTGCGAACGCGGCGTTTTGCCAGTTTGCACATGAGCGCTCATGCGCACATGTGCACATGTGCACATGCGCAAATTGCCGAAACAGCCTTATCACAAGCTGCGGAGGCCAGCCCACCTGGGGCCACTCCGCAGCAGTCTGAACGCTCCGTAACGGCATCCTTGCGCAATACCCTGGCCAATGTGGACAGCCAGCCTCAGGGGATTCCCCCCCCCCCCGCAGCTTTTGCCTCCGGATTCATCCCACTCCAGATTGCCAGTCTGTCCTCAGCCTTAACCACTACACCAAACTGGCACCTCTCAAGGAGGTGTTATCTAAGGGACTTTTACTAGCAGTTTCCTAGTTATTGCTGATTATTATCTTGTTTTGAACTGATGACTTCTTTCTCTTATGTAAGCTCTCTTTGAATCCGCCTTGAGAGGATATAAATATTTTGAATTAACAAACAAAAAACCTCCTACTTCAAAACGCATTCATTTGAAAGCTTCTACATCCTGCCCTGCGACAAAAGTCCTTGAGGTGGCTTGCAGTCTCTTACAGACAAATTAAAATCAACCCAGTAATTCAAAAGAAAACCAACAACATTTAAGATTGCAGAACAACGTTTGAGTCCACTGAAACCTTTAAGACCAACAAAGTTTTATTCTGGGTATAAGCTTTCGTAAGAACATCAGAGAACCTAAGAACGTAAGAGAAGCCATGTTGGATCAGGCCAAAGGCCCATCCAGTCCGACACTCTGGCCGAGGACAGACTGGCAAACTGAAGCGCAATGGAAGCGGGGCAAAAAGCCCCGGGACAAATTGTCCCAGGGCTTTCCGTCTACACGGCAGAGATTGATGCGGGACCATACTGGGGAGGAGGCACAACAGAGTGTTCACACTGTGGTGCGGCCCCTGGTGGCTGCACCTCAGTGGTGCGTGGCTTTGGTGCATTTTGCATGGGCGCATCTGCCTGAAGCGGATTCACATTACTGGCGCTGCTTGATGAATGGCTGATTTGCATCCAGACTGCCAGAAAGTGGGATGAACGTGCACCCAGACAGCTTGACACTGGTTTCCAGGAGTATGAAGCGCCATGAAACCACTTCAGGACCAGGTGAGTGTGAGAAGGCAACGCCGGACAACTGCGGCTGTCTGATCGAGCTTTCTTCATCCGCTTGAAAAGCGGACCTATAGCAGGCCAAAATGCCAGTCTGTCAGCCTCTGTGTCACACAGTGGCCAAAACCCAGGTGCCATCAGGAGATCCACCAGTGGGGCCAAAACTCCAGAAGCCCTCCCACTGTTGCCCCCCCCCCCCCAAGCACCAAGAATACAGAGCATCACAGCCCCAGACGGAGAGTTCCTATCTATACATTGTGGCTAATAGCTACTGCTGGACCTCTGCTCCATACGTTTATCCAGTCCCCTCTTGAAGCTGTCTATGCTTGTAGTCGCCACCACTTCCTGTGGCAGTGAATTCCACATGTTAATTACTCTTTGGGTAAAGAAGTACTTTCTTTTATTTGTTCTACCCTTACTGCTCATTAGTGTCATGGAGTGCCCACGAGTTCTTGTACTGTGAGAAAGGAATAAAAGGACTTCTTTCTCCACCTACTCTATCCCATTCACAATCTTGTAAACCTCGATCATGTCACCCCTCAGTTGTCATTTCTCCAGGCTAAAGAACCCTAACCTCTTTAACCTTTCTTCATAGGGAAGGAGTTCCATCTCCTTAATCATTTTAGTTGCTCTTTTCTGTACTTTTCTGTGACCCATTCCCATAATGAGTCAAAGCCAAGGAAATTCAAATACAAAAAAGTCTTGGATCTCTGCTAGGGTAGTTGCCAGGTGAGTGAATGCAGGCAGGGATTTCTGGAATAGAGAGGGCTGCCAGCCTCCAGGTGAGGCCTGGAGATTTTCTGACCTCCAGACTACAGAGACCAGATTCTCCAGAGAAAAAGGCTGCTTTGGAGGAGGGACTCTATGGCATCATACCCTCCTTAAAGTCCCTCTCCAGCCCCAGCTCTCTCCAGCCTCCACCCTGGAATCTCCAGGAATTTCCCAACCTGGGGTTGTCAACCCTAGCTAAGCGAGATGACGCAGCCAGAAAACCCCTTTCTCTTGTAGCTGCCCATCTGAGGATGTGGGGGGGGGGGAGAGTACACAAACCATTTGTTTGTGATGATTTATTCAATGATAAAAACGCAGTGCATTTTAAATGCACCAGCCGAGATGTGTCCCAGAATAACAAGTTCTCATCAGGAACGGCAGACGACCGTCTTCTCAAATCACGATGCAGCGTTGCCGCTGGCCTGGCGTGTCAAATTTATAATCAGCTGCGTGGGCAGCGAGGGAGCTTGGCGGAGAGAACGGAGTGATGCCGAAGATCATGAGCGAACGTAAGAATGCCGGAAAAGCTGTTGGATCAGACCGGCGGCCCGTCTATTCTGCCTCGCACCTTGGGTCACCGGGTACCCCAGATGTCCAGCACAGAGGGTATAAAGGCCCACGACTCCCCTGATGTTGCCTCTTGGCATCGGCATCCAGAGGTTTGTGGTGGTGGAAAGTGCTGTCAAGTCACAGCTGACTTACGGTGACCCCAGAGGGGTTTCCAAAGCAAAAGACACTCAGAGGTGGTTTGCCACTGCCTGCCTCCATGTCACACGTTTTTTCTCTGCAGTCCGGCTGTTTGAAGGGGCTTTCTTGGGCGAACAGCTTCAGGCCACGAACCACAAAACCCGCCGAAATTCGTCACGAACAAAGGCTTGTGAGCCGGCTTATGCCTATCCCTATTCATGACCCTGGTATTCCTTGGAGGTCTCCCGTCCATTGACTAGCCAGGGTCACCTCTGCTGAACTTTTGAGATCTGATGAGCTAGCCTGGGCTATCCAGGTCAGGGATTCAGAGGTTTACTGCCTCTGAATATAGAGGTTTCCTTTACTCGCTGCTAGTAGCCACTGATAGACCTCTCCTCCATGAATCTGTCTAACCCCCTATTAAAGCCACTTATGCTAACAGCTGTAACTACATCCAGTGGCAGGGAATCCCACAGTCATTACTTGCTAAGCAAAGAAATATTTTCTTTAGTCCCTCCTGAATCTAGTTTCCAGCAGCTTCATTGGGTGTCCCTGGTTCTAGTATCATTGGAGAGGAAGAAAAAGGTCTCTTTATTCACTTTCTCCACCCCATGCCAACTTTTATAAACTTCTTGAATGTCCCCCACAGAGTTTTTTCCCCCTGAATTGAAAAGCCCCAGACCTTTTAGCTGTTCCTTGAAGGCAAGGTGTTCCAACACCCTTCATAATCTTGTTTGCCCTCTTCTGCCCTTTTTCTACCTCTGCAAACTTTTTTGGGGGAAATACGTGACCACTTGCTCTTTATTTTCTCTCTCTTCCCCGCCCCCAAGCAGGTATTCCAGAAGCTGCAAGAGAAAGGTCTTCCACCCTGGAATTTTTGAAAGCAGCAGACAGCACTGGACAATCGTGTCCCATCCGAAGAGAATTTTAAAAAGAGAGTTAACATACCGTGCGAGATCCAATCACGTCCCTTCTCTCCTCTGGCTAGCTGCAATGTGACAGACAAAGCCCTGCCGCCGGTTTTTGTGGATATGTGTGTGTGTGTGTGTGTGTGTGTGTACTGTAGCATTACCCACAACTGTGTGGTTAGTCTAAAGGTGGTTGAGTTGCAGAGTCACGACGTTGTCATGAGGTTTTGCCGGGTCAAGGCCTCGAGGGTTCCGTTATCTTTTAAGATTGCCGTAGAAACCTGGAGCACAAGTTGGGGATTCTTTAAGGATAACTTCAGTGCGTCTGTTTGCTGAGTCATGCGGGCTGTTTTCCTTGAATGGAGAACTGTTTGCGTGCTTGACTTATGCCCACCAAAGGTTGTTATCAAGAGCGGGCAAAAGGAAGGAATACTCCTGCTTGGAGGAACACCTTCCCTTTGTTACTGTGTGAGTTACTAGCCCACCTTGCAGGGCTGGTGTCAGCAGGAGCTGATCTGGGGCAGCTGCCAAGGCTCAGGGAGACAGCCCCCCCCCCCCCCCCGGCCCCAAGTGGGAGATTGGACGGTAGAGTTGCCATATGCATTTGGGAGAAGCCTGGGGATTTGGAGGTGGAGCCTGGGGGAAAGGGAAGGTTCTTTTTCACTTACTGTGAATCTTCCTTTCTCGATGGTTCAGGAGTGGGACAGTCCTGACACTTAGGAGGAGCTTAACCCAAGTGTCAGGACCGTCACACTATCTGAACCACTGGAGAACGAGGGTACAATACTGTCGGTCGAGGGCGGCCAAACTGGCTTAACGTAAGAGCCACACAGAATAAACGTCAGATGTTCGAGAGCTGCAAGACATGAACATATATGACACACACGTTTTTATTGAAAAATATGCAGATTTGCTTTTTATTAACGTTAAATGAGACTGCCCAAAATAAAAACAAAAGGGGTAAAAACAGATATTGATAATGATATTCCTCCAATTATATTTGTAGCCCGGGGGGGGGGGCCTTTGAGAACGCATTTAAAGTTAAAGTTGCTTTCTTTCTCTGCTCTACCAGCAGCCTACCCAGGGAGGGGAATACTGGCTGGGAGCCACACAATATGTGTGATAGTGCCGCATGTGGCTCCCGAGCCACAGTTTGGCCACCCCTGCTGTAGAGTCTACCCTCCAAGAGCCAGTTTGGTGTAGTGGTTAAGTGTGCGGACTCTAATCTGGGAGAACCGGGTTTGATTCCCCACTCCTCCACTTGCACCTGCTGGATGACCCTGGGCAAGCCATAGCTCTATACCAGCTGTTCTCTCAAGGACAGTTGTCTCAGAGCTCTCTCAGCCCCACCTACCTCACAGGGTGTCTGTTGTGGGGAGGGGAAGGGAAAGATGCTTGGGAGGGGGAAGGGAGTTTGTAAGCCGCTCTGAGACTACAAGTGAAGGGCAGGGTGTAGATCCAATCTCCTCCTCCTTTTCTTCTTCTTCTTCTTCTTCTTCTTCTTCTCTGTAGCCTAGCAAGTTTGCAAATGACATGGCCTTTTAAGGGAGTCTTTGCAATGAAAGGGTATCAATTCCACCAGGCATAGATTTACCTCTGTACGGTTTTACCTCTGTACAGAATGGCAATTGATCAAAGGGCACCTGCTGCACCATCACTCATTAACAGCGATCTGATCGCATCATGAACCCACATTTACCACTCTGTTTATCTTAGCAATAAAAATGCCTAATAGTGTTGTTTTTTTGAAAAGTAAAAACTCCAGTTCTATAAATTGTGGTGGCAAACCTTGGCTACTGCTAACATTTCCTGATCTTGCTGAGCTGGAACTGAACAGTACAATCTCCTAGCGTTTCAGCAGAAAACTGGCACTGTGTTTGCATGAATCTGTCGGTTAATGTTCAGTTTGATGGAATTCCATTGGGATTCGCTGATTTCAGCAAACTGTAGGAGGGAGAGAAAGCGGGAGGGGGGGAGACGCAGTCACAACCGGGAGTTCCACATTTGCAATTATTTCTTCTATATGCTGGATTTCAGGAGATCCTTAATTATAAGATTGGTAAGGAATATGTAAACAGTCGCAGTCTCCAGACACAAAGAGGCCGCGGTGAATGGCACTGCTTCACGCCATTAGCTTTTCCGTGACTACTGCTGGGATCAAAATCACTGCGCTGTAAGGGGACTCGTGCCATACTTCAGAAATGAACATAAGCCAGTCTTGTAACTATAGCGCAGTCCCTAAGAAAAACAAGGTGCAATTCAGGAGATCAAATCTCAGACACATGAGGCGGCCTGAGGCAAGCTCCTCCCCCCCCCGACTCATTCCTTTCCCCAGGGGTCATTTCGTAGAAAAAGAGGTGCAGGAGTTCATTAGCATAACTCATTTGCATAACTCATTTGCATATGCCACACCCCCTAACATGCCGGAAGTGTGTCAGAAGGCAACACCCACCCCTCAGGCTCCACTCCACAGGTGAGTGAAACTGACCTGCTCTTCCTCCGTTCCCTTTCCCATCCAATACTTTGTGCAATAAAAATAAGCGTAAAGAACACCCTCATTCTCTTCCTGCTCCCTTGAAACCACCAGGTTTCAAGTAGACTTGAGATACCCAGGACATGTGCACCACCCATCCCTTCCCCTTCCCCTCCCCACAACAAGATACCCTGTGAGGTAGGTGGGGCTGAGAGAGGTCTTTTGAGGACTGCTCATGAGAGAACAGCTCTGAGAGAACTTGTGACTGGCCCAAGGTCACACCAGCAGCTGCATGTGGAGGAGTGGGGAATCCAACCCGGTTCTCCCAGATTAGAGTCCAACTCCTGACCGCTACACCAAACTGATGGGGTGGAAGCTGCTGAAGGGTTGGTGAAATTTCTCCGGTACTTATGTGCCATGTGCCCAGATTAAAAATGGTATACTTAGAAAATTTATATGCCACCTTGAGCAAGACTCTGGAAAAGCAGCACACAGTCATAAAAGGAACAATGATAAAATTACCAATATTAAAACAAAACATTAAAAACAATAAAGACCTAGCAGGGCTTTCCCCGGGGCGCTGCGCCTCTGCACTGCTTGGGGAAGCTGAGGAGGGGGTGGGGCTTGGTCATGTGCCCGCCCCCTGGGCTCCTCACTCCCGGAGCTGCGCTCCTGTGCGCTCCTGCTCCAATGGACCCCTGCCTTTCCCCCATTTATAATACGAAGATGATCTTTATCAGTCACATTCCTACCCTTTAAGAAATAGGGTTGCCAGGTTCCCCTGGTGATGGGTGTGGAGGGGTAGGGTTGCTAATTGTAGGTTGGAAAACTTCTGGGAATTTGGGGATGGGGTTTGGAGAGAACAGGAACCCAGAGTCCACCAGCATCCATTTTCTCCAGGGGAATTGATCTCTGTAGCCTGGAGATGATCTGTAATTCCATAGGATCCCCAGGTCCCACCTGGAGGCTGGTAGTGTACATGGATTTCCCTTTTAAACTACCTCTTATAAGGTAAGTTAGATTGAGTGCGATTGGTCCAAAGTCACCCAATGAGCCTCATGGATGAGTGGCAATACAAACCCAGACCTCCACTGCCCAAACCCAGCACTCTAACTACTGTCAACACCCTTGCTCCAATCTAATATTTGGCCTACTCTACTGGGCTGTTGTGGTGGCCGTGGTGGCTCAGTGGTTAAGATGCTGAACTGCAGACTGGAAAGTCAGTAGCTTGGCAGTTCGAGGCCTGGGTGCCACGTGACGGAGTGAGCTCCCCGTCTCTGGCCCCAGCTCCTGCCAACCTAGCAGTTTGAAAATGAGAAATTGCAAGTAGATAAATAGGTACCGCTTTGGTGGGAAGGTAACAGCATTCTGTGCGCCTCGGCATCTAGTCATGCCAGCCACATGACCACGGAGAAGTCTTCAAACAGCGCTGGCTCTTCGGCTTGGAAACGGGGATGAGCACCGCCCCCTAAAGTCAGATTCAACTAGCTTTCGAGCAAGGGAAGCCTTTCCCTTTTTACTGGGCTATTGAAAGGATGGCAAGGGTCATGTACAGACAGGTGCTGAACAAATGCCCATTATTGTTCTGCAAGTCTCATCCAATGCACCTTTACTCATACTGCGCTCAATTAGACTGACTCCCAGGTGGTTGTGCATTGGGCGGCAGCATTTCCATATGTGATGCTAATGCTTTTTAGCCTGGAAAGGGTCCGAGATTGTTCATGTGGGCTGGGAAGCAGAAGATGGGCAGTTTTAATATGGGACACTTTAAATAGGTAAGATCACAGGAGAAACCCCAAAAAATGCCACCAGTAAAATTGCGCCCAGCTTTTCGTCACAATCTAGCACTGTGAGAGATGCCCCAAGGACCCCATTCATTTCAGTGGAATTTAAATGTACTTGTAATGAGGGCTCTGGCATTCAGCAGGCGCATAGCTGTTTCTCAGAACAAAACTGGGAATTGTTTATATGTGCTACCCTGACATCTTGTGGCTGCAGGAAAACAAAGCAGTGTTCGGAGCAACAGAGGCAACACAAACTTAAAGACACAAAATGACCAAAATCGGTTTATAGAAATGTTTTGGGGCTTTTAGCAGGTAGGGCGGGGTCGGGGGAGGGTTGCACAATATCATGCCTCAATGTATTTCCTTTCAGCATCTGTCTGTTCCCCTCCAGATGGATTTCCCAGCATGCGGAAATCACTTTCATGTAGTTTGTCCCAGGTAAGGAAAAAACAGCAGGGCTGGTTTAAAGACATTTTGGTGCTTTGGATGCAAAAGCCAAATCCCCCCTCTCCTTGAAGGGTCACCAGCCTTTTAAAAAAAATAGCCCCTGCTCCTGGGTCTATAATGACAGCTTAGTGGGGGTTTTATCTCCTCGCTGCATAAAGCATGATTGGGCTGATTTCTCTGGCTCAAACAACAAAAGACAGAGGAGCAGGCGGCCTTTTCTCTCCTGCTCAGTTGGCAACTAACACAGGGCACAATCCACCAGGAAGTTTTCCCATGCAAAGGACATGGAACTGAAGATTGCTGGATAAGAGAACTGCAAAGGTATGTGCAGCTCTTTGTAATTTTAAGTCAGAATCCCCCTTAGCTGCCTTTTTTTTTTTTAGCACCTTGCTTTATTGATAGTTTGTATCCGATTCTGCTGGAGTTAACTGGAAGCCCCATCTCATTTGCGCTTTGGATACAGTCAGGGGTCATTTCGAGTAGGAGCTCGGGGGAGCGCAGCTCCAGGAGTTGGTGCCAGCTTCCCACCCCCCCACCCACAGCGAGGGAATGCCTGCTTGTGTCATGGCTGCAGCAAAATGACCCCGCCCCCTGGAAAGGTCCTTGTTCCTCCGATCAGCCTTCTGAAGGCTTCAGCCACCACTGAAGCTATCCTCCCAGAATAGTGGTATTTCTGAGACTTGCATTAGTAGCTGTCCCCTCTCTGCCAGCTCTCTCTCTCTCTTTCTTGCCTTCTGACATACTTCCAGTGATGTCAGATGGTTTAGCATATGCAAATGAGTTATGCTAATGAGCTCCTGCACCTCTTTTTCTACGAAATGACCCCTGGATACAGTGCAGATTTTGATTAATTCCACTTATAATTTTTCCATTGCGAGGATTTTCTGCACGGCACTTTGATACTGGGAATCACTATATTTTTGTACTGAACGTCTGATATGGAATATTGGCAATGATTAATACATTATAATAACCCTTTGAATATATATCATCACTTTTTAATTCTGCCTTTATTGTAATGCTGTGTTTCACAGTGGTTGGTTTTTGCTGTTTTGTTGTCTACACTGTGATCCCTCTGGCAGTATTATTACCATTTGGAGAGCAGCAACCCCAGTCAGCTTAGAAGATTGTTTAAAACCTGTTTTTTTAAAAACAAACAAACAAACAACACACATGTAACACAGGTAGCAAACAACAGAACAGAGCACATGTAACTTACCCTCAGAGTTATTTTGGCTTTATCTGAATATCTATATCCAGATGCACGATAATCACACAAAACGACGGTCATAAAGTCTCGGAGCCTCCAGGTAGGGTCTGGAGTTCTCCCAGAACAGCTCATCTCCGGACTACAGGGACCTTGGAGAAAACGGCAGCTTTGGAGGGTGGATTCTATGGCACTATATACCCCCTTATACCGAACCTTAAACCTCTCAGTTGAAAGGATGTTTTGAAGACGTGCAAAAGAAAGTTCGGCAAGCTATTGGCTCAGGTGGCACGGCCAAGTCTTCTCAGAACATATATTAGGCCCTGCTGAGGCCCCTCCCCTCCCCAAGCCCAGTGCACCCCAGGCTCTTCCCCAAATCTTTAGGAATTTCCCAACCCAGAACTGGCAACCCTGGCACAGTATTCTAAGACAAAATGGGATGCAGAAGAGTAATGGATGCAGTGCATTCTTGTGAACTCACTGCACCAGCAGGGCGGGGGCAGGGTGGTAGAGCTGCCTACTCCAGACTGGGAAATTCCTGGAGAGTTGGGGGGGGGGAGCCTGGGGAGGACAGGGACTTCAGTGGGGTCCAGTGCCACAGAGTCCACTCTTCGAAGTATCCGTTTTCTCCAGGGGAACTGATCTCTGTAGACTGGGGGTGAGCTGTAATTCTGGGAGATCCGTGGGCCTCACTTGGAGGTTGGTACCTGTAGTTCGTGTATATGACTCCATTCAATAAGCTTGGCTACAGCATACCGACCTCGCCTTGACTTACAAACCAGTTCTGATATGGTAATAGCGTGTCAGTGAGACTGGCTGCGGTGGGTGGTGCCCACTGGAAATGGTGGTACACATAGGGTTGCCAACCTCCAGGTGAGGGCAGGAGATCTCCAGGAATCACAACTAGGGCTGCCAAGTCCCCCCGGGGGTGGGGATTCCCCCGCTAAATGGGTCCCCAATCCGCCAGTCCGGATTCAGCTGGCGGGGGGGGGAACCCTACCCCCAAAATGGCCACATCAGGCCAACGTGCCCGGTGTGATGATGTCGCCTGGAAGCAGGGGTCCTTTCGTAGAAAAAGAGCTGTAGGAGCTCATTAGCATAACTCATTAACATATGCCACGCCCCCTGACATCACCGGAAGTGTGTCAGAAAGGGAATGTCAGTTTCAGCCCCATTATACCCTGTGGGCCATTGAAATCAATGGCAAAAACTCATAGGGTATATGAGGGGCTGGAGGGGAGGGGGTTTGAGGGAGAGGCTCCAAATTTGCAGGATAGCTGCTGGGGCCTCTCCTCGAAATACCCACCAAGTTTCAAGAAGATCGGATCACGGGGTCCAATTCTATGGGCCCCCAAATGGGGTCCAATTCTATGTCCCATCCCCTCCATTGTTATCTATGGTGGGAAAAAAATTTACTTTTTTCCCACCATAGAGAACAATGGAGGGACTGGGGGCAACCTGTTTGGGGGCCCGTAGAATTGGACCCCCTGGTCCAATCCTCTTGAAACTTGGTGGGCATTTCGAGAAGAGGCCCCAGCAGCTACCCTGCAAGTTTGGAGCCTCTCCTTCAAACCCCCTCCCCTCCAGTCGCTTCTAAAGTTGTCAACGAATTTCAGCGGCAATTCGGCGGGGGCGGGCCGAATCAGATCAGAGGATCTGATTTGGCCCATGGCTGCCCTAGTGGCCACTCCTGAGCTGGCGGAGCTTCGCTCCACCTCGCTCCGGCCCCAAAGGACCCCTGCCTGGAAGTGATGTCATCACGCCGGGCACGTTGCAGGGCGATGCTCTAGCCATCGCCCTGAAAACTCTATGCTACCATAGAGTTTTTAGGGCGATTACCAGAGCATCACCCAGTGACGTGCCTGGTGTGATGATGTCACTTCCGGGCAACATCGTCGTGCCACGCGTGCGCAAGGGTCTCGGACCGGGAGTCCCCCGCTCGGACACGTGACTTGGCAACCCTAATCACAACTGACCTCCAGACTACATAAATTGCTTATTTATTATTTATGTATTTAAAACAGTTGTTCCACTTCTCCTGGAGAAAACGGAGCTTTGGAAAGTGGACTGATGGGCATTACCCCCTACAGAGGTTCCTCCTATCCTCTCCAGTTTGGTGTAGTAGTTAAGTGTGCAGACTCTAGTCGGGGAGAATCCGGTTTGATTCCCTACTTCTCCACTTGCAGCTGCTGGGTGACCTTGGGCAAGCCACAGCTCTGTCAGAGCTGTTCTTGAAGCCAGCTGGAGTGACCTTGGATCAGCCACAGTTCTCTCAGAACTCTCTCAGCCCTACCTGAGAGAGTAGTGAAAGGTGGGGTATAAAACCAACTCTTCTTCTATAAATCTCCAAGTATTTGCAGCCCTATGATAGAAAGGCAGAGTCACCATGTCTGGGTTACAAAATACCTGGAGATTTTGGGGGTGGACCATGGGCAGGGCGGGGTTTGGGTAGGGGAGGAACATCAGTGCGATACAATGCCATCGACTCCATCCTCCAAAGCAGCCATTTTCTCCAGGGGAAACTGTAGGCGGGGGATCAGATGAGATTGCTGGTGATCTCCAGGTGCCACCTGGAGGTTGGGAACAGGCCTATGACCGCACAACGGCCACCCGTGCACGAAACAGAACTTCTAGACGTGCGAAGATACGGAAAGTGTAAATCTACCTCCTCCCCCCCCCCCCCCCCCCCGCTGCTCTGTGATTTATTTATTTTTTTAAATCCCCTTGAACGAATTTAATTCCCTTTCTGGAAGCCTGGGCGAAAGCGCGGGCGGGGCTTTGCAGTCCCACGGAAGGCCGGCAGGTGGCAGCGGCGAGCGGTCCCCGGCCGGCAAGATTTGGCCCTCCCGGCCTCCGTTGCGCGGCCTGGACGGACTCGTGCCGGCCGAACCATGGCGGCGCAGGGCGCGTCCTCGGGCGGCAGCCCCATCCAGATCCCCAGCCGCCTGCCGCTGCTGCTCACCCCCGAGGCCGTGCTGCTGCCGGGCTCCACCATGCGCGCCAGCGTGGACTCGCCGCGGAACATGCAGCTGGTGCGGAGCCGCCTGCTGAAGGGCACGTCGCTCAAGAGCACCATCATCGGCGTCATCCCCGACACCCACGACCCGGCCAGCGACCAAGACCCGCTCCCCCCGCTCCACAGGTACAGGCTCCGCCCACCCTCCGCCCCGTCGCCGTGGCGACCGGCGCCGCCTCGCGACCCTCCCCCAGTCGTCAGGGCAACCGCCCGGCTTCTTGGGAGCTCGCCTCCGGCCAACGGTCGCGGCTCGCACCCCGCCCCTCGCGGTTAGGCCCCGCCCGCTCTGTCGTCAGGGCAACAGCCTCCCCCGCCTCTCTTCCGTCGCTATGGCTACAGTTCTCCCTGTCGCCGTGGTAACTGCCCCCCTTCTGGTCCTCCTGACCCCGTAGCCCTGGTTTCCATCCTGGTACCTGTATCCATTCATTCATTTATTCATTCATGTTATTATTTTTTAATTATTTATTCTTATTTATTTTTCAAAAAACATATGAACAATGATGTAACAGTGGATAACATTACGAGAATAACATAACAGTAAGTATAAAACCTAAAATCAGACCCTGACCTAGGGTTACCAACTCCAGGTTAGGAAATTCCTGGAGATTTGGGGGGTGGGGCCTAAGGAGGGGCTGGAGAGGGAAGGGACCTCAATAAGGTGTAATGCTGTAGAGTCCACCCTCCAAAATAGCCATTTGCTCCAGGGGAGGTGAACTGTGTGATTTGGAGATTAGTTGTACTTGCAGGTGAACTCCAGGGCCCACCTGGAGGTTGGCAACCCTATTCCCTTTGGTTGTCATGGTAACTGTCAAGCTTTCTTTGAGGCATCTCTTCCCTTGTGTCATGACCGCTGACCCCTCCTGCTAGGACTATTTTAGGGGCAATGGTGCCCCCCCCCAGCAGTGATGCGCTGCCTTGTTGCTATGGCAACTGCTCCTCCTTGTCCTCCCTCACTTGTGTCCTGGCAACTGTTTCTTTTGCTCCTCCTCTCCGTTGGCATGGTAACTGCCCTGCCCTGTCTCCCTGCCCCTCTGGCCACAGCCTCTTCTTCTTGCCTATGTCTCCATAGCCGTTGTCTAATCCTCTCTTAGATTGTCATGGCAACTGTCAGCTCCCTCCCCAGGCAACACCTCACCTTTGGTGTTGGACCAGCGACTTCTCCTGCCAGAATGCCCTTAAATGCTAACTCCGGCTTGAACTCCTCTGTGGTAAAGATAAGGGCTCCTTTTTGTCATACTTTCAGCACTAAGCATTCCTATGGAGAATTACTCCAGTCCAAGCTCACTGAAATCAGTAACCTTATATAGGATTGCAGTCTGAAAAACCTGGCTTGGTTGCACAGAGAGAGTCCCACATGTGGCTGCACACTCGGCCACCCACCTAAACTGTCACTGGAACGTTCTGCCGCAAAGCCACCATCTGCCTCCCTGGGGAGACATGCAAGGGTGGAGTTGTTCATGCAGCAGAAGTGGTGATTTGGAGAGACGTGATGCCTGTTTCAGTGGTTTCTCAGATGGCATTATAGATTGTAGGTAAGACTGGTACTCAGCACCCAGGGACCATTTAATTTACAGTGAGACTTTCTGAAAGATGACTGGCAGCACAGAACAAGTAGAGTCAAGGCCTTGCAGTTCTGCCACTGTTGTGGGGGTCACTTAGGCCTCGCCAGTGGCACCCATGGGCGGGTGCACCTTTTGCCTCCTCCTGCACCGCCACCAACTGCTGGTGGCGCAAGACAACACACTGTTATTAGTGTCTGCCAGTCAGGCCTGGGCTGAGTGTTTCCTACAGTATTGGCATGTAGTGTTGGAGAGACCGCTCAGCCTGGCTTGCTTTTGAGTCATTTTAACATCCCAGTTCACCAGCACCTCTTTGAATTCCTGTATGGTGTGGGGTGACCCAGAAAACAGATGTCATTGCTTGCCTGCAATTTGTTGTGAGGTGTTCACAGGGTCACTGTGACAGATGAGCCAAAATGGAATAAGCTCTCTTGTTATGGCTTCAGCTTCTCAGCTGTTTGTCTGACTTTGCCGAAAGGGGAAAGCCAAACAACTCATTTAGGGATTAGTCTGGGCAGGGCGTTCCTCTTGCCTGTACATGCTGGTGGCAAAGCCCTGAAGTCCTTGTGGATGTTTCCTTGTCCTAGTCCCTACACATACCATTTTGCTCTTGAAACTCTGCCGAGTGTACACCAGTTTCAGGTATGTGGCAATGTTAGTGGTAGTAGAACAAAATTCTAATCCAGTAGCACCTTATAGACCAACAAAATTTTCCAGGGTGTAAGCTTTTGTGAGTCACAGCTCACATTTTGAGGTTCTTTATCTGATAAAGTAAGCTTTGACTCACAAACACTTATATCTTGGAAACATGTGGAGGGGTTTTAAGGTGCTACTGCTCTCAAAAGCTTATACCCTGAAAAAACTTTCCAGTCTTTAAATTGCTGCTGGACTCCGATTAAGTGTACGCTGTATAAATAGTACTGTGTCAATAATTATGTGCTTTATTTATTTCCTTTTTGTGGGGTGCGTATCAGTTTTTGGCCAGGCGATAGAGGAATCCACTGTTCTCCATGGGTTTTGCGGGTCATTTAAAAGTAATAATAATAAAGTAGGTGTTATTTTGTGTACACATGAAGTGATTTGAAGACCTGGGCTTGTTAAGTGTAACTTTAGTGGGAACTAATTCATTCTGTAATATGTTTTGTTGAAAGCTTTCAGATGTTACTTCTCACAAAAGAAATGGAATGACATGGGAAAACAAGTTTGCATGTGGCCAGTCAAGTTAGTTGTATGGCTCTAGCTCGTAAGTGTGGGAGATGCTTGAGCAGGTTGCATTGATTTTTCTGTTGTGGGTGTCTTATGTCAAGACCGAGATCTGAAGAATAGACATTAGAAGAGAAACATGCCTATAAAGATAGCTGGAGCTTTGCTGGTTTTTATCCAGCAGTCCTCTGTGCTGAAGAGACAAGTCCCTGGTCAGTGTTGGAAAAAACCCCAGCTTGCTTCCTCAGCAGGGGAAACTGCTCTAGTGAAAATAACACATGACGTTTTTGCTGTGGATGGAGTTCTTTTGCCCTTCCTTGTGCGCTTCTTTGAATATTGACCCTAGTCTCACAAGTAGTGCAGACTTACATATGTTTATAAATATTATGGCCAAACCAGCTTTCGTGAGGTGGAAGAACCACAGAGGTTTGCCACCCTCCAGGTGGGATTATGGAGATCTCTTGAGATTACAGCTGATATCCAGACAACATGGATCAGTTTCCCTGGGGGGCGGGGGAATGCTGCTTTGGAGGGTGAACTGTGTGGCATTACACCCTGCTGAGGACCCTCCTTTCCCCCAGCCCAACCTTACACAAGCTCCACCCCCCAAAATCTCCAGGAATTACCCAATCAAAAACTGGCAAATCTAGACCCACTGTCTCTGACCTGGAAATGCTAGAAGCCATGGAGTATAGCAAGGTGAAGTGTATGTGTGTGTGTGTGGGGGGGTTTTAGCTCCCCATGACCACCTACTCTGTTTTTGGTACAAAATAGTTCCCTGCTTCCTGCTTTAGAAATGATGGGGTGGTCATGTGTAAAATTACATGTGGATGCCCCCCCGTGGTATGTTCAATCTGACCTTTATCCCCAGTGGCGTGAGTGAAATTCTGAGAAAGAGAGCAAAGGTCCGTTGTGCTCGTTGCTAAATTTCTTGCTGCGTCACGGCAAGTAAAGAAAATCTTCTTAACTCTTTCAGGATCGGCACGGCGGCACTGGCAGTTCAGGTGGTTGGCAGCAACTGGCCCAAACCTCATTACACGCTGCTGATTACAGGCCTCTGCAGATTCCAGATTTTGCAACTGGTGAAGGAGAAGCCCTATCCGGTGGCCGACGTCGAGCAGTTGGATCGGCTGGAGCAATTCACCAACAAGTCCAAAGCTGAGGAGGAACTGG
Organism: Lepidodactylus listeri; assembly: GCA_029233225.1. Taxonomy (NCBI): domain Eukaryota; kingdom Metazoa; phylum Chordata; class Lepidosauria; order Squamata; family Gekkonidae; genus Lepidodactylus; species Lepidodactylus listeri. Next base: position 51,055,471 of record JARCFY010000017.1, read on the forward strand.
GGGAGCTGTCCGAGCAGTTTTATAAATACTCAGTGCAGGTTCGCTGGTTTGGTTCTGGAACTGTGGAAGCTGATTTTAAGTATTAGCAGTTTTAGGTTGTTAAGTGTAGGCCGAGAAGGTCTGTAGCTCAGTGGAGGAGCACATGATTTTGCACACAGATGGCCCTAGGTTCAATTTTTGGTATCTTCGCTTAAAGGGATCTTAGGTGATAGGTGCTGAGGATGGCCATTCTCTGCCTGAGATCCTGCTTGTCCAATTGGAAGAAGAGATTGGATTTATACCCGCCCCTTCACTACTCGAAGGAGTCTCAGAGCAGCTTACAATCTCCTTTCCCTTCCCCTCCCCACAACAGACACCTCGTGAGGTAGGTGGGCCTGAGAGAGCTCTTTCGAGAACTTTTCATGAGAGAATGTGTGACTGACCCACGGTCACACCAGCAGCTGCATGTGGAGGAGTGGGAATCAAACCCAGTCCTCCCAGATTAGAGTCTGCGCTCCTAACCACTACACCAGAATATGGAGAAAATAAAAGGCAGAGAACTTTTTCTCCTCTTTCCATAATAATAGAATGCAGGGACAGCCAGTGAAATTTATGAGGAAAACAAAAAAGAGATACTTTTTTGGCCAGTGCATAAACAATTTATGGAACGCGTTGCCATAAAATGGAATGGCAGCTGCTACTAAGTCATGGAGTATCTGTCAGTCAGTGGTTGTTACCTGTGATGACTAAATAAATCCATGTTCAGATGCAGCATGTCACTAACTTTTGTTTGTTGGGTAAACAGCAGAAGGGATGCTTTAGCCTCCATGCCCCAGTCGTAGGCCTTTGGTGGTCTAATTGGCCACTTTGGGGAACAAGGATGTTGGACTAGCTAAAGCAGGACTTGACAAATCCCAGATGCCCGGTTTCCATGGCACCTAGAAATTTAGTTGCAGCACCTAGAGCAAATTTGGTGTAGTAGTGAGGAGCGCGGACTCTAATCTGGGAAAACCGGATTTGATTCCCCACTCCTCCATATACAGCTGCTGATGTGACCTTGGGTCAGTCACAAGCTCTCTCAGAGCTGTTCTCTCATGAGCAGTTCTCTCAAGAGTTCTCTCAGCCCCACCTACCTCACAGTCACAGGGTGTCTGTTGTGGGGAGGGGAAGGGAAAGGGGGTTGTAAGCTGCTCTGAAACTCCTTCGGGTAGTGAAGGGCAGGGTATAAATCCAATCTCTTCTTCTTCTAGTATTTTTCTGTGGTGGCAATAATTAGAAAATATGCTCAGACGTAGCCTTGAAAGCTGAAATATGAAGCCAGCTCCTAAATTTCTGTGCTGACTTCTAGAGCCAAAGAAAATGTGTTGGTACCTCAGAGAAAGCGGTAGTCTCAGCCGGTAGGGTCCTTCCAGAACACGTTACCTTCTTTAAGACAATACCGAGCAAGATTTGCCAAAAGTATAAAGCAATTCCATATGTGTCCCTCCCCACTCTAGCCCTCCAACTACAGAATGCATCCCTTGTACTTAAATAAGAGTCATTCCACTTCAGTAGATCTGTAGGGTTGGTAGGAGAATGAGCACTAGAGATCTGGTGCGCAAGGCCTGTACCTTTGCCGGGGGGGGGGGGGGGGAAGAGCACAAAAAGCTCCAGATGTGAGACATGTTGGTAAACTGGCAGCGCATGAAGCAGCTGGAAGAATTACTACAACTTGTTCCTCGAGTCGTGCGGTGGCTCGCCCGATTTCTCCGCTCTGAACAAGTGCTAGAGGCTGTTCCCGTCCCAGTCTTGTAACATCTTGCTGTCAGATTGCCTGAGAACCCTTCTAGGCACAGAAAAGGTGACCGCCAGGCAGAAAAAGGCAGAAGAGGTTTTGGTCTGTCGTTTTTGCTGATCCTTTCAGTTTCTGTCGGGGGCAGGGGGAGGTGAGCCCGCCAGGTAACTAGTCATGTGTGCTATTTCAGGACATGATTCATAGCTGTGTGTGCTCCCAGCAGCCGTGAGTCTGGCTGCTGGCTGCTTCTTTCCCCCATGGGGGCGAAAAAAAAGACCGTGCAAAGTGAGCAGGGAACTCCTGACGATAATTGCACCAGAAAGGCATTGAAATCATGCGGCAGAACACCCCTCTAGCTCTGTAGTCAGCAGCACTAATTGGCCTCAAGGAATCGGTTACCTTTGCTTGTTCAGGTAGAATCCTGCTGGAGGTTCGCCTCGAGGCAAATGGTTTTCCAGCCGCTGAAATTCAGAAACGATTCTTGCGATAGCCTTGGTTTCCATGATGCAAAACGATACTGTAAAAGCATTTAATACGGTTTTTTTTGGTCCTTTCTCTTTATGAAGCTGGTTGAAATGCTGGATATGTCAGTCCCTGCAGTGGCCAAACTAAGACGTCTCTTGGACAACCTCCCCCGGGAAGCTTTGCCGGATATATTAACTTCCATCATCCGCACCAGTAACCAAGAGAAGCTGCAGGTACAACATGCTGCTTCTGTTCAGGCCGAGCATCATACCATCCCCCCCCCCCCCCAATTTGCGCTTTCCATGCTTGTTGTCGAATTCCGCATCTGTCAAAATGATTAATAACCATAAGTTGGAAACGTGATCTTGCCTAAAGCCCATTGCCATAAATTTAAAAAATAAACAGTTGTAGTATGAAGCTCAGATAATTGAGCTATAAGTTATCTCTTATGTTACCTATGAGAACGTTATACTCCCCTCCAGAACATCTTCTTTTGATAAGAGGAAGAATTAGTGGGAGTTATCAGATTACACTGTGAGCTGAATGGCCCAGGCTAGCCCGATCTCACCAGACCTTGGAAGCTAAGCAGGGTCGGCCCTGGTTAGTATTTGGATGGGAGACCACCAGGGGAGTCCAGGGTCATTATGCAGAGGCAGGCGACAGCAAACCATCTCTCTGTCTCGTGCTTCGAAAATTCTGTGGGGTCGCTTTTAAGTCAGCTGCGATTTGATGGGACTTTCTACCACCACTGGATCTAGCTTGGCAGAAGAGAAATAATTGGATCCCATGCAATAATTTTGACACCGCTCCCTTTCCAATAATGGTGCCCCTGTAACATTCTGTGGGGAGTACAGTGCCTTGGCTCGGAAAGAGCCATTGAAGCCACACATTCCAGTTCCTTGCTCTTCCACCTGAAGCCAGCTGGGTAACCTTGGGTCAGTCACAGCTCTCAGAGCTCTCTCAGCCCGCCAACAAGTCTGGCTCACCACCTAGTGGTGCATGGTGCTAAAGAGTTAGAACTTAGGTTGTAGCTTAGGCATATAACCAGTTTGGGTGGCTTCCCTCACTGAGGAAGAATGAAACATTGGAACTTACCTGAAGGTTTCTTCTCTTCAGTGGGGCGAAGTCATCCACATTCTCCTGCAAAAGAAAGTTATTAAAAATCCGGTCAAACGCAAAATCTGTTATGGAGCTGGGCTCTACTAAGACTGGAGGTTTAGCCTCACTGAGCTAATACAGTCTACACAAATTTGCATAGTCCTGCCTGGAGCAAGAGGAGATGTGACCTAACCAGTATGGATGACTTTGCCCCACTGAAGAGAAGAAACCTTCAGGAAGTTCCAGTGCTTCATTCCCTTACAATAGGCACTGATATATCCAGTGCAGCAAATGTGTTTGTTGCATTGGGAGAGGAAGGATGTTTGAGGAACAGGACAACAGTCATAAGAACCTAAGAGAAGCCATGTTGGATCAGGCCAGTGGCCCGTCCAGCCCAACACACTGTGTCACTCTGTCTCCAAAACCCAGGTGCCATCAGGAGGTCTACCAGCGGGGCCAGAACTCCAGAAGCCCTCCCGCTGTTGCCTCCTGAGCACCAAGAATACAGAGCATCACTGCCCCAGAGGTAGTGTTCCAACTAGACCTTGTGGCTAATAGCCTCTGATGGACCTCTGCTCCATGTTTATCCAATCCCCTCTTGAAAACTACGTGGCTATGTTCTTGTTAGATTTTAGACGCGGTTGGCCTGGAGGAGCGATTCAAGATGACCATCCCCTTGCTCGTTCGGCAGATCGAAGGGCTGAAGTTGCTTCAGAAAACCCGGAAACCAAAGCAGGACGACGACAAGCGGGTACGTTGGTTCAGTATTTTATTTTAAAAGGGTTTTAAATGACAGTACGAGTATCTGGAGTTGCAAGACTGTTGTACGCACAGTTTATGAAACACTGTTACACACGCTGTACTCTGTCACTGACTTGACCTGACAAACCTTGCTGAGCACACTTAGCTTCTTTCTAGCATAGATAGGCATACATATGCTAAGTGCCACTGATGATCCTAACCACAGAAACAGAAATCAATCATGAATACATATTCAGAAGTAAACTTAAGTTCATTGCTTAAATGCATTCTGGGAAATGGCTAAATGCTGACAAGTTGCTATTCTGCCAAGACCTGTGGCCTTGTTCTGGCCAGCTACAACTGCGCATGTTTTCGATGTCAGTTAGCTTAGTTAAATGAAGAACATCAGCACTATATCTGTTACAACAGATACTTTTTAGAGCTTCATAGCCTGGGAAGAAGAAGGCCCATTGTTTAGCTAGAAAAAGAAACATCTTTACTTGAGAAAGCCCTGTTAAAGCCCATCCCTCAGGTCTGAGCCCAGTCAGAAAGTTACGACAGATGTATGACGAAGTTTGATGGAACCAATAATTATGATTTATGTGCAAGTGTCATACTGAGTATAAAATCCTATGTCTCCCATTGTAACTTTGGGAGAGCCGGTGGGCATTCGAGGATCCGAAGCCCTGCTGTGCCTGTGTTTCCCCCTTTATTAATTAAGTCCTTGGTTTTTCTACTCTACAGGAATTATGTCCTGTGTTTTCTCAAATTGGGCTGGGGAAACACAACCAGAGACGCCATTTTGTGTCTAACCAGTCCAAAAAAAGAGGGTGTTAAGTAGAAGTTAAATTATACCGCTTCTGTAATTGAACAGTCACACTGAAGCTTGGCAGTTGTAATTCTCCCCCCCACCCCCCAGCGAAGTGCTAGTCAGCACAGATCTGAAGAGCGCAGTGCAGAGCGTTCACTTGCTTATGTTAAAATCAGAGGCGTCTGTCAAGAACATACACACACCCCTGGTGTTTTGAGGTAAACCCGGCTTGGGAGCATTCTGTATTTTTTTCTGGCTGCGGGAATGACAGAGCAGAGACTGAGCTTCGAATCGGAGAAGCCCTCATTCAAAAGCGCTCTCTTTCATGGCTCGTGAGGTGGCCTGAGGCGAGCCACTCTCAGAGATAAGCTCAACAAGGATTCTGGGAAACCCACAAAAAGACGTCCAGTGCATTTGGCTAGCTAGAGAATAGCTGCAGGGGGGCGTCCCTGATTGAGATTGGGGCTGTGGTAGAGGGCAGGCGGACCTGTGAGCCAGCGTGGCAGTTTTCCGAGTGTCCGACTAGGATCTGGGAGACCCAGGTTCAAATCCCCCACTCTGCCATAGAAGTTCTCCTGGCAGCCTGGGGTCACACATTCTCAGCCTCACCTCCCCCTTAGGGTTGTCGTGAGGCTTGAATGGAGGAGTGGAGAACAACGTCAGCTGCTTTGGGTCTCCACTGGGGAGATAAGCGGGGTGTCAACGAAAGCTCTAATTCAGGGGCCCCCAATGCAGTGCCCATTGACACTTTTCTTGGCTCCAGCCAGGTGTTTTTAGAAAGGGGGCGGGGCCAGGTGGGGCATTTGCCCAGCAAGGCTGCGTAGATTGACTGTGTAGATTTTTTTAAAAAAAATGTTGCTTTGGCAGCAGCTGCCACCACCACACAAGAATCTCCGCTGTGTGACTGAAGTAAGCCGCGGCAGCCATTTTGTGGCCGTACGCACCATGTGGTGTTTGCGTTCCAAAGGTGCCTCGAGGGTCAAAAAGGTTAGCAACCCCTGTATGAACTCTTCTCGCTAAGCTGTATTCCCACTTCCATGCGACCTGCAGGAGCCACTGTTGGCCCTTTGGTGGCTTCTACGCCCCCTGTGCTGGGATCCCAATTTGAACCTGGGAGGGGAGGCAGCAGCTGCTGTTCAATACCTGGAGGGTTTGTTTCCGTTTTGATAAGGTGTCTGGGAGTGGGAGTGACCCCCCTCTCTGCTTCAGCCCCCCTCTTCCCTTCCAAGCAGGGATAATCGTAGCTGCTCGCCTTTTGGGGTTGTCAGGACTGTCGTGTTTGACCTCAGGCGTTTTTGGAATGCATGCAATGCAAAAGGCCTGGCTGATGCTGAATAGAGACCACCGAGGTCTATTCGAAGGTGGGGTGCTTCCTGTAGGTGCCTTTGAGCACCGTGATAGAAGAACGGCTGAGCCGGAATGCGGGGGGGAAATGCCGGGAAGCACTGTAGGAGTGCCAATTGTCAATATTACTGCTCATGCGTAAGCAGCCCAAAATAAAGGGAAACACACATTTCAGTTATATTTTGAGCTACTTCAACATGCGTTCTGTATTCTGTGATGGAATTAGAACGCCGGTATTGCGTACAGCGAGGCAATTGATATCCGTCAAGCGTGCCAGGAGAACAGTTACGCGAGGCGCAGAATCTTAATTGTACGTTATCCGTTCTGCTTGGTTTCGCTTTGAGGAGCTCATCTGTTATGGGAAGGAGCTGAGAAAAGGGCTTGTTATTATCACGATCCCTTTTAGTTTCCATCGATGGCGTAAGATGTAGATTCCCAAAGTGTTCCGCGTCACTTGGCTGCCAGCAATTTGTATTCTGGAACAAGAGCTTCTTATATTAATAGATTATGGATTCATTCGATAGCTGATTGTTTGTGGCAGTAACCATGAGATTGCATGTGGAAAAGCCAGTGCAGTGTAGTGGTTAGGAGTGCAGACTCTAATCCGGGAGAACCAAGTTTGATTTCCCACTCCTCTACATGCAGCTGCTGGTGTGACATTGGGTCAGTCACAAGTTCTCTCAGAGCTGTTATCTCAAGGGCAGTTCTCAAAAGAGCTCTCTCAGCCCCACCTACCTCTCAGGGTGTCTGTTGTGGGGAGGAGAAGGGAAAGAAGACTGTAAACCTCTCTGAGACTCCTTCGGGTAGTGAAGGGTGGGGTATAAATCCAATCTCCCCCCCTCCTTTTCCTCCCCCCCCCCCACAATGCCTCACCCTTTTTAGGTCGTCGCTATACGTCCCATCCGAAGAATCGCTCACATTGCAGAAGATGAGGAGGAGGATGAAGACCATGATGACGTCATCGTGCTGGAGAAGAAAATCCGAGCCTCCAGTATGCCTGAGCAAGCTCTCAAAGTGTGCATCAAAGAGGTAAAGAGGTAGGTTGCTTCTCTGAGCACCGGACATTATTTTCAAATGGCTGCCTAAAAGTGTCTTTTACTTTATATGTATGTGTTTCTTGTCCTGTAAGAATTGGGTTCTGTGTGGGAAGTTCTGCTCAGGCTAGCATCGTCATCCTAGGTGTTTGTTTATTTCATCTCAAGAGTTGGAAGAAGAACATACGCCATTGTAAGGAAATCAGACTGGCTTCTTGGAACAGAGCTCATACAGCATCAATATAACATGGCAGCAAACAGTGTTAGAATATTGCGCTGCCAGCATTCCTGGCTTCTTATCTGACAGTTTGAGAGGCGGCTGTCAGCCATCTATGGATCTGTTCTTCCAGGTTGAAGAAGATGCCTCAGTCAATGCCGGAATATGCCTTAACTCGAAATTATTTGGAGCTGATGGTGGAACTGCCGTGGAGTAAAAGTACAAGAGGTGAAGTCCGTCGTTTCACAGGCTGGGATTCTATACCATTCAAAAAATGTATGGGTGGTCAGGGGTAGAGCATCTGCTTGGCATGCAGACGGTCTTAGGCTTTACCAGTTGAAGCGGAGGGGAAGAGAGGCTATTTCCTCCGGAGGAATTTGACACGCATATGTGAGATCATACTGCCTTTTGAAGTTGCGGGCGCAGCCCGTCACTGTGTGGTCAGACATAACTGTCCCTCTGCACTGAGGGCCCCCTGTGGAGTATGTGATGATGCGTATACTGCGAAGGGGGGGAACATGGCATGGAGTCGGGGTGGCATGATCAGACCATCCCGACGGCATGAGAGTGTGCTTGAGCGATCAGACAGGGGAAAGTCTGTCTATGGCCCATCAGCAAGCATTAGGACCGGACTTTCCCTGGTGTCTTTTAACTCCGCTTTCGTGGCGTAGCAGCACAGGTTGCCAACGACTGCGGTATGCTTCCCAGATGTTGCTGTCCGATCGCTCTTTTTAGATCCATCAGGCATTCGCACCTATGTCGGATCTAAAGGAGTTTGTGATCGCAGCCTTAGATTCAATCCCTGCCATGTCCACTTGAAAGGACCAGATAGGGGGTTATGGGAAAGACTTCAGCCTGAGACCTTGGGGAGCCGTTGCCAGTCTTGAGTAGACGATACTGACCTTGATGGATCTGCTTTAGTACAAGGCTGCTTCGTGTGTTTTGCACTTAAATGTTTGCTGTGTTATCTGGGTTGCCAGTTCTTGCGGTATGCTTGAAGACCGGCAATGTTTTAGCTCCGTTTTCTTCTTCTTCCTTTCCGGCCAAACATTTAACACTTGGCCAACAGACCGCCTGGATATCCGTGCAGCCAGGATTCTCCTGGACAACGACCACTACGCTATGGAGAAGCTGAAGAAGAGAGTGCTGGAGTACCTGGCAGTCAGGCAGTTGAAGAACAACCTGAAGGGCCCCATCCTTTGCTTCGTAGGCCCTCCCGGAGTCGGCAAGACCAGCGTGGGGAGATCTGTGGCAAAGACCTTGGGCCGAGAGTTCCACCGCATCGCCTTGGGAGGGGTGTGCGACCAGTCTGACATCCGAGGTCACAGGTATCTCTCTCAGAGTCACTCTGTGCATCAGCGCTGTAGAAGAGTATTCATTTTGGTATTCCCCACCTCCTCTATACATCTTCACTGTGATCCATGGGGTGGTTTCCCAGTGGAAGAGGGCATGCTGCCGTGGGGGCGTCCCATGGCACATACATCGCTCCGTCGCTCTTTGTTGCCAGGGAAGAGCAAGGTCTGGCCGACCGGAATTTCTCCTACCAACTGACTTCGCAGGGCAGATGCGGAACAGTTTTTATTAACAGGCAGAAATGAAAATATTAAACGTTCCAGATATTGATTTTGACAGTATTTTTAGTGGGAGCACAGCGGCTGGGCGCGGTACCCCAAACTGGTACTGAACACATGAAGCTGCCTTATTCCAAATTGGACCCGTGGTCCATTAAAGTCAGTGTCATCTACCCAAACTGGCAGCAGCTTTCCAGGGTTTTAGGCAGAGGTCTTTCACGTCACCTGGCATCTGATTCTATTAACAGGAGATGCCAGGGGTTGAACCTGGGTCCCTCTGCATGCCAACCAGATGCTCTACCATGGAGCCAGAGCCTGTCTGTGGCCTATCTGTTTTTGGAGTTGTGCATATTTTGGTGTGGGGCTTCCCCCCCTCCCCCCGGCTGCTGTGACTAAGGCTGCATCCTGATGCCATCAAAAACCACTTCTTGTCTGTTATGGGCACAAACACGTCTTGTTCTCTGGTCCCTGTGTGTTTCTCCTTCTTCCCCTTATATATTAAGGAAGCCGAAGGCAGCTTCATTTTGTAGTATAAATTTGTTTGTAGATTAAATGGGTGAGCGCAAAACTGTGCGGGATGCCCAGCTTTGACGCTGCTGCTTGTTTGCATTGTACATAATGGTGCTTTGGTGTCGTGGTGAAGAGTGGCGGACTCTAAACTGGAGGACTGGGTTTGATATCCCACTCCTCTACATGCAGCTAGTTGTGTGACCTTGGGTCAGTCAGTTTTTCAGAGCTGTTCTCTCAAGGGCAGTTCTCAGAAGAGCTCTCTCAGCCCCACCTGCCTCACAGGGTGTCTGCTGTGGGGAGAGGAAGGGAAGGAGATTGTAAGCTGCTCTGAGACACCTTCGGGTAGTGAAGGGCGGGGTATAAATCCAGTTTCTTCTCCTTCTATACTGCGGGTTGAAATACTTTTCTGGTGGGCAAGGCTGGTCGACACTTAAACCTCAATTAGTCTGGATCAGCTTGTCTGTGGTTTGCCCCATAAATCCAACTCTTCTCTCCTCCTCCTCCTCCTCCTCCTCCCCCTAAGAAAGGCATTTTGTTACGACAGCTGTCAGAGATCAGCTTGGTCTGCAATCAGCAGATTGGCTCTTGTCCCCTTTTTTAAAAACTGGGGAATCTCTGCTAGTAATCCCACCCTGATGGAATACAGCCCAGTTGTCTTAACCAAATCCAATGTTTTAGCAATAACAGGGAAGTGTACCTGGGAGGTATAAAACCCTCCTTTGGTGCCTCACATTAAGAAAGTGGCTTGATTGGGCTATTAATGTCTGCATAGGAAATAGCTGGTCAAGGGTCCTGGCTGTGGAGCTCAGGACAAAAACCCCGCTGGTGAAATGTACTTTCGAATACTGTTCATAAGTCTGTGGATCGGATAGTCCCCCGTTTGTCAGATATGGGACCCTGACGTATCTCATGTTACGGGATGTCATGCACAATGCACTAAAATCCTGATAAGCGGCACATTCTTGCGGTCTGTTGATTTCAGTGTGGGGATGAAGCAAGTAGAATCGGGCCATGCATCACTCATGCATTGGCTGCCGATAAGCCTTTTGAAAAGTAGTCATAGCTGGTTGCTATTCACGGGGGAGCCACTAGAGGTTGTTAAAAGCTTTTCATGGAGCTTAACTGAAAAAGAGAAAATGCTTTGCTGAAGAAAGTTAACTGCTTGGACCTCAGCTCTACAGTCTGCTAGTTTTGTTAGCTGCAGCTAGAAGACCAGAGCTTCAGTACCAAGGCTCCCTTCCTGTGCCACAAGGACTGGTCTTCTTTGCTGGGCGCTCTCTGTCTCTCTCTCTCTCTCTCTCTCTGTGTTGCACACACACATAAGAACATAAGAGAAGCCAATGTTGGATCAGGCCAGTGGCCCATCGAGTCCAACATTCTGTCACGCAGTGGCCAAAAACACCAGGTGCCATCAGGAGGTCCAGCAGTGGGGCCAGGACACTAGAAGCCCTCCCACTGTTGCCCCCCTCCCAAGCACCAAGAATACAAAGCATCACATGCCCCAGACTGAGAGTTCCTATCTATACCTTGTGGCTAATGATGGTCCTCTGCTCCATATGTTTATCTAATTCCCTCTTGAAGCCATCCATGCGTGTAGCCGCCACCACCTCCTGTGGCAGTGAATTCCATGTGTTCATCACTCTTTGGGTGAAGAAGGACTTCCTTTTCTCTGTTCTGACCTGGCTGCTCAGCAATTTCGTTGAGCGCTCACGAGTTCTTGTATTGTGAGAAAGGGAGAAAAGGACTTCTTTCTCTACCTGCTCTGTCCCATGCATAATCTTATAAACCTCGATCTTGTCACCCCTCAGCCGTCATTTCTCCAAGCTAAAGAGCCCCAAGCGCTTTAAGCTTTCCTCATAGGGAAAGTGTTCCAACCCTGTTATCATTCTAGTTGCCCTTTTCTGCACTGGTTCTGCACACCTATACAGGCCCCCAAGTATCTCCTTGGGTTGCATTGAAAGCCACTTTTGAAATTCCCTTCAGTGTTAAAAGCAGCATGCCAAACAGTGCAGGGGGAGGCAATGATACGGGAGACATCTCGAAAGAACCTCTGGATTGTGGCCCAGTAATACTGTGGCATTAGAATTTTTATCTAGTGCCGAATTTAATAAGCAGCAGGCACTACACGGCTTGGGACCGGGTATCTGAAGGCCCATCTTCTCCTGCGTGTTCCTACCTGGGAATTAAGATCCCAGGGAGAGGCCCTCCTGACAGTCCCACCAGTCAGAAAAGCTCATTTGGTGGGATCATGAAACAGGGCCTTTTTGGTGGCAACCCCACCGTTACAGAACAGCCTCTCCGGGGGGGTCCCTGCCCCCCTCACGTCCGATCTTTAGAAGGCAGTTGAAGACGGTTTTGCTTAGGATTGTGTTTTGTTAACGTTGGCTAGGAGTTCTGAGCAGTGTTCCCTCTAACCCGAGTAAGTGTGAGCTCGCTCACAGTTTCTTTAGCCTCTGGCTCACGCATTTTTGTCTTAGCTCAGGAAGGATGGCTCCAGAGCAAAATCGCTCGCTCACAGCTTTAAATGCCAGTGGCTCACAAAGTGGAATGTTTGCTCACAAGACTCCACAACTTAAAGGGAGCATTGGTCCTGAGGTGATTTTAAATGTTGGCTTTTAGGTTTTTCATGTATTTCATGTGTTTTACCTCTGTTGTAACTCACCTTGAGCTGCGCAAGGAAGAAAGGTGGCCAATAAATGGTTTGAATAAAAGAAGTAACGTTGGCTTCAAATCACCCCTTCGACTCCCCCTCGGCCTGCTATTTTTATTTCTTTAAAATAATATTGAGGCTGGCTTTGCACATTTTTTCCCAAAGCTAGCAGCTAGGAATGTGACCTATCTTACATATATTTTTTTTTAATGTTTCAAATGACGAGATTCTCTCCTCCCTCCCCCATCCATGGCTCGGTGACGTGATATAGGATCCATCGTGCTAGTTTGGGTTTATTGCAGGTACTGGACTGCAGATAAAAATCTGTGTTTCTCTTTTATTATCTGCAAAGATCCTTGGTATACCGGTTCATTCTCAGCGAGCCATCCCTGTTTATGGTTCCTCCACAACACAAAGCCGTTAAGCGTGCGTGAACAAGTGGTTCGGGGGTAGTTCAGAGGGCCCCACCTGTAAAAGTCAAAAATGTGAGGCAAAACCAAAGCTGTGTGAAACGTGAATGAATAAATAATTATAATATTTATTTATTTGTTTATTTTCCGTATTTATACCCCGCCCTCCCCGCGAACGGGCTCAGGGCGGTTTACAAGGGCACAAGACCAATTCAGTACATTATAAACAGGGGTCCGTTGGAGCAGGAGCGCACCGGAGCGCAGCTCCGGGAGTGAGGAGCCCAGGGGGCGGGCACATGACCAAGCCTCGCCCCCTCCTCGGCTTCCCCAAGCAGTGCATAGGCGCAGCGCCCCGGGGAAAGCCCTGCTAGGGTCTTTATTGTTTTTAATGTTTTGTTTTAATATTGATAATTTTATCATTGTTCCTTTTATGACTGTGTGCTGCTTTTCCAGAGACTTGCTCAAGGTGGCATATAAATTTTCTAAGTATACCATTTTTTATCTGGGCACATGGCACATAAGTACTGGGGAAATTTCACCAACCCTTCAGCAGCTTCCACCCCATCAGTTTGGTGTAGTGGTCAGGAGTTGGACTCTAATCTGGGAGAACCGGGTTTGATTCCCCACTCCTCCACATGCAGCTGCTGGTGTGACCTTGGGCCAGTCACAAATTCTCTCAGAGCTGATCTCTCATGAGCCGTTCTCAAAAGACCTCTCTCAGCCCCACCTACCTCACAGGGTGTCTTGTTGTGGGGAGGGGAAGGGGAAGGGATGGGTGGTGCCCATGTCCTGGGTATCTCAAGTCTACTTGAAACCTGGTGGTTTCAAGGGAGCAGGAAGAGAATGAGGGTGTGTTCTTTACGCTTATTCTTATTGCACAAAGTATTGGATGGGGAAGGGAATGGTGGAAGAGCAGGTCAGTTTCACTCACCTGTGGAGTGGAGCCTGAGGGGTGGGTGTTGCCTTCTGACACACTTCCGGTATGTTAGGGGGTGTGGCATATGCAAATGAGTTATGCTAATGAGCTCCTGCACCTCTTTTTCTACGAAGTGACCCCTGATTATAAAACAGATAAAATCAGAATGAAACAGTTCTAAATAATAACATAATTTACAATGAAAGCTTCCAATTATCATTTACTCAGATGGCTACCCAATCGTCAGGTCCTAGCCCGCTTGCCACCAGGCCTGGGTTGCACTAGGGCCAGCTACCATCACAGGTATCATTCGTGGTGGGTGGTATTGCTGGTGGCGGCTCCTGTTCGAAGGCCTGGCGGAAGAGCTCCGTCTTGCAGGCCCTGCGGAACTGCACTAAGTCCCGCAGGGCCCTGATCTCCTCCGGGAGCTCATTCCACCAGACAGGAGCCGCCGCCGAAAACGCCCTGGCCCTAATATGGTGTACATAATAAACAATAAATGAATTCAGTAAATGAAAGACGAGGTTCTCCGGAATGCTGCTCTCGTTTCGTTGGTATCTTCATCCGAACATGAACAGTCCCGTAGACAGGGGTTCAAACACTGAAGTGGTATAATCCAAGGTGGAGGCTACCCAGGAGTAGACGTAATGGTCAGCCTTCAACTTTCTGTGTGCTTTCTACATGCATGACTTTTTAGCCTTTTGGAAACTGATATTGTTACCTGATGGGAATTGTACATCATTGGAGGGAACGCCCATGTGCCAATAGTTATTGTAATATTTCCCAACTGGGCAAATATCAATTCCCTGAAACCATTTCAGGTTGGGAAAGTGGTGCAGGGTTGGGGGGGGGGGAGGCTTAAGTCCCCCCCCCCCCCCACTCCCTCCAGTCCCAATTCAGTTTGAGTCCCTGTGTGCCCGGGAATCACAGAACTCCCAGAACACGTCTGATGAGAATTTTCTCACGGCCTTTCTAACGTGTGAATTGGCTGTGGCTTTGCAAGGAGATGGCCAAGGCTGCCAGAGGTCAGGAGAAGACCCTTGTCCCGAGTGCGCTGTGACCCCACCTGCCTGGTCCCATTCTTTGAAATTCAGCGAGGGGGCTCGGAGAGGCCAGGGGAACAGTAAGGCAGCAGAGATTCTGGACTCTTATGTGCGAGCTCTCGCTTTCTTGGCTTTAAAGACCTACCAGCCCTTTAGGACCAAGTAAGCATAAGAAAGTAATAGCTGTGGTGGCAAAGGGGTGGGGGAAGGAGAGAGCGAGAGGGAGCATGTGTTTGTGTAAGTACATTTTGTGTGAGAGCCAGTTTGGTGTAGTGGTTAAGTGCGCAGACTCTAATCTGGGAGAATCAGGTTTGATTCCCCACTCCTCCATTCACGGCTGATGGATGACCTTGGGCAAGCCATAGTTCTGGCACAGCTGTCCTTGGAAAAGAGCAGTTTCTGTCGAGCTCTGTCAGCCACACGTACCTCACAAGGTGTCCGTTGCAGGGAGGGGAGGGGAAGGGAAAGGAGTTTGTAAGCTGCTCTGAGACTCCTTTGGGTAGTGAAGGGCGGGGTATAAATCCAATCTCTTCTTCTTCTACATCAGAACCCCAGACTGCAGTGTGCAGGGGGCTCAGAAATTTCTAACTCCCAGGTTCGGATCCCTGACTTTGTTCGTTGGACTGCACGTTGCTGCTTTATCTTTCACCGTTTTGTTTAGCATCAGACCTCTTGGATCATAACAGATTTAGAATCCCCCCCCCCCCCCCCCGATGCTGCCTTACGTAGACAGGAAGGATGTGCTCGGAACACCAGCTTTAGTGAGGAAGTGTTGTGGCCCAGACCAGGGTTTTGGTAATGCAGCACCATGCGATGTTCAGACACGGGGAGTACCCTGACCCCACCACATAAAGACATCACACGCTCTGCCAGCCAGGAGCACTGTTTCCCGTTCTGCAGAAACGAAGTCAGCCTCAAAAGGCATAGCCCATACTGGCACTTTCCGTCGTCCTTTTGCTTTCTGCATGCACCTGCTCTGTTTAAAAAACAAGACAAAACAGTGTTGCATTTGAAACCAAAATTATTTCTGAATCATTAGAATGGGGTGCAGTTTCAGCATTTCAGTTTCATTCTCAGCCTAGATCTGGCTTCTTTAAAAAGAACTAGCCAAGATTCTGACCCTGCGGAGTAACCTCTGAACAACAGAAGAAGAAGAGAGGGAGATTGGCTTTATACCCCACCCTTCACTACCCAAGGGAATCTCAGAGCGGCTTACAATCTCCTTTCCCTTCCCCTCCCCACAACAGACACCCTGTGAGGTAGGTGGGGCTGAGAGAGCTCTTTCGAGGACTGCTCTTGAAAGAACAGCTCTGAGAGAACTTGTGACTGACCCAAGGTCATCCAGCAGCTGCAAGTGGAGGAGTGGGGAATCAAACCCGGTTCTCCCAGATTAGAGTCCGCGCACTTAACCACTACACCAAACTGGCTCAGTATGGATACTGTGGTGAGAGGGGAGGGCTTGGTTCTTCCTCTCGGACCCTTGCCCTAAACTGACTTGTCTTCCACTAGCCCACAAATGCTGCACTGTAAACCATTTTTATTAACTGAATGGTTGTGAATAGCGTAAGAAGTGAACTGAAGTCCTTGTGGGTACTTTCCCTCGCATTCAGTAAGGCTGGATGGGAATCATTAGGATAAGCAGTTGGAGGGCGGGGTGGGAGAAATGCCTTTTGTAATTGCCACGTTTAATGATATAATTATCACTTCATATATCACGGGCAGCAACTGCAAAAACATGTTGCATCGATCCACATACTGAGAGTCGAGTTGCTGTAGAAAAACAGCAGCAGGAAGAGGCATGGTTCTGTTGGTGGGTGTAAAATGAGGCAGAATTTTCAAGGGCTCTCCCCAGGATGACGATTTTGGAACCAGATGCTAAAATTTCATTTCTATGTGTGTGTGGTTCAGCAGGACTTTGGGAAGTTTATCCCAAACCCCAGGGCTGTTTTTGTGGAGGAACGCACGGGAACAGAATTCCAGCTGGCTCCTGAGTTGGCCACGCCTACAACCAAAACCTGTGGCACGTGTGGCTACAGATCACGCTGCCCTCCCCACGTTACACGCAAGAGGGAAAGGCTGCCTCTTAAAATGCCCTCTTTCCCTCTGGGGAGCCCCTGGGGATTTTCTTGTCAATTTCACTCCAGACCAGTCAGCTGAGAGTGAAATTGACAAGGAAACGCCTCTCTTCCTTCCCTTCTCTAGCTGACATGTGGCAACTGGAAAAGGGCAGGCAGGGGACCCAGGCACACTGAAAATGCCTTTCTTTCCCCTCCCCAATCTGATCCCAGGCGCTTCAGCAGCGCCTTTCCGCAGCCCTCTGGTTTGGAGGGGGGGGGGGTAGACTAGGAAAGCAATGCTGAAGTGGGCTGGAGAAGCTTGGGGGGGGGGGGGAGGCAAGCTTCCATACCTACCCTGTGCTTGTCCAGCCCCCCACCTAATATGCTAATTAGCTGTGCTGTCAGGGGGTGTGGCCTGTTATGCTAATGAGTTCCTGCTGGGCTTTTTCTGAAGAAACTGCCAAACCCAATAAAATAAAAGGCTACTTTAAAAATCTGCTCCTTATAGATATGCGTGTGTATAGTCTAGTTGCTTTGGACTACTGGTGACCCTATGAATTGACCGTCTCCAAAACGTCCTATTAACAGCCTTACTCAGGTCTTGAAAACGGAGGGCTGCAGCTTCCTTGATGGAGTCTATCCATCTCATGCTGGGCCTTCCTCTGCTGCTGCTGCCTTCAACTTTTCCTAGCGTTGTTTTCTTTTCCGGCAACTCTTGTCTTCACGTAATGGGACCAAAGTACAGTAGCCTCCGTTTAATCATTTTAGCTTCTAGGGAGACTTCTTATACCTCTGCATTTATAATATGTCCCACTACCTGTTTTAGAAACAGGTAAACAGGGCTGCAGTGGCTCAAGTGGTTAAGACGCTGAGCTGCAGACCGGAAGGTCGGTAGTTCAGCAGTTTGAGACCCGAGTGCTGCATGACGGAGTGAGCTCCCGTCTCTGGCCCCAGCTCCTGCCAGCCTAGCAGTTCAAAAGCAAGAAATTGCAAGTAGATAAATAGTTACTGCTTCGGTGGGAAGGTAACAGCGTTCTGCGCTCCTTGGCATCTAGTCATGCCAGCCACATGACCACAGAAATGTCTTTGGACAGCGCTGGCTCTTCGGCTTGGAAACGGAGAGCACCGCATCCCTAGCGTTGTATTCGACTGTCTCTCAAGCAAGGGAAACCTTTACCTTTAAAGATGGTATGCCAGGGATGACCGAAGTGGAGCTTGGGGGTACTGTGGTGTCCGCCGTTCGGTTTTCTGGCACTGGTTTGTTTTTTCATCGAAGTGTCTTTTCTGCAAAGCAAAAATGGCTAGCACCTCACTGGAAGAAAAGGAATCGAGGCGGCATCACCTTTGTATCTGTGGGGAGGACCCAACCAGAAACAACTGCCTTTGTTGGCTTGCAGCCTTTCAGTATTTTTGTGATTGGCCCCAGTCCCCATGGCAGCCATTTTGTGATTGCCCCATTGTGGCCGCCATTTTGGTGATGGCGGCCACACCACATTCTCAGAAATTCCAAAAGCGCCCACAACATCAGGGACCCATGGTATGCTAACCTGCAAGATTAATGTATTTCACCGAGTTTATATGAGTTTATATGAGTTTATATGCACCAAAGGGGCACATTGACTTACTCATCACAAGCTGACATTCACTCGTGCAACCGGACGGTGACCTCTGCAAGTGAGAGTCCTTTAAAAGCTCTTCCTGGCCCTCTAAGGCAAGTTCTGCAATGAGCTCGCCGAGAAACGCCCACCACGGTGGCGCTTTAACGAGATTGACCTTTCTCATTAGGATAATTGCTCACGTTTTTATGCCACTGATATCTGAAACAGAACTGTAAATGGCTTTGCTGTGAGCTTAGGAATTTTGAAATTGTTTATTCCCTTGGAGCCTGGCTGTGTTAACAGTCGCTGCGTCCAAAACAGCCATGTTTAAGCGGCTGGGAATTCTGACACTCTCGCCGAGGCAGGCAGAGAAAGGTAGAGGAAATTGTAGACGGACATATGGGAAAACAAGAGCTGCTGGCTGTCTTTCTCTCT
Source organism: Lepidodactylus listeri (assembly GCA_029233225.1). NCBI lineage: Eukaryota > Metazoa > Chordata > Lepidosauria > Squamata > Gekkonidae > Lepidodactylus > Lepidodactylus listeri. The sequence continues at coordinate 51,074,124 of JARCFY010000017.1, forward strand.
CTGTCGTCCCTGCTTCCCAGCTCCCCCCCCCCCAATAATTAGCTGCTAAAGAGGATCAGGAGGGAATAAACAAGGAGAGAGGCAGCCAGAGGCTTCTCCCCCCCCCCCATTTGCCTGTAGTATGGCTAGGGTTGCTGTTCTCCAGGCAGGGCCTGGAGATCTCCCGGAGTCACAACTAATCTCTGGACCACAGAGATCAATTCCCCCGGAGGTACTGGTTGCAGTGGAGGGTAGACTCCTGCTGAGGCACATCCCCTTCTCAAATCCCGCTCTCCCCCCAGGCTCCATCCCTCAGATCTCTAGGGATTTCCCACCCCAGCGCCGGCAGCCCTAAGTATAGCCCTCTTCAGTTTTCTTTTCCTGTCTCCGTCGTAGGAGCGTCAGAATGCTCCTCTGTGGAAGCATGGCTTACACGGAACGACCCTTGATGTGGCGAAGGCCATGTTCAGCCAGGCTCTTGTGCGGCAGATGCTTATTGCGAGCAGCTATTTATTTTGGAGAAACAGCAGAAACCTGAGGATTTGGATGGAGTCGAAGTGGACAGTTTTGTTTTTCTGGCTGGGAGGAAAACCAGCCTTAAGATTCCAAAGTGAAAGGTATTTGGAGCTTGTAAACAACAAAGCCAGAGTGCTGGGCTGACAGAATGAAGCCTTTCTTCTGTTTATTGCACGGCGGCATGCAAGATTAAAAACTGGAGAACCCCGCAAGAATGTTTGTGGTCTGTAAGCCTTCCTGGCCATTGGCCGAGCAGCAGTGATGTCATAGAATGTTCGCAAATAAGTTCAGGGGAAGGGTTAGCTCTTAAGACAGGACAGCTCTGGAGGAAGCTATAGGTTAGAGGCTGAGGACAGACTGGCAATCTGGAGTGGGATGAATCCGGAGGCAAAAGCTGCGGGGGAAAAATCCCCCGGGGCTGGCTGTCCACATTGGCCAGGGTATTGCGCAAGGATGCCGTTACGGAGCGTTCAGACTGCTGCGGAGTGGCCCCAGGTGGGCTGGCCTCCGCAGCTCGTGATAGGGCTGTTTCGGCAATTTGCGCATGCGCTCATGTGCACATATGCGCATGAGCGCTCACACGCAAAATGGCAAAATGCCGCGTTCGCACTGCCGCCTCCGCTTGCCTCCTGCCTTCTTCCGGTTCACACTGCCTGGAAGCGGGAGGCAAGCGCAAGACGGCCTCCAGACACCGGTTTCTCCTGGTGTCCTTCTAAAGCGCAAGAAAACCGGCTTCAAAGCGGGTAAGTGTGGAAGGGAGCCGAGGGACAGCTGCGCATGTCTGAACAGGCTCCCTTCCCCCACTTCCCATGCGGACCTATCCCGGGGCAGATTGCCAGTCTGTCCTCAGCCAGAGTGTCTTGCAAAACCTTGTGAACACGGGGATAGTTTCAGAGGATAGCTGTACTGATCTGCAGTAGATGAACTTGATTTGAGTCCAGTAACACCTTAGGGACAAATGAGGTTTTCAGGGTAAAAGCTTCTGACAGTCAGCGTTCAGTTCATCAAGATGCGGTATCTGAGGAGGGGAGCTTTGGCTCTCGAAAGCTTATACCCTGAAAAACTCATTGGTTTCTAAGGTGCTACTGGACTCCAATCTAACCTTGAACCTGGCGTTTAGGGCCAGGGGTTGTACCCCTATCCCCCACCCACCTTCCAATGGTGTTAGTAGGAGCTTTGGGTGTGTAAAGGGCCATAAAGTCGCAGCCAGCTTATGGCAACAAGAGACAAACAGGTGGTTTGCCGTAGCCTCTGCGTAGCGACACTGGTCGTCTCCCATCCAAATGCTAACCAGGGCCGCCCCTACTTAGCTTCCAAGATCTGATGAGGTTGGGCTAGCCCAGGCTGTCCAGGGGAGGGCCATTTGGGTTGGGTAAACAGTCTGGGAGAAAAGACTGAAAGCCCCCTCCCTGTACCCCAGTGCCAATCACATTGGATGCTCCTGCACCTAATTTAGAGGGGTTTTTAAAAACTTAAAAAGGTGGAAGGGCCAGTGGTGGAGCCATCTGCCTTGTGTGTGGTTTGGTCCTTTGTCTTATCACGGATGGGCTCTCACAACGCGTTGTTTCCGGTTCTGACCATAGTCTGCTCTTTATTTCTTTCTTTGTCTGCGTGCTTGCGAGCCTTGGAAGTCATAGTTACTTCTAGCGATCCCTAGTGGGGCTAGGACATTTCCAGAGAGGCGGCTTGATTGTTTGCCTCTGCCTCCCGGCCCTGCTTTGGTTCCGAGACCTGATGAGACCGGGCTTGCCTGGGCTATCCAGGTCAGGGCAACGATGGTCCGCTCTTGTGGGCCATTCACTGTTAACCTGCCTGCCAAGCTTTGCAGCCCGTCTGCATCCAGGACTCTCAAGTCTTGCCAGGCTTGGCCCCAGCTGCTTGGCAGCGACTCCTCTGCATGGTCCAGTCAAAACAGGACAGTGTGCTAGTCGGAAGCTTTTCTCCGAGGTGTGCCCCCCCCCCCCCAATGGGATATGTGGCTTTGTTGCAGCCCACTCATCGCCGCAAGCTGGGTTTCGCTACCCGAATTTTCTCTGCATTTCTAGCAGAGGTCTCAGCGAAAAGCAACAGGAAATTCCCAGTCGAGCACTTCCTTCAATTCAGCTTGCTGTTGCTTGTTGCGCTTGATGTGTTGCACTACCCTGCTTCTGCATTCAAGTGGCCGCTTTCACATCCTACTTGCCTGCTTCCCTTACTTATCGTGCCTTTGTTCAGACTGTGCTTTAAGACCCAGAGAAGGTCTCAGCTCCACCCTCTAGCCACCTTTGAGAGATGAGGGTGTGGGGGAAAGCATAAAAATGTGGGGAAGGGACGGTTCCCCCCCCACCATTTTTCCTCTGAGGACTTTGAAAAAGGTTTTCTGCTGGGAAAAAAAACTGGGGAATCCTGAAAAGAAACTCCTATGAGATATTCTGTCTTTTAGAATGAGTTGAAAGGCTTCTTAAGGCAAGGATCTTCACATTAAAAATACAGAGCGTGAAAAGATCTGATGAATTTTTCAGTTTTTCCAATGGAAAAATTGGGCAATTGGAGTAGCACTGGGGGGAGAAACCTCCTATGAAATATTTTCTCTTTTGATAAAAGAAGCTTTTATCTTCTGAAACATCTCATTCATCACAGATGTACAGCATGAAAAAGTGGGAGGACTTTCTCGGTTTTTTTCAGTGGAAAAATTAGGAAATTTTGAGGAACAATGAAAAATCCCCTCTTAACTTGTAGATGTATAGTGTTCCCTCTAAGCTGAGTTTGTGTGAGCTAGCTCACAGTTTTTTAGTCTCTGGCTCCCACATTTTTGTCTTCGCTCAGGAAGGATGGCTCTGGAGCAAACTAATTTATGCAGCAGTCAGATTGCTCGCTCACAACTTTAATGCCAGTAGCTCACAAAGCAGAATTTTTGCTCACAAGACTACACAGCTTAGAGGGAGCAAAATATGATACTTTCAAGACTTTTTAGTTTAAACGTAAGTTATTTTGGCAACAATCAATATGCTATAATGAGTTTAATAGTAATACTTTATTAAATAATTAGGTGTTTTGAACATTATAAAGTTTAACTTACTATCCATACTTGCTGGCAGTCCTACCTCTTGTGACTCAATGAGAGAGTTTCTGTCCGAATACATTTTATTTTGTTTACTACAGAATTTGTTTTGTACCTTCAGCTTTTTCTGCCTGTCAGATGGCAAAAATTAAAGATACACGTACTATGACAGCATAGGATGTAGTAGTTTGTGACTCCTTCTCAAGTACTGGGTATACCTGCGATTTTTCTGATGGAAAATGATGTCATTTATACCTTTAAACTCTATGAACATGCGAAGTAGTACAATTTTATATGATGATCAAGTTATAATGCATGTTGTGTTGTTAAATCAATGAGACGTTTTGGTTTAATAGGGAAATATTGCATATATTTCAATCCCCCCCCCATTCCCTTTTTTTTGGCGGGGGGGGGGGGGTGTTCTGTGTTTTCAAATTTCCCAGAAATGTCACATCTTTGCAGCCACCAGACTGGATTTGGCCCTGACCTAGATTTCTCATTAGGAACCTGAGTATAACATTTTTCTAAGTTTAAATAGCAAAATGGATATACATGACCATCAGTAATGCAAACGTGTTTTCAGTGGCTGGAGTTCTCCTGCAATTAAAATGATACGGTCTCCACTCCGCCGTAGGTTGTTCAGAGGATCCTGGCCATTAAAATGAGCATGTGTTTATGGAGTGATGTTTCAGGGTGATATACAGGCGCCATATAGCTCAGCGGTGTCTATGAGCAGACAGGTTTGGTCCTTGACATTTCCATTTTAAAAGATAATAGGCCCGGAAAAGAAGAAGCGTTGCTTTTGGAACACCCTGTACTGGATTCGGCGGCCAGTCCTCTGACTTGGTCTAAGATTTATAAATCTGTACAACCGATCAAAAAGCCATTTCCACAGTTCTCAAATACTCCCCAAAATGTTTGAAGTGCCCCTGCTTTCCCTTGGTGCTTATTTAGGCGATACACCTGTGGTTTAAATGTTTGATTTTCATGACATTAGAAACGGGCACAGAAAAGTTGCTGACTTCTAGGGTTGCATCTCCATCTTTTGAGTTTTGCTGCAGGCCGTCTTTCAGTCTTGCTTGTTTTTACAGGCGCACCTACGTGGGCAGCATGCCTGGGCGAATAATCAATGGCTTGAAGACTGTCGGGGTGAACAATCCCGTATTCCTGCTCGATGAGGTTGACAAGCTCGGAAAGAGCCTGCAGGGAGACCCGGCAGCGGCACTGCTGGAGGTAAGGCAGGGCACTGGCTGCTTCCCGATTGCCTACGGTTGTCTTTCCAAATCATCGCTCTTGTTCTGGGCTTTGGGGGATTGTCTGATCAAAAGACTGGGTTTAGGAGTTGAAGATAATATTGAACCAAACAGAAGGAGTCCTGTTTCCGCTAGTGCTTCTGCGTGGTGTTTGTTGGTAAACAGTCAGGGGTTTTATCGCCCGGGAGCCGGGGTGCACAGCGTATGGTCCACCAATACAGCACCTCAGTTCGGATTCTGGTGGCTCAACAGGTATTGCTGGTCCCCATTCTCCCGATCAGCTCCAACTGCAGCTCCAGACAGGCCAGCTGGGTGTGTCAGGGCAGCTCGGCACTAAAGAAGCGACTTCGCAAGAGATAGGCGGCAACTCTTGGGCGAGTTGCTGGAGAGACTCATGCCTGGGATGGTTCCCAAACTCTCTGAAGAACTCCCAACTCTTGCAAGCGTTGAGAGCTTAGAGTAGGCGGGTAGCTGATTGACGAGGGCATGCTCTGGGCCAAACCAGATGTGCTTTTTTTCAAGGAGTCGGGTCCGGGTTCTTCAGGCCCTGCTCTGTTTCCCTGCAGCCACACAGCAGCTGTGGGGGTTGTCTATTAAAAAATGAAAGACCCGGTTCAGCCTCGGAACGCCGCTGCAGGGGGAGGAAGGGAACCCACTTCCTTTCCCCTGCCCCTAGCCATTTTCTGCGCCGAAATGGCACTGGGTGTCGTTTCAGTGCAGAAAACGTCTGGCAGGGGAAGGCAGGAGCCTTTCCTCCCCCTGTGGTCGTGTTTCAAGCCCAAATGGTCTCTCCTGCTTTTGTTTTTTTAACGGGCATTCCCCACAATTACCATGTGGCTGTGAGAAACCCGGCTGTGAGAAACCCGGATGTTACTCTTTAAAAAAGAAAAATTCAGGTGGGCAGCCACGCTGGTCTGAAGCAGCAGAACAAAGGTTGAGTCCAGTGGCACCTTTAAGACCAGCCAAGTTTTATTCAAAGTGCAAGCTTTCATGCACAAAAGAGAAGTGTGCTTTGCCCACGAAAGCTTACACTTTGAATGAAACTTAGTCAGCCTTTAAAAAAGAGTTTGTCTGTGAGGGGCAGGGGGAGGCAGGAAAGTAAGGAGAGGTCTTCTGACTTGGACGAAGCATCTCTCTCAGATCCAATATCCTGCTTCCATCAGCAGCCGGCAGGATGCCCCTGAGTGTTCCCGATCAAGGGCGTAAAGGCAACAGCCATACAAACTATCATATCTTGGCATCTGACAAAGGGAACTTTGACCCTTGCAAGCTCATACCCCGAAAACGGTGTTGGTCTCTCCGGTGCTACTTGAACTCCTGCTCCCTCTAAGCTGTGGAGTCTTGTGAGCAAAGATTCTACTTTGTGAACTCCTGGCATTAAAGTTGTGAGCGAGCGATTTGGCTACTGCGTAAATTAGTTTGCTCCGGAGCCATCCTTCCTGAGCTAAGGCAAAAATGTGTGAGCCGGAGGCTAAAAAACCATGAGCTAGCTCACACTAACTCAGCTTAGAGGGAACCCTGCAGTCCTGTCATATCTCATCAGTTCTCCAAAAGATGCATTGGCTGTCGATTTGTTTCCAGGCAAAATTCAGGGTTGGCCTGTTAAACGCTTAACGGTGGGGGACCAAGGTTTTTCAAAGGCCACCTGCTTCCATACAGTCCTGCTCTCCCTATTAGGATCTTCTGAGTCCCTACGCCAGGCGTTGCCTTCTTTTGGGGTCAGGCTAATGGCTATCCTGGAGGGGGTGTGCGTTCCTTTTGTTTGTAATTCCTTTTCTGGGGAAACAGACCCCTTTACTGTATTAATTTTCAGGCACCAGGTTTCAGTTTTCCGGATTTGGAAGCTTCAGATCATTGCAGTCACGGCTGTTGTATTATTTTAATTTTGGAACGGCAGCGTTGGCTGTTTCTGCCGTTAGGTTTGAGCAATTGTCGTCGTTGTCGTTTCCCTCTGAAACCGGCATTAGTTGCTTGCATTTCGAGGGTGTTGACTGCCTGAATGCTTGAAGTATGGTTAACGCTCAGAGTCAGTGGGAACACTGGCCAGCCCACATATTTATTTATTTATTATTTACTTATTTATTTTTCAAATGTATACCCCGCCCTCCCTGCAAGTGGGCTCAGGGCGGCTCTCAAGGGCACAATGTGCCATATCCAGTACAAATAAACATTTAAAATCCAGTTTAAAATCCCATAATTTAAATACATTAACTACAATAAAATTACAGTAAAGCGCTTCCAGTCGTAATTATAACATTCAGATGGCTTCAGGGTTTGAGGACTGCCTTCCATGGCCGTCAGGCCTGGGCTGCGTCCAGGATGGCCCCACATCGTCAGCTGTCAATCGCGATGTGGCACCGACGGTGGCGGCTCCTATTCGAAGGCCTGGCGGAAGAGCTCCGTCTCGCAGGCCCTGCGGAACTGCATAAGGTCCCGCAGGGCCCTGCTCTCCAGGAGCTCATTCCACCAGTAGGGAGCCGCCACCGAAAAATAGGGCTGAAACTGACAAACTGAAAAAGCCCTAGCCCTGGTTCCGGCGATCCTGGCCTCCCTGGGGCCTGGCACACAGAGTAGATTTTGGGCCCCTGACCGGAGTGCCTGCTGGGGTACATATGGGGAGAGGCAGTCCCTCAGGTATGTTGGACCCTGGCCATATAGAGCTTTGAAGGTAAGTACCATCACCCTGAAGCGAACCTGGTATGCTGTGGGCAGCCAGTGCAGCGCCTTCAGTAAGGTGGACGCCCAAAGCGGCTTCCATCATTCTGTTCTCTACCATTTTCTGATCACAACAACCCTGTGAGGTAGGTTGGGCTGAGAGGGTGTGGTAGGCCCACAGTCACCCAGCCAGCTTCCACGGCAGAGGAAGGGTCTGAACCGGGGTCTCCCAGATCCTAGTCCAACACTAACCACCACACCACAAAGGTTCTCATATTTAAATATTTAAATCCATTAATGTTGGCTCGTTTGGCCATGGATTTAGAAAAAATAACCAGTTAAAGTGATACTGGAGATGCTTCCCCGCATAATGAGGATGATAGCTGAATTTGTATCAAAGGTATAATTAAAAATACAAATGAAACCAAACCTGACCTGGATAGCCCAGGCAAGCCCGATCTCATCAGATCTCAGAGGTTAAGCAGGGCCGACCCTGGCGAGTACTTGGAAGGGCGACCTCCAAGGAATACCAGGGCCGGGGCGCCGAGGCTGGCAATAGCAAGCCACCTCTCTGAAATGTCCACGCCCCACCAGAAGTCATCATGACTTCAAGGCATACACACTCACACGCACACACACACACACAATACACACACACAAAAATCCTCCAAAATGAGAGGGCTTGGACAGCTGCTGGACCTTAGTCTGATTTACCAAGGGGCTGACGCTCTCTCAGAAAAACTGTAATTTTATTTATGTCTCACGACAAGAGGAAGGAAGTGGGGGTGGGGGAGGCAAGTCCCAGTATGTTGGCAGCGTGGTGTACACTTTGTACTGGCGACTGCACTGCAAAGGAATGCATCTCCTTGCAGTCTCTCAGAGTCCCGTGACTCTCCTTTTACGATAAAGTCTTGTTTTTAGTGGGGCCTGAAGACAAGACGAGGCTGGATAATGTGTACCTTGGAAGGTGATTGCTCCAGAGGCCTGGCAGATGGGATTGCCAGTTTGCAGCTGGTGGCTGGAGAGCTCCCGGAAGGATCAGTGAGCTCCTGGTATAGAGATTAGTTCCCCTGGAGAAAACAGCTACTTTGGAAGGTGGCTTATACCCCGCTGAGGCCCCTCCCCTCTCCAAACCCTTCCCTCCCCAGGCTCCATCCCAGAAACCTCCAGGAATTTCACAACCCAGAGCTGACAACCAATGTTCCCTCTAAGCTGAGTTGGTGTGAGCCAGCTCAGTTTTTTAGCCTCCGGCTCACATCTTTTTTGTCTTGGCTCAGCCAAAGCGCTGGCTCACGACTTTAAAGCCAGTAGCTCACGAAGTGGAATTTTTGCTCACAAGACTCCACAGCTTAGAGGGAGCATTACTGGCAACCCCGCTGTCCGAGGAGCTCATTATGGAAGGGGGAAAGTTCAGTTCAGAGCCTGGGTTGTGGGAGTTTAATCTTTGAGAACTCTTTTTAGGATGTCGGGGGCCTTTTGTGGTTGACTTTTTGGGGTTGATTTCTTTTCCGCCTCTTTCCCCAAGCAGGTTGACCTAGGCTCAAGCATTCGTTGTAAGTCCTGTTGAAATATTTCGCACCGAGGAATGAGCTCGTATTCGGGAGCCAAAGAGAGGAATTTCCCGTTTCCTAGGCGCCGGTGTCCAAAACGCTTAGAAGCCAGTCCCAGAGCGGGTGGCCTTGGGCTGAGCTGAAGAAGTATTTCAGGCTGTTGTGACAAAGCTGAGAAAGGTTCAGGAAATTGGCTGGGCGAGACCGGTGGCCCACTCTGAAAGAGAAAGAGAATGAATGTTTCCTCTCCCCCCCCCCCCCCCCCACTCTTTGCAGGGAAAAGGCAGCGTTTTTGTGTGTTTTTTCTCGCCATCCAGAATTGGATATCTGGATCGTCCAGATGGTGGACCGAGGTGCATTTGTTGCTCGAGTGGAGCCGAATGTCTTCCTATTTCCAGTGGCTGTTTGTCAACAAGGGAACATTTGTTCTATATTTAGATGACCCTTGCTGAAGGTCGGCGTAGATAGAAAAGGATCCAAGAGCTTGTTGGAGAGCCCTCTCGGGCAGGGAAATGGAGCTAAAGTGTGCAGGCGGGCCACGAAATGTCTGCAAAGATGGTCTTGCGTTTTTTGGAAATGGAGCAATAAGTGAGCCGAATGAAGAGAAGCTCCTTTTCGTTAGCCGTTGTCTTCCTCCAAGGAGCCTGGGCCATCACACACAGGTCCGCGCTCCCGTCCTCTCTTTTCTCCTCCCGACAGCCCTGTGAGGTACGTGAGGCTGAAAGAGAACACGGGTGTGTTGCTGTCTCAAGGTTTTCAGGCAGCACACTGAGCTTCAGGGGGGAGCGCTGGATTTGAACCCAGGTCCCACTGTTCCACAGCCAGCCGCTGCCCTCTGACCAGCCTTCTTTCTAGGTGGAAGAAGCACAGCCTTGATCTTGGAAAAGGGCCGTGTTTTATTGAAAGATTTCCTGAATCGGATGGGGCGCTGATTGAACAGCACGGTAATTCTCAGAAAGGCCCCGGAGGAGGCAGACAGAAAGGGGTAAAAGTGACGGGAGCAGGAGTTTGGGGAGGAGCAAAGCCATCTGTGGCCTTCCTAAAACAGCGGAGAATCTGCCCTCTCCCCAGTTTCTTGGGAACAGATGATCATCCGTGGTCTTAATTGCTGAAATTCAAGCGCCGCTTTCATAATTTTTATTATTTCATTTATACCCCGTCCTCCCTCCCAAAATGGGCTCAGGGCGGCTCACAACACAAAATCAGCATACAGTCAAAACAATAATCAGCAACAGCAGGTGATCAAGCCCATGTATCACAACCAGTGTCCCCTCTATGCTGGGTTAGTGTGAGCTAGCTCACAGTTTTCTAGCCTCCGGCTCACACACTTTTGTCTTGGCTCAGGAAGGACGGCTCCAGAGCAACCTAATTTATGCAGTGGTCACATTGCTCACTCACAACTTGAATGGCAGGAGCTCTCAAGGTAGAGTTTCTGCTCACAGGATTCCACAGCTTAGAGGGAGCATTGATTACAACATAGTTACCCTAGAAAACTCCAATGTCCAGATAGTGTCCAGAAACAGTAGGGCACTGGAAAAAAAAAGTTTAAAAAACAGTGCTTTGGACAGGACAGCAGGGCCAGAATAGATCGGCTGGGTGGAAGAGCTCCGTTTTACAGGTTCCGCAGAACTGTGCTAGGTCCCACAAGGCCCTGGTCTCAAGTGGAAACATGTTCCGCCAGGGCGAGGGCCGAAAAAGCAGACTTTCCTTGGGCCAGGGACCCCCAGGAGATGTTGATCAGAAGAGCACAAAGCTCTCCGGGGTTCATAGGGGGAGAGGCGGTCCCGTGGGTATGATGGTCCCAGGCCGCATAGGGCCTTGAAGGTCGGAACCTAGCCTTGAACCAGATCCAGCAGCCAATGTAGTTGGCATAACACTGGTTGAATGTGCGTCCATACAGGCGTCGCCATCAACAAGCTTGCTTCCGCATTCTGCACTAGGTGCAGTTTCCGGATCAAGCTCAAAAAATTCCCTTGCTCGAAAGCCAGTCGAATACGACTCTAGGGATGCCATGCTCATCTCCGTTTCCAAGCCAAAGAGCCAGCGCTGTCCAAAGACATTTCCATGGTCACATGGCCGGCATGACTAGACGCCGAGGTGCACGGAACGCTGTTACCTACCCACCGAAGTGGTACTGGTTTATCTACTTGCAATTCCTTGCTTTCGAACTGCTAGGCTGGAAAAAGCTGGGGCCGGAGACGGGAGCTCACTCCGTCATGCAGCACTCGGGTCTCGAACTGCTGAACTACCGACCTTCCGATCTGCAGCTCAGCGCCTTAACCACTTGAGCCACTGCAGCGTAGTTACAGTAGTGTAATTAAGACTCTCCCTTGATATCCGGAATCCCTTTTCTGTGAAACAGAAATAGCAAAAATGTATCAGAACTGTAGGGGAGGTTTTGAAATCAGAGCCAGCATCATCACAGTAGACTCCCCACAAAAGTCACTTTGGATCAAAGGTACATCTCTCTTTTTCTCTCTCTCGGATTCCCCCACCCCCCTTTGGCTTTCACCTTGTTGAAGAAGTTATAGGAGTCTGTCAGCTACTTGAGATGGCTGTCTCTCCCTGACAAGTGTTCAGATTCTCTGTGCGAGCATGGGTGTGTGTGTGTGTATGAGAGGGAGAGATCTCATTTTAATTACCAGCACACTTCTGGGCTGTAATTCAAGCTGCCAGACAAGAGACTTGGGCTGTACTTGCCATAATGGGGAAAGGATACATTATCTTGAGAGCCCTGTGCAGTTGCTTGGGCATCGCGGAGGTCCCCCGTCGCTTGTTGTGTGAGAACTTTTTCACAACAATGTAATGCTAGTAAAGCCGGAAAGGGGGAGCTCCAGAATAATTCCAGGTTCAATGGATTCGATGGGCAGGGGTCTGTTGGAACGGGAGCGCACAGGAGCGCAGCTCCGGAAGTGAGGAGCCCAGGGGGCGGGCACATGGCCAAGCCCCACCCCCTCCTCGGCTTCCCCGAACAGTGCTAAGTATACCATTTTTTATCTGGGCAGATGGCACATAAGTACTGGAGAAATTTCACCAGCCCTTCAGCAGCTTCCACCCCATCAGTTTGGTGTAGTGGTCAGGAGTTGGACTCTAATCTGGGAGAACCGGGTTTGATTCCCCACTCCTCCACATGCAGCTGCTGGTGTGACCTTGGGCCAGTCACAAGTTCTCTCAGAGCTGTTCTCTCATGAGCAGTTCTCAAAAGACCTCTCTCAGCCCCACCTACCTCACAGGGTGTCTTGTTGTGGGGAGGGGAAGGGATGGGTGGTGCACATGTCCTGGGTATCTCAAGTCTACTTGAAACCTGGTGGTTTCAAGGGAGCAGGAAGAGAATGAGGGTGTGTTCTTTACGCTTATTTTTATTGCACAAAGTATTGGATGGGGAAGGGAATGGAGGTCAGTTTCACTCACCTGTGGAGTGGAGCCTGAGGGGTGGGTGTTGCCTTCTGACACACTTCCGGTATGTTAGGGGGTGTGGCATATGCAAATGTTATGCAAATGAGTTATGCTAATGAGCCCCTGCACCTCTTTTTCTACGAAATGACCCCTGTCAATGGGTGTCACATTAGCAGCAGATGTGGGTCACAGTTCTACCATGTTTATCAGCAGGAACACTGTACCGGTGAGGCTGCCCTTGGGTCACCCGGGCACCTTGGATAATCAAGCTTTGCTTAAAGGGGGAGGGATTTGTTGCATTTTCACTCGCCTGGGCCTCATTTCAGGCAATCCATCACTGGCGCATGGAGATGCGCCACTGAATGTGAAAGTCACCCCAGATTAGACTCCACTGTCTCCTCTTGTTAGTTCACTTGCTGCCTCCTTCTTTTCCCGGCCTGCTTTAAGCTTTCGTTGCCCCTTGTGGCTCAAAGCAGAAGAGAAGTTCTCCTCTGTTGCGTAACCAAACTATATTGGGGGGGGGGGAGGCTTTAAAATAGGCAGGGTGCACTGTCTGGTAGTGGGAAGTGCCATCAAGTTGCAGCCGAGTCATGGTGACCCCATGGGGTTTGCAAGTTAAGGGATGAATAGAGGTGCTTTGCCATTGCCCGCCTCTGCATAGCAACCCTGGACTTCCTTAGTGGTCTCCCATCCATATACTAACCAGGACTGACCGTGCTTCAGCTTCCGAGATCTGATGGGACTGGGCTTGCCTGGACCATGGAGGTCAAGGCAAGAGACGAACAGAAGTGGTTTGCCATTGCCTGCCTCTGCATAGCAACCCTGGACTTCCTTGGTGGTCTCCCATCCATATGCTAACCAGGACTGACCGTGCTTCAGCTTCTGAGATCTGATGGGACTGGGCTTGCCTGGACCATGGAGGTCAAGGCAAGAGACGAACAGAGGTGGTTTGCCATTGCCTGCCTCTGCATAGCAACCCTGGACTTCCTTGGTGGTCTCCCGTCCAAATACTAACCGGGGTTGACCCTCCTTTGCTTCCACATTCTGATGAGGTCGGGCTAGCCTGAGCCATCCAGATCATGGCTCCCCCCCCCTTACAGTATTTTTATTTTTAAAAGATAAATATAAAACGCCCCAAAATTGCTACGTGCAAGCACCCAAACTCACAATGAGTGTGAATTCCCCTCCCACCGCCACCTAGCTTGTTATTCATTAGACGGTAGCTTTTTTTTTGTTGTGATAGGAGAGACATCCGTGGTGCATGTATCGCAGCATCTCTGCGTTGTGAAAGAGCGCCGTGTTGTGAAAAGAGCATCTGTGAACTTTCTCTGCTTCCCGTTTGAGCTTGTTTCGCTCAGTGCTGTTTTCTGCCCCCGGGCAGAATGTGCAAGGACTTTCCCCAGACAGCTGAGTGTTTATACAACCGCCTTCCAAAAGGCAAGTGTCGGCCCAGTACACAGCGACACACACGCAACAGCTTACCGTAAAACGTTTACAGCAAGAGTGTTTTGTGACCATAATAGCTCCTTCTGGATAAACTGAACTGCGGCGGACATAGACGTAAAACAGGTCGGATAGCCCTGTAAGCATATTCAGCCGAGAAGTGTAGTGATTTTCTGTTTGTCTGATGCAGGGCACCCTGTGTCAGTGTGACTTTAAAAGAACAGCAGCTGTGAAACACCAGATTCAGAAACCCCTGCAGTAAATTTGAGGACAGCTCAGCTTCGTTGCCACCGCCTGCCTCTTCTCTCCCATGTGAGAAGTCAGTCGTTGGAGGAGGAAAGCCTCATTCTGCCAGGTCCCTGACAGGAAGGGAGCTTAGCGTGTCTCCTCCACTCAAGCTTGATTTTATGGCAAGGCATAAATGTGCTGGAGGAAACCTTAGAACTGTATAGCTCATTTCAGGTTTACATCAAAGATTCTACGTGTGTCACGGTTCCCCCCCCCCCCTATTTTTTTTTATAAACAGTTCTGTCGTAGCGTTTAGAGCTGTAGCAATGAAAAGGAGGCCATAGAGCCAGTGTGGGGTGAGTGGACAGAGTGGCGGGCTAGGAACTTGGGTGACCTGGGTTCGAATCCCCACTTCTACTACGGAAGCTCGCCGGTCAATCTTGGGCCCGTCACGAACTCTCAGCCTGGCATCCTTCACATGGCTGTTGTGGGAAAATGGAGGACGGGAGAACAACGTTCTAAGCCACCTTCAATCCCAGCAGGGACGAAAAGCCGGATGGGAATAAATGCAAATGCGTAGATGTAAGATACGTTTCTAGCTACAGATAAACCTCCTCCTTTGGAGGCTTTCAGACAGAGGCTCGACGGCCATCTGACAGCAATGCTGATCCTGTGAACTTGGGCAGATCATGAGAGGGAGGGCAGGAAGGGTTGCCTCAGTGCTTAGTTCTCGTGACCCTTTCTTACACGCCCAGGGAAATGCTGATCGCCACTTTGGGGTCAGGAAGCAGTTTTTCTCCAGGCTGGTTTGGCCGGGGATCCTGGAGGTTTTGGGTCACCTTGGCATGGAACAGGGGTCACTGGGGGTGTGGGGGGGAGATATTTATGAATTTCCTGCGTTGTGCAGGGGGTTGGACTAGATGACCCTGTTGGTCCCTTCCAATTCTGTGGTTCTAAGCGTCCGGCTGTGTTGGTCCATAGCAAAACCCCCAAAACGAACGTCATGTAGTCAGACTAGCCTAAATAACACCGAACAATATGCAGGCATTTGAGTGCGCTAGAATTGTTCTTTGGGCTTTATATCTAGGTAGAATTTTTATCCCTTGTGCTCGTTGCATTATTCCTGATGCCTGATCTCTTCATTAAAAAAAGCAACGGGGATTAAATTTTCAAGATTAAATCTCTTCTCTTGGTATCTTCTGTTTTCTCCCTCTCCCTTCAAGGTCTTGGATCCAGAACAAAACCACAGCTTCACGGATCACTACCTAAATGTCGCCTTCGACTTGTCGCAGGTCCTCTTCATAGCCACAGCCAACACCATGGCGACCATTCCCCCGGCTTTGTTGGACAGGATGGAGATCATTCAGGTGCCAGGTAATAGAGATAGGTGGACTCCGATCGGTGTCTCCTCTAAGCTGAGTTGGTGTGAGCTAGCTCTCAGGTTTTTTAGCCTCCAGCTCACAGATTTTTGTCTCGGCTCAGGAAGGATGGCCCCAGAGCAAACTAATTTAGGCAGCAGCCAAATCGCTCGCTCACAACTTTAAGGCCAGCAGCTCACAAAGTAGAATTTTTGCTCATGAGACCCCACAGCTTAGAGGGAGCATTGACTCCGATAGACTGGCCGCAGCTGATAAGAAGGTCACGTTTGTGTTAGCGGCATGGCACCGACTTCTGCAGCGGCTGGATGCATGTGGGAAGTTGGCAAGCAAGCCACGACAGAGGGTGGTCGATCGTGTGCTTTGCACGTGCAGGATTCTAGGTTCAGTCCTTGACGTATTCCGTTTACCAAGGGTCTCTTGGTAGACCAGGGGTCCCCGGCCTTTCTGAGCCCGTGGGCACCTTTGGAATTCTGACACAGAGTGGTGGGCACAACACAATGTCTGCAGCAAGAGGCGGAGCCAATCTCAAAGTGGTTCCTGCAGGAGGTGGAGCCACATCCGTAGAGGACGCTCAAGTGCAGGGGAAAACAGGGGTGATTAAAAAAGGGATAAGAAAAAAATAAAAGAAGCACGGAGGTGGCAGCTGCCATGGAAACGAAGTCATTTTAATCTGTGTAGCTGATCGAGTCTTCAGCAGCCAGTCAGAAGCCCTGCTGGGTAACAGCCCTACCTGGTCCTACCCACTTTCCAAAAAACACTCGGTGGGCACCATGGTGCCCATAGGCACCATGTTGGGGACCCCTGTAGAGAGAGAGAGACTGGATTTATACCCCGTCCTTCACTTGGAGTCTCAGAGCGGCTTACAAACTCCTTTCCCTTCCCTTTCCCACAGCAGACACCCTGTGAGGTAGGCGGGGCTGAGAAAGCTCTCTCGCAGACTGCCCTTGAGAGAACAGCTCTGGGAGAACGTGTGACTGACCCAAGGTCACCCCAGCAGCTGCATGTGGAAGAGTGGGGAATCAAACCCGGTTCTCCCAGATCAGAGTCCGCGCTCCCAACCACTACGCCAAGCTGGCTGTCAGATGCAAACCGCCTCTGAAAGTCAGCTGGGACGTGATGGTGCTTTCCATCACCAGGGCTTGTAGATAACTTCCCCTTGTTTGTCTGTTTTTAAAAGGATACACACAAGAAGAGAAGATGGAAATTGCGCATCGACATCTGATCCCTAAGCAGCTGGAGCAGCACGGCCTGACCCCTCAGCAGATCCAAATCCCCCCCGAGGCGACTCTGGCCATCATCACCAGGTTTGGTTTCACTACGCTTAAATTCTTTGCCACTTTTTCTTTTTTTGGGGGGGGGGGGGCGTGGCCTGGGAGATCAGGCATTTTTAAAATTCTGAATTATTATGCAACCGCAACACCTCCTCGAGAAAGAAAGAGCGCTTCCAGGAAAAGAAGAGTTACCCCAAGCTGCGAATGAATCCAGTGCGGTAGGGGGCTGATGATACTGGTGGGGTGTCTCTGCCAGCTTTTCCACTGGCCAGAGAGAGAGAGAGGATGACCCCCCCTCCCCATAAGGCTTCAACAGGGATTGTTGAGACCCAGACAGAGGTTTTCAAACAGAGGCTAGGTGGCCCTCTGACAGAACTGCTGATTCTGTGAATTTAGGCAGATCACGAGAGGGAGGGCTGCTTCAGTGCGTGCTTCTTGTGGCCCTTTCTGACACGCCCAGGGAAATGCTGGTCACCACTCTGGGGTCAGGGAACAGTTTTTCTCCAGGCCAGTTTGGCCGGGGATTCTGCAGGTTTTTGGTCATCTTCTGGGCGTGGAACGGCGGTCATTGCGAGTGTAGAGGGGGAGGTATTTGTGATTGTCCTTCATTGGGCAGGGGGTTGGACTAGATGACCCTGGCGGTCCCTTCCAACTCTACAACGCTACGAAAAGCGGCCCTGGGTGGCAACTACAGTGAGGGAAGGGGATCAGAATGAACCGAGCGGGGAAAAGGTCTTTGGGTCCAACCTGACGACCCTTAGCACTGACATAGCCCTTCTGAGCATTCGAAGCGTTGCGCAGGCCGGGGGGGACTGGATCTGGCACCTCCTTCCCGAGGAGCAGGACTCACCACTCACTAGAAGGAAGTCGCCGGATCCGCCTCCCCCCATGTGTGAAATGTTTCGAATGTGGGATGCCATGGTAGTACCTTGTCAGCAACGCTGTAGGTGACTCCCTCCCCCAGTTACAGATGGTGGGCCGGAGGCGAGAACGAGCGGCTCGCTGAAGGCCCCCGATTGAATTCACGGGAACGAGATCCAAACTGGAGGTGCACCGACCAGTGTTCCCTCTAAGCTGAGTTAGTGTGAGCTAGCTCACAGTTTTTTAGCCTCCGGCTCGCACATTTTTGTCTTAGCTCAGGAAGAATAGCTCCAGAGCAAACTAATTCATGCAGTAGCCGTATCGCTTGCTCACAACTTTAATGCCAGTAGCTCACAAAGTAGAATTTTTGCTCACAGGACTCCACAGCTTAGAGGGAACATTGGTGCCAACCCATAGCACAGCCTTTTCAGGTGCTGTGCTCCACCTGCTGTCACAGGCTGGACCTCTGCAGATGTATATCTGAGTGTGTGTCATATATATTCAGTGCATCCTTCTAGTCCCTGGGGGTGGGGAAGAGGGAGCCCAAAAGCATACTGGATAGTGTGTAATGAAATCTCTGAAGCTGGGGGCAGGGGGGGGGCATAGGCATCAACTTCAAGGAGGCTGGGCAGCTGGCTGGAGCCCCCCCCCCCCCCCGAACTTTTCCAGGAGGTGCTGAGCCTCCACCGGAGACAATGGACTGTGATGTCTCCGGCCCAGCCCCAGGGCTCCCCCCCCCCCCCCCCCGGGAAATTGGAAAATCTACACCCTTGGTGGGGGAAGGGGTAATCGGTAATTGGATAGGGCTTGCAGTGCCTTTTTGTCCCTCCCCATGACTAACCAAGCAGAACAATTTTCCGGGGTGGGGGGGAGGCGGGGCTGTCAATTCACACAGCTGCCTTCTGGTCTTCCTGGGTCTTCGATCGGTTTCCAATACCGCAATGTTAACAAAGCGAATCATGTCAGGAGTGTCTTCGTCTCCTAACTGAGCCGTCGACAGAAGAAAGGGTATTCCGAGAGCATGTTGGAAACACGTCGATGGCGGACAGAATGCCTTCTGGATTTTGCATTTGGCAAGGGGGTCGTTCTGTTTCGGATGGCGGGAGAACGAAATAGGGTTCCAGAAAGAAGCGTCGACGCCGTTTCTTTCTGCCGCGGGCAGGCGAGAGAGAGAAAGAGAGGGAGGAAACCACGCTTGTCAGCAAAGAGCTTCCGGAAGCATCTGGGATATTTTATCCCACCGTTTCCCAGAAGTTCAGCTGGTCTCATTTCTGCTTTTAAGACTGTCAGAGGCAACTAAACTGTACCGTGCTTCCATTTGTTGCTCCGCTTCAGTATTGATTGCATCTCAATCTTGTCTTTTCCCCCCGGGTGGATTCTGAGACATGCTTTATTACGGCTGTTAGAGCCTTCACAGGTAAATCATTCTGCATGAGATCTGGTAGCCAAATTGTAAAAGGAAAAAAAAACACACCCTTCCACGCAGTTAATAGAACAGTGGCAAATCCAGAGAAATGTCCGTCAGACCCGTATCAGAAGGGCATCCTCATGGCTTCTTTGTGCTAGGTACACCCGGGAGGCAGGAGTCCGCTCTCTGGACCGCAAATTTGGAGCGGTTTGCCGAGCCGTGGCCGTGAAAGTGGCGGAAGGCCAGCACAAGGAGACGAAGCCAGATCGCTCGGAAGTGACAGAAGGAGAAGGTTTGTGTGCCTTTCCTATTTTCCTGCCAATAGCAAACTCTTGCCAGCTCCCTGACTTGGAAAGTTGCCCGCTAAGGGAGCCATTGCCGCGTCTCACGGTTTTTAGATGCACATATGTTTTGTGTCCCTTGCTGAAATAAATATGCAGAATTTGGGTTCTGGTATGCAGCGCTGAGGGCGAGGAGGGATGGGATCCTCTTGTGTGACATCCTTAACCGAGTCTGTAGGCAAGAGGCAGCAAGACACTGAGGGCTAGCAGCGCAGCTTGCGTTTTTATCTCACGGCGTCGTTAACAACCATGGGCCAGACGTACCTAAGGAGCCACCACTGTGTATATCCCGCTGCGATCTCTGTGATCCAAGCTAAGCAGTGCCCTCTCAGCCCAAAGAGGCGGGGACCTCAAGTGCATGTAGGCCAGTGTTGCCAAGGATGACCTCTGTAAAGGTCACAGGGTCTTCTATCCGGCCGCTCAGAACAGATGATGTGGTCCTTTTGCATGCCACCCCCCCCCAGCCCCTCCGTTACCATCTCTAGAGTCTCAGCCTTTACAAAACGTCTCAGGACGTAGGTGTGGGAAAGTGTCCCTCATGCTGCTCCTGCTACATACGGACTGGCCCAGGGTCGTTTCTGTAGGGCAGCGCATCCCAAGAAGAGAAGGCGAAGAAGAGATTGGATTTATATCCCGCCCTTCACTCACTCGGAGCGGCTTACGGACTCCTTTCCCTTCCCCTCCCCACAACAGACCCCCTGTGAGGTAGGTGGGGCTGAGAGAGCTCTGAGACAACTACCCTTGAGAGAACAGCTGGTACAGAGCTATGGCTTGCCCAAGTTCATCCAGCAGGGGCAGGTGGAAGAGTGGGGAATCAAACCCGGTTCTCCCAGATTAGAGTCCGCGCACTTAACCACGACACCAAACTGGCTCTCATTGGCATCCCAATGGTGCCCTGTAATGGTGCCACTGCAAAGGTTTCTCAGCAGATCCCGCAAACGCTCCCAGGAGACACACATTGCCTTTTGCTGGGCAGTGGCTGAATGGCAGAGCATCTGCCTGGCATGCAGATGGTCCCAGGTTCGATTTCCGGCATCTCCAGTGAAAGAACCTGGCAGTAGGTAACGTGAGAGACCTCCTGCCTAAGACCCTGAAGGGCCACTGCTAGTCTGGGTCGACAATATTGACCTTGGTGGACAGACGGTCTGATGCAGTAAAAAACAGCTTCACGTGTGTATTTGTGTATGATCCATAGAAATACACATTTGATACTACATAGTTCTGTACAAAGAAAGGTGTAACTTGAAAATACAGAGCACTTTTTCATACGTCTTGAAAATAATTGTTCTCTAGCTGGCAAACTTTAGTATATAGTAAAGGTAAAGGTCTCCCTTGCTCGAAAGCCAGTCGAAGACGACTCAAAGGATGCGGTGCTCATTTCGGTTTCCAAGCCGAAGAGCCAGCGCTATCCGAAAACGTTTCCGTGGTCACGTGGCCAGCATGACTAGACGCTGAGACACACGGAACGCTGTTACCTTCCCGCCGAAGCGGTACTAATTTCTTGCTTTCGAACGGCTAGGTTGGCAGGAGCTGGCACCAGAGACGGGAGCTCACTCCGTCATGCGGCACTCGGGTCTTGAACTGCTGAACTACCGGTCTGCAGTTCAGTGTCTTAACCGTGTTAAAAAAAAATGGCAGGTCCAGCGGTAGCCAGAAAAGATGCCTCCGGGGGGGGGGGGGGCGCGCTGATCCAGACATGCTTATCGCTGTTCTAGGAGGTGGCTTCTCCAGTTTAAAAGGATCGGGTAGTACATGATGTGAAAGACCGCCACCTGAGACCCTGGAGAGCCACTGCCAGTCCGAGTAAACAGCTGATTTTGCTGGCCCAAGGGGCTGATTGAGCGTAAGGTAGCTTCAGGTGTTCAGGCCATTCTGACACTCCCAATTTGAAATCTGTACGTGCTTTGAGGAAGAAGGCCTTGTATCTTCGTGAACCCGCAGCGCTGTTGCCTGTAAACACGGGCATTCTCCTCGACAGGCGCGTTCCTGTTTTTGCATCTTGTCGTCGATTCCAGTCATTCTGCGTAGAATTACCACGCTACCAGTGCTTTAATTGGCAGTTTCTGTATGTTCCTGCCCGAGTGTTTTGGGAACACATCTTCTGCCTTCTCACCACCATGTGGAGGTCTCAGAAGGAGATCTGTACGGGAGCTGTGAAATAGGGGAGCAGCAAAGTCCCCGAACTTCTACCGCCTTTCCAGGTTTCCTTTTAAGAAACCCCGCTTTCAGTTTTCTCAGTTGGCAGCCGCGTTGTTGACGTCGCGATTGCCAGCCGTGGCCCTATGCCAATATCTTTTTTCAGACTGGAGAATCGAGAGACACAGATGTCTGCCCAACCTTTTTTGCGTTTTTTTTCCCAGAGCGCCCTGGTCGGTTTGCCCTTTTTGCTTTACCAAACAAAAATGCTTTTGACGAGATGCACGTTAATGTTTTTTAAATCAAAGTGCTCTCAGGAATTCCAGGTGGCAAATGAGGTCAGATGCTGGTATTGTGAGCGTGCCTTGTTTGGAACGAGAGCTTTGCATCTGTCAGCACCGGTGTCATCTGTTGTGGGGTGGTAGTGGCCCCTCTAGGGCCTTGGGGGGGGGGTGTATGGGAGGGCTTCTGTGTGCGAATGGCAGGCCATTGGTTTCACTGGAGATGGCAGCAGTTGAACTGGGAACCTTCTGTGCTTGCAAGGCATGAGTCGCTGCCACAGAGCTGGGACCCCTTCCCCCAAGAGTCAAGGACTGGAATGCCTCCCCCCCCCCCCCCCCAGTTTGACATGCAGTCTTCTCTGACTCATGATTTGGAGACCATCTGTCCAAGTCAGAAAAGCGCTATCCTTCTCCAGTTTGGTGTAGCGGTTAGGAGCGTGGACTCTGATCTGGGAGAACCGGGTTTGATTCCCCACTCCCCCGCATACAGCCGCTGGTGTGACCTTGGGTCAGTCGTAAGTTCTCTCAGTGCTGTTCTCTCAAGGGCAGTCCTCAAGAGAGCCCGTCTGGTGTAGTGGTTAAGTGCGTGGACTCTAATCTGGGAGAACCGGGTTTGATTCCCCACTCCTCCACTTGCATCTGGCTGGATGACCTTGGGCAAGCCATAGCTCTGTACCAGCTGTTCTCTCAAGGACAGCTTGGGAAAGAGCTCTCTCAGCCCCACCTACCTCACAGGGTGTCTGTTGTGGGGAGGGGAAGGGAAAGGAGTTTGTAAGCCGCTCTGAGACTCCCTTGGGGAGTGGAGGGCGGGGTATAAATCCAATCTCTTCTTCTTCTTCTTCAACAGAGCTCTCTCTGCCCCACCTACCTCACAGGGTGCCTGTTGTGGGGAAGGGAAGGGAAAGGAGATTGTAAGCTGCTCTGAGACTCCTTCAGGAAGTGAAGGGCGGGGTATAAATCCAATCTCCTCTTCTCTCTTCAAAAGGAATGTGATGGCATCCCAAATGCATTGGTCCTGTTCGCGGGTCTGTGTGTTACAATGTGTGCTTGGAATCTGTTGGCTGGATCATGTAAGCAAATATATGGGGATACCTGGATTAGGATCTGGAGAATCAGTTCTGTCCCTTTAAACAAAAAGGAGTCTCGCGGCATTTTAAAGATGAACAGATTTATCATGGCATAAGCTTAGATGGACTAGAGCCCACTTCACTGGATGCGTGAAGTACCATCACATGCAGACAGACACATGCACCTATGTGCACGTACAGGGAAGTTAAAGGGGGGGCAAAAGCCAAATCAGCATTGAAGATAAATGCTCCACTCTATGACATTTCTATGTAAAGCACGATAACCACTAGCATCAGGTAGTAGGTTGTAATAATCTTCCTGCGGGCGCTAGTGTGGCGTGGTGGTTAAGAGTGTTGGCCTAGTATCTGGGAGAGCCGAGTTCAAATCCCCACTGGTGCCACGGAAGCTCACTGGGTGACCTTGGGCCAGTCACACTCTCTCAGCCTAACCTACCTCGCAGGGTGGTTGTGAAGATAAAACGGAGGAGAGGAGAAGGATGTCAGATGCTATAAATGAAGTCAGTAAATTAATGTAACGCTCTGAGCGGAAGAGGAATTAATCATCCTGATAGTAGTGGTTCAGACTTTTTTTTAAGACCTGGTCCATGTGTGGTTAACCACACTATCTGTCTTTACTAGAACCCCGAGAGAGAGAGAACTTCCAACTATATGTACTCTTCGCACCCTCCTTTGATATGTACTTGAAATCAAACGTCACGACTTAGTGTTGTTGTTTTAACGATCCCACGAAACTACGAAACTCTTAAAATTCAGCGTATAGTCCTAGCGATGGGCTTCCTCAGTCAGCCCCAAAGCCCTGCCGATCGGCAAACAAGTTCACTTTTCTTGGGTTACTGCCGGAACCGCCCAAGAACCCTTGCCTCCCTTTGACACAATGACTTGTTTACTATAAGACGCCGAACAAAAGGGAGGCTGTCTGTGGGATCCCGGCTAATCCGGCGGAGTTGTTGTTCGCAATGTTAAAATTAGAGCAGAACTTGAAACTGCTCCCAGCTAGGAACGGAATGGCCAGCTGTATGCTTCCAAATGGCGTAAGACTGGAGCGTTCCCGCCCCCCTTTTTTTTTGCTCGAATTGAGCCGTTTGGAGGGAGCCCAGAAGTACTGAGCTGTGAACAGTTGTCTTTGTGTGGCCTAAATCGGCAGCAGGCAGAAACAGTACATAATAAAAGGGAGCCTGACAAACGGGGAGGGGTTTGTAATTTGGCACCCGGACGGGGCGGGGGGGGGGGGCCCTGCAGTAGGGGAAACCCGTCATTCTCCTTTGCAAAACTGAGGTAGGCAAAGAAAAGGAGCCCAGAACTGTGCATTCTGGAGCTATGCCGTGCTGCACTGGATCAAGTTGTGTTGGATAATCCGTAGCAAGGGAAATACTGCTCCCGTGCCCAAGCTGTGCAATGTGGCTTTTTTGGGGTGTTGCTGGGCAAAGTCCTCAATCCTGGGCTGGCAGCAGAAACTTTCTGATTATCAGGGCTCTGGTGGTCTGCCTTGGCGGCGCAATTAAACTTGGACTGCAAGTTGTGCAGCGTCATGTGGAGGTGTGGGTAGTAAATATATAACCTATAAACAGCAGTAATAAAGACTATTGGAAAACAAGCACCGCACTCAAACGCAAACAAAACACTTACGTGAATATAACTACTGATATATTATAACATATCATATCATTATCACTCTTATTTTACAAGAAGCAATGAAACTTGTTAACAGAAGCCAATAAAGCCAAAAGTATAAATAACATAGCTGAATCCAGCTCAATTCCAATCCAACGAAGACTCCGGATTGTATCTTCGTTTCGATTAATCTTTGTCAGAAGTCTTATATTAGATTCATAGAATACTACAAGGCATACTGACCATATGAGAGTGGTTCCATGGTAGGAACAGTAGCCCGTCCTTACTC
Organism: Lepidodactylus listeri; assembly: GCA_029233225.1. Classification (NCBI taxonomy): domain Eukaryota; kingdom Metazoa; phylum Chordata; class Lepidosauria; order Squamata; family Gekkonidae; genus Lepidodactylus; species Lepidodactylus listeri. The sequence continues at coordinate 51,098,849 of JARCFY010000017.1, forward strand.
ATTTTGTCTTGTCAATGGATGAAGCAATTTCTGCTCAGTGGATATGTAATATTTATGCTCATGGAGGTGTGGGTAGAACAGGGGACGTCCTCATCTTGAACTAGGCACGCCAGGTGGGGCGACTTCCGACCCCCCATCGCCCGGGCTCAGTCTGTTGAGCTGTGGGAGAAAAATGGGGGAGGGACGTTGCAAATGCTGTGACTGCAGCTCTGGTTATTACCCGGAATCTCTGTGGTCTTTACCATAGAGCTTGGGGAGATTCCTGGAGCATCGTGGGTATGGTGATGTCACAGTATTTTGTGACACTCTCGCCTCCTTGGGATCCACCCCAAAAAGCCTCAGGGGGTTGCAGCCGCAGGGGTGGCAACCTGACATTGAACTATCCCAGTCAACACCAAAGAGGATCTCAGGGTGTCCCTCTCCTTGTCCGCAGGTCCCAGGGGGTAGGGAGGATGGGCAAATGGGCACGGTTGGAGTTGTATGAGGCCGGGCTCTAGAATCAAAAGCAGTTTGCTTCATGGGTACGTAACCGAAAAGACTTGTCCAGTGGATCCGGTATATAATCTTTCTTGCTGTCAGATGATACTATGATGTAATAAAAAAAGTTTGGTCACTGACATTTCTGGATTGTGTGGAACGTCTGATCCCTGTCAAAAGAACCAGTGGTGAATTGGTAACCCTGGCCTGGTCTTTTGACTGGCATCACAACTTGTGGCTACCGCCAGTGTGATCAACATTAGGACAAAGGGTGGGTGGAAGACGTGGAGGTGAGGGCAAGGGAGTGAAGGCAGGGGCTTCCACCCCTCCCCCTTTCAAAACCACTCCCTGAGGCCACCGCCTCTCCCCATTTCACTACAGGGCCAGCCCTGTCAGGCTCTAAGGATTCTGTGGACACATCCAGGAGTCAGCAGTTATGACTGGGTTAATAACAGCCCTTGCCCACTGTACGTTGGGGTACTCCATGATGGTTCAGACACGGACCTTTGGTTGACTCATCTTGGGATGTTTCACAGGTCACCATCTTTCAGGACCGATTTATTGGAAACCTTCATACCTCTTCCAAGTCAACTACATTGATCTTCAAGGCAACTCACAGCAACATAATGGGGACAAAACCCCTACACTAAATAAGTAAAATAGATAAAACCAAAATGCAATCAGGAAAGATCTTAAGAGCAGCAGCATCAAGTATACAGTAAAGGTTAAAGGTAAAGGTTTCCCTTGCTCGAAAGCCAATCCAACTCTAGGAGGCAGTGCTCATATCAGTTTCAAGCCAAAGAGCCAGCGGTGTCCGAAGATTTTTTCTTTGGTCATGTAGCCGGCATGACTAAACGCCGAGGTGCATGGAACACTGTTACCTTCCTACCGAAGCGGTACCCTTTTATCTACTTGCAGTTTCTTGCTTTCGAACTGCTAGGCTGGCAGGAGCTGGGGCCAGAGACGGGAGCTCACTCCGTCACGCAGCACTCGGGTCTTGGACTGCCGAGCTACCGACCTTCCGGTCTGCAGCTCAGTGTCTTAACCTCTGAGCCATCACGGCCCTTATAGTGAAGGTTAAGTAGTGTTAAAACATCTTAAAAGTTGCAAATTGAGGAGCATCAAATAAATGTGCGCTGGTCTGGAGGCCTCCCTTCAAAAAGGATGTGCAGAGGGGAGCGACAAGGATGATCGGGGGCCTGGAGACCACGAAGCCCTGTGAAGAAAGGCTGAGGGACCTGGGAATGTTTCATCTGGAGAAGAGGAGGCTGAGGGGGGACAGGGTGGCTCTCTTGAAGTCTTTGCAGGGCTGTCACTTAGAGGAGGGCAGGGAGCTGTTCCTGTTGGCAGCAGAGGAGAGGACTCACAATAATGGGTTTAAATTAAGGGCGGGGAGGTACCAGCTGTACATTAGGGGAAACTTCTTTATGGTAAGAGTTGTGCAACAGTGGAATCAGCTGCCCCGGGAGGTGGTGAGCTCCCCCTCAGTGGCAGTCTTCAAGCAGCGGTTGGTCAAACCCTTGTCAGGGATGCTCTAGGATGATCCTGCATTGAGCAGGGGGTTGGACTAGGTGGCCTGTATGGCTCCTTCCAGCTCTGTGTGATTCTATGAAATGCTAACAGCAGATAGCATAAAGTCGTCAAAAGGAAGGATGGAGGAAACAACCAATCAGCAAAATGCTGGGGGGGGGGGGATGGGAGGATACCCTTTGACCTGAGGCCAAAAACAAAAGAGACACGGAGTCAGAACAGGCACAGCAGTCCCTTGTTTAAGTGCTTGTTGGCCCAGTGAGGATCACGGTTTGAACCTGGGCTTCACCCTTGGTCCCGGGCATGCAAGGATGCTTAGGACCCCTCCTCTTGCCAGGGATGGTTTGATCTCTTTCAGCCCCTGGTGGTTGAAGTGAGGGGCTCAAGTGCTGTTATCCCGAAACAGCAGAAGGTGTCCGAGCGGCCTCGGCAGAACACGAGCCTCAGAGTCGCCAAGCGGAAGCAGAGCACCAGCCCCCTGGAATCAAAAACTAGCTGCCGAACTGGAAGATTAACAGGAATGGGATTTCAAGTTTCGCTCTGAAGAAGAAATACAGAGTTTCCTGTGTGGACCTGGAAGCATTGGCCGCTGTTGGCTTTTCCTCCCCATTAATCTTAAAGGAAAACTGGGAAGTGGGACTCTTCATTCCAAGCAAATCTGCTTGGCGCGAGGCACACAATGCTGTCTTACAGATGGGATGTGAAAGTGCAGTCAAGCGCCAGTCTGCTTGGGCCGGAGCATGTGGAGTTCGTGCGTGGGCCATAAAACCTTCAGGCCTGCCCGTGTTTTCATTAAATGCATTTACTTGCCCCACCAGCATGAGGCCGTCAAACACCTGTGCTCCTTAACAAAAAGGCGCTCCCCTTCACCCGGCGCTTGCGTTTGCTGTCTCCAGGCAGCGTGGAGGTCAGCCAGTTTCCCTGCAGAAATATTAATCCATATCCGAGGAGAGCAGATCTCCAGGTGACACGGACGAGGGCAGCTGTGAATAAAAGCCGTACTATATTTAACGCGGCGAAAGGAATCTGCGCAAAAATGTGGCGCTTGGACGAGCTCCCAGATCTCTGCCACCCGCTGCCTTTCCTGTTCCCAAATAGCTCGGAGAACGGCCCGAAATCATCTTGAGAGTTCTATCGGAAGCTAAGCAGGCCGGGTGCTGGTCAGTACCTTGACGGGGGACTTCGGGGCTCTAGGGAAAAGGGAGGAATGCAAACATGATCACTCTTTAGATGCTTCCCGTTCTGAAACATCACTACTGCTCCATCACAGCTTTGAGTCGTAGTGTTGGGCTTGCATGCAGAAACAGTCGTGGATATGGTGACACGCACTGAGCTGTTGCCAGTACCAGTTACAGAGAGATGAAGGGAAACATGACTTTTGATTGTGCTAGCAGAGGTGCTTTCCTCTAGCACAGAGGTCCCCAAACTTATTTGACCTACCAGGTTAGAACAGATAAAAGGAAGTACTTCTTCACCTAAACAGTGATTAACACGTGGAATTCTCTGCCACAGGAGGTGGCGGCAGCTACAAGCACGGATGGCTTCAAGAAGGCACTGAATAAACATCTGGAGCAGAGGTCCATCAGTGGCTATTAGCCACAAAGTATAGATAGGAACTCTCAGTCCGGGGCAGTGTTCCCTCTAAGCTGAGTCAGTGTGGGCTAGCTCACAGTTTTTTAGCCTCTGGCTCACACATTTTCGTCTCAGCTCAGGAAGGCTGGCTCCAGAGCAAACTAACTTACGCAGTAGCCAAATTGCTCGCTCACAACTTTAATGCCAGGAGCTCCCAAAGTGGAACTTTTGCTCACAGGACTCCACAGCTTGGAGGGAGCATTGGTCTGGGGCAAGTGATGCTCTGTATTCTTGGTGCTTGGGGGGGGGGTGGGGGGCAGCAGTGGGAGGGGCTTCTGGTGTCCTGCCCCCCACTGCTGGACCTTCTGAGGGCACCTGGTGTTTTTGGCTACTGTGTGACAGAATATTTGGCTTCTCTTATGTTCTTACTGCCCCCCTTTCAGAAAAAAAATTACTCAGCGCCGGTGTTCTCTCCGAGCTGAGTTAGGGTGAGTGAGCTCAGTTTTTTAGCCTCCAGCTCACACATTTTTTGCCTTCGCTCAGGAGGGATAGCCCCAGAGCAAACTAATTTACGCAGCAGCCAAATCGCTCACTCCCAATTTTTAATGCCAGTAGCTCACAAAGTAGAATTTCTGCTCACAAGACTCCACAGCTTAGAGGGAGCGTTGCTCAGCGCCCCCCTGGAAATCTGCCTTTAACAAGTGGACAAAAAGAGGCAGGTAGAGTCCACCACAATCCAGGCAGGCCAAGGCAGGCACAGAGCAGCACAGAGCAGCAGCAGCAGCAGCAGCTGAAGGCCGGAAGCTAGAGGCCAGCAGCAGCCACCATGCAAGAGCCCAGCAGCAACACCAGCCTTACAAGGGTGCATATGCATTTGTAGTTTGCAAATGCATGGCCGTGATTGGCTGTGGGGACCCCTCTCCACCTCCACCTCCCTCCCTGATCCCAGGGAAGACCAGGCGAAGGCAGGAAAAGGCTGCTTTAGCCAGGTTCTGGACTCTTCTTTCTTCATGTTTCCACTGCCCCCTTATTTTTATTCAACGCTCCCCACTTGCACCCTAGGCTCCTACTGCCCACCTGGTTTGTTCCAGCGCCCCCCAGAGGGCGGTCTTGCCCACTTTGGGAACGAGTGCTGTAGCAGAAGGTGGCTGCCCCTGACGAAAGAGCCTCTTGTGCCGGGGGAAGACTTGTTTCCACCAGGAGAAGGCTCCTTCCGCCAAAGGAAGACGCGTCTGCCAGCAGAACAGATCCATGGGATCCAACCCCCATGTATTTTGCTGTCTTTCCTCCCTCACCAGTGCCTTGGGGGTGGGGGGATGCCCGAGCCCTCCTTTCCCAGCATACAATAGTCCTGGTCTGAATCAGGAAGCACAGAACTCCTGAATCATATTTGTTGACCTGACCCAGAAGAAGAAGAGATTAGATTTATACCCCACCCTTCACTACGTGAAGAAGTCTCATAGTAGCTCACAATCTCCTTTCCCTTCTCCTCCCCACAACATATACCCTGTGAGGTAGGCGGGGCAGAGAGAGCTCTCTTGAGAACTGCCCTTGAGAGAACTTGTGACTGACCCAAGGTCATCCAGCAGGTGCAAGTGGAGGAGTGGGGAGTCAAGCCCGGCTCTCCCAGATTAGAGTCCGCCCTCTTAACCACCACACCAAACTGGCTCTCAGGGACATCACATAGAGGGGGGAAATGTATTGTGTCGCTGGGTCTTTATTTGCACAGTCCCTGTGTTCTGCAAGCGAATTAATCGGTGGTGGAAAGTGCTATCAAGTCGCCGCTGACTTAATGGTGACCCAGTAAGGTTTCCAAGGCAAGTGACATTCAGAGGTGGTTAGCCATTGCCTGGCTCTGTGTAGCGACCCTGGACTTCCTTGGTGGCCATCCATCCAAATGCTAACCAGGGCCGACCCTGCTTAGTTTCGGAGGCTGGGCTACCCTGGGGTATCCAGGTCAGGGCAAGCTAATTAATTACTCTGAGTTCCTGTTGCGTTGGAACTGGCAAACTATGCTTTGCGCTTGCCTTCCAAACCAGGGTTTGTTCCAAGCTTTCAATCGTGGTCAGTGAGGCCAGCTGGAAACCATAATTTGCTGGTTACTGCAGATCAGAAAATGAGTGCCATCGGGGGTGGGGGCCGAACCTGCAAGTGGGCCAGAAGAAGAAGGGGTTGGATTTATAACCCGCCCTTCACTCACTCGGAGTCTCAGAGTGGCCTACAAACTCCTTTCCCTTCTCCTCTCCACAACAGACACCCTGTGAGGTAGGCGGGGTTGAGAGAGCTCTTGAGACAACTGTCCTTGAGAGAACAGCTCTGAAGGAATGTGTGACTGATCCAAGGTCACACCAGCAGCTGCATGTGGAGGCGTGGGGGATCAAACTCGGTTCTCCCGGATTAGAGTCCCCGCACTTAACCACGACACCAAGCTGGTGCAGCCTTCCAGACTTCGTTTTCATAGCTACGGGTTGGATTTACATTTAAGCCGAGCCTAAATCTTTCCATTCTGCCGATCTGACTTGGAGACTTGTAAAATCTAATTGCATCTTTTTACGAGATAAGAATGCAAGTGTTGAGCAGCTGCTTGGTAGGCAAGGATATTTTTCTTTAATGCCGACCCGCTTTGTTTGGTTGCCTGCCGTGAGCCTTTGGGTTTCACGTAATGCATGCAAATCTGATTATTGGGTGCTTCGATATTCAGCCCACGTTATATTTGTAAATACAATGAACTAAAGGAGCTTATTGTTTTGAAGCAGAAGATCCCCACTCTGGCCATGATTGCACAACTCGGTGTACCTAGTGCAAATCTGGTGATACATCTGGGGGGGGTGGTAGTGAGAGGCGTCCAAGCTGAATGAAAAAGGGGGACACGTTAGAAAACAGGCTTTGCTAACTGGGTTATCAGAGTATAAAGCAAAGAGAAAGGCGTTTTCCTGACAGGGCAGATGGCCTTAGCAAATGCAGGATGGGTTCCTGTACAAACTTACCCGTTTGTTACTGCTGTCTGCACGCTTGGGGTGGACCCAGACTGAGCTGCCGCTAGAATACAGGATATAATGACTTTTCATTGTAGATTAAGATTGCATTCAGATGACCCCAATTTGTTTGCGACATGAAGGTAGCTGGCCTTATCAGGCTCACACACTCCCCGCCCCACCCCAAGATTGAAGATTTCCAGATTTGGGAAGTCTTCTATCTGAACGTGTTTTTGTTTCGTCATCCAGTTTCAGACACTTAATGAACTGGGTTGTATTTCTTGCCTGCAAACCAGAGGACTCTAAACCACGGCGTAGTCCTGGTGCAGAATTCCGGTTTTGTGGGCAAGAAAGCAAGCCCCACTTTGTTAAAGGGCCCCGATTCTTACTTCACAGCAGAGCGTGGAAGTCTTGGACCTAGCTCCACGCAGTGGGAGGGGTGTGTGTGTGTGTGTAAGCACCCAAGGATTTTAGGCTTGTTCACATTCTGTTTTGATTGTGACATACAGATGCAACTGCTGTGACATACAGATGCAACCCCATGAAAGGCTGGTTAAAACACTGGAGAACACTCTGACGGTCTGGTTTATGTGTTAATATAATTGGCGGTGACCCCATGAAAGGCTGGTAAACAGCCACTCTCACCTTTACCAAGTTAGAAACTCCTCTGTGTAGTCAGGCAGGAAAGCGGGAGAGCTTCCTTCCTTGACAGCTCTTTGTCTCTCCTTCCTCCCTCCCTCCCTCCCTCCCTTCTCAGCGACGTGCCACGGATGGTAAAAGTGATCTTGTGCAGCCAAATTAGCAACATTCTTGAGGACTAGTCACTTTAGTGCACTGATTTGCAAAACCAGTCTTCTCCCCCTCCCCTGAGGATTGTGGGACACACACACACACACTCATTTTGGGGTTAGCATTTACCTAGAGAATGGTGAGCCTCACGCATTAAAATTTTAAATTCCAGAACAGAGAGGGAATGCAAATAAATAGCCACCTAAAATAGCCACAAATGAAAGGGAGCTGCCTCCCCCCCCCCCCAGTAGAAGACCCCCTCTGCAAAGCTGCATTTAGAACAGGGCGGTGTGTGGGTTGGTGCTTGTGGGACCCAGATGGTCTATCCGGCCTGATGTTAATAGTTTCACACAGTGAGGCTGCCAAGGACCGACTGCTGTTTATGGTGATAGAGAAGACAATGTTATCCAGTCGTCAGCCCTTAGGACCAGAGCAGTACAGCCAGCGCCAGGCCAGAGGCCCTCTGTAAATAACTTGAGTTAGTCCCTGGCTGAGGGTTCACCCCACCCCCACCCCCAAATCCCTTAGCACATTACATTCTGTCTAGGAATTGCCGAGGGTCTGGGGGGGTGGGGATTTCTCATGCGCAAATCTGAAGTGCCCCTTTCTCGTCTCAGAGTGCAAAGAGCACATTGCGGAAGATGCAAAACCCGATGCCATCAGCGAGACAGCTGACCTGGCCCTGCCACCGGAAATGCCCATTTTAATTGACTTCCACGCCTTGAAAGATATCCTTGGGCCACCAATGTATGAGCTAGAGGTAACGTTGCCGGTTGTTGTTGCTTTTCCGCCGCTGTATTCGTTCCAGCTTGCGTTTGCCGATCATGGGGATGAATTGTGGGACTTTTTGAAGGGAAAAGGTGTTTCTTTCCTTCTGTCTCTCTCGCCTTGCCCCTTTAAATTTAGATTTGTCTTACAGTGTCCTGCCACATGCATCTACGCAGGTAGAGACTGCCCACTAGGAAAGGCCACTCAGTGGTCTGCTGGAGCAAACCGCTTGATTGATAATGGTGTTGAACATGGGTATGATAACTCAGCAGAATCTTGTCCTGCTTCTCGACCCATTTGAAAATGCCCCCCTTCCTTGCTACCGTCTAGAAGAAGAAGAAGAAGAGATTGGATTTATACCCCGCCCTCCACTCCCCAAGGGAGTCTCAGAGCGGCTTACAAACTCCTTTTCCCTTCCCCTCCCCACAACAGACACCCTGTGAGGCGGGTGGGGCTGAGAGAGCTCTTTCCCAAGCTGTCCTTGAGGGAACAGCTGGTCCAGAGCTATGGCTTGCCCAAGGTCATCCAGCCAGGTGCAAGTGGAGGAGTGGGGAATCAAACCCGGTTCTCCCCGATTAGAGTCCGCGCACTTAACCACTACACCAAACTGGCTCTAGCACCCAGGTGTGCACTTTGACCCCAGTGGAGGGGCCGTGGCTCAGTGGTAGAGCATCTGCTTGGCATGCAGAAGGTCCCCAGTTCACTCCCCAGCATCTCCAGTTAAAAAGGACCAGGTAGTAGGTTATGTGAAAGACCCCGGAGAACCACAAACAGTCTGAATCGACCACAGTGAACTTGATGGACCAATGGTCTGATTCAACGTAAAGCAGCCTCATGTGTTCCTGTGTGTTCAGTGGTGAATTTTTGTAATCAGTTTGGGGCGAGCGCACTCTGAGCGTGGCCAGTGGTCACTGTTGCTTCATAGCTGTTCCAGATCCTTCTTCCAAGTGCTTAAATCATTTATCCTTCACTGCCACTGTACTGCAAGGAAGAGAGCTGCTTCCGTCTCCATGAAAAAAAGAAATCTCTGATGGGTTGGGTTTGTTTTTCTTTGCTGCAGCCTGCAAAAGGGCCTCTCATTCCTTTTTCCTCCCCGGCTCTGAGAGCTTCACCTCTGACTTTTAGTCCGCCGTCAATAACCAGCTGGAAGCAAGACCCAGCAAAGGCAGTTCCCAGGGCACTTCTCAGCCAGAGAGGAGCTCTAGTGAAGAGAACTCGGAAATCTAACACAATAGGATTGATTGGCTTGCCAGGAGGAAAAACGAAATTTTAAAAAATGCATTGTGCCCAGGCCTGTAGCCAGGATTTGGTAATTTGGGGGGGGGGGGGTGTCTTTAAATAAGTCAGGGGGCACAGACGTCACAAAATGAAAAATAAAATTTAAATTAAAAAAATTTAAAACTCACTTTTGCAGCATTCGCACTCAGCCTGCCTACGTGGGGAAGCAAGCTGTGCTTGGGGAAGAAGCCGCAGTGGGGAGTCCTCTGGGCGGCCTAGAGAGCTGGGGGCCTGGAGGCTGGATGGAAGTCATGGGGCCTTGGCAGGAAGTCCAGGGGCCAGGCCCCCAAATGCCCCCAAATGCCCCCACTGTAGCTACGGGCCTGATGGTGCCTGTAATCTTGGGGCAGGGGTTCTTCATAAAGAATTAATTCATACCAGCCATTTGGAAAAAACTTACACTGCAGAATCAAAGTGACATTGCCCAGGGGTGTCTTCTGTGGCTCACTGTAGATGGTATTCAGGAACCTAGGCTTGGATCTCGTGGTTTCTTACTGCTAAGTGAGGCGTCTCCCTTGGGAGGAAGGAGTCTTTCCTCTAGTGGAAGGGGAGGATTCTTCATTTTGCATAAGGGGACCCACTGGAACCAATCCATTACCAGCGATGCTCCTCATTTGCTTCCACAAAGCAGGGGAAGGCCTGCCTGTGCTAGTTTTAAAGAAAGGTGGTCTCCTGAAATGGAAACCTCTTGTGCCAACAGTAATACTTGCTTTTGAAATTGTTTGGGAAGATCCTTCTATCCTGTCGGTCTTCCACATAGGAACGTAACAAATGCTTTGCAGGGTCAGACCAGTGGGTCCATCTAACCCAGCATCCTATTTCACACCGTGACCAGCCGGTTGCCCTGCGGGGCGGGGGGGGGGGGCACACCAAACAGGACATAGAACCCAAGACCTTCACTTAATGTTTTCTCCTCACACCGGGCTTGAGAGGCTTACTGCCTCCAGATGTGGAGTTCCCCTTTAGTCATCATGGTCAGGAGCCACGGGTGATGATTCCTCCATGAAGCTGTCATTCCTTTTCTCTTGCCCTGTCCTCTTTCTCTGCTCCGCCCCCCCCCCCCAAGAGCTTCCAGTGCTCCAATCCCAGCTGCCACGTTTCCTTCCGCATATACATAATTGCTAGTATACTGGGAGTGGCAGAGGCACTGGGTTGTTGACAGTCATGAGGGTACATGTTGGGGGGGGGGGGGGGCGCTAATCTACCTGCAATTTATTTAGAGATGTCAAATTTCTGGAGATTTTGAAACTATTTGGATTTGAAAAAGTTGGGGGGGGGGACCCGAAATGTCTGCGTTCTGAACCACTGGTTGGCAACTGTTTCAAGCTCTTTTTCTTCCTGTCTTCGAAAACATTTCTGTAGGTTCTGTTAGTACCAGTGTTCCCTCTAAGCTGAGTTAGTGAGAGCTAGCTCACAGTTTTTTAGCCTCCGGCTCACACATTTTTGACTTAGCTCAGGAAGGATGGCTCCAGAGCAAACTAATTTATGTAGCAGCCAAATACCTCACTCACAACTTTAATGCCAGGAGCTCACAAAGTACAGTTTTTGCTCACAAGTCTCCACAGCTTAGAGGGAGCATTGGTTAGTACGTTGCCTCTTTCCGAGTGCTGTGTCAGGTATCTTTCCGCCTTTGTGGTTCACTTGTCCCGTGGTGAAGGGGGGCGTGTTTTAAAATGTAAAGGGGGTGGGTTATAATGACTGTGAGCAACAGTGGGAGGGCTTCTAGTGTCCTGGCCCCACTGCTGGACCTCCTGAGGGCACCTGGTATTTTTGGCCACTGCGTGACACAGAGTGTTGGACTGGATGGGCCACTGGCCTGATCCAACTTTGGCTTCTCTTATGTTCTTATGAGCTTCATGATCAAAGCAGCAGTGACACTTTTATCTGAGCACCTCTTGACTTGTCTTAAAAAAAACAAACAACTCATGTTCTGAAAACGAATCCCCTGCAAGAATCCTGCTCTATCCACTGGTAAACCTATCAGAAAGAGGCCCGCAGCTGAAGTCGTTTTTTTAAGATTTCCTGCCCTAATCCACTTAAGAGCAGGAATGTTCCTTGGAGTTTGTCCTGAACACCTGTGAAGAGGGATGAAATGATCGGTGCTTCCCCCATGCGGAATGGCATGACATCCTCAACTCCCCCTCCTTCTTCTTTGCTTTTCAATGTAATTTTAGATTTGGAGGGAGAGGATGAACCTTTCAGCTCTGAGCCTATAGAATACAACGGCCTGTATCACTCTAACAAGTACATGTTAAGGAGAAGCTGTTTCGTTAACTGGGTTTCTTAAATCCCATCTGATGCTCAGTAGGTAAACTTTGGAGCGGTTTCCTTTTTAAACTAATTTTTGGCAGCTGACGACATGCACGTAAGCAAGGATTCTTTGCCATTCACAAATAGTTAAAATGGATTTATTGCACGGTACTTGCTGTACAGCTAGTGACAGGCATTCATCTGAGAATTAGGTCACGGTTCTGGGTCGGTAACTTGCCGTGAAAAACTGAAGTGGCACCTGATGGACATCTTATTTCAGGCTTGTTTTCCAGTGCTTTGCATTGAAGAGGACAGAATACTAGGCCGTGAGAATGTTCTGCTGAAGTCGTGTTCTGTCCATAGAAACAGTAGTACGTTAGAGGTGAAGAAGAGGAGATCTGTGAGATTTCCAAAGTCCTATGGCCCTTTTGCTTCCCCTCCCTAACCCTGCTCCTCCTCTTCCCCTTACCCCTGACGAGCACCATTCGGGGTAGCTGTGGCAACCTGAAGTGCCACTCATATTCCAGAGGTTTGTACTTTTCACCACCGGGGCCATGCTCTGTCACAACATATATCCCTCTGAGTACATTAAATATGAATGGGAACCACAAAATGAGGATGTGCTCATGTGATTAGTGCACAAAGTGCCCTACAATCCTGCTGTTGTGTTCCAAAAGTCCCATGAGGTATGCGGTGACGGTCATCTCCCTTGAGAACACAACCTCAACTTTAAGGTCTCCCAGATACATTGTTCTAGCAGGCCAAGGGGTCTTTCCGGTGGTATTTGGAAAGTCCATGCTGATCTCTCCATTCCACTGAACTTAGCATGGAAAACTATCCTTAGGTTTCCAGTAGACAAGAGTCCATGCTGGTGATGAGGTTTGAGAATATTACTGTTTTGAGACAATCACGGAGTGGGGGCGGTTTCAGTAGTTGTTCCTTCCCCCCCCCCCCCAGCAAACTTGTTGCCTCTATTCCCTTTCAGGTATCTGAGCGACTGAATCAACCGGGCGTTGCAATTGGTTTGGCTTGGACCCCCTTAGGGGGAGAGATCATGTTCGTGGAGGCCAGCCGCATGGACGGGGAGGGCCAGCTAACTCTGACCGGGCAGCTGGGCGACATCATGAAGGAATCGGCCCATCTCGCCATCAGCTGGCTTCGCAGCAATGCAAAGAAATACCAGCTGACAAATGGTACGTGGAAACCCATCGGCAGAGAACGCGAGCAGAAGCCTCGGGCGTTCCAGACACGTGGTTCTGGTCACCTGTCTGAGACTGCAGGAGCAGAGATTTGCCAACTATATTGTGGGTTGAAATACATTTCTGGTGGGCAGGGCTGGTCGACACTTCAACTTCCATCGCCATTTACTCTGGATCAGCTAGTCTGTGGTTTGCCCTAGCCAAAGAAAGCCCCCTGATGCAGAATGAAGAACCCTTAATGTGGTGTCCTCTTTCCCTTTGAGTCTTCTGCACCATCATGCACCCATGTGAGAGCCAGTTTGGTGTAGTGGTTAAGTGCGCGGACTCTAATCTGAGAGAACCGGGTTTGATTCCCCACTCCTCCACTTGCATCTGGCTGGATGACCTTGGGCAAGCCATAGCCCTGTACCAACTGTTCTCTCAAGGACAGCTTGGGAAAGAGCTCTCTCAGCCCCACCTACCTCACAGGGTGTCTGTTGTGGGGAGGGGAAAGGAAAGGAGTTTGTAAGCCGCTCTGAGACTCCCTTGGGGAGTGGAGGGCGGGGTATAAATCCAATCTCTTCTTCTTCCATGTGTGGTCATTTATTTACTATCGATAGGTCACATCCTCAGACCATCCAGAACAATTGCAAACTCCTCATAGAAAATTCATAGCTACATAGTACTTTTGCCAATCAGTTGCAGTTTTGTACTTGTTTCTAACCCTCAAAACACGTTCAGGACCGTCTGGCGATCGTCTGGCTTGGTTTGGACAGAACACCAAGCCATGATCCGGTGCCACATGAAGGAGTTTTGTGTGATTCTTCCTTCTTCTCTTGTGAACAGTGAGCTAGTGAATTAACTTTGATTCCCTAGGGAAGAAAAACAATTTGCCCGCTTGTCTGAAACAGAGAATTATAATTTGCATGCATCTTGCAAGCCAGGGTTGGTTTCCAGTTTGCAGGGCAAACGCACAAATAGTCTGCCATGGAAGCAAAAGTAACCAGTCAGCCTGCCACCTGGGCACGGGAAGAGGGATGGGAAAGGGAGCACATAATTTCCCCCCCGACTCATTCTCATAATGACAAACCCTGTCTGGCGTCTAAGTCCTTGTGTTAGACAGGCAGTCGCCATGTTATACTGATTGTTCTCAATTGCATTTTGAGTTCGATCGCTCTCCGCTTTGTGAGTTTATGCAAATTTTACAAAGAAGATATAAAATGTCTGATATTAAGCAGTTAATAGAACAGCCTGCTCCATTCCATATTTTAAAGATGCATTAACATCGCCACTGATCACTGGCTTTTATCATCGCTGGGGGAATGTTTAGAAACAGCATTCTTCCTGCATTTTTTACAAGCCACACTTAACATCGCGAGTCCCCCCACCCCCCACCCAACTTACGCACTTTATAAACACTTCTGTGGCAGACCTGTCTCTCGCTCTGCCTCGGACCTACATGTACTTTCTGGAGACAACAATACTTGTCTACCTTCCAGAGCCCCGGAAGGATGCTGAGATAATGAACTGGAAGCACCTTGACCACTTAAGCAACGTGATATCTAGCCTATATGTTATTAGTAAGAATACTGTGCATGAGTCTTTATGCTGCTGTTACAGGAGTTCATCTGGAGAAGATAATTCTCGCAGCCATGGCGTATTGATGCAGATGTTTTCTTCCCTTTCTCCCATATCTCGTTTCACATTCATTGCTGCCAAATGGAGCAAATGCTAGGAATGCAAGTTCCCGGGGGGGGGGGGGGAGAGTGGTATTGTGTATATGCAGAAAGACCGCAGGTTTGGATTTTCCATACTTATTCTCTCCCCCCCCCCCCCCCTTTTCTCTTTCTTAAAGCTTCTGGAAGTTTTGATCTCCTTGACAACACAGACATCCATCTGCACTTCCCAGCTGGAGCCGTCACAAAAGATGGACCATCTGCTGGTGTTACCATAGTAACCTGCCTTGCTTCACTTTTCAGTGGGCGGCTGGTGCGTTCAGATGTGGCCATGACGGGAGAAATTACACTAAGAGGCCTGGTTCTTCCAGTAAGTATTGTTTGGAGAGAATGATACTGTTGAGCCTCTCCCACACGCGCAGACAATACGAGGTTTAATTCCATCTTTATTGTAAGCCACATAGCCAGGCTCGTTCTGTTTCATTCCTAGACAGCCTTCTGTAATCCTCTGGTATAGTTAACACATACTTGATGTAAGAAAAAACAAAACAAAAAGTGAAACCCTGCATTAGAAAGTTAATAATCTGCCACGGGTGACACTTCCAAAAGAACAGAAGAGCAGGTAACAGTAATTTCTTTCAGCAGTGGGGTTTAATTTTGCCTAATTTGAAACCATGGACACATCATTAGCGAGATCCTTTCTTTGAAACAGCCCTTTTTAGGAACGATTAACCAGTTTTGATTTTTTTTCTCTCCACTTCCACGTGGATGCCAGGTAAGTGACGTCACCGGTCTTTAAATCATCAAGGATTGAAAATGTCAAATCCCAAAAAAGTCTAAACTTCCTGAGTTCAAAAAACATCTTACCACTCCAAAACAAGGAAGTTCTGTATTGGGGGGGGTTGTGAGAGAAACCACCAAACCTGGACTGGTTGGTGGAAAAGACGTCTGAGATTCTTTTTTGAGTGGCATGACCACAGCCTATGGAAAGAGGCTTAAACTAGAGAGGGAACGGGAACATGCATGTATGATTTTGCATTCAGTCGGGCGGCAATATGCTGCGGCCCGAAGACTTGTCTTGCACAGTGAGAAAAGAACACGCAAACCCCCACTGCCTTCCCTAGCATTTGCGTCCTTGTGACGTCCCACAGGTCTTAAAGGAGACAGATGCAACCTGCGAAGGTAGTCGAAGAAGCCATGGATGGCAGTTGCCGCTCACGGCCCCACTGGTGGGTTGTGGTTCAGCATGACAAGTGTCAAGCCGTGCAGGCCTTCCCTCGCCGCGCTTTCCCCACAGCCCGGGTGATTTCCGGCGGCAGAGTTGGGCTAGGAGAAAATGCTTCCATGTTGGGGAGTGCAAGGATGCCAGGCGAGGGAAGGTTTTTGGCTGCACTCATCAGCCCATTCCTTTTTGCAGACAAGACCTGTGCTTCAAAGAACACAACTGTCTCCTCGCATCCAGTTTAGCCATCCACGCCTTTGATATGTTGGAGCCAAAATAAGTGGGGTAGGGGAGTAAGCATCTCTGTCCCTTCCTTCCAAATCCTTCAGGAAGGCTGTACCCGTCTCGTCCTGCTTAGATTATGCAGTTAAAGCCATTTGTGCCAGAGTTGTTTGTGCTTCTGGAAATGTAGATTTGTAACCAGATACCCAAAGTAAGTCTATACAGTCATCAATTTGGCTTATAGTCCCCCCCCCCCCAAATTTAATAGGAAAGGTATGGACGTAATTCAGAATTTTCTGGCCAGAAATAACATGACCAAAGACCCTGAAAATGGAGGGGGAGGAGTTAGAAGAAATTGTTTGGTAGGGCTGCTGTATCAGCCACAGGGGGAAGATACAGAATTGCATTAGGACCGGAAGATGTAGGTCCATACAACTTGTTTCCTTAATATATATTTTAGGCCTGTGGGTAGCCATGAGGGCTAGAAACTTGCTCTCAAAATGAAAGGTAAGCAGCCCAGGATGCAGCATTGCTAAAGGTTTGTGTAGTGTGTGTGGAAGTCACATTGACCTCTGGTGACTGCCCTCTACAGGGGGGGGGAGGCTTGGAGGATATTCAGAGAGGTGGCTCCCAACTTGGCATTCAAAGGAAGTCTCCCATCCAAGTACTAACCCCAGTCGACACTGCTTAGCTTCTGAGATCTGAGCTAAAGGTTTTTTTCAGGAACAACTTCCAATCAAGTGTGGAGAGTGTGATTCAAATGGGTGCTTCTGCAGCCCCTCAGCAAGTGAGGAAACCTCAAAGTATCACCAAAGGAACGATTATACTAGTTCAGTTGCATTTTATACCTGCACTGTGTTCTTACTCAGACAGAAGGTCGTTCTTGGTGACTGCAAGTGCTTGCTTTTTGGCTCCGACTATAGCGTCTGACGCTTTTCTGTGCCTTGCCTGTAGTGTGTTGCATTTATAGCAATCAGGGGAAATGATGCAAGTTTTTGACACAGGAATAACCCAAGCATCAGAGTTAGTCTGCTGACAGCCTCCCACCTAATCTCTCGGCTCCCTTCCCGTTTCCTTCTGTGTCTTTAAAACAGGTTGGCGGGATTAAGGACAAAGTTCTTGCTGCACACAGAGCTGGGCTGAAGAGAATTATCATTCCTCAAAGAAACGAAAAAGACCTCGAGGAGATTGCAGCCAACGTGAGGCAGGATCTGGATTTTGTGATGACCAGCTGCCTGGATGACGTCCTTAATGCTGCTTTCGAGGGGGGGTTTTCAGCCAAGACTCGGCTTGAGCACTTCAACAGCAAACTTTAAGCAGATTGACCACAGGGAACAAAATGCAGAGCTGCTGTCCCTGTGCCTGGCTATAAAAATAAGAGTATCGAAGCAGGGTCGTTAGCCATCAGATTTTTATAGCAAGGGGTTACTGTTCACTGGAACCCCTACAAATCTGTGAGCCACTCATATTGGCCTTGATATGTATTAGTGGGGAACAGTCTATGGAGATAGATCTCAACACTTAGCTCTTGATGATTATTCCTTTAAGATATGAAGGAGTAGGCTTCTACAGGAGTGAAAGGGTACTGTCCAATCACAGGAGCGTGCAGGAAACCATTGCCTAATAACAGTAATGATTCTGGCTTCTTTCCCCTAGAAAATTGAGGTGATTTTTTACCTACTTAAATTTCAGAGATTTAGTTAAACTGGCATTGTATTAAGCAACAATGTAATTCACTTTTCAAAAATCCTGAAGAATTTAATGCAAATGCTTCGTATAGCACAGGTCTTACATGCAACTACTGAGGAGATAAGCTATTTTTGTTTGTTTCCTATGAGATGATTTACAAAGAAAGGGTTTGGATGGGATTCCTGAGGTGGCTACAATCAACACCGACAACCCGTAGGATCTAGGAGAAGTACCAGGGTTTGACTAGTCTATGTACCCTGGAAACAGAACACTTTCTTATGATAGTGACTGCATAGAATTGTTCGGCACCTCCTACTGTTGATCCTCCTTTAATTGTTTTAAATTATACATGGGTATGTTAATCCTGTTTCACTGGGCGGGGGAAGCTTTACTTCTTCTGTACAACAGATAAGCTTCCTCAGTTGTGATGGCATGGTGGGGTTTTTTTTTTTTTTAATTTGAAAACTTGATTTTTCTGAAGAGCTGTAAACTTTGGAGGTCAGACACAGAAAAGAAAATGGGAGGTACAGGGTGCAAAGTCTGCATTCTTTGTGGCTGGAAACATCCTCCAAGCTGGAAACATCCTCCATTCCTTCTGATACACAGAAGGAATGAAAAGTAGCAGGCGGAGAGAGGAGAGGAGGCAGGGAGGCAGGCAGGCGGAGTGTTATGGAAAGGGAGTAACTCTCCACACAGACGACCTCAAGATACCAAGCCTCCTTGATGCCAGCTGATGTACAAAGGCATATACAGATACAGGCTTGTTAGTGAAGTTAACAGCTGTTATGTCTGAATGTGAGATTTGACACATATGGGGGGGCTTTCAACAGCATGCAGAAGCAAGTTTGGACCTGGGGTATTCTTAGAGCAGAGCCATGTCCTATTTTAATGGAAGAGTTGTAAGAATTTCCATATACAAATGTGTCCTCTGCAAAGGCAATGTAAGCTATTCTAGTCAGAATGTCCAACTTTCTAAAATGGGGGGGGGGGGGGGGTGTTAGCCCTCCAGGGGAACAGGTTGGCCACAGAGTGAAATAGAAAGCTGGACTAGATAGACCATTGGATGTAGCAGGGCTCCTGTGCCTTTTGAGTTAAAGCACCGCCACTTAAGAAGCCACAAAATATGATCGCTAAGAACTTAAAATGTGCAACTTGGTAGAGATGCCTCTCTTAAACCACACAGGGCCAGGCTTGGGCACATTCACTGAACTCCAAAGAGAAAAAAAAAATCCTACCAAATAAGAATTGGGTATCCAAAAGGCTGAGAGAAACCAAACCAAAATGAACACAATGCTAATGCTAATACAGAAAGTAAAAACAAAAATACATAAATTTTATTTTAATGTGGAGCAATAAAAACAGGCTTAAAACAATAATTGTATGAAACACCTTGGGTATTTTGTATACACAGATTATTCTAATCCTCTTTTGTTCCACATTCAATTTATGTATTTGTTTTTGTTTTACTTTCTGTATTATTTTTAGCATTGTAGTCACTTTGGTTTGGTTTTACTCAGCCTTTTGGTTACCACATTCCTTGAAATGCCAAGCTGCTTCTATTTAAGACTTTGCAGGGCTCCCCAAAGCAACAATTACTTCAGCTTTCCTTGACTGACGCAACTGAACATGCAAACAGCACTACTGAACTTTGTAATTAAGCACATAAGTTTTTAATTAGTGTTATTTTGATTTTCTTTTTTTAAAAAAACCATGCAGATTACAGGCATGCGTTTCAGCCACTCTGGATGCGTTACTATGTTGGATTATTTTTCACTGCATTTTATTTATTGCTTCAGCTGTTCATGCTCCCTTCACAGGCACACACCCAGTCATGCAAGTCTATTCCAGTCATGCATAGCAAAGAGCTTCCCAAGTTATACCCTCATCACACCAGAAGGAATTTGATCAATGCAAGATTGCAACCTGATACTGGTGGGGGGGGTCAGTTTGCTAGGACAGTTTTTGACAAGGCCACTAGTGTGGGATGTGTGGAAGAATGCTCCCGCTTGGGAATGGGGCCCGTTTAAGCCTGCCAGCTGCACTTCCCTTTCAGCCACTCTCAAAATAAGCTTTGGGGTGAATACACTATTTTACCGTTCCCCAGGAGAATTTCACTAAATGCAATTGTCATGAAACCAGCTCAAGATGCTTAAACTTAGTCCACTTCAGTGACCACACCACCATGAATTTAACAGCTTCATTACCTAGTGTAAGAGTATGCCAGCTCCGCTTTCCCACAAACAAGTTTCCTGAGAACTTCCTCAGTCCTTCTGTCCAGGTTACTTTCCCTTGACTCATTCCGTTCCTTCTTGAACTCAGATTGATGTTTGCCTGTGGCACTTGCTTCTTTTGACGGGAGACTATTTTACCAGCTGGACTCTTCCTCCCCCCACTTCTGTAATCCAAGCTTTGCGGAAATCGATGAACTTCCACCCCCACTGCCAAGGAATGCAACCTTTTGTCTTCCTGCTAGCCAGGCTGGAGGCAGAGGGATGGAGGAGATCTTGCAGGCCCTGGCCTTTAAAGACACACTGCCTGAAGCTTTGCACCAGAATGCTTATGTAAGGAAGTTACTGGGTGAGACCGGAAAAGGGGGGGGGGGGGGGCTTGATATGCCCTTCGAAAGCACTGTGTGCATTCTCAGTAGGTTAAGATTCAGAATGATGCTGAAAGAGAAGAGCTGAATGAGGTCGCACCCCTCCTTTGAAACCCCACCCTTAAGATGCACACTTGGTAATTCTGTTACGAAAACTTAATGGTGGCTGAGTAGCAAATCAAGGCTATAAAGGAGCTAGTAAAAGGCTCGAAATATTTTGCAAGTGGCAGGCAAAACCTGAGTGACCTGTGGTCCCAGCAAGGGTGCCACAAAACACCCCCGGAGCGTACCACAGGGGACTTCCGTCCTGTCTTGCCTAGCAGTAGTGTACATCCCAGTTTTCTTATTTGGGCATCTAATTGTTGGGGCTGAGGCAATAGTTGGGTCATATCAAGAATTCTTTAAGGTAGTAAAGTTTCAGGCAAGGAAGTCTGTAAAGGTTACCAGGAAATGTATCCTATAACCCTGCCAGGGAAATGTAACACCCAGCACACCCCCCACCTTTACTAGTTCAGGAAGATGGCAACTCTCCTTTTCAGAGGACTCTGCTGTGGTGTCTGCCATTCTTTGCAGGCCCGAACTTCAGGAGGCTCAAGCACAATTAGTAGTAAAGTGGCCACTTCCTTCAAAGAAGGCTAGTTTAGCATGCTCTGGCAGGAGAGCATGGCCTACCCACAGGCATGAACTGAAGCTATCCAAAGGGAGAGCATCTGGATCCTCAGCACTGTAGGTCGATGAACGAACCGCTTTGCCATTTTCATGAGGAAATGCTGCTTTGGACTAACCTACTTCTAGCCCTCTCATTACACATCATACATGCTACGCAAGCAGCTTCTAAGCTTCACACCCATATGCAAATGTTTCATATCCATACTCCCATTTCCAAGGTGAGCTCAACGATTATATGCAATACAAAACAATCCAAACTGGTCTAACTTGCACATCAAAAGCCGGGGACTGAGGCGGAATGGTTAAACGTTTCAACCGCTCTCTGTTTTCAATATGAAAACAACTACACACTGTATCCAGTTCGGAGATTTGTTGCTCTTTTTTCCTCTCACTTTCTCTGAGCGGAAAAACTTGAGAGTAAGCTCCACTGAACCCAGCAGGGCTTCTGGATAAACATGCAGAAAACCCGACTGCGTGACTTTTGAAAATTCAGTTCAGTTAGGCAGTCTGTTTAACAGAACAGGCACAAGGAGAAAACCTAGAACTGACAGCAACGTTACAACTTTTCAGTGCAACAGTGCTTCGCTCCTTTAGTAGCTATTATTTAAAACCTGGGTTCCACAGTCCAAGCTGAAATATTGGGGGGGGGGGGGGGGGGGGAAGTATTGCAGAAAGAGCAAACTAGTGCCTAAATAGACAGAATGACAGTACAGTAACACACGCCTTTTACATAGGAGTCTTTTAAAACCATGCAATTTCTGTGGCTCAGCGGATGGGTGCACCACTGAGCCACAGCACTGCCTTTTACTAACATTAGTTGATAAACCATCCCATGTTGTCCATTTGGGAAATGCACCCTCCACCTTTAAAATACAAAAATGTCCAAAATTCAATCCAGACCTTCCCTGTTAAGGCACCATTTAAGGAGGAGAGGAGATTGGATTTGTACCCCGCCCTTCACTACCCAAAGGAATCTCGGGAGCGGCTTACAATCTCCTTTCCCTTGCCCTCTGCACAACAGACCCCCTGGGAGGTAGGTGGGGCTGAGAGAGCTCTCTTTCGAGGACTGCTCTTGGGCTTAAGGACTAGGGGGCAGTCTGAGCTGAGACTGGAGAGCTGCTGCTGGCAAAAGTAAGTATTCACTATATAGGCCTGTGGCAACTTCACGTCGAATGAAATAGTAGACTAAAGGTAGAAGAAGAAGAAGAAGAAGAGATTGGATTTATACCCCGCCCTCCACTCCCCAAGGGAGTCTCAGAGCGGCTTACAAACTCCTTTCCCTTCCCCTCCCCACAACAGACACCCTGTGAGGTAGGTGGGGCTGAGAGAGCTCTTTCCCAAGTTGTCCTTGAGGGAACAGCTGGTACAGAGCTATGGCTTGCCCAAGGCCATCCAGCCAGGTGCAAGTGGAGGAGTGGGGAATCAAACCCGGTTCTCCCAGATTAGAGTCCACGCACTTAACCACTACACCAAACTGGCTCTCACACCAGGTAGAGGCATGCATACCACCCTAGGTGAAAAAAAAATCAACCATTCCACTTCGCACCAAAGCCAGACTAAGTGCCTGCAGTGTGTAATCCCCTGGTGCTGTTAAACATACTGCTGGCATCAAATCCAGCATCTGACATGGTTGTGAAGTTATTCAATAACCATGCTGCCAAGGTTTCTCTAGGCATGCACCCTTCAACTGCATGCGTTCAAGGAGCATCTAAAAATATATACTCTTGCTTTACTTTGTACCCTTTCATTAGGGAAAGAAGCAAGGGGAGGGAGATGAAATCTTTAAAATAAGCTCGGGAATCGAATTAGGCAAAAAGTGATGTATCGAGCCATTTGAGAGAATAAAATCAACTATATTTCGCACTGCATGGACATGATTGCCTTATGAAAAACAGAAGCCTTTACGCCACTTACTTACCTGGACACTCCTGGCGATTCCTTGCCTGTTTTTGAGAGAGAAGTGGTTAAGCAGCACAGATCATGCCCTTTCCAGGACAATTCTGGCCTACCGAATTCAGAACCACGGCAAGCTATTTATATATAGCAAAGAGCAATTTAACAACAGATTAATAATAAATAAAGGCATGATCCAGCCTGCAGGCAAAGAGACATGTAGGAAGGCTCCTCAAAGAACGGAGCAACCTTCCCATCCCACCCTGGCGTGCTGCCAGTAATTCCAGTAAACTGAATTCTTCCCATCCCTCACTTAGTTGGCCTGCAGCAGCAGCAGCTTACAGATGAGCACACGAGTTTGCCTAATACCGAGCCAGACCTTCAGTCTATCAAGGTCAGTATTGTCTACTCTAGACTAGCCATGGCTCGCCAGTATCTAAACTAGATGTCTCTCACATCATCCACTGCCTGTACCTTTTTCACTGGAGATGCGGAGGATAGAGCCTGGGATCTTGTGCACGGCAACACGAATGCGCTGCCACTGAGCCACCGCCCCACACCAATGATTTACCCCACTTTAATGCAACAGCGTACAGAATCAGCATGACTTCCATTACTAAAACAAAACACCTTAAGGATACATCTCTACTTTCTAGAAAACCAGTAATGCCCAAGAGAGAATGGCCTCCTGCCAGCGGCAAACAAAGTTTGCCTAGACTTTGACATGATCCCACATTCACTTGGTGCACGAACAAGCACCATCCAACAGGCAGAGGGATACGAAATTCTAAGCAATATTCCTTTTGGATAAGCTTTGCATTAGGGCCAAGAAAAAAAAAACCCACTAGGTTTTCAGTTTGCCAGGAATTCTTTTAATGACAGAATTTTAAAAAAGACCAAACACAGCTTATTTCAACTGCTTCTTTTAAACAAATGGTCTGTCTTCATAGTTTACAAATACTGTATAGACAATGCCTTCTTGTACTGCACAGCCAATAAATACAAGAATGACTGCAAATGTCTAAGTGTCTTTCAGTTTCTTTGAAAATGTGCCTGAACTTCACCTTCCTTGAAATTAGAACATTCCCCAAACAAAACAAGACCTGCAGTTAGGTTTCAACTTAAATACAAATGGCATCTGCAATTTAAAAGGTCCCATTTTTATTCCTTTATAGAATTCATCCAATAGCATCTCCTTCAGAGATCGTCATGTTCACAAAAAGAATCAAATGAATGACAATATTATCAAATTGACTAACTGGAAAGGGCTGCAGTCCTGCACAGAGTTATTCAGCGGAACTTCCAAACAGGTCCATAGGACTAATCTGTACTATAACCAATGGCAGTATTGCACAAAAAAAGGGGTTACCAAATATACAGAAGTATACACTTTACCATAATCAATTATGCGTAGCAGAAGGTGACACCTGCAATTAATTTCAAAAGGTACAAAAAAGGGGGGAAACCTGAATTACAGAAAAGAAAGTCATTTATTTAATGAAAAACTAGAAGTTAATAAAAATTAGCAAATACACAAAAATGTACACAAGAACAGCAGCAATACTATGTAGTGACTTGGGAGTGGGGTCAGCTGGAGGGGAGGAGGGAGAGAAAACGGCCAGACAACAGACCGCCTTGCATGGCTTGTCAGTCAAAGGGGGGGGGGGGGGGGGGAAGAACACAAATGAAACACAAAACAGTTTTCCTTTTCAAAACGTACAATCAATCTACAAACAAGTTTAGAATTATTTTACAACACTTTTCTGTAGAATCAATTCTTAATACAAAAAGATGCCCATTTTGGGAATAATATATATATATATATATATATATATATATACACACATATATATATATTTCAGTGGTTTACTGCTGACTTACTTTTAAATATATTAGTGTTATTACATGCAACTGTTTCCTGTACTTTCCACAGCCTTTCCGTTAATTTACTTTTCATATGCGCCAACCTCCCCCTATTAGACTGTTCACATCTGGCAGCCAAAGATGTTTACCTTGATTTCTATGAAACTGAATGCAATGGTGGGGGGAAGATTCCCCCCCCCCCCCGCCAGACACTGGCCTCAAAATGCTGGACTGTGGTTTCAACACATCGAAATCGTCACATTGATGCCTAAATTGCCATTCTCTGCAAAAAGCTGCGCGATGCTGGTGTCGAAGACTAGACAGTCACTATTCATTATGGCAGTCGCAATCCCTTCGTGAATTGATCGAGGCGTCGCTTCCCAAGTCAATCGCCGCCTATGACCGTTCAGCTCTAGTCGGTAAGCAAAATTTTCAGCTTGCTTCCGTGTTCCTATCAGCTGTACGATTGCAAAGAACTGCTGGTGACCATCGTACTTCTCCTGTTTCTCCAACACCAACATGAAATGAAAGCCAAAACAAGACTGCATCATAACCCAGTCAACAGCACCAGGAAGGTTAATGTCTGTAGCGAGGAAAACAATATCTTCTCCCTGTAGCGTTGTGATTGACTTATGCTGATGCATGAGGTGGGGCATGACAGCATCCAGAGATCCTTGCCACTTACAAGAAGCACCGGGGCACGGACATGAGTAAGGCCTAAATTCACAAAGCTCTTCGTGGTCTGCTTTCTCGGTGTGAGGCAAAGTTATCTCACAGCCAGAGGAGGCGTATTTACAAGGAAACAGTACAGAGTTGGCAACTTTTTCCATAGCCAAGTTACGAATAGAGCCCAATGGGCCTCGGCAAGTTGGACAGCACGTGAGCTTGGGACGACAGTTGCTACAAACGAGGTGGCCGCTTTGGCACTGCAGAATAGGTGGCAGTACATAGTCAAAACACACAGGACACTCAAAGAGGCTGGCCAAGTCATTGTTGGATGCGGTGGTGCCAGTCAACGCAGGTACCCTCTGGGATGGTGTACACTTGGAGGTACCCGTAGGAAGTGCTGTAGCAGTCTGACGGCTCATTTCTGTAATAAAAACAAAACAAAATGAGCACAAGGGGGGAAGGATTAAACAATGTAACGTTTATCAGTAAGTACTCTCACGCATGGGGGGAAATCAGAATACATATAATAAGTATGACAATACACAATGCTGTCACATTTAACAGCGCCTTTCACTGGAAATGAAACATGACTTGGGATCTGTGTTAAATGTAATGGCCAGTCCTGTGTGTTTCACTTGTGGGTGCTGTAGAATTTCACTATCCCTTAACCAGTTATGCACTTTGTAGATACTTTGGCAGCAATGTAGGGACAGTTAAATGTCCCTACATTGCAGCCAAAGTATCTAGGAAGTGCAGAATTGGTTAAGAGACTTCCATGACGACCACCACATGGACTCAAGAACAGGGAAATTCAGATGGAGTTTCTATGTGGAATCACACTGGCTGCTGAGCTCCTGAATTTGAAAAGTAATGGGAGAAAAGATAGTCATGGAATCCAGAACACCGGGGATTTGTTTTTTTGCATGCTGCTGCCATAAAAACATGTGATTCGTAGCCACACCCTGAAGAGCACAAGGCACTGCAGGCCTGTAGCCATAATCATATCAACAGAACTGTAAGCAAAGCCTATAAGAAACAACAATATCGAAGACTTGACCAACACTGGCTTGTTTTATTGAATTTTGTTTACTCCACGTAGAGGAAAACCTTAGGCAAGCAGCACTGGACCATTGCTAACGATCTTGCTGAAACATAAATGAGGCGGTGCTTGCCAACGTAACAAAATCCAATTAGCGACTTGTTGAGTACCAATCCACAGGCCCTGTATCCTGGTATATTCTGAGTGCTTACTCCACACCCCCTTGGCATAATTAGTCATTTTGCTAAGCTACATTTTCAGTGCAAAGATCACCTTGGCAATGAGCACTCAGTAAAGCAAGCAAGTGAGTCACGAGGAAAGAGAAGGAAGGCATCCTCGGGGGATGTGTCAACACACACTATGCTAATTATTGCGGGGGGAGGGGGGGTCCCCAGAAAGGAAAGCAACATTTTAAGGCATGGCAAGGCCTCAATATTTTGTACTTGTCACACTACAAAGAGAACGGCTTACACTTCGTTTTTCATATTAAGTCAAAATATTTTAGAAACAGATTCCTTAGCCATCTGACTACACTTTTGTTGGCTGCAGTGCTAATGGATACCTAAGGGAATTCAGCTAACCTCAACAGTCTGTTGGGGGGGGGGACCCCCACAATTCATGTTGAAAAGCTTACAAAGCCATTTTAGCACACACAGGAAAACAAAGGCTGTAAAGTTTAATCAATCAATTGGCTGGATTAAAATATTTTGATTGAAAAGATGACCTTAATCAGGACTGCATTTTTTAAAACTTTTGGGGGTTTTTTGCATGGCTAACAGGCACCATCTTAGAAGAGGTATCTGCTTACCCACTGGAGGCACCAGGAAACATGCCTTTTTTCTTCAGTACTTTATATGCATGCATATTTAATCAAGACACTAACATTCATATCATTAATGGACTAGGGTCTCTTTAATCTGGAGACTGTCCTAAGGAAATTTATACGAATAATCCAATGTGGGAAGAACCAAATACCCACTTTGATGTCTGCACCTTGTAGTTCCCACCCATTACACACAAGCAACCGCGGTGGACACCACACCCATATGGGCAGGCTCAACCACTCCTACACACTGCAAATCACATGTGCAGTAGTCTGTCAATCTTGAATGATTTAGAAGCCAGACACAACACTTCCACTCACTAACAGCAAGTCCTCCAAACTAGCTTAGTGATCCTATCAAAACTTGGCTTCAATAATACGCCTGAAAGTATGGAAGGACATCTTTTAGTAAGTTAGTAGAAATCATCTAGTTTACTAAGCAATCATTCCAGGGTTACTTGTATGGAACAATTCCCACAACAGTTCAACAAGAATGTGGCCACAGACCCAACAAGAGTTCAGCACTCTGCTAATGAAGCTGGTCCTAGGAAAGTTATGTGGACAAGCCACTCCAAAGCACATTTTTGATGTCTATGCCCACAGGAGCATTAGGAGCAGTGTTCCCTCTAAGCTGAGTTAGTGTGAGGTAGCTCACAGTTTTTTAGCCTCCAGCTCACACTTTTTTTGTCTTAGCTCAAGAAGGATGGCTCCAGAGCAAACTTAATTTATGCAGTAGCCAAATCACTCACTCACAGCTTTAATGACAGTAGCTCACCAAGTAGAATTTTTGCTCACAAGACTCCACAGCTTAGAGGGAGCATTGGTTAGGGGTGCCAAAAGTTCCCTCAGAATTGCTGTATCAGGTTTGTTCCTTAGAACAGAATACAAAGTACTATAACTTTTCACTTATTCAGTTTAAAATTATTTACTTTACGTGCCCTTGGGCTGAGCTCACACAGAATAACAATTTTAGCACAGTTTCACTGGCAGACATGAAGCCTCAGAGAGGCCTGGGAACAGTAACTCCCTGATCATTAGGATCTAATTTAAATGGATTTTACCAAGTGTGCTTTGCAAGCATATTTTCTAAACACCACAGGGCCAGTGATTAGCTCCTAATATATTAGAACTTCACCTAGCTTTTTTCTCTGTTTTGAATTCACCTATACCTGACTGTTAACACCTGAAGTCTTGATTTTAAAAGAACACACACCACCCAAACTCAGTGTGAAACACAACTGAAAAAAACCATTAACCACTATGGCTGTGATCATATTAGCACTTATTACTGGTCAGCAGCTGAGTTAGCCCTGCTAATTAAGTGTTCACATTTCACTGCTGATAATTTAGTGTTACTACAAAATCAGATTTAAGTATCCCGATGTAGCAGAATAAAAGGTACAGTGGAGCTTCAGACCCATCCACTAATGAATTATTTTTGCATATACAAAGGGCACAGACAGCAATTTCTCTGCATGACAGCGATAGCTAGGCAATAAGTAGAAACAATTCAACCTAGACAGAACTTCCAGCACTGGCACACCAGAAGAGAAACTTGTGGGAGTACAGTACAATCAAGTGAAGAATGAGAAAACTCTACTTTCATGGATAGCCATTTTACTGCTTGAACTTCTCTCTTCGCCTTTTATCACAATGCACTTGGATTTATTTTAATTTTGGGGGGAGGGGAAGTAACAATTAGTTACACTTACGATTACTGACAGAAGGAGCATGAGCCCAGTAAAAATTCTGGCTCTTGGTTTAGACCTTATCTTGCAACTTTAAATTGGCAGAACAAAACCTAAGTCACCACCTGCTGTTATAAAAACTGAAACGAGAAAAAATTAAGATTCAAGCGAATGTATCTATAGGCCATATTTAACATCCTGCATTAATTCCAAAATATGAGCAAACAGTTGGGAGTTGCAGCCATTGCCAATGTCACCAATCCGAAACTCTTATACATCAAGAGGAGCAAGGCAGATCAGTATCAGTATACATGAATATGCAACAGCCTATTTTTGGGTGTTGGAGCTCTGAACTCTAAAGGAGGCGGCTCCAGGGTTGTCAGGGAGTTACCATTTTTAAGACTGTTCTGCATATCTTCCCACAACAAACTACAAGGTGTGAATAAGGGTCAGATCTTGCCCAATTATGACACAAATCTCAAAAGTCCAGTTAACAATAACTGCCATCTATTCTGTGATTGCACTTAAACATCCCATCATCCCTCTATCAGTACAGGGAAAAAACTACAGTACTCTACTATGCTTTCTCTAAAAAATGTTAGTTTTAACCATGCTTCTCTCTACTTTTCAACTGTACTAGGTGGATAAGTACTTGGTAGGGCTTCTGGAAGACAAATGAACTGGCGTTTGAATCAGGAACTGCTAGCACATGTTTCTGCGGGGGGGGGGGGGGGGAGTGTTTCCAACAGTCTGCCAAACACAAAACTCTTGAATTCTTGTGACAGTCTGCAAGTCCTCTGGGTTCTTACTGATCACTGAAGTGCACAGAATAACAATGCCAGCTTAAGAATTTCTACCTTTTCTTTTGTTGGTTTTGTTTCCTGGCAGACATGTATCAAGGACTCCTTTCCACGCATATAGAAAACTGAAGGCGGATTTCCCCGTCATGAGGAGCAGAACAGCTCATTGCGTTGCTCCATAGAAACAAAAACACGCCACAACAGAGGCCCCTCCTAGAAACTCCAGGCTTGGAGGCGGCCAGCGCTAACCCAACACCCAGAACGGGACAAAAATCCATGCAAAGAGGGCGCGCACTGACAAAAAAGGCAAGGTCGTTCCAATCCAACTTCCCACGCGAGGCAAAGTTTCCAAAGTAATCCAAAGTGAAAGGAGAAGAGAAAAAAGAACGAAGCTGCAGATGTCGACAGTCTCCAGTTGTTATCCACTCCGCTCAGCAAGTTCCCCTAAAAGGGATTCTGAAATCTGCTCCCTTACCCCCCCCCCCACCCGCAAAAAAAATCCCACTCCTCTTGCTCTAGCTGCCCATCTACAGAGCGCCCGGGAATACCGTGGGATCGGGCGTCCAAGCGCAAACTGACAGCAAAGAGGAGAGGAGACGAGAAGGGTACAGTCAAGGCAGAAGAGGGAACTCCACAGACTTCAGTCCGGAGCCTCGTGTGGCCAAACCATTGGCTGTCCGAGGAAGCCTAAGCTTGCTCTGCTCCCGCCCGCTCCCAGCGCCAGGGTGGGTGGGAGGGAGGGAGGGAAGGAAGGAAGGAGGCGGCGGCGGCGGCGTCCCGCCTTGGCCCAGGGAGGGAGGGAGGGAGGCTGGCTCGGCTGCCTGTCGGGCGTATCAGCCTCACATGACCAGCCGGACTCCGCTTGCAGCCAGCTAACGCAAGCATCCACCGAAGCAAGGCTGCTTAGCGCAGCAGAGGAAACGCCGGGAAGAGGAGGGGCGCCCTCCTCCCGCTGCCACGCACTGCAGCCCCTGGTCACAGCCCAGCTACGCGCAACCAAGGGCTGGCGCACCGACCCCAGCGGGCTGCTCCCTTCACGACGGAACGATTAAGCCGCTGCCGCCAGCGGCCGACCGACTAAACTCCATTATCTCGCCTTCCCGCACCGCAGGACGGCTACCGAAAAGAAAGCGGCAGGAAAGCGGACAAGTTGCTCGCTAGCCCAACTCAGCGTTATTATATGGGGCCGATCTGTGCAATAAAACCCCTTTCGCGGTGAGCATCGTTCGTATTTCACTGCGTTAGGAGCGCAGAGATGACGCTGCGACTTACGGAAGTCACACCAAGGAGAGCTTTCCCACCCCCCCAAAAAACCAACCCCCTCCCCCCAAACCCTGAGAACTGAGAAAAATGAGTGGGGAAATCTGAAGTCTTGCAAGTAGCCACCAGCCTAATCTGAACAGAGCAGACTGCGCACAAAAAAACTGTTAATAGCCTGGGCTTAAAAGATTCCAGAACTTGCCCTTAACCCACACTCTGCATGGACCAAGGAAAGTGAGAGGGTGCACACAGCCGGGGGCCATAGGCTGCATGCTCTGCAGTAAACAAAGCGGACAGTTACCATATACAAAATACCAGGCATGGCACCGGCCGCAACACACTATACAGCGATGACACATGGGGGAAACATCTGCAGACCCCGAAGAATCCTAGAGCTATTTTCCTAACAGTTAAAACGTTTCAGGAATGTATATGGATATTTAACTAATTTCTGATATTATAGACCACTACCAACCATGTTCATTATCCTGCAAGCAAAGTAGATACTAGAAAGGGGGGGGGGGGAGGCCTGGAAGAGTGGAGAAGCATCTCTGCTCAGCAAAGACTACTGCTACCCCTGTTAAGCATTTCCATAGTGGAAGGTTTGGGTAATTCACAAAAAGGCTGCAGCTCCTAACAAACAGCTATCAAGCAGGACATATTAACCCCACCCCCCACCCCTTTCAGGCAATACAATGCTGCTAACTCTCTCCTCCAAACCTCCATTCAGTGCCCTCTGGCCTGGCTGGGCCAGCACCGAAGTTGGGTTTCTGCCTTTCCCAATCACCCATGTTGACAGACTGGACACATCAAAACTGTGGCCATTTTTTTTGCTCTTAAGATGAAACCTTTTGCAGATTGAAAAAGGGAGTTTAGGCACATTTTTTCTACACGTCCCAATAGTGACCCAGGTCTGCAAATACGCAGAGTACCTGCTTGACATCATTGTCCAGACAAGATCTGGCAAGTTCAACCAGTCATTATGCTTGTGTTACATATGAGATGTTTCTCAGGTTTAAGCCTACTATGCTTCAGTTCACTAGCAAATGTACTTGCATCCAATTGTTCTTAAACAGAACTTCAGTAACACTGGACAATGTTAGCCTGTTTCATACACAAGATTAATGACACAAGGTACAGTTTGAAATGTTTGCACAGATAATGATTTCTTTGCAACTAACCAATTTATAGAGAAGCCTGCATAATACACCATGACATACATGAATGCCTACAATTCTAAGGACTGCTGGGGTTTGTAAGACACAACATGTCTTAAGACTGTGTATGTCCCCCCATTTTCTTTCAAAAAGCTAGTAATAAAAAGTGCTAGTGGACCTATGTAGTTTGAGCAGCTATTTTCTGAATCAGATAGACAACTCAGTGGAGGAAATTAAGGGCTTGCTTTAAATCCTGTCATTTAGGAAACGTCATTTTATGTTTCAACTTTTAACTTTATGTGCTAGATTAAAAAGGAAATGTATAGTGACATAAATAACTAGCTCCTATTAACAAAGATACAAAACAATAGCATACATAGTTGCAATATTATCCACATAAAAGCTATCCAATTGTTTCTTCCCATCTGATATCCATAGGCAGGGTTTTTTTTTAAGTTACTACAATGAAACATCTCCTACTTAAAAGGGTTGATGCCATGAAAGATGCTTGTGAACAAGACCCTTTTGGCATTTAACAATGGACTGCTGACACATACCTGTGTTACCCACACACACACCCCATCTACTTATTGTGTGGCTACTTCCAGAAGAGAATTTGGAAGTCTACTACATGTACAGATATCACCAAGAAGTATATGCTGCAAAGACGGCCACACAAGGGCTGGCTTCAGACAATAAGAAGGTTTGCCAGTTTCAGCAACTGCAGCTAAACACTATATTTCCTGTTCTCATACTATGATAGAACATGTATATCTGTCTGCGTAGTTGTTAGCTCCAGTTAGGATTTGGACGGGAGACCACCAAAGAGGTCCACAGTTGCTATGCAGAGGCAGGCAATGGCAAACCACCTATCTTGCCTTGAAAACCCTATATGGTTGCCATAAGGCCACTGTGATTTGATAGCAAAAGAGGGAGGGGGGAGTCTAGATCCAGAGAATCTCAGTGAATGTCTTTTCCAGGGTAAGAGTAACTTAAAACTTACCAGTACTGTCTGTCTCAGGAGTCTCAAGAGTGAACTGTACCTCCCACATTCTGTTACTTTCACCCCAGCCTTCTCCCACACAACCCTTCACAATCAATAGCACTTGCTTGGGATTCTGTCTTTTGTTGTCTGGTAGGAGCAGGGTCTTCTCAGTAACAGCTCCAGGGTTGGGAAACACCCTGACCCCACCTAGAAGCTCATGAAACTGTTGTCTCTTGGTTCCTACTGGAAGCAGTAAAAACATTTTCTGTTTTGACAGCCCTTTTGAGCACTGAACTTCGTTGCTTTGCTGCTGGTTAGCAGTAGTTAATGTGTGCTTCAATGTACCCATGGACAGCAGTCCCAGACTGTAAAGGGTTGTTAGCAATGCACAGCAGTGGCCAAACATGCCACCAATCAAATCCAGAGTTTGAGACAGTGCCAACCTAATGCAGGCCACAGTGCATATACAATCTGGTGTGCCTTGCCTTATTTTTTCTGGCCTACTGAAGCAGAGGAGCACTGGCACAAGCTCAAGTCTGACTCCAGCTCTGTGTTGACCTTGCCTTATCTTATCCAGGAGTGCCAGAAACCTCAAATGCTTGTCCCTTCATGGCATCCATGTGACCAAATAACCAGCAATGGTATAGCTTTCTGTATGGTCTTTATTT
This sequence comes from Lepidodactylus listeri, assembly GCA_029233225.1. NCBI lineage: Eukaryota > Metazoa > Chordata > Lepidosauria > Squamata > Gekkonidae > Lepidodactylus > Lepidodactylus listeri. Next base: position 51,132,585 of record JARCFY010000017.1, read on the forward strand.
TTGCAGGATCAAGTATGCCTTAGAGACTCTGCACTGGTAACATGAGGGTTGGTTCTCACTCATTTCTTCATTTAAAAGGGACATCCACTAGTCATGTTTTATGTTACACAATTGTATGGATATGTTGGAATCCTCTCAAGGAAAAGGCTACATGTCAGCTTGAAGCAGAGGTATAAATAAATATACTGAAATCTTATGCTTATCTACAGGGTTTTTTGGTCATCCAATCTGAAATACATGATGAGATCAGCATGTGAATCCCTGCTCCACCACAAGCATCTATGCGCCAGACCAACAGCATTAATCTAGAGGCTTATATGATGCAAGAAATAGTAAGTGTTCCTTGCATCACAGAGAGGTTGATAAACAGAGTTACTTAACAGATAATAGAGAGCAAAGGGACCCAAGTCAAGTGGCTGGTGATGACTTGGTAAAGACCAAGTGTACCATGCCTAAGAAATCTCTAGCCTTATTCTGCATTTTAAGTGTTCTCAGCTGATTTTAAAGGTTAAGTATACAATCTACACATCCAGGCAGAAACATAAATGCATTTCCTAGTGGGTGTTCTCAGTGCTGCCTTTCAATGTTGGAACTCTTTGCCCCCACTCCAGATTCCCCAAATCCTTCACCTTCACATCACCTGAGAATGGCATTTGTATTCAAACTACCTTTTGCTAACAGGTTTGCTGCCTTCACAACTAAGACAGGATAGGTCACAAGTCCAATTAAATAAATAAGGCTCAAATATTGTCAATTATTTTCTGCCACAACTTCTCCAGGAAAGTCTGAAAAGTGGATGGTTTGAAAATTACCTTTCAGTGACTCCTCACTCTTTCACGAGCTACAATTTCCCAAGTCCTTAGAATGTTTTATGTGGCAATTGTATATATATTTGCTTCCAATTAAAGCTGTGATCTATACTTTCTCCAAAGCAAGATTCACTGAGATGAATATGACTTTCTTCCAATAACGTTAAGAACTGTAAATTACATTAGAGCTCAAGAGTTAAAAGCTTTCTTTTCTTTAAATTCTTTTCTAGCCTCACAGTTGTAGATACTTTTCAGTTTGTGAAACAGATGTTTTTAATATGGTATCCAGTGTCAAACAAATAAACACATGGTGAAAATTATTTGCCCCAACATAATGTACAACACTCCTCCAACCTGGTTAATATATTTAAGTTATCCCATGCAAATTTCTGAAATGGAAGAAGGTACTGCAGTCATGTTTTATTGTTTGGGTCTTAATGGTGAAACTATCTGTCCTTATATATGAGCTTAAGCCAGGACTAAAGTCCCTGAATTTTAAACATCCACATTCCTAGGAGCTTAAAAAACTGACAAAGGCATCTAAAAATCAGCAGTGCTTATTTGGCCTAGTACAAGCAGCATCTAGAAATCCAGAGCTGTTATTAGAGCTCTAACACTGGCCCAAGATTGTGGAATATTAAGTTAGAGCCTGTGTACCATGTATGGAAGTACAACTTCACTGCCTTGCCCTGAAGCCAGGAATTCCCCTTGAAGTATTGCTCCTGTGGGACAGAAGCCTTCAGGAACAACTTGGGGGGGGGAGTTGGAGGGCTGTCACTGGGGAAGGAAGATAGCAAAATCCCTGCCCCCAATCACTTTGACAGCCTGTAACCATTGTGTTCCAGCTGTATTTGTCAAGGCCCTCATAATCCATTCAGTAGAGTTTCACTGACTGCATCCATTTGGGATATCAGGGACTTCCTCATTTTCACAAGCAGAAACCTCATAAGGAGTATATACAAAATAAATCTCATCAAGATGCAGTGAACATATATGCTTGCATTAGTGGCTATTATCAAATGTAACCATCGGTCAAACAACTAATCAAAGCAAGTGAGCCCAAATGAATCAAAAAGTTTTTTTTAAAGAGGTGTTTGTACAAAACAAAGATTTTAAAATCTTCACAAAAGCAAACATTAACCCTGAAATGAGACCTGTTTAGTTTACGTGCAATTGAATAACAGGCCATGTATTCTACTATAATGCAGTACACAATGTTGCCGTCTTAAACATTATGGCCAGGTTCTTAAAATTTATTTAAATTGTCCTGTGTGTCCAAAAGGGAATCAGACTTCTGTTTCTTGAACCGCCACCCCCCCCCAAACCACGTGGACCTCCCCCCCCCCTTTTTTTTTTTTTTTACAAAAAATGAGTAAAGTTTCAAACACAGCTGCAATTTGGCATGGGGAAGTAAGCTGATCAAAACTGGGGATGGGGCCTAAAAGACACCAAACTAGTTCCTTGGATCCAGGTGCCATGTTATATGCATCTTCAACCACCACAGAAGCAACAGCGGCACATACCGGTACAGAGTGCAGAGGCCTGCAATTTAGAAATCCCCCACACAAAAAGATAACATCTCTGTTAATGAACTCTTCAAATTAGGCTTACAACTTGACCCATAAAACATATTCTGTTGGTGCAAGCTGTAATAAAATTAAAGCACCCATCTGTGAGCTTTAAGGATAATCTCCTGCCTAACTGTACAGTTTACATGTTATCTTTTTGCTGGTTAAGCCCAAAAACCTTCCTGTTCACTATTTATTTTTTTTATTTTTTTATTTATTATACTTTTATCCGGCCCTCCCCGCGATGACTATGACAGTTTCCAAGTCGTAATAAAAAATATAGTCAGAAAGACATGTCTTTATGGTGAAGTTACAGTTTCAAGGTCAGTCGAATCTTATTCCTAGAGAACCTTTTATATTGTGACTGTTATAACTAACCTTTGACAATAATTAATATTCTTCGTCTAGTCTAATTTGTATACTTCAAATATTTCAATCCCACTTTTTCTACAGTTCTATTAAGACTTTTTTGTAGACCCTGTGTGTAAAACAATGGGTTGGACACATCCAGGTTTTCTGGGACTCAAAAAGGAAGAAGCAATCCCACTTTACCACTAAAAAGGTTGTGTTGGGTATCATAGGACCTGCATGTATAAAAACCATGTGGGATGAGAGCAGTGGTAAGGAGGGGAATTGGGTGGTGCAGAGTAAAACAGCGGGTTCCAACCCAATGAAGGCAGGGCATGACTAAGTCCACCTGAAATAGGTGCCACTGCTATGCTGTTCCAACAATCAGGAGTAAAGTACCAGGACAACTTCTCCCATTCCCCTCACAGACTCTAATAACGCATGTACATCACTCCTGAGTTGCATTAAGGGTTTTTCCTCCAGCACTGGAACAGCAGAGCTTGTGGATACTGACATCCAGAGAGAGCATCAACTGTCCCCTTGCATCAGCACTCAAAGTCTTCACCTCCATTCTTTGTTCTGCTTCTGCTCCACAGCATAGAATCAGGCACTTTGATAAATTGATGGTGGGGGGAAATGTCAACATTATTAGATCAGATGCTCAGAGTGTCTCCAATACCTTAAAGTAATTGAGCGGAAGGAAGGAGACCAGAGTAGTTTATCAGTACCCTTGGCAGTTAAAACTTCCCGAAGGATCTGAACACTGACAGACTAAGGATAAAAAATAAGACTGCATTGCATGGACTAGTTTTCTGACCTAAAAAAATGTTATATATGCACTGGTTTGAACTAAATGCAAATGTTTACTTCAGTAAAAGCTGACTGTTATGCTCTCCCCAGTTAAAGAGAGTTCCGTACTTTGCCCTGTAATAAGAGCCAAACTTAAGGCAGTTCTGTAGTTTGCACTGTAACAATCACCTTTTAGTAGGGTCCTTTGCATCTTGATTAGTACAAACACTCAATTTAGCCTGCCATACACTTCAATTCCTCTGTAATTCTGGAGTAAGAAAATGGAACTTATTCTGCCCTAAAATTCTGAAGTATTTTGTAAACAACTAAAGTGTTTTATAGCATGTTTTCCAAAATCGCCACAGATAACTGTAGTATGACCTCTGTAACTTGGATATGAAGACCATACTGCAGAACTGGCCCCTAAGTTTAGTCTCAATGTGATAATTTTATTATCACACTACGAAAGAGCAAACAGGCTTTTTATAAATCCACAGGCAAAATGGCAAAAGAGAAGAAGTCCTTTAAAGGGCAAAAGAGAAGAAATCCTTTACATCCTTAGGAAATTTTGTGCCTCCTAGCATTATTTGTTGACTGTGCATCTTTATAGTGTAGCCAATGTACATAGTGCACTATAGCACTTTCAGAAACTCACTACTTGTTCCATCAAAATCAAGCGACACTGAAAGAGAGCTAATGCAGTGGCAAAGAGACTCAGCTGTGAACCAGGAGTCCCTGGTTGTAATCTCCTCCTTTGGGATGAACTCACTAGGTGGCCTCAGAAAAGCCATTTATACCCTTCAGCCTTGGTCCCACTAACCACACATCTGCAATACAGAGAAAATAACTGACCTATTTCATAGGGAGGCTATAAGGATTACTGAGCACTTAAACTGTGGGTATTATAGCTATTTAGCCTTTTTCACTAAAAGGGCTGTTTATACATGTGCTTCAGTGTCTCATGACTTCTGTGCCATTATCCCACTTGTGAACAAACTGACCATGCAGCACTGATGTCAGAACAAAAACAAACACTCCAGTCCTAAAAATATTTACTAGAAAAAAAAAATGTTTTCATACCAACTTACTTAAAGGCAAGCACAAGCTGGGGAGCAGGAAGAACTAGGTTGCAGCAGGAAACTGTAAAACGAAAACTGTGCCTAACCTTGTATTTTTAAAGAGTGAGATATATCAAGTTATGCAAGTGCATATTGTCATCTTCCACTAAATCTTCTGGGAAACCACCCTCTCTTCCTCTGAATTCAGTTATTTTCACACAGCAGGCAAACAGACTAAATAAACCACAACTCAAGAGACAATGTCATGAAGGGAAACAAAAACAAAGAAAGAAAAAAGCATTCTGCATTCAGAACTTTGCCACTTACACACACCTCCCACCCACTCAGCCCCAAATTTACTGAGTTCCCCTGTTGCAAAACCAGTCCCGTGCTGTCCCTCAGTGGACAATCATCAGGAACCACTTCTGCAGCATATTACAGACACCCAGAGAGTCAGAAAAAGCACTTCCATCTACCCCATTCCTGCACAGTTCAAGAAATAACATATCATTATGTACATTCAACACAGTAGCAATCAGTGGCAGCACAGAAAGGGCAGAGCCAAACAAGTAGAGGCATATTTCAAGGGAAGGGGTGAGGAGAGAAAGAAAAGGCGTGTAGAACACCAGAGAGATCAGTCGAGATGAAGAGGAAAGGGGAACAGGATATCCCCGGCTTTTTGGATTTGGGGGGGGGGGGGCGGGAAGCAACAGAAGCACAGCTAAGAAAATTAAAAAGATATCTAATATTTATATATTAGTGTGGTGGGGGTGGGGTTTGAGATGCTCAACTTCTCTCCACACACCCACCCTACTTTGATCTCAGAAATTTATTTGTGTGTGTGTGTGTGGGGGGGGGAAGCAATGGTCCAAGCTGCGGAGTCTTGTGAGCAAAAAATCCAACTTTGTGAGCTCCTGGCATTAAAAAGTTGTGAGCGAGCGATTTGGCTGCTGCTGCTGCATAAATCAGTTTGCTCTGGAACCATCCTTCCTGGGCTAGGACCAAGATCTGTGAGCTGGAGGCTCAAAAACTGTGAGCTAGCTCACACTGACTCAGCTTAGAGGGAACACCTGGGGGGGGGGGGGAGAGAGAAGCCAAACAGCTAAAGAGATGGGTCAAAAAAATCCGAATGGGAATGGGAAGTGGGGGGAGAGAAATACACATCGTTCCGTGTGCACGAAGTTGAGAACTTTGTGCAGGGGGGGGGGATTGGGGTGGTTGTGCGGTCCGATTCTCTCCCTCCCCCCCCCCTTCACACCGAAAGAAAGAAAGAAAGAAAGAAAGAAAAGGAAGGAAAGAAAGAAGCGCCCCGTGCATTCCTGGGTGTCAGGCTTACTTGGGAGTCAGTCCCGCGCAGACCTCCACGCGCTCTCCTGGCGAGCCAACCACGCGGATCGGGGCTGCTGCTGCTGCTGCTGGGTGGTGGTGGTGGTGGTGGCGGCGCTGCGCAGGCCACGCCGCGGCCTGGCCTGGCCCCCCTCCCGCTCCTCCTCGGCCGCGCGAGCGAGCCCTACCACACAAAAGGCATTCGCGGCCGGCCGGGTCTGCCTCCAGTCACAAAGGGAAGGGGAAGGCGGCGCGGGGCCTCGGGCCAGACAGACGGCCGCCCCTCCTCTCTTCCCCTCCCCTCTCCGAGCGAGGGCCTCGCCAGGGTCCTCCTTCCGCCGCCGCCTCCTCTTCCTCGCGGTCCGGCTCCGACCCCAGCAGCGACGTCTCCTGAGGCGACTCTAGGCCGCGGCCAGGCCTCCCTCGCAGTCTTCGGCCGGGCAAGGCCTCACTCCGCCGCCGCCTCCTCTGTGTGTGTTTCCCTCGCCCGGCCGGCCTCCCTCCCTCGCGTCGGCCCTCCGCGCTCTCTCTCGCTCTCGGCCTCACCTGGGCTGGGCGGCGAGCCGCGGCCTGCCTGCCTGCCTGGGCTCCCCCCGCGATCGCCCCGCGCGAAGAGAGGTCGCGTGAGAGAGAGAGAAGAGGAGGGAGGGGCGGGGGGAAGCGGGGTGGAGAGAAACCGAGGCGGGCGGGCGGGCGGGCGCGCGGCGTGGCGTGGCTCGCGCCCCCGACCAGACAAAAGACACCGGGCGGGCGACCAATCCTCGCAGGAGAGGGAAGGAGCGAAAGAGAAAGGGGTGGGGGGGGGGGAGAGAGAGAGAGAGAGAGACGGGGAATGCGCGTGCGCGAGGGCTCGGCGAAACGGCGCCCGCCCGCGCGAGCGAGCGAGGAACACAGAAGGGGAGTTTGTGTGTGTGTGTGTGCGCGAGCGAGCGAGCGCGCGCCTGCCTCTCCCTCCCCACGACAGCAGCGCCGCCTAGTTTGAGAGCTGGCCGAGGGGAGGGGAGGGGAGGGGAGGGGAGGGGGGAAGATCAGAAAATACGCCTCAAGCCCGCCTCCTGCCTCGCGCTACATAACGCGCGCCCCGCCTCCTCCTGGACCCGCGCAGGCGCAGTCGGCCCTCGGCTTGGCGTAAGGCGAGAGGGAAATTGGCGGGCTTGTGCGCCTCAGGTTTTGCTCCCGCGAGGGCTAGCGGCCGGGGCGCTTAACATCGTCGCCTGTGCGACTGGACAGCAACAATATATATGAATTTATCTACTTTATCTTTCCGAGCTAACGCTCTCTCCGAGGTGGATTTCAAGGCTCCCCTCCTCTCTTTTTTTAGCAAAAAAGGAGAGGGGGAATTTCTAAAACGCTACTTCCATTCTACCTTTTTCACCTGGACTCCAGGATAACAGTTCAAGAACGATGAGCAAAATAAAACACGCTTCTTTTCCTACAGCCAAGCCCTTACCTGGGCTTTGGGGCACACAGTAGGAAATGAAACTGTGTGATCCCAAGCTGGTAGATGTCCTGAGTCAATTGTGTTGGTCCAAAAGGGAAAAAAAATGTTTTAAAGCCATATGATACGACTTTGTTATGAGCAACCAATCTGGCATAAGAAAACTATGCACACTCTTGGCCTCTCCAGAACGCTTCATCAGGCTGGATGTCCCCCCTAGGGTTGCCAGCCTCCAGGTGGTGGCTCAAGTCAAGATCTTCCAGAATTACAACTGACCTCCAATCTACAGAAATCAGTTCCCCTGGAGAAAATGGCTGCTTTGGAGGATGGACTCCTGTGGCATTATATCTTTATTTATTTATTGAATTTATATCCCGCCTGTCCAGCAGATGCCGGCTCCAGGCGGCTAACAACGATTAAAAACACATCCATACATAATTTAAATTAAAATCCATCAGCAGTAAATTAACATTAGAACCCACAGATAGCAGCAGTACAGTGTCCCACATAGCAGCGGAGCCTAAAGGACCCAGGCCCCGGCCAGAGGTCTCCAACACCGATTTTCTGGGCTAGAGATTAAACCGCCAGGTTCCCAGGGCCTTGCTGAGGCCCCTTCCCTCCCTAAGGCTATATTCCCAAAATTTCCAAGTATTTTCCTGCCAGGAGCTGGCAACCCTAGTCCCCCCCCCTTGAAAAAAAAGAGGCAGAGGAAGAAAATAATTTAAGACTGTGATCTTAATGTTAATTTGTTTCTCTTGGAACAGTCATTTAAACTTAGGAAGTGCTGGGGCATAGTTAGCATCAGGCAGCCTTGGTCTTGTAGAAAGAAGGCCCTGAGAACAACAGCTAGACATTGTTCACAGCAGCCCCTTTGGAACTGAAAATCGTGCTGCCTCAAGCAGCAAGCGGATTGGGACAGCAGTTAGAGTCTGGATCTACCAAGTAGATCCGTCAACAAGGAGAATTCTTATTCATATGTGAAGCCTTTACGGATGACCAGTTTATCATCGCTTTTGCATCTGATGTGCAGTAAGGACCTCCTTCGGTAGCTACTGAGGAAATCAGGGTTGCCTCAGTAATATCTGCATGGCTTGCTGAATATCCCAGCTTCGGTCCCTGCCACCTCCTCTTTAAGGATCTCAGGTAGCAGGACTGGAAAAGACTTCCAGCTGACACCAGGAAGATCTGCTTCCGATCACTGTTGATAACACTGGCCTAGTTAGACTTGTCTCAAGGTAAGGCAGCTTCATATGTAGAAGAGCTAAATATGTACTAATGTTCCCCTTTCTTAAAATAAGCATGGTTGTAATTGAGTATGTATGTACACCAAGAGATTTCCCTTGCTATGGTTTAGGCCACATTATATTGTAGAGGCAGAGGATCTGCTTTGCATGCCGATGGTCACAAGTTTAGTCCCAGACATCACCATTTAAAGTAGCCAGTACTGAGAAAGGTCTTCCTCTGCCTGACTTTCTGGAGAGTTGCTGTTAGGCACATTGGACATTACTGAGCTAGGCAGATGAACAGTATGGGTGTGTTCAGACACACAGATTTGAGCTGGTTCAAAACGCTTTGAGCCGGCTCAAATCTGTGCGTTCAGACAGCCACAGCTGCCTCCAGTCCCCAGCCGTCACTTACCGGACCAAATGCCGTCTCAAAGCGTTGCATTTTTGTGACCAGGTCCCAAGGTGGTTTCTCCTGTCCTCTTCCGGCTCAAGCTGCCTTCTCCCCATGTGATCGTGGAGCCGTCGCCGAGCTACTTCCGAGTCTTTAAGGCCCCCCCCCCCCCGGCGCGGAAGCCTCTGGCTTCCGTTTTTTGACCACCATTTTTTTTTACCGTCATTGATATGCGTGTGAGCGTTTCTACACCTTTAAAAAAAATGTTTTTAAAAATGGCCACTACTTCTCCATTGCAGATGCCATGGAGACCAGTTTCGGGGTAAAAGTTTAAAGGGAAGTGGTCTCTCAGCACAAGGAAGTCACGGAGCTTGGGTGAGTGAGAGCTTTGCTCTCCTGCTTTTGCACATGCATTAGATTGTGTTTTTGGGTGATTGCTTATGCGCACGCGCAAGCAGCGAAAAATAAAAAAAAGCCCAATGCACGCTCCTGTGTAGACGCCAGGGAGCTGCTTACGTGCGTTTCACGCCAGTCCGGAGTGGGGCGTTTCCAGCTGGCTCCAGCACGCCGTCTGAACACACCCTATGTCTTAGTACCAGGCGGCTTCATATACTCCTGTGCTCAACTTTCCTCGGGGGAAACAGAAAAAGATCGCCCTGGGGTACATGGGGTAGTTTTTGGTTGTCTACATGGACTGTCAAGAAGCACAGCTATCTGTCTCCCCCATTTATCAGAAAGGTGCTCCCTTGGATACTGCACATGTTGCCCCTAAGCTGTGATCCTACTGTATGGGTGCGTTCAGACGGTGTGCTTGCGGTGGTTTAAATGGCCCCCGCTCTGATGTGGGTTTTTTTACTCTGGACAATCGCGATCACACGGGAGCATGTGTCGGGGTTTTTTGTTTTTTTTTCTCAGTTTGCATATGCGCATAACTGCTCATCCATAGAATTAAAAAATCTTTATCCTCACGCATGCGCAAAACCACAAGGGCGAATCATGACTTTCGTTTGATAGCTTTGCAGAACACCGTGATTTCACCGCTGTGAAAGAAGACTTCCCTTTAAACTTTTCGCCCAAAACTGGCCTCTTTGGGATCCCAAACTCAAAACTAGTGCCCATTTAAACGTTGGTTTTATAAATGCGGGAGCGGAGCTCCGCTTATGCGCATACCGCCAATGCACCAAAAAAAAAGGGCAGGCAAAAAGCGGAAGCCTTGGGCTTTCGAGCGGGGAGGGGATTTAAACCACCGGAAGTGGTTTGACACTGGAGGAGCAATCACAGTGTGAAAACTGCAGCTTTAAACGGGAAAGCTGAGAAAACACGACTTGGGACCTGGTAGCAAAATACTCCGGTTTGGGGGGGGGGGGGGGTGTTGAGCCGGAAACCAACAGCTAGGGATGGGAGGCAGATGTTGCTGTCTGAATTCGCACATAAAATCCATTATTGAAGAGTGATGAAACCGGATCAAACGGTGTGTCTGAACGCACCCTATAACTGGCAGTCATGCCGCATAGTCTCTTGTCTTCTGAGATGAAGAGCAAATGCTCTTGGCCTTGCAAAAAATGGTGTCTCCTCTGACTGGCAGTGGCTTTCCGGGATCTGAGGCGGACAAGCCCATAGCTACAATGGGGCATCTCAGGGCTAAACCCTCTAACTTACTGGCAAGGCCCCACGACTTCCCATTCAGCTCAGGGCCCCTGAGTGGCAGCGGGTGTAGGGAAGGAGCTGGGTATTCCTGCGCAGCTATCCAGTGCCATGGTCCAGATTAAATTACCTTTATTTTGATTAGCCAGTGCCCCCTAAGAAATTTAAATGCCCCCCAACTAAAAAAATTCCTGGCTATGGGTCTGCAGGCAGAGGTCTTTCACAACACCTACTACATGATCCTTTCTACTGAAGATGCCGGGGACTGAATGTGGGACCTTCTGAATGCAAAGCAGATGCTTTCCCATTAATAATAATATAGTGGCATCTAGAAATTCTGAGTCTGAAAACGAGTATGTACTAGTATTACACATAGAACAGAATAGATACTGGGAGTTCCTCCTGTATAGGATTTAACAATTCTGATTCCTCAGACTAGAGGAGTGGGGATTTTCAAGTGGAAGCCAGGAATTTTTAAACAAAAATAGGATTTACTAGATATTACAGACAAAGCTACATAGTTACTGTTTAATGTGAACCAGACTTCTCCAGGGCTTAGCACTGGAACCTGTTCCAAATGTGAGATCTCAGCTCTGATTCATGTGTGGAAGTAAAAACAGTGAAGGGTACCTGTGACCATATTCAAAATTCCCACCCCTTGGCAGAATCTAACTCCAACCTCCCACAGATATCTGAGCTTGGGGACATTCAACTGTACAGGGCAAGTCCTGTGTCTCTAGGAGTGTTGGAAGATCAAATGTGTCCAAAAGCGGATCTCAGATATTTTAGAATTACTAAATTATCCTCCTTTCCTTCTATTTTTTTTCTTATCCTGTCCATTTATCTAGGAGTGTTGTGTTCAAAAGCTGAATTACAAGTGAAAAACTACTTTCCCAATTACAGGGATAAAGGACCTGTTGGCTGTAACACAAATGCCATGCTAATTTAGCATGTCTAATTTGCATATCCATCATTTGTCGAACTTTCGCAATGCCCCCCCCCCAAAAAGCCTTGGCGTGGTGTTGTCCTCCATTTTGAACATCATTTGTTGGCCACCGTACTTGAACATGGCTCTGAGTAGTGAGTGTCAAATAAGTGAAAATATTTACAAAATTAGGCGATGTTTTAAATGTCTCTGCTTGAGACCGATTGCAAAACCCTTTATCGTTAGAGTACAACACTTCAAAAACTGGCAAGGAGTGGAGGCCAAATGAATGAGCTTCTTTCCAACTGTGACTGAGAGTTGGCAGACGCCTGGAGGTTTCTTGCTGTTTAAGGCAAACGTTGGGGAAACTGGTAGAGGCAGGGCTCCGTTGGGGCCGGAGCGCGCCGGAGCGCTGCTCCGGGAGAGAAGGGCCCGGGGGGCGGGCCTCCCCCGTTCACCCCCTCCCTCCCCCAATCACCGTCCCCGGGGCCGCGGCTGGCCGCCGGCCCCGGCGAAGAGCCCCCTCCCACCGCCAGTCACCAGCCCTGGGGCCGCGGCTGGCCGCTGGCCCCACTGGAGAGCCCCCTCCCTCGCCCCGTCCCTCGCCCCCTCCCTCGCCCCCTTCCACGCCCCGTCGCCTTCTCTCGCCCCGTCCCTCACCCAGTCGCCTTCCCTCGCCCCGTCCCTCGCCCAGTCGCCTTCCCTCGCCCCCTCCCTCGCCCCATCGCCTTCCCTCGTCCTGTCGCCTTCCCTCGCCCCGTCCCTCGCCCCGTCGCCTTCCCTCGCCCCGTCCCTCGCCCCCTCCCTCGCCCAGTCGCCTTCCCTCGTCCCTCACCCTGTCGCCTTCTCTCGCCCCCTCCCTCGCCCCGTCCCTCGCCCAGTCGCCTTCCCTCGCCCCCTCCCTCACCTTCCCTCGCCCAGTCGCCTTCCCTCGCCCATCGCCCCGTCGCCTTCCCTCGCCCCCTCCCTTGCCCTGTCGCCTTCTCTCGCCCCGTCCCTCGCCCCGTTGCCTTCCCTCGCCCCGTCGCCTTCCCTCGCCCCTCCCTCGCCCCGTCCCTCGCCCAGTCGCCTTCCCTCGCCCCGTCCCTCGCCCCCTCCCTCGCCCAGTCGCCTTCTGTCGCCCCCTCCCTCGCCCCGTCCCTCACCCAGTCGCCTTCCCTCGCCCCCTCCCTCCCCCCGTCGCCTTCCCTCGTCCCTCGCCCCGTCGCCTTCTCTCGCCCCGTCCCTCGCCCCGTCGCCTTCCCTCGCCCCCTCCCTCGCCCCGTCCCTCGCCCAGTCGCCTTCCCTCGCCCCGTCCCTCGCCCAGTCACCTTACTGGGGCCGTGGCTGGCCGCCGGCCCCGCTGGAGAGCCCCCTCCCTTGCCCAGTCGCCTTCCCTCGCCCCCTCGCCCATTCGCCTTCCCTCGCCCTGTCCCTCGCCCCCTCCCTCGCCCAGTTGCCTTCCCTCACCCCCTCCCTCGCCCAGTCGCCTTCCCGGGCCGCGGCTGGCCACTGGCCCCGCTGGAGAGCCCCCTCCCTCGCCCAGTCACCTTACCCGGGGCCGCGGCTGGCTGCTGGCCCAGGGAAGAAACCCCCCCCCCACTCAACAGTTTCCCGGGCCCAAGAGAGGGAGAAGCCGGGCCTGAGTGGCTTAACGCCACTCAGGCCCAAGCAAGGGGAGGGGGGAAACGCCAGCCCTAGTGGGGGGAGAAGCACCCCTCCCTCCCTCCCTCCCTTCCTTCCCTCTCTCCCCCACCTACCTACCTACCTACCTGTTCCTTCCTTTCCTCCTTCCTTCCCCTCTCCCTTCCTCCCTCCCTCTCCCCTTCCTTCCTTCCTTTCTTCTCTCTTTCTCCCCCAACTACCTACCTACCTTACTGTTCCTTTCTTTCTTTCCCCCTTTCTTCCTCCCTCCTTCCTTCCTTTCTTTCTTCCCCCCTCCTTCCCTCCCTCCCTCCCTTTCCTTCCTTCCTTCCTTCTTTCTTTCTTTCTTTTTTTCTTCTCTCTCCCCCCACCTACCTACCTACCTTCCTGTTCCTTCCTTTTCCCCTTCCTTCCCCTCTCCCTTCCTCCCTCCCTCCTTCCTTCCTTTCTTCTCTCTCTCTGCCCCCACCTACCTACCTACCTTCCCGTTCCTTCCTTCCTCCCTTCCTCCCCCCTTCCTTCCTTCTCTTCTCTCCCCCAACTACCTACCTACCTTACTGTTCCTTTCTTCCTTCCTTCCTTCCCCCCTTTCTTCCTCCCTCCTTCCTTCCTTCCTTCCTTCCTTCCCCCCTCCCTTCCCCTCTCCCTTCCTCCCTCCTTCCTTCCTTCCTTTCTTCTCTCTCTCTGCCCCCACCTACCTACCTACCTTCCTGTTCCTTCCTTCCTCCCTTCCTCCCCCCTTCCTTCCTTCTCTTCTCTCCCCCAACTACCTACCTACCTTACTGTTCCTTTCTTCCTTCCTTCCCCCCTTTCTTCCTCCCTCCTTCCCCCCTTCCTTCCTTCCCCCCTTCCTTCCTTCCCCCCTTCCTTCCCCCCTTCCTTCCTTCCCCCCTTCCTTCCTTCCTTCCTTCCTTCCTTTCTTTCTTTCTTTCTTTCTTTCTTTCTTTCTTTCTTTCTTTCTTTCTTTCTTTCTTTCTTTCTTCTTCTTCTCTCTCTCTCCCCCACCTACCTACCTACCTTCCTGTTCCTTTCCTTCCTTCCTTCCTTCCCCCTCCCTCCCTCCCTTCTTGCCTTCTGACACACTGCCCATGACGTCAGGGATGTGTGGCCTTTTGACACTTTCGGTGACGTCAGGGGGTGTGGCATATGCAAATGAGTTATGCTAATGAGCTCCTGCACCTCTTTTTTTACGAAAGGACCCCTGGGTAGAGGTGCTCTTATTTTGTAGTTTAAGTGCAGCCTACGCAGTGAAAAGTGGCGTGCTAGGGTCACTTACCTTAGACTGGGGAACTCTTAATCATTCTGTCAATATCACTGAGAACCTTTTCACAAGGCACTAAATTAACATGACCTGGGACTTGCCACAGCTCCGCATTACTTCGCTTTAACAAGAGCATATTGGAAAACCCTTGACTTTCCTGATTCTCTGGCATGCTTTTTAAAATCAGTAATTAAGTCTTTAGCTGGTTAATCCTGTTTTCCATATCAGTAGATGTACACCCATTTTGGAACATTCAGACATTAATCGCTAGCCACATGGTCACCGAGGTACTGTTTCTAAATTTCTCAGCTTGATTAAACAAATACTGCTACAACAGTCAGTATAATCATAAAATGAGACTGTACAGCAGTCAGTATAAACATAAAATTCAATAACTGTCATTTTCCCCACCTTTAATTACGCTCGCTAGAATGGCAGAGGGAGACAAAGGTTGAAATGTCAAAGTGTGCATTTGCACTTGCAGATATAATTACAAAGGAAGAAATGGAGAAAAAGTTAGGAACTCTTCACGTCTGATTGAAATACATTATAATAATTAATAATTTTTAAATTAATTTTAACAATTTCAATACAATAGCACTGATATCTGATAAACACTCATAAAAATAATCGAATAATACAGGCAAACAAGTTTTATGTTAGGAGAAGCTGAAAGCAATTTACTGTTCTACATATATCCAATAGGTAAAATTAAATGAGCATTAAAACCTAGTATAGGGTATCACACATAAGGTATGGGTTGTAAGGAAGAAGGCCTATTCGTGCCATATAATCTAAGAATGGGGACCACTGATCCACAAATGTGGAACAGAAATTGTAAAGTTCCAATTGTAATAATCTGTCTGATAAGCATTCCATAACAAAGCAATCCCAAATTTTATCTAGCCATAGTTTTTTTTGTGGGTACTGTCCATTCTTTCCATTTCAAAGATATTGCTAGTTTGGCTGCTGTAAGATGATTATCAAGTGTTTTCGAACTCATGGAATCCAGTCCTCCCCCCATAGATTTAGGAGTATTCACTCATTGCGATCAAATATCCTATGACTGAGTGAATTGTGCATGTAACTATACACCAGAATTTAGCAACGTGGATACAGGCCCACCAGCAATGAAAGTAAGAACCCATATATCCACACTGCTTCTAACACAGTGAGGTTTTGGAAGTATCCATATGGATTCAGTTGGACTGGGTAAAATACCAGCACATAATGAGTTTGAAAAGTTGTTAATCTAGCATTAGTTGCTTTCAACACAGTGAAAGAAGTGGACTGTACAGAATCCCCACTGGTCATTAGTTACCTGTAAAGAACAAATATTGCATTTCTTTTGGTATTGGGTGGGGGTTGGAATTTCCAGTGTGAAGCAGTATGAGGTTTATTTTGGAGAGTAGGCCTCGCTCTGATTCTATCGGGTTTCCCAACAGAGTTTCAAAGTTTTTGAGGCGTCTAAGATAAGATTTCTGATTGGTCACCCATTAAACATATTGCGAACTTGAAAGTAGCAAAACTAATGAAGAAGTTTGCTCAGTTTTCTGTCTAGGGAGGCTTTACCCAGTTAAAAGTCAGTTTTTGGATAAGTCAGTAATGCGGGTTGCCCCAGCTTTTCTCCAAGACTTTACGAAAGTAGGGTTGTGGCTGGGCTCGAACCAGTTCTGATTCAGAAAAGAGGCCAGAGGAGAGGTATCGGGTTAAAATCTTTCTCTTATTATTCCATGTCACTAGCATAGCCTGGAGAAAGGGGTTGTTTGGCTTAGCAGAGTCCACATTCCTCTTTAGGGCCCAGATATTTATTTATTTCCATTTATTGATCACCTATCCCCACAGTTGTGGGGCTGCAGGCGATTTACAGAGTTCTAAAAGCATAAAAACATGAGGATAAAACCAAGCCCAACAAACATACAATAATTAAAACAAGAGGTAGAAATTTTGTAGCTCCCTCCCATGTCTAGTCTGTGGGTGCTTCACCTGGTCATGGGGTATAAGCTCCATAAGGAGTAGGGGGCCAGCCATGATGTTTAACCATTGTCGAGGACAGTCGGATCTCTCTGGGGCCAGGGATCACCAGTAAATTGTTCTGGAAGGAGCATAATGCTCTCCCGGGGGTGTAACGGAGGAGGCCGTCCTGCAGATTGAAATAAATTAAACTTCAAGCAGCCTTGGATATGTGGTATGCTGCACATTGGGCGGACGGTGGAAGCTGATCAACCCACAATAGTTTAGCCCAGTCGAACAGCCAATCACGTAGAGGTACCTCTTTAGTAGAAATTGGAGCGAGACAAGCCATAGGTCCCTTTGGCCTCAGACACTGGCATTCAGGTCCCTTTCCTTTTGGGCTCAAGGTTTCCAGACTGACTCAGGGCCAAAGATCTCCTTCCCCTTCATCCACCTCTTTCCTGTGTCTTTTATCTGCAGCTTCCCAACCCCATCCAGTTCCTGTCTCTCTGTCTTGCTCATGAGGAGGACTTTAATCTCTTGTAGATAGATTATAGTTAGAGAGCTTTTGTCCTGCTCACGCTAAGTCCTGCCCACGTCTAAGGTATTGCATTTTATTTATTATTACTCCTTCCTCCAAGGAGCTCAGGGCAGTGCACATGATTTGCCCTTCCTCCACTCTATCTCTTAACTGCCCTGTAAATTAGAATATGTTGAGAGAGAGGGAGATGTTGTTGTTCAGTCGCACAGTTGAGTCCAACCCCATGGACCACATTACGCCAGGCCCTCCTGTAATCCGCCGTGCTCCGGAGTTTGCTTAATTTCATGTGCACTGCATCGATAACAGTCTAACCATCTCATCCTTTGCCGCCCCCTTCTTCTTTGACCTTCAGTCTTTCCCAGAATTAGGGTCTTCTCCAGTGAGTGCCCCCTTCTCATTTGGTGGAGAGAGAGAGAGACCCACAATCACCAGGTGAGCTTCATGACAGAGGGGTTTTGAACTGGGTCTCCCAGATCTTAGGGCAATATTGTAACCACTATACCTCACTGGTTCTCACAGCTGAAGACAGAAGCTTCCCACATGACATACTTTCTGAAGAGTACTGGACTCAGGAGACCAAGAACGGTGAAATCATGAAGCCTTTATTGAGTGATTTAGCATGCCCAGTAGATGGTCAGAACAAGCATGCTTCCAGGGCTCCAGGGCCCTCATTATATGCTGGCCAGAGCCACACCTCCGGCCGCACCCAAAAGACCTGATAGGGGCTTAACATATGCACACATTTGTCATAGGTCCCCTGGAGGAGCCTTTGATTGCATTGGCTCCCCAGGGAGAACCTAGGTCCCACATTGGTGGAGGCTTTCAATCCGGATGTCTATTGTTCCTCCAGATTCAAGCTTCCCTCTCTGCCTGACCATGTGCTCTGGCCATGCGGCGGGCGCCATTACCTGGGAGCACATGGCAGGCTCATTACTACACAGAGCATACTACATTACACTTTCTGTCCTTTTCTTCCCCTTCCACCCCTCATTTTGTGGAGTTTGGACAAGGTGGGGATGCCCTGTCATTGTTCATGCCTCTTTATTGAGGTACAAGATTTGGGTTGAGTAGAGAAAACTTGGATATGGAGTGCAGATCGTGACAGGTCATGAGTTCTAGTATAGACTGTGCCCATCTCTTCCCTCAAATATTGTTGTTGGGAAACAGTTGATCTGGGCACAGCCTTTTTCTTGCGTTACTGCATTCAGTCACTGCTTAGTAGGATTAGACACAGAGAAGCTACAACAAAGAAAAAGGAGAAGTGCATTCTTGAAACACGGAAAAAATCCCAAGTATGTAATGCGGCCAATTTACCCAGAACAGTGAGGAAATGGTAACGAGACCGCGTGCCATGGTACAGCCAAACACAGACTTCCTCAGAAGCATAATTGATATGACTACCTACAAGGAACTTCTAGGTACCATACGAAAAAGGAAACTTCCTCTTATCATCCCAGTGCCTGATGGTTTACTTCCCCACCTGGCTTGATAATGCTTTGCAGGAAACTACAGAGTTGTAAGATGCCTTTTCTTCAGCGATGTCACCCTAGCAATATTATCCTGTTCTCATGAGATAAATTTTGAAAGCCCTGTCTGCCATGAGGCAGCATCACTCCCAGAAAGTTAATACTGTGGGGTTATGTTTGCTATCTCATTTGGAATCGTGATATTGAGCCTGGCCATGGTTGTCCCCTTAATTCTCCTTACTCAGATGTTTGCTTTTTAGAGAACTGCAGTGTTTCATTATCTTGTCCCCGGAGTGCTGGTTCTGTTTAGAAAATGGGGGACCTCCCGTCCTGATTTCTGGCCAAAGTGCCCAATTTATGTATTTATTTAAACGTTTATATCCTGCCTTTGCTCGTGGTTCAAGGCAGCTTACAATCACAGTTAAAAACTTTTACAGCTTAAAACCAAAAATAAAATGAGCAAACCATGCAAAATTAAGTCTCTCTTCTGAAGTTAACGCTGAAATGAAATGCAAAATCCCCTTAAAGTCTTCTACCTGAAATAAATCTCAAGTCTTTTAGTGTCTTTCTTTCTTCCTTTTGAAAAACAAATAAGTCTTTGGACAGATTATACATTTACGGCTTTGCCTAAAAGAAAATGTATCACTTATTGCTGCGTAAAGACATCCCTTCCAGCATATTTTGATCATTGCTTTTGTATGTTAGTGTGTGTGTGCACGCACACATATGAGAGAAAGATAGCAACAGTGTTCGGTGAGGCAGTCAGCTGGAGTTCTTTGACATTTCCGCCCATGTCTGAACATCTGCACAGAGTAAAATAGACATCAATTTCAATAATGTACAGAATAAATCCTGTTCGAATAAATCCGGGTTGAGGGGAGGGAGGGGAATAAGCAGAAGCAAGGAGAGGAGTGCTTTCTGCCAGACAGCGCTACCATTTATTTATTTATTAATTAACTGAAATATTTATCAGCTACCTTGCCCTGCACAGTCAGTGCACTGTAGTTTGTAAAAGTACGCTCAGAAACATATTAATAACGGTAATACAACTAAAACCATAATCCACGTCACCATCCATAGGACAGCAATCTACATCAATTGCCAGGACAAAAAGCCCTCCAGAGCAACGCAAGTCTTGCTTGGTCTTCTCGAAAGAAGCCAAGGAAAAACCATTTCTTACTTGGCCCACTGGTCCATTTGGCATAGCATCATCTGTTTTGATAGACGATGCACATAACAAAGATCATGGATCTCCATAAGCCTATAAAAAAAAATCGCACACATAATGAGCCATGATTGTGATGTGGGCTGCATGTGGAGGGGAGAGAGGATTTAGCCTTTCAATCCCTCTTTACAGTTTTGCTCACTGAAATCATGCTCTTCCTTGGCATTCTTACCATTTTATTATTTATTTACAAAACTGAGGTGCCGCTTTTCCAGGGACTGCTCAAAGTGACTCATAGAATAGAAACCAATATAATAAAATAATAAAAACAGCAAAGACATAAGAACTGTCAATCATAAAACAAGCCTGTGGCATAAAAACAGCATAAAATGCTATTAAGCAGCCTGAAATTATATCCATAAAACAATCCTCAGGCTAGAGCAGATTATTATTTTTTTTTTAAAAAGATGGAACTCCATCAATTAAACCCCTGGATAAAAAGTTCTTTTAAAGGAATAAAGATGATTTTTAAATAACACTTTAAATGCATAGAAAGTTTATTTTCAGCTAGTAAAATTCTGAGCGGTGGCTAAGACGCTGAGCTGCAGACTGAAAGGTCGGTAGCTTGGCAGTTCAAGACCCGAATGCTGCATGACGGAGTGAGCTCCCATCTCTGGCCCCAGCTCCTGCCACCCTAGCAGTTCAAAAGCAAGAAATTGCAAGTCGATAAATAGGCACCACTTCAGTGGGAAGGTAACAGCATTCCGTGCACCTTGGCGTCTAGTCATGCCGGCCACATGACCATGGAGAAGTCTTCAGACAGTGCTGGCTCTTCGGCTTGGAAACAGAGATGAGCACCGCCCCCTAGAGTCGGATTTGACTGGCTTTTAAGCAAGGGAAACCTTTACCTTTACTTAAAATCCAGCAAGTGCTAAAGGGTTAAATCCTCTCTTATCTCCCTGTGTGGTCTTCATCGGATCTAGATCTGTACATGTGCACAAGTTATTTTTCATAGATGGATGGGGTGTCATATCTGTTCTGGCATTGCTTCTCTTGGGACTCAGAAAAAGTCCCACAACTCTTTAATGCAGGGGTGTCAAACAGAAGGCCTGGGGGCTGGAACCGGCCTGTCCAGAGTTCTTACCCAGCCCTCAAGCAACTGGTATATATGGAAATGTAAGGTACTCCCGCTTGTATGGTATCCCTTGGAAAAAACAATCTTAAGCAGGGGTCATTTTGTAGAAAAAGAGGTGCAGGAGCTCATTAGCATAACTCATTAGTATAACTTATTTGCATATGCTACACCACCTGACATCACCGGAAGTATGTCAGAAGGAAGGAAGGAAGGAAGGAAGGAAGGAAAGAGAGAGAGAGAGAGAAAGAAAGAAAGAAAGAAAAAGAAGAAAGAAAGAAAAAGAAGAAAGAAAGAAAGAAAGAAAGAAAGAAAGAAAGAAAGAAAGAAAGAAAGAAAGAAAGAAAGAAAGAAAGAAAGAAAGAAAGAAAGATGGCAGAGAGGGGACAGCTACTAATCCAAGCCTCAGAAATACCACTATTCTGGGAGGATAGCTTCAGTGGTGGCTGAAGCCTTCAGAAGGCTGGTCGGAGGAACAAGGACCTTTCCAGGGGACGGGGTCATTTTGCTGCAGCCATGATACAAGCAGGCATTCCCCCATTGTGGGGGGGGGGGGCTGGCAGCAACTCCCGGAGCTGCGCTCCCCTGAGCTCCTGCTCGAAATGACCCCTGGTCTTAAGTATGATTATTGCACTTTTGGCTATGGATCCGTATGTATCCAAGTGGTCACAGACTATAGTTTCTAAAATTCGTTCAGTAGGTATTCACCTGAACAGCTTGGAAAACCAAGATGAGAATTATGTATACTGCACGATCCATAGAAGAATCTGGGACACTGAAGTCCAAATAATCCAGGCCGGTATCGGGGGTACTCGTTCCCCCTTTTCCCTCAGCCTTAGATAGGTACCAAACAGCATGACACAATATTTTTCTAACTTGGCAATCCCACTGCAGCGCAGAACCTTTATGTTAGCCAGATTTCATGTTTTTCCTTCATCTCGGGTTTCAGGTAGATATAGTGGTATCCCGAAATGTGACAGAATCTGTAACTGCTCATCTAGAGAACCCAACACTTTAGATCATATTTTATTACGCTGCCCCCTTCACTCACATCTCCGCCAGCCCAGGAGTGGGCACTAGGGCAGCCACAGGCCAAATAAGATCCTCTGATCTGATTCAGCCTGCTGCCGAATTGCTGCCGAAATTCGGTGGCGGCTTTAAAAGCAGCTGGAGGGGAGGGGGTTTGAGGGAGAGGCTCCAAACTTGCAGGGTAGCTTCTGGGACCTCTCCCCCAAATACCCACCAAGTTTCAAGAAGATTGGACCAGGGGGTCCAATTGTACAGGCCTCCAAACAGGTTGCCCCCATTCCCTCCATTGTTTTCTATGGTGGGGAAAAAGTACAGTTTTTTCCCACCATAGAGAACAATGGAGGGGATGGGGCAACCTGTTTGAGGCACTGTAGAATTGGACCCCGTGGTGCAATCCTTTTGAAACTTGGTGGGTATTTCAGGGAGAGGTCCCAGAAGGTACCCTGCAAGTTTGGAGCCTCTCCCTCAAACCCCCTCTCCTCCAACCCCTCATATACCCTATGAGTTTTTGCCATTGATTTCAATGGCCCATAGGGTATAATAGGGCTGAAACTGACATTCGGCCAGTTATGCTAATGAGTTATGCTAATAGGTATGCTAATGAGCTCCTGCACCTCTTTTTCTATGAAATGACCCCTGGCCAGTGTCCTTTATAAAGTTTATATCTCCGGTACCTGGTGTTACATTTTATGACACACATGGCCCAGCCCAAGAAAGTGACATTTATGTCAGATCCAGCCCTTGTTACAAACGAGTTTGACGCCTCTGCTTTAGTGGAAATGCCAGCGACTGAACCTGGGATCTTCTGCCCACTGCTTAGCCATATGAGGCAGTGTGTCTACATACATGCATAGCTAAAGTTTTGCTTCTTTTCTCTGGAATGTTGAACAGTTTTTTACTTCTGGATTGGGGACTCCATCTGTTATAATACCGATCCGTTTCTCCCATGTCATTTTGTCAGGCCTGTCCTCCAGCTTCTAGGTCATGCAGTCTCTGCCCACAACTTTCTGTCTTATCATCTTCTGATTATTACAGAAATTCAGTTATGAAATCCCTTGGAATATCATAGCAAAGTCTGCAGATGATGGATGATGGAATCTCCTCTCTTGCCTAAAGGTCTTTGATCCTAATGGGTGAACTAATTGGTTCTCAGACTGTGAATCTCCCAGCTGGAAAAACAAAACAAAACACCAACATTCTTACCTGTAATTGAATTCATTAGTTGTGCACATACTTCTGAATTCTCTCCGGAATAACTCTGGGAAAACAAGGGGGAGGGGAAGAAAGCCCTACTTTTAAACGGCTCTAAATTAAGTCCCATGGTTACTGCACAATTTGTCTTCTTTTTACTTGTCATAGCCTACTTGTTAATGAGATGCCCCACGGGGCCGGGGGTGGGGGGGGGGGCAGAGAGAATTTTTGATGAATTAGCAGGGGTTCACCAGAAGCATACCTGGTAGCATGCCACAGGAAATTAAAATGTCATCAGGCTGGGATGGTGCCCTATTAACCTTTTGCGCAGGGAATTGCAGCAGGCTAACGCCGGCAGAAAGATGAAATTGAGTTTACATCCATGAGTAGAAGTTTGTGATCCCTTGAAAAACTGTGCGATAAAACAGTGTAAATTTGGAATCCCCCTACCACCACCTTAAGAAATAGCACAATGCTGCCAGGTCAGCTCAAATCTGGCACCTCTCTTTTTAGAAATTATATCCTGCTTACATTTTGAATCGCAAGGAAAAGGGCAAGAGGCTTGGGAAAAGAGCTTCATACCCTTTGAAACGTCATCTGCTTTTCCTTGTTTCCCCACTAGCAAAGGTTTCTGCGCTTCCATTGGACTCTGGATCTCAGTCCCATCTGCTCCAGCTGACCCCATTTTCCAGAAGCATTCCCCGTTTTTTGCTACCTGTCCCTCGTAAATCAGTGTCCCAATGTTCAGGGCCAGTGTCAGGGGTCAGCACTGTTGCCACGGACAGTAATTGATGTGCCACAGCAGCAACCACTGCTGCCTTCCTTCCTGCCCTGTGTAGCAGTAACAGGATCAGGTCTGCTTCCAGTCTACATGGGTAACTGAGTGGTGATGGCTGGCAGCATGCGAAACAGCTGCCACCACCCGCTTGCCCAGTTCACTCTCTGTATAACTGGTGCTCCTGTGGGCATCTTTGGAATGCTGATACAGTGTGGTGGGTACAGCCACAAAATGGCTGCCACACAGTGGCAGCTCCTGCAACTTCCCTTCCCTCACACAGTGAAGTTCCCAATGGCAGCTGCTGCCGAACCATCATTCACAAAAATCTGTATAGCCAATCAAATGCCCAATGGCCAATCAGAAGCCTTGCTGGGCAAAAGCCCTACCTAGCACTGCCTGCTTTCTAAAAATACTTGGTGGGCATCAGGAAAGGTGGCAGTGGATGCCTTGATGCTCATGGGCACTACATTGAGGACACCCAATTGCTGTGATTTTGGAGCCGTGTAGTGTTGGCGGCTGCCAGTTTTAGCGGCTGAAATTTACAGGTCTGAATTTTAAATGCTAAGTTTTGCATGCACATGACAACGAGTTGGGGCTGGGTCGAGTGTTCCCATGTTCATCTTTAGTGTTCTAGAAAAAAAGAATCTGCTGTTGAATTCAGAGTTAAAACTAGGACAGCTGCTGCAAGAAACTTTTATCTAGAGCAAAGAGATTGTTGAATAAGGGGGTGGCGGCAAACTCTCTCGGTATCTTTATAGTCCCAGATTTAAGAGGCAACGATTTAAGAGGCTGTGTCTGAGACTGACTCGTAAGGGCCTGAAGCAAGACAGATGATAAATAATTGTTTACTCTCTTTTAATGACAGCAGAGGATTCTAAATATAAATTGCCAAGGAAGATCTCGCCTGGATTTTAAATGACACCATATCTCAGTTTTATGAGCAGCCTTTTAATAGAAAAAGCCCCCGTCTGGTTTCTGTGACCAAGAGTACACAAGTGAACTTTGAAAAAGGAAACAATGATTCAGGCAAGATGATTTTGCCCTTGAATCAGACAAG
The DNA here is from genome assembly GCA_029233225.1 of Lepidodactylus listeri. Lineage (NCBI taxonomy): Eukaryota > Metazoa > Chordata > Lepidosauria > Squamata > Gekkonidae > Lepidodactylus > Lepidodactylus listeri. Next base: position 51,157,303 of record JARCFY010000017.1, read on the forward strand.
AAAGCTATTGCCAGTAAATGACCTATATAATCCAGGGCTGGATCGTGTCCTTGGAAACAGAACGAGATGGTGAGAGTGGATTGTACTATTTTAGATTTGAGGTTGGATGATAGTGGCGATACCAGTATGACGATACTGGCGATATAAATGCTCATCCATGTAAAAAGAAATCCCTGTAAACAAAAAACCAGCATATCTGGAAGAATTATTCTTGCCTAGCCCTTTACCTGTTCCACTAGTTTTCTACCTTCAGAGAGTCCTTGTGAGGCTTCTGCTCAAAGTAGTCAAGGATCAGATCTTTGTTGATGAAACACATTTCTTTATTTCCAATTTCTACATTGGTACAGGTCCTCGGATTATTGTCAGAGATAACGCATACAATAGAAGCAGGTCTAATATACTCTCCAGTACAATTTGAATTGCCCATAGGTAACCAATCAACAAGGGGGAAAAAACCGCGGGCAAAAGGTTCTTTGGCTGTTTGCTTCCCACAAGAAAGAAAGCGAGGTGTGAAGCAGTAAATTTCCCTTCCCAAACCAGACCCCTCAGATGTAACCATATTCACATAACAAATGCCTTCCCCAAGGCTTTTGCACGTTGATAAGAAATGGTCCCTGTCCTCCCCTGTCTTCCCAGCTGGGATGAATGGAATGCGGAGGCAGGAGTGTGAGAGGCCCATTGTTCCCATGCTTTGAAGTTGTCATTCTCCCGGACAAACAGATACATAGACCAGGCCTGGTCAAAGCCATAAACCTGGGGTCACATAACATACATTCACAATGGTCAAGCAAATGGCAATAGGCATGATTATATAGTGGGTACAGGGACAGCTAATAGCAATAGGCATGATTACAAAGTGGGTACAGGAACAGGTTACAATATATAGCATGAGATCCCAAAAATCCTTGTCTGAATCTGCAGATTCTGACACACTGCCACCCTAAAAATCAATCTACCCTGGTTTATCTGGGAATCTTTTATGAAAAGCTTTAACTAACCTAGGAGCATGCACATTTTCAGAACGAACCCACTCATTTTGTTCCGGGCCAAAGTCTACCCATTTAACTAGATATAGCAAGTGGCCCCTACGCATTTTTGAATCAAGGATTTCAGAAATTTCAAAATGGGGTGCCTCCCCCTTCATCAGTGGAGGAGGAGTCGGAGGAACTGGATGCCATGCATTCGGCCCAGGATTCTTCTTCAGCAAGCTGAAATGAAAAACAGGATGCACAGAACTCAGTGACTTGGGTAATTCCAGTTCAAAAGACACATCAGAAATCTTGCGCAACACTTTGTACGGGCCGACATATTTCCACCCCAGTTTCCTGCTGGGTTGTAATCCATGTATATTTTTGGTGGACAAGTAGACTGAATCCCCTGGTTGTAAATCCCAGCCCTCTGCTCTGCTACGGTCTGCATACTTCTTGTAATCCTCTTTAGCTTTGTCCAGTGTTTTAGCGATCAGTGGCCATGAGTCTTGTAAGGTTGCCCACCAACGTTTAAAGTCCGTGGGAGGGGTGTTTGGCGTGTCCTCTATGGTGGGCAGGGGTTTCCCTTCAAAGCCTCCCACCGCCATGAACGGGGATACACCCGTAGACGAATGAATAGCATTGTTGTAACTGTACTCTGCAAATGGTAGTAGTTCTACCCAATTGTCCTGATGGTAGTTGGTGTAACACCTCAAGAATTGTTCCAGGATTTGATTAGTTCGTTCGGATTGGCCATCGGTCTCTGGGTGGTAACCTGAGCTTAAGGCTGGTTCAATGTCCATTAGAGTCAAAAGCTCCTGCCAGAAGTTGGCAACGAACTGACTGCCCCGATCGGATACCACACGCTTGGGAAAAGCATGTAATTTTATCACGTGGTTGAAAAAAGCTTTAGCCAGCCCCTTAGCAGTGGGTAGCTGTTTAAATGGGGTAAAATGTGCTTGTTTCGAGAACATGTCTACCACCACCCAAATTACGGTTTTTCCTTTTGAGGGTGGCAAGTTGGTAATGAAGTCCATCGCTATCGCTTCCCATGGGCGAGAGGGGGTGGGCAACGGATGCAACAGCCCCGGGACCTTCCCTCCCCTCCTTTTGCACATCAAACAGGTTTGGCAGGCAGTCACAAAGTCCGAGACATCCTTGCGCATGCGCGGCCACCAGAATTGCCGTTGGACTAGATTAAGCATTTTTAAGAACCCAAAGTGCCCTGCCAGTTTTGATGAATGACAAGTTAGTAATATGTCTTTTCGTCTAGTTCGAGGTACCACGAGTTTGTCCCCATGGTACCAGCATTTGTTTTCCCGGAGGGAACAGTCCTCTATGTTTCCCAACTCTTCGGCCTCTTCCGGGGAGTAGTCCCCCCCCCATTCATCCCCCCATGACTCTACTGCCGCTTGCTTGCTCTGGCTTCGGGTGGTGACAGCTCCTCCCAACTGCTGGGGGGAGAACATGGAGTCGAATACTTCTTCCTTTTGACTCTCGTGCTGGGGCAATCTGGATAGCGCATCTGCTAACGAATTGGCTCTCCCAGGGAAGAGCTTAAGCACGAAATTGAATTTTGAGAAAAAATCGGCCCATCGGAGCTGTTTCGCATTCAGGGACCTCTGGGTGCGCAAGGCTTCCAGATTTTTGTGATCCGTCCAAATTTCAAAAGGGGTCTGCGCTCCTTCTAGCCAATGCCGCCAGGTGGTGAGGGCCAGTCGTATGGCGGCTGCCTCTTTGTACCACACTGACCAATTTCTCTCTGTCTCATTAAACTTTTTTGATATATAAGCCAGAGGGTGCAGCTTCTCATCCGACCCCTTCTGTAAGATGGCTCCCCCCATGGCCACATCCGAAGCGTCTACATGCACCACAAACTCCTTGGTTTCATCGGGGTGGGCCAGGATGGGTTCCGATGTAAAAAGGGTCTTGAGGGTGTCAAACGCCCTTTGGCAATCCTCCGTCCAGGCTATTCTCTCCCCGGGCTTCCCTGCATCCGGGCCCCTCCCCTTGGTTTTAAGGAGTTCAGTTAGCGGGAGAGTGACTGTGGCGAAGTCTTTTAGGAAGGTGCGGTAGAAATTACAAAATCCTAATAGACTCTGAAGCTGTTTTCTCGTTTGGGAGGCTTCCCATTGCACTACTGCCTCTACCTTGGCAGGATCCATTTCTAGCCCTTTCTGGGAAATGTGATACCCCAGAAAGTCCACTGAATCCCTGTGGAATTCGCATTTCGACAACTTGGCATACAACTGGTTTTTTAACAGGGTTGACAGCACTTCACGGACCAATTGTACATGTTCTTTCTTATCAGCAGAGTAAATCAAGATATCATCTAAGTAACATAACACCCCCTTGAATAAATGCTTGTGTAACACTTCATTTATTAAGCTCATAAAGACCCCTGGCGCGCCACTTAATCCGAACGGCATCACCAGGTATTCGAATTGCCCCAATGGTGTGTTAAATGCAGTCTTAAATTCGTCTCCTTCCCTGATGCGCACCCGGAAGTAGGCATCTCGGAGGTCCAACTTAGTAAACACCTTTCCTTTGGCTGCTTCTGTTAACAGGTCTTTAATAAGGGGAAGGGGGGAGGCATTGGAGGCTGACACTGCATTTAATCCCCTGTAGTCCGTGCACAGCCGCAGCCCCCCGTCCTTCTTTTTCCTGAACAGAACAGGGGCGGCGAATGGGGACTTAGCGGGGCGGATGAAACCTTGCTCCAGGTTCTTGTCTAGGAATTTCCTTAGCTCCTCCCACTCCGAAGGACTCATGGAATAGAGTTTCCCCTTTGGTAGCTTCTCTCCCGGGATCAGCTCTATGGCACAATCTGACAGTCTGTGGGGGGGTAGTTCATCTGCCTCGGTTTCACTGAACACTCCCATCAAGTCTCGATATTCCTGCTCCCCACCCCGCGTCCCACTTATGGCTTTGACACTTCTCGTCCACCCAGGAGATTTTCCCTTCGCTCCATTTGATGTAGGGGTCGTGGGAGCTTAACCAGGGACTCCCCAACACCATGGGGAACTGGGTGTTGGGAGTGATGACGAAGGCTCTCCTCTCCCAGTGCTCCCCCGTCCCTACTATCAGTCTCTCAGTCTCTGCCACACACGCCGCTTTCATTTCCGATCCGTCCATTTGGGTAAACGTAAGTGGCTCCCCCAATGGGGCGACATTGGGCCCTAACCCATCCACTACTAAAGGGCTAATCAAGTCCCAGGCACACCCTGAGTCAATTAAGGCCCGGACCCGGACGTGGGTCCTGGTCCCAGGTGCTATCACAGTCACTACCATATACAGTAAGGGGCCAGGGATGCTCACCGGGGATGGCGCGTCGCGGATGGGGACCTGCAGTTCTGTGCCGCTCACTGCAGGCCGTTGGAGTTTCCCGACATCTGTGCTTCCGTCAGCTCCAGCTCTCCTTGCTCGCTTGCGGCCCCTTCCAGCTGTAGTGCCCGGGGCTTGAACGAGGTTTTCCCTTTACTAGGGGTGCTCCCGGCTACCGGGGTGGAGGTCTTGGGGACTTTTCCCCCCCGCGGGGGCACGCCGAGGCGAAGTGACCGCTCTCCCCACACCTCATGCAGAGCCCCTGCTTGAAGCGGGCGTCCCGGATCTCCTGGATGTTTGGTTTGGGCTTCGCCTTCTGAGCAGCTTTCGCTTGGGCAGTTGCTGAAGTTCCCATCTTGATGAGGGTGAAGCGCTCTTCCACGTCCACTCTCATCCAGGTGGCTAGCGAGCCCGGTCTTCCCCCTTGCAGCACTGTCTCGTACACCTCGGGATTAAGACCTTCCCTATACTTTTCTATGAAAAGATCTTGGGTCCAGCCGTGAATCTTGGCCGCTATGTGCCGGAACTTGTCGGTGTACTCCCTCACTGAGGACCGCCCCTGGGTCAGCTTCCGTAACTGGTTCCAAGCCTTCTCTTCTCCCAGGGGGTCCTCATAGTGGTGTCTGAGGGCCCACATGAAGTTGTGCACGGAGCGTAACTCAGGCCCGGGGGCGTTGTGCAGGCTCACGTACCAGTCGCTGGCGGTGTCCCTCAGCTTGGACCCGATGTAGCCAATCCGGTCCCTCTCGGTGGGGTAGAGATGCCCCCAGGTGTCTAGAAACCGCTCGATCTCTATGAGGAAGAACCGCAGCTTCTCGGGGTCCCCATCGAAAGTAGCCGTCAACGGATCGGCGGGGGCCTGGCGAACCATCGGCCCTGCCGGCACTTGGGCCGGCGCAGGTATGGGTGCGGGAACCGGGCGGGGAACGGGCTGTGGAACCTGCTGCGGCACTTGCGGCGGGACGACTCCCACGGGAGCTCCTCCGGGGGGAACTGGCGGCTGCGGGACTCCCCCTCCTGGGGGCCCGACCCCTCCCGGGGCTGGGCGAACTGCTTGCATAGCCGTCAGGGCGTCTCGGAACTGGTACTGCAGATCGAGGGCTAGCTCGCGCAATTCTGCGGTGAGTTGTAGCCGCAAATCTCCCATCATACGATCCAGGGCTTGGGTCCGGTCTTCCCCGTAGAGATCGGGCCCGTAAGGTGCGCCTCTCTCCTCTTCCAAAGGCGGGGGACGCCACTCTCCTCCGTAGGTCGTCTCTCTCTCGTCTCCCAGAAAGCTCGGCTTCCCACGTTCGGTGTGATCTCCCTGGATCAACACCCGTGCCCCCTTCCGATCGTGCACCCACGAATCGACGGTCCCACAACCGAAATTGCTCCATGAGTACCTCGGGGTCACGCTCTGATGAGGAGGTGGTCGCGGGATGTAGTAAGCCCCCTGAACCGTAGTCACTGGCACTTCGGGCTCCCCGCCTCCTCCTCCACCACCGGCACCCTGGTCGCCCGGGGTCACTGGCTGATCTTCAGTAGTAGGGATGGGAAGAGTGCCATCGTCCGAGATGGTCAGGAACGGCCAAGTCCCAGTCACAGATCTCTGACAATCTGTGAGGCTTCTGCTCAAAGTAGTCAAGGATCAGATCTTTGTTGATGAAACACAGTTCTTTATTTCCAATTTCTACATTGGTACAGGTCCTCGGATTATTGTCAGAGATAACGCATACAATAGAAGCAGGTCTAATATACTCTCCAGTACAATTTGAATTGCCCATAGGTAACCAATCAACAAGGGGGAAAAAACCGCGGGCAAAAGGTTCTTTGGCCGTTTGCTTCCCACAGGAAAGAAAGCGAGGTGTGAAGCAGTAAATTTCCCTTCCCAAACCAGACCCCTCAGATGTAACCATATTCACATAACAAATGCCTTCCCCAAGGCTTTCGCACGTTGATAAGAAATGGTCCCTGTCCTCCCCTGTCTTCCCAGCCGGGATGAATGGAATGCGGAGGCAGGAGTGTGAGAGGCCCATTGTTCCCATGCTTTGAAGTTGTCATTCTCCCGGGCAAACAGTTACACAGACCAGGCCTGGTCAAAACCATAAACCTGGGGTCACATAACATACATTCACAATGGTCAAGCAAATGGCAATAGGCATGATTATATAGTGGGTACAGGGACAGCTAATAGCAATAGGCATGATTACAAACTGGGTACAGGAACAGGTTACAATATATAGCATGAGATCCCAAAAATCCTTGTCTGAATCTGCAGATTCTGACAGTCCTAAACATAGGGAAACATTAAAAGATTATAGTAACATACAATGGTACAGTCTGTTCTACCATTTCACGTACAGTCTAGCCCCTGAGTTGGGTTTACGATGTGGTCTCCTTTGTAGCTGCCAGCCATAATGTTTTTGATCATGTGGTTGTTTAATAAAGCTGTCTTACATGCCAAGTCAGTTCACTAGTTCATCGAGCGCAATATTGGCCGGTCTGAGTTGGGAGCAGCTCTCCCAGCTTTCAGTCACAGCAAAACCATTACAGGATCTTTCACTGGAGATAACAGGGCCTGAATTCAAGACTTTCTGCATGAAAAACAGGTGTTCTGTCACTGAGCCTCAGCCCCAGCATACCGCTTCAGTAATGCATTTGATTAAGTGACTCCTTTCCATGCCACTTCTGTTGATAGTGCTGAGTAGGGTTGCCAGCTCTGGGTTAGGAAATACCTGGAGATTTCGGAGGTGGAGCCTGAGGAGGGAAGGGTTTAGGAAGGGAAGGGACCTCAGTGGGGTATAATGCCATAGAGTCCACCTTCCAAAGCAGCCATTTTCTCCAGGTGAACTGATCTCTATCACCCGGAGATCAGTTGTAATCCCAGGAGATTTCCAGCTACTATCTGGAGGTTGGCAACTCTAGTGCTGAGGTTGCCACTGGAATTCCCTTGTCCAGTATTTATTTACTGAAGCATGTACTGAAGTATGTGCCACAGTCTCAGTCAAACTGACAGTAGAGGGGCTTTGACACTAACACTAACGACACGACACATCAAAAACTATTAAAAATAGACAGCAATCAAATATCACTTTGCTGAAATGATTATTACAACTATCAGAGCAAAATATGATGTTAAAATAACAGGGCAGCAGCAAAAATATCCTTACTGGTTAAATCCTTATTGGTTAAACAGAATCAAAGATATTTTTTTAAAAAATCAGGCAGGCATTGTATATATTGAAACCAGGGTTAAAACTAAGGCTACGATCATACGCACAATTAGACCTGACATAGGCGCGACTGCTGAGTGAATTTAAAGGGAGTGATCAGACAACAACATCTGGGAAGTGCCCCGCAGCTGACAGTAACCCATTTTGCTCCTCCACAGAAGCGGAGTTAAAAGACATTGGGGAAAATCCAGTAGTAAATGGGTTGCAACGGGCCACAGGCAGACTTTCCTCTGTCTGATCACCCCAGCACACTCTCATGGCATTGGGATGGTCTGATCAGGCCATCTCGACTCCTTGCCATTGTTTTTTTCCCCTTCTCAGTATGCACATCATCGCAAACTCCATAGGGAGCCCTCAGTGTGGAGGTGCGATTCATTGATCCCTCGTTTAAGTGCATGGGAATAAAACTGGACAAAAAAAGCCCAACTCACCCACAGTTGTGTCTGATCACACAGTGATGGACTGCACCTGCAGCTTCAAAGGGAAGTGTGATCATGCAACTGCGGGGCAATTTCCTCCAGAGGAAATAGCTTCTCCCCCCACACACTTTATCTCATGCATGTGAGCGCAACTATAAAGAAGATAAGATGGGGGAGCTTGTGAGGCAAAAGCATTCCTTATGAAAGAGGTCTGGGTAAACAAAACCTGACACTGAAAACTCAGCAGTCAACGTCAGTGGGGAAAGAGTCCCAGAACAGAGGTGTCACAATGGAGAAGTTTCGGGCATGGGCTACCAACTTGACCTTGACAGGAACATACAGACAACCTATATGGTTAACAGTGTTAATATGGTTAACAGCTGCCTTCTAAGTACATTGCTGTCAATGGGCTTAGAAAGGTGTAACTCTGCTTAGAATTGCACAGCAAAGCCATATGTATGATCAAAATACCCATGAGGTGTCAGAGCCAGTCACCGAGACACTCAGTGGCTGGCTTTATGGCAGCTTTGCAGCAGTTTGCAACACTGTTGAGATGGGCTGTTTTCCATTTCAGCTGATTTGCAATCATCATGCAAAGGAGAGTTTTAGGCCCACCTCCACCAAATGCTGGAAGTGGGTGAATGTTTCTTATTCATTGCACTGTTCTCTCACACTTAGCACAGACTTAGTATACAGTCCTAAACACACCCATGTCTGTGGTCCTCAGCTTCTTTTTATTATTTATTATATCAGACTGCCCTGAGTTTTCCAACTGCTCTGAATTTCCTCCCAGCTCCTTGGCTACATTCAGACATCACAATAAGTCCTAGTTTGTTTAAACCATGGGTTTATGCAACAAACTCTGGTTAGTCAGACGTAAGTAGCTAATTCCAGCCATTGTCCCATCCCAGTTTAACAACTTCTTGCTACCTTTCTGCCTCCCAGCAAGGAGAACATCTCCCTTTTTCTGCTGTTTCTGTGGTCAGGCAGCTGCAATAGAGCAAAGCTAGTCAACAAGTAGTGGTTTGTGATTTCAGATGTGAGAACAAACCACAGTTAGTACAAACTGCAGTTAACAAACCATTTGCAAACCTAGTTTACCCAGTTTGGTATCACCAAACAAATCCTGTCTTTTTTTTCCTGTGTACATTGGACATCACATTTGGCCCTAACCCAGCTAGACCCAACCACAGCTTGATTAAGCCATATAGTTCATGGTAACATCAGAAACCAGTCTTCCAACTTGGACATAGTGCTGCAATCAGAAGACTGGATGTTGGGCCTCCCTTCCACTAAGTGTAGAGTCTTCCTCTGGAGCAGCAGGGAGTTGTAAGATCAACCTGCTACTGTCAACAGTAAAAGAGCAGTTGGTCTTTAACAAGGCAAACCAGACAGAGATATATTGCCATGCTTTGATTGCTGATTCAGTGACTGCTAACACATGATTAGGCCACTGATTGCCAAGAGCAACTGTGTTCAAGCCAAGAGGTTTATCCTGGCTGAGATTCAGGCATTACATAGATCCACATCCCCTTCCAGGGGATTTTTGCCGATAATAAAATGGGCAACGGACCAAAGATAACTTTAACTACTGGTCTTTGATAACATTATTTCATCTATGAAATTGACCAACGATTGCAAAAGGGCTTTAAAAAAACCCTCCAAATACTTATTTTTTAGGGTTTGGCTTGATTCCTTGTGCAAACAGAAAGCTTAAGAAGAACTGTTGTGAGTCCAAAGGTGGCTGTAGCACTGATACATATATTAGAAGTTCTCTCTTCAGGTAGACATCAGCACACTAGTTACCACTTGTATACCAGCCTATATCTGAAGCATCATGATTTTAGCTTTACACCATTAACTTTAGCATTGAGGAAACTTCAGCTTAAGTAAAGTTATACTTTTATTGCATGATCCTCGTGTAGCTTATGTTTTAGTTGAGTGTTTTGGTGTTGTAGTGTTTGTAGTCTGTAGTTGGAAAAATAATAAAAAATTTCAAAAAATAACATAATAGAAACCGACTGGTTGGGCAAATGTGTTCCAGCCTAGCTTTCTCCTTGCAAGTTTTGTGTGTCATGGAACCTTGCTGTAGTCCAACACTCAAATAATTATCACACATAACCACACATAATGCCTTAATTCTGCTGTAGCAGAACTCTAGCCTTAAGAGTTTAATTTCCTTCTTTTTCCGTAAGATGGTTTGGAAGGTGTGGAAATTAGTGTGTTTTAAATAAGCCGCTGCAGAGTGAAACTGATAGTGATTTTTATCTCAGAAGAATCACACCAATGAAGCATTCAAATCGCCAGGCACTGATTGGAGTGCCTTGGCAAGGTGCCAGCTTTCACTTGCAGCGGTTCCTTGGCTAAATTGGATCCAGATGTTTACATGGCATAAATTATTAACAAACATCTCCCAGGGGTAACCAATAGTTACTGAGCTAGTAAATTAATAAACTGTGCTTCCAAAAAGACTCGTTGAGGTGACTGCCCAGACTTTAGCCAACCATCTACTTTGGCTTATTTATTTTAATAAAGTCGGACGTGTTATTCTAATTTAATTAATTACAGCCATTTTAAGGTCATATTTGCCTAGGTTATTACACTGCATAGCATTTTGGAAAGCAGTACTGATTCAGGTTGTTTTAAAAATAATTCCAGAGCCAGTTTGGTATAGTGGTCAGGAGCACGGACTCTAATCTGGGAGAACCGGGTTTGATTCCTCACTCTTCCACATGCAGCTGCTGGTGTGACCTTGGGTCTCAAGGGCAGTTCTTGAGAGAGCTCTCTCAGCCCCACTACCTCACTGGGTGTCTGTTGTGGGGAGGGGAAGGGGATTGTAAACCTCTCTGAGACTCCTTCAGGTAGTGAAGGGCGGGGTATAAATCCAATCTCTTCTCTTCTTCTCTCTACTACTGCTTTCTCATCTTTTAGATACTCATCCCCCTCCATCCCTTTTTAAAACAAGAAACTGGGCTGGATTAACCACTTGACTTCAAAAACAGGACCCGCTCATTTATGTCTCTTTCTATAGTTTGATTGGTTGGGGTGTCACTAGCGTAAAATCACCCCCATTCTGTTAGCCTGCCTCAGACTCCAAGTACTGTACTCTTCTCAAAAAGTGCAAGGAATAGGGATTTGTCCTGGACGCCAGAGAAGTCAGGAATAAATGGCTGAATTAGTCTCCCTCCTAGACAAAGGAAGGGTCTCACCTTGGTCAGCCTGGTGAGTTTAGATAGGGTGAGGGCTGCTACTCTGGGCAAACTAAGGTGGAAACATAAAGATGTAGAATTTTATGTGCATCCAGAAGAAAGATTCTTCCCCCGTTGCATAAGCTTAACACCACCACTTTCAAGGCATTTTCTTTCCACCCGCCCGCTGTGCTACTGCACGCCAGGACTCCAGAGTTCCCACAGATTTATGACAGTTTTGCAGTGCTCTGAGCTAGCATCGTTCACACCGCTCTGGGAAGGGGCTGTGGCTCAGAGACAGAGCATCTGCTTGGCACACAGAAGGTCCCAGGTTCAATCCCCAGCGCCTCTAGTTAAAAGGACCAAGTGGGGAGGTGATGAAAAATCCCTCCGCCTGAAATGTTGGAGAGCTGCTGCCAGTCTGAGAAGACAAGACTGACCTTGATGGGCCAAATGCCTGATTCAGTATAAGGCAGCTTTGTGTGTGTTCATGCGAGGCTGCAGCTGCATTCATCTCAAGGGCGCAGGAGTAAGCAGCACAGCCTAAAGTAATAGGTGATGTTGCACACTTTAAGGTTTGCCCTGGATCTTCCAGATGTTTTAAAAATGTAGCTAAGGAGCCATGGTTGAGTACAGCACTGTCTGCTTGTTTGCGTTGGTCTTGCAACACAATAGGCACGGGTTCTTCTGCCCTTGACATGCAGTTTGCTAAATGCCGGGTAGTGTCTTCCAGGCAGAAACCTAGGTGGCTGTTTAGACTTCCATCACACACGCTTTCATTGTGCTTTCTCCTCCTCTACCCGCTGGGCAAAGTCCCAGTCCTCCTCCCACTTAATTAGGGTCAAACTGGCATATCTGGTTTAGGCCAGGTATTTTCCTGGCACCTTTGCCATAGCCACGGCAAGGGAACTTAGGCTGCAGCATGAGCTGGCAGCTAGAAAGGGCAACAGCATTTTTATGTAGGGAAGCAAAGCTGTTTGATTGACTTTTCCAACTATGTTTCAAGATTTAGGGCTTTGTTTCCCCCTCCTTTTAAAAAATCTGTATTGGTCCTAATTTATACATTGCTGGTGAGAAGCGGGTGAGGAATCTGAAGATTATTATATGCCTCAAAATATTAAGAAAGAGAAGCCGGGGGGGGGGGGGGAAAGGGAGACAAGGTGGGTTTTTAAAAAAATATTGCTAGCTGGTAGCTGGGAAGGGAAGGCAGTGTGTTGTAGCCCAGCCTTGTCAAACCTCGGAAGCTAAAAAGTGTCAGAACTTGGATGGGCTCCCACCAAGGAAGTCTCCGCAGAAGAAGGACATAGCAAATGACCTCTGCTTTTCACTTGACTTGAAAGCCACTTACTGGGGTTGCAATACGTTGGTTGCGACTTGACGGCACTTATGCACATAGTTGGTATCTAGAGAATAAAGAACCAGCATGAGCCAGTGGATGGAGAAGAGGAGATTGGGTTTATACCCACCCTTCACTAGGAGTCTCAGAGCAGCTTCCAATCGCCTTCCCTTCCGCTCCTCACAGCACACCGCCTGTGAGGTAGGTGGCGCTGAGAGAGCTCTCTTGAGAACTGCCCTTGAGAGGACAGCTCGGAGACAACAGCGACTAGCCCAGGGTCACCCAGCAGTTCCACGTGGAGGAGTGGGGAATCAAACCCGGTTCTCCAGATTAGACTCCACCGCTCTTAACCACGGCACCACAGCTGGCTTTCAAGCTCAAGGTTCCCAGAACCCTAGGGCGTGACAGCAGGCCAACAAATGGCTATCACTGGGGGGACTCAGCGAGGGCCACTAATATTTAGTCTTATAAACAGATTCTATCTCAAATATCCCTCCGCCTTTTATTTAACAATATAAGTTGGCAAGGTGTAGTTGTCTGAGTGTCGGACTAGGTCGGGGGTTCCCGGGTCAAATATCCCCTTTGTCACAATGCTCACTGAATGGGTCACCATGGCCCGGTCGTCGTCTTTAAGCTCTCGCAGAGCTGTTGTGAGGATAAAAAGGAAGATAGGAGAACAAGAAGCTTTGAGCTCCCTAAAGAAAGAATGGAATAAGAATGACCTCTTTTTATAGCTTCAGGGGGTCTTCTCTCAAATTCCACCCCTTCAGTTAATCATCATCATGTTCAGCAGTGAAATCTGCCCGTGTACCTAAAGTAAATGTAAAGGTTTCCCTTGCTCGGAAGCCAGTCAAATCCGACTCTAGGGAGCGGTGCTCATCTCTGTTTCCAAGCTGAAGAGCCAGCGCTGTCTGAAGACTTTTTCTGTGGTTATGTGGCCGGCATGGCTAAACACTGAGGTGCACGGAATGCTGTTACCTTCCCACCGAAGCGGTACCTATTTATCAACTTGCAGTTTCTTGCTTTCGAACTGCTAGACTGGCAGGAGCTGGGGCCAGAGACGGGAGCTCACTCCATCTACCTAGGGCTGGATAAAACCACCTTTGTTACAGTATTTATGTCTGTATTGTTTGTTCCATACATTGGGGCCCTTGATGGAGGCTAGTCTAGCTGTTGGAATAGCCCGTTTGTTCCCACAGTCTCCTCCTTACAACCGGCTCGATTTCATGGGGTCAGCATGTGAGTTGCTTTCGGAGGCTCTGTTCTATATACCTAAACTGATAGTACTTTAACCATGTCTCCGTGTACCCAGAACTTGCTCAAAAATTCTTATGACAGAAAAGCTCCTTTGGTTCAAGTCGTAAATGAGGTTAACAAAGCCATTCCCGTGAAATGAATCTGACGTGTAAATAAAAAGCGACAATTAAAGGAACAATCAAACCAATTATGATAATTACATAAAAAGTAATGAGGTCCCTCTTAATACAGGAAATATGTAATTGGTTTTTAATGATGCCCCAATTAAGAGTCGTTATTGCCACAATCGAATCAGAATTATGTATACTTATTAGCGTACCAGAATATTGGCCTGATCGTACCGTGGAAAGATAAGAAAGTGTTATGGTTTTAATTAGGCTTCTCTTTTCCACAGGAAAAAGAATTGCCCCAAAGATTATTTGTTACAGATATGAACAATGGGATGGATGTAAATCACAGGATCGGATCCAAAGGCACTTCTACTTTTGAGAAAGGATATGTCTGGATCCAACAGCGTGGCTGGATTCCAATCCACGATTAACTTCTATGGCCTACGATACCGAGACTTTGGTGGGGAAGGTAAATTCCATCTGTGTCTTTGAGTGCGTTCAGATGGGCAACTAATCCTGCCATTGGCCTGGCTGTAAATTGATCTAGGTCTTTTTGATCCAGTGTTGCACGACCAGACAGCTCCCCTGTGAATCGCTTTACCACGCGTGACTCTGTGGTGGATTGTCTAGACGGCATCCACCATAAGGAGCCATGCGGTCAGCTGTTCTTTTTTTAAAAATCCTGTTTGCGCATGCGCATATGTGCCTCACCATCTACTTGTTTTTCCGCGCATGCGTGGACTAAAATGGTAAAAGCACCGCCAGCGGTACTTTCCTCTAGGTACTATTTCAGTTAACAAAGTGCATAAGTATCACGGGACCTTCAGAAACATTAAATTGTTCGGATCATTTTAGCAGAGCTCTGCTGATATCGCATGTTTAAGTGGTTATGCGTGCATCGCTAAGACTTTTTTTAAAATGGCGACCATTTGGGATGGTCTGGAGATCATCCCTACGGGCTGATTGTGCGCTGGTGGAACGACCAGACGGGGCAAAGTCCGCCATTGGCCCGTCGGCCAGCTTAGGACCAGAGTTCCACCACTATCTTTTAAGTATGGATCCCCGACGGGGATTGACGGGCTGATCACAGAAGCAGCACGATTCCCAGATGTTGTTGTCCGGAAGTGCAGTTTAAATCCACCAGGCACTCGTGCCTGGCACGACTCAAAATAGCCGTCCGTACACAGCCTTTGTCAGCAGAATAAAACTGGACATTTATGCTTTGAAAGAGATGAGGGAAGTCAGGGGAAATCGCTCTTCCTCACAAAACACTGTTGAGTCCCAAGACCAGAACATGAATAGGCAAACGTATGCAGAGGCAGTCCAATGCTGAAGCTGCATTTTTTGACTGGCAGGTACAATATTTGATGAGTAATGTTGCCTGAATTTCAAAGAAAATACAGGTAAGGCAACGAGAGTTTGAACTGGGGGATCTGGACAGGTGGGCCCAAGAGGGGGGAACCGATGACTCACTCTCTGCTGTACAGGTGTGCGGCCAGTGCAGGTAGCCAGTTGACAGTATGGCCGGTCGGCAGGGATCATACGGCACAAGGGTGCCAGTGTTGTTCCATGTAGCCAGCTCCGGCCTGATTCTGCAGTCCCAAGCAGTTCGTTGTGTAAGTGAAAGACTAAGCTGCTCTTAGTTTAAAAAGCAACACAATCCGCAACATTTAATGCAAATGTATAAGAAGCATAAACATGCATCAGCGTTAAAAACTTTGAGAGCCAGTCTGGTGTAGTGGTTAAGTGTGCGGACTCTAATCTGGGGGAACCGGGTTTGATTCCCCGCTCCTCCACTGGCACCTGCTGGATGACCTTGGGCAAGCCATAGCTCTGTACCAGCTGTTCTTGAAAAAGAGCAGTTTCTGTCAGATCTCTCTCAGCCCCACCTACCTCACAGGGTGCCTGTTGTGGGGAGGGGAAGGGAAAGGAGATTGTAAGCCGCTCTGAGACTCCTTTGAGTAGTGAAGGGTGGGGTATAAATCCAATCTCCTTCTCCTCCTCTTCTTCTTCTTTTCTGTTACCTATTCCAGTTGGACCTCTTATGCCAGTACCTGTTTTGCCGTCAGGTTGCCTGACAGCACTGTCCAATACCCTTACAAATAGGATTATGAATTTTATTCAGAAAAATCTAGCTGCTTACATGGTCCCCCCCCCAGGGCCATCATACCCTTCCTGTGAAACATCCCACTTGCTCATCTCATGCTATCACACCCAAATGCAATGCCCATGCAGTCCCAAAGCCTTGCCATTCCTCTTCCTTCCATCTCCAGATCCCACTGTCTATCATCATCCATCCCACCATGCCTTTTCTCAATTGCTAAAGACGGCTGTTTTTCAAGGGGACTTTGTGACTGCAGTTTAAAGACCCTGGTGTGGTGAACCTTGGAACTGCTGATTTTGGTATATGCTTTGATCTCGCTGACTGGTTTCGGTGTGTTTAAAAGTGTCAGATACACTGCATCCTGCTGGCCTGTGATGTTTTTAATGCTGACGTGTGTTTATGCTTCTTACAGATTTTGCATTAAATGTTGAGGATTGTGTTGCTTTTTAAAGTGGCTGTAATCCGCCCTGGGGATCTGACTGGAGGAAAAGAAAGGCTATGCATATTCTTATTGTAAAGGTAAAGGTTTCCCTTGCTCGAAAGCCAGTCGAATCCGACTCTAGGAAACGGTGCTCATCTCCGTTTCCGAGCCAAAGAGCCAGCGCTGTCTAAAGTCTATTTCCGTGGACATGTGGCCGGCATGACTAAACGCCAAGGTGCACAGAACGCTGTTACCTTCCCACCAAAGTGGTACCTATTTATCTACTTGCAATTTCTTGCTTTCAAACTGCTGGGATGGCAGGAGCTGGGGTCAGAGACGGGAGCTCACTCCGTCACGTGGCACTTGGGTCTCGAACTGCCGAGCTACCAGCCATTACATACTGCTTATTATGGTATGCTATATGTTGCGATGTGTATGTGTCGAGTGCTGTCAAGTTGCTCCTGACTTATGGCAACTCTATGAATTAATAACCTCCAAAACATCTGATTGTTAACAGCCTTCCTCAGGTCTTGCAAACAGATGGCCCACGGCTCCCTTGACTGAGTCAATCCATCTCCTGTTGGGTCTTCCTCTTTCCCTGCTGCCCTCAACTTTTCCTAGCATTACTGTCTTTTCCAGCGAGTCTTGCCTTCTCATAATGCGACTGAAGTACAATAGTCTCAGTTTACTCATTTTAGGCTGATTTTACATCTGACTTTCCCGCTGGAATCATTCTAGTTCCAAAAAAACCTGCCCACACCTCTGTGCAGTGTGAAACCGTGCTGCTACTGAAATGTCCACATCTACTAATTGCCCTCCTGTGGTCAAGCTAGTATTATACCGCTTTTTTCTGCTTTAAACAATTGTGGTTTCTTAGTGCACTTAGACCCCCTGGAGTGAAATTTCACACCACTGTGAAATCAGCACAGGAAAAGACAGCAGTCAAACTACTTTAGAGGGGAGGTGTAAAATCAGCCTTAGTCTCTAGGGAGAGTTTGGGCTTGGTTTGATCCGGAACCCATTTATTTGTCTTTTGGGCGATCCATGGTATCTGCAAAACTCTCTTCCAACACCAGCTATATTACGATATAACCAGGGCTTTTTTGGTAGAAAAAGCCCAGCAGGAACTCATTAGCATAATAGGCCACACCCCTGACAGCACAGCCTCCTCCTGGATTGGCTTCCCCAGGTGTCCTGGGGAAGCATGGGGAACCCGAGGGAAGGAAGGCAGTTTCTGGATCGGCTGCCCAAGGAGGGGAGGCAGTTTAAACTGCCTTTCCTCTCAGAGTCAGCTTGACTTCCCCAGGCGCTCTGCGGCTTGCAAGGCGCCTGGGGATCCCGAGGAGGGGGAGGCTTCAGGTATCGCCAACTCGGAAGCCAGCCGGAACTCCGTTCCTGTGCGTTCCTGCCCCAAAATAGCCCTGGCTATAACAACAGCTTTTCCTCATCACAGTCTCTGCCCTGCCATTGGCCTTAATCCCTGCTGCCTCTACTTCCTTCATTCCATCATCCTTTCCAGCAAATCTAGTTCGCCGTTTCTTACTTGCATCTTGACAGATGTCGCTTCCTCCCACCTGGGCAATGTTCTCCTTTCACACACCCCATTCTTGGGTGGCGCCTGCGTCAGTCTGTGCCTGCCTGCAGAAACATAACAGTGATAACCATTGGATTAAAAAAAAATGACTACATTGCAATATCATTTGAATTGCCTCTGCAATCGACGAGAGGTGGAAACTTTTCAAAAGAAAAACATAACGGCAATAATGGTGAACATTCTGTCTTGGTTAGCTGACCGCTCAGAATGTATTTTGAGTAACTGGAAGTGGCCAGGTGACCTGGCCTCAGGGTCGCCAGCTCTGCGTTGGAAAATACCTGGAGACTTTGGGGGTGGATCCGCGAAAGGATGGGGTTTGGGGAGGGGAGGGGACTCAGTGGGGTACAATGCCATAGAGCCCACCCTTCAGAGCAGCCATTTTCTTACCGGGAAGCTGATCTCTGTCGGCTGGAGATCAGCTGTAAAAGCAGGAGATCTCCAGGCCCTGCCTGGAGGCTGGCTACTCTACTTGGCCTTGCATGGTTGCCTGACACACAGACACAAAATGAATTTAAACAATAGCCAGTGCATGACTCCTGATGGCTTTGGCAGCTTGCTGAGAGTTTGCTGCTATCACTGCTGATAAGATCTTGGCTCACACTAGCTTAGTCCTCTCAGCAGGCTTGTTAGCCAGGGAACTTAATGTCTTGTGGTCGGAAAATGCTTTGGCAGGGAGCTGCTTTTTAAGTTTCACCGGCACTGAAATATTGCTTCTCTCCACTGAGCCGCAGCCTCTCCAGGCCCTTGCAAATTCTTTGCAAGACATATTTGCATTCATCTGATGATCTGTGTGCGTGTGTGTGTGTGTGTGTGTTTGATCCATCAGATAAACACAAAATTCAGATTCCAGCCATTTAAATAATTCTTCCTAATTAACAGAGCCATCTATGCACCCTTTGTTATCTTGACATTTCTCCTGATTACATGCACGCTACTCAGCAGATCCCAGAAATAGAAAATTTCCATTTACTCTCTTCTATGCTACGGAGAAATAGCTTGGCATCGGTTCATAATCCATTAGCTTCTGTAATGCAGTAACAGGGCTGACTATTTGGCCACAGCCAGGGCTATTTCTGAAGCTTATTTGATTTTCTTTTAAGTAGTGTTTTAGATATAAAACCGTGCCGTTTGGCAGTGATCAGCAGATAATCTGCTTGAGAGAGTAATTTGTAATATATCTTGAAATTGTCTTGCATTTAAACCTCCAGTTTTCCGACAGTGCCATCCTAAGCAGAGCTATACCTATAGTTACCATTCCCCAGGTAGGGCCTGGAGATCTCCAGAAATTAGAATTGATCTCCAGCTTCAGTGGGCACACTCTGGCACACCATAGACTGTAGGTGAAATCCATCTCAAAAATCCCCCCTTCATAGGCACTGTCTCCAAATCTCTAGGAATTTCGCAGGCAAGAGTTTGCAACCTTATGAAATTTTTAAATAAACCCTGAAGATCTCCAAAGCAGGATTATAAAATTAAAATGTACTTTATTGGCTTTGCCCTCAGTATTCTATTCTGTTATACATCGGACCAGCCCTCCTATTAGGCCCCAGTTCCTCTAGTGGACCAGGACAGAGGAGTGGGCTCCATAAAAGAAGAAGAGAAGAGATTGGATTTATACCCAAAGGAGTCTCAGAGCGGTTTACAATCTCCTTTCCCTTCCCCTCAACACAACAGACACCCTATGAGGTAGGTGGGGCTGAGAGAGCTCTTTTGAGGACTGCTCTGGAGAGAACAGCTGAGAGAACTTGTGACTGACCCAAGGTCACACTAGCAGCTGCATGTGGAGGCGTGGGAAATCAAACCCGGTTCTCCCAGATTAGAGTCCACGCTCCTAACCACTACACCAAAAGGATGATGATGATGACCACTGCCAGCCTCAGATTTTTTAAATCCTAGATTTAGACCGATTTCCCATAAGCAGCTGTGCCAGCGTCACTCTTCTGTTTGCCCCGGTTGCATTGGTCAGTTCCACACTATTCGCTGGACAGCCGCATTTTGACCCGCAGCTCCCCTTGATTTCCCATGTCTTCTCGATCCTTGTTTTTTGAGATCAAGAAGGCGCGGGGGGGAATCGGGGGAGCTGCAGGTCGAAATGCGGCTGCGCAGCAAATAGTGTGAAACTGACCAATGCAACCAGGGCAAATGGAAGAGTGACGCCGGCACAGCTGCTTGTGGGAAATCAGTCTTAGAGATTTTGGTCATCTATCGATCCAGTTCAAGTAATCTAGGGTTACCAGAGGCCCTCTTTTTAGAGGACATGTCCTCTCCTTTTTTGTGTCTGTGTGTCAGTCCTCTTCTGGGCTTTTTAAAAAAATGGGTGAAAATGCCCTCTTTTGGGGCGGGTAGGTTAAGCCTATTTTGCCATGTAGTCCCCAAGTGTAGTCCCCAAGCTTCAGCTTAAATAGTAGGGGTATTTAAAATTGGATTTGTCACAGTCATCAGTTGTTTGAAGTAGTCATTCGGGAAATATGTCCTCTTTTTTTGCTTTTCAAAATATGGGAACCCTCACAAACTGTCCAGTGTACAGAGGTGATGCAAACGGATCCAGATCAGTCCTTCACAGTGCACGACACCGCCCCTAGAGTTGTTCCTTATGACACTACATATCCTGATGTAGCCAGTTTGGTGTAGTGGTTAGGAGCACGAACTGTAATCTGGGAGAACGGGTTTGATTCCCCACTCCTCCACATGCAGCTGCTGGTGTGACCTTGGGTCAGTCACAAGTTCTCTCAGAGCTGTTCCTGAGAGAGCAGTTCTCAAGAGCTCTGTCGGCCCCACCTACCTCACAGGGTGTCTGTTGTGGGAAGAGGAAGTGAAGAAGTTTGTAAGCCGCTCTGAGACTCCTTTGGGTAGTGAAGGGCGGGGTATAAATCCAATCTCTTCCTTTTCTACTGCTTCTTCTGATGTATTTTCTTTCTGTGCCCTGGTTTTTGCTTCCCTCAGTTCTGGTCTTGTCACCTCTGAGGTAACAGTTGTGGCACCTTTTCTCCCCATTAGGTGGTTCTAATGTCGTGTGACTTTCTGTCAGATGGTTGCAGCCCCAGTGGGTCTCCTGCAAGGTGGCTCCAGGGTCTGGAAAGGCTAAACATCACTGCTCCACACTATCTGACTGGCAGTAGCTCTCTGATGTTTTAGACAAAAGACCCTCCCAGACTTCCTCCCTGTCTTTTAAAACATGGAGTTCAACCTGGGAGCCATCTTATACAAGGAAGTCATTTGCTCCACTTGTGAGCTGCACAAAGGGCTTTTCTTAAACCCTTTAAATGAGTATGGCAGAGTGAAGTTACAACACTACCAGCCCCAAAGCCAAAAGAGCACTTATCTGGTCTCTTTATTATGTTGTTCTTCTAATAAAGAATGTACTCAAAACAAACCACACTAAAACCCAGAAGTCAGATTCCTCCCCCCTTCTTATTATGGAAAATTCTTCTTTGGAAAGAACTTCATAAGCAAGCAAAGGAAGGCTTAGTGCCGTGTTATGTAAGGGAGACATTCCCAAAAGCTGAGGCCCCATCCCAGAGATTGCATAACAAGTTATGAATTATGAGAGCGCCAAGGTCTCTCTGAAGCGGCAAATGGAATGTCGGTTGGGCGTTTGACAGCCACTGCTGGCATTTCTTTCTGGTGTCTTCGGAGTAAACAAGGCTATTAGTCGTGTCCCCCCCTGCCCTCCCCTTGTGTTTATGCTCATGCCAGATCTAAGCATTTGGATAATTTCCTCCTCCCATTTAAGAGCCTACACTGAGACGTCAGTAAAAAAATTCTGAGATGTATACAGTAGTCATGAAGGAAAGTCTCAGGGTTGCATGCTGACCAGAAGAAAACAATCTGGCCTCACCCTAGCTCAGGGGTGGGCAAACTGTGGCTCGGGAGCCGCATGCGGCTCTTTCACATATATGGCTCCGGGCAGGGTGCCTGGGGAAGCTAAATATCATTAGCAAACAAATATCATTGGACAAATTAATATCATTATCAATATCTGCTTTTACCCCTTTTGTTATTATTTTTGGCAGTCTCACTTAATGTTAATAAAAAGCAAATTTGCTTATTTTCCAATAAAAGCAGGTAATATTTGTTCATGTCTTGTGGCTCTCAAACATCTGATGTTTATTCTATGCGGCTCTTAGGTTAAGCAAATTTGGCCACCCCTGTTCTAGGTGGCTCTTACGCTGAGCAAGTTTGCCCACCCCTGTCCTAGCTACATCTGGCAAACCGCTAGCAAAATTATTGAGTGGGCCAAATCAGTGATTCAGGTGGGTTGGCGCACGCTTTAGCACTTCGGTACGAATGGGAGGTGTGTTGCTCCAATGATCAACTCCCTCACAGCATCACCGCAAGGGTCCCCTTTTCCCCCTTGAAAAAAATGAAATCAGTAGGGCGATAGTGGCAGCACAAGGAACGCCGCAGCACAACTCAGAGTAGTGTAGAAAGGCACAAAGCCCTTATGCGATATGAAGAGGAGGAAGAAGAATGGAGAGGCTTTCCTGGTTCTTGTGACATATTGCGCTACTGGTGGTTCCAGCTTTTCACAGCAGGACACCATGGTTATCGACAAGTTTTTGTGTGTCCTAAGCCAGTTCTGTTCAACTCACAGGCACCAGGAAGTGCTTTGTTACAATCTTCTGGACCTTGACACTTTAAAATAAAGCAAAAACACGTGTTCTTGATGTTCTATCGCCACCTGCTGGTAGGAGGTTGGCTCTGGGGGTCTTTGTTGCTGACATGTCCTAGAATTTACAGACATCACTTTCCTTTGCAGGATGCACAACCCTCATCAGTCCTAACAGTTGCATCTGGCTTGGGCTGTAAACTCCCCTCAGCCTCACATATTTCCATGCATTATCCCGGAAGCAGTATCTGGCAATGACCTAATGATCAACCTTTTGAATAGACATTTGGCCAGTTTTGATGAAGTTAGGAAAGCCTGGGAGTTGCAAAACAACCACTGATGATCATCTCGTTCCAGCAGAAAATAGCTAGTTAGATGGAGGAGAAGAGAAAAACCCCTCATTCTGTTTTAGAAATGGGGCTCGATCAGGCAAAACAAATTTCAAAGCAAACGTTGTCGGACCCTGAGCGGCTGTGCGATGCAGAGAGCTCACCAATCTATCTGGCCTTGGACAGTTCGAGATATGTTGTTGCCCCAGCTGCTTCTCTCTCTTAGCTGGAGATTCCTAGTCAACGGAAGGCATTTTCTTTTGCCAGACGGCAAGCACTCCCCTTTACGGTACTGGAGAGAAGATATAAAAAAGCCCCCACGGTAGATAGGTCTTGCCCTTGCACAGGGCTATTTTTAGGCAGGAACGCCCAGGAACAGAGTTCCGTCTGGCTCCTGAGTTGGCCACGCCTACAACCAAAACCTGTGGCACGTGTGGCTACAGAGCACACTGCCCTCCCCACGTTACATGCAAGAGGGAAAGGCTGCATGTTAAAATGCCCTCTTTCCCTCTGGGGAGCCCTTTGGGATTTTCTTGTCAATTTCACTCCCGGCTAGTCAGCTGAGAGTGAAATTGACAAGGAAAAGCCTCTCTGCTTTCCCTTCTCTAGCTTGCATGTTGCAACTGGAAAAGGGCAGACAGGGGACCCAGGCACGCTGAAAATGCCTTTCGAGCCAGTTTGGTGTAGTGGTTAAGTGCGCGGACTCTAATCTGGGAGAACCGGGTTTGATTCCCCACTCCTCCACTTGCACCTGGCTGGATGACCTTGGGCAAGCCATAGCTCTGTACCAGCTGTTCCCTCAAGGACAGCTTGGGAAAGAGCTCTCTCAGCCCCACCTACCTCACAGGGTGTCTGTTGTGGGGAGGGGAAGGGAAAAGCAGTTTGTAAGCCGCTCTGAGACTCCCTTGGGGAGTGGAGGGCGGGGTATAAATCCAATCTCTTCTTCTTCTTTCCCTCCCCAATCTGATCCCAGGCACTTCAGCAGCGCCTTTCCCCAGCCCTCTGGTTTGGAGGGGGGGGTAGACTAGGAAGGCAATGCTGAAGTGGGCTGGAGAAGCTGGGTGGGGAGGCAAGCTTCCATGCCTGCCCTGTGCTTTTCCAGCCCCCCACCTAATATGCTAATTAGCTGTGCTGTCAGGGGGTGTGGCCTAATATGCTAATGAGTTCCTGCTGGGCTTTTTCTTCAAAAAAAGCCCTGCCCTTGTGGCATAGGTGAGACTGAAACAATAGAACATGTTTTATTTCACTGCCCCTTTTACTTAGAGATTCGCTCTATTCTTCCTTTGCTTAGTAGATTTTTAAAAAGAGAATAAAATTTTTAAAAAGAGAATAAAATCATTGTAAAGTGCTATGCATAGATATTGCACGTCAGACGGCAAACAAATTTCCAAGTATTATCCATAACAGGTGTCGGTCAGTAATAACAATAGCCGATGGTAGAATTCTAGGGTAAGGCTCTGATTTTAAATTAAGATGTTATATCTCACTCGAATGCCTGGTGGAAGAGCTCCATCTTGCAGGCCCTGCGGAATTGTAATAAACTCTGCATGGCCCTGATGTCCTCGGGGAGCTCATTCCACCAGTGTGGAGCGGCCACAAAGAAGTTCCTAGCCCTGGTAATGGCCAGTCTGGTTGCTCGGATTTGGCGTGTGCCAGAATGCTACTTATCGGTAAAACCCCACAGCGAAATTTTGTGCAGCTGCTTGCAAAAATTCATCAGAAAGTTTTAGGTACTGAAGAATTTTAATATTCTAACAATTTTGTATCTATTCACTCATCTGATTATTGTCTACCTACTGTCTACCTACATTTACTGTGAATTACGCAAATTGTGAATTGTGTTGGTCTATGACAGTTCTTAATACAGACTGAAACTGAGGTGGATTGATGCCAAGTGCAGAATGGCGAAACAGTTGCAGCAATCCAGCGAAGCACAGGTGGGTATGAATTGCCATACCAGTGTGGCCTTTCCTGCTACCACTCAGATCCCACTTTTCTATAAGCAGGAAGTTATGAAATTGTGTAGGAGGGGCACCGCTTCTGCTTTGCATGCCGAAGGTCCCAGTTTCAGTCCTTGGCATCCACCACAGAAAGGAACTCAGAAAGCAGGGCTTGGAAAACACATCGCCGGAGACCTTGGACAGCTGCTGCCAGTCAAAGTAGATAATACTGGGCTAGACTTGTAGCTTGACTCACAAGAAGCTGGCTACCACTCTGGGCACCTAGGGGGTAAATCAAGCACACAAAAGGGAAGGAAGCAAGGGGCGGGGATGGATTTCTCCTGCCCAAGCTCTTGGAGGAGGGGGGCGCCTGTCTTTTAATCCAGAGGAGGGCAGTGAAGATGGTGAGGGGTCCAGAGACCAAGTCCTATGAGGAAAGGTTGAAGGAGCTGGGTCTGTTTAGCCTGGAGGTGACTGAGCGGTGATATGGTAACCATCTTCAAGCACTTGAGGGGCTGTCCTATAGAGGATGGTACGGAGTTGTTTTCTGTTGCTCCAGAAGCTTGGACCAGAACCAGCGGGTTGAAATTAAATCAGAAGAGTTTTTGGCTAAACTTTAGGAAGAACTTCCTGACAGAGTGGTTCCTCAGTGGGACAGGCTTCCTCGGGAGGTGGTGGGCTCTCCTTTGGAAGTTTGTAAGCAGAGGCCAGATGGCCATCTGACAGCAAAGCTGATTCTGTGAACTTAGGAAGATCATGAGAGGAAAGGCAGGAAAGTTGCCTCAGTACTTAGTTCTTGTGGCCCTTTCTTACACGCCCAGGGAAATGCTGATCGCCACTTTGGGGTCAGGAAGCAATTTTTCTCCAGGCCAGTTTGGCCAAGGATCCCGGAGGTTTTTTTGTCATCTTCTGGGTGTGGAACAGTGGTCACTGGGGGTATGGAGGGGGAGGTATTTGTGAATTCTCTGCATTGTGCAGGAGGTTGGACCCTTAGTCCAGTGAAGTGAACTTTGCACCAAGAAGTACACGCTAAAGATTCCAGGCATCTCCTGGTAAATGGCTTCTGTAACAAGTGTTGGGAAGAGCTTTTCTCTGCCCAGGGTTCTGGAGAATCCCTGGCAGAAAAGACAGTTTATTCAAGTTTCCAATTTAGCTATGACTACTTCATGTTTTAAGACAGGCAAAGGTGATGATTTGGGGTGTGCGTTATAGAATGGGAAGATTTAAAGGTAGATCACATGGAAATGTACGTAACTAGAACTAAGTTTATTACAAGTAAAGCTGGAACTAATCTATCCTGAATAGGAAATGAGGTAATTTTTTAAAGGAAGACATCTTAGGCTACAGAACAGGGTCTCTGTTCAGGTAAACATGGTAAGTTTGATACTCCTTGTTTTTTTTAATTTTATTTTGATGTTCTATTATACCATGTGACTTTTGTCCTGGAATGAGTATTTGTTTGGAAGTGATGCCTCCCCTTGTTCAATTACACTAATCTTGCAACGGACTATCCTTGTATTATAGAATACCTTTGTGAGGTATGGTGTCGTCATACCGTAGCTGAACCAATGCAGTGTGACAAGCAGCTTACTGGATCGTGAGCCGAGAGACTTCAGTTCAATTCCCCATTCAGCCATAACCCTTCATTGCATGACTCTGAGCCAGTCACATTCTTTCACAGGGCTGTTTCGAGGACAAAACAGAGGACGGAGAAACTGCATCTGCCACCCTAAGCTCCACGGAAGGAGGAAAATGTGCTATTATATAAAATGTGTATCCAACAATATACATTACATAAACGTATTTTCATTAAAAAATGTTTTGGTGAAAACATTGTATATATACACACACACTGGTGTTGCACGAGACATTTCAGGAGCAGAATTTGAGAATCCTACCCTATCCTTTAAGCTCTCAATGGCTTGAACAGACCAATTTACCCCTTTCCTCCCCCCCCCCCAATCACTGTTGTTCAGTTTCTCTGAACATTCCATTATTGGTGGAGCATGTTCATTCTCATCAGACCAGTTCGTTAGGGGTATCTTTGGCTAATGTGCGAACTTATATTTTTCCTGCATACCCGGGGAGTACGCAGATCCCTCACCTTCTGTGGGTAGCCCTCTTCTGCTGTTTATCATCAGTGATTATAAATAACCATGACAGACACCCCAAACACTCCGGCGGTGCTTCACTCCTTCAGAAGTATGTGCAATGGGCAGCAGCAAGATGGCGGACCGACCCATTCCTGTTAAAGACTTGAAGCTTCTGGACATCAAACTCCCGGGGTCAGCTCCCGGGGTGGTTGGCATCACGAGATTACAGCCCTATGGGGTTCGTTAATGGTGACCAACGAGGTCGTAACCGATTTTACAAGAAGTACATCGATCCGAAGAAAGGCGACATCGGGGGTATCGGATGGTGCTAACGGGCTATGTGTTGATCAGTTATACCTGGAGCGACAACCATATTAAGCACGATCGCTGGAGGAGATATCACTGAGGCTAAACCACCTGGAAGAACACTGGCAGCACCTGAATGGCAGTGGGGAAAAGGAGAGATCCCATGCACTGAAGGCTCCTAAGCCCTGAAATGCTAATCTCTCTTTCAGCATAAGCATTAGTGTACTGTGACCAGTAATAAAACATTTATTGTTAAGTGTAAAGAAAAAGAAAAAAGTATGTGCATTCTAAACTTTTCAATCTTGCTGTTTGCACTGCACATACTCTGCGTTAACATTCATACTCTGAGTAACGTTCACCGTCTTGTACTGAAACCGGATTACCTGCTAAAATGACATGGGGATAAAGAAATGAAACGCAATTGTTCTTTCACCTGAATGGCATTCCGCTACAGGAACCTACCCATTATGCAATACACAAAGGCATGCCAGTTCTATAGCCCCAGCCTCCATTCCTATGAATGCTTCAGATCTAGAAGCTTGACGCATAATCACATCATAAATGTGGTAAAGCAATAACTGGCTTTGTCCCTGGCTTACAGTCTTCGGTAGCCTGACCCACCAACCAGTAACGTCAGAGTCCTTGTACTTGGGCCAGTTTCGTTAATTAGCTTAACCAAATACTTGGGCAAGCTGCTTTGTAAATGAAACTGCCTATCTTGCTCAAGATCAGAAAGAAAATAACAGAATGCAGCTCTTTGCTGAATTAAGCCATCAAACCCCCCCCCCCCCACCTCCCCAGCAGACAAGCATAAAAACAAACACACAAAGTAGTCCTGCAGATAGACAAACTGAAAACCGAACCTTGGCCACATTGTTTATCTGCCCTAAGACCTTTAAAGTTTTTCCATTGTTTACACACACACACACAGAGTATTAGATAATAGTATGTCATCAAGGAGACCTTGGTTCAAATCCCCACTCTGCCATAAAGCACAACAGGTGACCTCAGAACGGTGGTATTCATTCTGCAAGCTGCAGTGGCCCCACTGGTGGACCTCCTGCTGGCACCTGGTATTTCTGGCCACTGTGTGACAGAGTGTTGGACTGGATGGGCCATTGGCCCAATCCAACACTGGCTTCTCTTATGTTTCTTATGCCCCCACTGGTGGACCTCCTGAGGGCACCTGGTATTTCTGGCCACTGTGTGATAGAGTGCTGGACTGGATGGGCCATTGGCCTGATCCAACAGTGGCTTCTCTTAAGTTCTTATTCCAATTACCATTAACCCCAAGTACCACAGTTACTTCCATCCCTGGCCTATGAGGCCTGCACCTTGTGGAGGCTCGCCGCTTACCCATTCTTTCGGCCCTGTCTGTTTCAAGGTGGGAACCAACTGCCAACCACAGTCCCCACTTCCCCGAAAGCTACGGTGGGTGCCACAAACGGGAACCGTTTCACACAATGTTGTCTGCTCTGCTTGGCAGCAGCTTCTCAGTCACCTTCTTCCTGAGATCCTTTCACTGGAGACATAAGGGAACGCAGCAGTTTTCTGCATGCAAACCATGCATTATAGAATTGAGCTATGGGCCTTCCTCCAGGAACAGGTGTCGCCCTCTGGGGAACTTTGTTCGCCATCACTGACCACCCCACTGAGGAACACCTGATGAAACTCTGAAGTGCCAAGGTTCCCAGAACAGTAGAAATCCACTGCCATCATTAATCATCTCTTTCAGCGGAACCCAAATTATTCCACTGAGCTGGAGCTAACACACCATGAGTGGTAGAAAAAGTTCACAGAAGGACCTCTCCTTCTTGCACCCCTCCACCACCAAACTCCTATGTCGCACACAAGTTCCCAGGAACTTGTCCCATTCCTGGTTCGTCAGATCTAACCCGCTGACTTAATTCGGGTTGTTTGGTCCTCACCTTGGGACACTGAACCAAAACGGAAGAACGTTTCACACTGTGAGGCTGTCATGGCAAAGGGCCTCACATCATTGGGAGGGAATGAACAGTGAAAGGGGCATCCCATGACGATAAGGTCACCAGTGGCCTTAATTCCAAAGTGAACAGCCACTTTGGAAAGAAGAGAGAGAAGAGATTGGATTTATATCCCGCCCTTCACTTGGGAGTCTCAGAGCGGCTTACAAACTCCTTTTCCTTCCCCTCTCCACAACAGGCACCCTGTGAGGTAGGTGGGGCTGAGAGAGCTCTTTCCAGAACTGTTCCTGAGAGAACAGCTGTGACAGAGCTATGGCTTGCCCAAGGTCATCCTGCAGCTGCAAGTGGAGGAGTGGGGAATCAAACCCGGTTCTCCCAGATTAGAGTCCGCGCACTTACCCATGACACCAAACTGAAGAAGAGATTAGATTTATACCCCACCCTTCACTACGCAAAGGAGTCTCGGAGCGGCTTACAATCCCTTTTCCCTTCCCCTCCCCACAACAATTAAGGCTGTATGGCATCCAATTGGCTAGGAATACCCATGTGATCAGTCCAGGAAGCATTGCTTTCACTCTTCAGCCTGTTTTGATTGTAAGTAAGGCGCTTATTCTTCCTAAGCAAACAGGCCTACTTAAGCCAGATCTGATGTACCTTAAACACAGTCAGGATACACCCTGGGCTTTGTAAATCAGAAGTGCAGTGGACTCAGGAACTTCTTATGAATGAAACAGTAGGCCACACACAACTTGAGTCAGCCCAACTTTGCTGAGTCTCCCCCACCCCCTTAGTGTAGACTGCTCCCCCTCCTCCCTTTACTTCATGGCTCATTAAAGCTTGCTTAGCTGACACACGTCACCATTAACTATAGCTTCTTAATTAACCAAATCAATAGCTGTCACCCAGCTGTGATCTCCATACAGGGGCTTTTGTATACAAACACTCAGCAAAATTCAACAGACACTTGTGTGATCTAATATATTCAGTGCGGGGCTGGCTTTTTTCTTTTTTTTTTTTTTGGTGTGTGCACAAATTCTTTTTGTTCAGGGAAGATAGGGAAATAAACAAAAACAGCTGCTAGACACTTTTGTGGTTTATCGCTCTGTCATTCTTGGAGTGCAGGGGAATTCCTGAGGAGCTAAAGCTCCTGCAAAAGGCTTATTATTCCACAGTGTTTGGCATGGCAGAGGGAGCGCAGCAAAAACAGTGGGAAGAAAAAGGATGGGGGAGTCTTCTCTTGGAAAGAGTCATCTGCTCCCTCTAGCGCACTGTTTGACCAAGAACTCAGCTCAGACACGGAAGATCTAGTTGGCCCTTCAGAGATTGCAGTTGTTGCCCCCTAAATGTTTTTGCTGTGTGCACACCAGCATACCGGCAAATGGCACCCATCGTACCAAACGTAAGAGACATAAGAGAAGCCAATGCTGGATCAGGCCAGTGGCCCATCCAGTCCAACACTCTGTCACACAGTGGCCAAAAACACCAGGTGCCACCAGGAGGTCCACCAGTGGGGCCAGGACACTAGAAGCCCTCCCACTGTTACCCCCCAAGCACCAAGAATTCAGAGCATCACTTGCCCCAGACCGAGAGTTCCTATCTATACCGTGTGGCTAATAGCCACTGATGGACCTCTGCTCCATATGTGTATCCAATCCCCTCTTGAAGCCATCCATGCCTGTAGCTGCCACCACCTCCTGTGGCAGTGAATTCCACGTGTTCATCACTCTTTGGGTGAAGGAAGTACTTCCTTTTATCCATTCTAACCCGACTGCTCAGCAATTTCATTGAGTGCCCACGAGTTCTTATATTGTGAGAAAGGGAGAAAAGTACCTATTTCTCTACCTGCTCTTTCTCTACCAAGCTTACTGGAATGTGGTTTGATGGCAGACACCTTCTTTTAAAGTCATGAGCAACATATTCATTTGGAATCTGTTCTAAATATGCTGTATGTATGATTCTCCCCCCATACACACCTAATTTCTACATCCAGCTGTGAGCCCACTTGCAGACATGATTAATCCAAACACAAAACCCCCAATTGCTCATATTAGTTTTCAAGAAGGGCCACATGATCTCAGTCCTACAAAACAAATGAAACACCTTGCGGCTGCGACACGTGAGAAGGTCCACGTGCTCCGGGGACTTATACCTTTCACAGTGTAAGACACTTGGGTGATGTAAGCTGGAAGGAGAAGAGATAGCCCCAACATAAAAAAACTGGGAAGAAATGGTTCCTCCTACAATTTTGACACTGATTAACTAGCAAAGAATGTAACAACAGACGCTATCGTTCCAAGTCAGGCCACAGGTCCACCCACGGAACTGGCAACAGTGCATGAACACTATCTCGCCTTTGAGCTGTGTTTCAGCTCTGCTGCATCACAGAAGTCTGGCCAATAAAAGAAGAACCTCACAGGTAACTGTGAGGCAGATTTTTTTCACTTCAGATGGAGACCTCTGCACTTAACCATCTGGATACCAGAATGTGCTTAACTACCATCCTCGTCTCACTGATGAATCTTCATGGATTACCTGCACCACTTTTTAGCTAACAATGGAAACAAGCCACTATGTACAGTCCATTTACTTTCATTGCTGGTGTGAAGCCACTTCCAGGAGAACTTAGATCTGATGTCAGATCCAATTCTTTCACAGGTAATTTAGGACTGCTTTAGTAAACAACTGCAAGACAGTCAGAAATAAAGATTTGTTCTCTTTTGAAACAAGTCATCAATACAAAGTCATAAAAGCAATATAATTTAAACGAATAAGAAAAAAAAGGAGAAGCCGGGATCTGCACATCCTTTGAATATTCACAATTGTTTTATACAAAAAAAGGATTAAGCTTTGACTATTCACAGATGGCTTGGAACCAGCTTAGAATCACCTTTATATTAACAATCCAGACTGCAAATCCGAGGGTCGTATCACATCACCCTAAATCAAGCACCATGGCCGATAGTGCGTTCATGTCTCTCATGTGGGGATGCTGGGCGAGTATTTCCTCAATCTTTGCCCTCTGCTCAGAGGTAGGGAATATTTTTTTCAAGGCTTCTTTTAAGTGGATTGTTTCCGCAGCAGACCTTGGATGTGGGGGAATAGCTGTGTTCGGCAGGGGTGTCAGAGGGAACGGCGAGACAGAAGGGATGAGACCGGATAACGAGCCGTTTGCCGACTGTTCACTACCACTGGGCTGCACGAGGAAGTGTGGTTTCCCAGGAGGAGGAAGCTTTCCACTTGCCAGGCCGGGATGTGATGGAGCGCCCCTGAGGAACACAAGGAATAGCATCTGGTTTAAGATCCTTTAGACAAGTATGAAAACAAGAGAATCCAAAATCCCCCTCCCGACATACTGTTGAACTGGCTGCTCTAACAAGTGGACCCACGCCCAACCCATGACTTTACAGTCTTTTCAAACGGCTTCATTTTGGTAGGGCCACCAAGGAGGCGCACCGAAGTAAAATCACAGAACCGACCAATAAAAGCCAACAGCAGTAACAGCACTGAAGTGATTTTCTTTTACAAGAGGAGGAGTTGGTTATTGGCGTGAAAGGCCTCGGGAGAACGGCACTGATGCTCACTAGATCTGAGCTCAGCAGCACCTTAGAGACCAGCAAGATTTTTGGGGTACACGTTTTTGAGAGTCAAGAGCTCCTTTTGTGAGTTATCTAAGATAGTTGTGACTTTTGATAGCTCATACCATGAAAAATCTGGTTGGTCAAGTGATCTGGTCTGAGGCAAGTGATGCTCTGTATTCTTGGTGTTGGGGGGGGCAACAGTGGGAGGGCTTCTAGTGTCCTGGCCCCACTGGTGGACCTCCTGAGGGCACCTGGTGTTTTTGGCCACTGTGTGACACAGAGTGTTGGACTGGAAGGGCCACTGGACTGATCCAACATTGGCTTCTCTGATGTCTCTTTCATGTGAATGGACTCGAATTTAGTTGTTCCAGCTGCAGACCAAGATGGCTACCTTCTGAAACTGCATTAACACCGGTAGCCAGCTCACTCAAGAAAGAAGGCACAATGCAAATTAATTAATTAATGACTAATTATCGTATGGCGCTGGGTGTAGAACAGCGTATGCTTGTGGTGAGCTAGACTTGTTTGGAGGGGCTGAGAGAGCTCTGAAAGAACTGTGACTGGCCCAAGGCCACCCAGATGGCCAAGTGGAGGAGTGGGGAATTGAACCCGCTTCTCCAGGCTAGTCCCCCACTCTTAACCACTACACCAAACTGGCTCTCCTGACACATGCAGACAGTGGTGGGCGAGTGTCCCAAAACTGAGGGGATGCTACAGTAGAGGGTCCTGTCCCTTGTGGCCACCCACTTCCTCGCAAAGACCTAAGCGACAAGCCCTCCAAAGCGGCTCTTTAACATCTGGGCAAGATCAGTGCAGTTAAGTATGGAAGATGACTGCTTCGGTTTCCTTGCAGATATTTAACCTTACTTCACATTTACAGCCTCTGCCTCACCCCGAGTTGCAACAGGATCTCAGATCAGCGGATGCTATGTTTATTTTATTCACATTAATATGCCAAGCTAATTACGAGAATTTGCTGATAATATCTGTGCCACATTGATGCCCTGGCAGCTAAGGGAGCCACATTATCTCCCCCACCCGTCACTCTTCCCCCTCACTAGTTGGGCTTTTATGTTTTCCCCTTTGGCACCACCACCACCACCAAGTTAAGACCAGTCACAATCCTAGAATGCCTTTTATTCAGTGAAGATAGATAAAAATGGATAATTCCATTGTTAGAGCAGGGTAAAAGTTTAGGCTTAGAAGGGGAAACGATTCCTTTTCTTTCTCTTTAAATTAGTATGGTTAAGCTTAAGGCTACGGCCAATAAGAAGAAGAAGAAAAAGAAGAAGAGAAGAGATTGGATTTATACCCCGCCCTCCACTCCCCAAGGGAGTCTCAGAGCGGCTTACAAACTCCTTTTCCCTTCCCCTCCCCACAACAGACACCCTGTGAGGTAGGTGGGGCTGAGAGAGCTCTTTCTCAAGCTGTCCTTGAGGGAACAGCTGGTACAGAGCTATGGCTTGCCCAAGGTCATCCAGCCAGGTGCAAGTGGAGGAGTGGGGAATCAAACCCGGTTCTCCCAGGTTAGAGTCTGCACACTTAACCACTACACCAAACTACACCAATAAAGCCACACCACGGAAGGAACAAAGAAAGGACCAATTACTAAATAAAATGTACATCAACAACTTGTTGCCTCACTCAGCTTGCACTTGCCTAACTAGTTATGGTCCATCTTATTTATTTATTTTTGAGATTTTCATTTCACCCTCCCCAAAGTGGGCTCAGGGCGGATCACAGGAAACCGAGCCCAAGACTCGTTATAATAAAGTCCCATTGAAATAATTAAAACAGTAAACAATAAAATGCACACAGGCAGCGACAGTTTTATGTAAATCTGTTAGTACCACAAGGTGGAGTCAAGAGGGCCCTGTCAATGAATTGGGAACCAGAACACCTAGAGATTGATACTCATGTTCTATTTCATTTTCCTCCTGTTGTTCTCTGGATCACAGACCCAAGGGAAATCACCTTATGTGTCTCCTCCATATTATTTATTTATTTAGGATATGTCTAGGCCACCTCTTTAGAGTCCTGCTCCAGGGTGGCTTAGTATTAAAACAATGTCACAATACAAAACCCAGCCATTAAAAAACATAGGGGAAACCGTAGTAAAGC
This sequence comes from Lepidodactylus listeri, assembly GCA_029233225.1. Lineage (NCBI taxonomy): Eukaryota > Metazoa > Chordata > Lepidosauria > Squamata > Gekkonidae > Lepidodactylus > Lepidodactylus listeri. Next base: position 51,192,158 of record JARCFY010000017.1, read on the forward strand.
CATGTATTTCAATCAGTTTCACTGCCAATAAATATGAACGACTTCGAACATTAAGGCACTACAAATGCTCAGAACTACTTTGACAGGTACGGTTACTAGTGGGCCAGCAAATCAAAGTCACTCGGTAGAGAGTTTTTGTTTAAATCTTTGGACCTCCCAAATACGCAGACCGATATTATTTTGTAAGTTTAAACCCAAAAGAATTGTCAAGCCATTAAGTGCGCAGTACTCTGGAGGGGAGGGCAGGGTTAATACACATGAGCCATCAAGCACAAATTCTCCCAACCCACCCTCCAAGCACAAGAGAATGCAAAGAGATTCCTGGCAGGGGGCTTAAACAGCATCAGGGAATATGCTTTTCCTCCCTTCTTCGTCACAAACTCAAGATGTTTTAAGCTGTAAGTGAGACAGAGTCCCAGATTCCAGAATGGGGGAGCTAAAATTAGGGGCGAGGGTTGTGTGCCATACTGCCTCTAAACCTAACCCATCCCCTTAAACTTTTTTTTTTTTACACAGTATAAAGAAGAAAAGGTAAAACATACACCCACGCCCCCTCCTCCGCTGTAGCCCTTGGGTTCGAGGCTATGCTGATGGCCTCTTGCGTATCTCATCCCAAACGTCAGCAACTTGGCCCAGCTGCACTTTTGAACTACCGGTGTTCGAGGATCAGGGAGCGGCATCAAAGCTCCAGAGCGCCACAGAGTCTTCTTATTTAAATCTCCTGGAACGTTGAACAGCACTTTCGTCCCTTCGAATGCCACAAACCACTACAACAGCTGAACATATGTACATTGCAGATGTCATCCCCGGCAATTTACGAAGAGCGGAATCCACCAAGGAGCTCAGAGAGTCACATCGATCTTGCTGTGGGCTCCCAGTGACATAGATCTTGCTTATCTCCCGGGTCAGACACCAACCGCTTAGCTCTAAGCTTGCACCCTCATGACGCCATGCGATCTGCCACGCTGGTGTGAAAACCACCACAACCCAAACCTCAGAGGACATGACCGAGGCTTGCCTTGTTTATCTCAAAGTTTTGACCCAGTTTTTGCACACGCACCCCCCCTGTGCAGTGTGATGACGAGGCGCCAGCCAGCTGTGGTCACGGAAGATAAACAGATCCTCCTGCAACGCCACTGCTTGCTCTGACCTACTGCCTTTTTTGCAACTTACATAACTTTCCAGCCTTGCAAAGGATGTCCCAGTTACGTTTGGCCTTAAAACACATGGTTTGTCATGTGTGAAAGTGGGAACAGCAAAGAGACGATAACTAACTTTTCTTGAAGGGCTGGGGGAGGGGGGGGGGACCTCCTGCAGTACTGGAAAGGGAAACAACTGCAAGAGGATGGGTACACAGCGATACACAAATATTATAAATAATACAAATACAATACAAATAATACAAATACACAAGTAAACAACTCCAATAGCAGGTTAAACGCAGCAAGACTGCTGACTGTCTTATACATGAAGGCATACATTTTGTATGATTCACCAGGTTAAAGTGTTTTAAAAGTCACAGCTTCAGGATAAGGGAATGCTATACCTGACACGGAGATCATCTTCAAGGAACCTTTCCAATCCCGGCCCGTTCTGCCCCATCGGATCATCCGGAACCATGAAGATGTCGCCGACAAGAGTGTACTGCAGCAACCTGAAACAAAGGAGGGGTCAGGGAAGGCAGAACAGCCCTTACATTTATATTCTAAACCAAGGACTCACCACCGTGGGTGGCCCAGGCTAGCCCGATCTCATCAGATCTCAGAAGCTAGGCAGGGTCAGCCTTGGTTAGTACTTGGATGGGAGACTGGCAAGGAAGTCCAGGGTTGCTATGCAGAGGCAGGCAATGGAAAGCCACTTCTGTTCACTTCTTGTCCTGAAAGCCCTACGGGGTCACCATAAGTCAGCTGCGACTTGACGGCACGTGCACCATCAACTGTTAGCACCCCAGTCCTCTCTCTCTCTCTCTCTCTCTCTCTCTCTCAGAGCGGCAGTTCAGTGTTCAGAAACGACAGATGCAAACACCCTCCCCTTTTTAATATCCCTCCACATAGCATTTTATACGATGTCACTGCCTGACCTAAAGGTAACCCCAGAAGGTATGCAGGTCAGGAAAAAACAACTTGGGAAACCTATTTGGAAGTGATTTCAAGAGGCTGAACTGCAAACAGATCTCCTCCATTTCAATGCGATACATGCGACGGTCACCTCGACGCTGGACTACTGTAACGCTCTCTACATGGGGCTGCCCTTGTCGCAAATTCAAAAGCTGCAGCTGGTGCAGAATGCCGCGGCAAGGCTGTTGACGTCTCTCCCTAGACGGGAGCATGTCCGGCCAGTGCTGGCGGCACTGCACTGGCTGCCTACAGCGTACTGAATTTGCTTCAAGGTGCTGGTGCTTACCTTTAAAGCCCTAAATGGTCTGGGTCCGACCTACCTGAGGGACCGCCTTTCCCCATATGTACCCCAGAAAGCACTACGGTCTGGGGCCCAACACTGGCTGATGACACCTGGCCCCAGAGAAGCCGGGCTTGCTGCCACTAGGGGGAGAGCCTTCTCGGTGGTGGTCCCGCACTGGTGGAATGAGCTCCCGGAGGAGATCAGGGCCCTGCAGGACCTGGTGCAGTTCCGCAGGGCCTGCAAGATGGGGCTCATCTGCCAGGTGTATTAATAGGGGCCGCCGCCCTTTCGCTCCCCCCCCCCCCATGTTGACTATCAACGAGGGGCTTCAGACAATAATATTCAGCTCTAGTGCTATTGGGCACTGTGGCGTGAAAACACTGGGACTGATGGTACATCATCTAATTTTACCGTAGTGTATTGTATGAAAATTTTATGATGTTTTAACTGTTTAAAATTTTATTGTATTTATGAATCTTGGGTTACCAAGTTGTGTTAGCCGCTCTGGGCCAGCAACAGCGGGGAGAGTGGCCTAGAAATCGAATGAATGAATGAATAAATGAATAACTAACTAACTAACTGAGTGACTGACATCAATGGGTCTCTCAGGCAAACACGATCTTGCTTGGATACGAAACCCTTTCATCCCTGACCCACCTTCCCCTTTTGACACCTTCCACCGGGGTGAACACCTTCAGTTCCTCCTCATCCAAACTTTGAGGGTCATCCTGAGACATTATCCATTTGGGAAGAGCAACTGAGCTATGACCGATCCTTTGATGTCCGACATGGAGACCTGTTAAGTATTTGTCTCAACCCATGGGAAGATTCCGGTCATCCCAACAACCATTTGGTCTAGAAATAAACATTACCCCAGGGAACATTTTTTCTTCTCTCTTTGGGTGCGTATTAGCCATGTCTTTTAGTTTACAGGGAAAAAAGCAGATTGGGTGGGAGGCCCTTTGTAGTGGGAAAGTCCCCACAGCTGCCCTCTATAGTCCCTCTGGATGCCTTCTACAAGTACACACACTATACCTTTTGATAAAGGTAAAGGTTTCCCATTGCTCAAATCCTTGACAGGTGAATCTGACTCTAGGGGGCAGTGCTCATCTCTGTTTCAAAGCCAAAAAGCCAGCGCTGTCCGAAGACTTTTTCCATGGTCATGCGGCCGGCATGACTAGACGCCGAGGTGCATGGAACACTGTTACCTTCCCACCGAAGCGGTATCTATTTATCTACTTGCAATTTCTTTCGAACTACCAGGTTGGCAGGAGCTGGGGCCAGAGACAGGAGCTCACTCCATCATGCGACACTCGGGTCTTGAACTGCCGAACTACCGGCCTTCCGGTCTGCAGTTCAGCGTTTTAACCTCTGAGCCACTGTGGCCCTTTTGATATTCCACGCTTAATAAGTTTTCCTAAAGCTAACAAAGCAAGTCACCTCCCTCCCCACAATCGGCAAACAGAAACAAACAAAATTTACCTCCTTTGAATAATTTCTCTCCAGGATGTCGATTCATCCACAAATTCTCTCAGATTATCATTGGTAACAATCACCCCGTCAGTTCTCTCAGCAAGATGGAGCAAAAACCTGCAAGGGTTTTATTTAGAAGAAGAAGAAGAGATTGTATTTATATCCCATCCTTCACTCACTTGGAGTCTCAGAGCAGCTTACAAACTCCTTTCCCTTCCCCTCCCCACAACAGACACCCTTGTGAGGTAGGTGGGGCTGAGAGCGCTCTGAGACAACTGTCCTTGAGAGAACAGCTGGTACAGAGCTATGGCTTGCCCAAGGTCACCCAGCAGGTGCAAGTGGAGGAGTGGGGATTGGGGAATCAAACCCAGTTCTCCCAGATTAGAGCCTGCACGCTTAACCACTACACCAAACTGGCACACCAAACCACTACACCAAAATAGAAGAATTTTATTCATTTAGATCCTGCTGTTCCCCCCAGTGGGGCGCCAAAAAGAGCTCTTGCCTAACTGAAGCCTGCTCGAGATGCTGCACCCGAGCAGTGTGCCAACAGGAGCCCTGTAAGGGAGTCCTGGGTGTGTGGCCCACCCGAAGCCACAAAGCACCCCTCGCAAGAAGAGGCTGGTATGCCCTCTATGGTGCAGCAGGTCCTGTACAGTATTGGGCTGGTCTAAATTTAAGTGGAAACAAGTGCCACAGCTAGGATGGCATCCAAAGAACCACACAACTTCTAAACTTTCTATGTAGTCCTAAATTAGGTAAGACAGCAATGGATGCACTTTGGGATATACTTTTATGCCATAAGAAAGCAAGAGTTTTGTGATGTGCACAACTCAAGAGTGTAACATATTCGTCATGCTGCCCACGCTAGGTCTATAGCAGGGGTGGCCAAACTCGCTTAATGTTAAGAGCCACATAGAAGAAGCATCAGACGTCTGAGAACCGCAAGATATGAAAAAATACCACACACGTATTTTTATTGGAAGATATGCAAATTTGCTTTTTATCAAGATTAAATTAAGACTGCCAGGAATAAAAACAAAAGGGGTAAAAACAGGTATTGATATTTAAAGAGACAAATGCTTTGTCCAACCCCGCCGGGGGTGGGGTGGTTTGAGAACTCATTTAAAGTTGCTTTCTTTCTCCGCTCCCCCCCCATCTCAAGCCTACCCAGGGAGGGGAACCCTGGCTAGGGAAGTGAATACCGGCTGGGGAGGCATGCCTCCACTTCCTCAGCCACCCGGCTGGGAGCCACACAATATGTGTGAAAGAGCCACATGTGGCTCCGGAGCCACAGATTGGCCATCCCTGGTCTACAGACACCACTGATGAAAGCTGAAGGGCTTATACCCCAGCATTACACTGCAAGAAGCATCTTCCTTCCCTGTCTTGGATAGCCCAGGCAAGCCCGATCTCGTCAGATCTTGGAAGCTAAGCAGGGGTGACTCTGGCAAGTAATTGGCCTTGGAATACCAGCAGTCGGGAGGATGGGGCAGGCTTTATTCAGCCACCACTCTGAATATCCTCCAGGCCCCCAGTAGGGGGTCAGTCACCAGAGGTCGCCAAGACTTCCAGGTGCACACACAGTCACATATGAAAAAATTCAAAAAATACCAAAAAAAGAGGTGTCTTCCTTGCCACTTGGCTGAGTCACACACATGCATGTATTATTCCACTGAGCAATGTTTTGCCACTCAGAGCCGTGCAAGAACGCAGCTCCATCGCAAAGCTTTGGAGCGCTGTAGGACATTACAGTTTTACTGGCGGTTTAGGATTCGCACATTCGAGTCATCACGCGACAAAGCAAGCACTGGGTCACATGGATCCGGTTCCACTAGCAGAAGCCCTTTCCTCTGGCCGAAGGAGCCTTCCTCGACGCAGTCCTACATGGGGGGGGGGGGGGGAGGGGGCTCTTTCAGCTGGAAGAAAGCACCTTTGCAAGATCCAGCCAATACACGTACACCGGCCGACACGGGGCAATGTATTTGTAGCTCCCAAACGGAGAACCTCTTCACCAAGGCGAAAGCTGAGCTTCTAATTTTCCGCTTAGCAACTGGATCTCTCCAACAGCCAGCCAGAAGCCATGAAAACAAAAAGGTAGTTAACTGTTCCATTACCTGTCATCATGAGACGCAATCCGGGCTCCCAGTACAACCCTTGCAGGGGTGAGGGCCAAAATACCAACATCCTGGAGCTGGGTTAAGAAATGCTGTTCTAGGTTAAAAGAGGAGAGGGGAAAAGAATAAAACAGTACTCTTTACAAGAATGGGCAGGTTTTCAGCTGTTCACAATGAATGGATGAATGAATGAACGGATGAATGAATGAATGAAACATCAGGAAACAGAATGCTGGGAACTGGCTCTCTTGCATGTCATCGCTCTCAGATCTTCTCATTGTAAATTTGGTATTTCCTGTACCTATCAGTTACGCAGTGGGCTTCTGAACACTCGGTATAACTATTCGTATAACTATTCGTATAACTATTCGTATTTAACCGAGAGGAGATTTTCCTCCACCCCCAACACAAGCCAATGAATGAGGAATATAACAACGGCCCTCCAGTGGTATGGGATACCAGGTTAGAGATAAACACCCCTTGAAGAATAAAAAAGGAACGCAGGTTGGCCCGGTAGGACCCCGGACAGCTTATAATTCTCCCTGGGGAGGAAAAACTGCTTTACATAGGAACATAAGAGAAGCCATATTGGATCAGGCCAATGGCCCATCCGGTCCAACACTCTGTGTCACACAGTGGCCAAAACTCAGGTGCTGTCCACAGGTCCACCAGTGAGGCCAGAACTCCAAGCCCTCCCATTGTTGCCCCCCAAACACCAAGAATACAGAGCATCACTGCCCCAGACACCTATATCTTGTGGCTAATAGCCACCGATGGACCTCTGCTCCAAATGTTTATCCAACCCCCTCTTGAAGCTGTCTATGCTTGTAGCTGCCACCACTTCCTGCAGCAGTGAATTTCACGTGCTGATTACTGAAGTACTTCCTTTTATTTGTTCAAAGCTTACTGCTCATTAATTCCATTGAGTTCCCTCCGTACTGCTTTCTCTACCTTCTCTATCCCATACATAGTTTTTTAAACCTCTCAGTTGTCATTTCCTATCAGTTGTCATAAACCTATCTATGTCACCTCTCAGTTGTCATTTCCCCAAGCTAAAGAGCCCTGACTTCTTTATCCTTTCTTCATAAAGAAGGGGTTCCATCCCCTTAAATCATTTTAGTTGCCCTTTTCGGCACTTCTTCCAGTGCTGTAACATCTTTTTTGAGGCGCAGTGGCCAGAACTGTACATTCACAGCCCTCCCAAGGATTCTTCTAACTGTGAACAGGACAAAGCTTTCGACAGACTGGAACGGAGACGAGATCAGGGCTCAGAGAATGCCTCGCAGCCCATATCCTCTACTCTGAACCCCTCCCACTGCATTCTCATACAGCACAGGAAGGAAGAGACAAAGAGATAAGCTTCACGTGCTGCTTATTCAGGTTTGGGGCTCGCTGAGCCCTGGGTCTCCAAAATTAATGCAGTGAAGCAACTGTGTCACAGCGCCAGACCACTCGGGATCCGGACGCAGATGCGCCACCATGAGATCAGCAGTTCTTGTGCTACGGAGGGTGGGAAATTTCCCAAACAAGACTGCTACAGGCCCCCAAGGGTCTCAGATTTCTTTCCGATTTCTTTCTTTCTTAGCAAATTAAAGCTGTTTAATTCATATTGAGCACCAAAAGGTGACTTCCCTTCCACTGGAGGAAAGCCTCTCTTCTAGCGGAACTGATTTTTCGGGGATCAAACCCGTTCAGCAGTGTTGTCTTTTGGATGAAGTCCCCCCCTTGGCCTTACCTGTGACGGAAGGGTCTCGCCTCGTTCGCCACTGCGGGACGAACACAGTAATCCTCCGGTGGCCACGTTTCCAGAAATATTCAACGGCGATTGCAATCCCCCGACATGAGAAGAACCTGTTTAGACCATGACTGCAGAATAGGAAGAAAAAAGGGGTAACAAAGAAGGGGGGGGGGGCAGTAATGTTTGCTGATCTTTGACTGACAAGCAGCCAAAGGTGACAGGTTAATCAGTACAAGCAGTGGAGCACAATCATTTACTGTTTCTATGGCACTGTCTGACATACAGGCAACAAATCCTCTCCTTTTACCCTGACGAGAACCCTGTGAAGCAGCTTTGGCTGACACACAAGCAAGCCGTCTGGGATTGGCTGTGGATTTAGAAGAGAATGCTTATCATTTAGACTGGTCCCCTTAATAAATGCTTCTACTGTTGCTTAATTACTTTTTTTTTTAAGAATAAGTTTACGTTTGTTTTTATCATAGGCCTCACAGAATTCTTTGAATTAGAGAGGGCAGAAATACGTTATATCACCCCAGACATCACACCGTCCACTAACATTCAAGCCAAGCTACACTGCACTGGGTTTCAACTTGTTTTCTGGAGGCTGCATGGGGACTAGCCAACATATTAAAAATAATAAAGAATCACACAGAGTTGGAAGGGACCATCTAGCCCAACTCCCTGCTCAATGCAGGATCAGCCTAGAGCATCCCTGACAAGGGTTGGTCCAGACGCTGCTCGAAGACTGCCGGTGAGGGGGAGCTCACCACCTCCCTAGGCAGCCGATCCCACCATTGCACAACTCTGACTGTCAAAAAGTTTTTCCTCATATCCAGCTGGTACCTCCCCGCCCTTAATTTAAACCCATTCTTGCGAGTCCTCCCCTCTGCTGCCAACAGGAACAGCTCCCTGCCCTCCTCTAAGTGACAGCCCTTCAAAGACTTCAAGAGAGCCATCATGTCCCCCCTCAGCCTCCTCTTTGCCAGACTGAACACTCCCAGGTCCCTCGGCCTTTCCTCAGAGGGCTTCGTGGTCCTCCACAGGCTGTTTTAAAATGGGTCCCCCTGCCTCAGGCTGGAGATCAAAGGTGGGCTTGCAGGCCTGAGGAATTTGAAAACGGCTGCAGCAAACCACTCTAGCATGAGCAGCACATTCACAATACAGAGATGCTGTCACTGGGCTTTTCAGCAACACTTTAGATTTCCGTGATAAGCTGCTCAAGAAACAACATCCATTACTCCTTCTATTTTCCCCCCGCCCTCTCCTCTTTTTAAAGGTTTGGCCGGGGTAGATCAGCAATTTGTAAGATGATGCAGAGAGGTCACACCAGTACACTGGGAGCAGCTAAAGAATTAAAAAGCCCCCCCCCCCCCCCCCGTGAGCACAAAGCGTTTGGCCACAGAGGCTGCCTGCTGCATTCCTGCCTGAGTCACTGCACTATCCTTGCCTCTCCTCAATCAGCCTCTGTTGCGGGGAGGGTAATATCACCAAACCTTTGCAGCGTGACTTGATCAATCAGCGACTCCTACGGCAGAGATACCTCTGCAGAACTGTCTCATCTCTGAAGAGGCTGGCCGCTGCATATCTGCATGAGCTCACTACTCGGAAAAGTGATCTACCTGAACCACTGTGAGACTTCTGAATGGGAACCAATGAGCCAGGCCTTTGATAAAAGCAAAAGTCTTTTTATTTCTTAAGGATCCTTCTGGTACACGATGTTTGTCAGTGATAACCAGTTACAAGCAGCATGGACTAATATACCATATACAAAAAGGTAAGGGCAGGTAAACGAGCCAATCAGAGCTAGCTAAAAGAAGCGCGAAAAATCCTAACTGTTATGTTCCCAGAAAAAAGGTGCAAAAGCACAACCCCCCCCCCCCACGGCCCCTTATGAACTTTACTTGTATTTCACAGGCCAGGCACCTGGCCTAAATCAGCTCAGAGTCTTCAAGGTTACAAAAGCAAGATTAGCTGTCCGAGACACCAGAGAGGCGAGGGGAGGCGCCTCGGGAAAGATAGCCAGGATGTTCTATGACGTGGGAGTGTGGGGCAAGCCATCCTCCCGGGGAAAGAAAGAGACATAGTATTCATGGCAGGCAATAAACTCAAGGCTAGCAATACATTACTGACAGAAACCCAGAACAAGAGACAATTAATGGCAGAGGATCTGACAATCATGGGGGCTGATTTGTCAGTAAACAATGTAGGAACACAAGAAGAGCCCTACTGGAACAGACTGGTGGTCCATCTAGTCCAGCATCCTGCCTCACCCAGCAGCCAACCAGTTCCTCTTGACAGCTAATAACAGGGCATACAGGCCGAGGCCTTCTCCCGACGTTGCCTCCTGGCTCTGGGATTCACAGGTTTAGAGACTAGAGGCCAGAGTCTACAGACTTACAGTCAACTTTAATTTCGGAGAAAAAAATGTATGCTGTGATTGTCAGAATTCTGGGGAGCTGGGCATTCTTAGGTATATTCTGTACAGAGCAAGGTATGAACGTTTAGATGGCAAATTTCCCCCACCTCCCATTATTCACAATCTGATTTCTCCCTTACGCAGCACATAGATACCTCCTCGTACATTTGTGCCCTAGACTGCGTCTCTCCACACTTTTGGAAGGTTCACACCCCTCTCTGTACCACGCTGGGCACTGCGCTGCTATCTACTCCCAAATCAAGAAACCCACACTTCCCTGACCTCTGACCTGGATAGCCCAGGCAAGCCTGATCTCGGAAGCTAAGCAGGGTCGACTCTGGCAAATACTTGGATGGGAGACTTCCAAGGAATACCAGAGGTGGGAGGCGGGGGCAGGCTTTACTCGGCCACCTCTCTGAATATCCTCCAGGCCCCCAGTAGGGGTCAGTCACCAGAGGTCGCCATGACTTCCAGGTGCACTCACACTCACAAATACAAAAAAGAAAAAAAAAGAAACCCACACTCCCCAAGAAAAAAACAAGTAAGTTCCACATACTTTTAAAAAAATAAAAATTACACTGAAGGCATAGGCCACAGCCACCCTTTATTTCTACCCACTTTGGCCAGCTTTACGCACCAAGTTCACCATTCCTGAATCATTGCAAAAGCCCAAGAAACCCTAGTGAAGGCCACACACTTCCTTAAAAAGGGAGTTACAAATGGTGCATTCAGTTATTGCATGGTGTCAGCCATTTGCATAGCTTTCCCCGTTAGTTCTAGTCTGGGGAAAATCTGTCTGGAATTTAAGATGAATCACAATATGGGCTTTCGTTTTGCATCACTGTCTTCTGAGCCTTCTGAAGAATGAGGAAGCCATTCACACTTTTACTACGCCTTCGTTCATGCTACAGCCACCCACAGCGGGGCCAGCAGTAGGTTCCCCCACTCAGAAGACAGTCCAGTGGGGCAGAAAAGCTGACAATTCAAAGCACTAACAAAGTCCCGTGAGGTTGGCTGTTCATTTTACACGGGCAAACGGGATGAATGGCGCACACAATATTTCAAGTGCGACAGGTGGGGCTTCTCTCCCCTGCCTTTGAATGGCAGACATCTTCCACCTCCCCCACATCACAGTTTGAAGTCTTTCCCCCACCCGCCCCCACATTTAGCAAAAGAGTCCAAAGCCAGCCACATTTATTTAGTTCCTTCACTTCTTGGATCCTGGCATTGGGATTTAGGATCTCCTGCCCCAAGCTTCGCCCATGAAAGAAGCTCCATTCATACTCTATTTAAATTTAGAGGAACAATTCAAGGGTGTTGACATTTTGAAGGACGTCGACAGAGATTCCCCATTACAAACTAGCCTATAGTCTTTACAAGTCGCCAGTTCTCCTGTGGAACAGGCGAGGTTCAAAATATCTACATCCAGGCCTTTGGAAAACCTGGTTACAGGATGAGGCAATGCACTGAAGTGTCAATTACAATGTCAAGTCTGAGGGACACAGGGAACCTGCAGAACAAAAAACTGGGCAGCGATGCCTACCCCAGTCTCCACTTTTTCCCCACCAGTGGGGGGAGGCATAAGAACATAAGAGAAGCCAATGTTGGACCAGGCCAATGGCCCATCCAGTCCAACACTGTCACACAGGGGCCAAAAATACCAGGTGCCCTCAAGAGGTCCACCAGTAGGGCCAGGACACCAAAAGCCCTTCCACTGTTGTCCCTCCCCCCCACAGCACCAAGAGTACAGAGCATCACTTGCCCCAGACTGAGAGTTCTTATCTATAGGTAAAGGTAAAGCTTTCCCTTGCTTGAAAGCTAGTCGAATCTGACTCTAGGGATGTGGTGCTCATCTCCGTTTCCAAGCTGAAAAGCCAGCGCTGTCCAAAGATGTTTCCGTGGTCAGGGGGCCAGCATGACTAGACGCCGAGGCACACGGAATGCTGTCACCTTCCCACCGAAGTGATGCGTACTTTATCTCCTTGCAATTTCTTGCTTTCGAACTGCTAGGTTGGCAGGGGAGCTCACTCCGTTGTGCAGCACTCGGGTCTCAAACTGATAGACCTCTGACCAGTATGTTTATCCAGTTCCCACTTGAAGCTGTTCATGTTTGTAGCCACCGCCACCTCCTGCGGCAGTGGATTCTGTGTGTTAATCACCCTTTGGGCGAAGAAGTTTTGGGGCAAGGGAGAAACTTGAAACTGAGAAGGTCACTTATTTCCAAATCCCCCTCCCAAAGACACAGCCACTTGAGGGGGGGTACACACATACACACACACAGAGGATCAGGTTCCTCCATCCTAAACACTCTGAGAAAAGAGGCTGGTTTCCTTTAAGATCAGGACTCTCTTTTCTTTCTCACTTTCCTTATGGAACTCCTTTTCGGGGGGGGGGGGGGGGGGGCTCTGCTAGACACTCCAGGCTAAGAGGAAGAGTTTTCAACCTTCTCCTTCAATTACTCCCAGGAAGCTTTTGGGTCTTGGATGTTGGACTTGGTCTTTATTAAGAAACTTCTGGGATAACGTAAATAAACAAACAAACACATCTCATTTATGGCTACCCTTTGGACAACGCTGTAATTCTGCAATTCTATTGTAAGCGAACGTAGAGACCCTACATAACCATGCAGCAGAGTCAGTAACCGCCTTCTTCCACCCCCACCCCCAAGGAAGGCACAACCCACCAGTATCGCTTTCCATGTGCAGTTACAGCTAAAATTAAAATAAAAACAGCTTGCCCAACCGCTCAAGCGCATGCTTGTGCAACTTCCATTTGTTTCGACAGCAGCTGGACAGCGTCCAAATTGTGAAAAGGATTCTACCGAAGCATTAAAGGTCCTTATTTACATTTCGGTGCAAGAGAAAAAAACCAGCCCCGCCAGTTACACATAAAACCTTAAATAACGGTTTTAAAAAACAGGGTTTTGTGCGTGTGTTTTTTAAATAAAAGTGGGAAGTGCACAGGATCACTGGGCCTCAGTGGTCTCACGTTGCTGAGCACCAACTAACAAAGGTGGGTCTCCTGGGGAAGCCAGAGGCAAATGGCTGCTGCAGGGAAGGCCTGGCCCCCTACCAATTTAAGAGGCAACAGCTGGTTATTCAAATAACATTTTGGAACTGGATCCGAACGCCACCAAGGCTGAAGCTGCGGGGGCAGTCGAGCTACCTCCACTTGGCTGGCAAGCTCGGGGCAGTCTGGAGGGTCCCAGGATCAGCAGAGGATCTCTCTTCCTCAATCCCCCCCCCCCCCCCCCCGATTTATCATTTCCCCCTTGAATGTGTCACACGGGAAAGACAAACCTAGCACAAGAGGATATTCATGTTGTTAGCCCAGCCTCTTTCTACGAGGCTCTGACAAAGAAGCAATTTAAGTTCATGGCAAAACAGTGTCCAAATAACCCGGGGTGACCGCAGGCTGAAACCAAGCTGACCACTGAAGGGAGGTAGTGTAATGCAGAAGGGGGGGGGGGGGGGAGAATAAAAAGAAGGTTGAACTCAATTTTAGTGCAGAATGGCGAAACACTACGGATTAAAAAGAAGGTTGAATTCGATTTCAGTGCAGAATTGCTTGGAGGACACCACGGTGAACATGGATTAAAAGGAGAGTGCAGGAAGAGCCAAAGCCAGCCAAATTCTTGAAGCTGGCTCCAAGAGGCAGGTCTCAGGTACAGCCAAGGCCCATATCATTTGGGACGTCAAAGTATTTAATGACACCTGGGGTCAACCAGTGGCAGAGGGAGTGCAGCAGAAAGCGTCATGAAGAGGGCGGGACCAGCAGGAGCAACAAGGGTGCTCTTTTAAGGCAGTGCCAGGACTAGTTTGCTAAGGATGAGCCAAATGTGATGTTGCACCCAGCCAGACAATGTTAATTCCATCCCCCAAAAGTTACCGGGGAAAGGCGGCTGAACTGCGCCAGGGCAGGCACCACTAACTTTCTGGGCACCTCACACCCCTGGTACATCAGACAGATCAGGGACCTGGTGAGTGCATGTGACTGGGCGTTCCAGGTGGCTGACACACGCAAGTAGGCAAGCCTGCCATTTCCACCTTATCTCCCCTGGATCTTACTCATCATCGGAGCACACCAAAAAAGGCTTGCTGTCTCAAACCTGAGCGAGAATACAGGCAAGCACCTTAAGTTTCACATGCTGCTCGCTACGCTCACCCTGACACTCCAAATGTCCACGCTTTGGGGGTAATTCCCCCTCCCTCCCCCTCCCTGGTTTCGCTCTGAAGCGCTCAAAAATTTATTTTTCTTTTAAAAAACCATACTCACGAGATTGCTACGTTGCTGCCGTCTATTATGATATGCTTTAAGTGCGCTCTGCCTGGCTCGTTTTTCAGTTCCAGCTTGTAAGGCGTTTTCAGTGATTCCAGAAACCTCTGCACCCCGGTGACTGAAGGCTCAGCGTGGTGACTGCACGAAACCCCTGGTCGGCTTCCTGGACAAGGAGCCGAATGTTCGGGAAGATTCGTTTTTTGAGAAGGGGGCTGCTGGGCTCTGTGCTGCGAAGGGTTACACCAGCCCTTCTGATCGTGCCTCACGGCTGACTGATTAGCACATGTCTGAGCCACCACAGTTTCTTTCTGAATTGGCTGGCGAGAGGTCTCCGTGGTCCCTCTCGCGACCAAGCTGATATCCTTTGGTTTCCTATCTTTCGTTAACCCCTGAGATTTGTCATGTGCCGTCACATGGCCATCGCTTTCTATCGCACTTTTCTGGGAAACCCGAGACTGTTCAGAACAAAAATTCAAGCCTCTGTGACTGTGGTGATCTTTGTGCGCTGGATTTTTGTCACAAGCAAGGACAGTTTTATTTTCACTGTTCGGTGAATGCGACTCATGTTCAGTCTTGTACTGTGCCCCGGGACGAGATACCACGTTGCATTTTGCATTTTTTGGCTCTTCCGAATTACGGCCCAGGTCATGGTGGTGGTTGTAGCTGGGACTGCATTTGCCTTTCACAGCTTGTGCCCCAATCGCCTGAACAGCTTGTTCTTCCTCTTCGGAGGACCTGTCGCTCTCTTTTACAATTTCTTTCAGAAGCAGGAGGGGCTCCGTAAACTGTCCGTGTTCGCCGATCACTTTCTCTACAATGTGCTGCAAATAGCCCATGCTTTTGAAGAAGTCGACCAAAAACATGTATTCCTTTTCCTCACTTACCTCGTCGCCTTCTGGAGGGCACGGACTCAGATCCTCTGGCTTGTCACTTCTGTTGGCAGCCAGATTGATCACCATCACGTCACTCGATGTGCCGTACCCTTTCCGTTTGCTCTCCTGATTGTTTTCCAAAGAAAACTGTTTCTTCGGAAGCCGCTCCTCGGATTCTGAGGATCTCCTTTTACACGACTGCCTCTCTTTGCCTACAGATGTCTCTGGTGAAGTTAGACCGTTTATGGGTACAAAATGCTTCTCTGGGCTCTGGGGGAAGACTGTGTCCATCTGCTTGGTTAGCTCCGTGACTGGAGTGCCTGCCTTGTTTCGTGCTTCTTCCTCTCCTGTTCCAAATTCGCAGCTTACGGCACTTTGTTTCGGAGTTTCGTTTGGGAGAAGTTCTGGTGCCCCATCAGCCTCTGTAAGATGTACAATTCTGTCTTCTGCTCGGCAACTCTCAGCCTGCGCAAGGTTGAGCAGTTCTCTCTTCAGCGAGCTAGGTAAAATCAATAAGTCCATTGTGTATTTATCTGCATGGGCCTCAACAAGGTGTTTGAACTGCTTCTTCACTTCCGACTCTCGGCTGTTCAGTAGGTTTTCGTTGTTCCTGAAGAGGCTCACCAACTGCTGAACGTGGCTCCGGGCCATGACCACGGGCTCAGCGCTGCCTTTGATATTCAGCATCCCGGTCTCTGCAACGCTGATATCAGCGCAGGTGTCCTGAATGAGGCAATTCAGGAAGAGGCTCTGGGCACCTACAAATATACAATGCATATCTTTGGGATAATACTCCCTCTCTTCTAATTCAGGTTCACAGAGTCCTTTAATGTATTCCTGCAACAAAGGAAAGAAAAATTAGGCCACGCCACATTTCACAATTCAGTAGTTACAACACAGTTTGCTTTTCCCTCTGGAGAGGAGCGATACTCAAGGGAAAAATCTGTCAATGTGATCGCAAAACGGCCAGGGGGCAAAGATGGTTCAACACAATGAGAAGGGGAACACATGGGTTGCCCATCACTGAGTCATGCATGCAGCAGCATCACCATTCTCTTTGCTGATGAGATATAAAGCCAAGGAATAATGGAAGGTGAACAACCGAATGAGAAATGAAAATGAACATAAGTGGTCAGAATAGAAGGAGTTGGTAAGTCAAGGTCAAGGGTTCCCTTGCTTGAAAGCCAGTCAAATACGACTCTAGGGATGCGGTGCTCATCTCCGTTTCTAAGCCGTAGAGCCAGCGCTGTCGAAAGACGTTTCCGTGGTCCTGTGGCCAGCATGACTAGATGCCGAGGCACACGGAACGCTGTTACCTTCCCACCAAAGTGGTACCTATTGATCTACTTGCAATTTCTTGCTTTCGAAGTGCTCGGGTGGCAGGGGCTGGGGCCGGAGACGGGAGCTCACTCCGTCACGTGGCACTCGGGTTTCGAACTGCCAAACTACTGATCTTCCGGTCTGCAGTTCAGCGTCTTGACCGCTGAGCCATTACGGCCCCTTGCATTCTAGGTACAAGGAGTTGGTAGCAGGGTCTAAAAAGCAGAAGACCCCCTGCACCGAAGTAGGCTCCCTCCTAGTCAACATGCTTACAGAGAAATAAATGAAACCTTCTGGATGGCCATAAGCCCATCTCTCCCACAGAGTTGTGATGATGAAGTGGAGGAGGACAGAATGGTAGGATTTTTAAAAACGTCCTAAATAAAGTGAGAATTTGAAAAGTGGGAGCAGGTTGCCCATCACTTGTTTCCCTTTAGTGGGGGAGGGACTTCCTCTGACCCTAATTGCCCCCATCTCTTTCCCTGTGACTCATCACAGGAGCCCACACTGTACACACATCATACCTTGTACTGAGACATGCCGCGGCAGCCCACTTTCCCTGTAACATACCAGTGTAGGGTAGTGGCTAGTGTGCTAGGCTAGGGTGACCTGGGTTCAAATCCCTATCCAACCAGGAAGTGCGCTGGGTGACCGTCAACCGGTCGCTCTCAGTCTACCCTACTTTGCAAGGCTGTTGTGAAAATAAAGTAGAAGACAGGGAGAACTAGGCATGCTGCCTTCAGGTCTTTGGAGGAAGAGTGCAATAAAAGGGTGACAGATAAGACGGCCAACTTTCCAACCATGAAGGTGACTCACTGACTTGTGGGGAGCGCCACAGTGGCTCCGTGGGTCGCTCTGGTCATGTTACTCATCTCTGATGCATCGTCAGCAAACGCGGCACAAGGATTAATTAAGCTTTGCAAAGCAAAGCATCTGACAAAAAGGTGACAAACGTCGAGCGCGAATTTTTTACCAAAAGATTTAAGAAATTTTGTTGTTGTTGTGCTGAACGCCAGGGCTGGCAAGAATTTGACGCTGGCGCTTCGAGGCATCGGTTTCTCTCTTTTGCAGAGCAGGCGCTTAGACTGAGAGACTGGATCGCAAGAACTGTTTCACCAGCCCCAGGGATCAGAAGTTTATGCTTGCCCTTTCTGCCAAAACGGGAGACAAACGAAACCATAGCTACAAGTTCATGCCCTTATTAAAGGGGCCTCACTACACTGATTGCATTCACACAAGTAGCAGCAACGAACACTGGCGTTACCTGGGGCACCGCATCCTTCTGTTTGCACATTTTAAGAAGGGGAACATACAATGCTGCCCTTTCCTACTACCTCCATCCTCCTCCAAGAACTCTTGAGAACAAAACTGCAGCAATATGCCGAAGTACGGGTTCTCAGGACTTGCTGCAGTTCAAGCATCTGTCGTCTTAGACCAGGGGTGGGCAAACTTGCTCAGCGTAAGAGCCACCTAGAACAGGGGTGGCCAAACTTGCTTGACGTAAGAGCCGCATAGAATAAACATCAGATGTTTGAGAGCCACAAGACATGAACAAATTTTACCTGCTTTTATTGGAAAATAAGCAAATTTGCTTTCATTAACATTAAATGAGACTGCCAAAAATAATAACAAAAGGGGTAAAAGCAGATATTGATAATGATATTAATTTGTCCAATGGTATTTGTTTGCTAATGATATTTAGCTTCCCCAGACGCCCTGCCGGGAGCCGCATAATATATGTGAAAGAGCCGCATGCGGCTCCCGAGCTACAGTTTGCCCACCCCTGTCTTAGACCAAGACATTTGGGAAAAGAGAAAGGAGGCTTGTAAACTTGTATCTGTGCACAAATTCAGGAGCAGAACTGCAAGGAAGAATCCCAATTTCTGTTCTCTCTGCACTGCTCTTTCAGTACAAACAATATGTTAATGAGCATTAAGGCCGTAAGAGGGAATTTTAAAAACAGAAATAACTGTTTCTCTCTCCATTAACACTGATTATGAGTCCTCTTTGCAGATAGTGGTTCAACTGGTACGGCTCACTTTGAAATCCTAAGAATCCATTAGGGAACAATTATGTTTTCCTCTGTGCGCTTTACCAACAGAACAAACCTTCTCTTGTTTTGAAGTTAGTACAAGGACAAGCTGCTGCAGAGTCAATATTTATTAAGTTATGAAAACATTTACGTCCCGCATTCCTTGGGACTCCAGGTGGCTTTACAATTCCAAATCAAACCACGCACCATACAATAAAGCCCCACTTGCTGTCCCCCCCTCCCAAACAGCATGTGAAGGGCAACCGTCAGCGACGTCTTTGAGGGTTATCGCTGGTGTAAGTCTAGATGTGCCGCAAGTAAATAGGATGGTCTGTTTTCAACTGGGAACCCCTAGTTCGGTTCTCACGCCACGCATTCAAAGGCCAGCTCTGCCATCCGGCCCCACTCCCAACAGCATGGGCAGCAGAACAGCCTATGAGACTATGAGGTTCTAGAATCACAGAGTTGGAGGGGACTATACAGGCCATCTAGTCCACTGCTGCCTGCCAGGTCAGAATCACACAGAGTTGGAAGGGGCGCGACAGGCCATTTAGCCCAACCCTCCTCAATGCAGGATGAGCCTAGAGCATCCCTGAAAATTTGGTTCTCCAGATTAGAGTCCACCGCTCTTAACCACTACACCACACTGGCTTTTAACGAGAAACAAAAACTCCTTTTTTATCTGCTGCAGACTTAACACAGCGAGCCCTCTAGGACTTTGCTTTTGGCTGGCACACATTACAGAAATGAATGTGTTCAGGACCATGAGGATCCCTGGACTTCCCAGAAGGCTACTGCAATTGGGGGGGGGGGAGGTTACAGCCCCAGGACTGCCCTGCCTTAAAAGGTTACAGGCCCAGAACTGCCCGCCTGACCAGCTTATCGGTGAGAGCTCAGAGTGGTGACTGGGCCAGACCAAAATAGTGGGAAACAGCCAAAACATCTCCCAGCCTCTGGTGGGGAGCAACCAATGAGGCACACGAAACTTGCATCCATGTTTTAAAAATGGCCCACAATGAATGGTGGCAAGCAGTGTTCCTTCTAAGCTGAGTTAGTGAGCACTAGCTCACAGTTCTTTAGCCTCCAGTTCACAGTTTTGCCTTAGCTCAGGCAGGATGGCTCCCGAGCGAACTCATTTACACAGCAGCCAAACCGCTCGCTCACAACTTTAATGCCAGGAGCTCACAAAGCAGAATTTTGGCTCACACGACTCCACAGCTTAGAGGGAGCACTGGTGGCAAGGTACCCCAGACTGCTCTCTTCCCACTGAGACAAAGCATTGGTGAGAGGAGAAGGAATCATGCAGCAGCAGCCCCCCCCCCCGGTTTTGAGGCCACTGTCGACTCTAGAGACCTGGTAGTAGGAGGACCAGTCAAAAGAGAGGGGTGGGCTTGGGCAGCCCACCTTCACAAACTGTACAAAGTGGGCTCAGAGCACCATGGACTTCAAGAGCTGCAGCCTGTAACACTTCTATGCCAAGCTCACTTGTGTACTAGAGGAGCACAGAACCCATCCATGGCCGTCTTCTTGGCTTTTCCAAGTTCATTTCACATCCGCTGGGGGAGAGGAAAGTTGGCGAGCCACTGACCCATAACACACCTCAAGGGCTGCCTGTTTCGCTTTTTAAAATAGCCTTTCCTCTTTTATCTGTCTGTGGGACTGCCGGCCGACCGAGAAACAAGCCAGCCGGTTTACCGAGGGCATTTCCATTCAGGAACTTACCAGTCCCCCCCCCCCCCCCAAACACGCACACGCAATCTCTCCAGCAGCACACACATCCTACCAAAAAAAATCTGTATCACAAACCCTTTATCTGTTACAACTAGGGCTGAGTTTTCACGGGGATGGCAAAGCTGAGTCTGGGCCACACCGCTTCAGCCTGCACGTGCGAAAGGAAAAAGAACCACTGCGTGCAGACAGTGAGCAGGGCAGAAAGAAGGCTGGGCAAGAACTTTCTCCTCCTGCGTGCTTGTTTTCTCTGTGCAGGGAACTGCTTTTGCATGAAGGGACATTCACTCACACAAGGGTTCTGAAACAGCACAGCAGGCAAAACATGCCCTCCTTGTATAGTAGAAAGCACAGACCCCTCGCCAGCAGCCAGGTTTCCCGGAAGGCTGCTTTGTGAAATAAGGGAGGGATGGTAGATGGTACTGTAAGCTCTGGGGCTGCGGTGGGTCAGAGGTTAAGATGCTCAGCTGCAGAAGGGCGGTAGCTCAGCAGTTCGAGACCCGAGTGCCGCGTGACGGGGTGAGCTCCCGTCTCCGGCCCCAGCTCCTTGCCAACCTAGCAATTTGAAAGCAAGAAATTGCAAGTAGATAAATAGGTACCACTTCGGTGGGAGGGTAAAAGCGTTCCGTGCGCCTCGGTGTTTAGTCATGCCGGCCACATGACGATGGAGACATTTTCGGACAGCGCTGGCTCTTCAGCTTGGAAACAGAGATGAGCACCGCCCCCTAGAATCGGATTCAACTGGCTTTCGAGCAAGGGAAACCTTACTGTAAGCTCTACCCCCTGAAACAGCAGCCCTCAACATTTCCAAGCAGATCCTTCTCTAAAAAGGAAAGGGGGAGCCTACAGAAGGGTTTGGGACATGCATCAAAGGCCGGTGCGACCCGAAGCAGCATACTAGTCTAAGCCTCCTTCCTCCAGAAAGCATTTTCTCCTGCCCTCCGGTTGGCAACCGCAGGGAGGGGGCAGCCCACACTCTGTAAAATGAATAGATTTGGCTGTATGAGTTCACCGCTGCCGTAAATACTACTTTGACTCTACAGAAGAAAATTCTGTGGACAATGCAGCCTTTTTACGCGCCAGACATGATAGACCGGAGACTTTTGAGTAATATGGGGCTTTTCTTTCCAAGAAAACTAGGTGGAAAGGGACACAAATAAGGCAGTGCAGATTTTGAACGTTTTGCAAGCTGCAAGCCTTATGCAAAAAAAAAAAAAGCATTCATCTCAGGCAGATGTATATCCATTCCTATTCACATTTTGTGGGAATCAAGTATACCGGTACCCCAGCAAGGGTCTAAATAGCTCTGCTGAGAGCCTCCAAGAGTAACCTTAAAAAAAAAAAAAGTTTTCCCTCCACAGGATACCCCTGCTTGGATCGTATCATAAGCTGCTCGAGCAGCGTAGCAAAACACGGGAACACGATCCAGAAACATGAGAAAAGAGAATTCCACATCATACCACATCACTCGGCGCAGCAAGCAGGGGAGAATGGTCGTATGGATATTCCCATGTCAAATGTCAAAGCGCAAAAGAGGCCACCTTTTATTGCTGAAGCAAGGACAGTTGCAACATACTGGTTTTACCCCTAAATATAAATCATCAGATTTCCGAGTAATAAAACCATAGTTGGGCAATTTGCAATAGTAAAATAAAAGGCCACGTGCTTCCGGAGGCTGGATGTAGGAACTGGTGTGAGAACGGGTGGGAGCGGGTTCACCAGAAAGATTTCCAGCATCGTGTTACTAAGTGCCTGAGTGTGTTGCCCTCATTCTGGAGAATTCCCTTTTACGCCAGAGATTAAGCTACCCTGGAGATGAATGCCCTTTGACTGCTGATGAACTCAAATCTCACTTCCAAATAAACGTGTTTCTTTTTTAAAATCCTGTGCTTTTTAATTGTAAGCTGCCTCAAGCAAGACTTGGAAGAGACAGCGTAGAAATGTTACAAGTAACATAAATAACCATGCTGCAAGGGGGAGCACCCCTGGCCTTCTCTCAAGGGTTAATGAGAATGGTAATGGGCCAGGTCTATTCTACAGATGTTTCTAATTGGTCTTGGGGCCCACAGGGCTCTTATCAGCTTCAAGGCCAAAGTAGTTAGCTTCTCATGAGCACCTGCAGGCCATGTGATTGGGGGGGGGGAGAGAACCAGGGGTGATGAGGTAATCTTCTAGAAGTTTCTCCTGGAGATGTGTCCTGATTGGATGACACCATCGCCTGATGTGCAGGGCCCAAAAACGACTAGCTTGGATTCTGATGGAGAGGCCTGAACTACGACATGCAATTGCTAGCAACACTGAGAATGCCTGAGCTTTGGCCTTGGGACTCTGGAGTTTAAGGTCTGTGCTGTCTAATGCGGGTTCTGAAAAGTGTTAAGAAAGCTGAGCTAGTTTTCTTGTTTCCCTGCTGTATGACCCCAGAGTAAGGTGCTGCAAGTAGAATAATTCTTCAATTGACAGAAATGTAACAAAACTTCATAAAATATATATTTTTTAAATAAGCAAAAAGTTTGGTTACTCATGTGCAACAGCCCTGGGGTTCAGCTTTGAACTCCCTGACATGTGCCTATCTAGAACAAGAAGAGTTGAGTTGGTTTTTATACCCTGCTCTTTACTACCTGAAGAAGTCTCGGAGCTGCTTACAATCGCCTTCCCTTCCTCTCCCCACAACAGATACCCTGTGAGGCAGGTGGGGCTGAGAGAGCTCTGAGAGGCCTGTGACTGGCCCAAGGTCACCCAGCTGGCTGCATGTGGAAGAGTGGGGAATCAAACCTGGCGCTCCAGATTAGAGTCCACTTCTCTTAACCACCGCCCCAAACTGAAAGGTGAAGAGTCAGTGCGATGTGCTCATGTGTGTTTCACATACGTATAACTGGTAGCCCCCCATCAAGGCATTACATACCACGTCAAATGGCCCTTTCCTCAACTTCTAATTGACCCTTTCCCTGACATAGTGTACAGCTGATTTTGAACTTGGGATTGTCCCAAAAAACTTAGATTGTCTCACACAGTGGAAAGTGAAGAGCAAGCACCACCCTAGAGTTTAAGAGGTGTGCAGGTAAGTATAAATTCACCTGGTATGAACCACGGTTGTGGTTGAGCTATTTCGTTCCACTGTGCGCTTGAACCCCTTTACCATTTCCCACATTCAGTCACAGTGCAGCAAACCATTTCAATCAATGTAGACCCCTTCTTTAAAAAAAGAAGAAGTTTGCCTAGCTGGTAACAAAATAGTTTTGGTGCTGGAAAAACCATCGTAATTCCTAAGACCCAGCATCATTTCTTGGTTTTTTTTAAAAATGCCATGCCTGAAGACAAAGTCTAAACTCTTAAACAGCACAAAACCTCTTAGGTGGGCATGGTGGCTCCCTTGCACACAATGGGAGATTCTTTTGCCCTACAGACAGATAGGCATAGTTCAGACATTACAGCCAAACCATGGATCTAGTTGCCTGGGCTGTTCCTCGCTCATTCCCCCCCTCCCGCCCCTGCACACTCCGATTATCTCCTCCATTTCCTGACTTGCTGTAATGTAAAAACTGGACAGACTGGAGCAATCACAAACCACAGTTGGCCTTTAAACCAGGCAAACTGCGCTAGGCGGTCACCCTGATTTGGACAGAACGGACAAATATGATTGCTGCAAACCTAGGGGGAAGTTCTGAGCATGAGAAAGGAATAAAGGAGCCTGCAGCATGGTTCCGATGACCAAGCCACAGTTCGGTTTCGGCATATGACTGGGGCCATGCACAACCCACACCTTTAAAAGCTATTTTTAAACCTTCCCCATGCTGCAGACGTGTTGCACGGTATGGAGAAGGGTGCTGCTGCTGGAAACAGCGAAGTTCCAAGTCTCAGAGCACACGGAACTATTTGCGCGGGTTCTTTCGGAAGCCAACTGTTGACGTTCACAGGCAAACCAGGTGCCTGAGTGTGTTAGAGCCTTGATTATGATGAAGGAAACACCCAGCGTGCAAAAATTCAACAGAGTTCAGGATTAAGAGGACCGCACAAATAAGTCTCTCTCCATTTCTCCATGGGAAATGTCATAAATGGAGGGAAGGGTTCTTCCCTGCAAACCTGTGCTAGCTGTCAGCACCATCCCAGAAGATGGGCAGTTGGTTTGCACAAGGAAGTAAAAGCACACGCCCTTCATATATACATATATAAAAATCACTTTGGACACCATATTACATAAAGGCTCTACCTGACCTAAAAGAGATCTCAAATGTCAGTCAGGAAGCCAGCTTGGAGAAATATCTGGAAGTGATTCAAATGGCTGATTTGCATAAACATTCCTCTCCCATCCAAAAGATAATAAAGGGTTTACAGCCAGTGGATCTTCTGGGAAATGGAGACTCTGCTTCCCCAGTGGACAGATTCTGTACACCTGGTAAGCATCTCCCATCCTGTCTTTGAGGGTCATCGAAAACCATAAACATCTCTGGGAAAATAACCAATCCCTCTCTCTGGGAGGACCATTTGGCATGAT
Organism: Lepidodactylus listeri; assembly: GCA_029233225.1. NCBI lineage: Eukaryota > Metazoa > Chordata > Lepidosauria > Squamata > Gekkonidae > Lepidodactylus > Lepidodactylus listeri. Next base: position 51,217,024 of record JARCFY010000017.1, read on the forward strand.
CCGTGTCCTTGGGAAGACTCCGGAAGCACATCAAACCTATTGCAAAAATAGTTTTACCACGGTACTTCAAACAACATTTTTCTTATAAATACACGCACCCATGCAGTGTGTGTGTGTGTGTGTGTGTGTGTGTGTGGTGTGTGTGTTCCCGACATCAACCACCCACACCAAGCGCTGGCCGCTCTTCTCTTCCGCAGACCGAAGCTTCAACATAGGTAAATATCACCTACCCTCAAAACTACTCCCCGCTACAAGCTTTGTTTCTTGGTTAGACCTTATATGCTTAATCTATTGTGTATTTTGTATGTGTGCTTTGAGAAGAAGAGGAGACTGGATTTATACCCTGCCCTTCACTACCCAAAGGAGTCTCAGAGTGGCTTACAAACTCCTTTCCCTTCCTTTCCCCACAACAGACACCCTAGGAGGTAGGTGGGGCTGAGAGAGCTCTGAGACAACTGTCCTTGAGAGAACAGCTGGTACAGAACTATGGCTTGCCCAAGGTCATCCAGCAGGTGCAAGTGCAGGAGTGGGGAATCAAACCCAGTTCTCCCAGATTAGAGTCCGTGCACTTAACCACTACACCAAACTGGCTCTCAAACTGGCTCTGCCCTTCTATTAGTTCCAATAAAACTCTACTAGTTGAACATCAGCCTGGTTCATTTAAGAGTCTCTCTAAGGGAAAACTCCCCGTAAAAGCTGGTGGAGATCTCGCTGTTGCCCCCTCTTGCTAAGCCAATTTCCCCAATAATTAATGAATAGACTATTCTGGGTTACAGCTGAAGAACATTAAGAGGGGGAAATCCTTGCTTAGCAAACCTAAGTGAGAGAAGCACAAACTCTGGGATCCAAAAAAGGGTAACTTCTTTCCACACAACCCCTTTTACTATCCATAAAGATAAACAAGTTGACTTGAAAAGAAACCGGTTTCCTTGCATTGTGAATGCCAGAAACTGGGCAGACGTTAGCCACATCCACAGAGTGGATGATAGGCGGATTCCACCCAATGCCCCTTTTTTTCGTGCAAATACAATGCGCTGATACATCTCTGCCTCTCCCACGTAAGCACACACATCTCCAAACATACAAGCATCCTTGCCCTTAAGGAAAAGTTAAGGCAGTTTCTAGTTCAATCAAGAGGCTTTTGTTCCATAGATGAATAACTACAAATAGAAGTAACAATGGACTGTTACCTGAAATTACCCCACCTGGCGGCTCCAACCCTCCCCCGCCCCATCACCACAGTTTTAAGCAACTTGCTTTCCCTTTCCGCATTATTCTCATGATCTTCAAGCTGCTGCATGGCTTACGTTTCTACTCAAACTCCGAGAAGACTGTATTCTTGTTAGCTGATTCCGATGCCAACCTGTCTTATAGAATGGCTTTATATGCCTTGGCCGCGAAGAAAATACGGGCCAATGCTGTTCTTGCAGGCACACTGACCTTAGCGGACATCTTTTGATTCAATTAATTGCCTACATCTTTGGTTTATTCTGTTCTGATTTTATGGTTTTATTATATCCTAAATTTTACTCCATTTCATACCAATATTCATATTTTATAGCAGCCCTCTCTGTTTTATCCTTGGTTTTTAATGGCCTATGGCTAAATACAAATCAATTTTATTTCATTTCAAGCTGCTGCACGAGGTTCTCATGTCAGACTGACCAGTCTTGCCCCAATCGCCTTGGAACTTCTTGCTTAGTGTCTGTTATGTAAGTCAGCCGCATAGATTACAGGTGAGTATTTGAGACAAGGAGCCCTACCAATTAGCATCAAGGCCCTGTGCTTTTCTGCTGTCAACTCCCACATGCCGAATGTTGTACAGATGACAATCGAAGGGTCAAACTGAAGGAGGTGTTGGGGCGCCTGTTACTGGATCTTCAACATGGCCGTCTAGACTTCCACCTGCCTCCCACGGGCTACTATTTGCCCTTTCTGAACGGGGGTAACCTGTCTGTTTCTTCCCCAAAGGGCTAACCGAAGCTGCAGCATGGCATCTGAAGTTGGGCAAAGTGGCACTGTGAGGAAGAATCTTTCCCCTCTGCAGCCCTTCCCAACGTGGGGTTTCCCATGGCCCCCATTTAGCAATCAAAAAGTGTGCCGGAGAACGAGTCACGCATCTCCTATTGTCTTGTCTAGTTTAGTTCTCCGTAACCCACCTGGGCAGGACAGACACTGACTCAAGTTTCTCTCACACTACATTTTTCAGAAATCTCTTCCTCCTCCTCCCTTTACACGCTACGCGTAAATGTTTGTGCAATGCAAGAGTACAAACAAATACTCAACAGTGGAAACTCCTTGGGTCTAATCAGTATTGCTGCATCGCATACCTGGGAAACTGACCCGGCAGAGGCCAATCCTGACTTTGAAAGGCTTTTTCTAAATCAGGGGTCCCCCAACCATTTTGAGGCAATGGGCACCTCTGGAACTTTGACATGGTGTGGCAGTGTGCAGCTATAAACTGGCTGTCACAAGAGGGGGAGCCAGCCACAAACTGGGCGACAAACCGGCAATGAAATCTCCAGTTGTTCATCAGAAGGCTGGCAGGGCAAAAGGCCACATCTCCCCGCCCCCTTTGCGCAAACGGTGGGTACCAAGGAAGGTGTCGGTGGGCACCACAGTCCCAATCTGGCACCTGATTGGGGATCTCTGCTCTGAACCCTCAACCAAGCAGGCCTGGAGCGATTCCACCACAGCTAGTCAGACACAGGAGGCACATGAACGTACAGATCAGCTGAGACCATGCTGTTAAAGACCATGGCGGAAAATGAGGAAGGAAAGGGATGCCAGGCAAGAAAGACCTCAAAACTGGGCATCAATAACTTGGGACTATGAATCCTCTAAGGACAGAGGTACGCCTATGATGAACTGCTTCCATCAGTGGCATTTTAACAGAGGGAGAGATAAAACCCCAAAGGCCCCAGTTCCATAAACCTGGCAGGGACTGTAACTCGGCTCCCCTGCCCCCAAAACTCACTTCAACAGCAATCGTCTCTGTGCTTTTTGCTTTCATTTTCTTAAAGGTGCCTGTCCTATTGCTCTCCCCTTTCTTTCTTCCTTTAGGACAGGGGTGGGCAAACTGTGGCTTGGGAGCCGCATGCGGCTCTTTCACATATATTATGTGGCTCCCGGCAGGGCGGCTGGGGAAGCTAAATACCATTAGCAAACAAATATCTTTGGACAAATTAATATCATTATCAATATCTGCTTTTACCCCTTTTGTTATTATTTGTGGCAGTCTCATTTAATGTTAATAAAAAGCAAATTTGCTTATTTTCCAATAAAAGCAGGTAATATTTGTTCATGTCTTGTGGCTCTCAAACGTCTGATGTTTATTCTATGTGGCTCTTATGTTAAGCAAGTTTGGCCACCCCTGTTCTACGTGGCTCTTACGCTGAGCAAGTTTGCCCACCCCTGCTTTAGGACAACAGCCTCCAACTTTTCACCCAGCCCAAGGCAGGGTGGCCCCAGGTACACCATCACTGTTTCCTTTTTAGTTATTTGTGTTTTTAAGACCGACAGAGAGAAAAGAGCGAAAGAGAAACTAGATCAAAATGAAAGAGTAAGGGAAAACACTGACAGGGAGAGACTGAAATACACACAAACACACATAAAAGCAAGCTGAACTTGCAGTTATACTAAACCCCAGACCAGAAAACGTTGAAGGTATTGACTCTAGGTCCTCCTAGCAGCAGCCAAACTACATACAGTGCTTAATGTTTTGCAAGGCTCTTAACATGTACGCTCCTTGCGTGGTAATAATGGTTACTGTACAGAACAGACAAATCTGGAATTAAAAGCAGCCGATCCTGTTTGACAGATTTAAATATACATACAGTTCTGTGTACATTGCTATCATTGTGTCTTAGGTATTTCTTAAACTATGCGTAACATTGTAGTGTTTATAGACATGGCAATCTACTTTTGCGTTGCTGTCAACAAGAGATTCCATTATCTATTAGAGGTTGTTTTGGATAGCTTGTTGTCTTGACGAGGCAGTTGCCAAGGAAGTCCTTATCTCTGTTCTGTTACAAGGTCCAGATGTTAATAAACAATAAACGCTTCCAAAAGAAGTTTCTCTTTCTCCCTTATTGGCCTATTGAGTTGCTATAACCTGTGTTCAGCTGCAAAGCAGATCAGCCTTATTGTTCTCTCCTTCATTCACATGCGTAGCATTCAAATCTTTCTTCGAGATGCCATTGTGAGAATAAAAAGCAGGGGATCACACACGCCACCCTGGATGCCTTGGGAGAAGGGCAGGGTAAAAATGTGAGAGGCTTAATAACCACAAAAGGCATACACGCACAGCATGAAGCAGTGGTTAGAGTGAGCGACCAGGTCTGTGACGACCCATGTTCAGATCCCCACACAGCTCTGAAGCACACCAGTAAGCAGCTACCTTGGAGGGTTGCTGTGAGGATGAAACAGAAGAGGGGGGAGCTATGAATGCTGTAACGGCAACCACAAAAGAGAAGGCACACACCCATTGCGTACTTAATAGCAGCAACAAAAAGGAGTCTTAAGGCACTTTAAAATTAGTTATAGCCACATTCTGTGGATTACAGAGCACTTCAGCCGATGTGTGAGGCTTGTATTTCATTAGCAGACACACAGTTACAAACTTACAGCACCAATCATACATGTGCGTGCTTGTACGCGTATAAAAAAACTAAAGCAACACTTTTATGTCCACATGTAGATTTGTAAAAAGAAAGTAAAACATCATGCATGTGTGTATGTATATACAGAATTTCATATATAATACCTACCTATATAGACTGCAGCCATGGTGGGACATGCACAGCCTTCCATGCAAGAATGCATAGAAATCTAGAGCAGCATACATGTGTGATTCGTACACATTCCACACTGTGCAAGCAGGTAACAGAATTTTGAGTCCAGCGGCCCCTTTAAGGCCAACAAAGTTTACACAGCTTGTACCCAGAATTGAACTTTGTTGGTCTTAAAGGTGCCGCTGGACTCAAACTTTGTTCTATTGCATCAGACCAACATAACAGGAGTGTGATTATGAACACAAAATTCACACACACCTACTGCTACTTATGTGTCTTACCTAATGTGTTATTCCAGTCTTAGCTGTATTTATTGCTCAGTTACTTAGGCATCTTGCCTCTAATTAGCTCTTCCTGGCAACTAACCCCCCTTACCTATATGTAATATTTGAGGAAATCTGTTTCAGTGGAACCGAAGGAGTGTACATACTAAATCTCTCAGTTCCTGCTTGTACCCAGAATTGATCTTTGCTTTGTGGGTGCCACTGGACTCAAGCCTCATTCCCACACCTGTTTGTTAACTCTTGTATTTGTATGCTAATTTACTGCCATCCACCAATCTTTCTTACATCCAATCTCAGCTATAAGCATGAAGTACTTATGCATCTTGACTCTAAATAGCCCTTCCTGACAACCCCCCACCCTCTATAAGTAATGGTTATGGAGATTCTGTTCCACTGTTATCTGAGGAAGTAAGCCTGTCCACGAAAGTTATGCCCAGATTTAAACTTTGTTGGTCTTCAAAGTGCCACTGGACTCAAATGTTGTTCCATACCTTACAGGGTTTTTCTAAGGCTAAAATGAAGGTGGGACCCTGTAAGCTTTGTAAAAGGAGGCATAAAAATGTGATAATGAAGTCTGGGTCCAGTTGCACCTTTAAAATCAACAAAGTTTTATGCAAGGCATAAGCTTTTGTGTGGAAGAATATTTCTTCAGATACACTTCTTTCGTGCTTGGGCATGAAAGCTTATACCCTGAATAAAACTTCGTTGGTCTTAAAGGTGCCCCTGCCAGTGTTCCCTCTAAGCTGAGCTAGTGTGAGCTAGCTCATGGGGGGTTTTTAGCCTCCACCTCACACATTTTTGTCTTAGCTCAGGAAGGGCAGCTCCAGAGCAAACTAATATAGGCAACAGCCAAATCACCTGCTCACAACTTTAATGACAGCAGCTCAGAAAGCAGCATTTTTGCTCACAAGCAGTGGTTCCCTCTAAGCTGAGTTAGTGAGAGCTAGCTCAGTTTTTTAGCCTCTGGCTCACAGATTTTCGTCTTAGCTCAGGAAGGAAGGCTGCAGAGCAAACTGATTTATGCGACAGCCAAATCGCTGGCTCACACCTTTAATGCAGTAGGTCACAAAGTAGAATTTTTGCTCACAGGACTCCACAGCTTAGAGGGAGCACTGGAAGGCCTGGTTAATACTTGGATGGGACGCAGCGTTCCCTCTGAGTTAGTGTGAGCCAGCTCACAGTTTTTTAGCCTCCGGCTCACACAGTTTTGCCTCAGCTCAGGAAGGCTGGCTCCACAGCAAACTAATTTATGCAGAGGCCAAATCGCTCACTCACAACTTTTACGCCAGTGGCTCACCAAGTAGCATTTTTGCTCACAGGAGCCCACCGTCGATCCAGAACTGGACTCGAACTTTGCCCTTCGAAACCAGCCACGCGTTCCCCTCCCCATCGTGCCCCTCCCCTCGCAAGCCACCAGCAATGTTCCCTCTAAGCTGGCTTAGTGTGAGCCAGCTCGCGACTTTTTCCCCACCCCCCCAGCCTCCAGCTCACACATTTCTGCCTTCGCTCGGGGAGGACGGCTCCGAGCCCAGAGCAAACGGATTCACGCCGCGGCGGCCAAAGCGCCCGCTCCCAACTCTAACGCCAGGAGCTGTCCAGGCTGGGATCCTTGCTCACAGGGCTCCGGGGCTTAGAGGGAGCACGGGCCGCCCACTCCTCCCAGACCGACCTGGGGTGGCCCGGCCCGGCCCGCCTACCTTGGCGCTGCGGACGCTCTCCCGGCCGCCGAGGAGGCTGAGCCAGATGCGGCGCTCGTCCCGCCGGGGCCACCCGACTCCCAGGGGCGCCCAGGCCCCGCCGCCCGGCTCCCCGAGCACGGCCAGGCGCACGCCGAAGAGGCGCTCGATGCCGCCGCAGCTCCGCTTCAGGAAGCCGCTCTTCTCCGCCGGGGCCGTGAACTCGTCCAGCACCGGCCCCGGCCCGCTGCGACCCCCCGACGACGACGGCGCCGCGCGGCGGCTGCTGCTGCTGCTGCTGCTGTTCGCGAAGGCCGCCATCAGCGGAGCGGCGCGGAGGCCTCCGGGCACTGGCGGCGGCGGGAGCAGCTCCTCCGGCCGCCACCGCTGCCGCCCATCGCGCGCCGCCCGGCCAAGGCAACAACCGCCCGGGAAACTCCCCCCCCCCTCCTCCTCCTCCTCCTCCTCCCCTCCCCTCCCCTCCCCCCACACGCCCCGGAAGCGCAGGCCCCGCGTCACTATGCCGCGCCGACGTCACCACGAGGCGCCCCCTGCGCGACACAAGCGCCGCCCGCCCGTCCGCCCGCCTCGGCGCCAAGGGGATGCGGTCTCGCTAGGGCTCCAGACGAGACTTCCGGTTTCCCAGCGTGGTCTTGAGGGTGGCGGAGGGGTGCTGGGCGGATGGCGACCGAAGGAGAGGGGGACGTCTGTCTCCCGCTGGCTCTCCTTCCTTCGAAAAGCGTGCCTTGCATGCAAAAGCTCAGTGCCTGGAATAAGCCTTTGTTGGTCTTAAAGGTGCCACTGGACTCTAACTTCCTTTCTTTTCTTTTCTTTCTTTCAAGTATTGGAGTCGGGAGGCAAGTGGTAGTGATTTCGTAGCAAAGCTCTTTATTGAGGGTCAGATGGAACATGAGGGCTCAGTGCCCTCTTTTATGCCGGCCGGAGACAATGCCCGGACCTCGCCCACAATTCCTGATAGGACCTTAAGTCTGTGGTTGTAGTTCATAGGTCCCCCGGCGGGAGACCTAGACTCGTAATTGGTGGTTGCTCAGGATCCGACTGGCTATTGTTCTGCCTGGCCGAAGCTCAGGTAGATTCTGACCGTGTGCGCTGACCATGTGGCGGTCGCCATTACGAGAGACCAGGCGACCGCGGTCATAGTACACAATCCTTCCTTCCTTCCTTTTCCACACCCCAATCCTGAGGCATCATTAAAAACGTACAAACCCTGATACCTGGAAGTACTTTTCTAGGAAATGTCAACAAACTCAACATTGCATGGAGGTATAAAAGTCAAAAGTTGGATCACTGGCTCAGGAGCAGGAACTTTTCTTTTCAACTTAAGAGTGATGAAAAGTGGCTAGAAGCGTTTTCTAGAGAAACCACAGTAGGATGCTTTATTCAAAGTTGCCAGAAGCATTTCTAGAGAAACCACAAAAGGACGTAGTGCAAAGCACACTTCTGAAGCAGCTGAACAAAGCTTGAGTCCAGTGGCACTTTTAAGACCAACAAAGTTTTATTCGAACTAAGCTTTTGTGTGCAAATCACACTTCTTTGCACAAGAAAGCTCATGCCTTGAATAAAACTTTGTTGGTCTTAAAGGTGCTACTGGACTCAAACTTTGTTCTGCTGCTTCAGAGCAACATGGCTACCCACCTGAATTTTGCAATAGGACATATTATTGGTGGACTAATTTCCTGTTGGAGGAATGTTCTCATGAAGATACTGCAATGCCAAGTCAGTCCATTTAGTTTCTTGTTCTTTCATAGGTTCTGCGGTACCACCATTGTCTTGCTCTGGCTCAGGAAGTTCGTTCAGTGGTATTGCCACATCTTCATATGGTAATCGTCCTGTTCTTTGCAGGCCCATACAAAAACTCTTTTCTAACAGAAATTTCGGAGAGAAACATTCTAGTACTGCCGCTCAGTATGTGATGCTAATTTAACACCCACAGAGTATAAGGTCTCTGGCTGAATTACAGCCCATCTATATATATAAAAGACAGTCCCCTCACTGTAAAATTAATGCCCAGGCCAAACCATTGGACCTAGAAACACCAAATTCGGGGAGAGTGCTCCTACCATGGTGTAGGTGCTCACTAAGAAGGGATTTTTAGAAACTTGACCCCTGAGTGGGTCAAAAGGGGGGAAATGTGCTCCCCCCATTGATTTCTATGAGGCTGCCAGGCTGCTGCCTACATGCACCCCCCCCCCACTCTCTGATTGGTCAGCAGGAGAGCTCAGCGTTCTGAGGTAAAAAAGAAGTTACAGGAGACTGCAGAGAGCTAATGGCAGTTGAGGAGATCAGGATTGCCTTAGCCCTGCTGCTGGCTCCGCCTCCTGGATACCTTTAAGCCATGAGGGAGCCCGCCCCAGCAGTAACGCCTTGGTGATCCTGCCAGACCCACCTCCACAGTAGCTTCTACTACTCCTCCCCCCTTCCCCTCCTACATTGGACAGGCAGCTGCCCATCAGGTGTAGGAGAGGAGGTGGGATGCTTACAGCAAAACAATCCAGGAACACAAGTAGAGAGGCCATCACTTTCATGGAAGGTGGCAGGAGTTGACTTAACAGACGGACTGCTTCTTAAATGGACAGATCTATGTTGCCTGCTCCAGAGTGAGCTCACCAAGCAACCTGGTGATCCCAGCACCTGAGGGCAGAACCACCAATGTGGTCTACAGAGAGGTCCTTCAGTGGAGAGAGAAAAAAGTACATATGTCTTACTTCATTTTTTACACTACAATCTTCTTCATTAGAATTCCTACAACAAATGTTATATTTCAAACTTCACATCATCAGTATTATAACTGGATTCATGGAACTTAAATACCGTAGCAAAGCACGGGTGTCCGGCTAGTTCTGATATATTGTTCTTGTCTGGGGGGGGGGGGGCACCATTTCAGACTGCAGGGGAGGGACCACAGGTTTCCAAGTTCCTCTGTCTCTCCAGAAGCGAAATCATCTTGGCTATTCGAAATAAAGACAAACTACTCTGTGTGTGGTGAAATTTCTGGCAGCTGTCATAAAGTTATGCGATAACTAACTTTAGGCTCTTCTGTGGGATGAGGGTCTGCCGTTCTTTTGGGAAGAAGCAGGAGGCCTTTAAGGAAGGGGCGGAGTCCCCAATAGCCCACTGTAGCTGTGGGCCAGCACTGCCCTGTGTCAGAATTCCAGCGGTGCCTGCAGGCCTCTGGTTGTTGGACCTCTGGGCTAGGCTTAGAACCTGTTTCCATGATGTGCGCGTGTGCTGTTCTTTACTTACGTACTGTTCCAAGCATGTGTGAAATGAGGACCTTGAGAAATTCACAAGAGGGGGTAGCCATATCAGTCTTGGTCTATTAGGGTTGCCAGCCTCCAGGTGGGGCCTGGGGATCTCCCGCTTTTACAACTAATCTCCAGCTGACAGAGATCAGCTCCCCTGGAGAAAATGGCTGCTTTGGAGGGTGGACTCTGTGGCACTGTACCATGCTGAGGCCCCCTCCCCTCCCTAAACCCCGCCCTCTCCTGGCTCCACCCCCAAAGTCCCCAGGTATTTTCCCACCCAGACTTGGCAACCCTATGGTCTATACAAGATTGAACTGGTATTAAAGGGACAGATGGAGGGTGGTGGAAAGTGCTATCAAGTCACAGCTACCACATGGCAACCCCATAGGGTTTTTGAGGCAAGAGCTGCCATTGCCTGCCTCTGCATAACACCTCTGGAGTTCCTTGCTGGTGACCCATCCAAGTACTAACTGGGGCCAACCCTGCTTAGCTTCCGCCTTCTGAGATCTGACACAATAAGAATAGCTGGGGCCATCCGCGTTAGGGCAACAGCTAGAGCAGGGGTGGCCAACCTGTGGCTCGGGAGCCACATGCGGCTCTTTCACACATATTGTGCGGCTCCTGGCAGGGCGGCTGGGGAAGCAAAGGGGAGGCATGCTTTTTCTCTCTTTCTCCCTTCCTTCCTTCCTTCCCTCCTCCCTCCCATCTATTTGCTTTCCTAGTTTCTCTCTCTCTCTTTCTTATAACTGGTTTTCCTCGTTTGTTTTTATTTTTGGCAGTCCCATTTAACGTTAATAAAAAGCAAATTTGCATATTTTTAAAAATAAAAACGTGTGTGTGATATTTGTTCCTGTCTTGCGGCTCTCAGACATCTCTATGTGGCTCTTACGTTTATTCCATGTGGCTCTTACGTTAAGCAAGGTTGGCCACCCCTGAGCTAGAGGGACCAGTTTAAATACCAGCAGTCCTAGGACTAATCCTTTGCATCATCAGTGTAAAAAGAACCTTGTACAGCAGGTGCTATGAAAGATTGCTTCCTCCACTTTCTGACAGCTGTTTCCTGGCTTTACGATTTGACATAACCTCACAGTTTTCCTACTCAGAGATCTTGAGGTTCGTGGTGCCCTCACCTGTCCACTTGCCACTAGTGCAACTGTTGGAATGAAAATAAAACAGACGTTTAGAAAGAAACATCGGTGCTTAATGGCCAAACAGGGGCGCTGCAGATATCCGAAACCAGGCAGGGAGATGTCCAGCGCTGTCTTAAATGTTCTGGAATGGCGAGGAGTTGTAGCACAACTGACAGAGATTGCAGTGTCAGCTTCCGAGGGTTGTTTTAGCAGATGCGGAGTGTTTGCAAGCATTTTTGTTTGGAGGTGGTTTTTGCATCTGGGGGTTATTTTTGCATGGCAGCCTTTGCATGGTTTTATCTCACAGCCAGATGAAATCCCACCAGTGTTTGTTTGTTTGTTTAAAATATTCATTGTCTGCTTTTCTTCCTTACAGAATTCAAGTGAGGCTTATGATATTAATGAAATATATCAAATAGATGACATTTAAAAACCACCAAAATTTAAAATCACAATTTAGGACTGCTTGAATCGCATGCCGTCCTAAATAAAACTATCTTCCATTGCCTCCTTAAGACAGACGATTATGACCTTTCGCCCAAGTGACTTCACAAACTTGTGCCCGAAATAGTCACAAGACTGCCAGATCTGCTGCCACACCAATCCCTTTGGGATTTGCTTGGGATGGCCAGATTTGTTACTAATTGCTCAAACAAATGAAAAGAGTTCAGGAGCGCCTTAAAGACTAACCACTTCTGTGGCAGCCTGTGAGCTGTTATGAGTCACTGCTCACTTCTTCAGATACAGCTAGAATGGGAGTCCATCTGTCCTCTACATTGGAAAGGGGAGTGGTTTCAGATGCCGAATGACATTAGCAGGAAAATGATGGTAGAAGGTGTGATTGGATTAGGCGAGATATGCAGAGGGGTAGTAGGTGTGGAGAAATCAGCACTGGTAGGTCTTGATCAGGGCTATTTTTGGGCAGGAACGCACAGGAACGGAGTTCCGGCCGGCTCCTGAGCTGGCCACACCCAGCAGGAACTCATTAACATAATAGGCCACACCCAACAGCAGGAACTCATTAGGATTGGCTACATTAGGGGTATATGGCCTAACATGCAAATTAATTCCTGCTACAAAAAAAGCCCTGGGTTTTGACAACAAAGAAGGTAAACAGAATAAGAAGCAAAAGGTGGGTGTGGCTGGATGACCACTCTTCTGGTAACATGGGGATGTGGCCTAATATGCTAATAAGCTGAGCTGTCAGTGGTGTGGCCTAATATGCTAATGAGTTTCTGCTGTTGGGTGTGGCCTATTATGCTAATGAGTTCCTGCTGGGCTTTTTCTACAAAAAAAGCCCTGGTCTTGATTCAAGACTTAGGTTTCCTGTCTCATTACCAGTGCTGATTTTTCCACACCTGCTACCCCCTGCATATCACACCTAATCCAATCACACCTTCTACAGTCATTTGCCTGCTAAAGTCATTCAGCATCTGAAATCACTTTTTAATATATAGGACAGATGGACTCCCATTCTAGCTGTATCTGAAGAAGTGAGCAGTGACACACGGAACCTCGCCACAAATTTTGTTAGTCTTAAAGGTGCTACTGGATTCTTTTCTGCTGCTACAGGCAGACTAACACGGCTGCCCATCTTCATTGCTCAAACAAATGTTTGATATTACGCTGTGCCTGTTTCCTTGGCTTTCTGCTATTGCACTTGACTGCACATCCACCAACTTCAGAACACTTAAAAGTGGTTAACGTAAGGAGCAATCTTAAGCAGGCCTTTTATTCATGGGGACTTACTCCTGGGACAGTAGCCCCATTCACATTTGTTTGTTTTTCCTTATTACTTTATTTATATCCTGCCTTTCTCCCCCATGGGGACCCATAGCAGCTAACATCCTCCTCCTCTCCTCCATTTTATCCTCACCACCCTGTGAGATAGGTTCGGCGGAAAGTGTGTGACCGGCCCAAGGTCCCCCAGCAAGCTTTCATGGCAGAGTGGGGATTCGAATCTGAGTTTCTCGGATCCTAGTCTGACATTTTAAGCGCTGCACCATTCTGGCTGTCACAAAGTTAAAGCGAACGCATGCACATCTTATCTGCATGTGCATACTTCTGTCTGTAAGAAAGAGCTAACGAGTGTTCACTTTATGAATGAAACCAGGGACCAGCGCCTGGATGTGTGTGGGGTTTCAATCACGCATTCAGCTGTGCTTGTGTTGACTATAACATGAGATATACTCATCACGTAGGAAGAAAAATCACATGTACACTGTATACAGAGGGAATGTGTGTCCACTATTATTACTATTCTCATATGGTATTGTGTCTAGTAGAGCCAGGAGAGCCTAAGATTGTCTGGCAGCCAGAAGTTCTAGCTCTTTTAGCATTCTGCACCACTAGATGGTGAGCTAGACTTGTTTTAAAGGCAAGAGACATTTCAGAGGTGGTTTGCCATTGCCTGCCTCACTGTAACTTGTGAACAGGGCTAGTGTTCTTAGGACTACAGCCACAAGCTCCTTATTCCAGAGATCTGTATTTCCCAGCCCAGTTGTTTTCTTATAGGGCTCTTGTGCCCTTATCTGCTGCCCGACAAGCAGAAATTCAGCAAGGCATGTTTTCTCTAGCTTGCCGACCCAGTGATGGGAAATGATCCGTCTGGTTCCCATGTGGCTGTTAAAAAAAACCCCAAACCCACTAGAGACCTGAAAGGGAGGGGGGTGCATTTCTATGCTTCATGAATCTGGTGTAATTATATATGAATCTGGACTTCTGTTCTGTTCCATTGACAATGACTGGGCAAATCTCTCACTGACAGTCAAATTCACATTGGGGAGGGGCTGTGGTAGAGCCTCTGCTTGGCATGCAGGAGGTTCAGTCATTATGGAAGTAAAAACGAACCACAGTCAAGACCTAGTAGAAACTAGTTAAGGTTTACTGTGTTACTGCGAAGTTATATAGGCTAGGTGCAGGGGTCGTTTTGAGCAGGAACGCTCAGGAGCGCCGTTCCAGGAGTAACAAGCCCAGGAGAGGGCACATATGGTGAAGCACTGTGGAAAAAAGCAAAAGCATGCTAACTTGATCTGTATTTTCATGCGTGTTGTAGGGTAGCTTCCCTGCAAGAGCAAAGGAAACCTAAAGTGTCTTTAGTCAAAGCGTAAAGCTCTGAGTTGGGAAATACCTGGAGATTTTGGGGGTGGAGCCTGAGCGGTGGGTGTTGCCTTCTGAGAAACGTCTGGTGACGTCAGGGGGTGTGGCATATGCAAATAAGGTATGCAAATGAGTTATGCTAATGCGCTCCTGCACTTCTTTTTCTACGAAATGACCCCTGGCTAGGTGAATTGTGCTGTGACTGCAAAAATAAGTGCCTTCCAAACTAGAACTGACTGGTCTGGGACAAGCCATGATCAGCTGCAGAGAACAGATACTAACAAATCATGAATGTTCTTGGGAGAGGTCCCCCCCCCCCGAGATTTACTGTTTCCTGCCATTATACAATAAAGAATTCAACAGCTTTGGGAATTTACTTTTTGTGTCTTTCTTCAACAGCATCTGCAGTTAAAAAGTCCAGGCAGGAGGTGATATGAAAGACCTCGGCCCGAGAGCCGCTGCCAGTCTGAGTAGGCGGTACTGACCCTGATGGACCAAGGCTCTGATTCCATATAAAGCAGGTTCCTGTGTCTTTTGTGTGATCTATGCAGATCAAAAATCCAGAATATTAAACTTTTCAATTCCAAAACTGATGTGGAAAAGACCCCTTTGCACATTTTCAGTCGATTATCTTGCAGCCTAGTCATACCACCAATTTCTTTCTTTCAAATAAAGGACTGATGGTATTTTTTTTGGGGGGGGGGAAGCAACTAAGAGGGGGCATCATAGAGGTTTGCACAGGGTGGAGAAAGTGGATACAGAGGCCTTTCCCCCTCTCTCCCATAACACTAGAACTCGGGGGCACCTGATTAGGTTGGTGAGCAATAGATTCAGGATAGGCAAAAGGCAAGTACTTCCTTCCTCAATGGGTGCATTCAGATGCGCCGTTTGATCCGGCTTTCAATATGCTCCGAAACGATCAAATGTGTGTGTTCAGACAGCAGCAGCTGCCTCCCGTCCCCAACCATTGTTTACCAGAGCAAATTTTGGAGCGAAGCGTAGTATTTTGATACCAGGTCCTTAGGTGGTGTTTTCGGTGCTCTCCCAGTTGAAAGTGCATTTTCCCGTATGTGATCACGCAGCCATAGCCGAGCTACTTCCGAGTCTTTAAACCCCCCGTCGCGGAAGCCTCCTTTTTGTCCGCCATTTTTATTTTTGTGTCGGCGATAAGTGCATAAGCGCTCCTCCGCCCACGCATCTATAAAAAAAATTAAATGGCCACTAGTTTTGAGTTCGGGATCCCAAGGAGGCCAGTTTCAAGCGAAAAGTTCAAAGGGACATGTTCTGTTACGACGGTGAAATCACGGTGCTTGTGGAACTGTGAGAGGATTTGCTCTCTGGCTTTTGCACATGTGCAAGGTTGTAGCTCCAGATGATTGCTTATGCGCATGCGCAAACTTAGGGGGAAAAACCACCCTGACATACACTCCGTGTGATCGTGATTGTTGTAAAAAAAAGCCGCATCGAAGTGGGGCCATTTTAGCCGGCTCCAGCACGCTGTCTGAACGCACCCAATGAGTAATGAAAGTGTGTGGAATTCATTGCTAGTGGAAGGAGTGATGGCTATGAGCACAGATGACTTTAAAAGGGAATTAGATTCTTGGAGGACGTGTCTTATGTAATATTTTATTTTACCATTTAAAAGGGGATGCAAAATAAAAAGGGATAAAGGAAAAGGTGAGAAGCATAAAACATCATTTTTAAACACATTTTAAGGACATTACATAATAAAAGAATATAAAACATGAACAAGTATCTTAACAAAGAGTATCATAACAAATCAAAATATAGCAGAATAATCCATACTTCAAGCAAAATATATTTCCATGTATATTTCCATTATTTCCTGTCTAAAGGGCTAGGTAGGAAAGCATATAAGCAAAAAATATAAGAAAGGAGTAAAGTAACCATTTTCCTTATCTTTATACAAAGTTTATACTATCATATAATAACTAGTAAATATGTAACTATAAAGGACTAATGAGTCTAGCTACAAGAATATGATTGTACATTTTTGAGTTTTAATCCATTTAAATTTCTTTGTAACTCCTCGAACAGCTTTGTCTAATCTATGTAGTTTGTCTGTAGTAATTATAAAAGGCTCTCCACTTATTCTCAAATTCAGTGATTGGCTTTTTATTCATAAAGTTTGACATTTTTCCCGTAACAACATAGTCTTCCATTTTGTCTCTCCAGTTCTTGAGATTAGGGCAGATTTCAGACTTCCACTAGGCTATAAACACTAGTCGTGCCTCAGTTAACGCGTATCTGAACAGTTCATGCTCTGATCTATTTATATTAGATGGTAGCATTCCTAATAGCATAGTCTGAGGTTTCATGGGATATTTTAAATTCAGCTTGGAGGACTTGTCTAAATGACTGCTATCCATACGGACTAAGGGGAACCTCCACATCCAGTGAATCCCCGAAGGTCAGTGCTAGGAGGAGGGATGCCAGACTCCAAGTGGGACCTGGAGATCCCTTGGAATTACAGCTGATCTCCAGATAGAGGTCAGTTCCCCTGGAGAAAATGGCTGCTTTGGAAGGTGGACTCTATGGCATTGTACCCCACTGTCCTCCCCAGGCTCCATCCCCAAATCTCCAGGAGTTTTCCAGCTTGGATGAGGAAACCCTACCCGCCCCCCCCCCCCCCTTGCTGGTGGTTAGTGGGGACCTGACAACCCTAGCTTGGAGGCAGCATCAGGAGAAGGCCTTGGCCTCAGTGCCTTGTTTGTTGGCCCTCTAGGACCACTGATTGGCTCCCCCCCAACCCTAACATCCACAAACAAGTTTAAAAAACAGGGGGACCCAAACATTTCCCAATTACCAGCTCAGTGGTTGTGGAAGTTGGGTATGAGTGGTTTTAATTAATTGACTCTGTGTCCGTTTTTAAGGAGCGAGTTTTGCGTGTTCATGGGAGTTCCTTCATTAGTCACAAAAAAACGGCAGGTACTCTGACACGGGCTTGTTTGGCTGTGAGAGATTCCAGCCGAGACTGTCTTTTCGTTTTTTTAATCCATAGTTTGTTGCATGAGAATGCCTTGTGTTAAATTCTCGGGGCTTTTTGGAGACTGTGTTGCCAGAGGCGGCTTTAAAATAGTTTGGCTTCAAAGGGGAAATCAGAATGGAGTGAGAATCCTTGCCTTGAGAAAAGAGAGATAAAAAGCACTATTAAGTTATAAGCAGGAATGTAAAGCCTCATTGTTTATAGGGCTGCCAAGTCCCCCCTGGCCACTGGCGGGGGGGATTGGGGGGTAGGATTGCCAGATTCAGGTTGGAAAACTCCTGGAGATTTGGGAATGAAGTCTGGAGAGGACTGGGGTTGCCAGCCTCCAGGTGGGGCCTGAGGATCTCTCGCTTTTACAACTGATCTCCAGCTGACAGAGATCAGCTCCCCTGGAGAAAATGGCTGATTTGGTGGGTGAATTCAATGACACTGTACCATACCGAGGCCCCTCCCCTCCCCAAACCCCACCCTCTCCTGGATCCACCCCCAAAGTCTCCAGGTATTTTCCAACCCAGACCTGACAACCGTAGGGAGGACAGAGACCTCAGTGGGGTACAATGCCATAGAGTCCATCCTCCAGAGCAGCCATTTTCTCCAGGGGAACTGATTTCTGTCATCTTGAGATGTGCTGTAATTCCAGAGGATTCTCTGGTCCCACCTAGAAGCTGGCATCCCCATCTACAATGGAAACACTTCATGGGGAATGTGTGTCACAACAACGAAGGGGTACAGCTACCAACAGGCCTTCAGAGGCAAAAAAATATTTTAATCGAGGCCCAAACTGAAGACTGTTGAAGCTTTTCATGGCACATCCTGTTGGCAGCATGCAACCCTCTGGCTGATGTTTGGCGACCTTTGCTAAATATACACATTGGGTTAGTTACACAGGGCCTAATTATCCTAAGCCCATTTACTTGGAAGTAAGTCCCGTTCCACGGCTCTTAGAGATGAACATGCGTGTAGGCTTGTAGCCTAAATTGTATTTATATCACCGTGAATAATAGCTCCATTATTGTCTGGAATCTAAACATTAATCATCGGGGAAGGAAAAAACTTTGCTTTCTGAATTACAAATGTTCTATATCCCATGTAGAACTTTGGAAACGTTGAAAGCAGTTTTGCTGGTGAGGAACACTTTGGATAACTTTTCAGACCCTGCTTTAAGAAAGGAATGCTTTTGACGGGTACTGCTTATGCCGGTGGGCGTCACAAAGCTGTTTTTAACCGACTGCCAGATTTTTACATGAGGATTTTTCCTGAAGGCCCCGTCAGATGGCCACTGTATCAAAAACACCAGTAGGGGGCATCCTTTCACTTTTCTAACCCTTTGTAGAAGTTCTTGCAGTGTATATTACGCCTGCAAACTGAATTTCTTTTCTTGTTTATGGCATTAATTCTGGGGTTAAGGTTGGCCTGCGGTGAGCAGTAATAAGTTTAACCTTTGACTCCATGCGATAAGATGTAATTTATCATTTCTTGACTCTTTTGTAAGTGTTACTACCCTCCGCTCCATTTAAGATAAATATAGGGATGCCAGCATTTTTAGAGGGGGAGGGCAGAAGCACTTTTCATATATTTATTTAGGAGGTAGTAAAGACTGGGATCCCAGAGCTAAGGACAGGATATTTGAAAATATCTATCTGTTCTTGCTACAAGAATGGAAATACTGGCAATCATTTTTTTAAAAACTGCATAGAATGTCACCCCTGTCTTCTAGGACTCGGGATTCCAAACAGAAACAAAACACTCTGACATCTTAAGGTGGGCTTGTATGTTGCCGAATGTATAGATTTGCCAGCTGACTAGGAATTGCTGTTGGTTCAGTTTCCAAAAATGCAAGGGTGTCACGTCAGTCTCCCTGTCAGTCAGTGGGCTGGATCCAACAGATCTGTTCCGTTAATGGGGGCATCTCATTTCAAGTGCAAGTGTCCTTCCCCTGACACAAGAGGACCACTTATAGAGAGCCAGTTTGATGTAGTGGTTAAGTGTGCGGACTCTAATCTGGGAGAACCGGGTTTGATTCCCCACTCCTCCACTTGCACCTGCTGGATGACCTTGGGCAAGCCATAGCTCTGTACCAGCTGTTCCCTCAAGGACAGCTTGGGAAAGAGCTCTCTCAGCCCCACCTACCTCACAGGGTGTCTGTTGTGGGGAGGGGAAGGGAAAGGAGTTTGTAAGCCGCTCTGAGACTCCAAGTGAAGGGCGGGGTATAAATCCGATCTTCTCCTCCTCCTCCTCCTCCTCCTCCTCCTCCTCCTCCTCCTTCTGTCTTTTGTCCCCAGCAGAGATAGAAACAGCTCAGTGAATGGCTTTTTCCACTAAGAAAGTATCTGGGGAGGAAAACGATGAAGATGTCTCCCAACACTGTTCTTCTTCTTGATAAAAACATTCCTGGCAGCTCAGTTTGCAAAATGGGGGGCTCCATTTAAAAATAAATCTAGAGGAAACCATAGGTTTGGATCTGGACTACTTCCACCAATTCCCCTTCCCACAGCAGACCCCCCCCATTATTCTTCAGGGTCCCCCACCCCTGGAGCAGCATTCCATGGAGCTCAGTGAGCTGCAGTGAAGGGGGGGGGGGAGGAAACTTCTGTTCTCTCTCTGAGAGTCTTAAGTGCCGTCAAGTAACTTCTGACTTATGGCAACCCTATGAATTAATGCAAAACATGGTGTCGTTGAAGAGAAGAGAAGAGACTGGATTTATATCCCGCCCTTCACTACCTAAAGAAGTCTCAGAGTGCCTTACAATCTCCTTACCTTCCCCCTCCCCACAACAGACACCTTGTGAGGTAAGGGGGGGCTGAGAGTGCTCTTTCGAGGACTGCCCTTGAGAGAACAGCTCTGAGAGGTTTTGTAGTTGACCCAAGGTCACACCAGCAGGTGCATGTGGAGGAGTAGGGAAAGAAGCCCAGTTTCCCCAGATTAGAGTCTGCGCTCCTAGCCACTACACCAAACTGGCTCTCAACACCAAAGTGGCTCGTTGCCTTGCTCAGGTCTTGCAAACTGAGAGCCACGGCTTCCTTGATTGAGTCAATCTATCTCATGCTGGGTCTTTCTCTTTTCCTGCTTCCTTCAGCTTTTCCTAGCATTATTGTCTTTTCCAGTGACTTTCATCTTCTCATAATGCGACAAAAGTACGACAACCTCAGTTGAGTCATTTTAGATTCCAAGGAGAGGCTTGATTTGATCTAGGACCCACTGATTTGTCTTTTTGGTGGTCCACAGTATCCACAAAACTCTCCTCCAGCACCTATTTTCCATTCTGCCACAGGAAAATTTATTCCAGATCCAGTTAGGGGTGCGCAAGGGGGGAAATTCATTTTTTAAAATTTCAGTATGTTGGACCTGGAAAATATTGGACCTCCTGATGGCCTCTGCTATTTTTGGCCACTGTGTGACAGAGTGTTGGAGTGGATGAGCCATTGTCCAGATCCAACATTGGCTTCTCTAATGTTCTTTTCTCAACCCGTAATGTGTGATTGAGCCCCAAGTGCCTTTCGCTAGTGATGCTAGGGACTGAACCCGGGACCTGGCGCAGGCATACAGCCTCTGTTTCTGAGCAATGCATGGAGCTTCCACCCACTAATCTCCCCCCTTCCATTTGTTTGCCCCTCTATCTTTCCTTCCCTCCCTGCAAGGGCTGCTGTACTTTGAGGCTGCCCTTTCTTTCGCACTTGAAAGGTAAACCCGAGGTTGTGAGGAGCAGTTTGGCTTGTGTGATGATTGAAGTCAGTTTAGGTTAAGGGCACACTTCAGAAAATGGCAATCAAAACAGGCTGGAGTGTCTCTCCCTTTTTTTTTGAGGAGGTATGGTCTTAACAAGCGAACTCTTTTGGATGGGGTGTACAAAAAGCCTTTCATGTCCGCCCGGCCCTTTGAAGTCAGTAATAAACCCCCCTCTTGATCAGCCGCTGAGAAGAGCAGCTAAGTTATACTCTGAAAAGGAAAGGGAATCATTTTTGTGAGCTACCCCAGGGACGGAGCGGAGGGAGAGAGCTTCAGCGCTTCGGTTGGTGCGGGAGTTTATCTAGGCAGGGGATTTAACCGAGTCATCATTCTGCCACTGTCTGGCTATGCAAAGCTGGTTTGTAAAAAGAAGCCAGGGCCTTTCCATGAACTCAGTTCATTGGACAGTAAGTGCACATTTGAGTTTCTCATTGCCCTTGTTCCTTGCCTCGGAGTTGCCTTTCCACTCTGCAGGACACAAAGAGGAAGAGGAGGCTGGATTTATACCCTGCCCTTCGCTTGAAGTCTCATAAGAACATAAGAGAAGCCAGTGTTGGATCAAGCCAATGGCCCATCCAGTCCACCATTCTAACCGCTGCACCTTCATTCTCTCCCCGTCCCACATCATGCCGGCACTGTTTCTGTTAGATTTGGGTTATTCCTTTTAAAAGGCTATTATTTATTTAATTCGATTTGTATCCTGCCCTCCCCGCAAGTGGGCCCAGGTCAGGTTCCATTATAAAATTCACAGTACAACGGATCAGCAGTTATAATATATCTAAAAACCTATCTAAAAACAGTAATCAATAAAAAAAGACCAGCGCCTCAACAGATCTTAGCAAGAAGCAGTCGGTTCCCTGGTGACCGTTTGGATCTGAGGTCACTGGAGGGGAGGCCGATAGCAGGTGGGCGCCCGCTGCCTCAACTGAAAGCCTGGTGGAAGAGCTTCATCTTTCAGGCCCTGCAGAACTGTAATAGGTTCTGAGAGCCAGTTTGGTGTAGTGGTTAAGTGCGCGGACTCTAATCTGGGAGAACCGGGTTTGATTCCCCACTCCTCTACTTGCACCTGGCTGGATGACCTTGGACAAGCCATAGCTCTGAACCAGCTGTTCTCTCAAGGTCAGCTTGGGAAAGAGCTCTCTCAGCCCCACCTACCTCACAGGGTGTCTGTTGTGGAAGGGGGAAAGGAGTTTGTAAGCCGCTCTGAGACTCCAAGTGAGTGAAGGGCGGGGTATAAATCCAAACTCTTCTTCTTCTTCTTCTTCTTCTTCTTCTTCTTCTTCTTCTTCTTCTTCTTCTTCTAGGTCCCTCAGGGGCCCTGATTTCTAATGGGAGCGCATTCCACCAGGTAGGGGCCAGGGCCGAAAAAGCCCTGGCCCTCATTAAGGCAAGTTGGGCGTCCCTGGGGCTGGGAACCACCAGGAGGAGTTGATTAATAGATCGCAAGTTCCCACAGGGCTCTTATTTGTTTATTTGTTTGTTTACCTGTTTTTCAGAGTAGTAATTTTGTCACACTCAGGGAGTGGAGCGCCAATCAGAACACAGTGGCCGGTCATTGTTGTGTGTGTCAGTTTCACATGCTGTTTACAAGACATACTGGAACAATCCACACACAAATTTTTCATGTGCGACCACTTCCTTAATGAGACGAATGGGACTTTTCCACCCATAAAATCACACAACAATGTTTACTGGATGGTTCCTCTTTTGAAAAACCCAACTTCCTACCACCAGATACAGAATACGGGGCTAAAAGCGTTGTTATATCTTCATCTGATCATGCTCTCATGCGTATCTCCAAATATAGCATTTCAGAATGCCCCCTGACAATTACTGAGGTTTGGTAACAGCCTTTTTCAGTGGCTACGTTCCAACGGTGCATAACGGGAGCGCATGTTACCCACCATCCTCCTACTATGTGCTACTGCCATTTCATCTGAAATGGGCCCTTTTCAGGCAAAATAGTGACTATGCCTATTGAGGGGTGATCAGTGCCAGCACATGCTCCTGGTATGCACAGCTGGATAGCCCCAGGTGGAGCACGCTAGTGTAGTGGCTAATTTTGAACTGGACTTGAGAAGCGGTTTTCTTTGTGGCTCTTTGTTTTTCCCCTTGGAAGGTCTGTGCCGCATTTCAGAATTAAACATAGCATCCTGCCTTATCATGAGTCACACCAATGGTCCACAAAGCTCAGTTTTGTCTTCTTTGACTGGGAGGAGCTGTGCATGATGAAGGAAGGTTTTCCCCAACACTGTCCCTGAAATCCTTTCACGGGAGACACCTTAGCTCAAACCAGGGACTTTTTGGCATACAAAACATCGGCTCAGCCGCTGAGCCACAAAACCTCTTGACCTTCACACCTTCTCCCAGCTTTGTCTTTTTTTATTATTCTTTGAGGCATCCAATTGAAACCGTTTCTCTTCACCATTATAGCTCTTTGTATCTTCTGTTGCTTTGTTTTTTCAAAAACAGAAAAGGTCCTTTCCCCTTCACTTGAATTACTGCTTCCGAAAGACAGTAGAGTGTTTTTAGTTATTCTGGTATCACTAGGGGCAGTTCTGGTCGAGAAGCTGCTGGGAGTTCCAGCACTGGGAAGATTCAGATACTTGATTATTTAGATAATTCTACCCTGCTTTTCTCCCCAGCCAGGACCCAAAATGGCTTACAACACGTTGTAACTCAAGATCAGGCAGCTCTTTCTTTAATCAGTGATTTCAGTTTATTAGAACCGAACACATAACAATACAAGAAAACACACAGGACACCTCGAACTTATATACAGTTTGGAACTGGCTAAACCACACCCCTAGACAGTAAGGTCCAATCATAATTCAGCATGCAGGACCAATAGGGTTTGTTCCCGCCGAAAGTCATAGTCTTCCATGATTGGTCCATTGCATAATGGCAGCCAAACCAGGCTGTCGATTTTACGATACTGAGTCTATGGAGCTTGTGACTGAAGCTCTGGCTCATTCTACAATTCAAGCTATTCCTGTAACATGATACATAACACCACATCACTCTCCCCTCCTCCATTTTCTACTTACAACAATCCTGTGAAGAAAAGTAAGCTGAGAAAGAGACCGACTGGCCCAAAGTCACCTAGTGAGCTTCTGTGGCAGAGTGGGGACTTGAGCCTAGGGTTTCCAAGATCCTAGATCAACTTCTAACCACTAGACCAAGAGTCTACAACATTTCTGAGCCTGCGGTAACCTTTAGAATCCAGACACAGTGTGGTGGGTGCAGCCACAAAATGGCTGCCACAGGATGCAGCGCCAGCCACAAAATGGCTACTGCAGCTTACCTTCAGTCCCACAGTGAAGATCATTCTGGTGAGATCTGCACAAGCAATCAGATCTCAAGCAGGAAAGAAATAGACTCTTGTATTTTGGGGAGAAATGGGGTAAAGAGGATTTCATCCCACAACTCTTTTGCCTAGTCAGACCCTGAACTTCCTTATGCCGTTTCTAACCTCTGAGGCACTTAAAAAGAAAAAAAAAAGATTTTAAAATTCCCACTCTGTGTGTTTGCAAGAAACACAACCTGTTTCATTTTCAGCTGTCAGTGTAGCTGACAGCATATGGCGGGGCCGTGAATAAATTATTCAGGAGCTCACACCTAAAACAAAAGCAACCTTGGCGTGCTTTTTATATTTTTGTTAAAGCTGACATTTTAAGTTTGCATTGAGGCTAATATCGCCTTTATACACACGAGGAAGATGTAGGTGGCTCATAATGAATTATTAACTTGCAGCGATTACCCTTTCGGATCCTGAAACTGCTTGGTGGACTTGAAGGAGGATAGCATGAGTTGGGGGGGGGGGGGCAGAGCGCTGGTTTAGCCCTTTTAAACATATTACTTGAAACTGTCAAACAGAACTTGAGTTGCCAGCCCCCCAGGTGAAGGTGGGAGTCGCCTGCCACCAGCTGATCAGCTGGCTGAGGAGGGGACGTCCTGGGAGAAAGTGGAAGGCCCCAGTGATGTTGCACAGGAAGTGACTTTATCACGCCCCCAACTTCCAAGCAATGTACTGGTATTTGGGCA
Source organism: Lepidodactylus listeri (assembly GCA_029233225.1). Classification (NCBI taxonomy): domain Eukaryota; kingdom Metazoa; phylum Chordata; class Lepidosauria; order Squamata; family Gekkonidae; genus Lepidodactylus; species Lepidodactylus listeri. The sequence continues at coordinate 51,242,049 of JARCFY010000017.1, forward strand.
AAAACTTTATGGTAGAAGCCATTCTTACCATAGAGTTTTTGCCCGAATACTGTTGTCGTGATGTCACCGTGTGATGATGTCACTTCCTGTGTGATGTCACCTGGGCCTTCCTCTTTCTCCTGGTAGGTCTCCCCCCATCACCGCCGGGTGCCAGGAACAACCTGGCAACCCTGTCTTGCACTGCTGAAATTATGTAGCCGCTTTCAGCCTCGCAAACTGACGTCTGGACTTCAAGAGCGCCATCTAGGGTGCAGTACCAGCTTTACCTCATGACTCAGTCACCTGAATTCTGGAGCCAATCCCTGATAACCAGGCCCTATAAAGCCTTTGGCTTAGTGCTCTCTCTCTCTCTCCTCAGTCTGAACATCTCTCTTGGGTGAGGATGCTGCCTGTCCTAGCGCGTGCCCTTTTGTGTCTGCTGCCTTGAATTTTACCCTTGGTTGGTTTGACTGCACCTCTGCCCTCAGAACTCAATTGGCAGAATTTTATATGCATGGAAGGAAGCCTGACAGATCGTCCCCAAGACAAATGTCTTAATTTACTTTTTTTTTTTTTCTAATTAGGTCATTTGCACGCCACCTTCTCCATAAAATATACCCAAAGCGGTGACAATAAAATGGATTAAGAAGCACTAAAATATATTTCAGCCCATCAAACAAACAGTAACGGCAGCTAAATAAGCTGGCTAAGTAAAATAGCAGCATAAAAATACAGAGAGGGATTTCTTTCAAAATGCAATATGAGCAGCTTCAGCAAATATAAACATCTCTGCCAGGGCCACCTGTGGAGAGAACAATAAAAGACCCAGACAAGTAGAAATGCTTTCTGTCGGTGCCGAAAGCGTTTTGCTAAGCAAATCTATGCATAAAGTATTGGGGGAAGGGGGGTGTTGTTGGATATTTGCGAGTTCTCTTCCGGTTTGTCATGAAAGCATTTCCTGTTTGGTATGCACGCTAATTTCTAGTTAGAGAGCCAGTAGAATCGTCTATATGTTTTTCCGGCAAGAGCAAGGTGATAGAACGCATAATTAGTTAGTGTTGGGATTCTCCAGTTGGATAATCAATAGTTTGGGGATGAGCCAAGAGAGAAAGCATAAGGTTTCAGTTTATTGCTCTTTGTTGTCCTCCTTGAAGTTTCCTCTGAGTCACAAGTTAAGTTCTTAGAGAAGCAACATGTAGCTTAGAGCTAGTAAGAATGAGCCAGTTTGGTGTAGCGGTTAAGTGCACAGACTCTAATCTGGGAGAACCGGGTCTGATTCCCCACTCCTCCACTTGCAGCTGCTGGATGACCTTAGGGAAGCTATAGTTCTGTAAGAACTGTCCTTGAAAGAGCAGTTCTTGAGAGAGCTCTCTCAGCCCCACCAGGGTGTCGGTTGTGGGGAGGGAAAGGAGTTTGTAAGCCACTCTGAGACTCCGAGTGAAGGGCAGGGTATCAATCCAATCTCCTTCTCCTCCTCCGCCTCTTCTTCCTCTTCTTCTTTTTCTTCTCTTTTGTCCTCCAAGTATCCTTTACCTCATCTTTAGTAAAGTTTCTTTTTCTAGACAAATACACGTGTCTGGCTGCTTTAATCTAATTCTGCCATTTTTTGAATTTCAATACCTTATAGGTATTCTGAAGTTGAGGGCCACCACTCAAAAAGCCCTGTCTCTGGTCACTTAACTTCAAAAGCTGGGGTCACCTACGCTGGGATTTTGGATGCCATGTGACCAGCAGCCAGGTTGATGTTGGAGAAGGCAGGCCTTCAAACACCCTGCCCTCAGGGCAGTTAGATGTTGATGTGGACTGACTCGAAGGCAACCACACCATGCAACGCACATGTCCCAGTTTTTCATGGGATTTGATGCCCATGTGGCAACACTTATCCAGGCCTCAGTTTACCCTACAGATGTGCCTGTTCATCGGAAGGTCATGTGGGAGAACATGTGGCAGCAAGCTGTAGACCTTTGCACTTTCCATGTTAGGGGCCAACACCATAGGAGAGAACAAAAATTTCCATTCTGTATGTGCCAGCATTAAATTCCTAGGCACCCAGGGTGTAGGAATTTGCTAGCTCCTGAGTCTTCCTTCTGTCTCTTTATTAGTTCACTTTCTCATGTGTGTATTTAGAGCCCTGCATCAGCTTCCCCGAAGCACTATATACATCCATGAGATTGATTAAGTGTATTGCCACAGGGGCTCTTTGAAGGAACTGTTGGATAAAACTGTGATAGGTAGATATAGACAAGCTAGTGGTCTGTAATGAATCTTGGGGTATATAAATGTATCCAAGCCCCTTGTATCTCCTGCTTTGGGATTAGTCTTTAAATTGTGGAGGGTTTGAATTTCCCCATCTCCTTCATTTTCTACTCACTTTTGACCGATTTTCAGCAGCTCCCAACATTCTGTTCGTCCTAAAGAATGCTCGGTTCTCCCCAGTACATAATCTGGGATGTACATTTTTTTTTTTGGCATCAAGTCACAGCTGATTTATGGTGACCTGGTAGGGTTTTCAAGGCAAGAGATGTTCAGAGGTGGTTTGCCATTGCCTGCCTCTGCATTACCACCCTTGACTTCCTTGGTGGTCTCCCATCCAAATACTAACCGGGACCGACCCTGCTTAGCTTCCAAGACAGGGCTAGCCTGGGCTATCCAGGTGAGAGTTGTCATATCATTGGTATCCTGTTCTAATGACTACGAATTAATTTCTATTGTGGTTGAAGTTTTGATGTTGATTCGACACAGATCCCTTCTGTATTAGTTCACACGAGCAGTGTGTAACGGTTTTGACTGCTTTTCTGGCTTTGTCTTGTAGCCATTTAGGGCGACTTCCCACAATCAGCGTTAGAGACAGTTTCCCTCTTTTCCTCAGTGGATAAATAAGAAGCTGACTCATTTATCTGCTGACCTCTTCTTTGAGTTTGCCAAATGTTTCTGTCTGTGCTTTTTGCTGGTGGGAAAGACTGGCTGGGTGGGAGTGCTGAAATAACTCACACACGCGCCAAAGGGCTGAAATAAGACCGCTCGTTTTTCAAAGTGATGCATTTAAAATATTTGTATACCTGCCTTTCTCCTGAGTATCTGTTAGGGATTCTCAGGTCTGCAACGTAGGCTTAGAATAGGCTTAATACAGATGTCAAGCTGGTAGGCGTTTTCTAAAGTTACAGTTGTGAAGTTGGCATAATGAACTGTTATTGAGCCTCACATTCCAATCTGCACTCTCAGCCATATGTAGCATTCTCTCACCTTCCAATTATTACATAAGATGATGATCAACCAAGACCTGAACGGGGTTAGATCCGGGGTGCTTTGGGGTTAGATCTGGGGTGATTTTGATAAGAATGTCATTAACAGGTTATGAAAGAAAGGTTTTTATACACTTCAGCTAAGATGGTATTTGCCCTGACCTGGATTGTCCAGGATCTCATAAGACCTTGAAAGCTAAGCAGGGCTGGCCCTGATTAGTACTTTCAACGGAGACCGACAAGGAACTCCAGGGTTGCCATGCAGAGAACGGCAATGGCAAACCGCCACTGCTCATCTCTTGCCTTGAAAACCCTCTGGGATCACCACAAGTTGTCCATGGCTTGGTAGCACTTTCCACCATCACCAAGATGGTATTTAACATCTTTAAGACTGAGTTGTACTATTGGCATTGCCAAGCCTAGAATGCAGATATCTTGCATATATTTTGGAAATCCTAGAATCACAGAGTTGGAAGAGGCCATACAGGCCATCAAGTCCAACCCCCTGCTCAATGCAGGATCAGCCTAGAGCATCCCTGAAAAGGGTTTGTCCAGCTGCTACTTGAAGACTGCCAGGGAGGGGGAGCTCACCACCTCCCTAGGCAGCTGATTCCACTGTTGCACAACTCTGACTGTCAAAAAGTGTTTCCTCATACCCAGCCAGTACCTTCCCACCCTTAATTTAAGCCCATGATTGCAAGTCCTCTCCTCTGCTGCCAACAGGAACAGCTCCCTGCCCTCCTCTAAGTGACAGCCCTTCAGATACTTCAAGAGAGCCATCATGTCCCCTCTCAGCCTCCTCTTCTCCAGACTGAACATTCCCAAGTCCCTCAGCCTTTCCTCACAGGGCTTCTTGGTCTCCAGGCCCCTGATCATCTTCATTGCTCTCCTCCGCAGCTGCCCCATTCCGTCCAATGTCTGATGATCATACCTTTTGGGGAGCAGGTATGGCTATTAATTAAAGCTACTGTGGGCTATGAGACACTGATAGAAGGTATGGTATTGTCAGTAGAATTTTTGAAGAACTGTATTGGATTCAACAACATATTGCTTCTGCTTTGGTGACCGTGGTGAGGACGGGTATAGAAGCTCTGTGGCAATCAAAGAATCCACCACCCATAACAGACTGCTATGCAAGGATCTGAACGGCAGCTTTTTAAATGAAATCGACATTTTATAAACAAGAAGTAAAGGGAAGTCAATCAAACAAATTGGCAACGAATTGAATACTGCCTGTTGAGCACTGGGACATAAAGTTTTCTGCATCGGCACAGCTTATATGTATTGTTTTCTCTGATTTTTTTTTAAAGAAGGAAACGTTATCTTGCCATGAATAACCAAGATGTGCAACAAAATAACCCTTCCCCAGACCGTTGGTGTTAAAGATCAGCTTCCGTAATTGCAAATTATATTTAGCATCCCTGCGACGGTGAGGATGTTCTAACCTTTTGGACGGCTGAAGCATCCATCATTTCCAGCAGTCAAGTGTATATCATCTGAAAGGGGGAAGAGGAGGAGGGGACGATAAAAATATACCTCTCCGCAGCACGCTTCCAAGGATTTGACACTCAGAAGAACAATGTGAAAGCACAGCTGCCGTGCAAGCCCTTAAAGGCTGAAATACAGCTACGTCCTGCCTTTCTTTTCAGGAAGCTCCTAAAAAAAGGAGGCCGCGGCCAGTTAAGAAAGGTGCTTTGGCATGCCAGGTGTGATCTCACCAGCTTGCCAGGGGTGTGGTTTGCCCTGGGCCTGCACTACATCCTAGGTGGAAAAATCAACGGCAGGTTTTCCCAGTTAGCTAGGTGTACAGGAAGCAACTGACACACCAGCAGCCTCTCTCCAGGACCGAGATGTTCCCGATTGCCTCATTCGCCGTTGCTTTCAAGGACAAGAGGATCTATTCACTGTGCCTAGCAGCACGATATCCCTGTGTACTTTAGGAGATACAGCAATGCGATTTCTGCTTTGTGTTCTAGTTGGGGTGGTGGGGGAATAACGAGCAATCGCTTGCTTCTCTGTGCTTCACGATTCCGAGTGGAATGATAGACACCTCGCAAATAATTCCTCCCAATTTAAAATTTGGCTTTTATGAAGACGAAGACTCCCAAAGGAGTCTCAGAGCAGCTTACAAACTCCTTTCCCTTCCCCTCCCCACAACAGACACCCTGTGAGGTAGGTGGGGCTGAGAGAGCTCTGAGACAACTGTCCTTGAGAGAACAGCTGTGACAGAACTATGGCTTGCCCAAGGTCACCCAGCAGGTGCAAGCGGAGGAGTGGGGAATCAAACCCGGTTCTCCCAGATTAGAGTCCGCGCACTTAAACACTACACCAAACTGGCTTTTATGAGCCCTATCCCTGCACACACATACTCCCAGCCAATGCTCCCTCTAAGCTGTGGAGTCTTATGAGCAAAAAACCCTACTTTGTGAGCCACTGGCATTCAAGTTGTGAGCAAGGGATTTGGCTACTGCATAAATTAGTTTGCTCTGGAGCCCTCCTTCCTGAGCTAAGATAAAAAAATGTGCGAGCAGGAGGCTAAAAAACTGTGAGCTAGCTCAGACTAACTCAGCTTAGAGGGAACACTGCTCCTGACCCTCCCATCCAACAGGCTCCCTCTAAAAGCTTCACAGTGTTGTGAGGAATTTAAAAATTTCAAGCAGAGTGGTTTCCCTCTCCCTGTGTTTTGGATCAGGTTACCATTCCCCAAAGGCAGGGGTCCTTTCGAGCAGGAGCTCCGGGGAGCGCAGCTCCGGGAGTTGGTGCCAGCCCCCCCCCCCCCCCGCAATGGGGGAATGCCTGCTTGTGTCATGGCTGCAGCAAAATGACCCCGTCCCCTGAAAAGGTCCTTGTTCCTCCGACCAGCCTTCTGAAGGCTTCAGCCACCACTGAAGCTCTCCTCCCAGAATAGTGGTATTTCTGAGCCTTGGATTAGTAACTGTCCCCTTTCTTTCTTTCTTTCTTTCTTTCTTTCTTTCTTTCTTTCTTTCTTCCTTCCTTCCTTCCTTCCTTCCTTCCTTCCTTCCTTCCTTCCTTCCTTCCTTCCTTCCTTCCTTCCTTCCTTTTTCTCTCCTTCTCTTCTCTTCTTTCTTTTCTCTCTTTCTCTCTCTTCTTGCCTTCTGACACTTCCGGTGATGTCAGGTGGTGTAACGTATGCAAATAAGTTATGCTAATGAGCTCCTGCGCCTCTTTTTCTACAAAATGACCCCTGCCCTACCTGTATTTCTGGTAGTCTCACTGGCTCCACCCAGGGAGTCACCATTACACAATGCAGTGGCTTTCTGTGTGAAATATGCGCACCAGAAGCATGAATCTGTTTCTTAAAACACACACACACAACACAGCAGTATCACATTGGCATATACTTAAAAAAAAAACCCTTAACTATGAACTTAGGTTGTAAATCTGTTTTCAAAAGCATGAGAGCTGTGGGAGTGGGAAGAATACTCATTAAAATAACATCAGTCACAATTCGTGTTCTACTCTGTTTTTTAATGTGATATGGAATAAGATGTTTCTGAACAGGTGGGCCAGAACCAAAATGTACACTTGGTTCATCTGTTTTAATGGTGTAGCACATCAGTTTGTATGTAAAGGATAACAGAACTTGCCACTTTATTTAATTTTAATTTTACTTCATTTTCACCACACCTTTCTTCCTTAAAGGGAACCCAGAATGGCTTACTTTGTTCTGCTCGCCTCCATTTTATCCTTACAACATAAAGAAGGAGGAGGAGGAGGAGATCAGATTTATACCCTGCTCTTCCCTACCCAAAGGAGTCTCAGAGTGGTTTACAATCTCCCTCCCTTAATCTCTCCACAACAGACACCCTATGAGGTGGGGGGGGGGGGCTGAAAGAGCTCTGAGAGAACTTGTGACTGACCCAAGGTCACCCAGCTGGCTTCCTGTGGAGGAGTGGGGAATCAAACCCAGTTCTCCAGATTAGAGTCCTGCTGCTCTGAGGTAAGTTAGGTTGAGAGTATGCAGCTGGCCCAAGGTCACCCCACAAATGACCATGGCCAGGTGGGGCTCTGAATGCAGGCCTCCCAGCTCCTAGTCCATCACTCTGACAACTTACAGCATCCTGGCTCTCATATACCACACTTGCTCTTACTTCTAAAACACATCCCTAATAAGACAGCAGACTGAATTCAAAGATGTCCTCCCATTCACAGAAGGCATTTTCCATGCCTAGAAGTTCTTTCATGCGCAACAGGGCTCCTTTCAGTTCAGCTCCACCATTTCAGTAACACCCAAAGAATTCCAAAAATGTCACCAAAGAACAAAGGGTTATGTTTCACAAGATGGAGATCATATTGTTGATTGTTAGAATCTACATTACCCCTGCATGAGCAACTGTCATTTCTCCTTTCAGTTTCTAACGACGTTGCAGGCAGGACTGAATACAGTTCTCATTAGCAAAACCATGCAGATGTGGAAGGGTTAAACCCCCTCTCCACCACCGCATGACCCCAAGTCAAATTGAGGCCTTGCATGGCTAGAACTGAAGCATCTGAAGAGCTTTTAAAGACAAATGGAGATCTGTGATCTGCCTCTTTAATTTGATGTGAGAGCGCATCCTCTTGTTTTCTCTTACATCTTGCTTTAAGCACATACCGCATCGTGGCCTTCCTTGGACTGTGTCGCGTTAGAATCTCCTTTTCTTCTGCACTCATTACAGAGTATGCGTTAAAATACTCGTTCTATGCCAGAGGCCTCCGTTACAAGTTTCATTATCGTACAATTTATTTCATTTATTTCATTTATTTCAATTTTATTTTATTTGTCCAATTTGTATCCCGCCCTCCCCGCAAGCAGGCTCAGGACGGCTCACATAGTCGGTATAAATACCATTAAAGCACATAAAATCATTAATAAGTCAAACAGTCAATACAATAAAATCATACAGTCATAAAATCATAAGGTGCTAATAGTGATAAGTCCTCAGGATGGCGGTATTACTTAAGGTGGTGTACTGTAAAATACTTGCAGACACAGTTTACTAGCTCAGAGGTCTTCCTGAGTCATGAGGTGGAATAGATCCGCTGTCGAGATTGAAACTGAGGGCCGGGTTAGTTGTTGTTGGTGGTAGGGTGGCTCCTAGTTGAAAGCCTGGTGGAAGAGCTCCATCTTGCAGGCCCTGCAGAACTCCACAAGGTCTTGCAGGGCCCTGATCTCTTCTGGGAGCTCAATCCACCATTATGGAGCCACCACTGAGAACGTCCTGTCCCTGGTGGTGGCAAGCCTGGCCTCCTTGGGGCCCAGGAGGTAGGGTTGCCAAGTCTTTCTTACTCACCGGCGGGGGGGAGTCCTCCGTCGTCCGGGAGCTTCCCCAGTGCGCGCGCTTTGCGTGCACGCCCAGTGACGTCACCCAGAAGTGACGTCAGCACGTTGGGGGTGTTGTCAGGGCGACACTCTGGCAATCGCCCCAAAACTCTATGGTATCATAGAGTTTTGGGGCAATTGCCAGAGCGTCGCCCTGGCAACGCCCCCAACGTGCTGACATCACTTCCGGGTGACGTCATTACATTGGGGAAGTCGTCCTGGCTGGACGACTTCAGGGGTGGGGTTCCCCCCACCGGCTGAATGCTGGCTGGCGGATTGGGAACCCCTGTAGCGGGGGATCCCCCGCCCCTCGGGCTGACTTGGCAGCCCTACCAGGAGGGTCAGTCTGTTCTGAGACCCCGACCGCAGTGCTCTCTGGGGTATATGTGGGGAAAGGCGGTTCCTCAGCTATGTCAGACCCTGGCCATATTGAACTAAAAGCTGCTCTCTAAATATGTGCCTTATCATGAGAGACCATTGGTCCATTCCTCCAGGCACTGTCTACTCTGACTGGCAGGGGGTCGCCAGCAATAGGTATTCCTCATTAGTGCAACCATCTTTATGAACCAGGATTATACCCGTTCCCAGGTGTCTGTTTTGCTACTAGTTATGCCCTTCTTCCCTAGGGTCGGCTACTTTGGATAGGCTTTAGATTATTTTTAGAGGTGGCCCAGTATACACCGAGTATTATTTTATCCACAATTTAAAAGATGAGTCGAGAAGGCGATGAGATCCAGTTTGGTGTAGTGGTTAAGTGCGCAGACTCTAATCTGCGGGAACCGGGTTTGATTCCCCACTGCTCCACTTGCACCTGCTGGATGACCTTGGGGAAGGCATAGTTCAGGCACAGCTGTTCTCTCAAGGACAGCTCTGGAAAGAGCTCTCTCAGGCCCACCTACCTCACAGGGTGCCTGTTGTGGAGAGGGGAGGGGAAAGGAGTTTGTAAGCCGCTCTGAGACTCTGAGTGAAGGGCGGGGTATAAATCCAATTTCTCCTCCTCCTCCTCCTCCTCCTCTCTCTGAACCAGAAGAGGACGGGCAGCAGAGAGCACACATGGGCTGAGATTAGAAAAAAAATCCCCCAGTTAGCCACTCCAGTTTCAAATAATTGCCAATTTCACAATTTTATACCTTTCCCCCCACGCGTTTGCATTACCGTGCATTTTTGTTTATCCTTCCTGGCTTAATTAAGCTCTCCCCAGGCTACAAAACTGGCAAATGCTAAGAGCTTTATGATTCCACCCCCCCCCCCCCCAAAAAAAAAACGTGAGTTTCCCCACCAAGCTGGTTTCCTCTAAGTTTGCTTAGATCTGTCTTTATTTACTTCCGAAAGGACAAAGGCCAGGAATGACTGGTAGCCTCAAACAGAACGATCAAAAGGCAGATCTGACATCTCAAGCTAGTTAAAGGAAGGCGCAGAGGAGATTTCGCATGGGATGCCGGGCGGGGGTGGGGGGGGGAGTGCAAGACACAACTGTCAGGTATTGATTGGATGCTGAACAGAAGCTGTTTCTGGCAACCTGCAAGGAGACTCGTCTGTGGGGCTCCTCGAAGGATGCTTCGCGAAAGGTGACTTGTGTTTTCAATAAATAGCCAAGGAGTGCGGCTCCTTCCGGAGCAGAGAGTCTCTGGTAACAATAAGGGGAAATTTGCGTGCTCATTCATACATTCGGTCGGCCTTCTCCTGGTAGGGCCTGTTCTTAGGACTTAGAAACCGGATTTATGATTTTGATGCCCAGCTAGACGGCTCTTTGATATTAAAATCAAAAAGCAGCAACATGGTACCAGGGCTATTTTTGGGCAGGAATGCACAGGGATGGAGTCCTGGCTGGCTTCCGAGTTGGCCACGCCTACAGCCTCCCCCCCTTCAGGTTCCCCAGGCACCTCACAAGCTGTGGGGTGCCTGGGGAAGCCAATCCAATCCAGGGAGGGAAGGCCATTTAAACTGCCTCCCCCCCCCCTCGGGTTCCCCATCCAGAAACTGCCTTCCTTCCCTCGGGTTCCCCATGCGCCCCGCAAGCTATGGGGCACCTGGAGAAGCCGATCCTGGGAGGGAGCTGTGCTGTCAGGGGTGTGGCCGAATATGCTAATGGGTTTCTGCTGTTGGGTGTGGCCTATTATGCTAATGAGTTCCTGCTGGATCCTGTGGATCACCGAAGCTGCGGAGGAAATGGCGCAAAGCCCTGGGTCAAAATGCATCCCGCATCAAATAGTGTGAAATTTGAGCAGGCAATCAGGGCAAACGGAGGACCCAACACCGGGGCAATGCTAGTGGGAAATTGGTCCTTATAACTTGAGGTGCTGGGGATTGAATCTGGGACCTCAAGAACATAAGAGAAGCCAATGTTGGATCAGGCCAATGGCCCATCCAGTCCAACACTCTGTCACGCAGTGGCCAAAAACACCAGGTGCCCTCAGAAGGTCCAGCAGTGGGGGCAGGAAGCCCTCCCACTGTTGCCCCCCCAAAACACCAAGAATACAGAGCATCACTTGCCCCAGACTGAGAGTTCCTATCTATACTTCGTGGCTAATAGCCACTGATGGACTTCTGCTCCATATGTTTATCTAATTCCCTCTTGAAACCGTCCATGCTTGTAGCTGCCACTACCTCCTGTGGCAGTGAATTCCACGTGTCAATCACTCTTTGGGTGAAGAAGTACTTCCTTTTATCTGTTCTAACTTGACTGCTCAGCAATTTCATGGAGTGCCCCTGAGTTCTTGTATTGTGAGAAAGGGAGAAAAGGACTTCTTTCTCTGCCTGCTCTATCCCATGCATAATCTTATAAACCTTGATCATGTCACCTCTCAGCCGTCGTTTCTCCAAGCTAAAGAGCCCCAAGCGCTTCAACCTTTCTTCATAGGAAAAGTGTTCCAACCCTTTTATCATTTTAATTACCCTTTTCTGCACTTTTTCCAATGCTATAATATCTTTTTTGAGGTGTGGCGACCAGAACTGTACACTGTACTCAAAATGAGGTTGCACCCTTGATTTATACAGGGGCATTATGACACTGGCTGATTTGTTTTCTATTCCCTTTCTAATAACCCCCAGTATAGCATTGGCCAGTATTGCAGTATAGCATTGGCCCAGTATTGCAGTCGCACACTGTCTTGACATTTTCATTGAGTTATCTACTACGACTCCAAGATCTCTTTCTTGGTCAGTCTCTGCCAGTTCAGACCCCATCAACGTGTATTTATAGTTAGGATTTTTGGCTCCAATGTGCATCACTTTGCACTTGGCCACATTAAACCCCATTTGCCACGTTGACACCCACTTGCCCATCCTCGACAGATCCTTTGGAGTGCCTCACAATTCTCTCTGGTTCTCACCACCCTGAACAACTTCGCATTATCTGCAAATTTAGCCACTTCACTGCTTACTCCCAATTCCAAATCATTAATAAACAAGTTAAAAAGCATCGGACCGAGTACTGATCCCTGTGGTACCCCACTGCTTACCTCCCTCCACTGAGCAAATTGCCCATTTATACTCACTCTCTGTTTCCTTTTAATTAGCCAGTTTTTGATCCACAAAAGGATTTGTCCTTTTATCCCATGACTATTGAGCTTACTTAGGAGCCTTTGATGAGGAACTTTATCAAAAGCTATCTGGAAGTCAAGGTAAACAACATCTATTGGGTCCCCCTTGTCCACATGTTTGTTTACTCCCTCAAAGAACACTAACAGGCTAGTGAGACAAGATCTTCCCTTAAGAACCCATGCTGAGTCTGAATGCAAAACAGATGCTTGGTCACCGAGCCACAGACCCTACCAAGTAAACTGTCCTGATGGTTTACTGAAGGGATTCTCTTGTGAGCTTTGTGAACATTCAAAGCAGCCATTGACTGAATCGTGCCGGAACTGCCAGCTCTAACGGGTCTCTAGGTCACTGGCCTTTCTCTGGTCCTGCTCTTTGAGATCCTTCAACTGGAGTTTCCGGGTACTGAACTTGGGACCACCTCCTCTCGCATGCAGTCCTGGCCCCTTGACCTATGCCTCTTCAGACACCAAGCCCTTTAGTTACAGGGAGGAGAAAACTTTAAGAATCTCCATAGAGACAGACTTCCGGCAAGACTTGCGAGCATGGCGGACGTGCTCCTCCGCATCTGCGGGGAGCGCGATCCGTACCCGGCGGGAAGAAGGGGCTCTGGACTGGTGCCGAGCCCCCAGAGACCCCAGTGAGGGGGCTCTGCCTGGGGTGGCCCGAAGGGGATCTCTCCCTACGGTGGCGACCAAGGGATAGAGATCTCTTTTCATCACCCCCATAGGTTCCCCCGTCGTGGGAGCTGTATGGCTGAAAGCGCAAATCCGAGAAGCAGCAGAGAGTGCGAAGCAATGAGGCTGGAACTGACAGTTACGCATGGAGAAAACGTGAGTCTGAAGTAAGAAAAGCAGAACACAGCAGGAAGACGGCGGGAGGAGTGAAACCCCCCCCCTCTCTGGGACTAGCGTACTTACGAGACTCTTTACGTGGCGTTACTGCAGGAATAAAAGCCCATCCGCCTTGCTAGATGGCAGCATTGCTCACTTGGAGATATAAACTTTAGAAGGACATAAGTGCTGTTTGAAAATTTGCTCCTTTCGTTCATCTTATCTATCTATAAACAAAGAGCGTAGTCTCAACAATGACGGGGAAACCGAAACCTTCCCCCAAACTAGGAAGTACAGCTCCGAGTTCAAAGGTTGATACCACGGAGATGAGTGCGGTGTTCTCCTCGTTATTGCGACCTCTAGTGGACCAAATGACAGCTCTCAACATTAAAATGGACAAAATGCAGCTAGAACTAAAAGAGTTGAATAAATCCACAGAGAAGCTGCAGCAAGAACTTCTGGAAGTAAAAACTTCAGTAAAAAACCAAGACACAAGACTACAAAAGGCAGAGAAGGAAAAGGCCTTCCACCACGATCAGCTTGTGAAATTACAAATGGATAGATCGAATTTTTTCCTAAGACTTCAGAATGTGCCAGAAAACACAGGAGAAGACCTTAAAAATTTGCTAAGTGAAGCACTTGAACCAGTGACAGGCATGAAAGCAGCGGATATAAAAAGCGATATGGATATGGTTTACAGAACCTCTCCAGATTACACTAAAAAGAAAAGCCTGCCTGGTGAAATTATGATAAGGTTCTCCAAAAAATCTACAAGAGACGTGGTGCTTAGGACCACAAACAAAGCAGCTCTGAAGATCCTGGGAGAAGAAGTAAAAGTGATGAAGGATATCCCATTTGAAATAAGGAAAAGAAGGAAAGCCTATGGAAAATTGACATCTTGGCTCCAGTCTGAGTCTATCATCTATCGTTGGAATACTCCAGAAGGACTATGCTTCAGCATCAAAGATAAGAAGTATAAGATTGACTCTGTTCAACAAGCGAAAAAATTTCTGGAAAAAAGCAAAGAGCAGAAAACTGGGAGAGACTCAGATGGCTCACTGGCCTCGCAAGAAAGCATGTATGGATTTGATAGCTCAAAGAGTGAAGAAGAAGTGTCTGACTCGGAAAAGGGAGCTGCAGCTCCAAAAATAGTTGAGACTGTTAAGACAAGAAGAGGACGAAAGAAGAAATAGTGATTAAACTGTTTTATTAAGCATTGCACATGTATTATAAATGGTTTAATTAACCGTATTTCTCTAGGTGGGCGTGCCTGCCAAATAGTTTTGATAACTTTTATAGTAGCAGTAACAAGTAATTGAAATTTATCCAAGGTTTTAAATGCTTCATAATTATTTTATGTAACAAGGTAGTATTAAGCAAATGATAAAGTACTCTCTATATAAGGTATATGTAGCTTAGATTGTAGCGTTATAGTTGTAGTCATAGAGAAAAATCAATAAAAAATTTATAAAAAAAAAAAAAAAGAATCTCCAGAGAGAGAGAGGGAGAAACCCTTTTACTTCTGTGGCTTTATATTTAGATTGCAGTAGCTGGGAGTTAATTAGCCCTTACTTGCCATTTTCTTGCAGGCTAATTAGGAAGAAAACAGAATATAGAAGAAAGCTGCAGCCATTTCAAAGGTGGGTGGTGGGTGGGAAGAACACCTTAACGTTTTGTGCATTAACAGCCCCGCTGGAGGACATTATCTCTGTAACGACCACCAGGCCCCTTTTGGTTTTGATAGGCAGCGGTTCGGCAGTCGCCGTCCTCATTTAGGCCCATTGAAGGCGATCATATGAGGGAGGCCGCTCTACTTTAAAGAAGCCAGATGAAGCCACCTGACACACTATTTAATTATGCAACGATCAGCAGACATTTTATGGTTTAATTAGGGCCCCGCCGTAGAACGGCCCTCTACCCCGGCCCGTGTGCCATTTTTTTCCGAGCTGAAAGGTTGTCGGTATTAATTGGTTGTTTGGAAACGTTGCGCCGGAGTTATGCAGGTATTTTGTTTCCCCGTAGCATGTTCACGAGCTGGTCCTTCTTTCTCTTTTTGATATGGCTAATTAGAGTAAATAATTTGAAAGCGGCGCAGCGATCCGTAGCTCCCGCGGCTTGGTATCCATACTGCTGTTTTATTAACGGATTTTAAGTACCCGGCTCCGTGGTGACATACTGCTAGCGAACGCGAATATCCATTTAATTTTTTTTTTGTTTCCTGCCTGATCCTGGACCCAGCTTGCCCACCTCCTCCCCACCCCGACCCCTTCATTTAGTGATAAAATTAAGCAGTTCCATATATGTCAAGCTCCAGAAGAAGCAAATGGAGTCCTGTGATGCTTAGAGGACCAAGACATTTATCGCAGTATTTGAGTCCAGTAGCATCTTAGAGACCAACAAAGTTTTCGGGGTTATGAACTTTTGAGAGTCAGATCTCCCTTCGTTAGATACTAGCAGGAATGGATATCCCTGAGTCCTTACTTTGCAGTCTGAAGGTGAGTGGGGTGTGGCGAAGAAAGGAGTCTTGTCATCACCCCTTCTGCCAGGCCCATAGCTACAGTGGGGCGTTTAGGGGCTCTGCCCCCTCAAATGTGAGGCACACCCCACAATAGCTATTGCCCTTCTCTCCCCTCATCCCCCCTCCCACCCTGTGACATTAAAAGGGCCCTCCAGCTGATCGGCGTGAGCATGTGGCCTGCCAGTCAGCTGGAAGGCCCGTTAAATCTTGCAGCTGCCCCTCTCCCCCCCTCCAAGATTTAAAGGGCCGTCCAGCTGATCAGCACCGCTTAGAGTTCAGGGAAGGCGTGTGGCAGCCTCTCTTCACTCACTCCTCCCCCCTCTCCTGCTGCCCCACAAAATTTCCCCATGCCCCTCCAACCCCCAAAATTCTGGCTATGGGGCTGCCTCGTACCTTATGCCTGGGATATAAGGACTCAGGGATAGCTATTCCTACTCATATCTGATGAAGGGAGCTTTGACTCTTGGCAGCTCATACCGCAAAGGCCTTGCTGGTCTCTTAAGGTGCTGCTGGACTCGAATCTAGCTCTTTTACTGCAAACCAACACGGCTATCCTCTAAAACTACATTTATTGCAGCATACTATTTCGTGCTGTTGGATATTCAGCAGAGTAAATGAAGTGCGGTGGAATAATGCAGCATGGACACGTGTGTGTTTAACTTCTAAGAAAAAAAATCACTTCAGAATTAGGGGAAGGGATACATGGAAAGAAAACAATGGCTGTGGCCACACACACTAAATAATCCACTTTCAACCCACTTTCAATGCAGTTTCCAACTGGATTACGCCAGTTCACACAGTCAAAACCCAGTTGGAAAGTGCACGGAAAGTGGACTGAAAAGTGGATTATTTAGAAGAAGAAGAAGAGATTGGATTTATACCCTGCCCTTCAATCGGAGTCTCAGAGCGGCTTACAAACTCCTTTCTCTTTCCCGCCCCACAGCAGACACCCTGTGAGGCAGGTGGGGCTGAGAGAGCTCTTTCCAGAACTGCCCTTTCAAGAACAGCTCTTGTCAGAACTATGGCTTGCCCCACATCATCCAGCAGTTGCAGGTGGAAGAGTGGGGAATCGAGCCCGGTTCTCCCAGATTAGAGTCCGCGCACTTAACCACTACACCAAACTGGCTCTCACACCAAACTTAGCGTGTGTGGCTGTAGATTAACAGTCAAACTCTTCTTTCTCATTCGGATCCACTTCATCTTGTTTCTTTGTTCCCTCCGACCTTAAGAAGGAAGGAATGGAAGCCCCCCCCCCCCAGCTCCACCTCTTGTGTACTTGCAGAGTAGCAGAACTGTCGCCAATATATTGATTAGCCAATAGTCAGTCTTAAAGTCACCTCATTAAGAATAAAACCTCCCCCTTTTTAGTGGGAAGAATCTACTCTACACCTAATTGGTTCTGTGCTAAACTTGCTACTGTTAGCTTATAGAAACTTCAGTTTAACCCTTTCATGACTGAAGGGACGATACTTGCAAAACCCGACACATGCCCTAAAGCGGGCTCTTGTCCGTGCCACAAAACACTGGCAAGTCTTTAAAGTACTGTCGTGAAAGTGGAGGAGTGGGGAATCAAACCCAGTTCTCCCCGGTCAGAGTCCATGCACTTAACCACTACACCAAACTGGAGTTAGGTATGTTATGTTTGTCTTTGTTTCAAGGTACACACCCTTTCCCTTACTGGTATGTTTTTATAGTAGTATTGCCTTTTTTGTGAAATAAATTTTGATTCTGTTTTCAAGTAATTGGAGTGAGTTACTGGCCCAGAACTTAGATTTATAGTTAAAACCAGTGCCTAGAAATCACGCTACCAGGAAAGTTTGATTTTATTTGAATATTATTGAACTTTTTTCATCACCAAGCTAACCTGAACAAATAAACCTTAGGGGGCACACCCTGGGGTTGTGACAGCTACCACTTGCTGTTAACAGGCTAAAGGGCCCCAAACGGTTGGCTATTCAGTACTTTCCCCCAAAGAGCTCAGGGCAGTTTACAAGGCGCTTCTCTTCCGTGTTTTAGCCTCCCGATGATCTTGAGAGGCTTGTAAGGTTGAGGAAGTTCAATTGCCCCAGGCTGCCTGGAGAACTTCATCGCAGAAGGGGGATTTAAATGGCGTCTCCTAGATTCCAGTCTGACCCTCTCAGCACAATGCAGTTCTTGATGGCAGATCGCCAGCCTCCTACAAACAGTCAAATTGCATGTGCGTGTGCAGGCTTGATTTGCACTGTGGCTGCACAGGGAAGGGAGAAGAGATTTAACCCTTTAATGTTGGCTGGATTTTGCTAATTGGCACCTGATCTCCATGTGCCGCTGTGAACACTCTCATGGAAAAAAGGGTGCCCTCCACATTGACGGAGCTCTGTGATCTTCGCCTCCTCTGTCTTGGCCCAGCATATCCACTCTGATGGAAACGTCAAAAGAGTAGCCGTGTTGGTCTTTACAAGAAGAAGAGGAGGAGGAGGAGATTTTATACCCCGCCCTTCACTACTCAAAGGAGTTCTTAGAGTGGCTTACAATCACCTTCCCTTCCTGTACCCACAACAGACACCCTGTGAGGTAGGTGGGGCTGAGAGAGCTCCAAAAGAGCTGTGACTGACCCAAGGTCACCCAGCTGGCTGCATGTAGAGGAGTGGGGAATTAACCCCGGTTCTCCAGATTAGAATCCGTCGCTCTTAACCAGTACACGGTGTGCTTGTCATGGACATCAACAGCCCCCTACGTCTCCCACTTGAGACTCTGCTATAGCTCTTTGGTACAGCCTCCCATGAGAAGGAAAGACAGAAGACCAGAGAAGGACAGACCCCAGGGAGCAGATAGTTTTAGAGCCCCTCAGGCAGAGTTGCCACTTGAGGGCTAGCAACTTCCGGGAGCTTCTGGTCATGGAGCCGAGCATTGCATGGGATCTGCCATTGTGGCAATGCTACAAGGTTACATCTGGTTACGTGACCAGAAGTTAACATCACATGTTGCCAGAGATACTCTAGCAATAAGAATGTAAGGACATAAGAGAAGCCAATGTTGGATCAGGCCAGTGGCCCATCCAGTCCAATACTCTGTCACACAGTGGCCAAAAATACCAGGGGCCCTCAGGAGGTCCACCAGTGGGGCCAGGACACGAGAAGCCCCCCCACTGTTGCCCCCCCTCCAGCACCAATCCCCCAAACTCTATGATTTTACCCTAGAGACGGGGGGAGGGTTGCCAGAGCATCCTGGTGAGGTGTGACCTGCTTTGCATCCCCGTTAGGGAGAAAAGAGGGATATAAAGATCTAAATTTTTAAAAAAGCTTCCCGAAGTTATTCTCCAGATTTTTCTTTCATCCAACCCTCCCGCGGAAGTTATCATGAAAATGGCCATTGTTTCTAAAGAACCTCTTGAGGAAGCCACCGTTACGAATGGCATTTCCTTAAGCCTACAGCTTCCGTTGTTGTTCAAACCATACTTCACGTTTCTCTGTTTGGAATAAAACGAACCCTTTTTTTAAAACACATACACAGAGATTGAATATATGGCTATTGACGCAAGAGGTCTGCCAGCAGAGGGGGGACAGGGCTAGATGTCGTCAGCGTGAAGAGGTATGTGAGAGGCAAAGACCTCGAGAACATCGCTCCCATTTGAACTGCTGCCCTTCTGCAAAACTGCATCGAACAATGCAGGTTCCTGCCTTGAATCTGCCGTCCTTGAATTCTTCACCGTTTCCGAGTTCCCTCTTCCCTTCCTCCCTTCCTCCTTTGTACTAGGACTGTCTTTGTCAGCAACATTAGTTGCCAAGTGTTCGGCCCGCTATAGGTCCGAGACCCACACCCAGAGAATCACAGGAATGTATTTCAAACACAAGGCTAAGCATGTTGTTTTCCGGATACCCATAAATCTTGCAGGAAGTGCGGAAAGGATGGCTGCAGGTGTGTGGAGGGAAGTCAAAGAAGGGATCGGCAGTTCATGACAGAAGGTGTTTGTACTTACCTGTGCACTGAAATAGGGAGGTCCTCTTGGATCCATGGCTTGACCGGGTCTTGCCTCGACCAGGGGCAGAGCCTTTTCAGCCCCGGCCCCTGCCAGGTGCAACACGCTTCCAGTTGAGATCAGGGCACTGTGGGATCGGTTACAGTTCCAAAGGGCCTGCGAAATGGAGCTGCTCTGCCAGGCTTTCGGCTGAGGCGGCGGATGTCCAAAATGACTAGGGTTGCCAGCTCTGGGTTGTCAAATACCTGGAGGTTTTGGGGGTGGAGATTTGGGAGGGTGGGGTTTGGGGAGGGGAAGGGCCTCAGCATGATATGATGCTACAGAGCCCGCCCTCCAGTGCAGCCATTTTCTCCAGGGGAGCTGATCTTGATCGGCAGGAGAGCAATTGGAATAGTGGGGGATCTCCAGGTACCACCTGGAGGTTGGCAAACCTAGTTCCCTAGGAGAAAACGCCCGCTTCGGAGGGTGGTCTATAGGGCATTGTACCCGCTGAGGTCCTTCCCCTCCCCAAACCCCACCCTCCCCAATGCTCCACCCCCACAATATACTGGTATTTCCCATCCCAGAGTTGGCAATCCTTGACCCAGCCCACAAGCTGACGACGACTGCCTTAAAGGAAGGGCTAAATAAAACGGCTCTAGGTAGTGAGATTTCAGAGCTCACGCCTCACACCTCTTCTTCGCTCCCAGGCGTTTGAACAGCTGCTGCGAACAAAGAGGGATATTAATGAAACACCATTTCCCAGGCACCCAAAGCTGTGGAATTCTTTGCCCCTAGAGGCCTGCATGCACCACGCTCTCCCGATCCTCTGCTGTGTTGAAGCGCTCTTGCTTGACATGGATTTTGGTTTGCTCCTTTTTCCTCGCATTCTGGTTAACGGGTGTCTGTTTAAACTTTTGCTTCTGTTATTCTCTGTCATGTCTCCTTTTAGATATTTTTAGGTGTCCTGGCTTCTCTAGGATTTTCTTATCTGGCTCTGCACTTGAAAACGTGTCTCACCGATGGCCGTCGGGCGTGCTGTTCGCACCAGGGGTAGTTTCAGAGGTCTCATCCCTCCTGCTCTGACCTGGAAAATATCCCAGTCCAGTGTTGCTTCTCTCTTGTGCGGATCAAATTCGTGATGCTTTATCTTGGTCTCCTGTTTTATCACGTCATATTCCCCCCCCCCCCCCAAAAAAACCCCTGATGCATTTTTCTATACAGTGAACACACAGAACTGCATAATCCTGATTCAGATCATTGGTCTATCAAGGTTGGCGTTGTCTACTCTGACCGGCAGGGTCTCGCCAGGGTCTCAGGCTGAGGTCTTTCACATCACCTACTGCTTCCTCTTTTCACCTGGAGAGGAAAAAGATCGAACCTGGGACCTTCTGCTTGCCAAGCAGATGCTCTAGAATTAAGCCACCCCCCAAACACATGAAGCTGCCTTCGATTGAATCAGACCCCTGGTCCATCAAGGTCAATATTGTCTATGTAGACTGGCAGTGGCTCTCCAGGGTCTCAGGTGGAAGTCTTTCACATCAGCTGCTACCTGGTCCCTTTACCTGGGGTAGGCATGCCAGCCTCCAGGTGGGACCTGGGGATCCCCTGAAATTGCATCTCATCTACAGACTGCAGAGATCACTTCCCCTCGAGAAACTGGATGCTTCGCAAGGTGGACTCTAGGGCGTTGTACCCCACTGAGGTCCCTGTCCTCCCCAGGCTCCACCTCCAAATCTCCAGGAGTTTCCCAACATGGACCTGGCAACCCTATCCCCCATCCCCCACTGGTGGCCAGGAGGGACCTGCCAGCCCTACCTGGAGATGCTGGGAATTGAACCTGGGACCTTCTATATGATAAACAGGTGCTCTACCACTGAGCCACAAGCCCTCTGGGACAATAGGCCTTTGGGTACCCTTATATACACTCAAATCTCCCATCTGGATTGATATTAGTCACTCTTGCTGGCAACAGCTCTCTGAAGATCTCAGACTGAGACCTTTCACACTGTGTATCACCAGTGTTTGGAATGGTGGTTAAGTGCACAGACTCTAATCTGGGAGAACCGGGTTTGATTCCCCACTCCTCCACCGGCAGCTGCTGGATAACCTTGGGCAAGCCATAGTTCTGTCAGAGCTGTCCTTGAAAGGGTAGTTTCTGCCAGAGCTCTCTCAACCCCACCTACCTCCCAGGGTGTCTGTTGTGGGGAGGGAAAGGGAAAGGAGTTTGTAAGCCACTCTGAGACTTTTGAGTGAAGGGCGGGGTAAAAATCCAATCTCCTCCTCCTCGTCTCCTCCTCCTCCTTCTAACTGGAGATGCCAGGGATTGAACCTGGGACCTTCTATGTGCTAAACACATGCTCTAGCACTGAGCCCTGTCCTATTGTGTAAATGTACATAGACATAAATAGACATATCATGTTAACTGCCTATAAAATCCATACCCTATGCATCACACCATACAAACAAATCTACAAAACTAGCAGTGAAAAGCTGAAGAAGAGAAGAGAACAGATTGGATTTATACCCCGCCCTTCAATTGGAGTCTCAGAGCAGTTTACAAACTCCTTTCCCTTCCCTTCCCCACAACAGACACCCTGCAAGATAGGTGGGGCTGAGAGAGCTCTTTCAAGGACTGCTCTTTCAAGAACAGTCCTGATCAAGGCTTTTTTTGTAGCAAAAGCCCAGCAGGAACTCATTAGCATAACAGGCCACACCCAACATTAGAAACTCATTAGAATATTAGGTCACACCCCTGACAGCGCAGCTCCCTCCCAGGATCAGCTTCCCCAGGAGCCCCGTGGCTTGCAGGGCACATGGGGAACCCAAGGGAAGGAAGGCAGTTTCTGGATTGGCTTCCCCAGGCGCCCCACAGCTTGCAAGGCGCCTGGGGAACCGGGGGGGGGGGGGGAGAGGCTGTAGGCGTGGCCAACTTGGAAGCCAGCCGGAACTCCATTCCTGTGCATTCCTGCCCAAAAATAGCCCTGGTTCTGACAGATTATGGCTTTCCCAAGGTCATCCAGCAGCTGCAAGTGGAGGAGTGGGGAATCAAACCCAGTTCTCCCAGATTAGAGTCTGCACACTTAACCATTATACCCAAGTGGCAGAAAAATGAAACTGGTGACAAAACATGCATAAATATAAAAAATAGATGAAACATGGTATATTTGCTCATCCCACAATGGTATATACTACAAAGGACCAGTTTGTCAAATGAATAAACATACACCAAGTGGAAATGTATTTCTGCTTCATGGAACTGGGATATCCAAAAATCAGTTTAAAAGAGGAGTGGTTGAACTAGGGACACAATTTTTTTTTTAAATCCAGTTCTTTCTCTCTTGATTTGAAAAAGCCCTTTGAAAGGAGAGTCCAGAGTCATTTTGTTTGCTGAATACCAGACATAAATAATAGCTGCATCTCTCAGTAATGGAAGTACTCCGGAGAGTGACCTTCTACACACAGAGAAGTCTTTGCAAAAGTGCCTTGGAGTGAGATGAGGTCTTTGGAAATGATAGGAAGCCGTCATTTGCGTTAGTGAGAGATTAGCATTTAATTAGAATCTGATCAGCCAAGGGCCATCTCACAGTGGTATGAAAAATGGGGAGCACATCCTTTTGGGGGGGAAGGGAGGGGAATGGATGGACGGTATTTCTTAGATACTTTATGGGTAATACGAATCTCCTATATCCTATTAGCTACCTAAAAAAAAAGTTTAAAAGCTTGTTCATCATTCCTGAGCTCTTTTTAAAAATATTACTTTCTTTACAAAATGTGTATCCTGCCCTTCTACCCTTACAAGGGCCACCAAGGCAGCTAACGATTTAAAACATATGTAATACGATCACATTTTCAGACCATTAAAATCACCCTCCCAGAACACACATCATTAAAACAATTAAAAACACACACCAGAGTTAACATAAAGCATAACAACAATTAAAACATTGGTTTTAATACTCCGCTCCTCCTTCAAAGTCTCAGACTGGCTTACAATCCCTTTCTCTTCCCCTCCCCACAACAGACACCCTGTGAGCTAGGTGGGGCTGAGAGAGCCAGTTTGGTGTAGTGGTTAAGTGCGCGAACTCTAGTCTGGGGGAACCGGGTTTGATTCCCCACTCCTCCACTTGCACCTGCTGGATGACCTTGGGCAAGCCATAGCTCTGTACCAGCAGTTCCCTCAAGGACAGTTGTCTCAGAGCTCTCTCAGCCCCACCTACCTCACAGGGTGACCGTTGTGGGGAGGGGAAGGGAAAGGAGTTTGTAAGCCGCTCTGAGACTCCAAGTGAGTGAAGGGCAAGATATAAATCCAATCTCTTCTCTTCTTCTCCTTCTCTGAGAACTGCTCTTGAGAGAACAGCAGCAAGAATTTGTGACTGACCCAAGGTCACAACAGCAGCTGCATGTGGAGGCAATCAAACACTGTTCTCTGTGCTCTTAACTGCTACACCAAACTGGCTCTCTAGGAAGGAGGGACCATTGAGAGTGTGCCTTACATAGTCCTATGGAGCATAACTGCTGTGCCGCTACAGTGTCTTCATGGATAGAAAAAGAAATCATACAGGAAACTTTCACGCAGCCTTAAGTTTCATGTAGTAGAGGGTAAGTTTCAAGGGTATCGATTCATTAAATACATGCATGTCAAAATGGGAAGGAAGGAAGGAAGGGCGGAAGGAAGAAAGGAAGGGTGGAAGGAAGGGCACTACTAAGCAGATTTGTACCTTTTTAACCCCATTGACTTCAAGGAACTTACAAATTTGTTACCCTTCTTAGGACTGCACTGACAGGAACCTGGCTTTGCAGTATGATCCTATGAACCTAATATGTGGTTACTGTAAGTTGTATGTTCCAGAATAGGAGCATTGCCATAGGACCACCCATGACCCCTGGCAGCAGAATTCAGGGGTGTGGATGAGCCGCTGTACGGCACCTGCTAACCTCTCTTTTCAGCCACCTCTCCCAGTAATAGCTAAAAAGGGCCTTGGCTCTTCCTTGGGATTCTTTCTTCAGAGCTCCCTCCCAGTTACGGTTTCCAACACCGCCTAGGCAAATGCTGGGAGATAGGGGGCACAGTTCCATGAGCCAGTGGAGTCTGGGGAGGATGTGATGTCACTTCTAGGTGACACTCTAGAAATTTCTCATAATCTCTGTGGTAAAAGACCATAAACACTAGAGCGAATTCCTAGAGCGTCACTATGGAATCCCTTTTTTCTCTCCCACTCCTCAGTTCCTCATGGCCACAAGACTGGGCCGGAGGCAGGGAACTCCCCACTGGTCCCAGGCAATTGGGAAGCCATACTCCCAATTGTCTTTACGAATCCTGATTAGCTGCTCCCAGCTGGTACTTTCTGACAACATCATAAGCTACCTTCTATTGAGCCTTCCACTGGCCTCTATTCCTCTCTCAAAGAGCATGCACAGAAGACCAGGGATAGTAGCAGTTGTTCTTCCCTGAAGATTTCTTGGGTACCAGGCTGGTGTAATGGTTGGGAGCGTGGACTCTAATCTGGGAGAACTGGGTTTGATTCCTCACTCCTCCACATGCTGCTGCTGCTGTGACCTTGGGTCAGTGAGTCATAAGTTCTCTCAGAGCTGTTCTCTCAAGGGCAGTTCTCTCAGAGCTCTCTCAGCCCCACCTACCTCACAGGGTGTCTGTTGGGGGGAGGGGAAGGGAAAGGAGATGGTAAGCTGCTCTGAGACTCCTTCGGGTAATGAAGGGTGAGGTATAAATCTGATCTGTTCTTCTTTTCTTCTTCTACCACCTTGCTGTTGTCCTAGGCTTGAATGGAGTTGACCTTCTCACCAATCACAAGGTGCTGCTATTACCACAGTGGGGGCAAGGAGCGTTGCTTCGACTTTACATATCCTGGAGGTTAGGATATCCATCTCCTTCCACCCACACGCTCTCTTCAGCATTCATTTTAGACTAGCAAAAAGCTTCAAACCCTTCCCAAAATAGCAACAGAAATAAACAAATTGATGTGCAGCTGCTATTGTGCCACTTATATTAATGTGTGGACCTCTGAAGCAAAGATTTTGCTTGGATAGGGATTTCCAGTTGTTTTGAAATGTGTTTTTTGCATTTTTCCGTGCCATGTTTTTCAGAACGAGCCCTCCCTCGCCTGCCTCTCTCCCGTCCCTTCCCCTGTCTGCATTAAACAATCTTTGCTCTGGTGCTTTGATGGCTGGACCAGGCCTGCATATTTAAGTGCAAGTTAGATGCTGATGTGATATGTGCAGAGTTTCAAAGAAGTTAAATTCTCCAGAAGGGGGCGGGGGGCGGGCGGGCAGGGAAATAAGAAATAAATTGGGACTATTCAGATGATATGGATCAACTGATGGTATCGGTGTGAGTGTGTGTCTAGCGTTTATTCACATAATCTGTTATGTGTTACTGAACGTTTATATATCGGTACAGATATTTTGCCACCAAGTTGCAGCCGACTTACGTCAACTCCTCATGGGGTGTGCATGGCAAAAGACATTCAGAGATGGTTTGCCATTGCCTGCCTCTGTGTCACGGCCCTGGTATTCCTTGGAGTTTGCCCTTCCAATTCCTAGCCATGGCCAACCCTGCCTAGCTTCCAAGATCTAACAAGAAAAGGCTAGCCTGGGCTATTCCGGTCAGGGCATCCATCCAAGTACTAACGTGGACCCACCCAGCTTAGCTTCCAAGATCTGGCGAGATCAGATGTTCAGAGGTGGTTTGCCATTGTCTGCCTCTGCATAGCAACCATGGACTTCCTTGGTGGTCTCCCATCTCAGAACTAACCAGGGCTGACCCTGCTTAACTTCCAGAATCTGATGAGATGGGCTAGCCTGGGCTATCCAGGCAAGATACTAACAGGTGGTTGGCCATTGCCTGCCTCTGCATGACAACCCTGGACTTCCGGTGTGGTCTCCCATCGAAGTGCTAACCAAGGCTGACCTTGCTTAGCTCAAAACGGAGATGAGGAGCTTTGTAAATAATAGCCTCCATGTGAATGGTCTGGATAAGCACCACTTTTCCCAGCTGAAAGTCAACCTTACTACTCCATAAATGTTCTTATTAACTTGACTAGCAGTATAGCGAGAAGCCACCATGTAAACATTTTATGTGTAAACCTAAAATCAAGCACTGTGTGTGTGTCTGAGCTCGTTCCCTACCCTGTTCACTCCAATCCAAGTCTGAGTCCAGCGGCACCTTTAAGACCAAGAAAGTTTTATTCTAGGTATAAGTTTTTGTGTGCAGGCACACATGCACACAAAATCTTATACCTTGAATAAAACTTGTTGGTCTTAAAGGTGCCGCTGGACTCAGGCTTCATTCAGCTGCATCAGACCGACACGGCTACTCATCTCAATCTAACCAGAAGGATCCAAATCATTAATGGCCCAGTCTGCATCTAGCATTTGCTCCGCTGTCTTACCAAACCCACAGTGGAACAGAAATTCCCCACCGCATTGCATGCCACTTTCACTTTGATGGACTGTTGAATTTTATGGCAGTGCCCAGACTGCATGCTGTTTGATCTCTGGTTTTATGGTGGCTGTCTGCATAGATTTATGGCAATCTTATGGCCATTCAGGAGTGACTCTGCAGTCAGTACAGCGTTGGCCCAGGGTATCTGAATGTGGTTTTGAGCCAAATCTTTTTCTGTCCCAGTGTGGGTTTGGTACAACAATGGACCAAATGCTAGATGCAGACCGATTTCCCACAAGCAGCTGCTCCACCACCGCTCTTCCTTTCCCCCGATTGCACGCGTCAATTTCCCACTATGTGCTCTGCGGCACATTTTGACCCGCAGCTTCGCCCAATCTCCTCAGCGTCTCCTAGATCCTCAAAAAACAGGATCGTGAAGATGCGGGGAAAACTGGGCGAAGCTGCGGGTCAAAATGGGCTGTGGAGCACATAGTGAGAAATTGACGTGTGCAGTTGGGGGGGGGGGGGAGGAAGAGTGGGGTGGAGCAGCGGCTTGTGTGAAATCGGCCGCAGATTGGGTATTGCAAAAGCAGAGCTGTCCAGACCTGCAATGAGAACCTGAAGCAGACTGAAAAGAGCTGGTTACAGAGAGGAGGCCTTGCAGCTCCACCTCTTCCTGATTTCTTAGGAGAGTTGATCCTGAACTCGGGGAGGGGCTGGGGCTCAATGGAAGAGCCTCTGTTTGGCATGCAGAAGGTCCCAGGTTCAATCCCCAGCATCTCCAGTCTGAAAAAATTGATCTCGTGGCAGGTGATGTGAAATATCTCTACCTAAGATTCTGGAGAGCCACTGCCAGTCTGAACAGACCATAGTGTCATGGGCACTGGTGATGAGGAACTGACGGCGGCAGCAGAATCCACACCTGGCCCTCTTGAAGCCTCTGAAATGGACAGTTTGCCATTGCCACCCGCTTTAGCAACAACTGAGGAGGAACAGCCCTCCTGACTTGCCTCCAAGGGTTGCACGATTAAGGGACCTCCTCCGTCAGGATTTGGCATCCCGGTGGCATGAAGCATGTTTGAGGAGCAGGCGGTCATTCAGCCCTGAGTTTTAGCAGAAGCAGGGGCGTGTGCACCAATCGCTAATTGGACACAGCAGCAGAGGAATATTTAGCTCCCCACTTTAGGCTGGCTTTTTGTGGAAGCAACTAGTCGAACTTCCGACGCCCTTACGGCCACTCCGTCTCCGCACAACTTCTTCCTGGTTCTGAACTCTCGGCTCTCTGACCTCGTCTTTGATGACTCCGCTCCTGCTCTGACACCCCCCCCCCCCCCCGGCTGACTGACTCCAGCTCTCTGGCTTTGAACTCTCGGCTCTCTGACCCCGGCTACGAATGACTCCACTTCTGCTCCAAACTCCCGGCTCTCTGACCTAGGCTCTGAATGACTTACCCAGCCCTTGG
Organism: Lepidodactylus listeri; assembly: GCA_029233225.1. Taxonomy (NCBI): domain Eukaryota; kingdom Metazoa; phylum Chordata; class Lepidosauria; order Squamata; family Gekkonidae; genus Lepidodactylus; species Lepidodactylus listeri. The sequence continues at coordinate 51,270,285 of JARCFY010000017.1, forward strand.
CACATACTGCCCTTGATGGATGAATGATCTGATTCAGTATAAGAAGAGAAGAAGAAGAAGAGATTGGATTTATACCCCGCCCTCCACTACCCGAAGGAGTCTCAGAGCGGCTTACGATCCCCTTTCCCTTCCCCTCCCCACAACAGACACCCTGTGAGGTAGGTGGGGCTGAGAGAGCTCTCGAGAGAACTGCCCTTGAGAGAACAGCTCCGAAAGAATTCATGACTGACCCAAGGTCACACCAGCAGCTGCATGTAGGAGGCATGGGGAACCAAACCCGTTTCTGCCAGATCAGAGTCCGTGCTCCTAACCACTACGCCAAACTGTGCTTTGTAGTAGCTGTTTGTTCTCCTGGCCTAAGACCTTTGGTCAATGAAACTAATAAATAAAAGGAAAGGAATCTGTGCTCTTAACCACTACGCCAAAGTGGATCTCAGCTTCATGTGAGTGTTTAAATAAATGTGCATGTCCAAATAGCAGGGCTTTGAGGGGCGGGGCTAAAAGTAGGAAGCCTCCTCCTCGAAGTCAGGTGGGCCCTTTGTCTTCTGAGGCTGGCCACCTCAAGGACTTGTTGGAACCTTTGTCCCTGAGGACCTCAGGTGATGGTTCTTGGAGGTTCTGTACTGAGGGCCAAGCATGGGGCAGTGGCTCTGGATCCCAGGATCTGGCAGAGTTGACTGAGGAATCTTCTCCAGATGGTGTCCCACAGCCCCAGTCTGAACACACCATGTCCTCCTAAGCTAGTTCACATAGAGGACCCTCCTGAGACTTCGGGGTCCTCCCTAATACAAGAGGCTCACTCAGAAACCCAGCCTCCATCTCTGAGGATAACTCTTTTGAGTTCTGGCAGGGACCAAGACCCGATACAGAAATGCAATATGTGTCATGAAAAAAACCTTGAGCCAGGAGAAAATTCGTCCCCCCCTGCAATTCCTCACAGGAGCCCACTTTAAATAACTTAAAAAATGACTCACTTTAAATACAAGTGCCTAGCCCCAGGTCCCTCAGTAAGTTTCACTGCCCAGCAGGGAGTCAAACCCAGATCTTCATTGTTCAAATCTAGCACTTCATCCAATGTCCACCCTCTCTCAGATATGCATATATTTGCATTCACAAGCTCATGGTTCTTCGGAGCATGGCAGCTCACTTGATCCTGGCGGACCGTGGGGATTTTTAATTGGATCATTGAGAAAAATGCTTGCTCTTGAAACGAAACCAATTTAGCCTTTTAAATCTTCAGGTTGGGGTCCCCCCCCCCAAGCAAAGTCTTGCAAGGGAATAAAGGAGTCCCCCTCCCGGCACAAAGCTTATCACTGTCATGGCAACAGAAGTGTTTGGCCTGTCATTGGTCTGCTCTCATGTGTTGTGACACTCGGTGGAACAAAGATGCTCCGAAGAGGAAAATGACACCTTTTCAAAAGCGATAATGGTAGGAACAATCGAGGGTCAGGGGAAGCTGCCGCAGTCTTTAACTAAATCACCAATTAGGAATGCTTGATTTAGCAGCTGCTACACACTTGTTAGAGGGAGAGAAGAGAAAGGGGAGGGGGGAAATATTTTCTGCTGGCAGCTTTTGACGTAATGTTGAAATTGAGGGGCACACCTTTGCTTTCCCGAGAAAGAACAGACTACCCATTCTCCTCAATGAGTATTTATGACTTTAGGGGTAGATGCTGTGGGTCTCTTCCATTCCCAAGAGAGAAAGATAAAGCTCAGAGGATTCATATACAGCTTAATTTGGGGGAAAGAACAGATTTCCCCTGCTCTTTAGTGATCCAGCCTCATAGCTCAGACTAGCTTGATCTCATCAGAGCTTGGAGCGGGGTTAGCCACGCTTGGATGGGAGCCCACCAAGGAAGTCTCGACATAGAGGAAGGCAATGACAAGCCACCTCTGCTCATCTCTTGCCTTGAGCCAGTTTGGTGTAGTGGTTAAGTGCGCAGACTCTAATCTGGGAAAACCGGGTTTGATTCCCCACTCCTCCACATACAGCTGCTGGTGTGACCTTGGGTCAGTCGTAAGTTCTTTCAGAGCTGTTCTCTCAAGGGCAGTTCTTGAAAGAGCTCTCTCAGCCCCACCTCCCTCACAGGGTGTCTGTTGTGGGGAGGGGAAGGGAAAGGAGTTTGTAAGCCGCTCTGAGACTCCTTTGGGTAGTGAAGGGCAGGGTATAAATCCAATCTCTCCTCTTCTCTGGTTTGGTTTACATTCTGTTCTCTAGTTGTGAACATGGATGTGATTTTTTTGGGGGGGGGATAACTGGTTCTCCTGTCCATTGACCTGCTCATGGCTGTTTGGCCCACTCCTTCACTGTCTTTCTTCCTAATCACTCAGCACAGCCCAACTGGCTTTTCATACATGGGCATTCTCCCACAGCCTGAACTGAGCACTGCTGCCTCTTTCCCATCCTCGCTGCTTGTCTGCTCCGTTCAGCAGGCAATCATTTAGACAGACAACTAAATCAGATGCAAATCATATAAGCCATCCGTAGAAACTGGGTTTTAATAAAAGTCTACCCTTTCATGTTCATCTAAGTAGTTCCTAGTGATGCTAATGGCTGCTGACTAGTTTCAGTTGGTTTGGGGGGAAGGGCTGTGGCTCACTAGTAGAACATCTGCTTGATATGCAGAATGTCCCAGGTTCAGTCCCCGCCATCTCCACTTAAAAGAAGTAGACAGAAGGTGCTGTGAAAACCCTTTCCCTGAGACTCTTGGAGATCTATGGCCAGTCTGAGTAGATAATACTGACCGTGTTGGACTAGGGTTGCCAAGTCGGGGATGGAAAATACCTGGGGACTTTTGGGGTGGAGCCAGGAGAAGGTGGGGTTTGGGGAGGGGAGGGGCCTCAGCAGGGTACAATGCCATAGAGTCCACCCTTCAAAGCAGCCATTTTCTCCAGGGGAGATGATCTCTGTCAGCTAGGGATCAGTTGTAAAAGCGGGAGATCCCCAGGCCCCACCTGGAGGCTGGCAACCCTATGTTGGACCAAGAGTCTGATTCAGTATAACACAGCTTCCATGCGTATCTATGTGTGTTCAGTCAGAAGTATCTGAGCCTGCACAGTTTTGTAAGTTCGACAGTTGAATATGTTGCTAGTGAAATTCACAACATCTCTAGCAGTTACCGGCGAGATCCACATTTTCCAGCCTCGCTTTCTTTTTTTAAAAAATATTTTGTATTAATTCCCGCCACCCCCCCAAAAAAATTAACAATCAAGATAGAATGCAGAATAATTAAATCTAGTATATCAATAAAATACAATGTCAGAAACTTGTTAAACCAGGAAGAGTGAAACAACGAAGCCAAGAACAAAGATAAGCGAAGATAAACCCAATTAGCTATCCGGCTTTAAGTTTCAAAGTCGAAAAGCAATCGTGAGGTTTCAAAAAAGCGGAAGCTCTGCCAGATAAAAGAGGCCCCAACAGCTAGATAAACCATCGGCTCCGTTAGAAGTGAATCCATTCGTGATAGGAAGGATTAGAAGGCAGTAGGTCCTGTTCTTCCATAAATGTAAGTACTCCAGCCCAAGTTGAAACAAAGCATGATGAACATTTAATGGAGGCTGTAGAGGCTTGCTGTGTAATATTGGCGAGTTTATCCAGAATAAATTGATCCCAAATTTTGTTGTACCATAAAAGTATGGTGGGGGGAACAGGGGACTTCCATCCCCTGAATCATCCCCTGAACTGCTGCAAGAAGAACTGAGGTGATTTCTTTATGGGTATTTGTCCAAGCGGTTGAACCCAGCCTCAGTTTCTAATCTATCGAAGGGGACGAATCGTCATCAGCCACTGGTCATCGAACTAATAGCGTGGCATACTACGCACAGAATGCTTTAGAAATTATTACTGAACCACGCATGGAAATGCAGCTCTTCTTAAACAAGAAGAACCCTCGTAAAATGCATTGCTGCTCCATAGTCCATCCAGGCGCATGTTTCATTTGAAGAGAGGAGTTTAACATTGCGACCACATTGGGGGGGGGGGGAAAGAGTGGTTTTATATTTTTTCCCCCATTTTAAATGAGAAACATGCCACCCATTATACTACTGGCCTTGAGATGTTTTTCTGTGAGCTGTTGAGGCTCATTTATAGGGATGAAGCTCCTGGGTCAGCCAGCGAGGTAGAGAAAAGGTGGGAAAATCTTCGAGTGGAATCAAACGCTTTGTGAGAGTGTCCTTGCCTTGGACGTTGCATGTTGTCTCTTGAAAATTGAAATTCCATTCCTAGATACTTATCCCTGTATCCGAATTTGCGGGTGGTTTGTGGGGAATGGGGTGGGGTGGGGGCCGCATACTTCTTGGACGTTTTGCACGCAAGGTTAGGCCAGAACTGTACCCCTCCTCCTATTTTTTGTATTGCTTCTCTCCGAGAAATGAAAAATACCAGCTGGTATCAAAACTGCGTTTTTTAAAAAAAAAAAACTGACACGGATCCGATTAAACCGAGAGAGGGAAAGCGTGGTTCGCGAACATGTGGTCGATAAAACTTGTTTTTATTGCCTCAAGCTGTAAGACACACAGTTAATTATACTGCAGCTATTTCGATGGTTTGCTTCGTGTTAATCCAATTATATGTATTTTTTCTAAAAAAAAATAGTGACTTATTAAAATATCATTTCCCTTCCAGCACAGCTGCCCTGTAGCATGACACAGTTATTTTGCTGCAGTGGATACTTCTGCTGGGATAAAACAACAACACAACAATCTGTAATAGCTTTCACCTGTCGCTGTCTTCTCTTGTTCTGAATAGCTTTTGTCTGCTATGGCGGCTTCCGAGAGTTGAATTGCTAGAATGGACTGTGTCGCTTCCAACTGAAGATAGAGGATCGCATTTCAAAGAGATCCCCCAGAGCCAGTTTGATGTAGTGGTTAGGAGCACATACTCTAATCTGGGAGAACCGGGTTTGATTCCCTACTCCTCCACATGCAGCTGCTGGCGTGACCTTGGGCCAGTCACAAGTTCTCTCAGAGCTGTTCTCTCAGGAGCAGTCCTCGAGAGAGCTCTCTCAGCCCCACTTACCTGACAGGGTGTCTGCTATGGGGAAGGGAAGGAAAAGGAGATTGTAAGCCACTCTGAGAGTCCTTTGGGTAGTGAAGAGCAGGGTATAAATACAATCTTTTCTCTCTCTCTTCTCCTGTGTGAACCAGGGCATCATTAGAACAAGGCAATAGGATCTTGAGGAGCCAGGGAGGCTCTACCACTTCAGGCATCAAGCAGGGAACACTATTTCGGAATGCTCCCACATCTAAAAGAAAACCCTCTGAGAGTAAAAGGTAATTAGCATCACTGGCAGAAGGTTTCTAACCTAACTGGCTCTTGTTGTGCTGGTTTCCTGGTGTCCCTCCCCCCCCCCCATATGGGAGCAAAATACGATCTAACACTGGCACCTTGAAGTGGCATTCTTCACCCCTCAGGAATCTACTACTTCAAACCCTCCTCATTTCTTCTCACATATGTATATACTTAATAGTACTGATGGGCTGCACGTGTACTGCAGGTATGTGTCACCAGTGGGAAAACAGCGGAAACCTGGGACCCTTTTGGGACAGGAAAATGGTACAGTGGGAAGGCTCAACTCCCCTCTCCCTGTGTGGGGCAGTCCTGATTCAAATTGTGCCATCATGCATCTAGGAACTGAGTTCAGAGCAAAGGAGGAGAAGGAGACTGGATTTATACCCCGCCCTTCACTCAGAGCAGCTTACAGTCTCCTTTCCTGTGAGGTAAGTGGGGCTGAGAGAGCTCTTTTGAGAACTGCCCTTGAGAGAACAGCTCTGAAAGAACTTGTAATTGACCCAAGGTCACAGCTGCATGTGGAGGAGTGGGGAATCAAACCCGGCTCTCCCAGATTAGATTCTTCGCTCCTAACCATTATACCGCACTGGCTCTCCAGATCTCATCTCATGGGAAGTTTGGGAATCTGGGAACATTTTAATTGGCATCACTCTGATGCTGGGATGTCACCTCTGGTACAAACTAGGAAGGGATGTCCTTGCACCAGGGTGATGCTCTAGGATTGCCGAGAGCAGTGCCCCAGCATGATGATGTCACTTCCAGGTTCTCACCAGAAATGATGTTGCAGCATTGCAATGATGCCAGTTTCGCCTCCATTTCCCCCTACTGCCCTTCCAGCCAACAGTGGAGAACAAAAGCTATTGCCAGAGCGTCTCCCCAGAGCAGGAGACCTGGCCACCCTGCTGGAGACAGACCGGGTAAAAGTATAACATGCACTTAGGCCCCGAGAATGCCTTTGTGCTTTAATATTTAGTGTGTATAGGACACCTTAATGTGTATAGGATACCTCGTAGGGTGTCTGTTGTGGGGAGGGAAAGGGAAAGGAGTTTGTAAGCCGCTCTGAGACGCCAAGTGAAGGGTGGGGTAGAAATCCAATCTCCTCCTCCTCCTCCTCCTCCTCCTTCTTCTTTCTTCTAGTGTGTTACAGCACTAAGAAGAAGAAGAGACTGGATTTATATCCCGCCCTTCACTCACTTAAGAGTCTCAGAGCGGCTTACAAACTCCTTTCCCTCCCCCTCCCCACAACAGACACCCTGTGAGGTAGGTGGGGCTGAGAGAGCTCTTTCCCAAGCTGTCCTTGAGAGAACAGCTGGTCCAGAGCTATGGCTTGCCCAAGGTCATCCAGCCAGGTGCAAGTGGAGGAGTGGGGAATCAAACCCGGTTCTCCAAGATTAGAGTCTGCACACTTAACCACTACACCAAACTGGGATTGGGGTTCCCAAAGGACCACCGGTTCCCTTACAGGCTTATCTGATGGTTACAATCTGCACAGAAGTCCCCGCTCCAAGGTCCAACCTTCAGATGTGAGGTGAGCAGCTATTAAGGACAGGAGCTTGGCTGTTCTGGCACCTAACTTATGGAATGCCCTCCCCATAACTCTCTACCTGGCACCAGATTTGTTATCTTTCCCATGTGAGGTTAGCTTCTTCCATTTTTCCTGGGCGTTCTCAGATAGTTTGTTGAGTGTATTACCCTGTTCTCTGTTTCTCTTCTCACCATCTGCTGATTACTTTTGCCTCATTTTGTTGCGATGGATTATTCGACATTAGGGTTTTCAACTGTTTTATCTGCTGTTGGTCTTTTGTTGGTCTTTCAGTTTTCTTTCAGTTTATTGTTATTTAGATTGAATTTTATTTTATGGTCCCTTTTTTACCTCTGGGTCAATCTGAACGATGGAAACTGCCACAAAAATTGTTAGTTAAGAGTGAGGCATAATAAATGCAGTAAATAAGTAACATGGGAAAGGTTGGTGTCCAGCTTCATTTGCGCCTTTACAAGAAGGGCTGTTTAATATTAACGGCTTCTTATGCCCGTGTGTTATCCTGTTTGGAACACAGGGATTGCTCCAGTACAAATAAACCAGAGTGCCGTCTGCTACCTGGTATTCCTTTAAAGTTATGATTGATTACGAAAGTTTATTTTGATACAGAATCAGCTCCGGAGACTCAGCAAACAATAAAACACAGTGATGCGACAAGCATAAGACGATGAACAGAGATGGTGGAGGGAAAGAAGAAGAAGAAGAGAAGAAGAGGAGGAGGAGGAGGAGGTGGAGATTGGATTTATACCCCCCTTCACTCAGAGTCTCAGAGCGGCTTACAAACTCCTTTTCCCTTCCGCTCCCCACAACAGACACCCTGTGAGGTAGGTGGGGCTGAGAGAGCTCTTTTGAGGCCTGCTCATCAGAGAACAGCTCTGAAAGAACTTTTGACTGACCAAAGGTCATCCAGCAGCTGCCAGTGGAGGAGTGGGGAATCAAACCTGGTTCTCCCAGATTAGAGTCCACACACTTAACCACTACCTCCCTCCTCCAGTAACCCTCCTCCAACAGGCAGGCATTCCTTTAAAGTTAATGCGCAGGGTTTCTTCTGAGGAGTGATTGGTTTTGTTTGTATAGTAAGACTGAGCAGTTGGAAGAAACCGCAGTTTACATACAGATCTCAGTCATGTTGCAGACAGAGTATACATCCTATTAGTGCAAGTTCACCTAAGTTGCTGATTAGTGCAGTGGTCTTCTACATCAAGAAAACAAAAGTAATGAAGAAGAAGAAGTGGAGGAGGAGGAAAAGGAGGAAGAGGAAAAGGAGGAAGAGATTGGATTTATACCCCACCCTTCACTACTTGAAGGAGTCTCAGAGTGGCTTACAATCCCTTTCCTATCCCCTCCCCACAACAGACACCGTATGAAGCAGGTGGGGTTGAGAGAGCTCTCTCAAGAACTGCCCTTGAGAGAACAGCTCTGAAAGAACTTATGACTGACTCAAGGTCACCAAGCTGGCTGCATGTAGAGGAGTGAGAATCAAACCCGGTTCTCCCAGATTAGAGTCCACACTCCTAGCGACTACACCAAACTGGCTCTCTATTGGGGAATTATGCAACTTTAAGGTTGATGATGATGAAATTGAAATTGTTCAAGATTTTCTATTCATTGGCTCCACCATCAACCAAAAGGGAGTCTGCAACCAAGAGATCAAAAGGAGACTGAGACTGGGAAGGACAGCCGTGAAGGAGCTAGAAAAAATTCTTCAGTATAAGGATGTGTTGCTGGCGACCAAGATCAAGATAATTCATGCCATAGTGTTCCCCATTACAATGTACGGGTGTGAAAGTTGGACAATCAAGAAAGCTGGCCGAAAGAAAGTTGATTCATTTGAAATGTGTTGGAGGAGAGTTTTACGGATACCTCCGGTTGCCAAAAAGATAACTTAATGGGTTGTGGATCAATTCAAGCCTGAACATTCCCTAGAAGCTATCATTATTAAACTGAGGCTATTGTACTTTGGTCACATTATGAGTGGACAAGAGTCACTGGAAAAGACAATAATGCTAGGAAAAGTTGAAGATAGCAGGAAAAAACAAGCCCCAACGTGAGATGGATTGACTCAGTCAAGGAAGCCACAGCCCTCCGTCTGCAAAACTTGAGCAAGGCTGTTAACCATAGGGCATTTTGGAGGATATTGATTCCTAGGGTCACCGTAAGTTGGTAGCAACTTGACGGCACTTGACACACACATGCCTCTACATAGCCTTTCAGTCACAGTCCTCAAATGGAGAAGCTTCAAGGGGAGATTGCAACATGAGATTGCTGGACTTGAATTCATTCACAAAATCAGAACAATGGACCCCTGCCCCAAGGGCCGAATAGGGACACAGGAGTCGTATTGCTCTACAGATGCTAATTTATAATAATAGGACTCAGAGACCCCCATTCTGACTAATATCTAACAAAGGGTCTTTAATTCTTAAAAGCTTATTGGTCTCTAAGGTGCTACTGGACTCCATCTAACTGTTCCCCTGCGGAACATCACAGCTACTCTCTGAAACTACCCAGTCTTTAGGATCCTCAAATGGGTCATGAATATAGAGCCACCATTTTTGCTGCTTTGGTGGAAGGATCTGCTATGACGAGTGCATATGTGTAAAGAGTCACACACTTCCTGCTTCTCGTTGCATGCAAGCAGGATGATAGGGCAAGGGCAGTCAGTGGCAGAGATGAATACTCTGTGGCTTCGGCCATTGGCTTACAGCACACCACTTGGTGCTTGGTTTCTGTTTCCTGTCCCTGGTCTGCTGCTCACTGTCCTGGTCTCAACAACACTGAGGTCGTAAATCGAATTCCCCTCTTCCTGTCACATGACAGAGGTCAGGGGTCTATGTCATGTGTTTGCAGCTTACTGAGCTCCATGCTGCCACCTAGGGTTTCATGGTGGATCTTGGGTCCGGAAAGGTTAGATACCACAGGTTTGGTATATGGGCTTGACAGGACAACAGGGCTGGCTCCAGATGTTACTGGCACCCTCTAGTAGACCTGTACTGAGGACCAGATGAAACGTGATGCTGATAGCTCCATAAATGGAATTCCCAGAATTTTTCCTTTAAATCACTGGCTCTTCAGATGATCCTGCAGAGCTGCCCTTTGCTCCACTGGACGGCTTCATGGGACCCTTTCGGGTTGAGAAAACAGTGGAAAGGGAAGGTTCCCCCCCCCAACGCAATGCCAAGATCCTGATCCCAATCATCGCCCTACCCCCAGTATGCATGCTATGTAATAACATAATGCTGGGAGCGCTGGACACGAAACGTACAGCATCGCGCGTCTTAACCCTGAACACACCATTGCTCCTCTTCCTCCATTGCTTTTGACCCTCCTTAAGGAGAGCCAGTTTGGTGTAGTGGTTAAGTGCGCAGACTCTAATCTGGGAGAACCGGGTTTGATTCCCCACTCCTCCACTTGCACCTGGCTGGATGACCTTGGGCAAGCCATAGCTCTGACACAGCTGTTCCCTCAAGGACAGCTTGGGAAAGAGCTCTCTTAGCCCCACCTACCTCACAGGGTGTCTGTTGTGGGGAGGGGAAGGGAAAAGGAGTTTGTAAGCCGCTCTGAGACTCCCTTGGGGAGTGGAGGGCGGGATATAAATCCAATCTCTTCTTCTTCTACTTCTTAACTTATATGCACACATACTCTCACTGTATCTTACTAAGGTTTGGGCCCAGGGTTACTAGTCCCCCCCCAGCTCCTGTTTCCTATCACTACTCCAGCAGCTGGTGGGAAGAAAAAAATTGTCCTCGTGTGATAGTACGTTGTCTGACAACTCTATTGGGGCTGCAGAGCTAGAGGGAGCTAGAGAGCATTTCTGTTCTGCTATTTCCGGGGCTATTAGACAAGGAGGTAGGAAACTGACCCAGAGACCTCTGTGAGGGTCAAGAATCTCTGGTCACTCGGGGAGCCCAGTTTGTCTTTGGCATGTTCCTGACCATCAAACCCTGGTGCCGAACCTACAAATTGTGACAGAACAGTAAGATCCTAGCTTTTAAATATAACCCTTGTTTTTGAGTTAGCAAATAATTATCTAGGAAGAAAGTACCACTAACAACCCCCCCCCCCCCTTCAATGCATGGATTTGATGAAAACGAACAACTCTTTCCTTTCCTTTTGGAAGGATTGCTTTTGCCGAAATCTCGCTTCGGCTCCCCTCATCTTCAAAAGACTGTCTTCGGCAGGCTGGCTGAGCACCTCTTTGAGGAATAAACAAGCACGTCGGGCATGGTCTTTGATGAACTTTGGCGATTTAAGCACTCTCCTTTAATTACCTCTTCTTTTCTCCACCGCACAGTTAAAAACGAGCCCCTGCTTCTCTAAATCAAGGGGATGTGACTGAAGGCCTCCTGATCCAATTGTTCTCATTTAGACCAAGCCCTCACAAACACGGTTATAAAATATTATTGTGGCTTAAGCTGTCATGAAACTCCATTGTCATCAATCAAATAAAAAAAAAAAAGCGAGACGAACCCCCCCCTTGCAAGTGCGACGAATCGATACGTAACACAGACGTGGAGGCCACCGCCGCTGGATCATCAATTGCACGCGTTTCACAGTGGCACTCTTTCTCTCCCCTTTCCTCCTTCCTTCCCTGCCCCTCGCCTCTCCCAACACTTGTCGTTCTGCTATCTGCCGAGATTTCGCAGCTGCCAGAGACGAATGGATCAATATTGCTGAAGTCGGATAGCCTTAGAAAGACAACATCGCAGTCTGCGAGTAGGGCCGAAACCACATAGCCAGGCTGCTGTGTCTGATTTAGCTAATCAATGGTAAAAAAAAAAAGTGATATGATCACTGCCTTTGGTCTAGTCCCTGCTGATTATGCACAATAGATCGAGCTGTTACGATGGCATCGCTTGATGGGCTTCCGCTGTTTTTGCCAAAGACCCTGGTATATAAAACTCATTCAGAGCAGTGAGGCGGGTTTAATGGGAGAGTTGGATGAAGCAAGAGGGCAGCTGGTATCATCTGCCTCTAACTACAGTAATGTGTATCAATCACTCGGCATGAGATATTTTTTTTTAAAAAAAAGATTCCAGCCAATAAAACATGTTCGCTCTGCTTTAAAGAGGCAGCCCATTTTTTTAAAAAATGTCTGAGGTGGGGAGAAGATTGTGATGAATGGTGCTTTGATTAAAGAAAGGGAAACACAGTCACCATGTTTAGGAAGCAGTGTTTATCATTGCGACTGAGAGATATAAAAGAGGGTTGTCCGGTTCTGATTTCCACATTACGAGCTGTGGAGCTGTGTTGTGTATCTGGTAAAAAAGCGACATGGATGCAGGTCTAGCTGAAGCTTTTTATGGGCTTTTGAGGACCACTGGGCTGTATTCAACTGTTCATTTTGCAGGGAAGTTTTGGGGCAGGAAACAAAAGAAGTCAAGAAAACAAAGAAGAAATAGAGAAAGAATCAAGGATTTGACTTGACAAGAATTGACAAGGACAAAGGAGACTTGGGCGTTAAGTCCTTGCTCGGCAAGGAATCTTGGACCAGTCATTTTTTTCTTTGCCTAACCTACTTCACAAGGTTGTTGTGAGGATAAAACAGTACAGAGTCAGATGCAATGAACTATCTAACTGTCTATTTTAAATTGCCTGCCAAGCAGAGCAATGGCACAGGAAAGACAGGAGAAGCAGAACTCAATCAGGGCACGTGAGACGCACACGCACAAACAGATGATTTTGGTGTGCTGTACCATTGCCCTGAGCTATCTAGCTCAAGCTAGCCTGATCTTGCCATATATTGGTTGTTACGCAGAGTCAACCCTGGCCACTACTTAGATGGGAGCCCACCAAGAAAGTCCAGGGTGGCTATGCAGAGGCAGGCAATGGCAAACTGCCTCTGTTCATCTCTTGGCAGGAAAACCCTATGGAGTCACCAAAAATCGGCTGTGACTTGATAGCGCTTTCCACCACCACACCGTCAAGAAGGAACAGGGTGAAGTGACCTGCCAAACATTTACGCATGGGCTGATAAATGAAAGACCAGACTGTTGAAAAAAATCAGCTTCTCGTTTGTGACTGGCGAACAGGAAGTGAGCTGAACCAATAGAAAGTCTGAATATCCTTTTCCTGATGAAATTACAAGCGAGAAGTCATCTTTTTTGGTACTCGTGGCCCAAATTCTTTACGTCCCGACTCTGAACCTTCCATTCTGAATGGAGAATAAGCAGGGATACATGGCAGGTTCTGGTTTAGTGCCACCAAAAACTGATTCCCCCCGGGTTGCCTGTACCTAGAGTGACTCTGGAAGCAGAAGAATTTTGGTACTGACTTTTTGGGAGCAGAACAAAGTCTTGTTTGACTTTCTGTTGTCAACAGCAGGTGAACCGTTACCTCAGGACTCTCACCGTGCGTGTGGCTCTCTATAATTTATATCCTGCCTTTTCTCCATGGAACTTATGGTAATTACTTGATGCCACACAGTCTCCTATGCCGACCCTGGCCAGCTTCAAGGAGAATGCTGTGCTTTTGTGTTTGTGCGCCATGCATTGAGACCCGGATACCGGATAATTAGAGGGGCTAATGACTTGGAGTTTGAATGGATAGACATTTTAAGAGCAGTCAAGTACACATATTTTTTTTCTTCTTCTCGGAGAGCAGGAAAAGGTTCTCTTCGGGTAGAGCCATGGGAATGGTGGATTGCTGAAATTTAGATTACGAGCCCTGAGGGAAAGGGAAGTCTTTTTTTGCCATGTGGTGCTGTGATCAGCTTTTAACCCTTGGGACAGTTTAAATAATGGATTGATGCACAGGGCGTTGTCCAGTGGGAAACGAAGCCACTCAGAGATTCCTGTGAGCAAAATCCTGTGAGCGAAAGAGTCAACTGAAAGGTTGCGTTAAATTTTGCAGAGAAGAGCACACATGAGGGTGCAAACCAGGACCCCCCCAGCCACCTGAGGGAACATCATCAGAAGATGAAGGGAAGCCCACAGAGACCCCGGTATATCTTGGGTTGAGGAGGATGAGGCCCCCCCTAGTAGGAACTAGGAAACCATGACCATGAGGACTCTCTCATCTGAGATGCTGTTGAAATATCCTGCTGAACACATAGACATGAAGCTGCCTTATACCATTCAATCTATCAAGGCCATTATTGTCCACTCTGAGTGGTAATGGTTCTCCAGGGTATCAGGGTGTTTGAGATATTTCAGTTACAGATTCTTTGGGGAGATGGATGGGATTGAACCTGGGATTGTCAGTGTGTGAACCAGATGCTCTGATACTAAGCCATGGCCCATTCCCAAACTGACAAAAAAACAATGGAAATGAAATAGGAAGTAGATTTCACTGAGGTGCCCTGAGACATATCCCTGGACCCATCCTGGGCTCCTCCCATGTGACTGGCTCTCTTACAATCACCATCTGACCTCCAGGAACAACAGTGGCAAACCGAAGCCATCCTTATGGTGCATTCAGATGGGCAGCTACTCCCGCCAGTGGCCCAGCTCTAATTTGATCCCAATCTTTTTTATCCAATGTTGCATGACCAGACAGCTCCCCCATGATTCCCTTACCAAGCATGGACTCCACAGTGGATTGTCTAGACGGCATCCATGTGAAGGAGCCACGCGGTCAGGGTTTCTAAAATTCTGTTTGCACATGCGCATATGTGCCTCACCGTCTACTTGTTTTTCCGCGCATGTGTGGGCTTGAATGTAAAAGCACCGCCAGTGATACGTTCCTCTAGGTACCATTTCAATTAACAAAGTTCATAATTTTCACGGGCCCTTCAGAAACATGAAATTGTCTGGAACGTTTGAGCGGAGCTCTGCGGCCTTCGCACGTTTACGCGCATACCACTAAGAATTTTTTAAAATGGCGGCTGTTCAGGATGGTCTGGAGTCAGACCATCCTGACGGGCTGATTGCGCGCTGGAATGACCAGACAGGGGAAAGTCTGCCATTGGCCCATCGAAAGGTCCAAGGCCCGCCAGCTGCTGCTGCCAGGGCCTCTCTCCCCACCCACTCCTTCCCTCTCCCTTCGCCGGGAAAAGAGGGAGGGAGAGGGAAGGATGGAAGAGTGGCCAGGCCGGGGGGGGGGGGGGAGAGGCACTGGCAGCAGCAGCTGCCGGCCTCGGAAGGACCCCGGGAGGCGCGGCAGCAGGCGCTACGTTTTCCCGGGGGGGGGCTCAGTCCCCCCCCGGAAAATTTCAGAGAAGGCTCGAGCCCTCGAGCCCCGCATAGTCTACGCCTATGGTCTGAAGCAAGAGAACAAAGCTTGAGTCCAGTGGCACCTTTAAGACCAACAAAGTTTAATTTTGGGTATAAGGAGAAGAAGAGATTGGATTTATACCCCACCCTTCACTCGGAATCTCAGAGTGTCTTACAATCTCCTTCCTTTCCTCTCCCCACAACAGACACCCTGTGAGGTAGGTGGGGCTGACAGAGCTCTTTTGAGGACTGCTCTTGAGAGAACAGTTCTCAGGGAACTTTGACTGACAGGTCACCCAGCAGCTGCATGTCTGAAGGAGTGGGGAATCAAGCTTGGTTCTCCAGATTAGAGTCTGCCGCTCTTAACCACTACACCAAACTGGCTCTTAATTCTGGGTATAAGCTTTTGTGTGCATGCAGACTTCTTCACATGAAAGCTTATTCCCAGAATTAAACTTTGTTGGTCTCAGAGGTGACACTGGACTTGAACTTTGTTCTGTGGTGGTGGTGGAAACTGTCATCATGTTGTATCTAACTTATGGTGACCTGGCAGGGTTTTCAAGGTACAAGATGAATGGCTTGCCATTGCCTGCCTCTGCACAGCAACCCTGGACTTCCTTGGTGGTCTCCCTCCAACTATTAACCAGGGCTGACTCTGCTTAGCTTCCAAGATCTTATGAGATCAGTCTAGCCTAGGCCAGGTCAAAGTATGCAAAATTCCTCATCATTATATGATCTGAAATGTTATTTTTATACCAAACATGGTATAAAACCTGAGAGGTTGGTGGGGCTGAGAGAGCTCTTTCAAGAACTGCCCTTGAGAGAACAGCCCTGAAAGAACTTGCCATTGACCCAAGGTCACACCAGCAGCTGTATGTGGAAGAGTGGGGAATCAAACCTGGTTCTCCCAGATTAGAGTCCACACTCCTAACCACTACATCAATCTGGCTCTCAGAGTTTCTGTTCTATCAGAGTTTATTTCTTCTTGCGTAAACCGAGTTATTTTCTTTAAACCGTTGGTGCTCCGTTCCTCTGCATGTTTAAACTCTGCCAACAGTTGTGAGGATAAAATGGAGGATCAGAGAATGATGTCAGCTGCCTTGGGTCCCCCCTGGGGGAAAAGGTGGGGTATAAATGAATGCATGAATGCCCCCTTAATCTCAGCCTGTCTCACTGTCTGCCTCTCTCTCTAGTCTATTTTTTTCAATCTTGCTTTCCTTCCAATGATTTCTGGGCAGTGTACTGTGGTTCTTGCCTCCTCCATTTTATTTGCACTCCACACGCCTGACTCACCAAGACTGTAGGCAGCTTGAGGTGGATTTTTCAAGACTGTTGCTGTCATAACTGTGAGGAAGGGAGGGGAAAAAAAATCCCCCTTTTAGCGACAATGATGACTACAAACTCAGCAGGGTGTTTAAAAGGGGATAAAGGGTAATTTAAAGATGTTATTTGTTGCTTAAGGAAGGCATTCTTCGCGAGGAGGTGGGGGGAAATCAAGTGGCACATTTCTGAAGCGAACAATTCAGGCCTATTAAGATGTGACTTGGTTTCATGAGGTGTTTGCGGGTGATCAGGAAATCGCTGGCTTTCCATCAATTTTTCTGAAGAGGAGGAGGAGGAGGTTGGATTTATACCCCACCCTTCACTCGGAGTCTCAGAGCAGCTTACAGCTTACTCTTTTCCCTTCCCCTCCCCTGCAAGGTAGGTAGGGCTGAGAGAGCTCTTTGCACGACTGCCCTTGAGAGAACAGCTCTGACAGAACTATGGCTTGCCCAAGGTCATTCAGCAGCTGCAAGTGGAGGAGTGGGGAATCAAAGCCGGTTCTCCTCCCAGATTAGAGTACCCGCACTTAACCACTACACTGAACCTGGTGTTGCACTTGGCAATGTGCTGGCCCCACCTAGTGAGGAAGGCCAGCCGTTAGAACAGCGAGCTCTGCAAAACTTGTTCAATGGCTGTCACAGCTTGCGGCACTCTTGCGATTTTAGAATCCAATAAATAGACAAACGATACAGTCGTCGTCACGGCTGTGTGCGTGTAAAGTGCTATCAACTTGCAGCCGATTTACGGTGGCCCTGCAGGGTTTTCAAGGCAAGGGAGGTTCAGAGATGGTTTGCCATGATCCTCCGCATAGCTACCCTGGTATTCCTTGCTGGTCTCCCATCCAAACACTAACCAAGTCTGATCCTGCTTAGCTCCCAAGATTGGACAAGATCAGGCTAGCGGGGGCCACCCAGATCAGGACGTCTCGTGGTAGCTCTTGGGAAAGAAGAAGAGGAAGAGGAGTTTGGATTTATACCCTGCCCTTCATTACCCAAAGGAGTCTCAGAGCGGCTTACAATCTCCTTTCCCTTCCCCTCCCCACAACAGACACCCTGTGAGGTCGCTGGGGCTGAGAAAGCTCTGAGAGAACTGCCCAGAAAACTTCTGACTGACCCAAGGTCACACCAGCCGCAGCATGTGGAGGAGTGGGGAATCAAACCCAGTTCTCCCAGATTAGAGTCCGTGCTCCTAACCGCTACACCAAACTGCCAAGATTCTCTTGGTTGCATTATGTCCCTGAGACGCTTATAAATATAATTCATTTATAACAATGCTCCAGTCGTTTATTGCGAAGAAGCAATCTATTTTGCATCTCAGGTTGAGGGCTGGCATTTTGTTTCGGCAGTGCACATCTGTTTTTAATTGGAGGGGAGGATCAGCTTATGGAATAAGGGAGAAAATACCCAAAGTTAAATTGCTCATTTCATACTCGTTTGGGCCT
Organism: Lepidodactylus listeri; assembly: GCA_029233225.1. Lineage (NCBI taxonomy): Eukaryota > Metazoa > Chordata > Lepidosauria > Squamata > Gekkonidae > Lepidodactylus > Lepidodactylus listeri. The sequence continues at coordinate 51,288,032 of JARCFY010000017.1, forward strand.
TTGCTCAGCTGTTATCCGTCAAAAGGAATGTCAGCCTTACAACTCCAGGAGTGTTCTTTCTGATATGGTGGTCCAAATGATTGTCTAAAATACCGTGCAGGTTGAAGTGGCAGGGAGACTGGCAGGCAGAAGTGGCTGCGGAACATACTTCTGAAAGTTTCTCCCACATCCATGCAACAAAGTAGTACTGTAGGGAGAAAAGCGTGAACATACCAGGAGCTTCTGTCTGTGGTGGAGCATTCAAATATATCAGGGGTGGCCAACCTTGTTTAACGTAAGAGCCACATAGAATAAATGTAAGAGCCACATAGAGATGTCTGAGAGCCGCAAGACAGGAACAAATATCACACACATGTTTTTATTTTTAAAAATATGCAAATTTGCTTTTTATTAACGTTAAATGGGACTGCCAAAAATAAAAACAAACGAGGAAAACCAGTTATAAGAAAGAGAGAGAAAGAAACTAGGAAAGCAAATAGATGGGAGGGAGGAGGGAAGGAAGGAAGGAAGGAAGGGAGAAAGAGAGAAAAAGCATGCCTCCCCTTTGCTTCCCCAGCCGCCCTGCCAGGAGCCGCACAATATGTGTGAAAGAGCCGCATGTGGCTCCCGAGCCACAGGTTGGCCACCCCTGAAATATATAATCCCCGATGGTAGTCTGAAGTGGGACCATCTAGAATTCTACCTCCTCAGTCTACCCCCCTCATTCTGTGCGATGTATTAAATGTTCAGACATCACAGTGGTGGCGTGGAAGATGATATAGTCCAGCTCTTCCTTGCAGTGTCCGGGAATTTAAGAGCTGCTGAGAGACAAGGCCTGGCAAATCCCTGGGAGACTTGGGGGTGGGGGGAGGTTCATGGAGGTATCTCATGACATTGTGATGTCACTTCCAGCTGCATAACTGGAAATAGCACTGCTCCACCAGATGCTGAGAGCCAGTTTAGTGTAGTGGTTAAGAGCGGTGGACTATAATTTGGGAGAACTGGGTTTGATTCCCCACTCCTCCACATGCAGCTGCTGGTATGACCTTGGGTCAGTTACAAGTTCTCTCAGAGCTGTTCTTGAAAGAGCAGTTCTCGAAAGAGCTCTCTCAGCCCCACCCACATCACAGGGTGTCTGTTGTGGGGAGGGGAAGGGAAAGGGATTATAAACCACTCCAAGTGAAGGGTAGGGTATTAATCCAATCTCCTCCTCTTCCTCCTTCTCCTCTTCTTCTTCTGGAACTTGGTGGTAAAACCATAGCATTTGGGGAGACTACTAGTGTGTTTGGCAATGCAGTGACCTCGCTTTTAATCGACATGAAACACATAAAGCTGCCTTCTACTGAATCAGACCATCAGTCCATCAAGGCCACTATTGTCTGCTCTGACTGGCAGCAGCTCTCAGGGTCTCAGGTGGAGGTCTTTGAGATCACCTACTGTCTCGTCCTTTTAGCTGGGGATTGAATGTGGGACCTTCTGCATGCAAAGCACAGGCTCCTCCACTGAGCCACAGCCCTTCCATGCCAAGAAATGATGCCATCGTGTTGTGGGATGCTGTTTTGCTCCTGGCATTGTTCCTAAAGTGGTGGTGGGAAACAGGCAGCCAGGACCAGAGTTCCCCCGCCTGGGAAATGGCAGCCCTAGTTGAGACCCATTGGAAGAGCCTACAGAAAAGGCCTTCCTCACACAGACATTATCCTAGTTTCCAGTAAGGGTCTCTCTGAGGTCCATAATTCCCAGAATCAAAACTTGGGTGGCTCATAATGCTTCCTTGCAATCCAAGCCAAGCATTAAAGCCGCCAGAGTTCTTACCTGGCTTAGCCCTTAAATGGACTCTCCCTGCCCCCTACTGTCCTATCCCATCTTTCCCTTCCCTTCCCTTCTCCTCTCCTATCCTCTCAAACTTAACTGAAGGTGGCAGATGGGGTGGGGTGGCTGCAGAGGGAGGCAATCTTTCTGCAGAGTCTTGGAACTCCCACTTTCCACCCCATTTGATTATATATTTGCTTGTAACACTGCAGAGGCATTGAACATGGGCACATGGGGAACGGGGCCAGGGATCAGTGCTACAATACATACTTTACAATACATACTGAAGGTCTTCTGGCATCTCTAGTCAGGTAGCTGGCGCTGTGAATGACTTTGATCTGCCAGCGAACCTGAACAGTTCCTGCCAGTCAGAGAAGGCAATGGATCTGCTGTGTGTCAGGCAGAGTCATATGAAGAGGGCTTTGCAGGTTTAGGCACACACAGTCATAGAGAGCAGTCCACACAAGGCATTGGATGATGGAATTCCCGGTCCAGGCCTCAGAATCTCCATCACATCTCTGGGAAGCAGCCCTAGCTCTGTGACAGAATGTTTGGCCTGCAGAAGGTCCCATCAACAGATAAAGGATCTCTGTGGCAGCAAGGGTTGGTTTTTGCTTGAAACCCCAGAGAGCTCCTGTCAATAAGAACACAACAAAGAGTCCTGGTGGATAAGACCAGTGATCCATCCAGTCCCGCATCCTGTTTCATATGGTGGCCAACCAGTTCCTCTGGAGGGCCAACAACAGAGCTTAGACGCCGAGGCCTTCCCCTGATAACAATGTGAGAAGAACCCTGATGGATCAGACCAGTGGTCTATCTAGTCCAGTGTCCTGTCTCACCTTGGCCAACTAGTTCCTCTGGAGGGCCAAAAACAGGGCTTAGAGGCCGAGGTCTTCCCCTGATGTTGCCTCCTGGTACAGGGATTCAGAGGTTCACTGCCTCTGAATGTGGAGGTTCCCTTTAGTTACCATGGCTGGGAGCCACTGGTAGACCTTCCCTCCATAATCATGATCAGTCGGTAGCCAGCAAAATGGCCCAAAGGTCCGACTTTGTAGAAGGCAGACATTTCAACAGCAACAGCTAGCAATCTTTTCATTTTGTGTGCCTGTCCTCAGCCCAGGAAATGAGCTGGTGTGAGTTATTCCACCTGCAATTGTGCATCGAGATGGTTAATCGTTCCTTTAACCGCAGACGGTCCCCGGCAACTCTGATGACGGGCAAGCTGGCGATCATTGCTTCTGTAAACATGAAAATAAAGCCAATATCTGCCTCCGCTTGACTAAATAAGATTGAGCAGTACCCTTAAAGGTCTGGTTGTGTAAGCCTGACTGCTTCTTACTGCTTGGTACGAACCGAAAGCAACAAGATTGCCCAAAGCAGGAGTAATCAAGGCCTAAAAGAGTGGCCGCTTAACCAGAATGACAGATGAACACAGCCGTTGAGAAGCTCCGGACTCGCTCCAAAATAGCCCATTAAAACTGGGATGGAAATTCCTTTGTGGGTTGTCTGCCCTTTGCTCTTGGGTTCTGTCCCTCTACCCTTCCAACCTAATGGCCTTTTAAGGGGATCGTTTGACCATAATTTAGTATCAGCGGAAGGCGGCAATTGCCGGGAAAGTGGAACAAGATTGTCAGGAGATTTGTCATAAAATAAGATCTTCCTCGTATTGGGTATTTTGCTGCCCCTTTTCAAACAGACATTTCTAGAACTGGAACGATTATAGGCTTTCGTCCAGAGACGTGGTGGATTCCAGTGGGGATGTGATGCTTCATCAGGATATCATATCTCCAGCCAGTTTGGTGTAGTGGTTAAGTGCGCTGACTCTAATCTGGGAGAACCGGGTTTGATTCCCCACTCCACCACTGGCAGCTGCTGGATGATCTTGGGCAAGCCAAAGTTCTCTCATAGTTCTCTTCAAGAAAAGCTCTGAGAGAACTATGGCTTGCCCAAGGTCATCCAGAAAGTGCAAGTGGAGGAGTGGGGAATCAAACCCGGTTCTCCCAGATTAGAGTCCGCACACTTAACCACTGCACCAAAATGGCTCTCCTAGGCTGCTGTGAGGATAAAATGGAGAACAGGAAAGCAATGTAAGCAACTTTGAGTCTCCACTGGGGAGAAAAGCGGGGCCTAAGTGAAGTATATAAAACAAATTATATTGAATAATTTAAATTAAATAGCCTGCTGAGGTCATTGGCTGAGTGCTGTCCTTGAAAGAGAGCAGTTTCTGCCAGAGCTCTCTCAGCCCCACCTACCTCACAGGGTGTCTGTTGTGGGGAGGGGAAGGGAAAGGAGTTCGTAAGCCGCTCTGAGACTCCCTTGGGTAGTGAAGGGCAGGGCATAAATCCAATCTCTTCTTCTTCTTCTTCTTCTTCTTCTTCTTCTTCTTCTTGACCAAAAGCACCACCGTGTATCAGCAGAATCACAAAAGGTCACTAAAACTTGACCTCGTCCAAATCTATTTTATCTCATTCCACCGAAAAAAGGCCAGTGGCACTGTAAAGACTCACAGCATGTCTTCCAGGATAAGGTATCATGATTCAGAGCTCACCTCTTCACCTGCATAGGAAAGATCATCCATTAGGCAGAAGTGTTTATTTATTTATTATTTATTCATTATATTTATATCCTGCCAAGGCGCAGGGCGGCTTACATAGCTTGGCAACCTGTACCAAGTATATATAAAACCGTTTAAATCAATCAGAACAATTGACAGTTAAAATGCTTGCAATGTTAAGACAAGATGGCGTACCATATAATACAGCACCCAAAGTTCCCAACTCAGCATTCTCTCAGTGTCTCAAGATGATAAGGCTCCATCTCAATTATGGCCAGCCCTACGCCATCCGATGTTAGTTAGTGGTACTAAAAATTCTACTTTGTGAGCTGCTGGCATTAAAGCTGTGAGCGAGCGGTTTGGCTGCTGCATAAATTAGTTTACTCTGGAGCTATCTTTCCTGAGTGAAGACAAAAATGTGTGAGCAGGAGGCTAAAAAACCGAGAGCTAGTTCACACTAACTCAGCTTAGAGGGAACGCTGGTGGTGTAGCTGTAATTTACACCAGCACAGTAAGAACAGAGGCGTGACATGAAAATGAAATACTGAAGTATTTGGTCTTGGTATAAATTCATAGAACAATACTCAAATCTCTCTCTCTGTCTCTCTATCTTTTCAAGTTTATTTTAAACATAAGTTAACCATGCTTATAGCATTTCAATCTCCCCCCCCCCGTTTAATTAAGACTATTTTGGATATTAATAACAATCTCGGCCTTTTTTCCCTCTCGTCTCCTGACTCTCAGGCCTACTCATGGATCAGTAATTATGGCATTTCCACCAAATGGGAACTATGAGCTAAATTAGTCTGTTGCCTTTTGGCGATCCGGCCATGAACATTAATGCAGAAACTCTGAAATGAAACAATACCGTCGATAAGAGGGGACGGCTCTGAGGGGAAGGGGGATAATAAGGTGAGGAGTAAGGAAATTAGTGTTGATCTAAGAAAAGAAAATAGAAGACCCGTGCGACGGAGGCTGCAAAGAGATGACAAGGAAACCCGAAAGATGCGGAATTTGGTAACATATGAAAGGCAAACGGCAAGTTGCTATTTCTCGCTGCACCCGGGAAATGTCAGAGACTTTTAATGCTTAATAAGCCTATCATGCCTAGAACGCATTGACTGTAACATTTTCACTAATTGGCTACAATATTTACTCTCTTTATACTAAAAGGGGGAGGGAGAGTCGTAGGGGACAAGGGCGTTGAATGTTCTGCATGAGCTGGAATCCTGACTACAGTCGAAGGAAGAAATAGGCCCTTTCTCACATTACATATTTCAATATTTATGGAGATCCGAAGGACTCTGCAACATCATTCTCCGCTCCTCTATTTTATCTTCACAGCAGCGACTCACTGAGCATGTTGTATTTCCTTCCTTCCTTTATAACCTGCCTTTCTCTCTAGTGGAGACCCGAAGAAGCTGTCCTCATTCTTCTCGCTTCCATTTGATCCTTATGACAGCCCTGTGAGGTAGGGTAGGCTGAGGAAGCATAACCAGCCCAAGGTCACCCCACAAACTCCTGCGGCAGAGTAGGGTTTCAAACTTGGGTTTCGCAGAATCTGCTCTAACCACTACACCGCACTGGCTGTAGAGTCATCTGTTTGCCCTGATTAATGGCTGTGTTTGAAACACATTCAGCATCAGTGTGGTACAAAATAATATTTTTGCACCCAGTGGTTTCTGCCTTCTGCATTTTCCTGGAGCAAAACAAAGCATTTTGCAGGGGAAAGTAGTACCTACATTTCCCTGATATCGTCCCAGTTCTCCTGTCTCAGATGGGCGTATAGCATCTGATCATGAATTTCATTTCATTTTATTTACATTATGTGTAGTCCGTCTTTCTTATGTGTACTCAAAGTTCGAAAACGATCCTCTCCAGTCCCACATAGAGATGAGATGCAACTACTCAGCCCTGAAAGGATGTATCTGGTACATGCTCGCGAACACTTGGTCATGGTTTCGCACATTCGGTGCCTGACCCTGTCAAAAGCCATTTCTGAAGCAGAAACCCTGGCAAAAATGAAATGTTGTTTGCAGAGATTTTAAAAACCTGTTTGGAAAAGCTCCCCCCCACAACTAAACATCCTATTAAATGAAGATTAAAAAAAATCAGCTCCTCTGCAAAAGAGGAAATTTCTCTCTAAGGTCACTTAAAATTTTTGCTGATAAGGGCTTTTTCCCTTTTGCTTCCTTCTGTAGAAGCAAGAAAAAGGGAAATCACATTGACAGGCAGAATGAATATCAACCCGCCTCCATCCCAAAATCTCCCAGAAGATAACTCAAACCGGGTGCTTGAGTGTCTGTCGCGTTAGAGTTGGTCTCAAAACACAAACTGGCATCTTGGCATCAGAAGCTGACACTCTTTAATGGGTGACAGCTGCCACAGGGAATGTTTCTGTGGTTATCTCTCCAGCACCTTTCTCTTGAATTGCCCATTCATCGGAGAGGAAGGAAAGGTCAACAGTTTCCCATTGTTTGACAATATCATGGGTTTTCGGAGACTGGCATGTTGCAGGGAATAGAGGTACCAATATGGACTATAAGCTTGCATAGATCAGCATTTCATTATGAGGAATAGCATAGGACTATGCTTTTTATTACTATTTTAGGTAAAAGTGGAAGGCATTCGGAGGATAAGGATGCTGATGCATTGGGCGATGGGACAAGGAGGGGTTATTACTTGACAAATTGGGTACAGATAAGGATCATGGGGGGAGGATGTCTTGCCCCTGACTCCCACATGATGATCTTCCTTACATGCAGGGTCTACACAGCTCAAAGGGAACGCACATAGCACACATGTCTCGTGTCCTGTGTTTTAGCAAGGTATAGGTCGTGCAGAGAGAGCCTAAATGCACACAACTGAGTTGTGCATAAGCTTGGTGTATAAAATCTGATCAAGGGCATGAAGGCTGGGAGGTTCCAAATCTCCATGCATCGATTATTCAAGAACGTCTGGAATGGGCAAGGCAAGGGAGTGATGACTGAGGGGTGACAAGATTGAGGTTTACAAGATTGTGCATGGGATAGAGCAGGTCGAGGAAGAAGTACTTTTCTCCCTTTCTCACAATACATGATTAACACGTGGAATTCACTGCCACAGGAGGTGGCAGTGGCTACAAGCATGGACGGCTTCAAGAGGGAATTGGATGAACATATGGAGCAGAGGTCCATCAGTGGCTATTAGCTACAAGGTATAGATAGGAACTCACAGTCTGGGGCAAGTGATGCTCAGAATTCTTGGTGCTGGGGGGGCAACAGTGGAAGAGCTTCTAGTGTCCTGGCCCCACTGGTGGACCTCCTGATGGCCCCTGGGATTCTTGGCCTCTGTGTGACAGAGTGTTGGACTGGATGGGCTATTGGCTTGATCCAACGTTGGCTTCTCCTATGTTCTTATGAGTTCATGTGCCCTGTCCATGGTCCTGAGAACAAATTTAGACTCCAGTGGCACCTTTAAGACCACCAAAGGTTTATTCAAGGCATGAGAAAGTAGAGTTCACTTTTTCAAATATGTTTGAACTCTACCTTCCATTCCAATGTATTTGAAAAAGGGTGCATGCGCACAAAAGTTCATATCTTGAATAAACCTTTGTTGGTCTTAAAAGGTGCCACTGGACTCTAAATTTGTTCTACGGCTTCAGACCAACACAACAGACCACCTGGAACTATCTTCATGGTCCTGAGAGTTAATGTGGAGAGATCAGTAGGGAGACTGTCATTCCATAAGCTTTTCAATTTCCAAAGAAAAACATAGTTTGAATCCAGTGGCACCTCTAAGACCAACAAAGTTTTGTTCTGGGTATAACCTTTTGTGTGTGCACACACTTCTTCAGATACACTGAAACAGAAGTCACCTATAGGCAGAGGGTGGGGAGGGTGTTGCCAGGAAGGGCTAATTAGAGTCAAGATGCATGATTAACTGAGCAATAAATATAGCTAAGACTGGATGAAGGCAATTGGTAAGACCTGTGAATAGCTGCAATTAGCATACAACATAATAAAAGAGTTTACAGACAGATGCAAGAACTGTGTAATGAGATAAGAAACCAATATCTCTGTTAAACCCTGGGGGTTCCATTGTCCTGAGTGTTGTAATAACTTGTAATTCAGCAGTCTCCCATTCTAGAAGAAAAGAGGAGATTGGATTTATACCCCACCCTTCACTACCTGAAGGAGTCTCAGAGCAGATTACAATCTCCTTTTCCTTCCCCTCCCCACAACAGACACCCTTTGAAGTAGGTGGGGCTGAGAGAGCTCTTTCTAAACGAACTTGTAACTGACCCACGGTCACACCAGCAGCTGCATGTGGAGGAGTGGGGAATCAAACCTGATTCTCCCCAATCAGAGTCTGTGCTCCTAACCTCAACACCAAACCGGCTCTCTAGTCTCTAGTTTGTTTCTGATATTCCTTTTCAGTAAAATAGCTACTCTGAGGTCTCCCATTGAATGTTGGAAGTACCCTTCAGTTCCCTACATAGGGCAAACAGTTCAAATCCTATGCCAAAGCATAAATGGACACAAATCTGACATCAAGAATCACAAAACTGAGAAATCTGTAGGAGAACATTTCAGCCTTCCAGGACATTTAATATACACTCAAACCACAGCGCTGGTTTGCCATTACCTGCCTCTGTGTAGTGACACTGGAATTCCTTGGTGGTCTCCCACCCAAATACTGACCAGACCCTGCTTAGCTTCTGTGACTGAATGAAATGGGGCTACTCTTCCCCATATAGGTCAGGGTTAAAAACAGAGGAACATAAGAGAAGCCAATGTTGGATCAGGCCAGTGGCCCATCCAGTCCAACACTCTGTCACACTGTGGCCAAAAACACCAGGTGCCCTCAGAAGGTCCACCAGTGGGGCCAGGACACTAGATGCCTTCCCACTGTTGTGTCGTCCCCCCCCCCCCAGCACCAAGAATACAGAGCATCACGTGCCCCAGACCGAGAGTTCCTAACTGTAGCTTGTGGCTAATAGCCACTGATGGACCTCTGCTCCAGATGTCTATCCAGTTCTCACATCTTATGCCAACATACATACGCTCACACACACTATTTCCCAAGAAAACAGGGCTGTCTTTTTGAATGTGCGTAAAGCTGGGGTGTGGAGGAGGAGAAGTAGGAGAGGCCTGCTCTGGGTAGATTTATGGCGATGGGTCTGTATTTCTTTTTGGATCCTTGCCCTACAGTTTATCACTAGAAAGCGAAGCATTCCTTCCAAGTCATAGTCATCTTCTTTTTTTTTACTCTACACTAGTCAGAAAAAAAAAAGCCAGAAGAGACTCTTGGGGCTCTGCAAGATGTTTAGCCTTTTCAGTCTATCTGTGTGACTATCTAAATCTGCACATCGGGGGCACATAGAGGGCAAAGAGATTTTCCTGCACACTTAGGGCACTCTCCAGGTGTGCAGAAAAATCTGAAATGTTGAAAAAAAATGTACGGGGGATACTTGAATCCCCCCCAAAAGTAAAAGAGCGTTCCCTGCGCATGCACAGAGACTGCACTGGGAACTGTGCCTTGCCACCGTTGCCTGGGGGGAGGCAGGGAGAAGGCCTGCTGGGCTCACCTGCGGCTGCTTCCTCCTCCTCCTCTGCCTCCACATGAAGCTCCTGCTGCTTCAGTGGGGGAGCTGCGTGGAATACTCCCCCTCATCCCCGCTGCTTGTAAAGATATATTTTCAAACGCATGCACACACACAAATTTCCAAGAATAATATTTTGCATTGTCATTTTAGTTCTTTCTTTCTTTTAATGCTCAGAGAAAGAAGAGCCCTTCTCAGCAAGACAACCCGAGATTGTCACTGAGCATCCGGATAACAAGGTTATATTGTTTAGGGGGAATCTATCTATCTATCTATCTATCTATCTATCTATCTATCTATCTATCATCTACAATTTTATCTACTTGTACTGTTCAATAAAACATTAGTCACTCAGCATTTTTATTTAACAATAGGCAACCTTAGGGCAGTAATTATGCAACAATTATAATATTTTTTAAAAACCCTCATCCCCCGCTGTTCACCTAGAAACAGAAATATATTAAAACGGGACGCCCGTCTAAACAGCCAAGCCACAAACGACACTCATTTTTAATGCCCCTGCAGTGCACCATGGGAAACTAATAATTCACCATCTAATTAGTATCCCTTCTGCTACTGTTGGCACAAGGACAGACAAAGAGGTATCCGCTTCATTACCAACTTGCCTCGGTAATCTTTAAATGTCTTTCTTCTCTGCAGGTTGAATGTGCGGATCAGGGGCAAATAGGATGCACAATTAAAGGAGGTTTGTTGGGACTGTGTGTCTGACCATGCATTCTTAGCCCTAATGAGTATGCTGGGGGGGGGGGGAAACCCCTAAATGCTCTGTTTCTTCTTCCCGGCTCTGTGATAAGTCTTCCTTATTGTCCTTCATTAACTTCCATGGCAGTGGGAAAGAAGAAAGGGGAAACGTGGCAGGGAGAAGGAAGTTCAAGGTGTCTGGGTTTGGCAGAGTTGTAAAAAATGGGCTTCAGGGCGCTGGCTCATGAGCTTAGCAGCTACCTTCCCCCACCAATGCAGGCTATGGCTCACACACCCGACTGAGCACAGTGGGATGAACTTCTTCATAGATTCGGGTTACCGTTTCCGCAGTAGTAAAATTCCCCTCACTGAAATTTTCTGCAGTAGTAAAATTCCCCTCATTGATGTTTTTAAAACTGTGTGTATGTGAAATTTTCTGCAGTAGATTTTTCCTCACCAGGCACAAACCTGGAGTTTTCTCCTTCTCCCCAGTTTTAGCGAGTTCCAAAAATGCAGGATAAGAAGTAGAAAACTTTGGGTTTGTGCCTGGTGAGGAAAACCTACTGCGGAAAATTTCACATCATGCACAGTTTTAAAAACGTCAGTGTGGGAAATTTCACCACTGTGGAAATGCCAGTGTGTTTGTCTGTGGAGATGGTGGGACGAGAGAAGGGAAAAGCTTACTATGTACATTCTGTGCTTTACATTGGAAGTATATTGTACCATTTGGGGCTTCAGAAGACTACTAAGTCTAAAATTAATTAACGGCACCAGCAGAATCTTACCAATGGGGACTAGCAGAAAGGAAAGGCAATGATCACAGGAAACTGCCCTATACTGAGTCAGTTTGGTGTAGTGGTTAAGTGCGCGGACTCTAATCTGGGAGAACTGGGTTTGATTCCCTACTCCTCTACTTGCACCTGCTGGATGACCTTGGACAAGCCATAGTTCTGGCACAGCTGTTCTTTAAAAAGAGCAGTTTCTGTCAGAGCTCTCTCAGGCCCACCTACCACACAGGTTGTCTGTTGTGGGGAGGGGAAGGGAAAGGAGTTTGAAAGCTGCTCTGAGAATCCCTTGGGTAGTGAAGGGCGGGGTATAAATCCAATCTCTTCTTCTTGTTCTATTGACATAAATATTGTCTGCTCTGATGGGTAACTGTTTTCTTAGGTTACAGTTGGAGGTCTTTCATACCTGAGCCTCTAACTGGATACACCGGGGAATGAACCTAGGATACTTCTGCATCCAAAGCAGAGGCTCTTCTGCAGAGTCCCACCCCCTTTCCTGTCAATCATGGTCTGCTCCCACTTTCCCTTCCAAGTCTGAACCCTTTCCCTGTTACACAAGCTCTTTCTCCTGTTGAAGGAAGCTTGTACCACCTTATAAACTAGGAATGGAGGGAAGGAGTCTTCTCATGTTTCAGCAGAAACCAGAGTAGGTTGCATGCTGAAACTTGTGCGTACCCAGTCCCTACTATACGTCCAACCCAGTGAAGGTACCTTGATCATTTCTGCTTCCTGTATTCCAGGTCAGCACTCAGAAGGAGAAATGGGATTAGCCTTGTAGAAGATGATGAAGAAGAAGAGGAGGAGATTGGATTTATACCCCGCCCTTCACTACCCAAAGGAGTCTCAGAGCGGCTTACAATTGGCTTTTCCTTCCCCTCCCCACAACAGACACCCTGTGAGGTCAGTGGGGCTGAGAGAGCTCTCTTGAGAACTGCCCTTGAGAGAACAGCTCTGAAAGAACTTATGACTGACCCAAGGTATATCTTTACAACAATCCTGTTAAGTGTGTTAAGGCCTCAAGACAGGAGTTGTTTTATTTTGCCTTATGCTACTTTGTACCTTTAGTCTAAGCTGTGGGTCTGCTAATTTTCATGTGTTTGTGTAATTGCTTTCCCACATATGGTTAAGATAAAACCAGTGGTCAAAATATCCAACGATCTTTGTTATTCTCTTAAGGTGCCTTCTCTGGGATGGGATATGTATTGACTGAGTAATGTCTGGGTCTCCCAATTTATGCTGTCAGCCTGAGATATTCTCCTAGTTTTCATAACTGTGACTGTGAACCACCACCCGTAGCATTTATGCATATTCTCTACTAAACTCAAAATTAACCACAAAGTTGGTTGATGAAATATATATCCGCTTATTGCGTGTGTGGGGCTATGAATAGCGGTGGCAGTGGAATTATTGCGACGATCCATTGACCAGAATTCGGAAATGTCTATAAAGACATTTGTATTGATTTCACACTCATTACAAATTGCAGTTTTGGTCATTCTACATTATTTAATTTTCAGCTCCGGCACTTGTGGAATGATGAGTTTTGCACAAATTAATCATCGAGATCAAATTAGCATCGACGCCGGTTCAAGCTCAGAGAAGATTTTTTCCCCCTTGCAGTCCTTGATTATCATGAAAGGAAGAAGGTTAATAGAATGTGTCATTCTTGAAGACAGGCACAAGTGTTTCCCCCCCTTCTCCAAGTGGGTAAGCATCTTTTACGAAGGCATTCAAGAGCTGAGGTGAATTGGTTTCGTTTTCATTTTGTGGTAAACAGAATGAACCTTAAACTATTTTATTCAGTTTATATCTTGCCCTACCCCACAAGCAGGCTCAGGTCAGCTCACAACAGATGATAAAACAATAAATAGTAATGCATAGAAACATCAATCATTCCATCTAAATGAATTACTTTTAAAATACCTGATGGCAGCTTAATCATTCCTAACTGCAGTACATAACTGCAACGATGTCAGGAGGGGCACGTTTCTTTCAGAGTAGCCGGGGTCAGCTTGTACTGGCGTCAAGCTGGTGTAGTCAGTGCCCTAAAGCCACTGAGGCAGATGGACCAGATTGATCGAGTTGAGTTGGGAAGGCCAGTGTCATTTGGACATCGGCCACCTCAGCTGAAGGCCTGGTGGAACAGCTCCGTTTTACGGTCCCTGCAGAACTGTAATAAAACCCCACAGGGCCCTGATCTCATGTTCCACCACGAAGGGGCCAGGGCTGAAAAGGCCCTGAAGATCCCGGCCCTTGTTAAACCTATAGGCTCTTTTAGTTATTCATTAATGTCTTTATTATTTACGTTACTTTAGTCCACCTTTCTCAGTGGGACTCTAGGCAGATTACACAGAGTGGGTCAATACAGTCAGAAGGATGGGACAATACAGATGGGAAAGAAGGGTGGCCCTTAGTGGTCAGGGACCCACATACCTTTGGGACCGCCTCTCTCAGTATGTCCCTGAAAGAGCATTATGCTCCAGTAATAAGAATCAGCTCATGGTCCCTGGTAGGGCTGCCAAGTTGTACTCACCTACTGGCGGGGGGGAGTCCTTCTTCGCCTGAAAGCCGCCCGGGAGCCTCCCTGGCGCGCGCTCAAAGCGCGCGCGCCTGGTGACATCACCCGGAAGTGACGTCACCACGTTGGGGGCGTTGCCAGGGCGACGCTCTGGCAAATGGGGTGATTGCCAGAGCGTTGCCCTGGCAACGTCTCCAACGTGGTGACGTCACTTCCAGTTGACGTCATTACACTGGGGGAGTTGTCCAGGATGGACGACTTTGGGGGTGGGGTTCCCCCCGCCGGCTGAATGCCGGTGGGCGGATTGGGAACCCCTATAGCGGGGGATCCCCCGCCCCCCAGGCTGACTTGGCAGCCCTAGTCCCTGGCCAGAGAGAGGTCCTTGGCTGTCCTTGACTAGGGGCAGGGCCTTTCAGCCCTTGCCCCTGCCTGGTGGAACTCTCTGCCAGAAAATACCCAAGCCCTATGGGACTGACTACCTTTCCACAGGGCCTGCAAGGCAGAGATGTTCCGCCAGGCTTTCGGTTGAGGACAGTGACAGTTGGCCACTTTTATACTCTCCTACCCAGCCCTCCACCCCTCTTCACCTAGGGGGCCGGTGGGAACAGAAATTTCTCGCCATCTTAAACAATGAAGTTGTATTGCCTGAAGTATATTCTTTTAGTCGTTTTTAATTGTTATTTAATGGAGTATCATGATATTTATTTGATGTACACCGCCCTGAGCCCTGCTTGCAGGGAAGGGCGGCATAGCGAGTTGAATTAATTAATTAATTAATTAAACAATGTCGAACCAACCAGAAGTTTAAAGAACAGAACTGGAGCAAAGCAGATGTGTTAACATGGCACACAAAATGGTGCCAAATTACACAACAGCAGGGCTTTTTTTTGTAGAAAAAGCCCAGCAGGAACTCATTAGCATAATAGGCCACACCCAACAGCAGAAACATATTAGCATATTAGGCCACACCCCCGACAGCACAGCTCCCTCCCAAGATTGGCTTCCCCAGGTGCCCCGTGGCTTGCAGGGCGCATGCAGAACCTGAGGGGAGGAAGGCAGTTTCTGGATCGGCTTCCCCAGGTATCCCGTGGCTTGTGAGGTGCCTGGGGAACCCGAGGGGGGGGGGCTGTAGGTGTGGCCAACTCAGGAGCCAGCCAGAACTCGGTTCCTGTGCGTTCCTGCGCAAAAATAGCCCTGCACAACAGGATCCAACCCATAGCAAACTACACACAGTAGTACAGACCATATAATTTATCCAGTAATTTATCCGAGTATCTTTGTGAAGCCTTTCGCACAGTGCTATTTTACTGCCTGCACAGAAAAGCCCTCCTGAACAGTTCAGTTCTGCAAAGTTTCAGAATTCCAGGAGAGCGGGAAACTTCCTGACCTCCTCAGGCGGGAACCACAGTGGAGAGGGAATGTGTATGGGCAGTTGTCCATTTGCAGGCATTGGAGTGACTGTAGCATGGGAGTAATATGCACGCGCCATCTAGCTCCTGATGGCCCATTCTGCACCAACGGGAGTTTCCAAACTGATTTTGAATTTTAGGATTTTGAGAACAAGCCGTGGGTACCACAGTGCAATTGGCTGCCGTGGGGGAAGGGAACCAGTCATAAGAGTAATGGAAAAAGAAGAGAGAAGAGAAGAAGAGATTGGATTTTTACCTTGCCCTTCTGTACCCAAAGGAGTCTCAGAGCGGCTTACAATCTCCTTCCCCTCCCCACAGCAGACACCCTGTGAGGTAGGTGGGGCTGAGAGAGCTCTTTCAAGGACTGCTCCTGAGAGAACAGCTCTGAAAGGACTTGGAACTGACCCAAGGTCACACCAGCAGCTGTATGTGGAGGAGTGGGGAATCAAACCCAGTTCTCCCAGATCAGAGTCCGCGCTCCTAACCACTACACCAAACTGGCTCTCACCAAGCTGTCTAGATTCCAACCCAATATGTATTCTTTTATTCTTCTTTGTATTTTACCAAGAACAAGATTAATAAATAAAGAATGTGAAAGAGGAACAAATGGGGGGGGGGGATGCTCAAGATGCTCCTTGGTTAGCATTTCTTCCTGGGGCCTGGGTTGGCACCAGTGTTCCCGCTAAACTGAGTTAGTGTGAGCTAGCTCACAGTTTTTTAGCCTCCGGCTCACACATTTTTGTCTTCGCTCAGGAAGGAGGGCTCCAGAGCAAACTAATTTATGCAGGAGCGAAATCACTCACTCACACCTTTAATGCCAGTAGCTCACAAAGTAGAATTTTTGCCCACAAGGCTCCACAGCTTAGAGGGAGCATTGGTTGGCACCTTGGGTGCATTTTGCTTTCACACCTGTCCTCTGCCTTTTCAGTGTTGTGTCATCATATACTTTATGTCTGTCCCTCTTTTGGACACCCACACATTGTGGTCAAAAGGGTTGTCTCTCAGTATGTCCTGATGAATGGAACGGTGCCGGGTGGAAAGAAAAAGATTTTCCGTTCCGCCGCCCACAGAGAACAAAGGCTCCAGACACCAGTGGCACTGACGGAATCGCCTAATAGCCGAGGAAGTTTTCACTTAAGGCTTGATTGTTTTGATTTCCTTAATAACCCCACTCGTCTAGCTGCCATTCCAACTTGTCAGGCCCTGTCCATCATAAAAAGCCATCCGTGCTGTGAAAAGCCGCCCGTCACTCGACACATGTAGTCATTACATCCAAAAGTGTGTGTGTGGGGGGGCAAACAGGGCTCGCAAGATTTCAGAGCAAAGCTTCCCTTTTCAAGTTTGAAATGCTGTTTTTTTTTAAATCACTTGGCTTTTAATACAAAGATTTTTGATTTGTTGACATTTTGGAATCTCTGGTGCAGCGGGGAATATGTCACCCGAATATCACTTGGATGGCATTGGACAAAGGTCACCAAGCTGACGGGCAGTCAAAGGGTTTGCCCTGGCACGGCTGAATCCTCATTACGCTCGTAATTAGCTTAATAAAACTCAACAGAGTGACATCCGCTCAACTCTGCAGACCGCTTGTGATCATCAGTGTAACGATTCCATTCGGAAATGTAAAAGAAAACTTGAAAGGTAAAATAAATGGGGCCAAGGATGGAGCGTACGTTACCTCTTCCAGGCTGAATGAACGATGCTGCCTTCATTGATCCAGCATGGGCAACACCCAGGGCTATTTTGGTAGGAAAAGCCCAGCAGGAACTCATTAGTATAACAGGCCACACCCAACAGCAGAAACTCATTAGCATATTAGGCCACACCCCAACAGTGCAGCTCATTAACATATTAGGGGGCTGGGAAAGCATAGGGCAGGCATGAAAGCTTGCCTCTTCCCCCCCAAGCTTCTCCACCCCACTTCAGCATCGCCTTTCTAGTCTACCCCCCCTCCAAACCAGACTGCCGGGGAAAGGTGCTGCCTTTCTAGTCTCCTACCTCCCTTCAGCATCGCCTTTGTAGTCTCCTACCTGCCCACCCTGCCTGAACCAGACAACCGGGGAAAGATCACAGGCACTTCAGCAATGGCTTTCTAGTCTCCTACCCCTCCAACCAGACGTCTTTCCCTCTTGCGTGTAACGTGGAGAAGGCAGCGTGCTCTGTAGCCACGCATGCCAAAGGTTTTGGTTGTAGGCGTGGCCAACTCAGGAACCAGCCGGAACTCTGTTCCTGTGTGTTCCTGCCCCAAAATAGTCCTGGCAACCCCTACCTGGAAGCTAGCTTGGGAGGGGCCGTGGCAGTGTTAGAGTATCTGCTTGGTATGCAGAAGGTCCTGGGTTCAGCACCTGGCATCTTCCACTAAAAAAGGATTTGGTGGCAGGTGATCTGAAAGACCTTTTCCCTGGAGACTTGCTGGCAGTGTGAGCTGACCATACTGACTTTGACGGGACAGAGGGTCTAATTCAGTATAGGGCATCTTCACATGGTACGAAACACAAATATGCCTTAGTGGAGGTGGCCAACTGCCCTTGAGACCATTTGGTCTGGCCCTTGGAAGCCATACCAAATTTATATCAAGTTTTTGATAAGAAGTGCAACCACAGTTCCACGTGCAGAGGGGGGAAACCTGAAAGCGTTGGAGATGTTTCATTCTTTAATTTGATAACTCTTGGACTTTATATAGGACACATATGAAGCATGGACACGCCACAGTCCTAAGACTATCCAGAGGTCCTCTACTGAAGGAACTTTCTCTTTGGTGGGGGTCAGTTGGTGGAGACTCATGGGAGGGCACCCCTCAGTGGCTGTCCATAGATCGTGGAATTCCCTTCCTTGCGAAGTGCATCTGGCATCACTTCCACAGGAACTTTGGGAACAGCCAAAGATGTATCTGCTCCTGAAGGCCTTTGAAATCCATTAAGATCACAAGAAAAGCCCTTTGGATCAGAACTGTGGTCCATCTAGTCTTGAATCCTGTTTCATGCAGTGGCCAACCAGTTGCCCTGGAGGGCCAACAAACAGGACACAGAAACTAAAGCCTTCCCCTGATGTCACCTCCTAGTACTCATGTATTTACTGCCTCTGAGTATGGAGGTTCACTATGGCTGGTGGCCATTGATGGATCTATCCTCCATGAATCTGACTTTGATTGTTTGCCCTGTATTGTAGGTGGATTGTACTTTTTCGATTTCATTTGCATTGGTATTTTAATCATTAATGTATCTAATGCTTTTATCAGCAACTGCACATTAAGGGGTGACCAATGGCCACCAAGAACCAAGCGAGATCCAGCTGCTCATCCTTGCCCTCCTTTGCTCAGCTGCCTCTCTTCTGTGAGGCATCAAGGCCATTTAATGTACAATTTAGTATTTTATTGATTCCTTTTTTGGTGCATATTTGTGTGTGTGTATGTGTTTGTGAGCCTGGAAGTCATGGTGACTTCTGGTAACCCCTACTGGGCCTAGGATGTTTCAGAGAGGTGGCTTGATATTGCCTGCCTCTGTGTCTCAGCCCTGGTATTCCTTGGAGCTTGCCCTTCCAAGTACTTGCCAGGGTTGGCTCTGCTTAGCTTCTGAGATCCGACAAGATCGGGCTTGCCTGGACTATCCAGGTCAGGTCTGTATCTTATTGATTTCTGGAGGATAGGTTTATCAGTGGCTACTAGCCATGATGACCAAAGGGAACCTCCACTAGACCTCTGAATACTAATACAAGAAGGCAACATCACAGGAAGGCCTCAGCCTCCATACCCTGTGGTTAGGCCTCCAGAGGAACTGGTTGGCCACTGTGTGAGACAGGATGCTGGACTAGATGGACCACTGGTCTGATCCAGCAGGGCTCATTTTATATTCTCATTGTAATTTTAAATGATCTTTTGTCAACCACTTTGACAAGGCAGCCATGAAAAGTGGTATATAAATTAACCAACTAAATAAATAAGCACATAAATAGATACTATGAGCTCCCGTTGCCATTCAGGCAATGGATAGGGAGGCATGCAAGTTCAAGAGATAAAAATAATGTATGTATTTGTATCTTGTACTGTGCCTGAGGGGCCGTGGTGGCTCAGAGGTTAAGATGCTGAACTGCAGACCAGAAGATTGGTAGCTTGACAGTTCGAGACCCGAGTGCCACATGACGGAGTGAGCTCCCGTCTCTGGCCCCAGCTCCTGCCAACCTAGCAGTTCGAAAGCAAGGAATTGTAAGTAGATAAATAGGTACCGCTTCAGTGGGAAGGTAACAGCATTCCGTGCACCTTAGTGTTTAGTCATGCCGGCCACATGACCACGGAACAGCTGGCTCTTCTGCTTGGAAATGGAGACGAGCACCGCCCCCTAGAGTAGGATTTGATTGGCTTTCGAGCAAGGGAAACCTTTACCTTTACCTTACTGGGCCTGACCATGTGTGCTCCATAACTGAACATAGGAACCTGGTCCATCAAGCTCAGGATCGAGTGGTGACTCTCTAGTGGGAATAGTTTCAGAGGGCAGCCATATTGGTTTTCAGTCAACCAGCTAGATATGAGTCCAGCAGCATCTTAGAGACCAACAAGGTTTTCGGGATATAAACTTTCAAGAGTCAAAGCTCCCTTCATTGTCTCTTCGTCTGACAAAGGGAGCTCTGACGCTCGAAAGCTTATACTCTGAAAACCGTCTCGTTCTCTAAGGTACTACTGGACTCAAATCAAGCCGTCTAGTGAGAAGAGTCCTTCTCCAATGTCTGCTGTTTGAGACGGTCGTGGCTACTCTCTCTTTTTCATATGGTTAGTTATGGTGTGCCTCTAACTTTCTTGTTAGGTCTCTCTTTATTTCCGAGTATGTAAATGCTGCCACCAGGAATTTAATTCCAGTCTTGTATTTCAACCTTTCCCAAGGTATTGTGCCCAGGCTCTAAGGCTCCTCCACTAGACTATGTGGTCCTGAGGATGGGTCTCTAGTATTTAAATAGCATAGGATTCTGGGGCTGCAATCATATGCACAATTAGACCCGACACAGGTGCCAATGCCGGGTGGATTTAAAGGGAGCAATCAGACAGCAGCATCTGGAAAGCATCCCACAGCCATCGGCAACCCATTCTGTTCTGCCACAGAAGCGGAGTTAAAAGACACCTGGGAAAATCTAGTGGTAAATGGGGTTGCAACGGGCCATGGACGGACTTTCCCCTGTCTGACTGCTCCAGAACGCTCTCATGCTGTCAGGATAGTTTGATCAGTGAGGCCATCCTGACTCTGTGCCGTTGTCCCCCCCCCCCCCCGAGTATGCGCATCATCACATAGGGAGCCCTCAGTGTGGAGGTACGATTCATTGATTCCTCATTTAAGTGCATGGGAAACAAACCACACACACCCCGATTTACCCACAGTTGTGTCTGATCACACTCTGACAGGCTGTGCCCAGAGCTTCAAAGGGAGGTGTGATCTCGCAACTGCGGGTCAAATTCCTCTAGAGGAAATAGCCCCCCCCCCGCCCAGCTGTATCTGGCATGTGTGACCACAACCTGGGTTAACAATAAACAAAATAAAACTTTATTTGTATAAGAAGCATACTGGTTTCAAGATGTTTTGTAACTTCTCTCCAGTGAATAAGACAATGTATGTTAAAAACTTCTGACTGAGGTGTCACACTCTTTTACTTCACAATAACTCTTTATCAAATCCTTTCTCCTCAGAATGTACTTTGTCCAAGCTTTATACATTTTGCTCAGTTAACTCTTTCCCTTTATTTATCTCAGGTTTCTGTCAGCTTCTTTCCCCCCACACTCTTATAATATTTTGACAATATTAGGATTTGATTCCCTCTAGTCACTAATATGCCCTCTATAAGTATTCTACTTTCCTTCCCTAGAATCCTAATGCTTTTCACAGCACTGTATGGGATTCTAATGAAAACACTGCTTTTTCAGACTGTTGACTTACCATGGCTAACTGTTAACTGCTGACTGATTGACAGCCCGGTAACTACTGCCTTCACATAGATGGTTTTAAAGGCGGTTAGGCAGATAAGTGGAGGAGAGGTCCATTCATGACTACTAGCCATGGTGAGTAAAAGGAACCTCCAGGTTGGTGTAGTAGTTAAATGTGCGGACTCTAATCTGGGAGAACCAGGTTTGATTTCCCACTCCTCCACTTACAGCTGCTGGATGACCTTGGGCAAGCCATAGTTCTGTCAGAGCTGTCCTTGAAAGGGTAGTTTTTGTCAGAGCTCTCTCAGCCCCACCTACCTCACAGGGTGTCTGCTGTGGGGAGGGGGAGGAGTTTGTAAGCTGCTCTGAGACTCCAAGTGAACGGTGGGGTATAAATCCAATCTCTTCTCTTCTTCTCATCTCTCTTTCTCCACATAGACGTCTTAGCTCTGCCCATGCACTCTCAGTCACCAACCAATCACCTCAGTCACTCATCCCCCTCTTTCACGCCCCTTGTTCGTCTGTAACTTACCAAACTTTTAAAGAAACACACAGTTAAAACTTTAAATCATTACAGAGCCCCTTTGCTGAAAGTGCCAATGACCGAACTGGGAACCTTCTGCAAGCAACACATGAGTTCTACGACTGAAGATTGTTGGAAGATGCTGCCCATCTATTTATGTAGCCTTGCCAAACACAAGAAGTCCCATTTATGCAGCAATGCTCCCTCTAAGCTGTGGAGTCTTGTGAGCAAAACTTCTACTTTGTGAGCTACTGGCATTGAAGTTGTGAGTGGGCTCTATTTCCTGCTGCATAAATTAGTTTGCTCTGGAGCCCTCCTTCCTGACCTAAGACAAAAACGTGTGAGCCGGAGGCTAAAAAACGGTGAGCTAGCTCACACTAACTCATCTTAAAGGGAACACTGGTAGCAACGTACACTTTCAGCCCTTGGGCCACCGTCTGAAGAACAGAGGGGCACCTATGAATACATACGTTCACCACCTCTGTCCTACAGTACAAATGAACACTATAGCTCATGCGAAATAACCTATTTGTCCTTCAGCATTGCCTCCCAAGCCCTTCCTTCTGTTTCTCTTTGTCAAACCACTGGTCCCTTGCTGTGTACCTTGGGCACGGAAGAGCCCAAAGCGTGATAAATTGTTGTGGACTTCTTAAAAAGTTATTGGCTGCACCATAATGAACCAAGTCGCACGATCAAGATGCGCGCCACGACTTCGAGAGAGACCCTTGGTGAATTTCCAGCGGTGAATTTACACATTGCAATTAACAGCTCTGTCCTCGCATATTTCTTTTGGACTTCACTAATGGTCAGGGAGTAATGAGGGGAGATATAAGGCAGAAGTGCTGATTAGAATGGCGGACAGCTGAGGGGAGAATCAATAGGAGCAAACACTTTCCGCGCATGCTGTGGTGGTGGATTTTAAGAAGACCCTTCTATTAGCTTTTCTCTTAACCAGTCATCAAAGAACAGGGGGAGCTGATGGGAGAGTCCCAACGGGAATGGTGTCAGGACAGAGGAAGAGCAATGTGGTGTAGTGGTTGGACTTTGAAAAGTAAGTCCTGGGTTCTGATCCCCACTTGGCTTTGGAGCTCACTGGGTGTCCTCTCAGTCCAAACTACTCCTTACATTGTTGCTGTGAAGATGAAATGGAGATTCTTAGAGGAAGGAAGAGGATAGACATTTAATAGAATAACAAGCAAGTGCCGAGGGCAATGGCCAGACTGGGAGGAGACAATGCTGAACATCCAGGGGTCTGTTGGAGCAGGAGTGCACAGGAGCGCAGCTCCAGGAGTGAGGAGCCCAGGGGGCGGGCACATGACCAAGCCCCGCCCCCTCCTCGGCTTCCCCGAGCAGTGCAGAGGCGCAGCGCCCCGGGGAAAGCCCTGCTAGGGTCTTTATTGTTTTTAATGTTTTGTTTTAATATTGATAATTTTATCATTGTTCCTTTTATGACTGTGTGCTGCTTTTCCAGAGACTTGCTCAAGGTGGCATATAAATTTTCTAAGTATACCATTTTTATCTGGGCACATGGCACATAAGTACTGGAGAAATTTCACCAACCCTTCAGCAGCTTCCACCCCATCAGTTTGGTGTAGTGGTCAGGAGTTGGACTCTAATCTGGGAGAACCAGGTTTGATTCCCCACTCCTCCACATGCAGCTGCTGGTGTGACCTTGGGCCAGTCACAAGTTCTCTCAGAGCTGTTCTCTCATGAGCCGTTCTCAAAAGACTTCTCTCAGCCCCACCTACCTCACAGGGTGTCTTGTTGTGGGGAGGGGAAGGGAAAGGGATGGGTGGTGCACATGTCCTGGGTATCTCAAGTCTACTTGAAACCTGGTGGTTTCAAGGGAGCAGGAAGAGAATGAGGATGTGTTCTTTACGCTTCTTTTTATTGCACCAAGTATTGGAGATGGGGAAGGGAATGGAGGAAGAGCAGGTCAGTTTCACTCACCTGTGGAGTGGAGCCTGAGGGGTGGGTGTTGCCTTCTGACACACTTCCGGTATGTTGGGGTGTGTGGCATATGCAAATGAGTTATGCTAATGAGCTCCTGCACCTCTTTTTTTATGAAATAACCCCTGTGAACATCCATTTATGGAAATAAATTAGACCACAGGACCATGCAATGATCTGTTTCTAGGGCTGGCATCCAACCCCTCACCGGAGTCCTTTGGCACCCGCTATTGGCATCCACTTTGGCATCCACAGTTTTTAATGTAAATGTTTATTTATGTAAATGGCTTAGCAGGGTGTAACTCTGTTTAAGACCATTCTATGATACCCCGAGGGGAAGGAGGTCATTTAAGCAAGGCCCAGGCAAAGACGTAAGGCCTAAAACTTCTCTTAGACACATTCATGCCCAAGTAATGAAGAATCTGGGGGATACTTGGGGAATGGACCCATAAAAAGAGCCCTGCTGGCTCAGAACAGTGGTCCATCTAGTCCAGCATGCTGTTTCACACAGTAGCCAACCAGTTGCCCTAAAGAGTCAAAAGCCAGGGCATAAAGGCCAAGCCCCCCTCTCGGTGTTATCTCTTAGCACTGGGGTTCAGAGCTTTACCGCTTCTGAATATGGAAGAAGAAGAAGAAGAGATTGGATTTATACCCCGCCCTCCACTCCCCAAGGGAGTCTCAGAGTGGCTTACAAACTCCTTCCCCGTCCCCACAACAGACACTCTGTGAGGTAGGTGGGGCTGAGAGAGCTCTCTGGAGAACTGCCCTTGAGAGAACAGCTCTGAAAGAACTCATGAGTGACCCAAGGTCACCCAGCTGGCTGCATGTGGAGGAGTGTGAAATCAAACCCGGTCCTGCCAGATTAGAGTCCGCGCTCCTAACCACTACCCCAAACTGGAGGTTCCTTTTACTCGCCATGGCTAGTCGTCATGGATGGACCCCTCCTCCACTTTTCTGCCTTACCCCTTCTAAAGCCATCTGTGTTCATGGGCATCGCTGAATCGACTGGCAGAGAATCCCACAATGTAATTAGCTATTAAGTCAAGAAGTATTGTCTTTTGTCCCTTCTATACCCATGGCCCATCAGCTGCATCGGGTGCTCCTGAGCCATGCTGGGATGCTGAAAAAGGAGACCCGTCTTCCTTCCCAAAGTGTCCTTGTGCGCAAAAGGGAACGTTTCCAGTCTGACCCCGCTGCCACCCTTGATCATCTCAGGTGTCATGCAATCTGACAGCTACAAACAGGCGGAGAGTTTCAGTTCTGGAAAAGCCAGATA
This sequence comes from Lepidodactylus listeri, assembly GCA_029233225.1. Taxonomy (NCBI): domain Eukaryota; kingdom Metazoa; phylum Chordata; class Lepidosauria; order Squamata; family Gekkonidae; genus Lepidodactylus; species Lepidodactylus listeri. The sequence continues at coordinate 51,313,023 of JARCFY010000017.1, forward strand.
GTTTCCGTTAGAAAGCCAGTCAGTGATAATACCGGGGCTGAAACAGCTTAATCCGTAGAGCGCAGGAAAAAGGGCGAGCCTGGAGGCTGGCGGCTGAAGGACCAAAGACACCTGCCCTGTTCTCCCCTCCTTCTCAGAATAGCAATGACACTTCCTAGAGTTTAATGAGATCATGTTTAGCAGAGTTAAGGATGGAAATAAGGAAGCAGGGTTTGGGAGAGGGCGCTTTTGAAAAGAGCGGATGCCAAAGGACGCTGGCGAGGGGTTGGATGCTAGCCATGGGAACAGGTCCTTGCATGGTTGGGTGGCTTCGAATGGTAAGACGGAGCCAGAATGTGAGTCACTGCCATCCTCGCCTCCCGGCAGAGTAGGCTCCTAATGCTCAATCCCATATGCCAGCCCTGTGCTTGGCACAAACCTCTTCCTGAGACGACCTGCATCCTCCTGGGGATCTGGATGCAGTGATTTCACAAGAGAGTGACATGCAAGAAAGCGTGTCTCCAGGCCATCTGCAACACCCCTGGCGGCAGGAATAGTCTGTGCCTGGAAGACAAAGCCGTAGTTTAGTCAGAGGGAGCGAGTGACTATATGATGGCACCCCCTGTTTCCAGTCTGAATGGTACAAGCCAGGGGGGAAAAAATTAAAAACCTCTCCTGGAATGGATGATTCTTTCGTGTGGCGAAAATACAGGAAGGTTTAGTTCGTTACATTCCCAAAGACTGAGAGCTGAGCTTTTCTCTTTTTACTGGCACATCTGGAAAGGTTTCTTTTCGGAGTATGGAAGAATGAGCCATACCATTAGGGTTGCCAACCAGTGTTCCCTCTAAGCTGAGTCAGTGTGAGCTAGCTCACAGTTTTTTAGCCTCCGACTCACACATTTTTGTCTCAGCTCAGGAAGGAGGGCTCCAGAGCAAACTCATTTATGCAGTAGCCAAATCCCACCTAGCTGGACAAGCCGGCTCAAGACGGCTAACAACAGACTAAAACCATAAAACAATGGTACTCCGTTAAAATACAGTACTTTCACATAAAATTTACAGAGTAAAACAGCAGAAGATGGCAACAGTTCTGGTCACACCCCACAAAAAGAGTCAGCGTCCCATAAGTCTCAGGCCAGGAGAGTTCTTGACTGCCTCCATGTCCTTTCCTGGGTTCCTAAAGCGTAGTCACATGCTATGATGTCACTTCCAGTTTCACCAGCCAACCCAGACATCACTTCCTGTTTGCAGAAGAAAATCAGTCTAAGCTCTGCGAATCTGACAGATACCACACCCAGCTGGACTTCCTTACACTTTAATCATCTTTTTTTTTTTTTAAGTTTTTATTGATTTTCTCTATAACTACATTTACTCACTAATTTCTAAGCTACATTTACCTTATACAGAGAGTGCTTTATCATTTGCTTAATGCTACCATATAATATATATTAATTATGAAGCATTTTAAACCTTGGTTAATTTTCAATTAGAGTTGTTACTGCTGACATTAAGAAATAACAAAAAAGCTATTTGACAGGCTTACCACCCTAGAGGAATGCTTAATTATGCAAAATATATGGAATACATAAGTGCAATTTTCAATAAAACAATTCAGTTCTTATTTCTTCTTTCGTCTTCTTCTTGTCTTTACAGTCTCTTCTTGTACTTTTGGAGCTGCTGCTCCTTTTTCCGAGTCAGAAACTTCTTCTTCACTCTTGGAGCTGTCAAAACCGTAAATACTTTCTTGCGAAGCCAGTGAACCATCTGAGTCTCTCTCGTTTTTCTTTTCTTTGCTTTTTTCCAGAAATTTTTTCGCCTGTTGGACAGAGTCAATCTTATACTTTTTGTCTTTGATGCTGAAGCTTAGTCCTTCCGGAACATTCCACCGATAGATAATGGATTCAGACTGTAACCAAGATGTCAATTTCCCATAGGCTTTCCTTCTTTTCCTTATCTCGAATGGAATATCTTTCATCACTTTAACTTCTTCTCCTTTGATCTTCAGAACCGCTTTATTTGTGGTTCTAAGCACCACATCCCTTGTTGATTTTTTGGAGAACCTTATCATAATCTCACCAGGCAGGCTTTTCTTTTTAGTATAATCTGGATAGGTTCTGTAAACCATATCCATGTCGCTTTTTAATTCCGCTGCTTTTAAGCCTGTTACTGGTTCAAGCGCTTCACTTAGCAGATTTTTAAGGTCTTCTCCTTTATTCTCTGGCACATTCTGAAGTCTTAGGAAAAAATTCGATCTTTCCATCTGTAGTTTCAAGAGCTGATCAGAGTGGAGGGCCTTTTCTTTTTCCGCTTCTTGTAGCCTTGAATCCTGATTTTTTACTGAAGTCTTTACTTCCAGAAGTTCTCGCTGCAGCTTCTCTGTAGTTTTATTCGACTCCTTTAGTTCCAGCTGCATTTTATCCATCTTGACGTTGAGAGCTGTCATTTGGTCCACTAGAGGTCGCAATAACGAGGAGAACACAGTGCTCATCTCTGTGGTTTCAACCTTTGAACTCGGAGCTGTACTTCCTAGTTTGGGGGAAGGTTTCGTTTTCCCCGCCATTGTTGAGGCTGTGCTCTTTGTTGATAGTTAGATAAGATGAACGAAAGAAGCAAATTCTCCGACTGCACTTATGACTTTTTAAAGTCTATATCCTCTAAAGCGCAATGCTGCCATCCAGCAAGTCAAACGTACTATTTTTCATGCAGTAACGCCACATAAAGAGTCTCGTAAGTACGCCGGTCTCGAGGGGGGGGGGTTCACTCCACCCGCCCGCTGTGCTCTGTTTGTTTTACTTCGGACTCACATTTATTCCATGCATAACTGTAGTTCAAGCCTCATAGCTTCGCACTCTCGGCTGCTTCACGGATTTGCGCTTTCAGCCATACGGCTCCCGCAGCGGGGGAACCTATGGGGGTGATGAAAAGGGACCTCGATCCCCCGGTCGCCACCGTAGGGAGAGATCCCCTTCATGCCACCCCAGGCAGAGCCCCCTCACTGGGGTCTCTGGGGGCTCGGCACCTGTCCAGAGCCCCTTCTTCCCGCCGGGTACGGATCGCGCTCCCCGCAGTTGCGGAGGAGCGCGTCCACCATTATCGCAAGTCTTGCCAGAAGTCCTTACACTTTAATCATCTAATCAGTTTATTTCCTTGTGACATGTTAGTAAAGCTGATGCCAACTGGGTTTTTTGAAATTACTGTCTTACTCTAATGGACACTCTTTTGCTCTTGGTGGGGGGGAAATGCATACGGCTTGTGAAAAGCTTCTACTAAAACATCGAGTTACTATGATGGGCTTTTTAAACTAATCCATTTTGTCTTTCAGGAAAGAATGATGCTGAAAGCGTTTCCCAGATACTACAATAATTTAGGTGTAAAAGACATCTAATCTAAAATTGGAGTGGGTAATTGGCAAATTGGAGATCCGTGAAAGGAAAGTAATTTTTATTAACTATTGTTCGTTTTGCTAAGGGGCATGTTTCTCTGGCTCTCGGCTGCCACGCGCTCTAGATATGCATAAATGATTCAGCCTAAATGAGTTACACCCCCTTTTTACCATAGAAAACTCCCAGCTACGCCGCTGATAAGAGACTGGCAGCTGCATGAATGAATTTAGAAAGAGCCACCGGTTTGCTTGATTTGTTTTCAAAAGCAGAAGCCCTCTGATCGGGGGTTGAGTGAGAAAACTGCTGTTACTGTAAAATTCAAAGCAAGGATGGAAAGGTTAGCAAGGAGTCTCAATTTTTCAGAGACAGTAAACAAAGCTATTTGCCATTTCCTTCCTACCTTCTGTCTTTTTCCTGTAATTTTCTGTTATTATTTTTTCCCTCCCCTTCCCTTTCCCCTTTTCTTTCATGCAGCAAAATAAAAAGGAAACTAAATATCTCATTTTATTATCAAACAACAAATGGACAAGACTGCTTGGAGAGGGATAATAATAATTTTTAGCGTGTATATAACCAGCAGTTTGTTGTTCTTTAAAGCTGGAGTCCCGTGGCATAAGCATTTGTGAGTTCACTTCATCAGACATGTGTGTCAATGGAGTAGAAACACACAAACACACATATTACACACACACACACACACACACACACACACACACAAATAGGAGATGGACAGAAGGTGGAGTGGGAGAACTTTCTTAGTGAGGCCAGAAATAAAACAACCCATTAATTTTGTTTGTATCTGTTTTCAAAATGGATTTTTTAAAAAAACGATCTGTCGTTCACATGATAACCTTTGTCCATTTGGGTAGGGGACTATAATAGTCTTCTTTGACACGCCACGAAACCTGGAATTGGCCTTTAGCATGGTGCAGTAGCTAGCTAGATGAGAGCTAGTTTGGTGTCGTGGTTAACTGCATGGTCTCTAATCTGGGAGAGCCGGGTTTGATTCCCCACTCCTCCACATGCAGCTGCTGGCGTGACCTTGGGTCAGTCACAAGTCGTCTCAGAGCTGTTCTCTCAAGGGCAGTTCTCGAGAGAGCTCTCACAGCCTCACCTACCTCACAGGGTGTCTGTTGTGGGAAGGGGAAGGGGAAGAAATTGTAAACCACTCTGAGACTCTGAGTGAAGAGCGGGGTAAAAATCCAGTCTCCTCCTCCTCCTTCTAGATCTGTCAATCCATGTTGGAGTACAAGACAATGACCATCAATCTTCAGGAACTAGTGTGGGTGCCAGGCTATGTTCCCTCTAAGCTGCAGAGTCTTGTGAATAAAACATTCTACTTTGTGAGCTACTGGCATTAAAGTGGTGAGGGAGCGATTTGGCTACTGTATAAATTAGTTTGCTCTGGAGCCATCCTTCCTCAGCTAAGACAAAAATCTGTGAGCTGGAGGCTAAAAAACTGTGAGCTAGCTCACACTAACTCAGCTTAGAGGGAACACTGGTGCCAGGGTCACAGCATCCCTGTGGCGCCTGGAGTTTTCCCAAAATTACAACTCACCTCCAGATAATGTTGTTATGGGGAGATGAATGTCTTTTTTCTGAAATCTGCTTTTTTGAATATGGCTACTTTCTCTCTCTCTCTCGTATTCTCTTTTAAAAAGAGGAATTTCTCTTTCATTTCTCTTTGTAGAGAAATCCATGCACCCTTTTTGTAACTTCAGCCCTTACAGTTGTTAATATGCCACACACCAGAGGATGGTGCTCTAGCAGGAGTACAGGAAGGTTTAGGATGACATTGCCTGCCTCTGAACATCTACAGAGTGAAATTCTGCGGGATCTCCCTTCCTGCCCCTACTCTCTTCAAATTTCTTTTTTGATCAGAGCTGTTAGATTAGAAATTAACTCCAGATTCCACAGAAGAGGAAAAGAAATGGATTGTTGGATCCCAGGGACTGTTCCCTGGAAGGCCAGATCCTGAAGCTGAAGCTCAAATACTTTGGGCACCAAATGAGAAGGGAGCACTCACTGGAGAAGGCCCTGATGCTGGGAAAGACTGAAGGTCAAAGAAGAAGGGGACGGCAAAGGATGAGATGGTTAGACTGTGTTAGCGACGCTGAAATTAAGCAAACTCCGGAGCACGACGGAAGACAGGAGGGCCTGGCGTGTAGTCCATGGGGTCGTGAAGAGTCAGGCTCAACTGCGACTGAACAACAACAAAAGGGAGAAATTATCTCAAGAGGTATTAAGAGAATTTCTCTCAACGACGCTACCTCCAGCGAGTACCATGGCTCAATGGTAGGGCATGTACTTGGCATGCGCAAGCTACCAGGTTCAGTTTGGTGTAGTGGTTAAGTGCGCGGACTCTAATCTGGGAGAACCGGGTTTGATTCCCCACTCCTCCACTTGCACCTGGCTGGATGACCTTGGGCAAGCCATAGCTCTGTACCAGCTGTTCCCTCAAGGACAGCTTGGGAAAGAGCTCTCTCAGCCCCACCTACCTCACAAGGTGTCTGTTGTGGGGAGGGGAAGGGAAAAGGAGTTTGTAAGCCGCTCTGAGACTCCCTTGGGGAGTGGAGGGCGGGGTATAAATCCAATCTCTTCTTCTTCTTCTTCTTGGTGGCATCTTCAGTTAAAAAGAGCATGTAATAGGTGATGTGAAAGACCTCAGCCTGAGACCTGGAGAGCCACTGCCAATAGTGACCATGATAGACTAATGGTCTGAAGAAGGCAGCTTTGTGTGTTCAAAAGACTAGAGATCAGGTCCCCTTGGAAGAGCTTTAGACCAGAGGTGTCATTTGTTATGACGGCCAGATTTGACGTATTTGTCACTTTGTCGGGCCGGGCTATGTGTGCCATAAAATGTAATGCCAGGTACTGAAGATATAAACTTTATAAAGGACATTAGGTAAATGTTTCCCTCGCTCAAAAGCCAGTCGAATCTGACTCTAGGGGGCAGTGCTTTGGACAGCCAGCACTGTCCGAAGACTTTTTCATGGTCATGTGGCCGACGTGACTAGACGCCGCATGGAACGCTGTTACCTTCCCACCAAAGCAGTACTATTTATCTACTTGCAATTTCTTGCTTTTGAACTGGGACCAGAGACGGGAGCTCACTCCGTCATGCAGCACTCGGGTCTCGAACTGCTGAACTACCCGTCTTCTGGTCTGCAGTTCAGCATCTTAACCACTTAGCCACTGCAGCAATTAACAATAGCATTTTTAAAACTCGAAATACAAACAAAAGTAATAGCTTGCTAGAAGCGAAAGCAGTTCATTTACTGGGGAACCCACAAAAGCCCCAATATATGCAGGGGTCCGTTGGAGCGGGAGCGCACAGGAGCGCAGCTCCAGGAGTGAGGAGCCCAGGGGGCGGGCACATGACCAAGCCCCGCCCCCTCCTCGGCTTCCCCGAGCAGTGCAGAGGTGCAGCCTCCCGGGGAAAGCCCTGCTAGGGTCTTTATTGTTTTTAATGTTTTGTTTTAATATTGATAATTTTATCATTGTTCCTTTTATGACTGTGTGCTGCTTTTCCAGAGACTTGCTCAAGGTGGCATATAAATTTTCTAAGTATACCATTTTTTATCTGGGCACATGGCACATAACTACTGGAGAAATTTCACCAACCCTTCAGCAGCTTCCACCCCATCAGTTTGGTGTAGTGGTCAGGAGTTGGACTCTAATCCGGGAGAACCGGGTTTGATTCCCCACTCCTCCACATGCAGCTGCTGGTGTGACCTTGGGGCCAGTCACAAGTTCTCTCAGAGCTGTTCTCTCATGAGCAGTTCTCAAAAGACCTCTCTCAGCCCCACCTACCTCACAGGGTGTCTTGTTGTGGGGAGGGGAAGGGGAAGGGATGGGTGGTGCACATGTCCTGGGTATCTCAAGTCTACTTGAAACCTGGTGGTTTCAAGGGAGCAGGAAGAGAATGAGGGTGTGTTCTTTACGCTTCTTTTTATTGCCCAAAGTATTGGGGGTGGGGAAGGGAATGGAGGAAGAGCAGGTCAGTTTCACTCACCTGTGGAGTGGAGCCTGAGGGGTGGGTGTTGCCTTCTGACACACTTCCGGTATGTTAGAGGGTGTGGCATATGCAAATGAGTTATGCTAATGAGCTCCTGCACCTCTTTTTCTACGAAAGGACCCCTGAATATATGTATTTAATCATATGCAGGACTAGATTTTCCCAAGGGATACCATAAAAGGGGGGGGGGGGATATCTTGCATTTCCAGACATACCAGTTGCTTGAGGATGGGGTAAGAGCCCTGGCCAGGCCATTTTAGGCCCCCGAGCCTTACGTCTGACACCCCTGCTTTAGATGGTGGATCACATCTCTGCTGAGTCCTCTCTCTCCTCAGCCCCCTCCCCAAATCCCCAGGAATCCCCCCTAGCTGGAGTTTCCAACCCTAGTGGGTGCTTGATCCGTTGGAACCATGAGCGGAACGGCATTTGGGAGGAGGGATCCGGAGAGCGGTTCCTCCTTTGCGGGACCCGAGAAATTCGGCAGCAGATGTAGGACCAGCAGGCTCCTCACACTTTGTTCAAGCAGATCTAATGAACGTTTTTGGCAAGACGGAAGGCCCAGTGGGTGCCAGCTGGGCACGGAGCTCCTTCTATTTTGTTCTTTTCCTGCCTTTTAGGATATTTTCCCCCCTCTCTCTCTCTCTCCGTCCCTCTGTTTTATAATAAGCAGCAGCCTGAGATGAAGAGGGCTGAGCAAAGGCTGAACTGGGAGGGAGAGCAAATAATTCATGCTTATTAAGGAGTCGCTGCCCTTCTCTGGTCCTGGCACCTCTTAATTCTCCATCATCCTAATTAGAGGAAACCCTCCAAGAATGAAAGTCAAGGACGATCTGTCCTGCCCCCCACAAAGGAGATGAGAAGAATAAACTGTGAGGGCTCCCTGCTTGCATCTTTATGCTACGGCTTCTCATGGCTAAAACAAGTCACAAAGAGAGGCACTGGAGCGGGAGGAGAAGAAGAAGAAAAAGAGAAGAAGAAGAGATTGGATTCATACCCCGCTCACCCCGTTCACTCAGAGTCTCAGAGCATCTTACAGTCTCCTTCCCTTCCTCTCTCCACAACCAACACCCTGTGAGGTAGGCGGGGCTGAGAGAACTCTGAGAGTACTGTGATTGGCCAAAGGTCACCCAGCTGGCTGCATATGGAGGAGTGGGGAATCAAACTCGGTTCTCCAGATCAGAGTCCGCTGCTCTTAATCACTACACCGCACTGGCTCTCAAAGTTTCTAGTCTCTAGTCCTCACCAAAGCTTCTAGTCCTTTGTGGGGTTTTTTGCATTCGTCTTAATTTAAAAAAAAAAAAAAAAAAAAAGAAGTGTACCCATCTCTCAACTTCCAAAGAATACAATAAAATAATACAACAATACAATACAATACAGTTAAAAATAATACAATAGAAAGGTTCACAGTAGCAGATAAAAGAATGAAGAGGAACAGTGTTCAAAATACATGAATTCACAAGCACAGAATGAATTTGGGTTAAGAAAAGGTGAATTAAAGCTTAACAGAGCAAGTGCCTTCTGGATAACGGTGGAGTTTTACAATCCGAGGGTGCGTTCAGACGGCTCTTTTGAGCTGCACCAGGCACGAGTGCCTGGTGGATTTAAAGTGCACGTCCAGACCTCAACATCTGGGAATCGTATCGCTTTCGTTAGTAGCCCGTCGATCCCTGTCGGGGATCCGTACCTAAAAGATAGTAGTTAAAGTCCGGTCTAAAGCTGGCCGACGGGCTAATGCCAGACTTTCCACCATCAGGTCATACCTCCAGCGCACAATCAGCCCATAGGGATAGCCCCAAGACGAGAGACTCCAATATGAATGCGCCATCACACCATCAGAACCACATAAATTGTGTGTAGAAATAAGATCCCCCCAGGAGGAGTACATAATGTGTTTTGATTTAACAACGGCAATTCTGCTTGGATTTGACTCTCGAATGAAGAAGCAGCTACCGAAATTAGCATGGAATTAAGTTGGTTCCAAAGCTTATTAAGGGGCGATTCCCACAGAGACTGTACGCAATGGTGTCTTTTCAGTCTCCACTGGTTTCCAATTAGTTTTTCAGGTGAAGTGCGTTCTGTCGGTTTTGACCTGTCAAACGGTACATGTTTCGGAGTCCCGTTGCCCAAGAAACCATCTTTCTCCCTGCATGATATTTGCTACATTTTCTGGGAGGAAAAAATACAGTGCTATTGTTTCTGTATTATTGTGTTGTTGTCTTTTTTTAAAAAATGGAAACTCATCAAACATTGGAGGAGAGTGAGTTGCCAGATTTCTGTCTTCACAGTGGTGGAAAGCACCTCAAGGCAAAGCCATCTCACTGGCGATCCTTTGGGGTTCTCAAAGCAAGAGATGTTCAGAGATGGTTCACTGCTGGATGCCCCTGCACAGCAACCCTGGACTTTCTTGGTGGTCTCCCATCCATGTAATAAACAGGGCTCGGGCGACAACAACTACCAAGCAGGATGACTCATCCTCTGCTTTCTCATCAGGACAAAGGATGCTCAGACTCCTGTCAGTTCAGACCACCTCCAGTCGCAAACCTCCAGTTCACCAGTCGCAAACAAGAAGCTGATTTTTCAACATTCTGTTCATCTGTTTCAGGGCACATTCATGATTTTTTGAGCTGGCTGTTTCATCCTGTTGCTTCTTAACAGTGCAGTGGTGGAGAACGCCCTCAAGTTGCAGCCGACTCATGGTGACTCTACAGGGGTTTCCAGGCAAGGGATAATCAGGGGTGGTTTGCCATTGCCTGGCTCTGCATCGCAACTCTGGACTTCCTTGGTGTCTCCCGTCCAAGTACTAAGAAGGACCGAGCCTACTTAGGCTATCCAGGCAACAGACATTCAGTGGTGGTTTGCCATTGCCTGCCTTTGCGTAGCAACCCTGGACTTCCTTGGTGGTCTCCCATCCAAGCACTGACCATAGCTGACCATACTGAAGCTATCCAGGCAACAGACATTTAGAGGTGGTTTGCCATTGCTTTCTTCTGCATAGCAACCCTGGACTTCCTTGGTGGTCTCCCATCCAAGCACTGACTATGGATGACCCTACTTAGGCTATCCAGTTGACACACATTCACAGGTGGTTTGCCATTGCTTCCCTCTGCATAGCAACCCTGGACTTCTTTGGTGGTCTCCCATCCCAGTACTAACATGAACCAACTCTGCTTAGCTTCTGAGATCTGACGAAATCAGTCAAGCCTGGGCGATCCAGGTCAGGGCTTCTGGGTTCTTACTCTTTTATTACTATACTGATGTTCAAGAAGGTCATTGATTTGGGTTCAAGAAGTCTTCACATTATCCTTATCGGTGAGCCTATTCAGAGAGCTTTAAAGAATGATTAGCACCATGGTGTTTCTTTGATGTCATCGTTTTTTTGGGGGGGGCTGTTTGGTTTTTCGCAAGCTGATTTGTTTTTGAATTCTATGGCATTTCACAAACACATGGGGAAGTCAGACCTCAGCCTTGAGAATCAGTCAGGTTGACAGAAACACATTGTTTGTCATACAGTAACTAAGGACTTCAAGGCTCCCAGCTGAATGGGCAGACAGAGTCTGCTGAAGCGCCCTGTGTTTGAGGCCGTGCCAGAGGATTATGAAAATTCTCTTTGTTGTTACTGAGCTGCCTTTCCTCGATCACATATGTAAATCACCCATGGATGGAATGTTTGTCACATGATAAGCGTGCTAGGTAGGGGTCATTTCGCAGAAAAAGAGGTGCCGGAGCTCATTAGCATAACTCATTAGCATAACTTATTTGTATATGCTAAACCACCTGACATCACCGGAAGTATGTCAGAAGGAAGGAAGGAAGGAAGGAAGGAAGGACGAACGAACGAACGAACGAACGAACGAACGAACTGGCAGAGAGAGGACCGCTACTAATCCAAGCCTCAGAAATACCCCGATTCTGAGAAGATAGCTTCAGTGGTGGCTGAAGCCTTCAGAAAAGGTTGGTCGGAGGAACAAGGACCTTTCCAGGGGACGGGGTCATTTTGCTGCAGCCATGACACAAGCAGGCATTCCCCCGCAGAGGTGCAAGGCTGGCACCAACTCCCGGAGCTGAGCTCCCCCGAGCTCCTGCTCAAAATGACCCCTGATGCTAGAAGAGGGTGGGACTCTAACTCTTAACGAACGTAGGTCTCCACAGATGATATTTATTCATTTACATTATTTTTACTCCACCTTCCTCCCCAATGGGGACCCAAGGTAGCTGACATTGTTGTTCTCTCCTCCATTTTATCCTCAAAACAACCTTGTGAGGTAGGTCAAGCTGAGAATGTGTGACAGGCTCAAGGTCGCCCAGCGAGCATCCATGGCAGAGTACGGATTTGAACCTGGGTCTCCCAGACCCTAGTCTGACACTCTAACCACTATACCAAACTAGCTCTCACATATGAGCTTGCTGCTATCAATGTACCATAACACAGAGGAGCAGAATCTGCCGCAAGCGGAAAAGAAGGCTCTTCTGATTAAAACAAAATATAGGAAGGGAAATTTAATTTGAAAGCTATTTCTACTGTTTGCTGTTGCCCTACCCCAAAGGAAAGTATAAATGAGATCCCAAGAAGAGGTACGATAGGTATAATTCCAGAGGGGTAGCCATGTTCATTTGCTGCAGCAAAATCCCAGTAGAAGTACAGTGTCAAGCTACGACTGGAAAGACCTGGTTTCAAATAACAGAATCTATAGAATCACAGAGTTGGTAAAGGGCCCTACAGGCCAGTTAGTCCAACCCCCTGCTTAATGCGGGATCAGCCTAGAACATCCCTGGCAAGTGTTTCTCCAGTCGCTGCTTAAAGGCTACCAGTGAGGGGGAGCTCAACACCTCCTGAGGCAGCTGGTTCCACTGTGGCACAACTCTTACCATAAAAAAGTTTTTCCTAAGATACAGCTGGTACCTTCCCCCCTTAATTTAAACCCATTCTTGCGAGTCCTCTCCTCTGCTGCCACCAGGAAGTGCTCCCGTCCCTCCTCGAAGTGACAGCCCTTCGAATACTTAAGGAGAGCAATCATGTCTGCCCTCAGCCTTCTGGAGGGTTTTTTTTTGGTCATCTTCTGGGCATGGAACAGTGGCCACTGGGGGTGTGGAGGGGGAGGTATTTGTGAATTTACTGCATTGTGCAGGAGGTTGGACTAGATGGCCCTGGAGGTCCCTTCCAACTCTATAATTCTGTTCTTCAGACTAAACATTCCCAGGTCCCTCAGCCTTTCCTCCTAGGGCTTGGTGGTCTCCAGGCCCCCGATCAGCCTCATCGCTTTCCTCTGCACCTGCTCCATTCTGTCCACATCCTTTTTAAAGGGAGGCCTCCAGAACTACACACAATAGTCCAGGTCTGGCCTGACCAATCCCCCCCTGCTATGAAGCTCACTGGACCAATCACAGTCTCTTAGCTGACCTCACAGGGATGCTGTGAGGAGAAATAAATGGAAGGAGATAACCACGTATGCCAATTGGGGTCTTTAAAGGATGGTCAGGAGAAACATGAGAGATGCCCCCACAGAGACTCCCATTAGGGTACAGAAGCCAATGAGTCTTTTTGTTACCCCTAGGTTTGGCAGCATCCCCTCCCCAGAAACTCATACAGTAAGTCCTAGTGACGTCAAGGTGTGGGGTCTGATGACGACTTACTGAACCACAGTACTTCGACACACCACTACGAATGGTACCATACAGCTGTGAATGTGTGCTAGCTTGGTTATCACCACCTCCCAGTGATGGAGATCAGGTGCCCTGGAGAAAACGGTGGCGAAGGAGGAGGAGGAGGAGGAGGAGGATTTATACCTTGTCCTCTACTCGGAGTCTCAGAGCGGCTGACAATCTCCTGTCCCTTCCTCTTCCCACAACAGACACCCTGGGAGGTAGGTGGGGCTGAAAGAGCTCTGAGATAGAGTTTTTAAAAAACAACACCTCCTTAAATTCACATTAACAAAAAACAATTTTCAATACAATTACTTACGTAGATCATTTACAATACAAATATAAAAAAGAAAAATATAAATTAATATCTATCTGTAGTAAAGGTAAAGGTTTCCCTTGCTTGAAAGCCAATCGAATACAACTCTAGGGGGAGGTGCTTATCTCCGCTTCCAAGCTGAAGAGCCAGCGCTGTCCGAAGACGTTTCCATGGTCATATGGCCGATATGACTAGACGCCGAGGCGCACAGAATGCTGTTACCTTCCCACTGAAGCGGCACCTATTTATCTACTTGCAATTTCTTGCTTTTGAACTGCTAGGCTGGCAGGAGCTGGGGCCAGAGTCGGGAACTCACTCGTTCACATGGCACTTGGGTCTCAAACTGCTGAGCTACAGACCTTCTGGTCTGCAGTTCAGCATCTTAATCACTGAGCCACTGCAGCCCCTTATCTATCTATATAGATAAATAGTTATACATAAATACCATTTAAATGGAAGCAACAGTGAGGTATAATGCAAGTGAAAGAATCATTAGTATCTTAATAATAGCTGCGGTAAAAGAATTTTACAGATTGGTCTAAAATAAACAAACAAACAAACTCTAGATGGAGGACAGCTCTTGAGAGAAGAGTTCTGAGAGAACTTGTGACTGACCCTAGGTCACACCAGCAGCTGCATGTTGGAGGAGTGGGGAATCAAACCCAGTTCTGCCAGATTAGAGTCTGCACTCTTAACCAGTACACCAAACTGGCTCTCCTTCGGAGGTCGGACTTTATGGCATTCTACCCCACAGAGGTCCCCCCTGGCAACTCTAGTGCTAACTGTGTAGACAATTTGCTCTTCAGTGTGGCATCTCCAGGTCCCACCCTGTGATATTACTAGGCCCAACTCCATGAGTCTCAGGATTTGAAATGGTGGTGAATGGCCAGACCTAATTCTCAGCCCCCCCAGGACCTGATACCTAGAGGTACTCTGCTCTGAGCAAGTAGGTTTCATTTGGCCATCAGGATAGTTCAGGAGGGAAGCCCTGTCAATTTGCAGTAGAACAGAGAGGTTCGAGTCTGGTAGCACCTTAGAGACTAACAAGATTTTTTGGGGATAAGTTTTTGAGAGTCAAAGCTCCTCACTCCTCCACATGCAGCTGCTGGATGACCTCTGGCAAGCCACAGTTCTCTCAGAGCTGTTCTCTCAAGAGCAGTTCTCAAAAGAGCTCTCTCAGCCCCACCTATCTCAGAGAGTGTCTGTTGTGGGGATGGGAAGGGAAGGTGATTGTAAGCCGCTCTGAGACTTCGAGTGAAGGGCAGGGTCATCTTCTTCTTCCTCTTCCTCTTCTTCTTCTTCCAAAAATTTTGTTGGTCTCTGAGGAGCTACTGGACTTGAATCTAACTGTTCATTTAGCCAGCAACACTTTACAGCTCTAGCTAGATGCCAAGTTTTATTATTACAAAGCACTCGTGATGTCACACCCAAGAACTCTTTCCACATTTGCTCAAGTTCTTTGCAAAACCATAAAGGAAGCAAGACTAATATTTGTGTGTCTCACGCGCACCTGCAGGAACAACCAGCCCATGCAGAATATTAAGAAGTCACGCCTGAGGGCTCCTTTACTTAGACATTTTGGAGACGATCATCGTCTTTGGTATCTTTTTGCGCTTGTCAGTCAAACTGAAAGATTGGCTTAAAGCGGATGAGCAGGCACAGCGCGTCACTCTTCTTCAGAAGAACTGCAACTCTGTCCGCAGAAAGTGAAAACACAACTAAATGAACTTAACAAACAGTTTCAGGCTCTGGATTGTTTCGCAATGGGCCACGTCCTTTCTCAGTCCTTAACCACCACCAGGGTTTATGGGGCTACATCCTGGTCCCGGGGGGGGGGGGGGGGGCGGTCAACTAAGGAAAGTTCTTTGCTATTGTAAATTCCAAAATATTTTGTGGGGGCAACTTTCTGATCCAACCTGAAATGTAATGTTGACCTTCCCTGCCTTGATTTCCTGTTGATATTTCCCTTGATTGTGTAAGTCTGTTTTTATGAATGTTACTGTTAAAGTTTATTCCCCACCCCCAGAATGTTTTATTTTTTTCTCTTTTTTGAAGTGATAAGTATGTAGGATGTATTTAATAAACTTAATTGAAATTTAAGAAAAAATAAGTTCTCTCAGAGCTGTTCTCTCAAGGGCAGTTCTCGAGAGAGCTCTCTTCGCCCCACCTACTTACAGGGGGTCTGTTGTGGGGAGGGGAAGGGAAAGGGGATTGTAAGCCGCTCTGAGACTCCTTCAGGTAGTGAAGGGCGGGGTATAAATCCAGTCTCCTCCTCCTCCTCCTCCTCCTCCTCCTCTTCTTCTTCTTCGCTGGAAGAGTTATCCCATTCACCAGCTGGTCAAAACGTTATGTTTTTGCCAGGCATGTATCCCCAGCATACAGTCTAGGTCATTCAGTGGCCCTTACAACAGCTGTGTAGGAGTACCTTTCTTGGAAGGTTCATCTAGGGATTGTTGAGCAGCCGTTTCATGTGCAGTCCAAGAAGCAAAAGGTTTGTGTCAGAGCCACCCTAAGCAGAGTTACACCCTTCTAAGTTCATTGAACTCACTGGGGCTTAGGAGGCTGCAGTTCTGCGTAGCACCGTCTAAGGCTGGGACCACACGGGCAGTTTGGCCTGACACAGCCGCTCCCCCCCCCCCAGTCCAGATTTATTTATTTATTAGTTTCAATTTATATCCTGCCTTGTCTGAACGCGGGGGGAGTGCAGAACAGATTTGGCAGTCTGAACCTGCAGACCCATTCTGCCACTAGGGAGGTTTTGTTTTTTAAAAAATCCCTATATGTGTGCGTGCACACATGCACACGAGAGCATCTGCATATATGCGTGTGCATGTAGGCTCATGAATTTTGAAAAAGTTTTGGCAGCCTGCTCCATGGGTACTGCAATAATGTGGGGTACTGCAATAATGTGGATGCTTTACCACGGGATGTCTCCTGTGGGTAGCCCATAGCAGGGTGCGCTGTGTGGCTGATATGCCCCACAACACTGGCGGCACCATATCGCACCAAGTCGCCAGTGTGACCACAGCCTAAGTCTCAGCAGTGGTCCAAGGCAATGTCATGGCTGATGTGAAGGCATCAAGTGGCTAGTACGTAGATCAAGAAGGCCCCTTTGTTCCCTGCAAAGGAAAATGAAACAAACGCCGTTTTGACGGATGCAGGCTGAACCTGCCCCTTGCATAAGCTACTAATGTAGACAAATGGCCAGTTGGCCAACTTATGCAAATATCCAATGCTTGTCATTACGTAACTCTTGTTGTAAATAGTTTCTGTGGGTCTGGGCACACAGAGGTCGGAAGTCTAATCAGGGCTGTGTTTTTCACTGCCAGCTTTATGGCCCTTCCCCGTGGTTGGTTTCGCTTCAGTGATTTCTACCATCTCTCTTTTTGCAGGAGAGAATCTGCATAATCTCATCCCCCCCCCCCCCTTCGCTCTGCCCTTGCAAACCGGTTTTATCAGGACTCATGGATTATTTCTGTTCTCGGTTTTCATAAAACTTGGCTGTTGGCTACGGAGTGGGAGTATTCCACTCCGAAGTGGGCCAAAAGGGTTGGCCTGTACATTCACCAATACGGATCCTTGCCTAGCATGTGGAAGGCTGCCAACCTCCAGGTGGGACCTGGAGATCTTTTGGCATTACAACCAATGCTCCCTCTAAGCTGTGGAGTCTTGTGAGCAAAAATTCTACTTTGCGAGCTCCTGGCATTAAAGTTATAAGCGAGCGATGTGGCTACCGCATCACTTAGTTTGCACTGGAGCCATCCTTCCTGAGCGAAGACAAAAATGTGTGAGTCGGAGGCTAAGAAACCATGAGCTAGCTCACACTAACTCAGCTTAGAGGGAACACTGATTACAACTGATCTCCAAACCCCAGAGATTAGTTCCCCTATAGAAAATGACATTTTCAGAGTGCAAACTCTGTGGTGTACCAGATTCTAGGTGGAATCCCTCCCCAAATACCCCCTCCACAGGATCCATCCCCAAACCTCCAGGAATATCCCAGCCTGGAGAATGCCAACCTTAAGTACAAGAGCTGTGAGTGACTTGTGGTTGCTAGGCAACCAGACAATGCTTCCTTCCTCCCATCAGCATGGGTTTGAGTTGAAGTACTGGATTAGGATATGAGAGACCTGAGTTCAAATCCCCACTTTTCTGTGGAAGCTTACTGGGTGATCTCGGGCCAGTCACACCCTCTCCGCATAACCTAGAAGAAAAAGAAGAGATTGGTTTTATACCCCGCCCTTCACTACCCAAGGGAGTCTCAGAGCGGCATACAAACTCCTTTCCCTTCCCCTCCTCACAACAGACACCCTGTGAGGTAGGTGGGGCTGAGTGACAGAAACTGCTCTTTTTCAATAAAAGCTCTGAGAGAACTATGGCTTGCCCAAGGTCATCCAGCAGGTGCAAGTGGAGGAGTGGAGAATCAAACCCGGCTCTCCCCGATTAGAGTCCACACACTTAACCACTGCACCAAACTGGCTCTCCTAGGGCTGCTGTGAGGATAAAATGGAGAAGAGGAAAGCAATGTAAGCAACTTTGAGTCTCCACTGGGGAGAAAAGTGGGGCATAAATGAAGTATATAAAACAAATTATATTGAATAATTTAAATTAAATAGCCTGCTGAGGTCATTGGTTGAGTGCTTCACCTTTGCTTCCGAACTGAAGCATCCACACAACATCACCCTGTAACCATCCGCTTTCCACTAACTGCACCTGGTACCTTTTATTTCTAGCAGCACCTGAAAGAGCAAATGTTTCTGCTTTGTATGATTTTATATATGCCCGAGAGGAGAGCACAAAAGTTGGCTTGAAACTCAACATCAAAAAAACGAAGATCGTGGCATCCGGCCCCATCACTCCTTGGCACATAGAAGGGGAAGTTGTGGAAGCAGTGACAGATTTCACCTTCCTGGGATCCAAGATCACTGCAGCCATGAAAGTAAAAGATGCCTGCTCCTTGGGAGGAAAGCAATAGCAAACCTAGACAGTATAACAAAAAGTAGAGACATCACCCTGCCAACAAACGTCTGTATGGTCAAAGCCATGGTATTCCCAGTAGTGATGTATGGCTGCAAGAGTTTGACTATAAGGAAGGCCGAGCGTCGAAGAATAGATTCTTTTGAATTATGGTGCTGGAGAAGACTCTTGAGAGTCCCTTGGACTGCAAGGAGGTCAAATCAGTCAATCCTAAAAGAAATCAACCCTGACTGTTCCCTGGAAAGCCAGATCCTGAAGCTGAAGCTCAAATACTTTGGCCACCAAATGAGAAGGGAGCACTTTCCCTGATGCTGGGAAAGATTGAAGATCAAAGAAGAAGGGGACGGCAAAGGATGAAATGGTCAGACAATGTTACCGATGTAACAAACATGAAATTAAGCAAACTCCGGAGCACGACAGAAGACAGGAGGGCCTGGCGTGATGTGGTCCATGGGGTCGCGAAGAGTCAGACTCAAATGTGCGACTGAACAATAACAAATTCTGTCCTAGGGAGAGAAGGCAGCACGGTGTAGCTTGATCTTGTCAGATCTCGGAAGCTAAGCTGGGCTGGTACTTGGAAGGGAGACCACCAGGCATGCCCGCAGCCAGGATTTTGTGGCGTGTGGGGCAATTTTTTCCCCCTGGTGGGGCTGAAATTCTCAGTGCAGAAAGAAAAGCCATTTAGCCAATAGAAAGCTGTTACCAGGACCGATCTCTAAATTGCAAGCTGTCAGCCACTTTAGATGACAGTTCTCAGCTGCTGAAGTTAATCGCTTCTGCCAGCCTAAGCAACAATTCTGAGAACAAGCTGGCGGGTGTCTGTGTGTGTGTGTGTGTGTGTGTGTGTGTGTGTGTGATGACTTCTAGAGTCAAGAAAGCTAACACTTAGGCAGGAAGACTCTGTTAAAGGAGACCAGTTTCTTGATACAGAGTTAGAAGGGATCCTAGAGGTCACCTACTCCAACCCCCTTGCTCAGTGCGGGAATTAGTCAACTACATCACCTCACTCTGCTTAAAGGAGCACACACCTTTAAAAATGTCTAAAAATGATTGGAAAATGCATATGCAGGAGAAATTCTTGTGGGGCTGTGCCTTTAAGAAAGGTGGCAGAGCCCCCCAAAGCCCCACCGTAGCTACGGGCCTGCCACCAAGGAAGATTCTGCAGAGGAAGGCTATGGCAAACCACCTCTGCTTCCTCTCACTTGCCTTGAAAGCCCGTTGCTGGGTTTGCCATAAGTTGGCTGCAACTGGAAGACACTTTACACTCATGCTCTGGCCTGTCTATGCGGCACCATCACGCCTCTGGAGTTACCCGAGGATTTCCCAGCCGCTACTAATCAGAGTTAATCTGATTCCTTCCCGCAGATCCCCTGTTTCCTTTCCAGCTTGGTGGCTTTCAAAACCCCGGCATCTTTCTTTACGATGCTGATGACCTGTCAAGAGTGTACCGCTTCATGGATTTCCTGAATCAGACGACTGGCAGGACCTTCCTAGCTGTTTACTAACTTATAACATATTTGCTTCAGAGTTTCCTTTCCAGCGACTAACTTTCGATTGGCCTCTGATCACGTTAGCAGCGTAGCCAACCAGAAGCGGGAGAGGCACACATATTTCTTCATTCGCTCAGCAAGTCTTACGAGTCAGCAGCACTGACCAATCGACCCCCCCCCCCCCCCGGCGGATGAACAGCCTGGCACTGGTAGAAATTTCACGTATTTATCTACTTGCAATGTCTTGCTTTCGAACTGCTAGGTTGGCAGGAGCTGGGGCCAGAGACGGGAGCTCACTCCATCATGCGGCACTCAGGTCTCGAACTGCTGAGCCACCGACCTTCCGCTCTGCAGCTCAGCGTCTTAACCTCTGGGCCACTGAGGCCCCTTATTTACTATGTACGTTTACACAATAGGTCTGGGCTGAATGGTAGAGCACCTGTTTAGCACATAGAAAGTCCCAGTTCAATCCCTGGCATCTCCAGTTAAGAAGAGAAAGAGAAGAGATTGGATTTATATCCTGCCCTTCACTACCCAAAGGAGTCTCAGAGTGGCTTACAATCTCTTTCCCTTCCCCCTCCCCCTCCCCATGAGGTAGGTGTGGCTGAGAGTGCTCTTTCAAAAACTGCTCTTGAGAGAACAGCTCTGAAACAACTTGTAACTGACCCAAAGTAACACCAGCACCCACATGTGGAGGCGTGGGGAATAAAACCTGGTTCTCCCAGATTAGAGTCCGAGCTCTTACCACTACACCAAACTGGCTCTCCAGTTACGCAGTAACCAAGACGAGGCTAAGCAGTTCTGATCAGAGACACAGAGATCTTTTGGTATTTAATTTCTTATATGTGTATGATTTAGTTTATTTTGGTCCAGTAGAGACCCAAGGGAGCTTAGAAAAACACTAATACAATTGAAATAAACAAAAACAAGCATATGGAGGGCAAGCGGCATGATATTGCTTGACCTTATCTAGGCTGGCGAACTCCAGATCTGGAAATACCTGGTGATTTTGTGGGCGGAGCCTGGAGAAGGCGGGGTCTGGGGAGAGGAGTGAAAAGAGGTGGAGCTTTGAGAGAGAGAGAGAGAGAGAGAGAGAGAGACTTGCCCAAGGTAACCCAACAAGCTTTGTGGCACAGTCAGGATATGAACATAAGCAGGGCTCATTTTGTAGCAGGAGTTCCTTTGCATATTAGGCCACACCCCTCTAATGTAGCCAATCCTCCAAGAGCTTACAGAGCTCTTCTTACAGGGGCTACTGTAAGCTCTGGGAGGATTGGCTACATCCGGGGTGTGTTGCCTAATATACAGAGGAGCTCCTGCTACGAAATGAGCCCTGAACTCAAGTGTCTCAGATCCCAGTCGGGCACTCTAACCGCCGCACCAAACAACCACTGTAGGTCTTCATTCCAAGCCCAGAGATGGAGATGTTTCTTCAGGAACAGGGGCTGGCTGAGATTTCACCAGGGAACTGTGGCCGCTGTTCTGGAGAGCTTTGTGCTTAAATCTCCCCTTAAGAGAGCCAGTTTGGTGTAGTGGTTAAGTGCGCGGACTCTAATCTGGGAGAACTGGGTTTGATTCCCCACTCCTCCACTTGCACCTGCTGGATGACCTTGGGCAAGCCATAGCTCTGGACCAGCTGTTCCCTCAAGGACAGCTTGGGAAAGAACTCTCTCAGCCCCGCCTACCTCACAGGGTGTCTGTTGTGGGGAGGGGAAGGGAAAGGAGTTTGTAAGCCGCTCTGAGACTCTTAAGTGAGTGAAGGGCGGGATATAAATCCAATCTCTTCTTCTTCTTCTCTTAAGTGTATTTGCACAACAGGGGAACAGCCTCCTCCCATCCTGTTCTCCCATACTGGGGGGGGGGGAAGGGGCCTTGTTTTTATTTGTGTTTGCTGTTTGGGTGAGCCCCCAGTAATCTGTTCTTATCACGTTGCTTTTATTGCCATCTGCTCGGGCTGCTGAGTTCTGGATGTCTTTGCATGCCTGCAGAAGGAGTTTGTTGACATTATTTCCCCTGATTTGTCTGCTTCCCTTGGCTCCCCCGGGGGTTTCCTTCTCAGTTCTTGCATTCAGCTGCCAACGATTCCCCCTTGGATCTTCCCAATTATTCTCTGAGAATGTTGGGTTCTTACAAAAATAGCATCCAGTATTTGATGGATACAAACCTTGGGAAGAACTGGAGACTTTGGAAGACACGGGGTACCTGTCACAAATGGCATTTCCGTGCCTACTGAAGCTCATGGTGAGGTGTAGGATTGTTATGCAGTGGTTTCCCCCTCCCCTTTCCCCACCAGCAACCACTAATGCTGGGATGAGGTTGTGGCTCTGTGACAGAGCCTCTGCTTTGCATGCAGAAGGTTGCCGGTTTGATCCTTGGCATCTCCAGTTAAAAGTGTTCGATTGTAGGTGATGCGAAAGACCTCGGCCTGAGACTCTGGAGGGCTGCTGCCAGTCTGAGTAGACAATACTGACCTTGATGGACCAATGGGTTCTTGGAGGAGTAACATCATTGTGTTAGCCGGATTGCTTTAATTTAAGTTTAGCAATCAGCAAAATACACGGGTTCTTGCCAACTATACCAGGGTCCCACCCCTCCCGGGAGATCTCAAGGAAGGAGGCACGTGAGGCGAGTTCCAAGTTCAATGTTGTTTACTGGATCATGTAATCAAGCATACAGAAATCGTAATCACACACACAATCTTACAGGTCTAATAAAATAAAGAGAGAAAATAGCACTTTTGCATGAGCAGGTTTCGTTGGTGGGGAAAGCACGTTACCTTAGATGCGTTGTCCGATGTCAAGATGAATTGGATTTGGGAAGAAAGGTATAAAAGCTATGGGGCCACGAGGCTTGAACCGGCAAGACCACGTGGTTCTCCTGGATCGCGAGTCCAGAGAGAGAAAAAGGGTTTAAAGATGGAGGCAAGGGTTGGGGACAGAAAGCTGGACTGAAGGGTCAATAGGTAAGATAGAGGGCGATGGCTCAAGAGACCGAGTGACTCTCGGTTTGGACTTTTATTGGGGGTCTTGGGGCGGGCTTTGCAGACCACAACCCACTAACACTCCTACTAGGCGGTCCGTCCCTGTTGGACCTTGCTATAGGTTAAAGGCGAACAAAGGGAGGAGGTCCAGGGGTTTGGTCAGTGTTGCAAAAGTATGACTTCACCAGGAAACAGACACTGAGTCTGGGGTCCGATGACTCACCTGGCCATACCTATTGTCAGTTGATGGTTTTAGCCAAGTATCTGATGGCTGGCACATTAGTTGCTAGGCAGTCTCGTTAGCATAACTATCCAGATGTGTAGTGGGGGAGTGGGGGTCAGCCAGCGGATGTCTGACAGAAGGAGGCCTCATGGCAAGAGGAATCCTTTGTCTTTGCCTTGGGTGAACTGCTTGGGGTGTCAGCCTCCTGGCTTGGGCTGGAGCTGGCTCCTATGTGAAGAAGAAAGCGCAAGTCCCTACCACTGCTGGCGACACAGAGTTCAAACTTATGGATAAAAATCCATAAGAGCACAGAAAAGTGCCTTGCTGGCTAACAATTGGACAGATTTGCCAAAAAAAAAAACCAAATTGCTGATGAATTTGAATAAGGGCTTTGTCAAATAAGTGGATGGCTTCCTGTTCGCAAAGGTAAAGGTTTCCCTTGCTCGCAAGCCAGTCGAATACGATTCTAGGGATGCGGTAAGGGCTCATTACGTAGCAGGAGCTCCTTTGCATATTAGGCCACACCCCCTTAAGGTAGCCAATCCTCCAAGAGCGTACAGAGCTCTTCTTACAGGGGCTACTGTAAGCTCTGGGAGGATTGGCTACATCAGGGGTGTGTGGCCTAATACGCAGAGGAGCTCCTGCTACGAAATGAGCCCTGGATGCAGTGCTTATCTCCGTTTCCAAGCCGAAGAGCCAGTGCTGTCTGAAGACTTCTTCCGTGGTCATGTGGCCGGCATGACTAGAAGCTGAGGCGCACCGAATGCTGTTTCCTTCCCACCAAAGTGGTACCTATTTATCTACTTGCAATTTCTTGCTTTCGAACTGCTAGGTTGGCATAATCATTCTTATTCCTATCCCTCAATTCCTATTACTCAAACATAAATCTGCAAACATTTCTTGACTCTTGTGCAACTTGAACGGTGTGATTGCTAAGTGCTGCTTAACGCCTTGTAGCTAACAGGTTTTTTTGAAAATCTGATTTGCATCTGTGCCTTGGAATCTGTACTTTCCCACTGGTATCCTTACAGGTACATAGAATATTACCATTATGCATAGTTAAATATTATTTAAAATAGTTTTGTTCTAACAATTGTTGGAAAGCACCGGTGGGGAGAAGCCAGTCTTGGGAAACTGCCTTGGGAAACAGAGCCAGTTTGGTGTAGTGGCTAGGAGCGTGGACTCTAATTTGGGAGAACTGGGTTTGATCCCCCACTTCACCACATGCTGGTGTGACCTTGGGTCAGTCATAAGTTCTTTCAGAGCTGTTCTCTCAAGGATGGTTCTCGGGAGAGCTCTCTCAGCCCCACCTACCTCGCAGGGTGTTTGTTGTAAGGAGGGAAAGGAGTTTGTAAGCCGCTCTGAGACTCCTTCGGGTAGTGAAGGGCGGGGTATCATCATCATCATCTTCTTCTTCTTCTTCCCTCCACATCAGTTCTTCTTGTGATTCCTGCCAATGTGATTCCCGGTGCCCACTTTTTCCTTCCTCAAAGTTCCTTCCCCCCAAATCAAAGAGCCAATCAGGCTTTCCTGCAGTTCACTGGAACAGAAGGGACTTCAGAAGACCCCAGTAGGAATCAACTTTATATCTACGGAGAACACCTGTTCCAAAACAGCAACCTCCACGGTGGGAGGATGATGCTTGGCTTGGAACCTTTCAACAATCTGTTATTGGCTCCATGGCAGCCATTTTGTGATGGCGCCCACTGTGCCTGTATGAGCTCCTGTCAAGTCCTAGCTGACTTATGGCAACCCCATAGGATTTTCAGTGCAAGAGACTAACAGCGGTGGTTTGCCATTGCCTCCCTCTGCGAAGTGACTTTGGACTGCCTTGGTGGCCTCCCATCCAAGTACTAACCAGGGCAGAGCCTGCTTAGCTTCCAAGATCTGGTGAGATCAGGTCAGCCTGGGCCATCCAGGTCAGGTCAGCACCTACTACCTGTTCTTGAATCCAAGAGGATCCACAGGTTTATAGCAGCTGTGCTATGGCAGCTGCACTGGCTCCCAATTAGTGTCCAGTGCTAATTCAAAGTGTTGGTGCTTACCTTTGAAGCTCTTAAGGGCCTGGGGCCCTCATACCCTCAGGACCACCTCTCCCCACCTTCTCCGATCTTCATCTTGGCATTTATTGACGGTCCCTGGTCCATGAACTGTCCACCTTGTGTTGACAAGGGTGAGGGCTTCCTCAGTGATGACCCCATTCCTGTGGAATCAGCTGCCTGAAGAGGCGCTTGCCTTGCGGGGCATCCCTAGGTTCCACAGAGCAAAGCAAGACTGCTCTTTCTCAGGGGGTCTTTGGGTTATCGTGTTCCTCCAGGCAGCTGGTATACTTCAGCTGTGTCTTCATCATCCACACATCCTACCTTGCTTGATAGTCGTTAGATTTGAATGAGGATAGATTTTTAACCATTTTAGAAGTTCATTTCTTGTGTCTTTTGTATTGTTTTTATCGGGTGTATTTTATATGCTGATGGCCACTCTGCGTCCTGTTCAGGGGAGAGGGAGCTGGATATAAATTTGATAAATAAAACAAATGTTTGGGAACCCCCATTGTAGACAATGGACAGAGCTGCCAGAATCACTTTGGCCAATATCCAGAATGAATCCATGGGGGTGGACTGTAGAATCCATTCCTGATGTTTCAATGAGCCTCAGGGTTTTGGTGGAGTGGAATAAGAACATAAAGGAAGCCAATGTTGGATCAGGCCAATGGCCCATCCAGTCCAACACTCTGTGTCACACAGTGCCCAAAAACCAGGAGCCATCAGGAGGTCCACCAGTGGGGCCAGGACACTAGAAGCCCTCCCACTGTTGCCCCCTCAGCACCAAGAATGAATTGCATTCCGCTTTGCCAACATACATCCAATTCCACCAAGACTCTAAAACAGATGGCATTGGCAACATCTGGAATGAATTTTGAAATCCATTCCAGATGTATGTGTGCAGGTTTTCATGGTCACCATCCCAAATTATTTGGTCTTCCACAGACTTGGCTGGCCCACTGCATGCCCTTGATTCCAAATCCTTACAGAAGAAACTTGAACATCTCTGGTCCTAATGCAGGTTCTCATGTGGGGAGGGGATCGGTCTCCTGTACTTATTCCTCACACAGTGGAAACTTTTGACTTTAGTTCTGCTGTCTGCTTCTTTATTGCTACTGACACGGTCTCATTCATATGCAGCCCTACGCAACACAGCCCTGCCAATTATCTGAACTTTAGATTCATTGAAAGTGTTTGGATCGTTTTCCAGGCGAGGCTGGTGAATATTTGAAAAGTTGCAATCCATTCATTTTTTTTGGCTGGCTAACGAACAAACGAACAAACAAACCCCACCCCCGTCTACCTTAAAACATCAGCAAAAATGACTTGTGAAGAGCTTTCAACCCCTTTTAAGATTCCGGCAATAAAGGCACTGTTTAATCTTTTGCCCTTTTTGTGCAGAATCCCACGGATTTGCTTGGCATCCCTCACAAGAACACAATCCTGGCCCCTAATAATTTGCTGCTCTTGCTGTCATTCTTAAACAGTCCCAGATGGACATATCAACTCCGCTCCCCAAACCCATCCCTGCTTCATTTATATTCTTTAATAAGCGGAGATTGGACATCACTCAGCGCTGGCTGTCAGAACCATTTCTCTGCTGTTTTTAATGCCATTTCACAATCCAGAGAGGACAAGCTGTCGGCATATGCAAAGAATGGCTCGCCCCGCACTCCAAAAGGCAGAACAATGAAAACATCACACTTATTTCAGCCCCTTTTCTGATCTGTTAGATGGAGGAGACCGAATGGAGCAGCTTCGCACAGGAACGCTTGGAACTTAGCGTTAAAAGGGTTGGAACACTTTCCCTATGAAGAAAGGCTGAAGCGCTTGGGGCTCTTTAGCTTGGAGAAATGATGACTGAGGGGTGACATGATCAAGGTTTACAAGATTATGCATGGGATAGAGCAGGCAGAGAAAGAAGTCCTTTTCTCCCTGTCTCACAATACAAGAACTCGTGGGCACTCCATGAAATTGCTGAGCAGTTGGGTTAGAACAGGTAAAAGGAAGTCCTTCTTCACCCAAAGAGTGATTTAACACATGGAATTCACTGCCACAGGAGGTGGTGGCGGCTACAGGCATGGACGGCTTCAAGAGGGAATTAGATAAACACATGGAGCAGAGGTCCATCAGTGGCTGTTAGCCACAAAGTATAGATAGGAACTCTTGGTCTGGGGCAAGTGATACTCTGTATTCTTGGTGCTTGGGGGCAGGGGGAATCAGTGGGAGGGCTTCTAGTGTCCTGCCCCCACTGCTGGACCTCCTGAGGGCACCAGGTGTTTTTGCCCACTGTGTGACAGAATGTTGGACTGGATGGGCCACTGGCCTGATCCAACATTGGCTTCTCTTATGTTCTTATGAAAACCATGTAGGGATAGGCTGGTGTTAGGGCTTGGCATTGTAGGGCAGCTAACAAGGCCCATGTCCTGGGAAAGGGGACCACCAGAAAGCCTCTGTAGCCCACTGTTCCTTCTGTTTGAATGGGGATGGTCAAATCACTATCGCTGGGTAGGGACAGGGGTTGAACTCAGAGGAACAGGCAAAATGAGTGGGCCGTGGAAAGGAAGCCACCCACACAGAGATGAGGCCCTGCAGAACGGGATCTTTCTAGGTCACTCACAGTGACGATGCAGTACATGCGGAAGAACCATGCTGCCTTAATTAGCTTACAGGCTGTGCTTACAGCTATTCTGGGGTCATATTGGCTAGTGCCAGTAACATCACCGGTGTCTCATTCGCGAGGTGCCTTCCAAACCTGCAGCCGGCACTGCTTTGAGAATCATCCTGACCTCCTTTTTGACAGGGAAGAGGGAGAAGCCGCTTCTTTCCCTCCTCCTCTTCCTCTGTTCATGCTCAACCAACTTCAGGCTGCTTAGAGTTAAGCAGAAATACAGACAAAAGACTCATGGATCTTCATGAAATCAGTCACTTGAGGCTGTGTTTATCAATTCACCGGGGGGGGGGGGGGGGGTGGTACACAGGGCCCGTGAGCCTTTGTAGATCGGTTTTTAACTGCCGGTGAGACCCTGGCACTTTTTCAGCATTCCTTCCCTTCAGTGGTGTCCAAGGCCCTTTCGTTTTACAGTCCGGGCTTTTCCTCTGTGAAATTGAGACCTGAGCACATGACAGGTCCCATGAAGACAGATCACCCTCCCCGCAAGGTCAGCCTTCCACGAGCCTATGATTCTCGGCAAGCGCATCCGTCAGAAGTGACGGCCAACGATCACTTCCAAGCCCCGCAGCTGCCTAGTTTGTCTCTGCTTTTCAAGGGCCACGTTAGCGTTAACAGGGCAAGGCGCACATGCCGTGGCACTGGAAGAGACGTAGCCTGAATTGTGTGCTGATTTGGCTTTCTTGTGGACTTGGCATGTTTTTATTATTTATCTGTTTGGCTTAGAGACCGTCTTTGGAGCAAACGGTCCCCAAAGGTGGTTTACGAAATATTCAGTAAAACACAATGAAATCAAAGTAAAAATCGCATGGTAAATTGCTGCCAATTGCCTTCCTGATTCCCCGGTCGCAATGCATGCTCCGTACAAAACAAAAGCACAGAGAATGAATCGAGAGAACACTTTCTCCCTCCCTCTGAATACCAGAACTCATGAGTATCTATTAAAACTGATGGGCAATAGATCTGGGATGGACAAAACAAAGTATTTCTTTACTCGATGGGTGATTAAAATGCAGAATTCGCTGCCAGAAGATGTAGTGATGGCCACAAGCAGACATGGCTTTACAAGGGGACCAGATACGTTCATGGAAGAGAGGTTCCATCAGAGGCTCCTAGCCACACTGAGTAAAGGCATCCTCCACATGCAGAGGCAGAAGACCTCTGAAACCCAGTGCTAGGAGACGACGTCAGGGGAAGGCCTCGGCCTCTATGTCCCATCGTTGCCCCTCCATGGCAACTGGTTGGCCACTGTGTGAGACAGGATGCTGGACTGGATGGACCACTGGTCTGATCCAGCAGGGCTCTTCTTATGGTCTTAGAAGCTGAGCTGCTCTGAAGGCAGACAATTTTTACTCTGTTATACTCTAAAACCAAACCATCCTGACTAGGATGGCCCAGGCTAGCCTGATCTTGTCAGCTCTTGGAAGCGAGGTGGGGTCAGCCCTGGTTAGTATTTGGACGGGCAACCTGCTAGGATTTACAAGTGCTCTCTCTGCAGTCATGAAAGAATTAACCGTTTGTTTATGCATGCTGATATCCTGGCTAGTTTAGGTGAGGAGCAGGAACCCGATGACTAAATCTGCCTGTATTTGCTGCCAGAGCAAGGCGACAAAATACATAGTTAGTTAGCATTGGGATTCTCCAGTTGGGCAATCAATACTTTGGGGGTGGATTGGAGAGTAAGCATTGGGTTTCAGTTTGCTTGCTCTTTGTCCTTCTCCTCTAGTTCATCCTCACACGAGGTTCAGAAATGCCTAAGATATAGGACAGAGCAGCTACACAGAATGATTCCCCTGTATTGTTTGTTTCTTTAATCTCCCAGTAACTCCCTCCCTCATTAGTACATAAAGTTTTTGTTGTGTATTGAGATTGAATCATCCCTGATTGGCTCACCCTAGAGACTGGCTGAGCTTGAAGCTCAAGAACAATAGCAGACCAGGACTCTGGAATAAAGCAATAGAGTAGTAATGTTTTGTAAATAGCCTATCACAGGTAGTGTGTGTGTTGTGGTGTTTTGCATGCATATGAGCAGGGCTTCAGACCTGCTAGGGTTGTCTTGGAGTTTAGCTGAGTCACTAATAAACTATGAGCTGATCACTCTGTGCGTCTGAACCCAGTACATTTCAGTTTTCTCTTATAAAAGCTAATACAAGAGTTCTGCTGCGTTATTAACTCTGCATTTACACAGAAATCCCTAACACAACCACCACAGAAGTCCAGGGTCACTATGCAGAGGTGGGCAATGACAAATCACCTCTGAACGTCTCTTGCCTTGAGAACCCTATTGGGTTGCTGTAAGTCAGCTGTGAGTTGATGGGCCCCTGACACCGCCCAAATCCAGTTCTTTAATTATTAGAATGCTGAATGGGGTGAAGTTGGAACTGGACATAATGCCCCTGTATAAATGGATGGTGCGACCTCATTTAGA
This sequence comes from Lepidodactylus listeri, assembly GCA_029233225.1. NCBI lineage: Eukaryota > Metazoa > Chordata > Lepidosauria > Squamata > Gekkonidae > Lepidodactylus > Lepidodactylus listeri. The sequence goes on from JARCFY010000017.1 coordinate 51,343,170, forward strand.
GTACTGTGTACAGTTCTGGTCACCACACCTCAGAAAGGATATTATAGCATTGGAGAAAGTGCAGAAAAGGGCAACTAGGATGATAAAAGGGTTGGAACACTTTCCCTATGAAGAAAGGTTGAAGCGCTCAGGGCTCTTTAGCTTGGAAAAATGGTGGCTGAGGGGTGACATGATCGAGGTTTATAAGATTATAGATGGGATAGAGCAGGTAGAGAAAGAGATACTTTTCTCCCTTTCTCACAGTACAAGAACTCGTGGACGTTACATCAAATTGCTGAGCAGTCAGGTCAGAACAGAAAAAAGGAAGTATTTCTTCACCCAAAGAGTGACTAACTCATGGAATTCACTGCCACAGGAGATGGTGGTAGCTACAAGTATGGATGGCTTCAAGAGGGAATTTGATAAACACATGCAGCAGAGGTCCATCAGTGGCTGTTAGCCACAAGGTATAGATAGGAACTCTCAGTCTGGGGCAAGTGATGCTCTGTATTCTTGGTGCTTGACGGGGGGGGGGGGCAACAGTGGGAGGGCTTCTAGTGTCCTGGCCCCACTGGTGGAACTCCTGAGGGCACCTGGTTTTTGGCCACTGTGTGACACAGAGTGTTGGAGTGGATGGACTATTGGCCTGATCCAGCATTGGCTTCTCTTATGTTCTTATGACTCACTGCCGCCATTTTCAGCAGCAGCCCCGTGTTTGTTAAACTTTCATGCTCTCCTTGATGTGGCTTCTGCAGAAGACATGAGGAAGCATCACTCTAGCCCGGGCTCCATCAGCTGTTGACCTATTGAGCTGAACACAACCTACCAGCTAAGCACTGAGGAAACAGAGGCAAGAATCCAATTCCCAGCAGCGCCCTTGTTAGAACATTCATAAGTAAAAGGATTAAGTGTTTAACATTTAAGTGTTACCACATGCTCTGTCTGGGTGAGTTCCCGCACAATGTTTAGCAGAAGGCAATCAAATGATTCAATATACTTAATCATTTAATAGAGTGTTTTGGTCTTTGACTGTTTAGGCTCGGAGAAAAGAACACTCAGAAATGCATAGAAGTAATTAGGCGTGCTATTATACGGCAAATCCTGCGTAATCCCAGGGCATGCAGTGAGTGAAAGGCAGGATTGCTTTCTCTGCACGACTCCAGAAATCGAGCTAATTTGCAACGGTTGCTCTAATTTCATTTACCCATGAAAGGCAAACCTAGAATATTTTGGCATTTTTAACAGGCTCGCTTCGAATTTTAACATGCCAGGATTAATTTCTGGATAGGGCTTACTGGGGGAAAAAACCCAAATTTATGACCAACACAAAGAAGGAAGCCGTGGATTAAAAAAAAGAATCTTGCATATGAAGTCTTGATCTATGGGAGTGACTTCAGAAGAAATAGAGGGGGAAATTTTACAGCAAACGCAGAAAGGAGAAGGAAGGAAGGAAGGAAGGAAGGAAGGAAGGAAGGAAGGAAGGAAGGAAGGAAGGATAATTAGAAATCTTGGATTCAGGAATGAACTAACCACTTATGTGGTGGTGGAAAGCAATGCTCCCTCTAAGCTGTGGAGTCTTGTGAGCAAAAATTCTACTTTGTGAGCTACTGGCATTAAAGCTGTGAGTGAGCTATTTTGGCTGCTGCATAAATTAGTTTGCTCTGGCTCCTCCCCTGCCACAAATTTTGATCATCTTTAAGGTGCTACTGGAGTCTTGCTCTTTTCTACTGCTACAGCCAGACTAACACAGCTCCCCATCTTCATTCTTTGTCACTGTTTGCATGACGGGATAGAAAGCTGAAAAGAACAGAGTAGCCACATGGAGATATACATGTATGTAGGCAATAGTGGTCCTTCAAGTCATGTTGAAAAGGGCTTTCAAAGTAAGCTCTGGCACCTTGATTTGAACCTGGAAATCAAGAAAGGGATACAAAGAAACCCAAATGTTCCCTGGGATACATGTGGGTTTTCCCAGCAGACCCAATAACAACTACTTGGACTGTTTCAGGCTGGGAAAATGTGCAGGGAGGGAAGGCAGAAACCTCTAGGAGCCAGGTTTGGTGTAGTGGTTAAGTGTGTGGACTCTAATCTGAGAGAAGGGGGTTTGATTCCCCACTCCTCCACTTGCAGCTACTGGATGACCTTGGGCAAGCCATAGTTCTGTCAGAGCTGTTCTTGAAAGAGCAGTTCTTGAGAGAGCTCTCTCAGCCCCACCTACCTCACAGGGTGTCCGTTGTGGGGAGGGGAAGGGAAAGGAGTTTGTTAGCTGCTTTGGGACTCCTTTAGGTAGTGAAGGGTGGGGTATAAATCCAATCTCCTCCTCCTCCTCCTCCTCTTCTTGTGTGCCATGATTGTGATCCTAATTTGGCAACACATGCACAGGAATTTAGGAGAACTCATATTTGAGTCCAGTTGCACCTTGAAGACCCAGAATTAAACTTTGTTGCTTCTGTTGCTTCAGACCAACATGGCTACCCACCAATGCTCCCTCTAAGCTGTGGAGTCTTGTGAGCAAAAATTCTACTTTGTGAGCTACTGGCATTAAAGTTGTGAGCGAGCGATTTGGCTACTGCATCAATTAGTTTGCCCTGGAGCCATCCTTCCTGAGCGAAGGCAAAAATGTGTGAGTTGGAGGCTAAAAACCTGTGAGCTAGCTCACACTAGCTCAGTTTAGAGGGGACACTGCCCACCTGAGCCCACAGCTCATGTGTGATTGTGTTTATGGCTCACAGGGTAAGGACCCAGACTCAACCTGTGCACCCTGTAATGTGTAAGTTATCAGTGACACTGGACAAGATGAATGGCATGGCTTGGTAAAAAGCAGTTCCATATGTCCATACCCCCGTAGTGCTGTCAATCATGGCTAGTAGGCTACCTTCAGGCTGCATGCCGAACAGAACCCGAACAATCCGATCCCATTTAACAGCAGTAAAAGTTCTGCTTTGTCGAGTAATTTTTATGTTTAAAAAAAGAGACAGCAGATATATGCTGCTCTCTGAAACACAAACATTCCCTCCTCCCCCCCCCCCCGGTTTAAAAAAACCCAAGCCCCACCTCCTTCTAAACGATTCCAGGGAGCTGATCTATAAGCTCTTCATTATTTTAAAGACAGGGAACTCGGCCCTTATTTTATTTCATAGCGTTATTAGTATTTGCCGCGAAATTGTTTCATTGCATGTCATACATTACCCCAGCATTTGCATCGAGTTTTACAGCCAGTATAGGTCACTCCTGAAATACTGTGGTGTTGACAGGTTTATAATTCTGCTGACACGGGCTGGCAGATAGATGAGCTCCTCCTGTGGCAGAGAGTCATAAATTCCCTGGCATAAATAGAAGCAGGTCTGTTAGAATTGTCAGAAGGGACCAGGCGAGCTGAACAAAATAACTGGGGTGTCCCAGCCTTTAAATTATAGCTCATTGGGAAAAAGAAAAATTAAAGAACATAAGCAGCATTTCCTTTTGCCTGCTGCCACTGCAGTTTCAGCCAACGGAATTAGTTTAAGATAGTCGGCTGTAGGCTGACTTCTACCACCAGATTCTACTACTAAACCACTTTGAGCAATGAGGAGAAGCAGATGTGTATAGTCAGTAAGTAGATAAAGGCCCATTGTGCATCTAGCATTCGCTCCGCTGTTTTACCAGACCCACGAAGGAACAGAAGTTCCCTTCTGCATTGCATGCCACTTTCAGTCTCTTTGATGGTCAGATATTATGGAAGCCTCCAGACTGCATGTCGCTTTCACTTCCTTTGAGCTCTCGGTTTTATGGTACCGCCTGCATAGATCTATGGCTATTTAATGGCCATTCAGGCTGACTCTGCGGTCAGTACCTTGTTGGCCCGGGGTATCTGAATGTGGTTTTGAGCCACATCTTTTTCTGTTCCAGTGTGGGTTTGGTAAAACAACGGAGTGAATACTAGATGCAGAATGGGCCAAACACTCTCAGGTTCTCGAAGACATGAATGTTGGTATTTTAGCAAAGCCTGTTAACTTCAAGGGACTAAGGAGGTGGTAACTGCCTAGGATGGCACCATAAGGGTAAAAAGGTAGACATTTAATAGAATATACATGTTTAAATGGAGTTGCGGTGGCTCAGAGGTTAAGACACTGAGCTGCAGACTGGAAGGTCAGTAGCTCGGCAGTTTGAGACCTGAGTGCCACGTGATGGAGTGAGCTTCTGTCTCTGGCCCCAGCTCCTGCCAACCTAGCAGTTCAAAAGCAAGAAATTGCAAGTTGATAAATAGGGACCACTACAGTAGGAACGTAACAGAGTTCCGTGCACCTCGGCGTTTAGTCATGCCGGCCACATGACCACGGAAAAGTCTCTAGACAGCGCTGGTTCTTCGGTTTGGAAATGGAGATGAGCACCACCCCCTAGAATTGGATTCGACCAGCTTTCAAGCAAGGAAAACCTTTACCTTTACCTTACATATTTAAGTACAATTGTGGATCTTTACAGAAATATCGACATCCATTTTTGAAAACACTTATACTTCTTTATCTTCCTTTTCTTTCCTTTTACTAAAAGGAAAAATTTTATACTTAGCAACATTAATAACAAAGCCTTCTCTGGAATAATATTCCGAGAAGGAACCTATGAGCTTGTGTAGGCCAACCACAGACCCATTTTTGAGCACAAGTAATTTATCGCTTCTTGATGTTGATCTTCTATGTATCCCTTTTACTGTCATTGGTTGAGCTGCTGTGATGTCATGGAGGCCACAGAGGCAGAAAAGGGGAGGTGAAGAACTAAAAAGGGCTGAATCCCAAAGTGTGCAGTAGAGGGAAAGTTGTGTGTGCGAGGGGCAGGGCAGGGCAATCAAACGACAATATGAAATGTGAGGCTTTTACAATTCAGCTCACGAGGATATGCATGAGACTCCTTTTCTGGCCAGTACATTTCACCCATAACAAAACCCTATCAGTGCAATGCTAATGTTGGATCATAGGACGCACGTATTTTATTTAAGTTGCTTTTAGAGAGGGTGCCAAGCATCAAGGTTTTGAACTCTGTCTCTCTGGAATAAATATGGAGACGCACCATTGGTGCAATTTAAACCCAAATCCAATTTATCCAGAGGTCAAAGGTAATAGCAAGGTGATAAGACAGAAGAAGAAAGAGATGACTCTATCATACCTCCTGGCGGGAGATCTTCATACTGTACACCAGCTCTAGGGGTAAACCAAGGAAACTTTTCGGAGGAAGGCATCAGGCAACAGAAAGCATCCGCGGGTTTTGAGAATAATTCTCTATACCGAAGCGTGTAGTCCAAGATGCCCCTGGCTTTTATTTACTTTTGAAGTTAACATAATTCAATGTCTTTGTTTCCCAGCACTGCCTGGCCTTCAAAAAACCTGTTTCAGCTTTCCTTGACCCCAACATAATCTGGGCACCACTTCGTCAGCGGGAGACTTTAATTACACCTTTTTCCACACCTTCTGTGGAGATACAGGGGCATTGCCTGTTTGGAGAGAGAGAGAGAGAGAGAGAGAGAGAGAGAGACATTGCTTTCACACCTGGCAACCCTTACTAATTTGTATGGCCTTGTTTTTAATTCTATGATATCTGGTTTGGAGACAAGCTGAGGCAGAAAGCCTCTGATCCAACTGGCAAACTGTTGGGTTCCATGATAGGTGATGCTGTGTGCGTAGCACAACCGCTCCATGCTTGTGAGGCTTTAATAGATGTTGTAACACACGGACACAATGAGCAGACCCAAAGAGGAAAGGCTGTGGCTCAGTGGTAGAGCATCTGCTTGGCATACTGAAGGTCCCAGTTTCAGTCTTCAGAATCTTCAGTTGAAGAATCTCAGCAAAACCTTTTGGGAAGGACTCAGTGGTAGAGCATCTGTTTGACATGCAGAAGATCACAGGTTCAACCTCCAGCATCTCCAGCTGAAGAATCTCAGGAAGACCCTTTGGGAAGGGCCCATAGCTCAGAGGTGGAACAGCTACTTGAGATGCGGAAGGTCCCAGGTTCAATCTCCAGTTGAAGAGCCTCAGGCAATAGGTGATGAGAAAGACCTCTGCCTAAGACCCTGGAGAGCCGCTGCCAGTCTGAGTAGACAATCCTGACCCTGATGGAATATTGGTCTGATTCAGTATAAGGCAGCTTCATTTGTCCACATATTGCGGTTGGTGCAAGTGCACATCTGGATGTGTCTTATCCAGTGCAGGTCCCTTTGGTGCCAGTCATTGCTGGACAATGTCTGATGGAGTGTTCTTCCACACGAAAGCTCACACCTTGAATAAAATGTTGTTGGGCTTAAAGGTGCCACTGGATTCTAACTTTGTTCTGTTGCTTCAGACCAACATGACTGCCCACCTTGATTTAACAGCAGGAAGTTATGGTAGTAGAATGCTCGGCGAAAAGAAGACGAAGAAGAATAGGAGGAGGAGGAGATTGGATTTATACCTTGCCCTTCACTACCTGAAGGAGTCTCAGAGCGGCTTACAATCTCCTTTCCCTCCCCCTTCCCACAACAGACACCCTGTGAGGTAGGTGGGGCTGAGAGAGCTCTCTCGAGAGCTGCCCTTGAGAGAACAGCTCTGAAAGAACTTGTCACTGACCCAAGGTCACACCAGCAGCTGCATGTGGAGGAGGAGTGGGGAATCAAACCCAGTTCTCCCAGATTAGAGTCTGTGCTGCTAACCACTCCACCAAACTATCGCTCAGGTTTCCTAACCTTTGCTAATCCGCAGCGTTTGTGTCTTAAGACGAGAAAAAAATCTTCTCACTGCCACAATTTACAAAATCTCCTTTTCGAAGGCACATCCCCAGCTATTCCAAAATCCATTTATATGGCATTATTTATTACTGAGAAGCAAGCAGATGGAGACATTTTTCCTTGCGGGCAATTTGAAAGAGACACATTACTTTCCTACGTAAGGGCTCCTCTGCTGATTTATGGTGTCCACAGCAGGCGAAACATCCTGGGTCTGCCTCTGTTGTTCTACCCAATAAAAACGGGAAATGGTTTCGTTAGGTTCTTGCTTTTATGGCACAACTTCCAAATTAACTCATTATGCTATGAAATATTCCGCAGCACCAATCATTAACACACACTAAAAATTTAAATGCTCCAATATTTTAAAGGCCCTTTTCCTTTTTTTCCAGAGGCGACGGATTGAAGACTCACTCGCCGGATGTTTAAATATGATCTCTCTTGAGGGTGATGAGGGAGACGGGATGAAATGTTCATTTAAACAGAAGCAATTTCCTAGTGCCAACGGATTTTTTTTTTAAAGAAGTGTCCACAACTTTAACCACAGGGGGATGGGAACAGTTTCAAGGCATCACCCTTGTGATCTTTACCTTACTGGCTTGTTTCCATCAGAGGTGACAAAATGTTTAGGCTGCTGTTTCGGAAAGTGGAGAGTAATGATGCAAACCCAATGCATAAACTTTATGCGGCCACGGTTATAAAATGTTTGAGGCATGCACTGCTTTTGATACCTTTTAAACAAAGCCTCCCTGGTTAAGTGGGGGAGGAAAGGTCATCATCCCTGATGCCCCCAATCTAGTTTAAGTGATCGTTGGCCAATTCCTATAAAAAACAAGGGTAGAACTTGCTAGACTATGATGTTCCAACGGTTTCGAAGGACCTTAATCACATCTCTCTATAAGCAACTTGGAAATTGATGCAGCAGGTATCTTCCATTCATGGAAGTCCTATTTTAGACCTTCCGCTAGAACACCACATAAGAGTTAACGCATGAACACATGAAGCTGACATATTGAAGAAAACAACCATCAGAGAGCCAGTTTGGTGTAGTGGTTAAGTGTGTGGACTCTAATCTGGGAGAACCGGGTTTGATTCCCCACTCCTCCACTTGCACCTGGCTGGATGACCTTGGGCAAGCCATAGCTCTGTACCAACTGTTCCCTCAAGGACAGCTTGGGAAAGAGCTCTCTCAGCCCCACCTACCTCACAGGGTGTCTGTTGTGGGGAGGGGAAGGAAAAGGAGTTTGTAAGCCGCTCTGAGACTCCCTTGGGGAGTGAAGGGCGGGGTATAAATCCAATCTCTTCTTCTTCTTCTTCATCATAGTCAGTATTGTCTGCCCAGGCTGGCAGTGGCTTTCCAAGGTCTCAGGCAGAGGTCCTTCACAACACCTATTGCCTGGTCCTTTTTAACTGGAGGTGCTGGGGATTGAATTTGGGACCTTCTGTGTGCCAAGCAGCTGCTTTACCACTGAGCCATGGTCCCTCCACTGAATGGAACTCTCACATGGAGCTGCCTTAGACTGACTCAGACCCTCGGTCCATCAAAGTCAGTTTTGTCTACTCAGACTGGCAGTGGCTCTCAAGGGTCTCAAGCAGAGATCTTTCACATCACCTACTGCATGGTCCTTTTAAATGGAGATACCGGGGACTGAACCGTCGACCTCCTGCATGCCAAGCAGATACTCTACTACTGAGCCATGGCCCCTCCCTTAAAGGGAAATGAAATCCAAAAATGGTCCCTGATAGATGTTTGTACACCTTCTTGCACAAATAAATATACAGAAACCACCAGAGGATGTAGTGATGGCCAAAGGCTTTAAAACAGGTTTAGACAGATTCATGGAGGAGTGGTCTATCCGTGGTTACTAGCCATGATGACTAAAGGAAACTTCCACATTCAGAGGCAGTAAACTTCTAAATGCCAGTGGCAGGAGCAATTTTGGGGAAAGGCCTCGGCCTCTATGCCCCATTGTTGGACCTCCAGAGGAACTGATTGGCCACTAGAAGAACATAAGAAGAAAAGCCCTGCTGGACTGAAGCAGTGGTCCATCTAATCCAAGAGTTCATACAGTAGTATAAATAGGTAAATTCTAGAAGACATAAGGTCATAAAAGGAGCCCTGCTGGATTGGAGCAGTGGTCCATCTAATCCAGCATCCTGGATTAGATGGACCACATGCTGGATTAGATGGACCACTGGTCCAATCCAGCAGGGCTCCTCTTATGACCTTATGTTCTTCTAGAATTTACCTATTTATAGTACTGTATGAATTCTTGGGCAAGCCCTTCCACAAGCATGGACAAGACCTTTCATGGGTGGAAGCCAGACACCATTGAATTCAGCCCAATTTATGGAAGACAGCAAATTAAAATGATGACAGCGTTTCGAACTCCGAAGAACATTATTCATATGTCGCTGCGAGCTTTAAAGCAACCGGAGAGAGAGAGCAAGGTGGGTCAGAGGAAGCGGGCTCTTTGGGAATTCTTTTCTTTTTTCTTCTCGGTCCAGGTATTTGAAAGTTAAAGCACACGCTGTCCTCCAACTCCAAGTGCCTGTTCTTGGCCCAGCCCATCATCTCCCGCCAGTCCGGGCTAATTTGCAGTGTAAGCAGCTAAGCAAAAGTGACAGCTGGGTAAGGTCTATCAGCAACGGAGAGCCTTTGCGGTACATCCTGTCAGGCTGCAAGGTGGCGCTGGCATGGGTCCAGGGGTGTACGATATGATGAGAGAGGATCATAAAGCACAAATGTAAGATTAAAGGAGGAACGGTTCCAACACTGACTGCGTATTCAGGTCGTTGCCAGCCCGAGTCATCCTTTGGAAAACTGGAGGTCAAGGTCAAGCCGTGCAGACGTCAGCTTCCCTGGGGGGGCAAGGAGCATGGCCTTGGCTACTTCTCTGGCCACTTGCCCTGCTGGCTTCATTATTCTGGTAGTGGCAAGAAAGAGCCTTCTGACCCCCGTTAGCCAGTCATCGCTGTAGGATTGTCATCCTCCAAATGGGAGCTGGAGTCTCCCCAGAATTACGACTGCTCTCCAGATAGATCAAGATGGGGAGCCGTGTGAGTCTGTCTGTAGTGGTAGAAAAGGGCAAGAGTCCAGCTGCTCCTTAAAGATAAACAAGATGTGTGGTAGGGTAGGAGCTTTCCTGAGTCACTGCTCACTTCTTCAGCTACAGCTAGAATGACAGTCCATCTGCCCTCTTTATTGGAAAGTGGAGCGACTTCAGATGCCGAATGACATTAGCTGGAAAAGGACAATAGCAGGTGAATGACAATAGCAGGTGTGATTGGATTAAGTAAGAGACCCCTCTGCATATCTCACCTAAATCCAATCATGCCTGCTATTGTTATTCACCTGCTATTGTCCTTTCCCTGTTAATGTCATTCGGCATCTGAAATCACTGCACTTTCCAATAAGTAGGACAGATGGACTCTAATTCTAGCTGTATCTGAAGAAGGGAGCAGTGACTCAGGAAAGCTCCTGCCCTGCCACAAAATGTGTTAGTCTTTAAGGTGCTACTGGACTCTTGCTCTTTTCTACTGCTCTCCAGATGGCAGGGCTCAGTTCCCCTGGAGGAAATGACAGTTTCAGAGGATAGACTTTATGGCATCACATACCCACTGAGCCCCCTCCCCTCCAGTTTGGTGTAGTGGTTAGGACTCTAATCTGAAGAAGCAGGTTTGATTCCCCACTCCTCCACATGAAGCCAGTTGGGTGACCTTGGGCAAGCCACAGTTCTCTCAGAGCTGTTCTCCCAAGGGCAGTTCTCAAAGAGCTGTCTCAGCCCCACCTACCTCACAGAGTGTCTGCTGTGGGGAGAGGAAAGGAAGGAGACTGTAAGCTGCTCTGGGACTCCGAGTGAAGGGCGGGGTATAAATCCAATCCCCCCTTCCTCCTCCTCCTCCTCCTCCTACCCCTCCTTTTCTTCTTCTTCCTCCACCATTCCCCAAGCTCTGCCCCCAAATTGCCAGGAATTTCCAAACCTGGAGTTGGCAACTCTACACTGTTGTGTCACTACTGGTCTGGCCATATTGACTTCTGGGTTACTGCCCTATGGTAATGGACCAGCTGCCCAGCAAGCTTCTGAAATTTGATAGCATCCTCGGTAGGGGGAAACGCTGTCAAACACAATCTCAAAAATGCCAATAAGACTCTAGTTTGGTCTCCTTCAAGGGAACAGAGCTAGGTAACCCCTCTCCCTGGGACATCTTGTTAGCCAGCAAGGCACTTTCTGTGCTCTTATGGATTTTCATATCCATAAGTCTGGACTCTGTGTTACCAACACTGGTAGGGTCTTGCACTTTCTTCTTGAATAGGAGCCAGCTCTAGCCCAAGCCAGGAGGCTGACACCCTAAGCAGTTCACCCAAGGCAAAGACAAAGGATTCCTCTTGCCATGAGGCTTCCTTCTGTCAGACATCCGCTGGCTGACCCCCACTCCCCACTCTACATCTGGATAATTCAACTAATGTGCCAGCCATCAGATACTTGGCTGAAACCATCAACTAACAATAGATATGGCCAGGTGAGTCATCGGACCCCAGACTCAGTGTCTGTTTTCTGATGAGATCATGCTCTTGCAATACAGACCACCCCCTGGACCTCCTCCCTTTGTTCACCTTTAACCTATAGCAAGGTCCAAGAGGGACGGACCGCCTAGTAGGTGTGTTAGGGGGTTGTGGTCTGCAAAGCCCGCCCCAAGACCCCCAATAAAAGCCCAAACCGAGAGTCACTCGGCCTCTTGAGCCATCGCCCCCCCCCCCCTTTATGTCATCTTTAAATCTCTGTATCCTGGAACTAGGGCTGCCAAGTCCAACTTGGGAAATATCTGGGGACTTTGGGGGTGGAGCCAGGAGACTTTGGGGGTGGAGCCAGGAGAAAGGAAGTGACATCATTTTGTGATGTCACATCCTGTGATGTTGCCTCCACATGCTTCCACATGAACTCATGAAGTTTCCTAATACTGAATCAGGCCATTGGTCCATCAAGGTCAGTATTGACTACTCAGACTGGTAGTGGCTCTCCAGGGTCTCAGGCTGAGATCTTTAATGTCACCTATTACCTGATCCTTTTTTAGCTGAAGAGGCTGATACCTCCTGCATGTCAAGCAGATGCTCTATCACTGAGCAATGGCCCTACTGAATCCTTCCTCATCTCGGCAGAATATGAAGCCCTAAGTGCTACACAAGTGCTAAATATGATTTTCATATCATAAGAACAGGAGAGAAGCCACAGTGGATCGGCCCATCCAGTACAGCCCATCCAGTACAACACTCTGTGTCACAACAGTGGCCAAAAATACCAGGTGCCCTCAGGAGGTCCAGCAGCGGGGCCAGAACTCCAGAAGCCCTCCCACTGTTGCCCCCCAAGCACCAAGAATTCAGAGCATCACTGCCCCAGACAAAGGGTTCCATTTAGACCTTGTGGCTAATAATAGCCACTGATAGACCTCTGCTGGATGGGGACAGAGAGAGAGACAGACAGACAGCTTTTTCACTTACTCTTGCCCAATTCCCAGGCTTTATTTCTGGCCCTTGTTTCACCCAGCTGTTGTCCATGTAAGTCCCATAACTTCTCCCCCCCCCCCAGCATAGGCTTTTTGGTGGCTAAAGAGGACCTTTGTCCTCCCCTTTTCGCCAGCAGAAAAGCTAGTTGGATCCATCCCTAATTTAAAACACCGGTTACTTGATGTACAAATGCTTTTAAAAATGCAGATTTTTACTGCCGGAGGGGGGGACACGGTTGAAAGAAACAGAAAATTGGCATAAAAATGAGGAATCCCAACTTTTATTTGCAGAAGGGAAATGAGGATTGGGGGGACCCAAACAGCCACGACAAGACATTTTAAACAATCCCACTCCCAGACCTTCTACAGGCAACCTCTCCTTGTGATGTTTACCTCTTTGGAAGTGACAGTTTATTCCTTTGACAAACCCACAGTGGACAGACAGACAGAAAAAAGAAAGAGGGGGAGGGGGAGAGACAGAGAAGGAAAAGAGCTCGCAGACCCCAGCTTACCCCAGCAGTTTACTCAGCAGCAACCTTGCACGCAAGCCCTTCAGTAGAAAGAGCTTAGTCCCTCCTTAATCTCTGGGCGGGGCTCTCTTGCTGGCTCAGCTCTTAAAGGGGAAATTTCCCTTTTAAGAAGTTCAAGAGGCTGGCCAGGGCAGGCTCCGAGGTTCCCCTGCTGGCAGCCATTTTGTCCCCCCGGTGGCCAATTTTGGAAAAGCGGGGGAAAGCTTTAAAATCGGTGTTTCCCCTGCTCTACCGGGGGACTTGGCAGCCCTACCTGGAACAGAGAGAACGATGTGGTCTTGCAGGTTCGAGCCACGTGTCCCATATTTTTCTATATTTTCCTTCCCCATCCAATTCTTCCTTCGGTCGGACAACTCTTCTTTAGGAAGGTAACGTATTGCTTCCCCACCAATGAACTCCTGCAAATTGTAACAGTGCTATTTTCTATCTTTATTTCCCTAGACCTGTGTGTATGTATGGGAGAATCTGTTTTTTGTGTGCTTTAACAACATCATTCAGTAAACATCATTGAACTTGGAACCTGCCTCACGTGCCTCTTTCCTTGAGAAGTCCCGGGAGGGGTGGGACCCTGGTATAGTTGGCAAGAACCCGTGTACTTTGCTGATTGCTAAACGTAAATTAAAGCAATTCGGCTAACATCTAACTGCTAGGGGAAGTAAAGTGAGCATCATGATATAATTAAATCAAAGGTACAGATGAGTCTTCCTATCTAGGTGAAGAACTGGGAAGCCCTAAGAACATAAAAGAAGCTTTGCTAGATCAGAACAAAGGACAATCAAGTTCATTATCTCTTTTTTTTTTGCAGTGGCCAATCAGAGGCCTCCAGGAATCCCACAAAGAGAGCATGAAGGAAAGAATCCCTTCCAGTTTATAGTAGTCAGAGCTTCTAAACATGGGGATTCTGTGTCAACATCATTGATAAGAACCACTGATAAAAAGTAGCTTATGTGCGCCTGTCTTCTCCCCTTGGAAAGCCATCTAAGCTAAGGGCTGCCACTGTGTCAGAACATCTGTGGAATCCATTATTCCCTTGACGTGGCTTTTCAAAGAGAATTTTTCATAAATTCTCCCTAAAATCCAACAATCCTGTTTTCTTCTTTTTGGAAATTTAGAGTCTATTTTTAGTCAACTTCATTTTGTTTAAAGAGAAATTCAAAGAGAAGAGAGGTAGGAATGGAGGTTCTGAAGCATTTCTCTCTGCAGATGCTCAGAGGCAAGCAATGTCTTCCCTTTCTCTCCTCCTGCTAGAGCGCCACCCTGTGGTCTGTAACATAAAACAACTGCCAGGACTGAAGGGTGCACTGCTGGAACTACAAAGAGAAATGAAAGAGAAATCCCTCTTTTAGAAGAGAAAAAAAGAGAAGAGGAATCCATGGCTGGGTCTTAAAAAGTGAATTTTGGAAAAAAGAAATCCCCCTCTCCATGACAACATGACTCTGATGGGTCAACATCCCCTTAAATGAATCTTTTGGGGAAATTCTTCCACCTGCAGCTCTCATTTAAATCTTCCAGCTGCAGTTCTTGTTTGCCATGGTACACTAGTGCAGGTTGGGGCAAGGCAGATTTATGGAATGCAGCCAGAAAAAAGATCATCATTATTTATAAGTTATTAATAATCAGTCCTTTAATGAGATTTCTGCTTGCTGCACATTTTTATTCATTGATTCCTTTATTTAAATTCCATAATTTAAACCATTTTAAAAATGAGAAAGTCATTTTTTGGGGGGAATGTTTGTAGTTAATTTGTTTTATATCACTTGCCTGTTTATGTGCCTTATTTAATTGCATCTCAAGGCGCTTATTGGCAGAGATCCAAAGAAGTACTTTAGGCATATTTGGGGGGGGGGGCGGTGTCTGCATGATCAATTGGATTTTAGATCTGACTTATCACATCATCGAGCGCTTTGGAAATTTCATTGATGTCCAGACGGCAAGCTTTTATTTCTTTCATCCCTGATACAATGGTTGTAGCCAATTTGGCGTAGTGGTTAGAAGCGTGGACTCTATTCTGGGAGATCTGGGTTGGATTCCCCACTCTTCCAAATACAGCTGCTGGTGTGACCTTGGGTCAGTCCCAAGTTCCCTCAGAGCAGTTCTTGAAAGAGCTCTCTCAGCCCCACCTACCTCACAGGGTGTCTGTTGTGGGGAGGGGAATTGTAAGCCGCTTTGAGACTCCTCCGGGTAGCAAAGGGTGGAGTATAAATCCTATCTCTTCCTCCTTCTCCTCCTCTTCTAGTTTTTCAGAGGTGCATGTAATGCACTGTGCACATGCTCTTTGCAATGATCTTCTTCTGTAATATTACACTGCATGTTCCAAGTCTGCAACAGATTCTGGGTCTGAACCCTGATTCAAATTTAGCCTTCCATTTTGGATGAATAGTCCCCCCACCCTTTCCATTCCTTTAGCAGTGTGGAATTTCTCTCTGCAGTTTTCTATTCTTCCTTAATTCTGATTTAACTAGCAGGATTTCTACAGTTGACTTGTGGACAGTTTGCCATAGTTCACGGCTCCTTCAATTAATCCAAATCTTTAGCACATGGGTGCTTTCCCCAGAAATCCCCAAAAAGCATCCTTACTGTGATCATACTGGGATTGGATCTAGAGTCTATCTGTGAAGCATTTTGCTGGTGCTTGTGGAAGACGTGTTTCTGCGCATCCGTAAAACATTGCACAAAAACAATCTGGCTTCCATTGCCAATATGGTGACCTTAAGATTTGCTTTTTTGCAGTGTTTCATTGCTGTGCATATGCATATCAGTAACATGGGGGGGGGGGGGAGTGTATTAGAACAGAAGGAAGTGAGCATTGTGACATATTCATGATACTCTGAAAAAAAACCCAGCCAGAACATCTCCTAATACATCTATTCTACTTCAGAAATCAGACTAGATCATTTGGACCAGTGTTCTCTCCAAGCAGAGTTAGTGTGAGCTAGCTCACAGTTTTTTAGCCTCCAGCTCACTCATTTTTGTCCTAGCTCAGGAAGGATGGCTCCAGAGCAAACTCATTTACACAGTAGCCAAATCACTCGCTCACAACTTTACTGCCAGTTGCTCACAAAGTAGAATTTTTGCTCACAAGACTCCACAGCTTAAAGGGAGCATTGATTTGGACTCCAAAATCCAGGAAGAATTTCTTGGGAGAGGAATTTCAGAAGCAAGACAACCTTTCATGCAGCAGGCCAGCAATACCTGCAGCAGAGATGATCCCAGGCAGTGCAAGAATAGGTGGTAAGACTCAGGGAGGGGAAAACAAATGACCCAAAAACTGGAATCAAAAACCACAAGGGCGAGAAAGAAGTCTGATAAAGGACCAATATTAAAAACCTAGTGTAAACTTGTAACATACAAAAACACATGTATTTATTAGAAAGGCGGTTAAAAACAATTAAGGGGCCCAAAGGAAGCCTCATAGAAAAGTTCAAGTGGCCTGAACACAAGGGCCAATACAAGTGACCTGATGCATTTCCGTTCTATTGGGGGCCTTCTTCAGAGGTCAAACAGTTTGAGGTACGCATGTTACAATATTACATATTACAATAAAATAACCAATAAGTTAATACTGGACCAAAAACGGAAAGCTGTAGAAAATTGAAAATTGAATATGAACAGGGGTCATTTCGTAGAAAAAGAGGTGCAGGAGCTCATTAGCATAACTCATTAGCATAACTTATTTGCATATGCTACACCACCTGACATCACCGGAAGTATGTCAGAAGGCAAGAAAGAAAGGAGAGAGAGGAAGGGAGGAAGAGAGAGAGAGAGAGAGAGAGAGAGAGAGAGAGAGAAAGAAAGAAAGAAAGAAAGAAAGAAAGAAAGAAAGAAAGAAAGAAAGAAAGAAAGAAAGAAAGAAAGAAAGAAAGAAAGAAAGAAAGCGCTGGCAGAGAGGGGACAGTTACTAATCCATGCCTCGGAAATACCACTATTCTGGGAGGATAGCTTCAGTGGTGGCTGAAGCCTTCAGAAGGCTGGTCGGAGGAACAAGGACCTTTCCAGGGGACGGGGTCATTTTGCTGCAGCCATGACACAAGCAGGCATTCCCCCGCCAGGGGGTGGGGCTGGCACCAACTCCCGGAGCTGCGCTCCCCCGAGCTCCTGCTTGAAATGACCCCTGAATATGAATAATTAATTTTTTAAAAAAAATTAGGGTTAGTGTTAGGTTAGAGTGAGGGTTAGGGTTTGGGTTAGCATTCGGGTTAAATTTTGGGTTACAGTTCAGTTGTAGGTTAGGGTTAGTGTAGGGTTAGAATTAGGGTTAGTATAGGGTTAGGGTTAGGGTTAGGTTTTGTGTTAGGGTTAGATTTTGTGTTAGGGTTAGGCTTTGGTTTAGGGTTAGAGTTAAGGTTACAGTTAGGTTAGGTTTAGTGTTAGGGTTGAGGCTAGGGTTAGGGCTAGGATAGGGTTAGGTTTAGGGTTAGAGTTAAGCTTGGGTTAGGGCTAGGGTTAGGTTAGGGTTAGGGTTTGAGTTAGGATATGGTTTGGGTTAGGTTAGGGTTCACAAATAAATAAGGTATTCCTGCCCTACAGGATTGTTGTAAGGATTGCAAGAAGATGTCGGGGTGTCTCCAACCATCCACAGACTTCACAGAGGGGGACTTTACCCCTCTCTCCTCTCCAGGGCTCATTTCGTAGCAGGAGCTCCTTTGCATATTAGGCCACACACCCCGAATGTAGCCAATCCTCCAAGAGCTTACAGAGCTCTTCTTACAGGTGCTACTGTAAGCTCTTGGAGGATTGGCTACATCAGGGGTGTGTGGCCTAATATGCAAAGGAGCTCCTGCTATGAAATGAGCCCTGCTCCTCTCACAGCCATCCACTGAGCCCCCCCCCCCCAAATTTTGTTCATGGGTGGTGTGAAGAGACCCTCAGCCAGAGTAAGGGGGACAAAGCATGGGTCTGCAGTGGAGGGGGAATCAGCAGTAACCCTTGCCCCCTTTCCCAAATATTTAAGTGCCACTAAGTTATCGGAACTGTGTGGTAAAGGGCTGTTCTCTGTCAAAATCACTCGGTATTATTCATCAATAAATATCAAGCGATGAGGCATTGCATGTGAAGCCCGAGCCCATTCAGTCGAGGGGGAGGGGGACGGTTTGATTTTCCAGAGCCTTCCACACCTGAATAACCCCTGAATAACAACAATAAGCAGAGATGGAAACCAACTGCCTCCATTTGAAGGGTGTCACTGTAGTCAAGATAAAGAACCGGGAGTTCTTGGAGGGAGGCCGAGGGTGTGACAAAACCCCATCCCAATGAATGCTGACATCCCGAATAAAGGCACTACTACACAGCTCTGCATAGGTCAAGAAACGACATTGTTTCCCTGAGCCGCCCTGACAGCGGGGTGACAGAGATTAATAGCTTGGTATTGACTGAGTAACTTCCAGTTCCTTATCTTTGTCAAGTCAAGGCTGTGTCCAAGAGCTGAAAGTGTTATTAGACTTATAATTGCGGAGACATTTAAGGGTTTCCCCTTAAGGGACTATGAAATCCAATAAAGCTTTCATAAAACCTCAAGCATTCATGTGAGGGGGAGGGAGGAAAAACCCCCCCCCCACATCCTTGTCTCTGAGGCGGCAATGCTCTGGTGGTGGGGAGGGAAAGACCTCGGAGCCTGCTACACCGAATAATGTTTGATTTATGAAGGCAGTTTTGAATTTGTATCAGTTGTTTTATTAAAAATATATGAAGGAATGTTAAAATGAGTGAGCTGTGTTCGCTTCTGTCTTGATTGGGCCCTTTTCACTCCCGTACTTTGGTCATCCGTCTTCACCTGTCACTTAGATTTGCGACAGTTTTGTTAGACTGGATTTGTGTTGCTAATAGGGGATATTAATTTAATTTAGGTGCGATTAACCCGTCTCTCTTCAGCTCTGAAAGCATGGCTTCCTTCTTGTTTTTCTTAAAGACTGAGCTGTGGTGTGGCTTCGCTCCATTCCCGCCCCACATACCCAGAAAGCCAGCCTGGTGCACTGGTTAGAGTGCCCAAGTAGGAACTGGGAGGCCCAGCTCTGAGGCCACAGAATCCACTGGGGATCCATTAAGAGCCACACTGGCTCTCCTGCAAGATAAAGACATCAAATAAAATTACAAGACCAGAGCAGCCAGGGAAGAAATATTAGCTGCTTAAGCTATATTAACAGCATCAGACTCTGAAAGTTTTGCAATACAATACTATTTTGACTAGGCATGTGGAAACTAGCCAAGATGAAGCAAAAAAAATTACTCTTCCTAGGAAAGGAATTCACAACTCTGGTGCCACCGTTGAAAAGGCCCTGTTTTTTGTGGTTGCCCCAAACATTTCAGGTGGAAGAGGGACAAAGAAGACCTTACTATGTAGGGGGTTGCATATTGAGGAGGTGGTCCTTAACGATTTACTGCCTGCTTCTACTTGGAAGAAATGGATTTCAATGAAACTGACTTCCACTTATGTGCAGTTGCAGCCAAGGTGAATTAAAAATAGTCCCCTATCTAACCAATACATCTTTATCCCATCCATCCTCCAAGGAGCTCAGAAGAGCTTTCACAGTTCTTCCTCCCTCCTCACAACAACCCCGTGTGGTGGGTTAAGCTGAGAGAGAGAAAGATAGCTCAACAGGCCCTAGGTCACCCACTGAGCTTCGAGTGAGACTGGAGCCGACATCTGCTAGATCAGGGGTGGCCAACCTTACTTAACGTAAGAGCCACATAGAATAAACGTAAGAGCCACATAGAGTTGTCTGAGAGCCGCAAGACAGGAACAAATATCACACACACGTTTTTATTTTTAAAAATATGCAAATTTGCTTTTTATTAATGTTAAATGGGACTGCCAAAAATAAAAACAAACGAGGAAAACCGGTTATTGATAATGATATTACTTGTTTGCTAATGATATTGAGAGAGAGAGAGAAAAAGAGAGAGATGGAAAGAATTAAAGAAGTGGAAAGAAAGAGAGAGAGAGAGACTAGGAAAGCAAATAGATGGGAGGGAGGAGGGAAGGAAGGAAGGAAGGAAGGAAGGAAGGAAGGAAGGGAGAAAAAGCATGCCTCCCCTTTGTTTCCCAGCCGCCCTGCCAGGAGCCGCACAATATGTGTGAAAGAGCCACATGTGGCTCCCGAGCCACAGGTTGGCCACCCCTGTGCTAGATCCTAGACCAGCCCTCTGAGCACGGCACCATACTGACTGCTGTATCAAGCTGTCTCCATAAAAACGTCCAGTTGTCAACTCGGCACATTTTAGGGTTGCCAACCTCCTGGTGGTGGCTGGAAATCTCCTGGGATCACAACTGATTTCCAGGTGACAGAGATCAGTTCACCTGGAGAAAATGGCCACTTTGGAAGGCAGACTGTATGGACTTATTCCCCAATGAAGCATCTCCTCCCCAAACCCCGCCCTCCTCAGGCGCCACCTCCCAAATCTCCTGGTATTTCCCACCTTGTAGCTGGCAACTCTATACATTGTTGCGTGGTTTTTAAAGCTTCAGTTCTAACTAAAGGACCAATTAAAGTTCCATAGATTTAAAGAAATGAACAAAGGTAAAAAAAAAAAATCCAGCCACTCTGATAAACGCAAGTGCTAGGTTATGGGTTTGTTCTTAACAGGAGTCTTTTCGAGTGCCTTGACTGATATTTTTTTGTCACAGAGATTTTGCGCAGAAGGCCACAGGGTAGTTATGGAAAAGAGTCTTTTTCGGGGCCCTGCCCTCATACAGGCTAGGTCGCTGTCCTGCCATATTGGGGGACTGTGATGGTGATTTATCCTGTGTTTATCCTGAGACAGCTTTCTGCGCGTTGCTGAGTACAAAGGAAGACAGCAGACTGGACTCATTTTCACTCCGTGGTATCCCGAGGGAGCCACAAAACTGTTTCACCCGATGCATAATGCTATTAATACAGCCATATATCCAAAGGAGAGTCAAAACGACTTAAGTGGAATTCGTGATGCATTGGTGGAGGGAGAGAGAGAAAGAAACCATGTTTCTGTGGGATGCCTGGGTCCAGGGGAAATGACGGAGGGCTGAATACAGGCCACGGAAGCCAGCAGAGTATGGTGAATAACAAGGAACTTGTTGTGGAGAGGGGAGTTAAAAACAAAACACCAAAATCTGCCCTTAACCAGAAAGCTCCTTAGAGAACCTTAAGGTAGCATCACCAGCTCTGGGCTGGGAAATACCTGGAGATTTGGGGGGTGGAGCCTGAGGCGGGTGAGGTTTGGGGAGGGGAGGGACCTCAGCAGGGTATGATGCCATAGACTCCGCCTTCCGAAGCGGCCATTTTCTCCAGGCGACCTGATCTCTGTTGCCTGGAGATCAGTTGTAATCCCAGGAGCTCGCCACCCACCCCCTGGAGGTTGTATCAATATGAAAACACTCGGCGTACGAATTACGAACATAAGCAGAAAAAGCATATTATGCCAAACAATTCAAACAGGTACAGTTCTAAATCTTTGTTACAGTTCAACAAGTCATATATTCTTAAAGAGCTAGGATCAAAAAAGTACTTATAACAAAGCATCCACATGATATATTACATACATGTGTGCTGTCAAACCGCAGCCACGTATGGAGACTCCAGCAAGGGGCTTTCAGGTAGGGTTGCCAGCCTCCAGGTGGGGCCTGGGGATCCCCTGCTTTTACAACTGATCCCCAGCTGACAGAGATCAGTTCCCCTGGAGAAAATGGCTGCTTTGAAGGGTGGCCTCTATGGCATTGTGCTATGCTGAGGCCCCTCCCCTCCCCAAATCCCGCCCTCTCCCGGCTCCACCCCCAAAGTCCCAAGGTATTTTCCAACCTGGACTTGGCAACCCTACTTTCAGGGCAAGTGAGGAGCAGAGGTGGATTGCCATTGCCTTCCTCTGCAGAGCTTTCCTTGGTGGCCGCCCATCCTCGTACCAGTCCTGCTTAGCTTCCAAGATCTGGTGAGATTGGGAAATACCATGCCACCTTCCCTGCCGCACAACACATTCTTTACATTCTTTATAGTCATTAGGCATATATTATACATCATAAATGATATCCATTGTACTTATGGTATATATTTTGTATACATTGCATAAACTGCCCTGAAAGGTCAAACCAACATTAGTAACAGCAGCAGCAACAGGAGGCCCCAAAACCACGAAGCAGCAAGAAATGAAACAGAGCGTATATGGTGGTACGCTGCAACATATTCCCATCTGCACAGACGAAGGGTCGTTTTCAGGGCATCCTAGCAAGTCAAGGCTACTGTGACTGCCCATTAGCAACTATAACATTACTGCCACCGTTTCCGCCGCTGCCGCCGCCACGGCCGCCGCTCCTGCTGCCGCCGCGGCAGCCTCACTTGTCCACATATTGTTTTGCTGCCCAAAACATGCAGTTGCGAGAGAAAAGTTCCTGAGGAAATGGCTATTACAATGTTCTTCCTTTTCAGAATCTACAAGGTTGCGACTTCTGCTGAGGACTCTGTGCAATGATTGTATAATAGAGGTGGCACGTTTCTGTCATGCTGTCTCTTTAAATGTCTAAAGCCTTTTTAAAAGTTTAAAGTGAACTTTTATGGCGTATGGGCCTATAGGCTTTTAAATCGAATAAACTGAAACGGAAACTGAACAGGGCACGTGAGGCCGTCTGCAAACCACAGTGCTAAGCTCTGGTTCAACCTGGTTCTAGGATCCTCATTTGGAGAGAAGAGAGCAAGACCTTAATTTGCAGTTCAGATGCAGCAGGAAACAGTGGTTTGCTCCAAAAACAGATTTCGGTGGGGTTTTTTTTTTAATTGAGCCGTGCAAAAAGGGAAGGAGGCGGAAGAGGGATTACCTGGGGCTGTGGCTGAGTGGCAGAGCATCTGCTTTGCATGCAGAAGGTCCTAGGATCAATCCCTGGAATCTCCAGTTTCAATAGTCAAGTAGTCGGTGATATGAAAAACTTCCACCTGAGACCATAGAGAGGCGCTGCCAGTCAGATTAGGCGGTACTGACCTTGATACGCTAAAGGTCCAACTCAGCCTAAAGCAGCTTCATGTGTTCAGTGTGGAAGCCCAGAAATCTTCCAGGATCATTGCTATGAAGGGTTGCCAGCCATTTCCTGGCAAACAGTGGGAGAGTAAGGGGGCAGGGACAAGGGGAATGCCATCACACTAATGGTGCGACATCACTTCCAGTATAAACCTGAAAGTGATGTCACTTCATCAGCGTGATGACCTAGCCTCCTAGAGTGTCACGCTGAAGGGGTGACATCACTTCCAGTTTATACCAGAAGTGATATCAGGCTGTCGGCACCACAACTCTTCCCCGCCCCCATTCATTCACCACCATCTCACCAAGTAAGAACACAACAGAAGAACATTAGAGAAGCCATGTTGGATCAGACCAAGGGCCCGTCGAGTCCAACACTCTGTATCACACAATGGCCAAAACCCAGGTGCTACGAAGAGGTCCACCAGTGAAGCCAGAACTGCAGAAGCCCTCCAAGCACCAAGAACACAGACCATCACTGCTCCAGATATAGTGTTCCATCTACACCTTGTCCACCAGTTTGGTGTAGTGGATAAGTGCATGGACTCTAATCCCGGAGAACTGGGTTTGATTCCCCACTCCTCCACTTGCACCTGTTCGATGACCTTGGGCAAGCCATAGCTCTGTACCAGCTGTTCTCTCAAGGACAGTTGTCTCAGAGCTCTCTCAGCCCCACTTACCTCACAGGGTGTCTGATGTGGGGAGGGGAAGAGAAAGGAGTTTGTAAGCTGCTCTGAGACTCCAAGTGAGTGAAGGGCGGGATATAAATCCAATCTCCTCCTCCTCCTCCTCCTCTTCTTCTAATAGCCACTGATGAACCTCTGCTCCCTATGTTTATCCAATCCCCTCTTGAAGCTGTCTGTGCTTGTAGCCACCACCACTTCCTGTGGAAGTGAATTCTTCATGTTAAGTAGCAGCAGGGGCAGCAGGTGGATGAAAGGCGGTCCCCCCCCCACCCACAGCAGGAGACCTGCTAAGTCTATTCATAAGACAAATCTCCATCCTGCCTCTACATTACATCTGACACAGAACCATGATCTGTCAGCCTCACTTGCCTCACGACTGGGGTAAGGGCACGCGAGAGAATCCCACGTATGTTTCCCTGAACCACAAGGAGGAGCCGTGAGATACCTCCGTGATTAATATATGTGTCACCTTTACATCCCATTTCCTCTCTTTCTCTCCTTGCTTGTTAAGCATTAGGCTGTTGCTGGCTTCTCTTCACTGTAAACAGAGAAATCAATGCCGGTTGGCGATGTGCTTCCTGAACTCCTCTGTCAATAAAGGACAACACTTTCCCTTGATCTGTAATCATGGCAACCAAGCACCTTGGAGACGTGGGGCTGAAGCTTCTCCCTTTGTTTGTGACTACCAAGTGCAAACTGACTGTGATCATTGTTCGATTTGAATATTCCCAAGGTCTCTTCCAAGGAGGCGTCTCCTCACAGGTCTTCGTGGGGGACAGGGGTGCAGGCAACAGGCACATGACCACAGGACTCAACACGCAAAGTCGTCTGTACTGATCCTATCTCTTATCTGCATGACAGATGGGGGGAGGGGGGTTAATCAGGTTATGATGGACATCCCCACCCAGTGGAGGCTGAAATGGCTTCCTTCATGGTCAGAGCTATCCTTCTCTGACTTCTGGCAAGACTTGTGACCATGGCGGATGCGCTCCTCCGCATCTGCGGGGAGCGCGATCCGTACCCGGCAGGAAGAAGGGGCTTCGGACTGGTGCCGAGCCCTCAGAGACCCTAGTGAAGGGGCTCTGCCTGGGGTGGCACAAAGGGGATCTCTCCCTACGGTGGCGATCGAGGGATCGAGGTCCCCTTTCATCACCCCCATAGGTTCCCCCGTGCATGGGAGCCGTATGGCTAAAAGCGCAAAACCGAGAAGCAGCAGAGAGTGCGAAGCTTTGAAGCTGGAACTTATAGTTACGCACGGAGAAAACGTGAGTCTGAAGTAAAAATAAACAGAACACAGTGGGAAAGGCGGGTGGAGCAACCCCCCCCCTCTCGAGATTGGCGTACTTACGGGACTCTTTATGTGGTGTTACTGCATGAAAAAACGTACGTTTGGCTTGCTAGATGGCGGCATCGCTCTTTAGAGGATATGAACTTTAAAAAGATATAAGCGCAGTCGTAGAATTTGCTTCTTTCGTCCATCTTATCTAACTATCAACAAAGAAGCGCAGCCTCAACAATGGCGGGGAAACCGAAACCTTCCCCCAAACTAGGAAGTACAGCTCCAAGTTCAAAGGTTGATACCACAGAGATGAGCACTGTGTTCTCCTCGTTATTGCGACCTCTAGTGGACCAAATGACAGCTCTCAACGTCAAGATGGACAAGATGCAGCTGGACCTGAAGAAGTCGAATAAAACTACAGAGAAGCTGCAGCGAGAACTTCTGGAAGTTAAGACTTCAGTAAAAAATCATGATTCAAGGCTACAAAAAGCGGAGAAAGAAAAGGCCTTCCACTCTGATCAGCTTTTGAAACTACAGATGGAAAGATCGAATTTTTTCCTAAGACTTCAGAATGTACCAGAGGATAAAGGAGAAGACCTTAAAAATCTGTTAAGTGAAGCGCTTGAACCAGTGACGGGCTTAAAAGCAGTGGAAATAAAAAGCGATATGGATATGGTTTACAGAACCTATCCAGACTATACTAAAAAGAAAAGCCTGCCTGGTGAGATTCAGATAAGGTTCTCCAAAAAGTCAACAAGAGATGTGGTGCTTAGGACCACAAATAAAGCGGTTCTGAAGATCAAAGGAAAAGAAGTTAAAGTGATGAAAGATATCCCATTTGAAATAAGGAAAAGAAGGAAAGCCTATGGAAAACTGACATCTTGGCTACAGTCTGAATCTATTATCTACAGGTGGAATGTTCCGGAAGGACTGAGCTTCAGCATCAAAGACAAAAAATACAAGATTGACTCTGTTCAACAGGCAAAAAGTTTTTTGGAAAAAAGCAAAGAAAAGAAAAAAGAGAGAGACTCAGATGGTTCGCTGGCATCGCAAGAAAGTATGTATGGATTTGATAGCTCAAAGAGCAAAGAAGAAATTTCTGACTCGGAAAAAGGAGCAGCAGCTCCAAAGGTACAAGAAGAGACTGTTAAGACAAGAAGAGGACGAAAGAAGAAATAAGGGCTGAAATGTTTTTTGAAATCGCACTTATATATTATATATAATTTGTATAATTAAGCAT
This sequence comes from Lepidodactylus listeri, assembly GCA_029233225.1. Taxonomy (NCBI): domain Eukaryota; kingdom Metazoa; phylum Chordata; class Lepidosauria; order Squamata; family Gekkonidae; genus Lepidodactylus; species Lepidodactylus listeri. The sequence goes on from JARCFY010000017.1 coordinate 51,369,088, forward strand.
TCCTTCAAAAGAACATGTCTGTCAAACAGCTTTTTTATTTTTCATATATCATCAGTAACAATCTTAATTGAATATTAACCAAGGTTTAAAATGCTTCATATGTATTAATGGTAAGGTAATATTAAGCAAATGTTAAAGCACACTCTGTATAAGGTAAATATAGCTTAGAAAAGTAGCGATGTAGTAGTAGAAATAGATAAAATCAATAAAAATCTTTAAAAAAAAAAAAAGAGCTATCCTTCTCTGATCAGAGAGATATTTCAGCAGCTTTTCCCTTCCGGTTCTCCATAACTCTAACCTTTAAGGCCGGGATCACTGACCTGTCCCCAGAGTTGCCAGCTCTGGGTTGGAGAATACCTGGAGATCTGGGGGGTGGAACCTGGGGAAGGTAGGGTTTGGGGAGGGACCTCTGCAGGGTGTAATGCCCTAGAGTCCAACCACTGAAGCAGCCATATTATTCAGGGGAATTGATCTTTGTTGTCTGGAGACCAGTCACAATTCCGGGAGATCGCTAGCCACTAGGGTTGCCATTCCTCTGGTGGGGCCAGGGGTTCCCCTGATTTCAGGGCCCCCAATCCACCACAGCCCAGCTGGCTGTCCAGGGAAGCCCCACCCCTGACAAGCCCTTTCCTGGTGCCACCAGTGCTGGCACAATGATGTCATCTGGGCGTGATGTCATCATTGGGGGCGATGCTCCAGGTTTTGGGCAAAACTCTATGGAAGGACTGGAGAAGAACTCCAGGAAGGATCAGGAGTCCCCCTGCCATCAGCCAGGTAGGACCTGGTAACCCTACCACCACCAGCTGGAGGTTGGCTACCCTCCCTGTCCCCACTTGTCCTGCTTGACTTTTAGACCTACACTTGCTCTATCCTACCCGAACCATTTCTAGTGCCTAGGGAGTGTATCTTGGCTTCTTAGTGTTTCAGGAAAAGACAGGTACTTCCTAACACTTACTATCTGAGATGCTTGCAGTGAGGACCTAGGGACAGAATTGTGGACCTTCTGCATCTACAACATGTACCTGATTACTGACCTGTAGTTCCTTCTTCCGCTTCCTCTTCTCCAGTTCAACAACTATGGATGCCTGAAGTTGCCTTATACTGACTCATGCCATTGGTGTGCCCAAGCCAGATGTCAGCTCTGACTGTCAGCAACTCTCTGGGGTCTGGCAGAGGTCTTTCAGGAGTCTCCAACCTTGTTGACTCTTTGAGCACTTCTGGAACCAGTAGTGGGTGGCACCACCACAGAATGGCTGCCGGGGGGGGGGGGGGGGAACCGAGGTTAATCACAATATAGTGGGAGATTCCAAGCCACGCATCCTCCTGTGATGGAGACAGCTATTTCAGTATGGACTCTCCTCGTAGACTCAAAGGTGGACTCTTTGGAAGCACAATCTATTTCAATGAGGAAAACCAGGGTTGGTTTCTCGTTTGGGGGAAGAATGACGTGGGAATTAGGAAACAGAAGAAAAGAAGAGAAGAGAAGAGAGGAAGAAGAGATTGTATCTATACCCCGCCCTTCACTACCCGAAGGAGTCTCAGAGTGGCTTACAATCCCTTTCCCTTCCCCTCCGCACAACAGACACCCTGTGAGGTAGGTCAGATCAGATCAGAAACAGCCTTGCGAACCATGTTGGGGATCACTGTTCTATTGATCCTTTTAACTGAAGATGATGGAGATAGAACTTGGACCTTCTGCACAGAAAGAGGATGCTCTACCATGCTCTGAGCCGTGGACCCACCCTGTCATATCTGTTTTGTCAAGGTGCGTTTCTCGGAAGGCCCTGACCTGGATAGCGCAGGCTAGCCCAATCTTGTCAGGTCTCATCTAAGAAGCTAAGAAGGATCGGCCCTGGTCAGTATTTGGTTGGGAGACTGCCAAGGAAGTCCAGTGCTGTTAAATGGAGGCAGGCAATGGCAAACCACCACGGAACGTCTTTTGCCTTGAAAACCGTATGGGATTGCCATAAATCTGCCGAAAACCCTACAGGGTCACCAGAGGTCAGCTGCAACTTGATGGGGGAGGGGAGTATTGGAAGAGGCCGGCCCTGAAAACTGCACGGTTCTATTTTTTTCCTTCGCCGCCATGAAAATCCATCTGCCAGAGGTGAATGTCAAGGCTTTAAAACTGGCAGTCTCCAGCAAGTCTTCTTGGAAATCGTTCAGACGTGAATATAGTTCTTTTTGACCAATGACTGATATATTCCACTTGTTTGATGCCTTCTGTTTCATGTTGCTTCCCTTCCGTAAGTATTCTTTTGGAGCCCGGGAAAGAGCCCACCGCATGTCAGAAGTCACGGAGGCTTGATGATTTTGGCCGGGGAATGCCGGCATTTGAAATCGGGTCTCTGTGAAGACCAAAAAAGATTGGCAGAGGCCACGACGTATCATTCTGTCAAGTCTTTGACATCAAGATCGATGTGAAGTGATCTGTGATTACTTAGTATTGATTAGAACTCGGTGGGTCAGGAATGGCATGCTGGGCCTTTGATGTGATGGCTCCCCGCGCGTGCCTCGTTCCGTCTTCAAAAAAGTCCTATAATAAAAGTCCCGCGGTTCTGTTCTACGGGGTCATCTGTGAATTGCATCTTGAAATGGTTTACAGAGCTGGAGCTCTGCACCGCGAATCTGGAACAGGTTGTTCAGTTGCACAGCTGAGTCCGATTCTTCACCACCCCGTGGACCACATCACGCCAGGCCCTCCTGTCTTCGGTCGTGCTCCGAAGTTTGCTTAATTTCATGTTTGTTGCATCGATAACACTGTCTAACCATCTCATCCTTTGCCGTCCCCTTTTGCTTTGACCTTCAATCTTTCCCAGCACCAGGGTCTTCTCCAGTGAGTGCTCCCTTCTCATTTGGTGGCCAAAGTATTTGAGCTTCAGCTTCAGGATCTGGCCTTCCAGGGAACAGTCAGGGTTGATCTCCTTGCAGTCCAAGGGACTCTCAAGGGTCTTCTCCAGCACTATAGTTTGAAAGCATTTATTCTTCGGCACTCAGCCTTCGTTATAGTCCAACTCTCGCAGCCATACATTACTACTGGGAATACCATTGCTTTGACCATACGGACTTTTGTTGGCAGGGTGATGTCTCTACTTTTTATTATGCTGTCAAGGTTTCCCATTGCTTTCCTCCCAAGGAGCACGTGTCTTTTAATTTCATGGCTGCAGTCACCATCTGCAGTGATCTTGGATCCCAGGAAGGTGAAGTCTGTCACTGCTTTCACGACTTCCCCTTCTATTTGCCAAGGAGTGATGGGGCCGGATGCCATGATCTTAGTTTTTTTTTATGTGGAGTTTCAAGCCAACTTTTGCGCTCTCCTCTTTCACCCTGAGCAAGAGGCTTTTTAGGTCCTCTTCACTTTCTGCCATTAGAGTGGTATCGTCTGCATACCTGAGGTTGTTGATGTTTTCCCCAGCAATCTTAATTCCAGTTTGTGATTCATCCAGGCTGGCATTTTGCATGATATACTCTGCATATAAATTAAATAAGCAAGGTCACAATATACACCCCTGTCGTACTCCTTTTCCAATGCTACACCAATCAGTTGTTCTATATCCGGTTCTAACTGTCGCTTCTTGACCCCTATACATGTTTCTCAAGAGACATGTGAGGTGGTCTGGTACTCTCATCTCTTTAAGGACTTGCCATAGTTTGTTGTGATCCACACAATCAAAGGCTTTAGCATAGTCAATGACGCTGAAGTAGATGTTTCTCTGATACTCTCTTGCTTTCTCCATAATCCAGCGAATGTGAAGAAACGATCCAACAGGCAACTCCTCTATATCCTTTCAATATAATAGTGTCCTAAAGACCTCAAAGTCCACAAACAAGGCAGAAGATGTCCCAAAGATAAATCGGTGGCCAAAAACGTCTTTCCGAGGTATGCCAGACATTTCAAAGCATTCTTCCTCAGTTGTATGACTGAAAAGTGGAACCTGATTTCCACAATAATCTAGGCACAGCTCACGTTTCAAATGGACAACCACAGATTCCATTTGAGACATGAACTGTGCCTAGATTATTGTGGACTAGGGTCACCGGCGGGGGGGAGTCCTCCTCTCGCCGGGAGTTTCTTCTGGCGCGCAAAGTGCGCGCGCCCATCAACGTCACCGGAAGTGATGCAGCATGTTGGGGGCGTTACCAGGGTGACGCTCTGGCAATCGCCCCAAAACTCTATGGTATCATAGAGTTTTGGGGCGATTGCCAGAGCGTCGCCCTGGCAACGCCCCCAACGTGCTGCGTCACTTCCGGTGACATCATTACGTCGTCCTTGCTGGACGACGTTGGGGGTGGGGTTCCCCGCCGGCCACATGCTGGCCGGCGGATCGGGAACCCCTTTAGCGGGGGATCCTATTGTGGACATCAGATTCCACTTTTCAGCCTGTTGGAGCCTTTCTTCGCTACTGAATTGTTATCCCTTCTCTTGTCAAATTATTCTTCTATTCTTTGAACTGGTACAAGTGTTTTGGAATTGCGATCACTAATTCTACTCTATTGATTGTTTTACTGTGATCATGTTGCAGTAGACTGTTGTCTAATGGTAACTTTTGAAATGTGTGCATGTTTTGATGGTCCACCCTTGTGTTTTTCATCTCTGTACATTACATACACTTGGGGTCCCTATTGTATGACTTAGCTTTCCGGTAGTGGCAGTGCATCTCCTGGGATTTCAACTGATCTAGGCAATTGAAGTTAGTTCACCTGGAGAAAATGGCTGCTTTGGAAGGTGGACTTTATAGCATTGTACCCCCCTGAAGCCCCTCCCCTCATCAAACTCCACCCTCCTCAGGCTCCACCCCCCAAAATCTCCAGGTATTTCTCAACCTGGAGCTGGAAATCGTATTAATAGCCCCTTGTACACTTTTCTACCATGTTGCTACGCTTGCCCATGTACAACTTGGTCCTCACTGCTTATCTACAGGGCTTCTTCAGTGGTGGCACCTTGCCTTCGGAATGCCCTGCCCCCTGAGCCTCTCCTGGCCCCTACCTTGCTTTCTTTGTGCCAGGCTAAAACATTCCTTTTTACCCAGGCTTTTAACAAGGCGGTTTTATTTTAAAAACGTTTTATGGTCTTCTTCTGGTCTGAGGATCATTTTGTCTACGTCCTTTCGGGCAGTTCAGTGCGTCTTTGATGATGTTGTTTTGGCCTGCCTTGTTTTAATGGCATTGGCATTTTTTTTAAATGGCTTTGTTTTATTGTCTTGGCTGCAGATCACCTCAAGCAGGTCTCTGGAGAGGCAGCGTAGACATTTTCTACAGAAATAAAGAACTCTCGGTTCAGACAAGACCTTTGGGCGGCTGCAGTATCTCTCCAGACTTTTTAAGGTACATCCAGCTCCATGTATTCCCCTACTGTGGTCAAGAGCTTCGTTTAGGCGAACAAAGGCCCATAACCTTGCTTAGTTTTAGATGCAACCAGGGGTCATTTTGAGCAGGAACGCGCAGGAACACTGTTTCAGGAGTAACAAGCCCAGGAGCGGGCACATATGGTGATGCGCTGTGGAAAAAAGCAAAAGCATGCTAACTTGATCTGTATTTTCATGCTTGTTGTAGGGTAGCTTCCCTGCAAGAGCAAAGGAAACCTAAAGCATCTTTAGTCAAAGTGTCAAGCTGGCTTGCCAGCTCTGAGTTGGGAAATACCTGGAGATTTTTGGGGTGGAGCCTGAGCGGTGGGTGTTGCCTTCAGACACACTTCCGGTGATGTCGGGGTGTGTGGCATATGCAAATAAGTTATGCTAATGAGTTATGCTCATGAGCTCCTGCACCTCTTTTTCTACAAAATGACCCCTGGATCATGCAACATTAGGCCATTACTCTAGTTAGATCTGGGGCCCCCAAACTTTTTGAGCCTGAGAGCATCTTTGGGACTTTGACATAAAATGATGGGCCAGACCACAAAATGGATGCTTCAGGAGGCGGAGCCAAGCACACAGAGGAAGTCCAAGAGCAGGGGAGAAGAGAGCAATTCAGACCCTTAGGCAGGATTTTTTAATTCGGGGGGGGGGCTTTAAATAAGTCAGGGGGCACCCCCATACAACCCCACCTGTACACACACCCAAGTGAGCATTTCCACTGCCACCCTTCCCTGCAACCCCTTGGCTTTAGGGTATGGCTTGGGAGCAGGGGAGGGGAATCCTGGCCTGTGTGGGAAGTCAGGGGGCCTTGGTGATAAGTCAGGGGGCCAGGCCCTGAGAGGCCCCAGTGTAGCTACAGGCCTGGAGCAAGCTCTTCTTAAAACATGCACACCGCAAAAGAGCAGTGATGCAGGATGAAACCAACACTCTCGTGGCAGCTGCCACTGAAGCAGTGTTATTTCAATGTGCACAGCCAATCAGAAGAGCCAATCCTGGCCCCGCCTGCTTTCTAAAAACACTTGGTGAATGCCCGGAAAGGTATCAGTGGGTGCCACGGGAACCATATTAGGGACCTCTGAGCTAGACTGCTCCTGGAGTTTGGGTTGGGGGAACCACACAACTAAACGTTTCCTCCTACAAAAGCTCCCCGCACCTAGAAATCTAGATGCCAAGGAATTCGAGCCCAGCCTTCTCCTTGACATATGGATTTTCTGTGAGGGGGACTTTTTAAAATGTAGCAACATGCTTGTAGTTTAAAGAAGGGTAGACCAGGAACGGCTGCACTCTGGATGAGATATTTCCTCTTGAGTCACAAGCCAGGTCTCCCTATACAAACTGCGAGTGACCTTGTCAAATTGTTCATGGACGGGACTACTTCAGAATAAAGGTGAGCGAGATCAATGGACAAAATGCTGTTCCACATTGAGGGGGGGAATTCTTTTCATACACATTAATTTAAACTCCAGATACCATGAAAAATGCTAGGCTATCAGCCTTGCCTCTGAAAAGCTACTTTTCCGCATGCAAGCAGCGTTCTTCATGGAAGAATAGTCAAAACACAAGACCAACCTCTGTCTGCAGTCTGAAGTGGCACAGCTCAGGAACAGTTTTATTTCCCTGCTCTGTTGTTAGCTTTAAACTTGCCAGCTGGGAACCCCTTGGCCAGCAATCCCCTGGAGCTTTGGGGGGGCAAAGACTCTGGCGTGTGTGACGCTCTAGCCATTTCTCAAACCTCTATGGTTTTTACCATTGATTTGGGGAATCCCTAGAGTGTCATGAAGTGCTGGCATCCCGGAAGGGATATTGCAGCATTGGGCAATAAGTGTCCCCCCATTTGGGGAACCCAGGGGCTGGGAACTAGAGGCTGCCCACTATAGTGGACAACCTGGTCTCCCTAGTTTGTGCAGAACTCCCTTCGACGAGACCAGCAATAAAATCACCCAAGGACTTTTGGGTATGATGCAGAGGATAACCAGGCCCTTGAAAAACAACAAAAAAAGGAGCAGTATATTTCCTGTGTACCCCTGCAGCCATATGGGGCCAATAACTCCCATCGCAACACAGAGGTTGATATTGCACAAACTCTCTTGATAAGTGCAGAATTAATACAGGTCACGCCTCGCTCCATATGGCAATGGCTTGTGCCAAAGCAACTCAAGGTGCTTTCTAATAGGTGGAAAGTTGCTAATAAATATCTCTCTCCCCCCCCCCCCCCCGGTCTCATTTTTCTTTCCTGTTGTACATAAGAGTTTTGACAGCCTCGTTGTCTTCTGCCAAGTTACTTCCAGTAGTTTTCCGTTTGGGTGTGCGTCTGTGACTTTAGTTTAAGTTGACCTAGAAGGAAATTGGAGACAGACGACTCCGGGCCAAGTAGATGAATCAGTTGTTTTGCATGTCCTTATGTGCCCGCCTGCAATCTCTTAAGATAAGAAGTCGACGTCATGCCAGTTTCAGAGCCCCTGCTAGAGCTCAGCAGAACTTTTTCTTCCACTCCCAAGGGACCAGAACTCGAGGCCATCCAACGAAGCCGACAGGCATAGATTCAGGACGGAAAAAAAGAAATACTTCTTTACACAGCGAGTGTTCCAAATGTGGAATTGGCTGCCAGAGGAGGTAGCGATGGCCACAGGCGCAGACAGATTCATGGAAGATAGGTCTCAGTGGCCACTAGACTTGGTGCCTAAAGGAAACCTCCACATTCAGAGGCAGTCAAGGTCTGAATCCCAAAGCCAGGAGGAAACATCAGGGGAAGTCCTCGGCCTCCATGCCCTGTTGTTGGCCATCCAGAGGAACTGGTTGGCCGCTATGTGAGAGAGGATAATGGACTAAATGGAACACTGGTCTGATCCAGCAGGGCTCTTCTTATGGTCTTATGTTCTTAACTCACTCGCTGAGCCCATGAATGATGTTCAAAGTATGCAAACAGAGGGGATTACACCTGCTGACTCTGTCTCTGGAGGTTCATCTGCAGAAAGGCCTACTATCACCCAAGTGTACATAACAGAGGCCTCAGGTGGGGGTGGGGATTCCCCTGATTTTGCGGGGTCCTGCCCACCTCTGGTCAGCTGGCCAGCGGGAGGAAATTCCCCCCACCCCCAATGCTGTGTGTAACATGCTGATGTCACGTGGAAGCAGGGGTCATTTTGAGCAGGAACACGCAGGAATGCTGTTCCAGGAGTAACAAGCCCAGGAGCGGGCACATATGGTGATGTGCTGTGGAAAAAAAGCAAAAGCATGCTAACTTGATCTGTATTTTCATGCTTGTTGTAGGGTAGCTTCCCTGCAAGAGCAAAGGAAACCTAAAGTGTCTTTAGTCAAAGTGTCAAGCTGGCTTGCCAGCTCTGAGTTGGGAAATACCTGGAGATTTTGGGGATGGAGCCTGAGCGGTGGGTGTCGCCTTCTGACATGTCAGACATGTCAGGGGTGTGTGGCGCATGCAAATAAATTATGCTCATGAGCTCCTGCACCTCTTTTTCTGTGAAATGACCCCTGCCTGGAATTGATGTCAGCATATTGGTGACTTCGGGGGTGGGACGACACTCTGCATTTGGGGCAAAATTCTATGTTTTGAGGACGTTTTTATCAGAGTTTGCAAAAAAAGCAGAGCATCGCCCTCCCCCCACTGTCACCAATGTGCTGACGTCACTTCCACACATCACATGACATCCCCGCCCACCCTGGAACACCCCACAAATCCCCCTGCTGGCGTGATGAGAGGACCTGGCAACCCCTATACACAGCCACTGTATGCTACAAAGGATTTCAGGATTCTTGTCCCTGAAGCCTCCAATATCCCCATTTTCTATTTGGCCTCTCAGTTCTGCAAACCAAATCTCTGTCTGCAAAGCTTACCCCTCTCCCCCACCATTTCCTGTTTCTTTGAGTCAGATTTTCCCCATTAGCTTTACACATTTTAAAATGTTACCTTTGCATTGTTTTGTCGCATCGACATCATAGGACGTATCCATAGCCTATGTCAGATAAAAGGCACGAGACTGGTGAAAATGACACGAAGGCAGGGTTGCCAGGTCCATTGGAGCAGCCGGCGGGGGTGAACTTTCCGGGAGCGGAGAGGGAAGAAGCCGGAAATAAACGCGATGTGCCTACGTCACCCAGAAGGGACATAGGAACATCAGTGATGCTGTGTGTGTGTGTGTGTGTGATGCTCTGATTTTTGGGCAAAACTCTATGGTAGAAGTTAATTCTACCATAGAGATTTTGCCCATAAACCAGAGCAGGGCCCAACATGCCTGTGTCACTTCTGGGTGATTTATTTATGTCATATTTATTTCCAGCTTCCTGCCTGTTTTGTGTGTGGGGGGGGGAGTAATTGGGGGTGGAGAGAACTGTCCAAAATGGAGGCACCCCTGCCCCCACTGGGGGGGGGTCTGGCATCCTTACATAAAGGATGCAAATGAACTGGGAACAGCAGCTGTGTAGGGGGAGGATGGGCAGAATAAAAAGACTTGCACAGACCACATAGGAAAGCAGAAAGAGAATGGGCAGATTTGTATATCAGCGAGCCAGTCTGGTGTAGTGGTTAAGTGCGCGGACTCTAATCTGGGAGAGCCCGGTTTGATTCCCCACTCCTCCACTTGCAGATGCTGGATGACCTTGGGCAAGTCATAGTTCTGTCAGCACTGTTCTCTCAAGGACAGTTCTGAAAAGAGCTCTCTCAGCCCCACCTACCTCACAGGGTGTTTGTTGTGGGGAGGGGAAGGGAAAGGAGTTTGTAAGCTGCTCTGAGACTCCCTTGGGTAGTGAAGGGCAGAGTATAAATCCAATCTCTTCTCTTCTATGTGCAGCATGGTGGTGGTGGTGGAAAGAGTCATCAAGTTGCAGCTGACTTATGGTGACCCCATGGGGTTTTCAAGGCAAGTGTGCCATGCTGAGGCCCCTCCTGTCCCCAAACCCTGCCCTCTCCCGGATCCACCCCCAAAGTCTCCAGGTATTTTCCAACCCAGATCTGTCAACTGTAATGGCAGCTACCACCACAGTGCTGACTATATTCTCTCTCACTCCCCTTCCCGGGTGTATTTTTTCAAATCCCCCCTCTTCTCCCCGGCCACTCAGGTTTCCTCTCTGTGGTTGGCTCCACCACCCGCGGCAGCCATTTTGTGATTGTATCACTACCTTGCATCAGAATTCCAAAGGTGCCCACAGGCTCAAAAAGGTTGGGGGGGGGGCCTGGGCTATACCTACAGATGCACAGTGTGTACACACAAAGGGGCCACGGTTGCCAACTTCCTTGTGGGGCCTGGAGATAACGTTCCCTCTAAGCTGCGGAGTCTTGTGAGCAAAAATTCTACTTTGTGAGCTACTGGCATTAAAGCTGTGAGTGAGCGATATGGCTACTGCATCAATGAGTTTGCTCTGAAGCCATCCTTCCTGAGCTAAGACAAAAAGGTGTGAGCCGGAGGCTAAAAAAACTGTGAGCTAGCTCACATTAACTTAGCTTAGAGGGAACTCTACCCAGAATTACCACTGACCTCCAGACTACAGAGATCAGTTAGCACTGGGGAAACTTTTGCATGTTTTACCATACATCTTTCACAAGACTTTTATGTGGGCCTGCTAATGGGCAATGTTTGAGAACATTCTGTACCGCCACTTACCAGTACCCTTTCAATACGTTCACCTTTTGCTCCCAATATTGAAGGAAACTTCAAACAAAATTTCTACCTTACAACAGAGTCCGGCGCCTTTAGAAGTTCAGTGTATGAGAGTGTGGGAGAGTTTATGCCAATTCCCCCCCCCCCCATCCTCTCTGCCTCAGGCTGGCACGACTGTAATAACTTTGGTTTCCAAGGTCTTATATTAAAGGAAGCAGAAGATACTGTGAAAAATTGCACACAATAAACTTTATCTCAGCCCTGTGCAGCAAGGGAAACACCTGAGTTATACAGGGAAAGGTTCTTTTCTCTCCCCCCCCCCCCTTGCAAAACTTTTCATTTATTTACTTATGTCAACTATCGGATGCTTTTCCAATAAATTGCCCAGAGCACCATATGCAATTAAAGCTTCTGAAGTCTGGCGTGTAAAATTTTTCATCAAGCAATAACATGATAGTTGTTTTCAAATCAAGAGTTACTTGAACTGCAAGGTCCAGAAAACAACACACCTCACCTGGATGGCCCCGGCTAGCCCGATCCCGTCAGATCTCGGAAAGCTAAGCAGGGTTGGCCCTGGCTAGTGTTTGGATGGGAGACCTCCAAGGAATCCCAGGGCTGTGATGCGGGGGCAGGCAACGGCAACCCCTTTCTGAATGTCTTGCAGAAAGGAGAGAGAGGGGCGCGTGCCACCTCCCGCTTCTTCTCAAAAGCATTTAAAGGGAAGAAGTAGGAGGGAACTTTAAGAAGTGGGGGCCCTTTAAGGAAGGGGGCGGCGCCCCAATAACCTCACCATAGCTACGGGCCAGGATGGGAGACAGTTTTAGAAAAAAGAAGCAGAATGGAGAGGAGATGCGAATTCTTTTTCTCTACCATATATTACCCCCCCCCCCCCCCCCCACACACACACCATATATTACCTTCCCATGCCCAGGGTTCCAAATGCTGCATAGAAACTGATTTGTCACAGAGAAAGAGCAGGTAGGAAAGAGTTAATGCCTGCTTACAGGTTACAGTGAATGCATTTACAATCCATATATGGTGAACACTTGATTTGTTCTTTGTATGTAGGGATGCCAGGCTCCAGGTGGGACCTGGATATCCTCTGGAATTACAGCTCATCTCCAGACTACAGAGATCAGTTCCCCCTGGAGAAAATGGATGTTTTGGAGAGTGGCAGTCTTAATTTCAAAGACTGCACCTTTTGTATGCTCCCATACTCAAATAGACCCTGAAGGGCAATTCATATTTGTAAGAATAAGTTTGAATGGGCTGCCTTTAACGATTGCTTCCACTTACACCCCTAATGTGGGCCAATTGGATTTTATTAAAGAAACATCCAGTGCATTGAGCGATTTTCAAGATGGGGGGTTGTTCATTGGATGTACTCTTAATTATATAATTGACCCCCGCTTAGATAAGACTCACAAACCACAAACTGTAAATATTCAACAATTGAAATCTATAGGTCTGGGGAGCTTACTGGATTTTTATAACTTAATTGATGTGTGGCATTGGGTGAACCCAAAGGTTAGAGAGTATATATACTACTCCCCACTTCATAGAATCTATACAAGAACTGATTATATATTGGCTTCAAAAAAATTAGTAAATTATAGAAATAGCTGATATAGGTTCAAAGTCCACCTCAGATCATTCTACTGATGCCAAATGTTCTACGGAACATGACCTTTGGACATGACTTAAATGCTGTATGAAGAATGTTGAATTTTCAAATCCCGCTTGACTAGTCAGACAGAACTTAGGAGGAATTATATGTGTGCAGTTATTGTTGGTCCTTTTCTGATGAAGATTTTGGAAACAAAACACTCTACCCAGAAACTTAGTTAAAAATAATATTTTGATTGGACCTTTTGTATCATGTCTCTTGGAAAGTTACTCTTTGTACCTGTATTAAAACCAGAGATCCTTTCATAGAAAGAGAGGTGCAGGAGCTCATGAGCTTAACTCATTAGCATAACTTATTTGCATATGCCACACCCCCGGACATCACCAGAAGTGTGTCAGAAGGCAACACCCACCGCTCAGACTCCACCCCCAAAATTTCCAGGTATTTTCGAACTCAAAGCTGGCGAGCCAGTTTGACACGTTGACCAAAGACACTTTAGGTTTCCTTTGCTCTTGCAGGGAAGCTACCCTACAACAAGCATGAAAATACAGATCAAGTTAGCATGCTTTTGCTTTTTTCCACAGCGCATTACCATATGTGCCCGCTCCTGGGCTTGTTACTCCTGCAACGGCATTCCTGCACATTCCTGCTTGAAATGACCCCTGATTAAAACTTGTTACAGAGACATCTGTGGAATATTTCAAAGATTGTAATAGTGTCTTACACAGTCCTAACTGCTTTGTTTTCACTTTAAATTTGGCAGCGGAGGTTCTTTTATTTGTTTCACCATGTGTTGAATGTAACACGAGAATTATTCAACACACTTAGAAAGGAAAGTCAAGTGTACACACTGTACTTGGATTATATGCACGTTCACTGTGACTTGTGAACAGTGCCACTGTGTTTGCCCTCTTAACAACAAATACATTGTGCTTATAACAGGCTCAAATGCTATACAACATGTACATTTGGGGGGGGGGGGATGTAAGTTTTGGATAGAACCAAATGTTTTCAGATTATGAGAAACAGATTTTCTCACCAGAAAATGTACACTGAGCTTCATATAAAGAGGTTGTTTTTACCGGGGGGGGGGGGGGATAAAAATTTGAATGGGCAGAACAGTCAAAAAGTCAAAAATTAATAGTAGCTTAAAAATTATTATTTCACTATGGGAATGTGCAGCTCAACACCGCCATCTAGGCTGCAATCTCCACTCCAGCTTCAGGCACCAACTGCATGGCCTCAACACATGACAACTTGAAACCAATCAGGATACCCCAGGCTCTATAAAGGCTCTGGCTTGGTTCAAGCTTTTTCTGCTGGGGCAGTTTGTCAAGCTGATTTAGGAAGAGATGGAGAACCCCTTTTATCAAATAACTGGGAAGGGTTTGTGGCTCAGTGTTAGGCTGCGGCCACACGGGCTTTAAATGCGGGAGGAAGGGCTATTTCCTCCCGCATTTAAAGGGGCTGACCAGACGGCCGGCCCCAAGTCCCGTGCCGAAGCGGGCTCCAATGCGGATTCCTCCCGCATTTTCAGACCCCGGGAAAATCAAGTATTTTCCCGGGTGTTGCGGGAGGAAACCGCATTGGAGGTATCTGGACAGCCCTCTCTCGCATGCATTGCGAGAGCAGGGCTGTCCACATAGCCCCACCGGCCATTTCCCCCCCCCTTTTATTGGGCGCATGGCTATCCATGCGCCCAAGTGTAAAAGGGTGAAAAAAAAAAACCAATTTACCCAGGCGGATGGCGGGTCGGAGGCCGCCACCGCCGCTTCAAGTGCTGCTGGGTCTGCCTCCACCGCCTCTGTCGCCTCCGTAGTTGTGTCTTCAGCGGCGGGCCGCCACCGCCGCCACCACCGCCACTGCTTTCGCTGCCGCCGCGGCTGCCCCTGCGGCTGCCCCTGCTTCCGCCGCCACCGCGGCCACCGCGGCCGCTGTTCCCACCACGGCCGCTGATCCCGCGGCCACAGGGGTTGGGATGTATAGACATCCCAACCCACTGTTTAAAAATGCGGCCCCTTTAAATCCGGGAGCCCTCCCGGATTTAAAGGGGCCGTGTGACCGCGGCCTTAGACTACTTTCTTTGTATGCTGAAGGTCTCAGGTGCTCTTGCCGTCAAAGGAGCTCAGTAAGAGCCAGTTTGGCACAGTGGTTAGGAGCGCGGACTCTAATCTGGGAGAACTGGGTTTGATTCCCCACTCCTCCACATGCAGCTGCTGGTGTGACCTTGGGTCAGTCACAACTTCTTTCAGAGCTGTTCCTTCAAGAGCAGTTCTCAAAAGAGCTCTCTCAGGCCCACCTACCTCACAGGGTGTCTCTTGTGGGGAGGGGAAGGGAAAGGAGATTGTAATCCGCTCTGAGACTCCTCTGGATAGTGAAGGGCAGGGTATAAATCCAATCTCCTCCTCCCCCATTTTGTGCCAGTTGGTTGATTTCTCAAAAAAAGTCACTAATTGGAAAGCTAACATTTTAGATCATGTTTTTTAGTAATTTTTGAAGTGACAGGCAAGGTCAAGAGCATGGATAGGCATTCTCTATCTAGTGCTCAGCTCACTCCAGAGAGAAAGCTGTGCTTAACCCACCATGTGCAGTGTTCTGAAGGCATGATAGACTTGTCTATTCAGAAGGGTTTTCTTTTAAAAAGCCATGTCCTTCAATTAAAACAGCATTCTGGGCAACTTACCAAATGTGAAAGAGTAAAATAGAATAATACATTAAAAAAAAGAAAGAAATGTAGAACAAAGAAACCCATGCTTAATAATAAAGTGGCCCAACAGAGCAAACTAAATTAATGCAAAACAAAGAGAAGAAATACATTTTTTTAAAAAAAAACAGACAAATCATGCATAATCAGTGATGAAGTAAGGAGTCTGTTAAGTTGGTTTACTATAAAGCTACAATGGTGTCGGAGCATATTCTTCCTTTACTTAAAAGTTTGCAAACGAACACAGTTTTAACAACAGTGGGAGGCCAATACTGAGTGAGATCAAGTAGGTTTCTTGTGGCAAGTAGTTTCACAGTCTGAGGGTGAGTTCAGATGGGCAGCTGATCCCACCATTGGCCCAGCTGTAATTTGATCTAGATCCAGCATTGCATGACCAGACAGCTACCCTGTGAATCGCTTTACCATGCGTGACTTTGCGGTGGATTGTCTAGACGTGTGGTCGGCTGTTTTTTTTTTAAAAAATCCTGTTTGCACATGCGCATATGTGCCTCACCATCTACTTGTTTTTCCATGCATGCACGGACTAAAATGGTAAAAGCGCTGCCAGCGGTACCTTCCTCTAGGTACTATTTCAGTTAACAAAGTGCAAAAATATCATGGGACCTTCAGAAACATTAAATTGTTCAGGTTGTTTGAGTGGAGCTCCGCGGATGTCGCATGTTTAAGTGGTTATGCATGCATCGTGAAGACTTTTTTTAAAATGGCAGCCATTCGGGATGGTCTGGAGATCATCCCTATGGGCTGATTGCGCACTGGTGGAATGACATGATGGGGGAAAGTCCGCTATTGGCCCATCAGCCAGCTTAGGACTGGACTTTCACCACTATCTTTTAAGTACGGATCCCCAATAGGGATCAACAGGCTGATCACAAAAGCGGCACAATTCCCAGATGTTTTCTGGATGAGGACTTTAAATCCACCAGGCACTCGTGCCTGGCACGTCTCCAAATAGCCGTCTGAATGCAACCTAAAACGATAGCAAGAAAAGTCCTTTCAAGGATCTCCTGAGGCAGGGAGTTTCATAGTTCAGAGGCCAGAGCCAAATGTTTGCATTGTGTCCTGAGGTAGGCACTAAGACCTAATTTCTTTATGCAAATGTTTTTAACAACTTTTGAAGATTGAAGTCCTCCATGTCCATGAGGGTTGCCAAATCCTGCTTGGGAAATAATCTGGCTACTTGGGGGTGGGGCCTGTGAAGGACAGGGTTTAGGAAGGGGAGGGACCTCAGTGGGGTATAATGCCACGGAGACCACCCATCACAGCAGCCATTTTCTCCAGGGGAACTGACCTCTGTTGTCTGGAGAGCAGTTGTAATTCCAGGAGATCCCCAGCTACCAAATGGGGGTTGGCAGATCCAGGGCTATTTTTGGGTGGGAACACACAGGAATGGAGTTCCGGCTGGCTTCCAAGTTGGCCACGCCTACAGCCTCCCCCCTCAGGTTCCCCAGGCACCTCACAAGCCGTGGGGCGCCTGGGGAAGCCAAGCCAATCCCGGGAGGGATCGCCAGGCACCTCACAGGCACCTCTCAAGCTGCGGGGCACTTGGGGAAGCCAATCCTGGGAGGGAGCTGTGCTGTTGGGGGTGTGGCCTAATATACTAATGAGTTTCTGCTGTTTTGTGTGGCCTGTTATGCTAATGAATTCCTGCTAGGCTTTTTCTACAAGAAAAGCCCTGGGCAGATCTAATGCCCACCTTTGTTCTCCAGTACTGTGCCATCACACGAAAGCAAACACCAAGCACTCTGAAAGCTGTGGCTTTTTGACAACCTCAAATGCTTTGCTTAACAAGAATCAGAGCTGGTGAAATGCAGGCAGGAGATCTTGGATTAGCCGGCGATGTGACGGGAGCAAAGACTTTCAAATATGCTGAAGTAGTTCTGTCGAGTTTCTCACGGGTGGCTGGAATTAAATTGACTAAATGGTTTCTCCAAGCACAGCACCTGTCATTTCTTGTCTTCTTTTCATAACTTCAGAGATATGAAAGTTATAAAACCAAACCTAGGAAGAGGTCAGAAGCCATCAGCCTCTTTGATTGATGTTTTGTCAGATTTTGTCTCATTACCTTGCTGGCGATGTAGGAGCGTGTAGGACTACTTGGGAGCGTGTAAGAAATTAAGAGTGGGTTTTTTTTTTTAAAAAATGGAACATTCTAGCTGCTCTAAACAGGGTGAGTAAGTTATACACTTGTGCTTAAAGGAACAGCTCATGGAGTTCATTTACTGTGGAGCAGGGCCTTTTCTGTCGTAGCCCCCATTCTCTCTCTCCAGAATGCTCTCCCCAGAACAGTTCATTTGACCCCCTCTTTCTCTTGAAGGCCTCTTCTAGAGTACCAAGGAATGAATGCCAGCTCTGGGATGGGAAATACCTGGATATTTGTCGGGGGGGGGGGAGCCTGGGGAGGGCGGGGTTTGGAGAAGGAAGGGACTTCAGTGGGATATAATGCCATAGAGTCCACCTTACAAAGTGGCCATTTTCTCCAGGTGAACTGATCCCTCTTGCCTGGAGAGCAATCGTAATCCCAGGAGATCTCCAGCCACCACTTGGAGGTGGCAGACCAAGGAGAGAGATCATGGGATAGACGGTGGAAAAGAGCAAAACAACTGTGATATATTTGCGCCAAAGAAAAATGTCCACAGACTTATAAGTTCTTGTTCAATATCCAATTTACTTGGAGCAATGCAAACACCATCACCACCACAACGGACCGTGCATATTTGTCTCGTTTCGTTTGTTCAAACTTCATCAGAGTGGGTAGCGTTGAAATTCCTGTGTCATTAGTTCATTTAGCAAGCACTCAAGCTATTTCTCATGGTAACATGCTTCAGATCCACTAATGTCATGCGAATCTCATTCGTCCTTCTCATCTACATACATATCTAAAGCCAGTAATTGTCTGTGGACACTTTTCTTTGGTGCAAATATATCACGGTTGTTTTGCTTTTTTCTACCCCTTGGAGGTTGGCTGCCTTACAAGGAATATATGTTTCGGAAGGATCTTTGTAAGGTTGCCTAGCCATCAGTGGAGGAAGGGGTGCGGAAGAGGCGGTGGCCAGATCCGGGCTGGGAAACTCCTGGAGATTTGGGGATGGAACCTGGGGAGGACAGGGACCTCAGTCGGGTACAGTGCCATAGAGTCCACCCTCCAAAGCATCCATTTTCTCCAGGGGAGCTGATCTCTGTAGTCTGGAGATGGTGAGCTGTAATTCCTGGGGATCCCCAGGTCCCACCTGGAGACTGGCATCCCTAAACTTTAAAGTGCATGTGATTTCCCAGTATTTTTAAAAAACTGTTTAGGATGGGTTTCTTTCAGTTTGCCATGCATCCTCACCCCATTTTGGGCCTTATTTTATTTTAAATATTTAAATCCTGTCTCACTCTTTGGCACGGACTCAAAGCAGCTTTCAATACTCCCCCCCGCCTCTCCATTTTATCCTCCCAAAGATCCGGGGAGCAGTGTTCCCTCTAAGCTGAGCTAGTGTGAGCTAGCTCACAGTTTTTTAAGCCTCCAGCTCCCACTTTTCTGTCTTAGCTCAGGAAGGATGGCTCCAGAGCAAAGTAATTTCTGCAGTAGCCTAATTGCTCGCTCACAACTTTAATGCCAGTAGCTCACAAAGTAGACTTTTCAGTCACAAGACTCCACAGCTTAGAGGGAACATTGCCGGAGAGGTAGGCTAGGTTCGAAATATCTTCCCGTCATTGGTCATAATTTATTATGTTTTAATTATGCTGCATGTTTGATAAGTATTGGAGTCGGGAGGCCGGTGGAGTGAGTTTCAGCATGATCAAGTTCATTGTAGGTCAGGAACAAGCATACCTGAGGTGGCCCGGGGGTCAGTTTATATGCACAGAAAAGCCTCGCCCCCGTCCACACCCACACTGTGGGATAGGTTAATCTTCCCACCAGAGATTACATTGGTTCATTTGAATATTCTAAGCCCCTGATAGGTGGATCTTTAGGAGCCTGGGTGCTATTGTTCTTTTATCTCAAGCTTGTACCTTTTCCGGCATCATTACATGTTTGGTCACCTCAAAGAATCATACAAGTGATTCTTTGTGACACACCTCAAAGAATCATACAAGTGATTCTTTGTGACACACCTCAAAGAATCATACAAGTGACACATAGAGAATCGCAGCCTGGTTGTCTGTGGAATTGCGTCCAGGACATAACAACGTTTTAATTGTTGTCTTTCATTGTTACGATGCTATGCCTTTCAAAAGTTTGTTTTCATGCCTTCGATTGTTCTTCACCTTAGGGACCCTAAGGCAAATGGCAAGGTTGCATATGAATGTTTTAAATAAATATTTCTCTGATTTTTATCCTATTTTGTATACTTGCTCCCCTTCACTTCTACCCTCACAACGACCCTGTAAAGTGGTTTAGACTGAACACAAGCACCTATCTGTTACCCATCTACCTGTGCATTCATCTTCAATTTAATGGGGTTTCTATTGCGACTGAAATATTTGTCTATCCCTTCTAGAGTCTGTGGACCTTGTTCTTTAAATCGCTGCTGTGTACACAGAAACGGCACTAATGAATACCATTGGGTTTCCTGATAGTTCTCTGAGATCACGGAACGAGTCTGGCACCGCTAAATTGCCACCTGCCTTTGGAAAGTAATAGCCGAGGTTGGAGGCGATCTATGGAATGGGAGTTGCAGGCCCTTCTCTGGGCCTGGGAGCTAAGCGCCCTTAAGTGCCATTGATCTCAGTGTGTGAATTAAGCAAGCAAGTGCTTAGGTTTTCCATGCAGAAATCAATGCAACTTAGCTCTGAATTAGACATGGTAGAGATGGGGCTGATTTTTCAGGGTTGTTGAGATGGTGAGATTCTTGGGTGGGCAGATTTGGGTGGGTTGGGTGACCGGAATTTGGAGTATTTATCCCCCTTGAGGGGTACCAGCCACTACAAATTCTTTGCAAAAAGAACACCCAAGAAGTTATAATTCTAAAAATGAGCTCCCAAAGGGAAGTTGTTGTTTCACAAATGTAAATACAGGGGGGTTTCTTAAGCACAAAACTAACCGGGAAAGGAAAGTGAAAATCCAGAAATGAAAAGGTAGAAACTCTCCCAATTTTTTTTTAAGTCAAGTAGAAATACTCATGGGTGTATATTGAATATTTAAACACATATGGCATTTCAAAAGAATGTAATGCACATCATAAAAGGTAAAGGTTCCCCTTGCTCGAAAGCCAGTCGAATTTGACTCTAGGGCAGGGGTGGGCAAATTGCGGCCCGCGGGCCACATGCGGCCCGCCACAGAGTTTTTTGCGGCCCGCCAAGACAGTCAGCCATGTGGTTTCTCAACAAGCAATCTCACTCCTGATTTCAAAAGAACTGTAGAAAAGTGTGATAGGGTACATTTGTCTCATTAAACTGATTCTAAAATTAAATGTGCTTGCAGCTATAGATGATATGAAATTAGCACAATAAATAAATTGAATAAAACTACCATTATTTTATTTAATTTATATTTATTGATCTTTATGATACAATTTATACCTTTTCTGAAATGCAAAGTTAACTAATGAATGCAATCATGTTAAAAGGTGCGGCCCTCCGCTAACCTCCGGTCCCACAAAGTGGCCCCCGAGCAAAAACAATTGCCCACCCCTGCTCTAGGGGGTGGTGCTGATCTCCATTTCTAAGCTGAAGAGCCAGTACTGTCTAAGGACGTTTCTGTGGTCATGTGGCCAGCATGACTAGACACCGAGGTGCATGGAATGCTGTTACCTTCCCACTGAAGCAGTACCTATTTATCTACTTGCAATTTCTTGCTTTCAAATTGCTAGGTTGGCAGGAGCTGGGGCCAGAGACGGGAGTTCACTCCATCAAGTGGCACTCGGGTCTTGAGCTGCCGAACTACCGACCTTCTGGTCGGCAGTTCAGTGTCTTAACCACTGAGCCACTGTGTCATCATACAGTCACATAAACCACAGACTGATGATGCTTAAAGTGGTACACTCCAAAATAGTCCACAAGCCCTCCTAGGGGCAATAGTATACCCCGACGGTAGCATACATTATCTTAAGACCATTTCGAAGACAATCCTTCGTCAAAGGGTATAGTGAGTCAAGACAGGTGCAATGGCCATGCACACATCGAAACGCTGGCCCTTTCTGCTCTCTCCTTTTAATCCATGTTCACCACAGTATCTTCCAAGCAATTCTGCACTAAAATTGAATTCAACCTTCTTTTAAATCCAGGTTTCCCCTCCCCCCATTCTGCACTAAAATTCCAGGGTTTTTCCCAATTCTGCATTACATTCCCTCCCTCCAGTGGTCAGCCCAATTTCAGCCTGCTGTTGACCCGGGTTATTTGGATGCTGTTTTGCTGTTGACTTAAATTGCTTTGACTCAAACAATGAGAAAATCAGGAGTGACAGACAAATGTGGAAAGGACCACTATTTCTTATTAAGTGGAGTCCAAGGCCTCTTAGCAAATTCACAATTCAACGGTATCAAGTCTAGCAGGCAAATATGAGTATTGCTACTTGTCTTAAGGGTTTTTTTTTAAAAAAAATTCTTAGATGTAATTTAGTGTTCTGTAGGTTGAAATGACCACTGGCTGCACTAAGGTTGCAAGATCCATGTTGGGAAACTCCTGGAGATTTGAGGATGAAAGCTGGGGAGGACAGAGACCTCAGTGGGGAATAATGCTATAGACTCCACCCTCCATAGGGCTGCCAAGTCAGCCCGGGGGGCGGGGGATCCCCCGCTAAAGGGGTTCCCGATCCGCCTGCCAGCATTTGGCTGGCGTGGGGAACCCCACTCCTGAAGTCGTCCAGCGAGGACGACGTAATGACGTCACCGGAAGTGACGTCAGCATGTTGGGGGCGTTGCCAGGGCGACGCTCTGGCAATCGCCCCAAAACTCTATGATATCCACTATGGGCAGCTTCTTCTTTGCTTGCGGACATTGTGGCCTTTTTTAATCAACACATCTGAATGAAGTCACCAAATGGGGTCTGTGCCATGGCGACATGGAAGGGACTCTGAGTTTCCAAGGCCAAAATGCAAGGAAAAAGTCTGGTACTCTGACTCCTTCGGTGTCAAAATGAGATTCAATCGTTTTTTGTTTTTGTTTTTGTTTTTAAATGCATTTTTTGGTAACAGTAGCTCCTGGAAAATTGTGTCGGGTAGTGTACGATGGTCAACCTAAAAACAAAAATTGCACAGTAACCCTTGAATCGTACTTGCTTCCCATAGAAACTCAATGGGCCCTCTGTTAGAGAGCCAGTTTGGTGTAGTGGTTAAGTGTGTGGACTCTAATCTGGGAGAACCGGGTTTGATTCCCCACTCCTCCACTTGCACCTGGCTGGATGACCTTGGACAAGCCAGCTGTCCAAGGTCCAAGGTACCAGCTGCTTTCTCAAGGACAGCTTGGAAAAGAGCTCTCTCAGCCCCACCTACCTCACAGGGTGTCTGTTGTGGGGAGGGGAAGGGAAAGGGGTTTGTAAGCTGCTCTGAGACTCCAAGTGAGTGAAGGGCGGGGTATAAATCCAATCTCTTCTTCTTCTTCTTAGGTAGCAACTGCATATAGGTAGTCCAGCAAAAACAATACGTGTCAGATATTCCTTCTTTTTGATCAGTCAGATAGAAAACAATCCAGTCCTGGATGTCCTGACAAGTAGCAAATTCCAAGTATTTCTCAGCACTGCTCATTAGACCCACCGCTGTTATCCAACCTGAGAAGTGGTTAGGGTTGCCAGACTCCAGGTGGGGCCTGGAGATCTCCTGGTTTTGGAGATCTCTTGATTTGATGGCTCTAGACTAGATCATTGTGAAACCCATTCTCAGAAATCATGGACTGATTTAATATATATATATATATATATAATATATATTATATATATGATATAAAATACATAAAAAGATCATGCACCTATCCAGGCTAGTCAATCTTTTGCTATTTGCTCTAAAATGTCTGCATTTTAATGTACATTTTGTAATTTTGTACATTAAAATCACAACCTTTTAAAATCACTGCTCATAAGCTCTTCTTGCTAACCTTTTTTAATTTACTGAAATGTCTGGTAGACTTTTGTTAGGCATCACACTTCTATTAAAAATGTTGTCTGCCTGCGCATTATACACCTTTGTGCCTATATGGAAAATCAATACGATTTGTTTAAACTGGTTAGGATTGACAGAGTGATTATTGCATCTGGCCTTCAGTAGATAACCTTTAAAGTCTTATTCATCAGTTAGAGTGGATGGCAGCGGGTAGAACACTCCGCGCGTGATCCAGCCAAAGTTGGGCTTAATGTAATTTTATTTTTTTTAATGACATATTGGCAGTGGTGTACACCTATGCCTTTTTTGTTTCTTAAATTTTTTGTATGGCAGGCGCCTTTATGATTCTATATATTTGTCGCTTGCTTTCCTTGTTGGGGGTTTTGTTTCTTCTGTGCCATTTTTGACCAATTAATGCAAAAGCAAGAAACCATTTTAATGGCAAATATAGCACTGAAGGTAGGGTTGCCCACCTCCAGGTGGGGCCTGGGGATCTCCTGATTTTACAGCTGATCTCCAGCTGACAGAGATCAGCTCCCCTGGAGAAAATGGCTGCTTTGGAGGGTAGACTCTATGGCATTGTACCATGCTGAGGCCCCTTCCTTCCCCAAACCCGATCCTCTCCTGGATCCACCCCCAAAGTCTCCCGGTATTTTCCAACCCAGACCCAGCAACCCTAGCTGACTGGCAAAAGGAAGTGGATCTTCTATCTAGGGTAGGGTTGCAACCTCCAGGTGGTTGCTGGAGATCTAATCTGGGCTCTAATCTGGGAGAACTGGGTTTGATTCCCCACTCCTCCACTTGCAGCTGCTGGATGACCTTGGGCAAGCCATATTCTGTCAGAGATGTTCTTGAAAGAGCAGTTCTCAGGAGCGCTCTCTCAGCCCCACCTACCTCACAGGGTGTCTGTTGTGGGGAGGGGAAGGGAAAGGAGTTTGTAAGCCGCTCTGAGACTCCGAGTGAAGGGCAGGGTATACCGTAAATCTGATGATCTCCTCCTCCTCCTCCTCCTCCTCTTCTTCTTCCACAGCTGGTCTCCAGGTGACAGAGATCAGTTCACCTGGAGAAAATGGACTCTTTGAAAGGTGGTCTCTATGGGAGTATACTCTACTGAAGTCCTTCCCCTCCCCAAACCAGCTTTCATCAGGCTCCCCCCCCCCCAAATCTCCAGGTATTTCCCAATCCATAGCTGGCAACTGTACTCCAGGGGAGTCTTTTTGCACGAGCAGAATCTCCACTGGTTGGTGGTCCATCATGATTATGGTTTTATTCCAAGTAAGGAGATCCCATGTCACATAGCTGTGTTTGTGAAATTCAGTCCCTGCATACTATGTGGGCTGCAAAATTCAGTGAGTACTTTTTGCTGCAGCCCACCTTCTCCATACAAGAGTCACAGCCCAGTCCATAAATTAGAGTATTTAGAAATCACGGCTAAAGTCCTAATTGTTGTGCGGGGGACTTGTCCCTCACAGGGTGGGCATTTCTAGGTTCACCTTGTTCGAGCATGATTGGTCGACCGTCTCGGTTTAAACTTGCTTAGCTGTTATTAGAGGAAGACAAATCGGCAGGATCCAAACTTGCAAGATACGTGGTTTGTGCTGCAAGGGTTTGTTCTCCCTTTATCTGCGACGAGACGCTGAATTACAGAGGTGATGGATTGATCTGATCAAGTCGCTGTGTCTGTTCATAGGGTTTTTTCCCCCCTGTCGTAAGGTAGGGTGGCTTATATAAAAGGGGTCCCCAATCTAGAAGAGGAGGAGGAGGAGGTTGGATTTATACCCCACCCTCCACTACCCAAAGGAATCTCAGAGCGGCTTACAAACTCCTTTCCCTTCCCCTCCGCACAACAGACACCCTGTGAGGTAGGCAGGGCCGAGAGAGCACTTTCGAGAACAGCTCTTAAAGAACTTGTGACTGACCCAAGGTCACACCAGCAGCTGCACGTGGAGGAGTGGGGAATCAAACCCAGTTCTCCCAGATTAGAAGAAGAAGAAGAAGAAGAAGAAGAAGAAGAAGAAGAGATTAGATTTATACCCCGCCCTTCACTCACTTGGAGTCTCAGAGCGGCTTACGAACTCCTTTCCCTTCCCCTCCCCACAACAGACACCCTGTGAGGTAGGTGGGGCTGTGAGAGCTCTTTCCCAAGCTGTCCTTGAGAGAACAGCTGGTACAGAGGTATGGCTTGCCCAAGGTCATCCAGCCAGGTGCAAGTGGAGGAGTGGGGAATCAAACCCGGTTCTCCCAGATTAGAGTCCGCGCACTTAACCACTACACCAAACTGAGCTGTGGGCACCTTTGGAATTCTGAGACGGGAATTCTGGCACAACCACAAAATGGCTGCCACTGGAGGTGGAGCCAACCATTCTCAGGAAGCCCAAATGCAGGGGAGAAGAAAGGTCATTTTAAAAATACACTAGGAAAAAGGAGTGAGAGAAGATGAATCAAACACTGTGGTGGCAGCTGCCATTGAAACAGCACTGTTTTAATTTGCACAGCCAATCAGATCTCCAGGGGCCAAGCAGAAGCCCTGTTGGGCAAAAGCCCCACCTGACCCATTGCTCTAAAAATGCTTGGTGGGCTCCATGGCTCCCGTAGGCACCATGATGAGGACTGCTGCAATAAATGGATGATACCGATGATGTGATAGGAACAAAGCAACGGACAAGCCTGAAAATCAGCCTTAGTTAGATTTGTTCTCTGTTATTCTCCCCCGAGCTGCCTGAAGCTATCACAGGCTTGCAGGCAAAGGTCCCTGGTCTGTCCTCTACCACTCAGATCCAACCCAAATATTATATGAACTTGAATCATATGACCTGCCCCCCTCTCTGGAACTCCAGGATGACCAAGACCCCAGACTTTTGTTTCCATAATCTGTACCTCTTGGCCATCCGGATTCTTCATGTCAAGCATTGAGGCTATCTTTTTCTCCTTTAACACAACAATAGTATTGATAGAACATTTCTAATATCTGTGTTTTAAAGAATCAAGTATTGCCTTAATTTATTAGTATCTGATACAATCTTGCTGGCGATTATGTACTCGCTATTGGTGTAGTGGTTTGGTGTAGTGGTTAAGTGTGCGGACTCTAATCTGGGAGAACCGGGTTTGATTTCCCCACTCCTCCAAGTGCAGCTGCTGGTGTGACTTTGGGTCAATCATAAGTTCTTTCAGAGCTGTTCTCTCAAGGGCAGTTCTCAAAAGAGCTCTCTCAGCCCCACTTAACTCACAGGGTGTCTGTTTTGAGGAGGGGAAGGGAAAGGAGATTTTAAACTGCTCTGAGACTCTGAGTGAAAGCTGGGGGACAAATCCAATCTCGTCCTCCTCCAGACCGGAGCTGGGTCCTTTTAAGGAGAAAGGTAGTTTAAAAGTGACTTAAGTAAGGCTCTGGTCACACGGTCATTTGTAGCGGGTTTCACCGCTGTTCCCTATTGGATTTAAAAGGGCTGATCAGATGGGCACTTCTGTCTGGCATACTGCTCAGTACCGTAATCAACCCCGTTTGGTGGCGTTTTTTCTGACACTGGGAAAGTCAAGTACTTAACAGATTCTTCCTGTGTGAACCCGCAATTCTGCCTGTCTGGACTGCAGCCTCTCGCTGTGAGGCCGACTCAAATGTCTGAACATCCTTCTTGAGCTTTTTTTTTGACAGAGTTCACTGTTGTGCGCATGACAGCTTCTGCACTGCATGTATCCAGCACGTGAACATTCAAGCGCATGCGCAAAGAATATTTTTTAAAAAATTACTTGTGCTGCACCACTGCCTGGGCAGTGCAACTGTCTGGACAGTCCACGGAGCACTTTGGGGCGGGATGTGTGATCATCCCAACCTGCAAAAAAAAATAATAATAATCCCAATGAAATATGTAGCAGAAACAACCTGCAGTAGTTTGCCGTGTGACCACAGCCTAAGATTGGATTGTTTTGCTGTTGCTTAGCATTATGATTACTTTTTTGTTGCTGCTGCAGGTTTTTTTTCAATTTTTTGTTATCATGTTCGGGTATTTATAAGACCATCTCTGTGGTTGTTGTGTTCTCAAGGACACTTTGGATGTGGTTTAGCTCTCTCAGTACCAGCTCAGGCTAAGATCCTCTTCATTATTTTATCGATTATCTACTCTTGATGGTGTTCATCGCTTAATGTCAATTGGCATTTTTTAATGGAATGGTGTTGCAGGCTTTCTAATAATGGCTCCAAACAAACAAACCAGAAAAGATCTATGGAGCCAGCTCTCTGTCTTTT
This sequence comes from Lepidodactylus listeri, assembly GCA_029233225.1. Classification (NCBI taxonomy): domain Eukaryota; kingdom Metazoa; phylum Chordata; class Lepidosauria; order Squamata; family Gekkonidae; genus Lepidodactylus; species Lepidodactylus listeri. The sequence goes on from JARCFY010000017.1 coordinate 51,396,663, forward strand.
CCTCCGGATGAGAAATGTCATATAGCAGAATGGCTTCTCACCTTCTAATCACAGTTACTGCCTCTGCAGTTGGTCTGACAAGCAGAGTATACTTAAAGTGCCCAAGGCTGTGACAGAGTCCTTTATGAGCATTTAAAACAGTACTTACAAGAACTGAAAAAGAAACTGTGCATTTCAGGGAACTGTCACGAAACCCGTCTGTCAGCTGAGAAGACAAGGAATGAGGTCTCTGCTAGGGGGTGTTGGACTTGGGAGGCTGGTGAGATGTGTATCTTTCTATAGCACAGTATTTAAATCTGAACGCTAGACTGACGGTTCGCAAATGGAAGAAGTGAACTCTAAAAAAGATTTGCTCTTCCAATCCTTCTCCTAAGCCACCCTATGAGGCAAAGCACCCCTGGCCTCCCCTTAAGGGTTAATGTGAACGGTTACGGGCCTTATCCACCCTGCAGGTGTTACTAACTGGTCTCTTGGCCTTAGGATTGCCAGGTCTGGGTTGGAACATACCTAGAGACTCTGGGGAGGTGAGGGGCCTCAGTTAGGGTTGCCAACCTCCAGGTGGGGACTGGGGATCCCCTGCTTTTACAACTGATCTCCAGCTGACAGAGATCAGTTCCCCTGGAGAAAATGACTGCTTTGAAGGGTGGCCTCTATGCTATTGTACCATGCTGAGGCCCCTCCCCTCCCCAAACCCCGCCCTCTCCCGGCTCCACCCCCAAAGTCCCCAAGTATTTTCCAGCTCAGACTTGGCAACCCTAGCCTCAGTGTGGTACAATGCCATAGAGTCCACCCTTCTAAGCAGCCATTTTCTCCAGGGGAGCTGATCTCTGGAGATCAGTTGTAAAAGCAGGAGATCTCCAGGCCCCATCTGGAGGCTGGCAACCCTACTTGGCTTACAAAGCCCTTGGAAGAGTGGTAATTAGCTTCTTATGAGAACCTGTGGTCCCTGTGAGGGGAGGGGAAGAACCAGGGGTGATGAGGTCATCTTCTAGAGACTTCTCCTGAGAACGTGTTCTGATTAGATGTCGTCCTCACCTGATGTTACTGGGCCAAAATTCTGTAATTGAGCTAAAGCTTTGAAAGTGGGAGACTGGCTTGGATTCCGATGGACTGAAGGCCCAGACTATGATATGCTTGTACTGCAATTCCTAGCATTGTAGAGAATGCCTGAGCTCTGCCTTTGACTCTCAGATTTAAGGGTTATGCATCTAACACAAGTTTTGAAAGTGTTAGATAGTTCTGCGAGTTTACTTGATTGCTTGCTGCATGATTTTAGAGTACTGTGTTGGCTATAGAATAAACTCTTACTGTGTTAGAAATTGATATACACTTAATAAAAATGTTTTAAAAAGCCACCACTGAAGCTATCCTCTCAGAATCGGGGTATTTCTGAGGCTTGGATTAGTAGCGGTCCTCTCTCTGCCAGTTCGTTCGTTCGTTCGTTCGTTCGTTCTTCCTTCCTTCCTTCCTTCCTTCCTTCCTTCCTTCCTTCCTTCCTTCTGACATACTTCCGGTGATGTCAGGTGGTTTAGCATACACAAATAAGTTATGCTAATCGGTTATGCTAATGAGCTCCTGCACCTCTTTTTCTACTAAATGACCCCTGCTCAGAGCGGCTTACAAACTCCTTCCCCTCCCCACAACAGACACCCTGTGAGGTAGGTGGGGCTGAGAGAGCTCTGACAGAAGCTACTCTTTTTCAAGAACAGCTGTGCCAGAACTACGGCTTGCCATCCAGCAGGTGCAAGTGGAGGAGTGGGGAATCAAACCTGGTCCTCCCAGATTAGAGTGCATGCACTTAACCACTACACCAAACAGTAGTTTGAATTTTGCTTTTATCAGCACCTCCAGATTTCAATATAACGGAGTAAACTTAGTAAATTTTTGGGGTGTTACATGGGAAAAAATAAAAAGGGACAGGGAAGGTTCAACTTCAGAGGGGAAGGAGTGACAATTCTTTTTTTTAAACCTTTGTTTATGGTGACATTCTTCCCCATTGATCAATGACTGAACTTTACCGAAGTCCTTTATAGCTCCAATTTATCCTCCTGCTGTGTGCCTCCGATGTAGTTGCCAATACTCATTCTTCTCTGCTAGACATTTTACTTATCCTGCAATCTATGAAAATCATGAAAACTGTTTTCTGTCATTATTTATAAGTCATTGTCTTTTTGTTTTACAAATTGGGTTGGAAATTTACAGAGGAGATCAAAAGTACTCGGTGCATTATCGCCAGCCGGGTTATGCATCTGCCTGTCACTCCAGACCCTCCGGAGATGGTGGGGGCTATAAGTCATCATTCTCTTCCTGGCTCTTCTATAAAGCTGGTTACGAAACCTGTCATGAACTCCTGGAAAAACAATATCGACACAAAAGCATGGACACCATTGTGGGGAAAAAAACCCAGAACAACCGGATCCTGACCTAATAGCGTTTGAAAGAGAGACTTGAAGGATGTTGACTTATAAAACAATCTTCAGTGGGTTTTGATCAATGACTGCCCAAGGCGTTGAAGAAAATTTAGGTGGGTGGGAGCACCCTATTACATCACTGGTTCGAACCACTGGAAGGTATCCATGCTACAGTGTATGATATATAGGAGTTTGGAATACCAAGCAATCAGGTCACAAGCCTACAAGTTCTCTTGATGGCCTGAGAGATATCAGGCAAGGATTGAGTTTGAGTGTCAACCCCCAGCACCAACTGAAAAGGGGGATTGGGGAGAGAACAGGACCGCCAAACGAAACCTTCTTTCGTGTGAGGGACTGTTCCAGCGAGTTTTGGGGAGGGATTGTACATGATGCCTTTGGGGTGTCCACCCACTGAGGACACCACTCCTCTTGTGCTTGCAAGTGCATACACACTGTCCAGAAGGAAGGGGCACAGCACAGATCTTTCATGCTACTACTTTGAGTCCTATCGGTAACCGCAAGGCTAAAAGAGGAAGCAGAATCTGCTCGGTTTCTTTCAAGGGCGTATCCCGGCACAAAATCGGAGATGGCCCCAAGGCAGGGTGAGCGCCTATACAAAGAAGAAGTGAATGGGCCAAGTATTTCTGGTTGGCAATGGGCCATGTGCCAGGCAGTGGACTTCAGCAGCTCCCATACTTAGCCAGGTTAGAACAGATAAAAGGAAGGACTTCTTCACCCAAAGTGTGATGAACACATGGAATTCACTGCCACAGGAGGTGGCGGCGGCTACAAGCATGGATGGCTTCAAGAGGGAATTGGATCAACATATGGAGCAGAGGTCCATCAGTGGCTATTAGCCACAAGGTAGAGATAGGAACTCTCAGTCTGGGGCAAGTGATGCTCTGTATTCTTGGTGCTTGAGGGGGGGCAACAGTGGGAGGGCTTCTAGTGTCCTGGCCCCACTGGTGGACCTCCTGGTGGCATCTGGTATTTTTGGCCACTGTATGACAGAGTATTGGACTGGATGGGCCACTGGCCTGATCCAACATTGGCTTCTCTTATGTTCTTATGTACTGTGCTAAGTCATGACACCAGTCCTGCTTGCACATGGGGTTGTTAACTCTGGCTTGGGAAATTCCTGGAGATCTGGGGACAGTACCTTGAGAGTGGGTGGAGTTTGGGGAAAGGAGGGAGCTCAGTAGAGACGTGCTCTCTATGGTATACCATAGAATCTATCCTACAAGGCTGTCATTTCCTCCAGGCCAACTGATCCGTGTGGTCTGGAGATCAGTTGTAATTCTGGCAGAACTCCAGGGCCCACTTGGAGGTTGGAAGCCCTACTTGAATCATGAGTCCTGAATGACTGTGTGATATTCCCTGAGTCTTAAAAGTTTCAGATCAGGTTAGCTCACAGGTTGGAGCAACTATTTGGTATTCGATGGTCCATGATAACTGAGCGTTATCAGTTGCATGTGGAGAATAGATCATTACCTGTGGAGTAAGGATGGGCACAAATAGGCTCATGAACCTTTGTTTGTGATGAATTTTGGCCGGCTCATGGTTCATGAACTGAACTTCATGAACTGCAGCCTGGCCACAAGCCTCCGCAGACTTTGAAAGCAGTTCATAAAGGTACGTGGGTTCATGGGGAGCAAAAAGCAGGGGTTTAAACTCCTGCTTTCTCCTCCCTGTGAAAGTCGCCAAAACAGCTGAGGAGCAGGAGCCACCTGGCCACTCAGCTGTTTTGGGCTCTAAACAGCTGAGCCTGCTCCCTTGGCTCAGCTGTTTAAAGGGGCTTTCTTTGATTCAGCTCTGAGCCATTTAAACCAAATAGCTGACCGGTGCTTTGCCGCTGTTTGTTTAAAATGGCTGGGAGCTATTAAAACCACTGCTTTCTGCTCTCTGTGGCTTTCCTTGATAGCAGAAAGCAGTGGTTTAAATGGCTCCTGGCTATTTAAACCCCTGCTTTCTGCTCTTCACAAAAGCGGCAGTCAGCAGAAAGCAGGGGTCCCTAATCCTTACAAACTGCTTTGGTTCGTAAACCAACCTCCCGGTTCATATAGGCTCATGACTCAGTTCATGGTTCAGGTACGAACCATGAATTGAATTGCAAAAATTCTGTTCGGGCCCATCCCTACTGTAGAGTCCCACTCCTACATCTGCACCACTCCATCCTGGTTATCATTTCTTGGTCATAATTAGTGGCGTGAAAGAAAATTGGGATGTGGTACACACAGTGCTTTTTCTTCCTATCCCATAATACTAGAACTTGGGGCTCCAAAGCAATAGATTCAGGATAGACAAAAGGAAATCGTTCCTTACTCAAGAAGTCACTAAATTATGGAATTCACTGCCAGGGGATGTAGTGCTGGCCACATGCGTAGATGGCTTAAAAAGTGGGTTATATGAATTTCTGAAGGAGAGGTCCACCAATGGCCATGGTGAGTTGAACATTTGCTGCCTCTGAATATCAGTGTCGGGAGGCAGCATCAGCGGAAGGCCTTTGCCTCTATAGCTTCTTTGTTGGCCCTCCATTACAATTAGTTGGCCACTGTGTGAAAGAAAATGCCGAATTAGATGAATCACCGGTCTGATCCACCAGGGCTCTCAACAGCCCAAAGGATGTATTTTTAAAAGATTTTTTTTCTTGGCCTGGGAAATAACACATAACCGATCTTTAAAAGCTCTATTAGTCAAGGATTAACTGAGCTAAATGCTGTGTCTCAGTCATAGGGCATCGTCAGAGGTGTGTTTTTTCTCGCAAGTAAAGAGTTTTGTGTGACTTCACACACATTAGGAGACAAATATAGGACTTAATTAAACAGGCAGCAGGGCCATGGTTCAAAGAAAGATGTTTTCATTGTCCTTCGGGCCATAATTAAAGCAAGCGAGTGCAATAATATTCAGTGCTGGTTGGAGAAAAGCTTTCATTTCTCCCTCCTCTGAAACCAAGTGTTACCTTCCCTATTTTTTTGTTGCTGTTTGTCTTCATTGTCTTGGTTTTCTTGGGCTGCAGGAATGGCAGTGAGTTGAATTTCCAATGTAAAGATTGAGGATTGAGGGACAAACTGCTTACAATGACGGGGATCTCTGTTTGGTGTATAACGAGGGCTGTGATCCTTAGAATGCTTTCCTTGGGATAAGCTCCACTGAGTAACATGGGAGTTATTTCTTACTAGATTGTTCCCTTAGCTGTAGAAAACAGCCATGGAAAGGATAATATGGATGAAGGCTCTGGTGCTAGCAAAGAGGGAGGAGATAAACTGTGCTGGATAGCTGCAGATATTGTTGATGTAAGCCTCTGTCGTGCTCCCTCCTGTGTTGGATCTGGGATTGACCCCAGCTCCAGTTGTGATGGACAGTCATTTGCAAAGTCAGCCAGCTGACTTTGCAAATGATTGTCCATCACAACTGGAGCTGGGGTCAATGCCATAAGCAGCAACCTCATAGCCCAGCTCAGTCTGATCTCACCTGCTGGGAAGCTAAGCAGCCACTGTAAATAGTGTGTCCGAGACAGTGGAGGTCTATGTGGTACCAAAAGCCACTCCCAGCATCAGAAGTTTTAAAGTATTTACTAAAAATAAAATGTTTGCAAGCATACTATTTGCAAAGCACCAGAGTGAGCAAGGAATACAAAAGAAATTGGGTAAACGCCTGTCCCTCTCTCTATACATGCCCTATCAGATGTTAAAATATAGGACAGGTTCTTTAGCTTAGGAGTTCTAGATCTCTACAGAGTTACCATTACCTTGAAGCTTGCTCCAGCTCTTCCGGTGAGTACATGGTCAATGGCTGCCTTCCCAGTAGAGAGGTCTACATGCACTCATGGACTCAGGACCAATGCTCCTTTCTAAGCTGTGGAGTCTTATGAGTAAAAATTCTACTTTATGAGCTACTGGCCTTAAAGTTGTGAGCGAGCGATTCGGCTACCGCATAAATTAGTTTGCTCTGGAGCCATCCTTCCTTAGCGGAGACAAAAATGTGTGAGCCAGAGGCTAAAAAACTGTGAGCTAGCTCACACTAACTCAGCTTAGAGGTAACACTGCTCAGGACCCAAGGAAAAGTGAGCTTCTTCCTGCTGCAAGGAGTTTTTATCGTATCTGTTTCTTCATCCATTGACCAGGTCATGCCAGGTCAAAGAAGCATTTCCTGGAGCTTCTTCTTGGAGATTATTTCTGGATCCGTTCTAGTTTAAAGTCCCCCAAATCTCTGTTTTTCACTTGGGGAAAGGGGGAGAGCTTGACCCATCCTTATCTCTCCTGCTCAGTCTATTAGCACTTGTATGATGATGAGCTGAGGTATGTCTGGGAAGCAATTGAACTGACTCCCCCCACCACACACCTGGTCTCTGCCCAGAGGGAGGGCAAACTTTTAAAATGCAAAGTGGAGGTTTTGCTCATTTCAACCTCCCCAGGGGAAAAAAAATGCATTTCTTCACCCCCACCAAATTATGTTGTTCCATTTGTATTGGCCTTACTCTTGGCCATCCATGCATTGCCTCAATGAAACTCTGCCACTGCAAGGAAATAAAACTCCAGCTGCTAAGCTTCAGAGCTGCCTGACAGCCATGCTTGGCTGACAGATGAACAGACTGGATGTTTGGTTCAACAGCGACTGTAGCTGTCCAACAGAGCCTATCAACCATCTTTGCTGCAAAGTTCATGGTATTCCTGGTGCTGGAAAATGTTGTAAAGTCACAGCTGACATACAGCAACCCCACAGGGTCTTCAAGGCAATAGACCATTCAGAGGTGGTTTGCCATTGCCTGTCTCTGAGTAGCAACCCTGGACTTCTTTGGTGGTCTCCCATCCAAGTACTAACCAGGGGCAACCCTGCTTAGCATCTGAGATCAGATAAGATCAGGCTGGCCTAGGCTGTCCAGTCAGGAGACCTTTAGATAGGGTTGCCAGGTCTTCCCTCGCTCCCGGTGGGGGGCTCCAGGCTGCCAGCCTGGATCTTCTGGCCCAGAAGTGACACCATCACATTGCTGATATCGGTGTGTGTGTGTGTGTGACACTGTAGTCTGTAGGCAAAACTCTATGGTTTCTTGCCCTCATAGTTTGCCCCAAAACTAGAGCGTCACTCCCCCCCATCGTCAGCAACACAATGACATCAATTCTGGGTGATGTCACCATGACAGAGACATCACACGGCCATGTGGATGTCATGCAGCCAGCTGGCCAGTGGTGGACTGGAGCCCCAAAGACTGGTGGACCCCCTGGCCAGACTGGGGGTCTGGCAACCCTACCTTCAGAGGTGGTTTGCTGTTGCCTGGCTCTGCAGAGGAACCCTGAACTTCTGTGGTGGTCTTCCATCCAAATAGTAACCTGGGCTGCCCCTGTTTAGCTTCTGAGATTGAACAAGATCAGGCTAGGCTGGGCTATCCAGGTAAGAGATGTTCAGGGGTGGTTTGCCATCACCTGCCTCTTCCTAGCAGCCCAGGACTTTCTTGATAGTCTCCCATCCAAGTACTAAGCAAGGTTCTGAGATCTGACAAAACCAAGGTAGCCTGAGCCATCCAGGTTAGGGAATCTGGAATTCCTCCTTAACTCTAATCTTTGGCCTGAATTCCCAGGAGTTCTGTCTGTCTGGAATCATTCCATGAGGTACTTGGCTCTTTGGGACACAACAGCAAATGGCAGAGACGCCTTGGTGTAGTGGTTAAGTGCGCGGATTCTAATCTGGGAGAACCAGGTTTGATTCCCCACTCCTCCACATGCAGCTGCTGGTGTGACCTTGGAAAAGCCATAGCTCTGTACCAGCTGTTCTCTCAAGGACACCTTGGGAATAGACCTCTCTCAGCCCCACCTACCTCACAGGGCGTCTGTTGTGGGGAGGGGAAGGGAAAGGAGTTTGTAAGCTGCTCTGAGACTCCAAGGGAAGGTTGGGGTATAAATCCAATCTCTTCTTCTTCTTCTTCAATGTGGCCATCTTTGGCCCTCCGTTGGGATGAACGCGCTGATGGATTACCATGAGTCTGGACTGCGCCCGCTGCGTTTGTACTGCCTGCAGAAGAAAGGGCTGCTGATATTTTAGCTCAAATGGAGCGACTGGGATGTCTAAATACACCAAAGTAACCCTTCGGAATGTGCTGTGCTTTCCCGCAGCTGCACGGAAGAACAACTTGTTTAAAATCCTCCGCAGAATGCGTTTGGTGTTGAGATGACTCAGCCCTAATCTGTTATTACAGTTTTATAAAATAACTGGGCAGTTTCCCCCCAGCTCCAACTGTTGAGTGTGCTTCTCCCGTCTCTTCCTAGGGCTCCTTATTGTTTGCAGGGAGGCGTGCTGCTGCAGTGCCGAAGCCAGCTCCTTGCGTGACTTTCTTCTCCTGTGTATTGACAAATCTGTCCTCAAGTCTCCTAAACGCTTCTTTCCTCCCATTGTTCAAAGCTGTTTGGAAGAAGTTCGGCATCCTGTCCTGGAAGCGTGATCCCAGCTGGGCTGGAAATTCAAAGTCTCCTTTTTCACGTCAGGAACAAAGTTCTCTGCTAATATATTTTCTTTATTAGAATCTTCACATTCCCTTTTTTTTTTTTTGGTAACAAAGGACTCTCTTCTGTTAAAAAAACGAAACTCTTAAGCCACCGACAAAGAGGGCTTTTGTGTCATGTGCGCTGACATTTTAGGTTTGATTATTTTTTTTCCTCCGCCCCTTGCCGAGCCTTCATCAGAACGGCTTCGCTTCAGTTTTCACTTTTTTTCAACTTGTGTGCGGGTGGGGGGAGTGTTGTTGTGATGTCCTCTCCTCTAATCCGAGATGCTAGCCCATCCATTGCTCCTCAATTATTGTTGCTGTGGCTAATTTCGCCCTCTTAGAAAGAGGGATGCGCAGATGATGGTCTGTACCCTTGGAAAGGAAAGCATTAGTTATGTCATGCTTTGCTTGTGCCATGTGGAGACGTGAAATGATATACAGAACATGCATTACCCAACAGGCCCCAAATGTAGCATTTTACAAGCAGACACTTCCAATTATCCAGAGCTTGAATTCAGCCATCATTTGCCAGGGCTGTGCAATGTCACCCCTTAGGAGGGGACATGATCAGAGGAGGCCAGCAATTGGTTGTTTCTGTTGGATGATAGCCCTGACCCCCAGAGAAGTCAGGGTACCAAACTCAAGGTAGGAACTAAAGTTCTTCTGGAGTTACAACTGATTTCCATACTACAGAGATCAGTTGCCCCGGAGGAAATGGTAGCCCTGGAGGGTAGATTCTATGGTATACCATAGAGATTACATCTCTATTGAGCTCCTTCCATGGCCAGACTCTGGGTGATTCCGCACTAGACCTTAAGTCCTGGTTCAACCCTGTCCCCGAACTTACATTCTACACTACATGCGAGTTCACCCCGTAATTATCTCAGGGTATTTTTTTTTGATTCCACACTACATTGAGGTCACCCTGGTTTTGCCCCACACTTGTCCCGGAATAAACGGATGCTGTTATAACCAGGGATAAATGCAAGCTATTGTGTTGTGAGTTGAACTCTATTAAAACCAGGGATGAGATCCAAGTGTGGAAAGGACCGTCTGCGGCATCATATCCCCACTAATCTCCCTCTCCTCTCCGAATTCTGGCCTTCCCGGACATCATCTCCAAATCTCCAGGAATTCCTCAAGGCGGAGCTGCCGACCCTAGCCATTTCGTGAATAATAGCTGTACTGTGAGTAAAGGCTGACTCATGGGCGAGGCAAAAGAGGAAGGAAATGGGTACATTTGGAGAGCCACAGATAAAAGGCAAAGGGATTCTGAAGAGGAAGGGCCTCCATGGTGTGAATGGACCAAGTGTCAGGAAGTTTGGAGAAGAAAGAATAGGGCGGGAGAAGACCCTTTCCTGGAAGGCTCCCAAGACCTTCCTCCAGAGTAGTTCTAATAAAACAGGTTCCAGTTGGCAGCAGAGGATAGGACCCGAAACAACGCATTTAAATTATATGCAGAAAGGTATCAGCTGGATATTAGGAAAAACTTTTTCACCGTCAGAGTGGTTCAAAGGTGGAACCAGCTGCTTAGGGAGGTGGTAAATGTGAGAGTCCTACAAAGTCAGTCAACAACAAGTGTCCTTAATCGGGAAAGCTTTATTGAGAAAGGTATGCTATGGTCATCTGCACTTCTTGTGTTAATAATGGTGGGTGTCAGTGCAACCAGGACAATTATACAGAATTCAAAGACAGGTCTAATTCAAAGACATTGTAACCAATCATGAAGTTAGAAAAAAGGCGCTTAAAATACTGGTTTACAGTTCCCAGCGAAGAAGCTTAGGGTCAGATATAAGAAAAGATACATGAGCCGGCGCCAACAGTCTTTCAAGGTCAGGGGAGTAGGGAGAGCGATAAGCATGCCATGAGAACTATAACATAACATTCCACAGTACCAACGTCACGGGGTCAGCCATCCCACTTCCCGGGCAGGGGATGGCAGCATTAGCTGACAGTAAGCTCCCCTTCACTGGCAGCTCTCAAGAAGAGGCTGGACAAATATTTGTCAGAGATGCTTTAGGCTGGTCCTGCACTGGGCAGGGGGTTGGACTAGATAGTCTGTATGGCCCCTTCCAACTCTGTAATTCTATGGTTTCTTAGTCCCATTTTAGAGATCAGGTACTGTGAGACCACTGAGCATAGCATAGGAGGAGAGTGTTGAACTAGGACTGGAGCGATCCAGCTTTCAACCCCCACTGTACCCGAACACTCATGGGATGACCTTAGGTCAGGCCGACCTGCCTCCGCCCATCATTATCAGGGTAAAATCAAGGAGGGGAGGCATGGTGCCCTGAGTCCCTTGGAAGAAGGGCACCATGTAACTGATAGGAAAATGTATCTGATAGAAAACTATACTGAAATACACTGGATTGCCTCTGAGGCCCCCTTCACATCATCCGATCTTCCCATCTGTCTGGGATGGCAGAGGAGGAGGGAGGAGGAGATTGGATTTATACCCCACCCTTCACTACCCAAAGGAGTCTCAGAGCGGCTTACAATCTCCTTCCCCTTCCTCTCCCCACAACAGACACCCTGTGAGGTAGGTGGGGCTGAGAGAGCTCTTCCGAGTACTGCTCTTGAGAACAGCTCTGAAAGAACTTTGTGACTGACCCAAGGTCACACCGGCAGCTGCATGCAGAGGAGTTGGGGAATCAAACCCGGTTCTCCCAGATTAGAGTCCGCGCTCTTAACCACTACACCTAACTGGCTCCAAAGAAGAAGAAAATTCGTAAACTGGGATGTTTAAATGCGTATGCCATTGACTCTTGTTCTGCTCACCAGTCTTGTGCATTCGAGCCTGGCTACTGTCTTGTCCAGATGACCAAGCCAGGACTGCTGAGCAGTCGGGTTAGAGTGGATAAAAGGAAGTCCTTCTTCACCCAAAGAGTGATGAACACATGGAATTCACTGCCACAGGAGGTGGTGGCAGCTACAAGCATGGGAGGCTTCAAGAGGGAATTAGATAAACATCTGGAGCAGAGGTCCATCAGTGGCTATTAGCCACAAGGTAGAGATAGGATCTCTCAGTCTGGGGGAAGTGATGCTCTGTATTCTTGGTGCCTGGAGGGGCAGGCAACAGTATTTATTTATTTATTTCGATTTATACCCCACCCTTCCTACCAAGGCAGGCTCAGGGGAGTTACACAAAATGCCTAAAAATACAATTAAAACTCATCATAAAACCCATCATAAACAAGTCAGTTATCCTAAAATCCATAGAATCCACGATCCTAAAGTGCTGGAACAGTATTCAGAGAAAGTGCAAGAGCAGAAATTTCAGCTTGCATAATACTCCACAGGTGAAGGTCATAATGTTGCTCCCACAAGCTCCGCCGATCTACATTTTTTATATAGTGAGGGTGGCCTAAAGAAGAAGAAGAAGAAGAAGAAGAAGAAGAGATTGGATTTATATCCCGCCCTTCACTCACTTAAGAGTCTCAGTGCAGTTTACAAACTCCTTTCCCTTCCCCTCCCCACAACAGACACCCTGTGAGGTAGGTGGGGCTGAGAGAACTCTTTCCCAAGCTGTCCTTGAGGGAACAGCTGGGCCAAAGGTATGGCTTGCCCAAGGCCATCCAGCCAGGTGCAAGTGGAGGAGTGAGGAATCAAACCCGGTTCTCCCAGATTAGAGTCCGCGCACTTAACCACTACACCAGACTGGCTCTGGTCAGACCAGCATACAGGGTCCCTTCTTGGGTGTCTCACACGGCTCTTACTTGAAAGCTTGGTGGAAGAGGGCTTCTAGTGTCCTGGCCCCACTGCTGGACCTCCTGATGGCACCTGGTATTTTTGGCCACTGTGTGACACAGAATGTTGGACTGGATGGGCCATTGGCCTGATCCAACATTGGCTTCTCTTATGTTCTTATGTTCTTATGAAGACGGATCCCTTGGCCTTTGGGAAATTAAATGGGTTATGAGTGAGACTATGAGTATAGTGGTTTTACCCTCCAAATCTTGGGGTTGAAATCCACCCCCCTCCATATAAAGGGTATGACCCTCCAGACCTCCTTCTTGCCCTCCGACAGGCTGTGCACGGACCATGGCATAAGCCCCCCCTCCTCTGTCTCTCTCTTTTTCTCTTTTCCACAGGACTGCACATATTAAGCTCAAAATGGCTAGGCAGATGGGGAAATGGGGGGAAAAAATAGAAACACAACATTTACCTAGTTAAATACCCCGCATGCATCAAGACAAGGGGTTCAAAGCGACACGTTTTATTGTCAATGCTTTGGCACCTGCAGAAAGTAAGAGACGAGGACTTTCCACCCAGGTTGGAGATTAAGGAATATTGAATGTCTTGGGTTTTTTTTCATCCCGTAGTTACCATAGTATCTGGTTTCCTTGGTTACCAGTGGCCAAGGAAGGGACACTGGGGAAACTGGGGGTTTGATAGATCTCCTTTAAAAAGAAAGGCACGCCACACACAGCGCAGGCACGTATCCAGAGAGAGGGAGCGAGGTCAGAGAAGACCTTGTTTTTGTGAGAATACAAAATGCAAAGGTAGCGCTGGAGGACAGCCGTTGGGAATGGGTCTCCCACTCCGGTTCTGAAGATGGGATTTATAGATTTTATTTCACGGCAGAGAGGACTAAAGTAGTTAAAAGAAAACGGATTGGGAGAGAGGGGCAACAAATCTAATCAGCCAGGAAGAGACGCGGAGCTGCCGTTGGTGAACCACTGGAGAGAATTATCGGTAGAGATGGAAGAGGAGAAAATGAAGTGTAACTTCTGCGGGCATAATGAGATTGATTTAGACTTGCCATTAAGAGCAGAGTATTTCCTGGGGCCCCTACAGCTCAAGAGCTCCTTGCCTTAACAGCAACACCATCCGGTTGGAATGCCCCCAAAGTCAGAGGCAGCATGCCAGGACTCTTGGTTTGTCCACCATCTCTCTTCCATGATAAGAAGCTACAGAGAAGATGCCATCCTGAAGGACCACCTAATATCCTGGATCTGGTGCTGACTTCTAGGATGGAGACAAAATGAGTGCTCGTTTTTATTTGAACATAAGAACATAAGAGAAGCCAATGTTGGATCAGGCCAATGGCCCATCCAGTCCAACACTCTCTCATAGTGCCATCAGGAGGTCCACCAGTGGGGCCAGGACACTAGAAACTCTCCCACTGTTGCCCCCCCAGGCATCATGAATACAGAGCATCACTTGCCCCAGACTGAGAGATCCTATCTATACCTTGTGGCTAATAGCCACTGATGGACCTCTGCTCCAGATGTTTATTACCATTTATTCACCCCATACATTTTGCTCTCTCACTGTTGCATTGGCTCATAGCGATAGGATCACATATTGAGTGACATTGAGCCAAGGGTCATTTTGTAGAAAAAGAGGTGCAGGAGCTCATTAGCATTACTCATTAGCATAACTTATTTGCATATGCTAAACCACCTGGCATCACCGGAAGTATGTTAGAAGGCAAGAAAGAGAGAGAGAGAGAGGGAGAAAGAGAAAGAAAGAAAGAGCTGGCAGAGAGGGAACAGCTACTAATCCAAGCCTCAGAAATACCACTATTCTGGGAGGATAGCCTCAGTGGTGGCTGAAGCCTTCAGAAGGCTGGTCAGAGGAACAAGGACCTTTCCAGGGGGCGGGGTCATTTTGCTGCAGCCATGACACAAGCAGGCAGTCCCCCGTGGGGTGGGGGGGCTGGCACCAACTCCCGGAGCTGAGCTCCCCCAAGCTCCTGCTCAAAATGACCCCTGCATTGAGCACTTATGTCATGGGTTCACTGTAGGAGCCGTGATCGGCTGGAATCCTTCACGGGACTCATTCAGGAAAGCATTGCTCTCCCTTTCAGTCGACTTGGTTTTCACAACCAACGCATTTTCCAGAAAGTCTTTTGTAAACTCTTGAAATTGTTATATGCAAACCAGCAGCTCAAATCGGAAATTATTCAGTACAAATCGACTCGGTGCCAAAACGTGCAAATAAATGAAATCGGGACTTTTTATTGGGTTTTTTTTGCAAATCCCAGCCCTGACTACAAGAAGCCTGACTGATTTCATCAGGTATTGCTCACATATTCAATGCTACCATGTGTAGCCACAAAGATATTCTATTAATCATGGAACAAACATAGCTTCAGTCACCTCTGACAAAAGTGAAACTACTGTAATACTAAACATTTTCCCTCTGTGACAGAGAGCCAGTTTGGTGTAGCGGTTAAGTGCGCGGACTCTAATCTGGGAGAACCGGGTTTGATTCCCCACTCCTCCACTTGTACCTGCTGGATGACCTTGGGCAAGCCATAGTTCTGACAGAGCTGTTCTCTCAAGGACAGATCTGGAAAGAGCTCTCTCAGCCCCGCCTACCTCACCAGGTGTCTGTTGTGGGGAGTTGAAGGGAAAGAGTTTGTAAGCCACTCTGAGACTCCGAGTGAAGGGCGGGGTATAAATCCAATCTCCTCCTCCTCCACTTATTGTTCAGTGTATCATTTACCTGTTACTATGCTTTTTAAGTTCCTAGAACAAATGCCAGATGATGGCAAACAGATGATTTCGCTACCTATTTCACGAGGATTTTAAACATGTGACAATGAAGACGTCAATAACCAGATCACTTTGCCATATTTCATTATAAGATTGACTTTCAGCTCATCCAGCCATCCACATTTCAATTTTGCCTTGTTCATCCTGGTAGCTGTTCAGCAAAAGAACTTCTTGGGAAACAACCTGTTTGTTTGTTTGTTTGTTGCAAAGGAGAAAACTCACACAAAGGAACAACTGGCAGCACACACTGAGACAACATTCAAGGGAGGGGAGGGGCATTTGTATGTCGTGTGGTCACTCATCTGTGGCACCTACATTTAATGGTGGGCTAAGTCCCCCAAGTGTAATTTTGAACTGGGTTTTCTATAAATTAAAGAAGAAGACGAATAGAAAATGGTTCACCTCCCCCCCTCACACGCCCACTTAGTTCTGAAATTCAGAAATGAGAGATGATCAGGAGTTCAGCTGATATGGCTGATCATCAGGGCTATTTTTGGGCCGGAACACACAGGAATGGCATTCCGGCTGGCTTCCGAGTTGGCCACGCCTACAGCCTCCCCCCCCCGGGTTTCCCAGGAGCCTCTCAAGCCACAGGGCACCTGGGGAAGCCAAGCCGATGTAGGGAGGGAAGGCAGTTTAAACTGCCTCCCCGCCTCGGGTTCCCCAGGTGCCCCGCAAGCCACAGGGCACCTGGGGAAGCCAATCCTGGGAGGGAGCTGTGCTGTCAGGGGGTGTGGCCTAATATGCTAATGAGTTTCTGCTGTTGGGTGTGGCCTGTTATGCTAATAAGTTCCTGCTGGGCTTTTTCTACAAAAAAAAGCTCTGCTGACCATTAATTTTGTACTGTGATTCTCCCTAGCACGGTGTCATGGTTAAGAGGGGTGGATTCTGATCTGGAGAACTGGGTTCGGTCCCCCACTCCTCCACAGGATGTCTGTTGTGGGGAGAGGCAGGGAAGGGGATTGTAAGCTGCTCTGAGACTCCTTCGGGTAGTGAAATGCAGGGTATAAAAACCAACTCTTTCTTTTCCTGAGCGCCCTGGAAGAAGGATGGGATAAAACTGCAGTAGATGGCCAGGTGCCCTGGGAACTCTGCATTTCCTGGAGCCCCTGGGGCCTGTGGTAATGTTTCAGGCTCTTAGAGGACAAAAATACCAAAGATGAATCTCAGGCCTCCCATTGGTGTGTGTTAAACGCTGTCAGGTCACTTCCAATCTATGGTGAGCCTAGGAATTCATGACCGCCCAAATGTCCTGTCTTGCTCAGGTCTTGCAAAATCAGGGCCCAGGTTTCCTTGGCTGGGTCGATCCAGCTCATGTTGGGTTTCCCCCTTTTCCTCCCACACTTCAACAGAAATCCCAGTATGTAAAGAATTCACAGTGAAGGATCCTCAGGGATCTGAGGCTTCCTATGTATTTTATATCAGACAAGGTACACTATTGCTGAAGCACCTGGGGGTTTTGGCTGCTGTGTGACACAGACTGTTGGACTGGATGGGCCACTGGCCTGATCTAACATGGCTTCTCTTATGTTCTTATGTCTGGATCAGTGATACTCTGTATTCTTGGTGCTTGGCGGGCAAGAGTGGGAGGGCTTCTGGAGTTCTGGCCCCACTGGTGGACCTCCTGGTGGCCCCTGAGTTTTGGCCACTGTGTGACACAGAGTGTTGAACTGGATGGGCCATTGGCCTGATCCAACATGGCTTCTCCTCTGTTCTTATGTCTGGGGCAGTGATGCTCTCTATTCTTGGTGCTTGGGGGGCCACAATGGGAAGGCTTCTGGAGTTCTGTCCCCACTGGTGGACCTCCAGAGGGCCCCTGGGTGTTGGCCACTGTGTGACACAGAGTGTTGGACTGGATGGGCCACTGGCCTGATCAAACATGGCTTCTCTTGTGTTCTTATGAGAATTCTTCAGATATTCCAGTTACTGTTTCTCAACAGAGGAAGTATTTGCACGAACACCCTTGCCATGCGAACACTGCCTGATCCACTGATTAGGTGGAACACATGAAGTGGAGTCGCATCTAAAGTCATATAGAAGTGGTGTGTGTGTGTGTGTGTGTGTGTGTGTGTGTGTGTGTGTAGTAAGAAGGGGAAGTAAAAGTCGCACTCCCTCTATTTGTACTTCAGAAAGTCTCAAGTGGAAACTCCAGCTTCTCCACCAGGGCATGTCCCACTATTCCAACAGGGTTCGGAGCACGCCGTGTCTCCTTATCAATGTTGAAAGGGCAGTCTTTCACAATTTAATCAAAACACTGGCAATGAAGATATTTTGCTACACTTGCATAAGACGTAACTTAATTTGCTCTTCAGTTTGCTGATACTAACAGAAAATGTCAATCAGAAAAATTTGCTACATTGACCTCGCCTTTGTTCCCCAAGGTTTTGGATGCATCTCATTAGGAAATTCCCCTGAAAGTGACACTCTCCTTTAATGACTGTTTTGTTTTTTTCTAAGATTTTGCAACGAACTCAATGTGGAGCAAAATTCCAGTTGGTCCATATATTGCTTTGAAAACTCACAAGCAGGGCTTTTTTTTGTAGAAAAAGCCCAGCAGGAACTCATTAGCATCATAGGCCACACCCAACAGCAGAAACTCATTAGCATATTAGGCCACACCCCTGACAGCACAGCTTATTAGCATATTAGGTATGTTTTACCAGAAGAGTGGTCATCCAGCCGCACCCATCTTTTGCTTCTTATTCTATTTACCTTGTTTGTTGTCAAAACCCAGGGCTTTTTTTGTAGCAGGAATTAATTTGCGTGTTAGGCCACATACCCCTAATGTAACCAATCCTTATGAATTTCTGCTGTTGGGTGTGGCCTATTATGCTAATGAGTTGCTGCTGGGTGTGGCCAACTCAGGAGCCAGCCGGAACTCCGTTCCTGGGCATTCCTGCCCCAAAATAGCCCATGCTCACAAGAGTGTCCAAAAAGGTAGCTCGCTCCCCCAAATCAATTGTTCTGGTTTCCAGAACGTTCTGCTCAACTCTGAACACTGATACAGGTTTTTTTCTCCTCTCAAGTACCTGAAAGGTTAGTTACATACAAAGTAGAGGGCCAATGGCTGAAAGCTATAATTATAACTTAAATATTATCAAAAACCCATGTATTTATTATCCGTTAGTTAAAAAACAATTATGGGCCCAATTGTAACCTCAATACAGAATGAAAGTGTACAACATACACAAGTGTGACCTATTGCAACCAGATGTGTTTTGGCCAAATTGGCCTTCTTCAGTAATCAAGCAATATTTGTACATATGGGCTCAATGATACAATAATAAGATAGTAAGTTAATCAACATAGGAATAGAAGAGAGAGAAAAGAAGAGATTGGATTTATACCCCGCCCTTCACTACCCGAAGGAGTCTCAGAGTGGCTTACAATCCCTTTCCCTTCTCCTCTCCACAACAGACACCCTGTGAGGTAGATGGGGCTGAGAGAGACATCCGGTTACTGATGTCTTATTGTCGCATGTTTACAATCCTCCTGAAATAGGTAGTGAAATCATCTGTTTGCCGCCATCTGGCATTTGTCTTAGGAACTTAAAAAGCATACTAACAGGTAAGTGATACACTGAACAATAAGTGGAGGAGGAGGAGATTGGATTTATACCCTGCCCTTCACTCGGAGTCTCAGAGTGGTTTACAAACTCCTTTCCCTTCAACTCCCTACAACAGACACCTGGTGAGGTAGGCGGGGCTGAGAGAGCTCTTTCCAGATCTGTCCTTGAGAGGACAGCTATGTCAGAACTATGGCTTGCTCAAGGTCATCCAGCAGGTGCAAGCGGAGGAGTGGGAAATCAAAACCAGTTCTCCCAGATTAGAGTCCGCTCTCCTAACCACTGCACCAAAATGGTTGTAATCAATTGACGCAAGGCATGAGAATATTAATGAGACCTCCTAGACAGGCTCTGATTTGATTGTATCTTCTGGACCAAAATAGGAAGGCTTACCATAGTAATACTACTCAAAAGACATATACATGAACATGACACAAGGCAGTACTTCCTCCAAAAAGAATACCAGTCAAAGGCAAAAAACAAAACAAAACACCAAGGACAAAAAATAGGAAGTATGATTTAACAGGCAGAGGAAGAGCCGTCTCCCTCTCTGTGTGAGGAAAACACATTTGCTGCCCCTTTTCTTTGGGTTAACAATGAATTAAAAATTAGCAGTCTGTAATTCATAAATACTTATGTAGGAATTTTTCCTGTGAGTTCCATAACCTCCAGGTATCTTTACAACAACCCTGCTGTATTACTATTACTAACATTAAAGGTAAAGGTAAAGGTTTCCTTGCTTGAAAGCCAGTCAAATCTGACTCTAGGGGGTGGTGCTCATCTCTGTTTCCAAGCCGAAGAGCCAGCGCTGTCCAAAGACTTTTCCATAATCATGTGGCCAGCATGACTAAATGCCACGGTTCATGGAACACTGTTACCTTCCCACAAAAGTGGTACTTATTTATCTACTTGCAGTTTCTTGCTTTCGAACTGCTAGGTTGGCAGGAATTACTAGCATTACTGAGTGTCTATTCATGTCTGTCTTTATGAAAAAAGACGGAAGAGATGGAGAACTGGTAGTTGACCTAGTCCATCCAGGAAGCCCAGTATCAAGGATTTTCCAAGTCAATCTTTGAGACAGCAAAATGCTCCCTCTAAGCTGTGGAGTCTTGAGAACAAAACTTCTACTTTGTGAGCTCATGGCATTAAAATTGTGAGCAAACGATTTGGCTGCTGCATAAATTAGTTTGCTCTGGAGCCATCCTTCCTGAGCTAAGATAAAAAGGTGTGCGCTGGAGGCTAAAAACTTGTGAGCTAGCTCACACTAACTCAGCTTAGAGGGAACACTGGTAGCAGGTCTGCTTGGAATTAAGTCTCATGTCATTCAGTGGGGCTTACTCCCGGGAAAGTGTTTTTAGGACTGCAGCCTTAACCTGGCCACTTGATCCATCGCTATTTTCCCCCTTGCAGGGCTGAACAAACTCTTTTGACCTTTCCTCCAGTCCTCTGTTTTGCACACATTGAGCCATCTCCCCTTTCCCTCCTTCCTTCCCCCACTTTGCAATTTTCTATGGTTCTTAAAACATGGCAATTTAGTGACGGCATCTGCTGGTAATTCTTTCCTAGAAGCCATTGATTTTTGCATTCTCTTTTTCTCTGCTTGAAATCCCCACGGAGATGTCATTTTATAGCCGATCGCTGCATTAAGGTAATATGATATGTTGCGGGTCTGTTGTTTACGTCCCCCTCCCCAATTATTTTATTCGTGTCGTCTCCGCTGTTTGCGCGAGGGGATTAATAATGGATGGACTGCAAAGGCTTGTTGGCAGCGGTCAGACATTTAGCGTTGTCTTTTTGGAAACCTGGGTGGCCAACTTTCTGCCCAAAGAGGCTCTCCAGGCGACTCTTAGTTTGTCACTAAAAACACAGCAGTTTACAGCAAACAAGAGATGGTGAAACCTCAGCTTGTGGGTTCCGTGCGGCAGAACTTGGAATGAATCCTGCAATCATTCAAAGAGAATAAAACATTTTTACTTTTCACTTCACATCATATCAGGCAACAAAAACACAGAACTCAGTAACACAACAGGACAGTGATCTTTCAAAGTCCAAACATTTACCTTTTTCTTCCTTTACAGCTTGCCACCCCCAAAGTCCATCTCTTTCCTCTCATTGGTGGCCCAGGAAGTCTCCAGCTGAACACTCTGTGCACCGGCTTCGAAGATGAGGATCCCAAATAAACTCCCCATTTAGGGTTGCCAGGTCCCTACCTGCTGCCGGTGGGGGGGACGGAGCTTCTTCGCTGGGATCTTCTGGTGTTTGCATGCATAGTGCTAAGCACGTCACCATGGGGTGTAGTGGTTAAGTGCGCGGACTCTAATCTGGGAGAACCGGGTTTGATTCCCCACTCCTCCACTTGCACCTGGCTGGATGACCTTGGGCAAGCCATAGCTCTGTGCCAGCTGTTCTCTCAAGGACAGTTGTCTCAAAGCTCTCTCAGCCCCTCCTACCTCACAGGGTGTCTGTGGTGGGGAGGGGGAAGGGAAAGGAGTTTGTAAGCCGCTCTGAGACTCCAAGTGAGTGAAGGGCGGGATATAAATCCAACCTCTTCTTCTTCATTCAGCCAGAAACTCTACGGTACCACAGAGTTTTTAGGCTGAATGCTAGAGCATCCCCCCGGCAATGTGCCCGGCGCGATGACGTCACCTCTGGGTGATGTCATCACATCAAGCACATTGCCAGGATCCCAGCACTTTGGGGGTGGGGTTCCCCCTGCCAGCCGGATCCGAGCTGGTGGATTGGGGGTCCTTAAAGTGGGCAACCCCCTGCCCCCCCCGGGGGGAAATGGCGAGCCTATCCCCGTTAGATAATACAGCCCTGAAATAAGAATTCTAAGATTTACAATTTAAAACAAAAGTCTCCCTCCCTTACCAGTGTCCATCCATCCATCATAGTTACCTTAAACAAAGGTGTTAAGAGCCTGGGGTTGAGGTGCCAGCTCCCCAGCAGGGCAGTCTTGATTCCCTTCTTTGTTTTCCACACATTCAGCGCCCTTCTGCATCTAAAGGCTCCACCCCTTCCTGGCTCATTCCATTCCCAGCTAGGGGTTACAACAGCAGGAAAAAATTAGGCTTGCAATAAAATCGATGCCAGCAGTTGGCTATAGTATAGCTCAGTGCAACACAAACACACACACACACACCCAAAGAGAGAAATGGGAGCACGCCAGGATCTACCCAACAAACCAGCACATCAATAAGATGCCTGGGCAAAGAACTTCACCTGTTGGTCAAAAACTTATGATAAGGCATTAGACCGATAGGCAGGAACGCAGCCTCCCGGTGGGACCTAGGGACCCCCTGGAATTACAGCTCTTCTCCCGACTATAGGGATCAGTTCCCCTGGAGAAAATGGCTGCTTTGGAGGGTGGGCTCTATGGTATTGTGCCCCACTGAGGTCCTTGTTCTCCCCAGTCCCCACCTCCAAATCTCTAGGAGTTTCCTAACCAGGATCTGGCCACTCTACCCCCCATCGCCTGTCAATGGCCAGGGGAACCTGGCAGTCCTACTGATAGGGTATTGTTATAGAAACAGGATCAGCAGTTACTGTATATTCAGCTTGGGGCTCACAGGTCTGGGCTGGGAGCTTCCTGGCAGTTTGGGGACGGAGCCTTGGGAAGGGTGGGATTCGGGGGAGGGGAGGGACCTCGGCAGAGTGTAATGCCACAGAGTCCACCCTACAAATCGGCAGATTATACTGAACCAGACCCTTGGTCCATCAAGGTCAGTATTGTCCACTTAGACTGTCCGCTGCTCTTTAGGGTCTCAGGTGGAAGTCTTTCACATCACCTGCTGCCTGACTCTTTCAACTGGGAATGGTGGGGATTCAACCCGGGATCTTCTGCGTGCTCAGCGGATGCTCTGCCATGGAGCTACAGCCCTTCCTTTTGTTTTAGTATCTATGAACCATCAGCTTTAAAACATAACTTGAAAAAGAGGTTTTTCAATTCACTGGGCTCCCTTTTTAAAGAAAACTTCCAAAGCTCTTACCTACTTATAACAAATACCTTCCTTAAATACATAATAACTTCTTTAAATTACATCTTACCCCCTCAAGTATTCCCGCTGTACTCCTAGTCATAATGACTAAAGGGGGATTATTTTTTCCCCCAGCATCACTTCAATAGGATGATTATAATTTTTATTTTAAAAAATCTGTGGTTAGCTCGAGGGATGTCTCGGGGTGAGTGGAGCTAGGCCAAGTCAAGAGTGCAGACTTCGGAGCGCTGCAGAGAACCTGCCTCCACTGATGATTGCTAACCAGAAATATTCCTCTTTCAGATACAACACTCTGATTCATCGGATGGAAGTCTTCATGTCACATATGAGGGGGAAAAACAGTGCTTTAAACACATCCTTAAGTGGGCTGGTGAACAAAATCAATCCTTTTTCCATAGAATAATCTTCTGGCCTTTCAAAAAGTGTTGTGGAAGGAGCTGAGAACTGGGTCTAAGGTTCTAGTGAATAACTTGGCAGGCAGATTGGACGTTGTCAGTTTGGCTTGAGGGGAGCGCCTGATCAGATCGCTTCAATGGATTTTGTCAAAATTTCTCTCAAGCACTCTGCCAAGGAGGGTGGCCAAGCCCCTCCTGGTAACCAGCAGGGGGTGGGGGGACTTATCAGGAGCAGCAGGGAGGCCCAGCCTATGTACATAGATGTTTCTACATCACTGCCCACATGACCTGAAGAAGAGAAGAAGAGAGAACTGGATTTATACCCAACCCTTCACTACCCAAGGGAGTCTCAGAGCAGCTTACAAACTCCTTTCCCTTCCCCTCCCCACAACTGACACCCTGTGAGGTAAGTGGAGCTGAGAGAGCTCTGACAGAAACTGCCCTTTTCTAAGAACAGCTGTGCCAGAGCTATGGCTTGCCCAAGGTCATCCCACAGGTGCAAGTGGAGGAGTGGGGAATCAAACCCGGTTCTCCCAGATTAGAGTCCGCACACTTAACCACTACACCAAACTGTGACATCATCACTTCCAGGACATCAGGGTGACACTCTGGTATTTGGGCAAAAACTCTATGGTAAATTTGGCCTGAGCATGGTGGGATTTAGGGAAAGGAGGGGCCGTAGGGAGGGAAGAAGAGGAGCAGGAGGAGGAGGAAAAGGAGGAGGAGGAGATTGGATTTATACCTTGCCCTTCACTACCTGGAGCCTCAAAGCATCTTACTATCTCCTTTCCCTTCCCCTCCCCACAACAGACACCCTGTGAGGTAAGTGGGGCTGAGAGAGCTCTCTCGAGAACTGCCTTTGAGAGAACAGCTCTGAGAGAACTTGTGACTGACCCAAGATCACACCAGCAGCTGCATATGGAGGAATGGGAACTCAAACCCACTTCTCCCAGATTAGAGTCCACGCTCCTAACCACTACACTAAACTGGCTCCCGAACATTCTCTCCAGGGGAGCTGATCTCTGTAGTCTGGAGATCAGTTATAATTCTGAGAGATCTCCAGGTCCCACCTGGAGGCTGGCAACCTTACCGACAGCACAGACCCCGTGAAACGGCGCTGGGGATCAGTGAGTTTATTTTTAAATCCCCTCGAATGTCAACATGGATTTCCTGGCGGTGTCAGTTCAGCGCAATGCTGAAACAATTGACTCAGGTTTGCTGAGACAAAGGGAGAAACGAGAGCCCTGGCTTCCGCACGAACGTGCTTTATGGTTCTGAATTGAGCGGCAACGTTTTATCCACCTTGATGGCTGCCTGGAGGAAGCCAGCCTAATACATCGAAGAAGAGAGGCTAAAGATGGATCGTGGAATGGGCTTGGTATTGGGAAGTGGGATGCAAAAAACGGATCAGGCTGCATCACCAAACCGAAGCAATCGGTAGGGATGGAGGGACGGGCGAGTGTTCTGCCTTGTCTCATGCCGGCATTTCGGAGCCAGAGCCGGTGTGTTCTTAATCCATCAGGGCAAAAATTAGGCAGAAGTAACGCGATGCTCCCTCTAAGTTATGGAGCCCTGTGAGCAAAAATTCTACTTTGTGCGCTAGTGGCATTAAAGTTGTGAACAAGCGGTTTGGCTGCTGCATAAATTAGTTTGCTCTGGAGCCATCCTTCCTGAGCTAAGGCAAAATGGGTGAGCCGGAGGCTCAAAAACTTGAGCCAGCTCACACTAACTCAGCTTCGAGGGAGCACTGGACGTAAGAACGGCGTGTTCTTGGAGGAGATTAACTTCTTCTCTGAGAAAAGGACTGAAACCATTCAGATGGCACATTCAGGACTGGGCTCAGTCGGCACCAAGGGCCGTACAACCACCAGAGGCATGTCGCCAGGGAGATGCTCTAGCATTCGACCAGAAACTCTATGGTTATAAAGTCCTGAGTCCAGAGACGCGTTGCAGTGAAATCAGCTCAGAAGTTTATTGATGGTACAATTCCAGACTACTGAATGGGGCTTGGGGGTCTGCTTAAATATGTGTCTAAACTGCACCCCCGGCCTTGCCCAAACTCACGGACAGGATTACTCCCTGTTAGGATTACCCTGATAAGATTACGCCCAAACTTCCCGATAGGATTAGTCATGAGTTACCTTAAAACATAGGTCCCCTGGTGAAACCTGGGTGGCCGCTTGGTCTAATTTACAATCTGGCTGAGCTATTGTCTCCCAAAGTGGAGCTCTGGTAGCCAGTCTGGCCACGTGCGTTTCTCTGACCATGTGTGTGGTTGCCATTAGGACATAACAATGGTATCATGGAGTTTTTAGGCCGAGTGCTAGAGAGTCCCCCTGGAAACGTGCCTGGTGTGATGATGTCGCCTCCGGGTGACATCATCACGCTGGGTGCATTGCTGCGATCCTGGTACTTTGGGGGTGGGGTTCGCCAACCAGCCAGATCTGGGCTGGTGAATCAGGGCCCCTGAAAGCGGGCAAACCCTCACCCTCCTGGGGGAAATGTCAAGCCTAAGGCCACTGGCTGGGCAGCAGCTTCAGGAGACCCCTAGGGGGGCCACTGGGCCGCTCTGCGGCTGCCGGGGGCTATGCTGGGCTTGGCAAAAATGTGTATGAGGAAAATGGGATTCCTCCCATGAGTTTTGCAGGCTTCCACTTGTAAAGTGTAAAACGGAAATACATTCTACTTTCAATGCTTCACTTATGTATGCGTTTGTATGTGTGTGATTAGATTCCAGGTCTCCTTCCGTTTGACTGGGAATGCCCTCTGCTTCCTCAAATGAAATATATATGTTTGAGCACCTGCGGCTGTTTGAGGCGAGAGACTGCGTGCCATTTCCAAGAGCGCCTTCTGCGGGGCCTGCAAACTATCAGTATTCAGCCCGTGTCACTCAAGGCCCAAACCTCTCTGTGTGGTTGGCCTATACTTTAGGACTTGACATTTTATACAAAGCAGTATTAAGATTTTTCCAATTTCTAACTCTGCAAAGGCTCTGAAGACACAGCCAGGAAATCTCAGGCATTTCAGGGATGTGTCTGCCCTGTTATTTATTTATTGAAAGGATTATCAAAAAAAAATATAAACCTTTCTCTCAATGGTTCTTTCCTGAGGTGGCATGCGAAGCGCATTAAAAATGCTTCTGCAATTAAAAAGTCAATCAAAAACCTATGGTCAAAATCAGTGGAGCCAGCAATCAACACAAATCAATGAAAACAGTAGAACCTTGAAAACAGATAGGCCCACCCTAGGTTTGCCAAGGCAGGGCTGGGAAATTCCTGGAGATTTGGGAGTGGATCTCAGAAGCTAAGCAGGGTCAGCCCTGGCTAGTATTTGGATGAAGACCACGCAAGAAGTCCAGGGTTGCTACGCAGAGTCAGAGAATGGATAACCGCCTCTCTTTGTCTCTTGCCTCAAAAATCCTACAGCGTTGCCATAAGTCAGCTGTGACTTGAGGGCACTTTACCCATACTCACTTCGATCCCCTATCCCATCTACCTTGTGGAATCTTCATTACTTTTTATGTGTTTAGGGAAAGACTTCAAAGAAGGGGGGAAAGAAAGCAAAGATCTCCAATAAACCCTCAAATCACCCAGGGAATCATCGGCGACATAGGATGTCATTAATTGATTTTGATTAACTCGTTCCTCATATCCCCGAGATGGGAGACACTTCTCTGAAGTGCTAGACGGAAAGGGGGGGAAAAAGCAAAGAGTGATGAAAATAATAGCTATGAGGTCTTTTCATTCCAGGGCTCCAGTGTCTGGCGATACTCTTTTATTGCACTGTGGCACCAAGGCCCTTCCACGGTTCAGATTGTTGTCAATTTCCTCCCAAGTTACCCCACGATGAGGCAAAGCTTGGTCTAGTTAGGTTCTGGGACTGCGGGCTGGTGTCAGCTAGGGAGAATGTTGGGTAGGGGAGGGAAGAGGTGGCAGAGCTCCTACGGTCGCAGCCTAGGGGAAGGCGTCATCTTCGGCTCACTGTCATTAGATTGTGCAGTTGCTAGGCCCCGTGATTTCCTTGGGGGATGCAGTGGCACACCGTCCCCAAATTTCCTTTTAGGAAGAGTCGGGGATCTTTGTAACTAACAAGAAATCCAGGTAGAAGAAGCACGTCTGAGTTGCCCCCAGGTACTGCTATGACAACACTGGAAGAAACTGGAGAGAAAAGTAGAAGGTAGCAGGAAACCAGGGAGGCAATCTTACCCTCCTGCTCAATGGATGGCCAGCTGCCTCCATCACTGTCTGCCCCTGCAAATATGGTCGGGGGGAGGAGGAGAAGGAAAAGACATTAAAGTTTAGGGACTCTGGAGCACCTTTCCTCATGGGGAGCCCTATGGGATTCCAATCACCTATCCAAGCATTCAAAATTAGGCGTAGAAAGTTTTAATTCCAGGAGCGATCCAGGCTCCACCTGGAGACTGGCAACCTTTCTTCCACCCCAGATATTTCACCTGTTGAACTTTCTTCCTGTGTTCATGGGCAGAGAAAAAGATACACCTTTGTCTTTGTTCCACCTGATAAACTGAGAAGGAAAGATCCTTGCATGCTGCTTTAAGTTCCTTGAGGGTAAAGAAACTGACCCCAAGTCACCGCTACCCTAGTCCAACACTCCAGCATTTCAGGTGCTAACAGAACCTGATTTGGAAATTTGCGATAGGCTGTCTTTGGCCTAGGGTTGCCAGCCTCCAGGTGAGGCCTGGGGATCTCCCGCTTTTACAACTGATCTCCAGCTGACAGAGATCAGCTCCCCTGGAGAAAATGGCTGCTTGGAAGGGTGGACTCTATGGCATTGTACCATGTTGAGGCCCCTCCCCAACCCTCCCTTGTCCTGGCTTCACCCCCAAAGTCCCCAGGTATTTTCCAACCTAGACTTTGCAACCCTACTTTGGCCCCTTATCTCATTGGCTGAAGGACTGTTGTCCTTTTTGGATTCTACAGCGGCAGGCCAGGAATCATACATAAATCTTCTGGATACGTGTAGTCACCATGCCGTCAGAAAGAGGCAACACCTAGATTTTCAGCTTCAGTGCCAGCATACACAGGACCTTGATGATAGCACCAGATTAATACATTCCTGGAAATTTGGGGGTGGAGCCTTGGGGAGGGTCATGTTTGGGGAGGGGAGGAACCCCAGCAGGGTATGATGCCACAGAGTCCTCCCTCCAAAACAGCCATTTTCTCCAGGGGAACTGATCTGTGTAGTCTGAAGATCAGTTGTAATTCCAGGCCTCACCTACAGGCTGTAGCAACCCAAGCTGCAGTGTTAGGAAAGCCTAGTAACAAACAAATATACTTTGCAAAAATATATAAATTTACGGGTTCTGTTTGTAATTAATATTCCTTAAGGGACATCATGTGCTATTAATACATCCTTACCAATTACATATATTCAGTTCATACAGTACAATAACTACCAGTCAATTTCCCATCAGTTTTAAAAAGTCAAGCCCCAACGGGAATAGCCGGAATAGCAATTTATTTATTTATTGAGATTTGTATCCCGCCCTCCCCGCCAAATGGTGGCTCAGGGCGGCTCACAACAAACACACAATACAATACGAATAATTCTTAAAACGTTAAAACATATAAAACAGCTTAACTATACAGATGGCATATCTTCAGCTCAATATATCCTAACAGTGCCCAGATGTAGTCCTTATAGACCAGTGATGGCGAACCTTTTAGAGACCAAGTGCCCAAACTGCAACCCAAAACCCACTTATTTATCGCAAAGTGCCAGCACGACAATTTAACCTGAAAACTGAGGTTTTAGTTTAGAAAAAAGAACTCATACATTGACATCTTTTGTGTTAAAAGAAAAACACAATAACAGAGCTTTCAATTATACAAACAACTTTTTATTGAAAGGTAAAAGTTTGCATTTGGCATGTTTTTGAACAATTAATGTGATTTTTGCTGTTGTATGCATGCTGATAATTTGTCTAACCTTGACTCATACTTTGTAAGTTTGAGAGCAGCCCAGCCTCGAGTCTGTGTCGTCTTTTTCCTTTTAGAGACTGAGTGCCCAAACTGCATGCGTGCCCACAGAGAGGGCTCTGAGTGCCACCTCTGGCACTCGTGCCATAGGTTTGCCACCACTGTTATAGACGGTCACAGTAGGTTGACGGATAAGATCGAATAGTTGGGCCAGGGCCAAGATGGAGATATTGGGCGGCCACTACTTAAACGCCTGGCGGAAGAGCTCTGTCTTGCAGGCCCTGCGGAATTGTAATAGATCCCGCAGGGCCCTGATGTTATCCGGGAGCTCATTCCACCAGTGCGGGGCTGCCACCACCACCAAGCAAGCTCGCTTCTACTTGCACAAAGTCTTCCAAAAGGGGGAATAGTTTTCCAATTGTATTCAGTTGATGCTTATTGCTGGTCCTACAAAAGACACCATGTGCAGCCGAGATTCATAGACAGAGCTATTTCAGATATTCCTGTTGGGTAGGGTTGCCAAGTCTAATGGACTCACCAGCGGGGGGTCCTCCTCCTGTTGCCGGGAGTTTCTTCTGGTGTGCGCGCTTTGCGTGTGCGCCCGGAAGCATCACCGGAAATGATGTCGGCACTTCCGGTGACGTCATTACGTCGTCCTCACCGGACGACTTCGGGGGTGGGGATCCCCCCGCCAGCCGAATGCTGGCCGGCGGATCGGGAACCCCTTTAGCGGGGGATCCCCCGCCCCCCGGGCTGACTTGGCAGCCCTACTGTTGGGGCTTGACTTATCTGAAATTGATTGGTAGTTATTGCACTGTATGAACTGAATATATGTAATTTGTAAGGATGTATTAATAGCACATGATGTCCTTTAAGGAATGTTAATTATAATCAGAACACGTTTATTTATATATTTTTGCAGTGTATATATATTTTTTTGTTACCAGGCTCACCTAGAGGCTGGCAACCCTACAACAGTAACAGTATACAAAAATAATGTCTCACTTCCAAAACCAGGTGGAAAAGACACCTTTTCCCAGTACCAGGATGAGAAAGAACTTGTTATGAACTCCTCGATATGCTGAAATATAAACAGGCACTTAAAAAGAAGGAGAGAAAGTACACAATCCTTGAAAGTCTATCAAGAGAAGAAGAAGAAGAGAAGAGATTGGATTTATACCCCGCCCTTCACTCACTTGGAGTCTCAGAGCGGCTTACAAACTCCTTTTCCCTTCCCCTCCCCACAACAGACACCTTTGTGAGGTAGGTGGGGCTGAGAGAGCTCTTTCCCAAGCTGTCCTTGAGGGAACAGCTGGTACAGAGCTATGGCTTGCCCAAGGTCATCCAGCCAGGTGCAAGTGGAGGAGTGGGGAATCAAACCCGGTTCTCCCATATTAGAGTCCACACACTTAACCACTACACCAAACTGGCTCTCAAAGATGACCTCCAACGCTTGAGTTCTATAATGTTCTTCCAAGGGCAAGGCCAGCAGGGGAGTGATTTGCCTTGTGATGTACAGATCCAAAGATGGCGCACTAATTCACTGGAGAGAAAACTAATAATCAAGGTTTGGGGAAGAACTGAATATTCAGGGAGCAATCCATAGCACCAGTAAAAGCCTCCTTCTATTAGAACGTAGCATAGCTCTGGGAAACATACGAAACATACCAACAGACGTACAAAAACCTGATTCTGTGTCCTCAGATTAATGACATCTCCCATCTTCCAAAATGAATAACTCTTAGGCTACTTTTTATTACATAACTTTGATATTTTTATTTATTTGTATTTTACATATCAAATGTATCAATCGTCCAATCCTTGCTAATGCCAGGCTCTGGGTAAGGTACAACAGTCATCTAAACATGCCTGAGAGCAATTAAAACGATCAAGAGCACATTACAAAAAGATAGCGAATTACTAATTAATCTGGTTTCAAACTGCCAGCCAGTTTGCAGGCTGGGGGGAAGGGGGAGAGCAAAGCAAACAAACAGCAGAAGGAGTGGAAAAGGATTCCAGCCAACTGGAAACCATTGCTGCTCTCAACCAAAAGCCTGGCAGAACATCTCCACCTTGCATAAGATCCCACAGGGCCCTGATGATATTTGGCAGAGAGTTTCAGCTGGCTGGGGCCAGGACTGAAAAGACCCTGGCCCTGGTCGAGGATGGCTGGATAGCTTTAGGGATGGGGACCACCAGCAAATTGTTATCTTAGGAGTGTAATGCTCCCCCAGGGACATAATGGAGGAGATGATCCCATAGATACCTTGGTCCCTGACTGCTCAAGGCTTTGTAGGTCAATACCAAAACCTTGACCTTGATCTTGACTTTGTATTCCACTGGGAGCCAGTGTAGCTGGCGCAGCACTGGATGTAGATGTGCTGTCCGTGATGTTCCCACCAGGATTCACGCTGCTGCATTCTGGATCAGTTGGAGCTGTTTTTAGCTGTTTTCACTGTGTTCTGTGGCTGGTGGTCATGTCTGTAGGCCATTTAGGGGTGGGATAGTTTCTGAACAAGTAAATGAAATCATAGAGTCCAAAGTCCATGTGCATCGCTCACACTCTTCCTCATGTTTATTGATTGAGGGGGAAAGTACAATTCACTCGAATGAAGGGGACCTCACAGCACAGCATAGCATTGTGTCACATGATCTCAGCTGCCATTTTGGGGGTTCCACTGTGGCCAGAGGAGGAGAAGGTGGCTAGTAGGCCAGAAGGATCGAGAGCCACCACCATCATCGCCATGGTGAGCAACTTGGGTGAAAGTAAATGGTGGTGGTAGAGAAAGTAGGGGGAATGGTGATGGCACTGGTGGGGGTGAGAGAAATGGGGGTGGGAGGGAGCAGCAGTCACAGCAAGAGGGCTGAGCAGGAGGTGAGGAAGTGGGGGCCAGAAGAAGGATGTGATTTTTATGATACAATCAATAGGCTTGGACTGGAGTTACTCTGCCTAAAACCACATTCTTACAGTTTTATTTCTCTTCACAGCACAATCCAGTACAGGGTTACTCCACTCTAAGCCCACTGAAATCAATAGGTTCGGACTGGAGTAACTCTGCACAGAGCCACATTTCTAAGCTTTGTTAGAAAATAAATGAATTAGTGAACATTCTATGAATTTGTGCTTCTCCCCCCCCCCCCGCCCAGGGTTCACAATATCTTCCTTTCTGTCCCGTTTTATCTTCCCCAAGGCAACGAGTGAATCATTTCTCAAAGGCTGGATCTATTCAGAGTGCTTTAGAAGGCAAGGCCACCGCTCATTCAATGCTAATGCTAATACCCGTACTCTTAATGGGAAGCGAGAGCGAAGACCGAGTGACTCCAAACTCGTGGTTTTCATCCCCTCCCTAGGGCCCTTTCATTATGATCTTTGATTCTATACGCGTGCAATAAACATAATAAAACAAACAGTGAAAATACCTTGTCGAACATCTGCATGGATTTATTGATGCTTGCCTCCCCATCTGTTGTCTTCTTTTCAGAGCCGCTACCCTTTCTTCAACGTCACCATCCTTGCCTTCATTGTCCTTGCCCTCATTCTCCCGTGTTCCCATTAGCTGTGACGGCCAAAGTGGTTTTCACTTATGAATGCTCCAGTCCTGACATCATCACATCAGGTACAGCATTGTGGCAACTGCAACAAAATCCCATGAGTCACCAGAGCCCATAACAGGATGGGGAAATGAGGCAAAGGAGAGGGAGGGCAGGGGAGAACGAAAAGGGCACTGAGGAGAACATGTTTTGTAACAATATGGATGGGTGCACGAGGTCACTTGCCATCTTTCCAGTTAAATGGAAGGGTTAAAGTCAGCGATTATGGATTCCTAGAGAGGACTTTCCTTCCTCGGTCCCATTACAGACTGATGGGTTTCCTCCCTCCCTCATAGGTGTCAGACTCTTGGACAAAATTACTCTCAACAACACTCTCTGGCAGTGATTTGTTTATTGAGAAATAAAGATGTTCCAAGGTAAGACCACTTCTGTGTTAAGACTGAAGTTTAGGTGCGAAAACCCAAAGTTATGCACAGTTCAAAGAAGCCCCCCCCCTTTAATGTCAGCCAATCACACCCAGCAAGCAGCCCGCCTAACTTTCACATGCATGGCACCCGGCTTGTAATTCTACTGTTACGTTTATCTAAGACAGCAAGCAGGCACAAATTGCTACCAAGGTCATCCCTGAGAAGGGAGGCTTCTTGAGAAGAGTTACATCGGCAATACAATAAAGCCATTCTCACACTCCCACATTCACACACACACCCACTCTGGAATGTTCCCTCCCATGTAGGTGCCAGGCTGCATTCCCATAAATTATGGCAAACTGTGGCCTAAGTTTGACATATATATATGTGTGTGTGTATGCACGCGCACACATGTTTTTTTTAAATATATGAGGGAGGTAGCCCTGAGGCTCTTGGCAGCCCTGAAAGTCAGCTGAGAAAAACGGTGCATGCTCCAAATCCAGAATTAGTATTAGAAGGGCACTTAATTAAACCCAGAATTTATTTGGAGTGGAATGCAACACAGAGCAATGAAGAAAAGGAAGCAGGGGAATTCAGTTTCTACACAAGGGATGTGGGTAGGCTTGGGAAAATTCTGGAAATATGGGGGCAGAACTGGGTGAGGGAAGGGGCCTCAGGGAAGAGTCCACCCTCCAAAGCAGCCATTTTCTCTAGGGAACTGATAAGGTCACCACCATCCAGGAAGAATTACCATCTCCACCCTACAGAGATCAGTTCCGCTGGAGAAACCACACCCTCCCCAAGCTCCACCCCCAGATCCTCAGGAGTTGGACAAGACAGTGACTTCTTGCACTCTTGGTGGTCATGCCCTAAAGTCAATAACTTCTGGGAACTCATACTAAAAGAAATTAGAACAAATCTCTCCCTTTCTTCCCAGAAACAAGTACTGTTGGGATAGCGGTTAGATGCCCCAAAACATGAAGCGAATGCAGAAAGAATTACTTTATTATTAGCAACAGCCAGATTGGTGTTAGCTGCACAATGGAAAAAGAACTCAGTGCCTTCCATACAAGCCTGGAGAACTCGGCCATGGGATTATTTTCCGCTGGATAAACTTTATGCATTTAGTTCTAAAGCTCAAACGGAACGCAGTCAGGAAAAATGTATTGATCTTCGGTTCCCAATATTCTCCTATCTAACTAATCATGATATCCTTCCAAAAAATAAATTTTGTCATAACCTAATTTATTTTTGACTTTTCCGTTGCATGCTATTAAAATGTTGTTATGTGTAACTGAGAATGTACGCTATTGGCAGAGTCACCCTGTAAAGCTGTGACTGTTAAATGTTTGAACAGATCTAGTCAGAATTCCGTTCTATCTTCACTTGGTAAGAGCTGTTTAAAAATGCTGCACTTTTGAACTTCTCTTTCATATCGTTTCCGGTCTCTGTTCCTGAATTACTTTGTATTTGTTATTATGGTTCTGAACTGGTTTCTGTGTTTTCTCAATGGCTTTATTGCTTTAGAAAATTTGGAAATTAAAAAAAATTAATAAAATCCTGAGGAGTTTCCTGACCCAGAGTCGGCAACCCTAGTTAGAAGGATCCATCCCTAATTTTTGCTCTCCATGTGGCTCCAGTCCAAATTTGGGCTTCACATATCTGAAATTTTCCTTCAAATGGTGCTGGAAGGTCAATGATTGCCATATTATCTAGATGTACCCTTATTTTTATTTTTTTTGCAATAAATTTTATTATTTTCTAACACTATTACATATTTTTCTTATACAAACCCTTTTTCAATATTATATCCATTTTTTGTTCTATTGTATAATCTTGTTATCATCTTGTAATGGTGGTTTCCCACCACATCTGAAGCATTTAACATTTTCAACTTTAACCATTCTTTATATGCATATATATATATTTTTACTCTCCTGGTAACGACGTAAACAACCTTATAAAACTATCCATCATATAAATTCTTATTTTCTTATACACTTCCAAAAATATCCTTATTTTCTAACTGCCATTTATACATTCAAATATCTCTTTTTAATATTATGTCCAAGTATAAATGTAATTTTTCATATCCCAGTATTGTTCAACATATTCTTTCAAATCTTTCCAATCTTCTAAGAAAGTCTCTGAGTACAGATTATTCAATTTTCTCGTCCATTAGATGTACCCTTATTTTGGATTCTGAATTAAGGCTGGTATTTCAGAGGTACGGGAAGGGGTATGTGTTTTTCTGAGCGTCTGTCCTAATCCTCTCTTCCTCAGAGACCAAACTAATATCTACGGATTACTTTGCCGCCCCTTCCTGCGCACTATAAACAGCTGTGCGTCTAGGAAGGCTTGTCCTACAGCATCCTCCACACTGCAGTTGGCTCCTTTGATCGTTCATCATTTTGATCGCTACCCAGTGTGAACAAAGTAACTAATCAATCCTTTCTCATTTTGTCTTTCACACACTGCTCGAGACCCCATACCAGCATTCTGCCTTTTGTTCTCCTCCCCTTTTCATACTTTCTCCTTTTTTTCACCTGCAAATGTTAAAATATAATACAAAACGCTCTGATGTATTTATTCATTAATACTGAGCAGGTAGCTCATTCATCTCTAAGAGGACGTCGATTCAGTAAATAGGTTCGAGTGAGCTGTATTTGTAGGGGGAAAACCCTGACATCATCACTGCTTTCTGCGATGTCACAGTAGCTGAGCCAATGGCCATTGTGGCTGATTTATCTAGGGTTGCCAGGTCCTTACATTCTGCCGGTGGGGGGCTCCAGCCTCCTCCCCTGGATCTTCTTTGACATCATCCAGACAATATGGTCACCATAGAGTTTTCAGCCAAATGCTAGAGCACCCTCTGTGTGATGTGCCCAGCATGATGGCGTCACCTCTGGGTGATGGCATCACCTCTGGGCATGTCAGGCACTGCAGGGCTCTTCGAGGGCAGGGTTTCCCCCACTGGCCACCTGACCAGTGGTGGATTGAGGAGCCCAAAATTGAGGGAACCCTAGATTTATCACTGCCACGGGACTGCTCAGGGAATAGATTCTGCAGGACTAAGCCAGCCGCCTCAAAAGCCTTGGTGACCACAGCAGCTCTTTGGCTCAGTTGTCCATTGTTGTTTTTACCTCAAAAGCCTCTGTATGGTCCAAAAATTGACATCAAGGGGGTGGCAAGAGTTTGTGGGAAACACAGACAGCCAAAATCCCTAGTCTGTGTTTCTTTGGGGTTGCTTTCCCACAGCAAGGACGCCCCAAAGTGTTTTTTATTGCATGCACATTGGTGATGGAGCACATTGGTGACAGATTTTTCTCCCCCCTTTAACCAGTCTTCTCCCAACTTCTCCTTTGTACATAATGCTCTGCAGTGACTTCCTACTGAGGATGTGATTATCACAGCTGCAGTAGTGTACTGATGATGGGAAACACCTGGAAACAGGAATGAGCTCTAGCTTGGACGCCGAGATGGAGAAAATACTCCATGCTGAAGCCACCTTGATTTAAGCAAAGATTGTGTTGCTCAGAGGGGAGGGTCTGTGGCTCAGTGGAATAGCCTCTGTTTTGCATGCAGAAGGTCCCAGGTTCAATCCTTGGCATCTCCAATTAAAAGGACTGGAGAGTAAGAACATAAGAGCCCTGCTGGGTCCATCCAGTCCAGCATCCTGTCTCACACAGTGGCCAACCAGTTCCTCTGGACAGCCAACAACAGGGCATAGAGGCCGAGGCCTTCCCCTGATGTTGCCTCCTGGCTCTGGGTTCCCCTCAATCACCGTGGCTAGTAGCCAATGATAAATTTACCCTCCACTAATCTATCTAATCCCCTTTGAAAGCTGTTTATTTCTGTGGCCATCACTACATCCTTTGGTAGCAAACGCCACATCTCAATCACTCTATGTGTAAAGTAGTATTTCCTTTTGTCTGTCCTGAACCGTCCTGAGCTTACTGCCCATCAGCTTCATTGGATGCCCTCAAGTTCTAGTATTTTAGGAGAGGGAGAAAATTTTCCCTTTGTCAATTCTCTACACCCTATGCATCATTTTATAAACCTCTCCCATGTCCCCCCCTTAGTCGTTTCTTTTCTAGACTGAAAAGTCCCAGGCTTTTCAGCATTTCCTCAGAGGTAGGTGATGTGAAAGACCTCTGCTGGAGACCTTGGAGAGCTGCTGACAGTCTAAGTAGACAATATTGACCTTGATGGACCGATGGTCTGGTTTAATAAAAGGCAGCTTCATGGGTGAGAGTGAACTTAAAGGGACAGGCGGATTAAATGTGGTGAACTGTACATGTATAGCCTTCTGCACAAATAATTGGAAATCAAAAACAGAACCATGGGCCTGGGCCTTAGTCCCAGCTTGGAAACAAGAGCAAGGCTCTCAGAACACCAACATCCAGGGAGAGATCTGGACAAGAATTTCAGAAGTATTCTCAGCTGGGAGCGAAGCTCTTTTTGTTGAACTGTATCCCCTGAGACGTGCAAACTGTCTTATTCCCCTCCCCTGTTTCTCATACAATGGAATCCTTCAAGCCCAAAGGTCACTGAAAACACCCTGACGTGTCCCGATGGCTTCGTCGAGCGCCTTTACCTCATTAATCCCAAGTGCGGGTGCCAAGTGGTTCGCCACCATTCGTTAGAATAACATTTCTCTGCACTTTGCAGCAAGAGCATCATTAGGACACAGACGGGATATAACGCCGCATGAAAGACACTTCTCCCCTCCCCCTTTAATGAGACTTCATAAGCTGCTCCGTAATGGGGCACCTCCTCCTCCATGTTCTCAGAAGAGCTCTCTGACAGTGAATTAGGATTTTACCTGATGGAGAAAGCCAAGGAGAGAGAAGTTCGTGAGGGGAAACCTGTCAGCGGGCCTCCGTAGACACAGCTGCCCTGTTGGCTGAGCTGTCAGTCTTCAAACAGAGAGAGAGAGAGAGAATCTTTAATTGCCCTCACCCTGCCCGTGACATTTTAACCCTTCCTGCAGTTATTCACGGGAATTCTTCAAGTCACAAGCCTGCAGAGAAGGAGCAGATCTTCCCTGCGCAACCCTTTCTATGGCTTTATACTTTTGTCAAGGATTGTATTCCCCCCTCAGGGCTCATCATAAACCCTTTTCCTTGCCTTGCCTTGGGGATATCCAACCCCAAGGGAGTCGTTCCATTTTTGGTGATCTCTGACAGGTAAATGAGAAACTTGTTTCAAGAAACATTTTTTTATAGAGCCGGCTGACAAATGACTCAAATGGCTGGAAAATATCCTGGGCCTCTGGACAGGTTTTAGCTGCATGGCTGCTGGTCACATGACCAAGCAACTCCTCACCATGGCTGCTGCTCTCTCTCTGTGTTTGTGTCTTATGCACACGTAACTAGGGATGCTCTAACACTTGCTGGTTCATCTCACGTTTTGTTCGCTGGTGCTACTGAATTTTTCATGGATCAGTTCGGCTGCTTGCGAACAGTTCAAGCATGTTTCTCAGGCTCCTCTCCATGCATTCATACAGCACTAGACAGCACCACGAAACCCGCAGTATTTCACGCACATGCTGTTCTCACATAAGCCTGATGGGAGTCAGACCTGTCATGGCTGCTTGCGATTTGGCAGCCAATCATATAAATAAGCAGGAGGGAAGTTTTAATTGGTCAGCCAGTGATATTAAACCAAAAATGTACTTTTAAAAATGTCTCAGTGTTTGGTGTTTAAGCCCATGTCGTCACTAAGGTTATTTTGTGCCTGCTTTCAGATAACATCATGGGAGTCATACTAAGGTTTCTCTTGCTTGAAAGACAGTCGAATCCTTTCCATGGTCATGTGCCTGGCATGACTCAATGTCAAGGCGCACGGAATGCTGTTACCTTCCCACTGAAGCGGTACCTATTTATCTACTTGCAATTTCTTGCTTTCGAACTGCTAGGTTGGCAGGAGCTGGGCCAGTGATGGGCGCTCACTCTGTCATGTGGCACTAGGGTCTTGAACTGCCGAACTACAGACCTGTATCAACCGTTTATGACCCTCAGGGAGCATAGATTCCACCTACCCTGCAGATGCAAAAATGGCTTTGTATGGCAGCAGGAGACAAAGCTGAAACACCACAGCTAATAAACAGCTGCAAAAGCTGTTCAGCTGCCATTTCAGGTGGCTCCCAGTGAACTGGAGGGTTGGCTTAGGAGTACCTGCAACCATCTAACACATATATTTATTTGTAGAACATGTCCACACAAACTTCACATCATTCTTACATATCCTGTTCTTATATCAGTGCCAGTTCCAGATTTTGAGGGGCCCTGGGCAAAGGGTTCCCGGGGCCCTCTTCCTGCCCACTCCCCCATGTGTCTCACTGCCTGCCTGTGCATCCTTCCTAGGGTTGTCAGGTCCTTCCTGGTCACTAGTGGGGGGTAGAGGGGGTAAGGTTGCCAGATCCATGCTGGGAAACTGGAGATGTGGAGGTGGAGCCTGGGGAGGACAGGGACCTCAGTGGGGTACAATGCTATAGACTCCACCAACCAAAGCATCCATTTTCTCCAGGGGAACCGATCTCTCTTGTCTGGAGATCAGTTTTATCAATGCTCCCTCTAAGCTGTGGAATCTTGTGAGCAAAAATTCTACTTTGTGAGCTACTGGCATTAAAGTTGTGAACGAGCGATTTGGCTACTGCATAAATGAGTCTGCTCTGGAGCCATCCTTCCTGAGCTAAGAAAAAAAAGCGTGAGCCAGAGGCTAAAAAAACCTTTGAGCTAGCTCACACTAACTTAGCTTAGAGGGAACACTGGTTGTAATTCCGGGGGATCCCCAGGTCCCATCTGGAGGCTGGCATCCCTAATCCATCCTCTGACCTGCTCAAGAGCACTCTGACTGCCCACGCGCGCACCCATCTGCACTGCCCACAGCCCTTTTCCTGATGGCATAGGGCACTGTATGCAGTTGGGAGCATGGATGGCAGAGTGCTAACACCTGAATGGGCAGGGAAAGGGCTGGCAGTCGTGGGCCCTGTTGGAAGCCCTGGTCCCCACCGGAGGGTATGCTGATGCTGGCTCTGCCTTACATCTGGGTTTACACACGAGATCTCTGTCTGTCAATCAAACAGTCAGTCAGTCAGTCAGTCAGTCAAAGACATTGTTATTCTCCCTATCCTCCCAGGAACTCAGTTCCTACAAAATTTCTTCACACCAGTTCAGACAGGTAAGTTTGGCCGATCATTTGTGACTGGTCTGAACTTGAAGTTCCCCCAGTGAGCTTCTTTGTAGCAGGTGCGTTTGTAAACTGAGCGTCACCATAAAGTGTCTTGTGACACCTGACAGACCAACGATGTTATAGTGGCATCAGTTTTCATGGCTAG
This sequence comes from Lepidodactylus listeri, assembly GCA_029233225.1. NCBI lineage: Eukaryota > Metazoa > Chordata > Lepidosauria > Squamata > Gekkonidae > Lepidodactylus > Lepidodactylus listeri. The sequence continues at coordinate 51,437,253 of JARCFY010000017.1, forward strand.
AGACCACTTCATCAGATGCCTGAAGTGTTAAGGGGTGAAACGGGACTACCACACGTTTATCAACCAATCAAAAGGGTTCCCTCTAAGCTGAGTCAGTGTGAGCTAGCTCACCATTTTTTTAGCCTCTGGCTCACACATTTTTGTCTTCGCTCAGGAAGGACGACTCCAGAGCAGACTAATTTATGCAGCAGCCAAGTCACCCGCTCAACGACTTTAATGCCAGTAGCTCACAAAGTGGAATTTTTGCTCACAAGACTCTGCAGCTTAGGGGGAGCATTCGTTCAGGGAATGTTTCTTCTTCTTGTGATGGATCTGCTCAGGCTTATTATAGGAGAGGCATGGATGGATAGAAAGGAAAGAGTGAGTATATTACACACCGTAAGAAGTTTATTTTCTAAAGATGTGTTATTTAATTTATACCTGGGGACCCAAATCAGCGTATATCATTCTTCTGCCCTCCATTTTATCCTCACAGCAACCCAGGCTGAGAGTGTGTGACTGGCCCATGATCACCCAGCATGCTTCCATGGTATGAGTGGGGATCTGAACCTCGGTCTCTCAGCCTCTTGTCCTATGCTGTTAAACACTACACTGCACTGGTTCACAGCATAGGCGTAGACTACGGGGGGGGGGGGGGGGGGCTCGAGCCTCGCCTGAAATTTCCCCCAGGAAAATATAGCGCCTGCCGCCGTGCCTCCCAGGGCCTTTCCGAGGCCGGCAGCTGCTGCTGCCAGTACCTCTCCCCCCACCCCGCCTGGCCACTCTTCCATCCTTCCCTCTCCCTCCCTCTTTTCCTGGCGAAGGGAGAGGGAAGGAGTGCGGGGGGGAGAGAGAGGCTCCAGCAGCAGTGACTGGCGGGCCTCAGAAGGGCCCGGGGAGGTGCGGAGGTTTCCGGGGGGGGGGGGGGGACATCACCCCAGCGAGCGAGCGCATGTGCACTAAAAAGCCCTCCCCCCCCAAATTTACAAAACTCTATGCCCTTGGTTCACAGTACAAAGAGCATTCCCAACTGGGTGTCTTTCCCTGACATTACTGGGGCAATTGGAAACCTGTGTGGTTATAATGAACTTCTGTTTCCCCATGTTCTCAGGGGTTTTCAAGGCAAGAGATGTTCAGAGGTGGCTTGCCACTGCCTGCCTCTGCATCCTGACCCTGGTATTCCTCGGTGGTCTCCCATCTAAATACTGACCAGGTCTAACCCCCGCTTAACTTCCAAGATCCGATGAGATCAGGCTAGCCTGGCTATCCATGTCAGGGCAAGATTTAGTATGCTTGGCACAATTGTGTTGTTCATCCTGTGAGGTTCAAGAGGAATGTTTGGCGTGTGTAAAGCCCTGGCATTGTTCCTGTCAAGGAGCTGGATTCGGAACTGGCCCATGTAACAACTGCAGCCTGAAAGAAACCTCTCGGTCTGGGCCTTGTCTTTCTTCCTGGTCCAGAGGAACAAGCTGGGGCTTGTGGGGAATCACATGTGATCTGGACAGTTCGCTTGAGAAAGGCCCCTTTCCCTGTCTCCCTCACTTATTTTTCGCTTTAATTGTCGCTCAACCGCTCCCAGTATTCTCAGGTTTCTAAAGCATGCTCAGTTCTCCTCAGTTCTTGCATTGTTAAAAAACAAAATCATGAATTTAGAAAATCATTTTTTGTTTACCTGGAAAGTCTTCCTGGTGTGTGGGTGGTTGGCTTATCAGGTCTGCTGCTGTGGCAGCACACCTCCCGTGGTCCGCTTGCTCTTTCCTGGCACTCAGTGGGGTGATGGTGGAAAACCAGGGAAGAGTCAGCGGACTGATGGTGCAACGTCACGTCCAGTGCAAACCCGGAAGTGACATCACCACCTTGGAGTGATGCTCTAGGATCCTTCCCAAAACGCTATAGAAAACCATATAATCTTGGGAGTATCGTAGAGGGCCACACTGATGTGGTGAGGTCACTTCTGGGTTTGCACCAGAAGTGACACGTCAATGGCACGATGTCATTCCTCCCGTCCTTGTCCCCTCCCTCTCTTAGCAGTTGCTGGAAAACGTGGGAGGGTGGCCTGGGATTGCTGCTTTAGTGCCTGAGCGAGGAACTTTGCTATCGCATACCATCATACATTTTTGATCACCTGAATGTTGCTATATCACTCACGTTAAAAACGGGAAACAACCTGGGATAAAATTGACTGACTGCTATTTTTAGCCAAAGCACTTGTAGAACATCACTTCGCTAATAGAAATTACAAGTGTGCTATCCCAAGGCGTAACAATTTCAGGTGAAGCTGGACTCGGTGTCGATGAAATGTAGCAACTTTATCAAAGCGGCTAGAGGTTTTGCAAGGCAACTCGCTATTAATGAAGTTGATTACCGTGACACGTTTCCGTTGTTACCTGCTGCCTCTGTTGTGTTTTGATTTATTGCACCTCTGTCCTTCCCATTCAAAGTACAGAAGGTTAGCGAGAATTAAAATACACGTTAGAACGGAACACCGTGATATCAACTGACTTCCAAGCACTGCACTGTTACAATTCCAGAAGGGCGCTATGGTGGAGTCTCTGAACTATTTCTATGCAACAATCAGCTGCGGGGAAATATCCCGTATTATTGAAACCAACCAAACTGTGACAAGACGTTGACCAAATTCAGCTTTGAAATTTCAGAGAACTTTTTGTCAGGATGGGTGTTCAGTCTAAAATGGACATGAGAATAAGAAGAAGAAGAGGAAGAAGAAGAAGAAGAAGAGGAAGGAGAAGAGGAGGAGGAGGAAGAGGAGATTGGATTTATATCCCGCTCTTCACTTGGAGTTTCAGAGCAGCTTACAAACTCCTTTCCTTTCCTCTCCCCACAACAGACACCCTGTGAGGTAGGTGGGGCTGGGAGAACTCTTTTCAGAACTGTCCTTGAGGGAACAGCTGTGCCAGAACTATGGCTTGCCCAAGGTCATCCAGCAGCTGCAAGTGGAGGAGTGGGGAATCAAACCCCTAGTCATTAATTAGATGTCTCTCCAGTATGGCTCAGAACACATGGGTCCCTTCTAAGGTAAAGAGTAGGAGGAAAATACGGTAGCCATTACACTAATAATGCATGTGAAGAGCCAATAGAAACCACGCTGTATGGCGTATGGCGTGGGATGCATGTGAAGAGCCAATAGAAACCACGCCACATGGTCTCACCTTGTGTTGGAGGGCAAGTAACTCCCAAAAACCAAGTCCTGTTTAGCTGATCATCCCTTTTTCAATCAGTTACAATTGCTTATTCCCAAACCAGACAACAGGAGCCGCAGTGGCTCAGAGGTTAAGACGCTGAGCTGCAGAGCAGAAGGTCGGTAGCTCAGTTGTTTGAGACCCAGGTGCCGCGTGACGGAGTGAGCTCCCGTCTCTGGCCCCAGTTCCTGCCAACCTAGCAGTTTGAAAGCAAGAAACTGCAAGTAGATAAACAGGTACCACTTCGGTGGGAAGGTAACAGAGTTCTGTGTGCCTCAACATTTAGTCATGCTGGCCACATGGCCACGGAAAAGTCTTTGGACAGTGCTGGCTCTTTGGCTTGGAAATGGAGATAAGCACCGCCCCCTAGAGTCGGACTCAACTGGCTTTCGAGCAAGGGAAACCTTTATTTTTACCTTTAAACCAGACAACAGTATAGGTTGCCATGTTAGTTCATTAGAAATATCTAGAATCTAACAGCAGTGTAATACTTTTTACCAGGGCCAACCAGATTGTCGCACAATATAAACAGCCTTTGGTCCCAGATTTTGTTCAGGATCACTTGTGGATGATCTTAAAATTTTCCCTGAGCCTAGAGAAATCTTGGTTGAGCACAGCTGGGTCAGTCATACAGGCAGAGTTTGGAGCCCTTGGTGGACGGAAGGAGGTATGGCTCAGTGGCAGAGGTCCCAGTTTCAATCCCTGGTATCTCCAGTTAAAAAAAGAAGTGATGTGAAAGACCCTCAGTTTGACACCCTGGAGAGCAGCTTCCAGTCTGGGTATTCAAGACTGACCTTGATGGACTGTCATTCTGATTTCTGATTCAGTACAAGGGTGCTATATATATACATGCAACCACTGATTTTTTTTAAAAGCAGAACTTTCCCTCTTTTAAGAGCCAGTTCGGTGTAGTGGTTAAGTACACGGACTCTAATCTGGGAGAACCAGGTTTGATTCCTCACTCCTCCACTAGCAGCTACTGGATGACCTCGGGCAAGCCATAGTGCTGACAGAGCTGTTCCCACAAGGACAGTACTATCAGAGCTCTCTCAGCCCCACTTACCTCACAGGGCGTCTGTTGTGGGGAGGGGAGGGGAAAGGAGCTTGTAAGATGCTCTGAGACTCCGAGGGAAGGGTGGGGTATAAATCCAATCTCCTCCTCCTCATCCTCATCTTATTCTTTAATTTACCATGTCAGATTTTGAAAATCTGATTTATTTAAAACAAAAAAATCTTTACATGGGGTGTCTCAGTCCTCCAGGAGGGGTGATGAACCCCATGGTCTCATCATAGTTCTGGCCCTGATCAAATACTTGCACCAGAGTTCAAAAAGACAGGTGAACCAGAAATCAATAAGTTTTCTTCTTTACCGAGATCCTCGAACTTTAAATATCGATCTGTATCAAATCAAACAGCCAGGCACTGCCCGGCTTGCGTGATTGAAAATGTTTTACCTTTTTTTTTGGTTGTTGTTGTTCTCAACTAAAAAATAAAGCTGGAGATAATACCTGGAAGTCCAAGAAATGATTTCTCTTATTAAACCAACCCAAAGTAAATTCCTTTTGGGCTATCGACCTGTTCTTCCGCAATATGAAAATGAAAGATGTTTATTTTGACGATGTGTCTGCTATGCCGACTTGGTTGCTTATTGCTGGGGATTCATACATCCAGCCCAGTTCTGGGTTTCTGACACGGTCTTTGGATCCTGTTTCCAACCAACTTCATTCTGAACGTGCACATGGACTGAAAGTGGAACTTTGGCCTTTGTGGACTAGCAGAAAGTGCAGTCCATCTATCTGCACATTGTATCCCTGCTAAGGAGTGGGTGACGAACAGGAGGCAGTCCTTCCCCTGAAGAGAAAAACAGCCACTCAGCTGACCCTATGGGAGTGCTGCTTCAGCATCCAATCACCTTTGGGGGAGGGGCTAGAATGTTCCAGAGAAACACGGGGGGGGGGGGGTTGACATCTGCCTCAGGGAGAGTGCAGTGATTGTTTTGGGGTTTTCCTCAGTAAAGGATAGGGTTGCCGGCTCTGGGTTGGGAAATACCTGTAGATTTTGAGGGTGAAGCCTGTGGAGGGGAGGGTTTGGGGAGGGGATATAATGCCATACAGGCAGGATATAACGCCATTCAATCTACCTTCCAAAGCAGCCATTTTCTCCAGGGGAACTGATCTCTATCATTTGGAGACCAGTTGTAATTCCAGGAGATCTTCAGCCACCACCTGGCAATTGGCAAACTTAGTAAAAGATGGGATAGTCAGAAGGATACCTTTGCCCGGTAGTGTGGCAGGGTGGTTTAATGCTGCATCTGAGAGAAAACAGAGTACCTGATTGTAATGAGCAGGCCTTGTACCATTTAGTCTGCCTCTTGGGCAAGGACAGGCTGGCGCGGGTGGAATCCTTTGTGTGTGAGAGGGTCCGTCCTAGGGGCTAGTCAGTAAAAGCCTGTTGGTGCCTGAAAGCATCAAAGAAAATTCAGACCACACCCTGAAGCCATAACTAGCTTAAATTTCTGTGCCTCAGCCAGGTTTCTCCTTTGACTACCTGGAGACCAGTGCTGCTGACCTGTTCTTTGAAACCAGCCTGTAAATAATTAAATCTTCTTCATTATTTATGGACAACTCCTGCCTCAGTGATCTCCATGTTCTACTTGCTCACCACAAAACTTCCCTCATGGTGGTGACTTCAAGGCCTTTACCCTTGCTGCCTTAAGGACATCTGGGAACTGAGAGGAAGGTTCACAGTTTAAAACCAAACCTGGTCCCCCAAAATCACAAGAGGCTGTGTGGGTCTCCTCAGTTGGTAGAAAAAGCCTGTCTCTGAGAGCAAGACAGCCTATATGGTTGTCCCGTTCTCATTTTATCCTGACAATAACCCTGTGAGGTGGAGGGATGCTGAGAGAGTATCAGTGCCATGAATATTGCCTCCTCATCACTAACTCTCAGCCCTGCTCGTAAAATCAGCGCATTAACAAACAATTTTCAGTCTGTGATAAGATTTCTTTGGTTGCGTTCAGACGGCTATTTTGAGCCGCACCAGGCACAAGTGCCTGGTGGATTTAAAGTGCATGTCCAGACAACATCATCTGGGAATCGTGCCGCTTCTGTGATCAGCCTGTTGATCCCCGTCGGGGATCCGTACTTAAAAGATAGTGGTGAAAGTTCGGTCCTAAGCTGGCCAACGGGCCAATGGTGGACTTTCCCCCATCTGGTCATTCCACCAGCGTGCAATCAGCCTGTAGGGATGGTCTCCAGATGGCTGCCATTTTTAAACAGTCAATGATGTGCGCATAACCATTTAAACATGCGATGTCTGCAGAGCTCCACTCAAATGATCCAAACAATTTAATGTTTTTGAAGGCCCCGTGATATTTATGCACTTTGTTAACTGAAATGGTACCTAGTGGAAGGTACTGCTGGTGGTGCTTTTACCATTTTAGTCCACACATGCGTGGAAAAACAAGTAGATGGTGAGGGACATATGTGCATGCGCAAACAGGATTTTTTAAAAAACAGCCGATTGCACGGCTCCTTATGGTGGATGCCGTCTAGACAATCCACCACAGAGTCATGTGCAGTAAAGCGATTCACGGGGGAGCTGTCTGGTTGTGCAATGCTGGATCAAAAAGATCTAGATCAAATTACAGCCGGGCCGATGGCAGGATTAGCTGCCCATCTGAACGCACCCTTTGAAACACTGAGAACTAGAAGCACACTTTCTTTCCTCTCTATAAAATTTCTGCTCTCCCCATTCTCTAAGTTCAGGACTCCCATGTGAGCGCATGTAGAAAACAGAACCTACAACAAGAAGAGCATTTTTTGGAATTTCCTGTCACCATTTTCCGTCGTGCAGAATGATGTTCTGAAGGAGAAAACTGGTAAGTATTTCTCCTCTGTTGGCAATTCTTGGTGTCAACATGAAAGCCACAGATGAAGAGCATATCAAAGTCTTTAAAGGATCAAACGTTTAGAACATCTTATTTGTGATAATTTTGCAAAAAAGAAAAATGCAAAGTTTTGTTTCTTTTTCCTGCCTCGAAAGGTGTCCCGGAACGCGAGAAATAGACAGTTCTGAAGAATGTGTATCAAAGAGGTCTATATAGAAACAAGCAGGCAGAGTGCAGTTACAAAAGATCTGTTACAAAGGAGATGAAAACCATGGGCAATCTCTGAAGAAAGCACATTTCAGTGATGTTGCTTGGGCATATTTAGTGTCACCAGTGTTGGATGCTCCCTTTGTTCCCCTGAGATTATCCTTGAAATGATTCACACCTGTGGCTTTATAACATGTTCCTTATAGTCATAGAGACGCTGTCTCAGGGTTGTTGAGATTAGGGATGGGCACGAACCAGCTCACAACCCTAAATTCATGATGAACTGGGCCCAGTTCACGGTTTGTCATACCATCCAGTTGCCATGACCCTCTCATGACCCTCCCAGGTGGCTTTGGCAGGTTTGTGCCATTCAGGTCAGCAGACATTGCCTTCTGAGTTCACTTGCAAGCCATGGTGGCAAGATAAACTCATTTAAATGCCCTTTGAGTTCACTTGTGAGATGTGCTGCTGCAGTGCCATGGCTTGCAAAAGCCATTTAAAGGGAACCCTTTAAGTGGCTTTTTCAAGCTGTGTGGCACATAAGTGATGTCCAAGCAGCGAGGTCACCTGGAAGTGGCGACCCAGAAGTCAAGCTGCATCAGAGGCGTCGACTTTTAAAATCTGGGGGGGGGGGCAGGGGCTCTTGTGCACACGCGCTTCGCGTGTGTGCATGCGCTGGGACCATGTCCCTGCTGGCCCCCCCCAGACTGGCCTAGCCTGGCCACTCCTGCCTCCATGGGGTCAGTCCTGGGGGGGGGGAGGCGGCGGCAGCCCGTGCCTGCCCCGCCGCCTCCCCCCTTGCCTGCTCCTGCCTCCGTTCCTCCGTCCAGCACGCTGGGCATTTGCCCAGCTGGTTCCTGGACAGAGGGAGGGAGGAACGGAGCAGGAGGAGAGGCAGTGGTGGCAGCAGCCGGCCAGCCAGCTGGCCTGGGCGCTCCATTTTCCCGGGGGTGGCTGAGCCCCCCCCCAGGAAATTTTGGGGGTGGCTCGAGCCCTCCCATAGTTTACGCCTATGAGCTGCATCATGCACCACAAACCAGTTCATTAAAATGGGAAGGTTTGTGGAGGTTCATGGTTCGTGAGACCCCATGAACCACAAACCTTCACGAACCTCCATTTATACTTTATACATTATACGTAATACTGAGGCAGTATTGCAAGGATTATGTGTAATCTCATCAAAGACACATGCATGCAAGCTACAAAGGTTTGTGGGAACCACCACGAGATGGTGACAATCCCTTCACTCCCAACAAAGCATATAAAAACCTTAGCCAATTTTCATTTATTTAGTGCACTTTGTGTTCCGCTCTTCCTCCAAAAGAGCTCAAGGTAATTTACAAGAGATTATTACATTTTGTCCTCAAAAGAACCCTGTGAGATAGGCAGGGAAGAGTGACGGAGAGAGTGTTTGTGCCAAGGTTCCTCAGTGAGCTATGCAGAATTAAGCACATGAATTCTGCCCTGCTGGATCAGTCCAGTGGTCTGTCTAGTGCAGTATCTTGTTTCGTACAGTGGCCAACTGGTTGCAAAATGGCCACTCTGTGGTTGATATAAGGTTTATTGTAATCTTTAAGCAAAGAGATGACTCTGATGCCTTTAATGACGTACATAAATTATTACTTAGAGAGAAGACACTTTGGATTTTCAAGTTAAATACTTTGTCCCCGTCTGGATTGAATAGCAATATTGACTATTCCTGTTTTTTTGGTAAGAGTTTTTGTAAACGTGGACAATGTCCATCTGAGATCCTACCTTCTGTCATGTCTCTTTAATGGTTGTAACAGTTGGGTTTGATCTGTATAGTCCTTGAGTAACTATAAGCATGGAGGTTGTGTGTATAAATTGAGGTTCTATTCTCCAGGAACTTATGCTTGTGAGAACATGGAATAATCATAATGGTAACTGGTTTTGAAAAGGGTTTTAAATTTTTTGTAAATAATTTTTCAGGTAAGAGTGGATTGTATATACACCCTGTAATTTATTTTTAGGAATGATAGCTGTTAATTACGTGCATAGATAACATTCTAACCACTCTTTGAAAAAGCCTTCTGGAAATGGAATTGTAACAGGCTAGCAGGCTCCATCAGAGGTGGAATGGAAGTGTCCTTTCAACGGTCTTCACATATGCATTCCTGAAATTGAATGACTTGGAACACTCATCTGCTGCACACCGGAATTAGCAAACTGGATACATTTATTTGGCACAAGCACTTTACTCCATTAAGAAGTGTGGATGAGACTGGAAATGGTTTTGGACTGAGTATATACGAATTATGATCTGATTGTTGTATGTATTGAATATAGACTGTATACAAGAGTATCTTTATTAATTGTAATTACATGAATAGCCCATTTGGTACACGGTTGTTTGTGTTCCTGTATTAATCTTCTTTCCGTGAATCTTTCATTGGTTATTTATATATTGGTCCCAAAAGCCAGCTAAACTTGTGGCCATTGCAACATCCATTGGCAGTGAATTTCATAATTCAATTTAATTACTTGTTGAATAAAGAAGTACTTGGGAGAGAACAAAGGGAGGACCATCTACAATTCACAACTATATGTACTCAACTGTATATCGCATTCATTGAAATACACAGAAGGGTTAGTGGTCCTGAGCTCGCCATTGGCGGGGAGGGCGGGATATAAGTCGCAATAAATAAATAAATAACCCAGTAGAGGGTATAGATCTCGGAAGCTCAGCAGGAACAGTACTCAGAAGGGAGACATCCAAGGAAGACTGCAGAGAGGGGCAACGGCAAAGCACTGGCCTTGAAAACCCCTTGCTGGGGTCACCATAAGTCAGTTGTAACTTGACGGCACATCACACACACACAATGAAAACCTTCCTTCGGTCCATCCCGAATCTATTGCTCATCAACTTCTTTGGGGGCCCCCTGACTCCGAGTTCTAACATTAAATGGGAGAAAAAAGTTCTTCCTATCCACTTTCTGTACGTCAAACACACGTACATGTTCGAATATGACCCTTTTCATTTTGACATGTTGCAATAAAGCTTTTCCTTCATCTGTTTCAGTTGCTGGTATTTTAGATCTGTTTCTTCCAGCCACACCATTTTTGCACCAATAACAAGCAAGGGATGTAAAGTAATGGTAAACGTTACATCAATTTACTGGGGGGAATTGTTGGCAAGAGGTAATGGAAAATAGTGTGAAAATAAAGACTTGGCTGTTCAGTTTGTACAGGGAAGAGGCAGAACTGATTTTCAACTCCAAAGGGAGAGGCTGAAAAATTCAGTAGCATTCCTAGGTTCTATGCAGGGCTCATTTCGTAGCAGGAGCTCTTCTGCATATTAGGCCACACACCCCTGATGTAGCCAATCCTCCAAGAGCTCACAGTAGCCCCTGTAAGAAGAGCTCTGTAAGTTCTTGGAGGATTGGCTACATTATGGGGGTGTGGCCTAATATGCAAAGGAGCTCCTGCTACGAAATGAGCCCTGGAGCAGAGTAACTTTGATGCCACTGAGGCGGCTTTGTCTTCCATCCTTGGAGCCAGTTTGGTGTAGTGGTTAAGTGCGCGGACTCTAATCTGGGAGAACCGGGTTTGATTCCCCACTCCTCCACTTGCACCTGGCTGGATGACCTTGGGCAAGCCATAGCTCTGGACCCAGCTGTTCCCTCAAGGACAGCTTGGGAAAGAGCTCTCTCAGCCCCACCCACCTCACAGGGTGTCTGTTGTGGGGAGGGGAAGGGAAAGGAGTTTGTAAGCCGCTCTGAGACTCCAAGTGAGTGGAGAGCGGGGTATAAATCCAATCTCTTCTCTTCTTCTCTTCTGTCACATGGCTCCGATGTCACCTAATTTCCTGTCACTTGGTTGTAGCTCAGCGGGTTCTAGGCAGCAGTGGCCCCAGGTCTGGAAATGCTGAAGACTTACATGCTGAAGATTTACATGTGCATGCAGTTGTGAACATATCTGCCATTGTACAGTGGCAGAAAGTACTTTAATATAGCCACAATGGGAAGTATCTGTCGTCTCTTTCTTCTTACTCGGATTTCATATACATTACAGCTTTGCGTGAAGTAGCAAGGGAATTGAGCTTGTGCAGCCCAGCAAAAACTATTTGTTCAGGCTTGAAGGCATACAATTCCCTGGCCAGTTTATGCAAACAGAGATGTAAGATGCAGAGGGGAGACGGGGGTGCATCTATTCCTTATTTCAGGAAACTGGCAAACGGTTGATAGCAGAGTTTCTTGGTTGATTCTGCAGGGCTGGAATCTCAGGACTAATTAACAGAAAAACTAGCATGGTATTGGGGAATGACTCCATGCATTCCACGCCTTTTCTAAGTGGCTGTTAAATACTGGGTTCTGGACACATTGCAGTGATCAACTCTAGTTTATTTCATGATTTCAGGAACACTACAAGGACAAGCTCCAGGGCTGACTGCCCTGTTTATAAAGCATGCAAAGACCACACCCTAACACACCCAACTCCCACACAATAGGCTATTTACATAATACTACATCTCTGTTGTCCCACTCCGGAATCCTGGTAAGCTATTGTTCTGGGGTAACAAGCTCAAGCCGTTCCAGGTACTAGTTCAGGGATGACTCAGGCTCCATACACAACAGTGGCACAGAATGTGACAAAGGATATTCTCTCAATCTGGAGCATACCAGGCACAGAGCACTCAAAGGGGCATCTCAATATGAGTCCTGAGATTTTTGTTTGGATGACCAGCATTTTTTTTTGCCCTCAAGTCACAGATGAGTTACGGCAACACCATCGTGATTTCAAGGCAAGAGATGTTCAGAGGTGGTTGGCCTTTGCCTACCTCATGATCCCGGAGTTCCAGTTGTGGTCTCCCATCCAAATACTAACCAGGACTGACCCTGCTTAGCTTCTGAGATCTCGTGAGATCAGGCTAGCCTGGGCTATCCAGGCCAGGGCTAGCTAGGGAATGACTTTTCAAGTGAGCATCTCTGAACCAACCTTGAATAAATGGTCTAGGATTCAGTGCTGATGATTTGGTGATCTGTGGGTTATTCAGAGAAAGCGTTGCTGAAAAACCAGGCATCCTGATGATAACAGGACTAAAAAGCATGGCTTGCTGATTTTTGTTTGCATGTGGCACAGAGGTGACTCTGGGGTGCCGGGGTGCCCGCTATGGCAGGAGACCTCCAGCCTGAAACTCTGTTCCTGATGCCACTCGGAGCAAGCAGTGGGAGGAAAATAAACAATCAAAAAAGCCATCAAACTGGTGGTGTGGGGAAAAACACAGAAGTCAGCTTGGAGTAGTGCTTAAGAGTGGCACACTCTATTTGGAGAACCGGGTTTGATTCCCCACTACTCCACATGAAGCCAGCTAGGTGACCTTTTGTTGGTTGCAGTTTTCTCAGAGCTCTCTCAGCCCCACTTACCTCACAGGGTGTCTGTTGTGGGGAGAGGAAGGGAAGGTGATTGTAAGCCGCTCTGAGGCTGCGACCACACGTGCCTTTAGATCCGACATAGCTGCGAATGCCTGACAGATCTAGAGGGCACGATCAGACTGCAACATCTGGGAAGCATCCTGCAGTCATCGGCAATCTGTGCAGCTCTGCCACGAAAGCGGAGTTAAAAGACACCGGGAAAAGTCTGGCTGTAATGGGTTCCGATGGGCCTTGGATGGCTTCCACATGGAAATCCAATAGCAATCTAACTGTAAACCTCTGGTACAAGAACTTATGGAACTTCTACATAAATGAAAAAGTTTCAGATATAATGAAACAAAAGAAATCTAAAGATGAACATAATGACATTGCATGTATATGGGCCCCAATACTAACACATCTAACTATTAAAGACGCTATACCGGATGTAATAAAGATTCACCATCTTTGGTAACATTAGAAAATATGCAGTCACAAACTGTATGGAATGTATAAAACTGTATTAATGTATCAATCAAAAGACTTGAGTCTATCCTGTATATTATTGTTGTATTTAAAAAAACAAATAAAAATTTAATTGGAAAAAAAAGACACCGGGAAAAGTCTGGCTCTAATGGGTTCCGATGGGCCTCGGATGGACTTTCCCCTGTCTGATTGCACAAGCATGCTCTCATGCTGTCAGGATGGTTTGATCATTCCATCACAGCTTGGTGTCATTCCCCCCCCCCCCTTGCAGTATGTGTATCATTGCGTACCCCATAGGGAGCCCTCAGTGCACAGGTGCAATTACTCATTTATGTGCATGGGAAACAAACAGCCAAAAAAACCCTGACTATCCCACAGTTGCATCTGATCACACAGTGACAGGCTGAGCCCGCAGCTACAAAGGGATGTGTGATCTCGCAACTGCGTGTCAAATTCCTCTGGAGGAAATAGCCTTGCTTCCCGTCTGCTTCAACTGGCACATATGACTGCAGCCTGAGAGTCCTTTGGGTAGTGAAAAGTGGAGTATAAAAACCAGCTCTCCTCCTCCTCCTCCTCCTCCTCCTCCTCCTCCTCTTCTATATTAGTCCTCTTGAGGAATCACTGGAAACATTATGGTTTTATCATAGAGCTTCCATTGATTCCTCGAGAGACATTACAGCATTGCTGCAGTTTTCCTCTAAAGAGTCATCATGCTGTCACTGTTCCCACCCATCTCCCCACCCCTGGGGGGACATGCCTTTCAACTCTAGTTGTCTCAGACACAAGGCTAACAGTGGACCCCTCCCTAAAAAGTTTCTTCCCCAACTAGACAAGGAGAGTTTTCTCTATTAGCAGCACATTCCCTCCTCTGCCTGCAATTTGAGCTAGGACAACCGGACACAAGATTGTAGACTGACAAAGCTGTGTTGTATCAAGGAGCTAATAAATACAGAGCCTCGGGTGGGAGTGCAACTATTATTAAAGGACACGAGCAAAGCAGAGCCCTGCCACACTCCTTGGCTGCGGAGTGTGCGTGGATTCTGAATCCGCAAGGCCTTCCTGCTCTTATTTTTCAGGCCTCTTGGGGTCATCAATCAGTTAGCAGATTTCTGGCTAGTACGGGCTGTTCAGAAATGCATCCAGTGCATTATCGGCCTGCTATTTTGCATACAGATATGAAAGAGAGAGCGAGGAAGAGAGAGGGAAGGCCCTTTCCTTTTGGTATGATTTATTATTTAGGGTGTTTAGATGCCATCTCTTCCAAATCCAGCTCGAGGCAGTTTGCAAGTTAAAAAAAAATCACAAAACATCATAAATTATCAATATTTTTAACAGCCAGCGGCATAAAAACAGCATAAAACCATCAAGCTCCAAAGAGCCAAATAAGAGACCTTAGACCAGAATAGAGCTGCCATCCTCCAGGTGATATCTTTCACTATCGCAACTCATCTCCAGATGACAGAGATCAGTTCACCTACAGAAAACGGCTGCTTTGGAAGGGGGGCTCTATGGCATTGTACCCTATTGAAGTCCCTCCCCTCCTCAAACCCTGCCCTCCTCAGGGTCCACCCCCAAATTCTCCAGGTATTTCCTGGCAACCCTACACCAGAAGCAGGCATGAAATGGCAAAAAAGGGATAAAACCTCCTTAATGAAGAGCCCGCCCCTTTCTCCAGATTGACTGGTGCTTTGTTCTTCCCTTAACCCCGCCACATTTGGTGGCCGCAAGTTATGTACAGAAAAGGAAAAGTGGACATCAGGACAATGTCAGGCCATATTAAGTTCCTCTACACTTGACGTCTGGCAGACGAAGATGTGAACTGACTCCCTTGAAAAGCTTTGTGTCTGGAGATGTTTCAAACCCTTCAGTCTGCAATGGCTTATTCATACCTGCAAGTCTTTGTGTGATGTTGCACTGGCCGGTTCCCGGAGGCCCTAATCTTGCCCACTCCCCCATTTTCTCCCTGCCTGCCTGTGCATTCTTCCTAGGGTCGTCAGGTCCTCCCTGACCACTAATGGGGAGTGGAGGGGGGTAAAGTTGCCAGATCCATGTTGAGAAACTCTTAGAGATTTGGGGTGGAAGTTGGGGAGGACAGGGACCTCAGTGGGGTGCAATGCCATAGGGTCCACCCTCCAAAGCATCCATTTTCTCCAGGGGAACTGATCTCTGTTGTCTGGAGATTAGCTGTAATTCCAGGGGATCCCCAGGCCCCACCTGGAGGCTGGCATCCCTACCATGCACCCTTGCTAAGAGTTTACATATGGATGCAAGACTGATGTTCACTAGGAGCAGGGCCTTTTCGGTAGTTGCCCCAGTGTTATGGAAGTCTCATAATCTAGAGTTCACATCTCTAGTTTAAGAGACAGCAAAGATCTTGATGTATAGCCAAGTGTTTGATGGTAGAGTTTAAGCTCTTATAAGCATTTATCATTCCTTTTCCGAACTGATTTGCAGTTGGTCATTATGCCGCTCCGATTGTCATCATTTTAGGGGCTTACGTTTCTAATGTTTCGTCAGACTGCTACCATCACCTTTAAAGTCCAGTAAAACAAAAGAAGGAATATTCAAGGGCAGCCTCAGACAATGGGCGACTAGCCGCTTGCACGGGGCACTTCTGGTCTTCCTCCCCAAATGAAGGGATAAAGAACGGGAACAGTAGGCTCCGTCCTGTAGCCAGGATCTTTTTTTGTTGTTCTGGGGCATCTAAATTATTAAGGGGGCAATTAAACTGCAGTTCATTAAATCCATCGGAATGCCTGTCTTTAAAGGGGGAGGCTCCCAGCCTGTTCCTAGCCCTTCCTTTCATGGGACAGGGCAGCAAGTACATCAGTATCTAGGAAGAAACAGCTCAAGAGGCATTTAATGGCCTTCATTTACATGCCTTTTGAGCCCCCTTCCACAGGGCAAGAAAGCTTCGAAGGGCCCTCAAGAGTGATACCTTCAGTACATCTCCAATGATCCCTCTTTCTGCTAGCCCAGTCCTGCTGTTTACCACCTAGGTCATGGTGAGCCTTTCAAAGGCATTCCCATGAGCCTTTGGGAAAGATGCAATTAAAAGCCCTCTGAGCTGTCTTTTCCTGGGTCCCATGATCCCCCCCCCCCCCCCCAATTCCACAGTGGGAGGGAAGCCTGAGGGCAAGCCACGGTGCTCTCACCCTGGCCGCTGACAGCAGCAGGAAGTGGGGTGTGTGTCTCTCCTCAAAAATAAGGGTTTCTGGCATAGCTATTTGCAGGGCAGGGCTTTTAATTAAGGGGGCAGGGCCCCAAAATGTCCCACTGTAGCTACGGGTCTGAGCAGGCTTCCCCAGTGCCTGTGCTTACCCTGTTCAGGGCCTGGGTAGCTACCTCCTAGCAGTCGGTCCTGCCTGCCTTGCAGAGGATGGAAGCAGTTCCCTGCTCGGCCCAAGTGGAAGTGTGGCCCCAGGAGGGTGGTCCTGGGTGCCGTTTTGGACTTTTGTCAAGGTGCTCACAAAGACTGCCTCTGGAAACAGTTTGGTGTAGTGGTTAAGTGCGCGGACTCTAATCTGGGAGAACCGGGTTTGATTCCCCACTCCTCCACTTGCACCTGCTGGATGACCTTGGGCAAGCCATAGTTCTGGCACAGCTGTTCCTGAAGAAATGAAGTTTCTGTCAGAGCTCTCTCAGCCCCACCTACCTCTCAGGGTGTCTGTTGTGGGGAGGGGAAGGGAAAGGAGTTTGTCAGCTGCTCTGAGACTCCTTTGGGTAGTGAAGGGTGGGGTACAAATCCAGTCTCTTCTGCTTCTTCTAGATGCAGCCAGCCTGTTGGCATAGTGAAACTTCAAGACCAGATTCTTGCAACATGATTTAAATGTGACATTCCTTTAAAAAAATGGTTTGGAGACTCTGTTTGGTACAGGATATGGCAGATCACCTGTTGGTTTGGTGTAGTGGTTAAGAGCATGGACTCTGGAGAACTGGGTTTTAATCTGGGAGAACTGGGTTTGATTCCCCACTTCTCTACATGCAGCTGCTGGTGTGATCTTGGGTCAGTCATAAGTTCTTTCAGAGCTGTTCTCTCAAGAGCAGTCCTTGGAAGAGCTCTCTCAGTCCCACCTACCTCACAGGGGTGTCTGTTGTGGGGAAGGGAAGGGAAAGGAGATTGTAAGCCACTATGAGACTCTTTCGCATAGTGAAGGGTGGGGTATAAATCCAGCCTCCTCCTTCTCTCCTTCTCCTTCTTCTGTGGAAGGAGTATATTAGTCCCATCTGAAACAGCACCACCAGTTGCTTGCTTGCCTTTGATTCAAGGTGTCAGAATTACCCTTTAAAGCCCTAAATGACATCGGAGCGGCTTTCTCAAGGGACCATCTCTCCTGAGATGAAACTGTGTGCCAACTGTGTGCCAAATCAACATACATCCCAACAATAAAGGGACGTATCACGGCAATCACAACTCACCTACCTTTGTAGGTAGATCAATACATTCATCGCTTGAAGAATCAGGAGGGTTTGTTCCTGTGCTGCGTTTGATTAGCTCCTCTCTTTTCTCTGAATTTTAGAACATTTCATACCTAAATATCTGTGATGGAAGTGTTCTTGGTAAATTCTTTTTGGTGAGCAAATTGTAGGCCCTATGGAGATAATTGGTTCTCTGTAAAATATTTCCACTTATGCTCATGCAGCTTCAGGACAAGTCTAGTGTCATAACGGTTTTGTTTATTAGAGGATTAATACCTGACCTTTCAGTTGAAAAATAAATAACCAAGGCAGCATACCATAAAATCCAAACATAACAGTTAAAAAGAGATAACAGCAGGCATAAAAACTTACCTGCACTTGGGACAATATTTAACTCAAAAAGGCCTTCTAGACTAACAAGAAAAAACAGTTTGGGGTTAATACCGAAACTGCTAAGAATGCAGCTGTTCACAGTGTGTAGGGCTGCCAGCCACCTCAATGGAGGTGGGGTTCCCCCACCAACAGGTCCTGCCCACCCAGCCACCAATCAGCTGACCGGCGGGAGGACTTACCTGGAGAAAGAGGAAGGTCCAGGCCACATCTCTGGCATCAGGAAGTGACATCATCACACAGTGACATCCAGACAATGCTCTGGTATTTGGGGAAAATCCCTATTGTAGAAGCCGGTTTTACCATAGAGTTTTTGCTCAAATACCAGAGCATTGTCTGGATGTTGCTGGTGTGATGACATCACTTCCTGTGTGATGCCAGTGACAAGGCCTGGGCCTTTCTCTTCCTCCAGGTAAGTCCCCCCCCCCCCATCTCCTGCTAGTTGCGAGAAGGGACCTAGCAACCCTACTCAAAGTATAACTGTCAAGAAAACCTTCTTACGGATTCCCACCAGTGAGGTTTCTTGACATGGATTTCTGGCAGTTGTTGTGAAAGAAGATTGCACTAAAGGGATTCCAGGACCTGCTTCTGAAACTTCTAGGCATTTGTGCTACTTTCTCTAAGTTACGCCAGGATCTATGTATATGAAAACAGCCTGTCATCCTCAAGCCCACACTCACAGCTTGCAGTTTAAAAGCAACACTAAACAGAAATAGTGATGGGCTGATTTTTAAGGTTGCCAGTCTCCTGTGGGGGAGGGAATGCCTGATTTCACCTTTTGTTTCCTGCCACCACTTAGAGCAGTGCAGTGTGAAAAGTATTTAAAAGGGCTACCAGGACAGTGTGATGATGTCACTGCTGGGGGGGGGGAATGGAAGTAATGTCACAGATCTCTAGGAATCGCTGGAAACTCTATAGAGTTATCACAGAGTTTCTGGTGATTCCTAGAGAGGCATGGCATCACTTCTGGGTTTCTCCAAAAGAATGTCATACCATTGCTGTTGACCCCCCCATGTGCCTCCCCGGTCTCCTGCTGCTTAGCAGGTTTCTTTTGTTTTTCCCTTTGTCGTTTGAGAACTTTCCTCTGTGTTCTGAGTATATTTCTCTGGGGACAACAATCATGTTTTTATCCTAACCATCCTCCAAAGACTTCAGGATGGCCTATATCGTTCTCCCTTCCTCCATTTTATCTTCACAACAGTTCTGTGAGAGAAGTCAGTAAGCTTGCTAGTTGCCAACTGCCCCCCCAAATCCCATGCCCTCTATGAGGAGTGGAACTAAAAATGGTGGAAAGCATTAATGTCGATGCTTTTGGAATTTCCGCAACCTCTATGACACTCTAGGAATTTCTTTATGTTTTCCTCACGATATCCATGTGAGGTGAGTTAGGTTTAGAGAGAATGACTGACTCAAGTTTCTGTAATGAGCTTCTTGATTTGAGACACATTGGAATCCAGGTCTCTGCTCATAGACCAGTGCTCTAACCACCTCACCTCAGGGACTCTTAAAAATGATACGGAGGGATGGACCCTCTTCTGTTTTGCTAGTCTTATCATTATTTTGCTAATCTTATCAAAGCTTTTGTTTGTTTGTTTCCTTTGAATTCTGTGCTTTGCCCCAGAAGAAATCTCCAAGCTGAACTCAACATTTCTCTTTAGGCAAAAATCTAATGGCGTTTGTAATTGTCATGCCAAGCAGAAGATTTCTCTGCGTCTCATGGAGATCCATGGTTCCTCCCACTACACATTTAGAGTATTATGCCTTCTGCTTTAATAAGTAACAAATGACTATGATTATTATTACTAATACATGTTGCTCTGGTAAGTCTCATTTTACAAAGAGGCACATTTGTCTAAATTATCCGAACAATAATACTATCAACTCGCGGCACTTTGATTGCATTGGAGGAAGCGAGGGCTCTAAATGGGAACTTAATTGATCGAGATTAGAGGGGCTATAACAGCTGTGAAATGACAACGCGGAGTCGGTTAAGTGACGGAGGGACTCAAAGTGAAACTGGAAATGAATGGAGTAATTACTCCAATGTGATTCTCAAGGAGATTATGAGGATGGTATTTTCTATTTTCTACTTCTGTGATATTTTCTATGCTATTGCTATGGCATGATATTTCTATGGCATGCTATCATATTTTCTTTGATAGCTCTTTGAGATATTTTCTGTTTTCAGCAGCCACCAGATCCCAATGCCTGTACTGGATTGACTTTTGTTCATACTACAGTATTCCCCATTCCTATGTATGAGTGCAAAAGTTGGACAATGAAGAAAGCTGACAGGAAGAAAGGGTGTTGAGGGACAGTTTTATGAATGTCGTGCACCACCGGAAAAAACAAACAAACAAGCGGGTTCTAGACCAAATCAAGCCGGAACTCTCCATAGAAGCTAAAATGACTCAACTGAGGCTATCATACTTTGGTCACACTGTGAGAAGATAGAATTTACTGGAAAAGACAATAATGCTAGGAGAAGTTAAAGGCAGCAGGAAAAAAGGAGGACTCAACAGGAGACGGAGTGACTCAGGCTGAGGACACATTGGCCATCTCGGCCGCTCCGCCTCCGCTTCAGAAGCGGAGGCAGAGCGGCCGTTCAGACTGCCGCATCTGCCCCCAGGAGGCGGCCCGGACGCATTGCGTCTGGCACCGTGCTCCTTCCGCAGAATGGGGCTGGGGGAATTTTCCCCGCGGCGCGGTGTTCGCACGCCGCCAGAAGAAAGCCACCGCAGCGTATTCCACCCGCCTCCTGAACAGTCTGAACGCTGCGGTGGCTTTCTTCTGGCGGCGTGTGAACACCGCGCCACGGGGAAAATTCCCCCAGCCCCATTCTGCCACGCCGCAGAGGCGCGGCAGAATGGCAATCTGTCTGCAGTCTCAGTCAAGGAAGCCCTGACCCTCAGTTTGCAAGACCTGAGTAAGGCTGTTAACAATAGGACATTTTGGAGGATATTCGTTCATAGGGTTGCCATAAGTCGGAAGCAGCTTGTCAGCACTTAACACACACACACATTGGATAGGATTTCTGGTGGTCTTGTAACAGGACTTATGGCTTGATCCTTCAAACTGTGGTTCCATGCCTCCTTATTGGACAGGGTGGTAAACCTCCAGCTTAGCCCCGAGCTTTTCTGTGCATGGTGAGGAGGTGAGCTGTGCACTGCCAGTTTGATCGGCAGTTTAGAAAATGATCGATGAGTATTTCATTATTTCTGCATCAGGAGGTTAGTAATCCTTTCTATGGATGCTCAAACACCTGCCGGTTTGGCTGATGTTCCATTCACAAGCAGAGAGATAATTTTTTGTCGATCAGTTTGGCTGTTTGCAAACAGTTCAAGCCTGTTTGTTCATTATATTCGATGTATTTGTATAGTGCAGTACATATACGAAACTTGGCTTATGAGTGATTACAGTCATGAACATGGCATGCTCACCTAGTAAACATATTCCTCTTTCCATTTCACTAGGACCATTTGCAACTTTGCTTTTAATGCTCACCTCGTTCTGAAGTGCTTTCATCCCGCTTTAAAAAGGTACCTGGTGAGACTGGTGTCAAGCCGTCTGGGTGCACGTTCATCCTGCTTCCTGGCAGTGTGGACACAAGTAAGCTGCACATCAAGCGGCACCGGTAATGTGAACCCGCTGATCTGGCTGCTGTGCCCATGCGCCTATGCGCCCCTGCACCTACGTACAGGTCAACAAAACAGACCAAAGCTGTGTGCCACCATGGCAGCGGTGCCAGGGGCCACCCCACAGTGTGAATGCTCCATTCTGCCTCCTCCCTAGTATGGTCCCACATCAGTCTACGCAGTGCGAATGGAGAGCCCCGCGACAACTTGGCCTGGGTCTTTTTGCCCCGCTTCCCTTGCGCTTCATTTTGCCAGTCTGTCCTCAGCCTTTCATTGTGTAAGTCACCTTTTGACTGAAAGCAGGACAAAAGTATTTTAAATTAAAAGAAAGAAAAAAATACAAATAGCTATTCAGACATAACTGCTGGTTTTGACACAAAAATTGGACAAAATACAACTCTGCCTTAACGGCAAGACTCCGCTTGAATTGGACTGTCTGCATGATGAGCAGATGTTAAACGTTTCATCTTCCTGTGAAGAATTAGCATGCAGGACTCTGTTTTGTAAATATGCAACACTTTGATATGCAAAACCTCACTGCTTATTACTTCTGATCTTATAATTTCCCTTGAAAGGCCGATGCGTCATTTGTCATCTCAGGATCACATAAATCCACATGAAATTTTATTTCTCTCCCCCCCCCCATTGTAGTTATTATGTGGGTTCCTCTCTCCCTTTTGTCCTCTCATTTTACTTCAGACTAGTGATTCTCAGTTGCCCACTCCACAGAAACGCCACAACATCATCCCACGATGCCTAAGTTGGGCACATACATAGACCAATCCAAACCAAATGATGGTCCAGACAAAATGGTGGTCTCATGGAAGGATTCAGACCTGCCAAATATGTTTTAGGTATCTAGAGGAGAGTTTGGGGTGTGAAATGGAAAAGTATAGCCCAGTCTCGTCAAATCTTGGAGGCTAAGCTGGGTCAGTAGTTGGATGGAAGACCACCAAGAAAGACTCTGCAGAGGAAGCCAATGGCAAACCACCTCTGCTTATAGAATCATAGAATCACCTGGAGTTGGAAGAGGCCCTAGAGGCCATCTAGTCCAACCCCCTGCCCAATGCAGGATTAGCCTACAGCATCCCTGACAAGTGTTTGTCCAGCTGCTGCTTAAAGACTGCCAGGGAGGGAGAGCTCACCACCTCTCTAGGCAGCTGGTTCCACTGCTGCACTCTTACCGTAAAAAAGTTTTTCCTAATATCCAGCTGGTACCTTCCTGCCCTTAATTTCAACCCATCATTGTGAGTCCTCTCCTCTGCTGCCAATAGGAACAGCTCCCTGCCCTCTTCTAAGTGACAGCCCTTCAGGTACTTCAAGAGAGCCATCAGGTCCCCCCCCCCCCAACCTCCTCTTCTTCAGAATGAACATTCTGAAGTCCCTCAGCCTTTCCTTGTAGGGCTTGATCTCCGGGCCCCCAATCCTCCTCATTGCTCTCCCCCATACCCGCTTCCCTACAGAAGGGAGACCACAAGGAAGACTCTGCAGAGGAAAGCAATGGCAAACCACCTCTGCTTCTCGCTTGCCTTGAAAGCCCCTTGCTGGGGTCGCCATACGACAGCTCCAAACTGACAGCCCAATTGACGTATGTAGAAGAGAGACTTTCACCATTCCCTCAAGCTCCATCGTGTTTGCACAGAACTTCTGAAATGTTGCTTCTTCCCAGGAGTTTGTCTCAGGATGGCCCACCAAGTTGTTAATTAGGATATATTTCATTTGATGATATTTTTCTATCGTGGCCAGATTGACATCGACAACATTTGCTCTGATCTTTTCACATTTGCTTAATGAGGCCTGGGCCTGATTTGTAAGACATTATGCGGGAATAAGCAATCCATTTCCATAATGATGTCATAAACAGTTCGGCTAGGTGGAGTGTCAGCGGAGTCAAGCAGGAGGGAGATTACCGTAATTAAAATAATGGGTGGAATGCTAGATTGCAATAACAACCAAAATGATCTCACCACAGTCGGGGAGTCTGGAGCTTGGAGTGGGATCTTCATGGTCCGAGGCTAAGGACCTGGCCCAGCGAACAACCCCACTGACTCAGAGGATACAAAGCTGAAGAGGGGAGCTGTGGTTCAGTAACAAAACACTTGCTTTGCACACATCATATCCCAGATTTAATCCCTGGCATCTGCAGATCTCAAGAAACAAGAATTGGGAGCAGGCCCATAGCCAGGATTTTGTGGCTTGTCGGACAATTTTTTTTTTCTGGTGAGGCTGAAATTCTCAGAGCAGGACGAAAAGCCATTTAGCCAATAGAAAGCTGTTGCCAGGATAAATCTCTAAATTGCAAGCTATCAACTACTCGAGACGACAGTTCTCAGCTGCTGCAAATTAATCACTTCTGCCAGCCTAAGCAACAATTCTGAGAACAAGCCGACAGGCGGGAATGATGACTTCTAGAGTCAAGAAAGCTAACACTCAGGCAGGAAAACGCTCTTTAAGTTGACCAGTTTCTTGACACAGAGTTAGAAGGGATCCTACAGGTCACTTACTCCAACCCCCTTGCTCAGTGCGGGAATTAGTCAACTACAGCACCCCACTCTGCTTGATGGAGTGCATGCCTTTAAAAAAATGTTTTAGAATGACTGAAAAAAGCATTTACAGGAGTTCTCCTGGGGCTGTGCCTTTAAGAAAGGGGGCAGAGCCTCCAAGAGCTCCACCATAGCTACAGGCCTGGTTGGGAGTGACCTTCCTCTACCTGAAACTCTGGAGAGCTGCAGCCAATCATTTTAGACAATTGTGAGCTGGATGGACCAATCACCTGCCTCAGTATAAGTCACACTGCATATATTCCAGTTCTGGTGACTAGCTGGGAAATCAGGTCAGAGTCCCGAAGTGATTCCAGTGAAGGACCATTTGACTGAACACAGCATGGTTTTGCTTTCGCTTTTTTGATAGCTGTAACAATGGTTACATCACTGGTATATCTGTGAGTGGAGCCCAGTAGAAGAGCTGGCTATTTACTTATGTTATGCAACAGGAAACAAAGTCTGCTGGTATAAAGGTAATAAGCTGCAGCCCAGAGAGCCATGCTTGGCATGGAGAAGGAGTTCTGCTCAGTGCTGACCATCTCTAGTGAAAGGATTTAAGGTAACACATCTTGGAAAGACCTCCATCTGAGAACCTGGAGAGGTTGTTGGAATAATTAGTACTGGGCTAGATGGACCAATGGTCCAGCCCAGTGTAAGGTAGGTCTCACAGTTATATGGTATATGGTACAACTCATATAAAGTATATGGTACAACTCATATAAAGGTTTCTGGGTTTAGTCCCTGGCACTTCCAGTTCAAGAATCTCAGGAATCCATTTCAACCAAGCCCATTCTGTACCTGAGCCACTACCAATCAGTTAGCAGTAGGGATGGGCACAAACTGGGACAATGTGGTTTGGTTCATGGTCCGTGGCATGCCTGGTTTGCAAACCAAGAACTGCCACAAACTTTTAAGAGCCAAGTGAACTGGTTCAGTTTGTGAGGCTAGTGGCATGGTAGAACACCCCTGTGATGTGCTAGAGACACCAAACTTGCAGGGGATCTCCAGCTGATTCCCTTTTTCCTGCTCTCCAAATTTGGTGAGGATTGGATTTACAGGGTCCAAGTTACAGCCTCCCCCAAAAGGTGCTCCAGGAAAGAGCTTTCTAGGGAAATGAGAAGTGCAGATTCAGGAGTGTGTAGAGCAGATCCTGTGCAAGCTAGAGACACCAAGCTTGCTTGGGATCTCCAGCTGACTCTCCTCTACCTGCCCGCTAAGTTTGGTGATGATTGAATTTATGGGGTCTGAGATCTGGCCCCCAAGAGAAGGTGCTCCCATCCTCCATTGTTTTCAATGGAGGGGGGAGTAAAAAATCAAGGGCAATAGAAGCCCAGCAGAACAGAATCAAAGTCCCCGAGAATCTCCACAGCAGAAAATTAAGGTGGGTTTTTTTCCAGGCCCAGAAGAAACAGTGCAATGTACTACTGCCCTGCAGAACCCAGTGCCAATGTGGCAATGCCAACTCAATAACAATCCAAGCAAGAGGGCATTTTTGTGAGCCCAGCAGAACCAGTACAGAGTGCCCAGCAGAACCCAGTGACGCTGGCATTGCAAGCTTAAAAGGACTGATCTCAAAGCACAGAGTCACAAATCCAAGCAGAGGTGGGTGGGATTTTGCAAACTCTGTGCAAGAAAGGAACCCTGGCAAAGGTGGAGGGACCCTCTTGAAATTGATGTGAATACTTTGAAACTGACAGCAGTGTTTCCAAGGCTGGAGTATTCTGCTCTCCATTGCTTTGAAGTTTGGTAAACATTCTATTTGAGTGGAGACTGTCTATCTGGAAATGTATGCATTCACAAACTGACACGAATCTCCTCAAACAGCTTGGAAGTTCATGGAAAGTTTGTGCCAGTTGACCTGCCACAAACTTCTTTTCATGAACCAGCCAAAATCCATTGTGAGCCAGTTCATCCCTAGTAAGCAGGACTAATGATCTTGAGATTTGACAGTCATTCTCAAGAGTATTTCCATTCATGGCTTAAATAACTTTGGAGCATCTCTTGAGCTAGTTACACCAATGTCTGATCACTGTTAAAGTAGAGGAGAAAGTGTATAGGAGACACATTTTGTAACAGGAGCAAACATTCTGACAGTGCCCTGGGTTGTTGTCTCCATTTTCTTAATTCCTCGCAACACAATTGAAGAGAATTGTTTGTGTGAAAAACGGCTGGCATCATTTGTTCAGCTAAACCTTAAAGCTCTGTATTCTCCATCAGCCCCTGTTCATTACCACAGATGGATTTTGCTGTCTATGAAGGGATCAGCTAATCTGGTAATAGACCTGCCTTATCCTCAACGGCGGTTGTGCCCGTAAGAAAGAAACCAAGCATATGGAGAAATTACAAATCGAGTTTATATGTGCCTCTCAGTTTGTTTTTCAGTGCGGAGTTCTTGAACCAAGGGCACCGTCTGCTTTGCCACTGAGCCGTGCGTGAAAGCAAACAACAGCGAAGGAAATGAAAAGCCCCAGGAGCAGCAGATGACATGGGCGGGAGGTGTGGGGATTTTTCACTTGGCGCTATGTGGTTCCCTCCCCAGGCATACAATGATAACGTAACACTGATTTGTTCCGCCGTGTGTCAGTTAAAAACAGTATATCCAGGCCATCTGTTTGGGAGCATGAGCTCATGGAACTGTATGCCCAACATTACGTCAACATCCTTCCAGTTGGCCAAGATTCTCCTGGACCATGACCTGCAGGGTTTATTTTGGAGAACTCTCCCAAGTGTGTGGCAGTGGCATCTAAGAACAGAAGAAGAGCCTTTCTGGATCAGACCAGTGGTCCATGTAATCCAGCATCCTGTCTCACACAGTGGCTAACCAGCTCCTCTGGAGGTAGGGTTGCCAGCTTCCAGGTGCTGCTGGAGATCTACTGATATTACAACTGATCTCCAGGTTACAGAGATCAGTTCACCTGGAGAAAATGGCCACTTTGGAAGGTGGACTCCATGCATTAGACCCCATCGAAGTCCCTCCCATCCCCTCCCCTCCTCAGGCTCCACCTCTGAAATTTCTAGGTATTTCCCAACCTGGAGCTGGCAACCCTATCTGGAGGTCTAACAACAGGGCACAGAGGCCAAGGCCTTCCCCTGATCTGGCCTCCTGGAACTGGTATTCAGAGGGTGATTGCCTCTTTCAAGCAAGCCACACTACTTCCTGCATCCCCTTCCACTCCAGCTCTTTGAGGTTGAATCTGGCTCCTAACCAGGTAACTTGTTGCCCCCAAATGTGCAACTTAAGAGTACAGTGTACATTTAAACTGTTTTAGCAGTCATTCCCACTCCTAAAGGAGTTCTGGGGATGCGATTTTGTATGGGGGAGAGGCTAGAGATCACAAATAGAATTCACAGCACGCTCTCCAAACTACAATTCCCATGGATCTGCGGAGACAGCCGTAACCGCTAGACTGCTAGTATATACACTGTTGTATACTGAAAATATATACCTTATCTACTGTGGTGTAAGTGTGCCTTAAGACTGCATAACAGAGAGCTGTGTCAGAATTACTCATCCTCACATTGGTTGCAGTGGGTATCAACAGAAAACTTCTCCAGTGGATGTAGAAGCTGAGAGTGGCCTTCAATTTGTGACTCATGCTGGCAGGCATGGTGGCAGCTTCTGACCAGCCAAAAGGATTTTCAGCACAATAGCAAAGGTCATACTACCTTATCCTTTTGGCAAAGGGGGAAATACTCCCAATAGGGGGTGTATCTAGAAGAAGAAGACATTGGATTTATACCCCGCTTTTTATTACCGAAAGGAGTCTCAGAGCGGCTTACAATCCCTTTTCCTTCCCCTCCCGACAACAGACATTCTGTGAGGTAGGTGGGGCTGAGAGAGCTCTTTCAAGAACTGCCCTTGAAAGAACAGCTCTGAAAGAACTTGTGACTGACCCAAGGTCACACCAGCACCCGCATGTGGAGGAGTGGGGAATCAAACCCAGTCCTCCCAGATTAGAGTCCGCGCTCCTAACCACTACACCAAACTGACTGGTTTTTTAAGTGTTTATGTTTATCATTTTAAAATGTATCAATTTGTTGTCATATTGTTCTGACCACCTTCAGGTCCTGAGATTCTCAGGGAAAAGGCGGGTGTGTAAATTAAAAACGAATAAGCCTAATGGTTCCTTAGGTTACACATTATAGGCCAGTGATTTTCCATTTGGCTGTTTGCCATTTGCCTATTTCAAAATGGCAACGAAAGTGGCAGGGGAATCTGCAAGAGGAAGTGACTGCTAGACTGGAAATGAGGGCTTAACTGTTCCCTTGGCTGCTTCTCTGCCCTTGCCAGTTCCCACCCCAGCTGAAATCCCAGACCCATATTACAGTTCCCAACAAAGCCTTGGCAAATGTTAGGAGGCTGGACAGATGGTGACTAGGGAAGACAGAGTTTGGAGATGATGTGACATCACTTCTGGGTCATGCCCTAGGCTGACTCCCCTAGTCTCTGTGGTCTTTACCATAGAGACTAGAAATGCCTAGAGCATCTCTATGTGGAGGCCATTTTTTTCTCCCTCTCCTCAATTCCTTTGGAGGAGATTTGAGGTGGGGGCTGTTAATTCCCACTGTAGGTGGGTAAATGGGAGGCCTGACTCACATTTCTGTTACAACCATACACCTGCAATTTGAGTTGCCAGGTCTTCCCAGGCCACTGGCGGGGGATGGGGGGCTAGGATTTCCAGATCCAGGTTGGGAAACTCCTAGAGCTTTGGGGGATGGAGACTGGGGAAGACAGGAACCACAGTGGGCTACAGTGCCATAGAGTCCACCCTCCAAAGCAGCCCTTTTCTCCAGGGGAACTGATCTCTGTAGTCTGGAGATGGGCTGTAATTCTGGGGGATCCCCAGGTCCCACCTGGAGGCCAGCAGCATCCCTATCTGAAATCTAGACATAACTTGCAGAAGAGAAACAAGTAGGTACTGAAGTGGGAAACGAACAACAACAACGACAACAAACCTTTACTGGCATCAAAAGCAGGAAAGTAGCAGTTTGTCGGGCAGTCAGGAGAAAGGCAACGGGAGGGGGTATTACAGGCCTGTAGCCAAGATTCTTTTTGATTCAGGGGGCCTTTAAATAAGTCAGGGGGCAGTGACATCACAATTTAAAAAGACCCCTCAGGCTCACCAGATGGAGCACCTGTAAACCTCTCGGAGCCAAAGAGGCTTGTTGAATTCTGCATAAATGTGAATGGAAGCAGTTTCCGAGTGCCCGGGCATGCGAGATGGCTCGGAACACGGCAGCCTGACGCTGGTTGGCCTGGTCCCGCAGGGGGGGAGGCAGAAGGACAGGCAAGCCCCCCCCAGACCTGGCCTGCCTTCGGCTTCTCCTGCCCCCTCGGCGGCAGAGCCTCTCCTTCCCTTTGCAGCCTCCCCCCCAGCCCCCTGGACTCCTGACAGGCCCTACCACTGCTGCACTTGTGGCCGCCCTTGGGTGATGCTACCAGCGCTGTGTGGCCAGACAGGGCTGCTGATGTTGCTGCGCCTCCTGCTGGTGGGCCTCAGCCCACTCCACCCTGATAAGTCCCCCCCTGGCTGCCCTCCCCTCCCTCCCTCCCTCCCTCCCTCGATGGCTTCCAACCTCCATGAGGCTCTGGGAAGCTGGGAGGGCAGCGGCTCTTCCTCCAGGATTTGGACAGGGTCTTTTCCTTTAGATCAGGGGTCCTCAAACTTTTTAACCAGGGGGCCAGTTCACTGTCCCTCAGACCGTTGGAGGGCCGGACTATAGTTTAAAAAAAAAACTATGAACAAATTCCTATGCACACGGCACATATCTTATTTTGAAGTAAAAAAAAAACAAAATGGGAACAAATACAATATTTAAAATGAAGAACAAGTCAAGTTAAATCAACGAACTTACCAGTATTTCAATGGGAACTATAGGCCTGCTTTTGGCTAATGAGATGGTCAGTGTCAGGTTCCATATTTGTCACTGCTAGTCGTAACAAGTGATGCAAGTGTCCATCAGTTAGTCTAGATCTGGTTGGAGATTTCAGATGTTATTTTGCGGGTAGGGAAGGTGCACGGGGGGGGGGGGGGGTGCGCGCGCAAGCAAGGCACCCTTGATGGGGCTGTTTTCTTTCCCTCTCCGAAGAAACAAAGAACTCGGCATCCTCACAAACTTTTTAAGGCAGCAAGCCCCCAGCTGCTTCTCCCTGAAACTCCACTACTGCAGGCATCATGATGGGAAAGAGAAACCTCTCTCTCTCTCCCCCTCCGATTCCCAGCAGCACAAAAAGCCTCAAAAAAGACCCCCGCCTGGCTCTTGGGACTGGCGCAGGTCTCCTAGTCGGCTGAGAGGCCTCTCAGCCGGCTAGGAGACTTGGGGCCACCCGGAGCGCCTGCCACCCCACACTTACCCTCTTCCAGTCTTCCTTTTGCCTCCTCCTGGCTGACTGGAAGCAGGGGGGTGCGGCTTTGTCATGTGGCCCCGGACGAGTTGGCTGCAATTTTTCTGCTGCTTTGTGTGCTGCTGGGAAATGGAGGACAGGCAGCGGCACACCTGGCGGGCCAGAAAAATGCCCTCGGCGGGCCGCATGTGGCCCTCGGGCCGTAGTTTGAGGACCCCTGCTTTAGATCGCACTGCTGTTGTCATGTGGCTGGAGAGAGCATGCCAGCTGCTCGGGAAAGGGGCAGCGGCAGCAGAGGAGAAGCAAGCCATGCTTGAGGAAGGGGCAGCGATGGCCGGCCTGGGCTGTATGGAAGTCGTGGGGCTTTCTCAGGAAGTCCGGAGGGTGGGCCCCGACATGCTTCAATATAGCTATGGGCCTGGGGCGTTAAGACCCTCTCTGCTTGCTGCTTCTTCCTCACAGCGCCTGCCATGCTATCCCACTTTGCAGTGGAGAAACGGTGGCTAGGGGGATTGGAAATGTGAACTGGCTAGTCATATGTATTGGTGGCCTCAGCCTAATGAAGATAGCGGTCCCAGAAGCTCTATTATGTGAGTAATAGAATCTGTTTCTCTCTTTCCGAGTCTTCCCTGTCACGGCTCAGTCTTCTCATTTCGAAACGGTCTCCGCAGACGCTTTCTGACAAAGCAGCAGCCCCTTTGTAACTAGCATGATGTTGCTTGTCATAAGCGATGAACCTCAGCCGGGGAAGTGATATGGTATTCCGGAGCGATTCCCATTTAATTTGACACAAATGTTAGATAACATGTCCGTTTTTTTAAAAAAAAACAAAGACAAGTAATCAAGAACCATCTCCTGTCTTCAGATCACAATCAAACCCTGGAGTTGAGGGAAGCGGAAGAGCAAGTTGAAGGTGACATTTTATGTCAGGTTGACAGTAGAGGTTCCACAACACTTTCTCCCTGCCACAAAGATGTTAGTGATCTAAGAGAACAAGACCTGAGAGCAGGAGACTCTGGTTTCCCCAGGATAATCACGAGGTTTTTGCTCCCAGCCAATAACAACAGCTACGTCATGATGATGCAACACACAGACATTATTACATTTCTGAAGTACCATGTGGCATACAAAATGTCAAGGAACCAGTGGTTTCCATTAGTTTATTATTTTTTTTAAAATCCTTTTATTGGTTTTTCAGCAATATACAGAAATAAAGTATCTTCATTGCATAGTACCTATAGTTTAAGTATTAATTTGTACATATAATGTTGGTAGTTTCTAATTACAGTAGTACCTGTGCTGTAGTCTTGCTTACAGGGGTCATTTTGTAGAAAAAGGGGTGCAGGAGCTCATTAGCATAATTCATTAGCATAACTTATTTGCATATGTTAAACCACCTGACATCACTGTAAGTATATCAGAAGGCAAGAAAGAGAGGGGGGGAGAAAGAAAGAAAGAAAGAAAGAAAGAAAGAAAGAAAGAAAGAAAGAAAGAAAGAAAGAAAGAAAGGAGAGGGAGAAAGAGAGAGGAAGGAAGGAAGGAAGGAAGAGCTGGGAGAGAGGGGACAGCTACTAATCCAAGCCTCAGAAATACCACTATTCTGAGAGGACAGCTTCAGTGGTGGCTGAAGCCTTCAGAAGGCTGGTCAGAGGAACAAGGACCTTTCCAGGGGATGGGGTCATTTTGCTGCAGCCATGACACAAGCAGGCATTTCCTCGCTGGGGGGGGGCGGTGCTGGTACCAACTCCCGGAGCTGAGTTCCCCCGAGCTCCTGCTTGAAATGACCCCTGCTTGCTTATTACCTTATGAAGCTCTAAGTCAAATAAATAGATATTTGATATTCCCTGTGTATTGTCTTCCTTTCTTGTTTGGTCTGTGTCATTAACTTAGTGGCAGTGTGTTGTTTATGTGTACATTAATTTGAGATAAATCGGGTTATACGGTTGGACGTCGGATGCCGTTATGTTTTCTAAGAATGGTTCCCATTTCACGAGTGGATTGCATTCCTGTGATGTGTCGTCTGTTTCTTTTATGTTATCAGTGATTTTTTCCATCAAGAAAATATCCCAGATATTCGATAACCAGTTTTCTATTGTGGGTGCCAGTTGCGATTTCCATTTTGCTGCTTTACAAGTCCTTGCTGCTACGATGGGATTCAGTATTAGTTTGGCTGCCATGCCAGATTTTAGTAGTCTAAAATAACCTGAGTTAATACCTGTTTTTAAACTCCTTGTTGTCTGTCTAGTAGGAGGCAGGGTCCAGCATTGTGCTGGTGTCACTTAATGTTGTGATGTTTACTTTTGGCCACATAACCAGAAGTGATGTCACAGTGTTACTGTGACACTTTAGCAATACAAAGCCTAAGAAAGAGCCAGTTTGGTGTAGTGGTTAAGTGCGCAGATTCTAATCTGGGAGAACTGGGTTTGATTCCCTACTCTTCCACATGCAGCTGCTGGGGTGACATTGGGTCAGTCACAAGTTCTCTCAGAGCTGTTCTCTCAAGAGCAGTCCTCGAGAAAGCTCTCTCATCCCCACCTACCTCAAAGGGTGTCTGCTGTGAGGAGAGGAAGGGAAGAAGATTGTAAGCCACTCTGAGAAGGCTGGGGTATAAATCCAATCTCCTCCTCTATGATGACATCACTGTGTTGCTGCAACATCATTAGGTAAAGGTAAAGGTTTCCCTTGCTCGAAAGCCAGTCTAATATAACTCTAGGGTTGCAGTGCTCATCTCTGTTTCCAAGCTGAAGAGCCAGCGCTGTCTGAAGACATTTCCATGGTCATGTGGCCGGCACGACTGAAGTGGTACCTATTTATCTACTTGCAATTTCTTGCTTTTGAACTGCTAGGCTGGCAGGAGCTGGGACCAGAGACGGGAGCTCACACCATCAAGCAGCACGTGGGTCTCGAACTGCCAAACTACTGATCTTCCAATCTGCAGCTCAGCGTCTTAACCACTTGAGCTACTGCAGCCCCTGCAACATCATTACCCCCACCCAATTTCTACTTGGACTGGCAGTCGTTCTCCAGGGTCCCAGGCAGAGGTCTTTCACCTCACTGATGACTTGCTCCCCTTAACTGGGGATGCCAGGTATTGAACTTGGGACCTTCTGCATATGGAGCAGATGCTCTTCCACTGAGCCACTGGCTGGGTATGTGTTCCATACGGCTGAGGGTTTTGTGTCTTTTAGTATGGGTTGTTTGGAACTCTTCAGCTACAGTAATTTGGGAGGCATGGCTGAGGAGACTGAGGCTCAATACTGCCATGAACTGTGCTCTGAGACCTAGGGATGCCAACCTCCAGGTGGGGCCTGGAGACCCCCCCCCCCCCCGCTTTTACAGTTGATCTCCAGACAACAGAGATCAGTTCCCTCAGAGAAAATGCTGTTTTGGAGGGTGGACTGGTACCCTGCGGAAGACCCACCCATTCCCAAACCCCACCCTCTCCGGGGTCCACCCCCAGAATCTCCAGGAGTTTCCAAACCCAGAACTGGCCACCCTAATGCCTGTGGAATCTCATTTATTACTACTATGAGATCCAGCAGTATATCAGAATAATCACATTTCCCCCACTGCATCTCTCTCTCTTTCTGTGTGCGGGTGTGTGTGTGTAAGAGAGAGAGACGCACACAGAACACACACACACACAGAGATGGGGTCGTATTTCCCTCAGAGAGAAAACGGGGGAGGGAATTGTGCGATATTGAGATGTAGGAGGTTCTCCTAATTGTTTGCTGACACAGCTCACTATTCATAAAACATCATAAAGAGTAAATGAGTTGATAATGTAAAGCAGTAATTAGGATTTGGTGCATGCTTGCGCTATTTACATATTTTAATGCTTTGATATTAGCATGTCAGCTTTAATAGGATGTAAATGAATTCTCCTGGGTGTGATTTATCCTGTTAGGCATTAGATGCTGTTCATTTGCCGTAACTGTAAATTTTACTTCTCTTCTCTGCCGTTTTCGAGAATCATCTTTCCAGAATCTTAGTAGAACATTCCCTCTAATGAAATGTTTTGGTTGGGAGAGACTAAAAAAAAAACCCAATGGAGATCATTAGCAGTTAGAAGAGATACCATGAACACTGCTCCCCAAACGCTCTTGTGTAGAAGTTTAAAACCCTTCTAAGTTTTAAATACCATCAGCTGGAAAACTGCCGTGTTAACCAGCTTGACTTCTTAGCCAGAGAGCCAGTTTGGTGTAGTGGTTAAGAATGGCGGGCTCTGATCTGGAGAACCAGGTTTCATTCCCCACTCCTCCACATGCAGCCAGCTGGGTGACCTTGGGGCAGTCACAGTTCTCTCAGAGCTGTTCTCTCAAGAGCTCTTCTCAGCCCAACCTACCTCACAGGAGGGTCTGTTGTGGGGAGAGGAAGGAAAAGGAGATTGTAAGCTGCTCTGAGATGCTGAGTGAAGGGCGGGATATAAATTATTCTTCTTCTTCTTCCTCCTCCTCCTCCTCCTCCAGCAAGTGCAACAGATAGATTTACTGGAAAAGGGGTATTGTTCATATGTATTGTGTACTAGGGTTACCAGCCTCCAGACGGGGCCTGGGGATCTCCCAGAATCACAACTGGTCTCCATACTTCAGAGATCAGTTCCCTTGCAGAAAATGGCTGCTTTGGAGGGTGGACTCTACAGCATGGGTCACCGACCTTTTTGAGCCTCTGATGGCTTTTGGCATTCAGACACAGCCTGGCCACAAAAGAGCTGCCACCGCTTACGTTCAGGCACGCAGTGACAATCCTTGCACTGTGGCAGCAGCTGCTGCCAAAGCAATTTGGAGAAATCTGCACAGCCAATCAAGCGTCTAGTCAGAAGCCTTGGTGGGCAAAAGGCTCACCTGGTCCTGCCCACTTGATAAAAACACCTGGTGCTCACTTTCTAAAAAATACCCATGGAGGTTCCCTTTGTAGCCCCCTGTCCATGACTTGTAGCCACGAATAGACCTATTCGCCATGAATCTAATCCCTTTCTGAAGCCATCTATGCTTGTGGCCATCACTTAGGGATGCCAGGTGCTTAACTCATGCTGGCAGGGGGTGGGAGGGAGCTTTCCAGGAGAGGAGGGCGGGGTGATGTCACAGCACGCAATGTGTCTGCCTTGATGACCTCTGACGTCATCATGCTGGTATGTCGTGTGGCGACGCTCTGGTTTTTGGGTAAACTCTATGGTAAAATTGGGCTTAGTTTGGTGTAGTGGTTAAGTGCACAGACTCTAACCTGGGAGAACCAGGTTTGATCCCCCACTCCTCCACTTGCAGCTGCTGGGTGACCTTGGGCAAGCCATAGCTCTGTACCAGCTGTTCCCTCAAGGACAGCTTGGGAAAGAGCTCTCTCAGCCCCACCTACCTCACAGGGTGTCTGCTGTGGGGAGGGGAAGGGAAAGGGGATTCTAAGCCACTCTGAGACTCCTTTGGGTAGTGAAAGGCAAGGTATAAATCCAATCTCCTCCTCCTCCTCCTCCTCTTCTTCCCATAGAGTTTTGCCCAAAAACCAGAGCATCACCGTGCAACACACTGGCACACAGAAGTGACATCATCACATCAGGCATGTCATGTGGGGTCATTGCTTTTGGGGGTAGAGTTTCCCTCACTGGCCAGCTGGCCAGTGGCTGGCCGGAACCCACGAAATCCAGGGATCCCCTGCTCCCACCTGGGTACTGGCAGCTCTCCCATCAGTACACCCTCCGGCAGCAAAGTCCACATTTTAATCACTTGTTGTCTAAAGAAGTCTTTCCTTTCTGCCCATCCTGAACCCTTTGCTCATCAGCTTCATCCGATGCCCTTGAGGCCTAGTGAGGTTTCAGTCCAGTGTAAGAGAGCGTGAATAATCCCTTGCAACTATTTTTTTAAAGAATGTTACCTCATCTCTGGGATGTTTATTGTGTGTGGGGGGGAAGCAGGAGCTGCCAGCTGAAGCGTCTCTTCTTCAGACAGCTTCATCGAAGGACTCAGCAAGAGCCAAGCTTAGCACCGGAGCTAAACCCGTGGTTGTTCCAGTGCCTCGGAAAGGGAGGCCAGCTGGCCCGGGGATACGGCCAAGCCTCTCGGCTTCCTTCGACCTTTCCTGCCAACTGGCACTGGACAGGACTCATCATTCAGCCAGGATAAATGGGAACACTGCTGACTTTTCCACCCCCGGGTCTCTCTTGGGCCAAACTGCCCCATAAGCAAATATATACGACACAAAATATGCTTGCAGAAGGCAGAATCCGCCTCGCTCTTGTTATGTGCAAATCGGTGGGCAAAAATAGTCCCACCTCAGGATCTAACGAGTCCAAGCCCACATTTGCACAGCATGATATTTTGCAGAAACTTTCTTTCCTTTGAGCAACAGACCTTTACAAGAGAGGACAAATAAGGGTGCATGTGTGAATGGTAGGGTTGCCAACCTCCAGGGGGTGGCTGGAGATCGCCTGAGATTACAACTGGTCTCCAGGCATCGGAGCTCAGTTCACCTGGAGGAAATGGCTATTTTGGAAGGTGGCCTCTATGACACCAGTCCCTCCCCTCCCCAAACCCTGCCCTCCCTAGACTCCACCTCCCAAATCTCCAGGTATTAACTGCCCCGGAGCTGGTAACCCTAGTGAATGGGCAGATCCAACACCAAGGACAATACATTCCTTCCACCACTCTTTAAGCTCAGCGCTTCCTTGTGAAGTCTGTTCATGCCTTCAGCTACTGATTGGAGACGCTAAAACAGATCTGAGTCAGCTCAAAATCTGAACCCGCTAATTAAGAAAGTGATGTTGGCTAGATTAAAGCAGATGTCCTCTGCATCATGCAGTAAACATGCATGTGAGCACCAGCTGTCCTCCCAAAGTATCAACAAGTCAAGCAACATGCATGTATCTGTGAATGAGCTCTTACCAAAATGCACTGGATCCAAATCACAAGGTTCGCCCCAAGGATATTTTCGAGCCTACCCCATATCGTATGGTACCAAAGGTGGTTTCTTCAACAGAAAGGGCCTCCTTCACATCACAGGCTCTACCCACCATATCACATTGGCCAGCTTAGTCCAGCTTGCTCACACCAGCCAAAATGACTTTGCCTAAGTCTGACCACTGGTCGAACAAGCCCAGCATTATCTACTCTAGCTGGCAGCAGCATCTGAGAGTTTAAAGCTGAGGACTGATTTCCCACAAGCAGCTGTGCCAGCCTCGCTCTTCCACTTGCCCTGCTTGCATTGGTCAATTTCACACTCTTTGCTGCATGGCCACATTTTGACCCACATCTCCCCCCAATTTCCTTCCACGTCTTCCCAATCCTTGTTTTTTGAGAACAAGAAGATGCGGGGGGAATCAGAGGGAGATGCAGTGAAAAGTGTGAAATTGATGAATGCACCTGGGGAAAACGGAAGAGCAAGGGCAGCACAGCTGCTTGTGCGAAATCAGTCGAGGTCTTGCACAGTACCTGCTCCCCAGTCCTTTTAACTGGAGGTGCTGGGAATTGAACCTGGGACTTTCTGCATGAAAAAGAGAGGCTCTACCACTGAAGAAGAAGAAGAGTTGGATTTATACCCCACCCTTCACTCAGAGTGGCTTACAAACTCCTTCCCTTCCCCACCCCAAAACAGATGCCCTGTGAGGTAGGTGGGGCTGAAGGAGCTCTTTCAAGAACTGCTCTTGAGAGAACAGCTCTGAGATAACTGTGACTGACCCAAGGTTACCCAACTGGCTGCATGTGGAGGGGTAGGAAATCAAATCCGGTTCTCCAGATTACAATACACCACTCTTAACCACTATACCAAACTGGCTCTCACTGAGATGTGACCCCCCTCCCCCAAACCCTTGGTTTAAGGTTTACTGACTGGGTATGTTTTGTTGACACGACTGTGCAAAAGAAGGGACGTGAGACTTCCATAGTTCCTTGCTTGTTTGTGTTTTTTTTTAAAAGTTGAACCCAGAATGGATGGCTGTGGCTCTCTCCAACTATTCTGGGCTACATCCCTGAATCTTATGAGTAAATTCATATGCCCGTGTGTTTTAAGGGGCCTTTAAAAATGTTATAGAGAGGTACATGATTGTACTGAGCCTCTGGGCCGCAGACTGTACATCTGGCAGATTCTATGGCATTTAAGGCTCATTAAATTTTGAATTTCATGTCATCTGCCCTTGGCTGAAAATAGTCCTGCATCTTCCATATCTTTAAAAGGTCCTTGTTAACAGATACATTCCCCCCCCCCTTTCCCATCTCAGCAATGCAAAAGACATCTGCTCAACTCCAGCCGGG
Source organism: Lepidodactylus listeri (assembly GCA_029233225.1). Taxonomy (NCBI): domain Eukaryota; kingdom Metazoa; phylum Chordata; class Lepidosauria; order Squamata; family Gekkonidae; genus Lepidodactylus; species Lepidodactylus listeri. The sequence goes on from JARCFY010000017.1 coordinate 51,475,956, forward strand.
CATCCTCTCCTTAATTAATAGGTGCCGATTGGAAGCTCACTCGAAACTTGAAGGCTCGGAATAAGTCGCCCGGTCTTCTTCTTCACTCGGTTGGTTGTGTGCTCCCCAGACTGCAAATACCACACAAAAGTTCTGAGGCTAAGCTAGAGTCTCAAACCAGATCACTCAGGCCCAAGCTATACATGCAATTCCCCCTCCAATGTTTTACAGAATAATAGGAATTAGAACACACACCAACACACCACAGTAGAGTGATTAAAATGTGGGATTTGCTGCCAGCACATGTCGTGATGGCCACAGGAATCAACAGCTTTAAAGGGGGATTAGATAGATTCCCGGAGGAGAGGGCTATCAGTGGTCGGGTTGCCAGGGGTTACTTACCAGGAGCAGGAGGGAGCCCCCGCCAACATGCAGTGGCGTGTCTATGTCACTGCCTATGTGACTTAGAAGTGACATTATCATGCAGCAATGTTGGGCAACACAGGGCAAAAAAACTCTATGATAAAATTGGCTTCTAGCATAGAGTTTTTGCCCAAATACCAGAGCATCGCCCCAACATTGCCGATATAATGTCACTCCCAGGCCACGTGGGCAGTGATGTAGACACGTCACTGCATGTTGGTGGGGCCTCCCTACTGCTCCCAGCAAGTCCCCCCCACCGGCCAGCTGATTGGTAATAGGTGGGGGACCCCTGCATCCACTGGGGGGTTTGGCAACCCTAATCAGTGGCCATGGTGACTGAGGGGAACCTCCACATGAAGAGATCCTAAACCTCTGAATCCCAGAGCCAGGATGCAACATCAGGGGAAGGCCTTGGCCTCTATGCCCCATTGTTGGCCATTCAGAGGAACCAGTCGGCCACTATGTGAGACAGGGTGCTGGACTAGATGGACCACTGGTCTGATCCAGCAGGGCTCTTCTCATGTTCTAATGAAGGTCTCGGCCTCTATGCTCTGTTGTTGGTCCTCCAGGGGAACTGGTTGGCCACTGTGTGAGACAGGATTTTGGACTAGATGGACCACTGGTCTGATCCAAAAGGGCTCTTCTTATGTTAATAATAATGTTATACTGAGAAAAAACATGTCCGTCTTACATTGACCTTGTGACTTATTATCCCAGTTAGGGTCGCCAGGGTGGCTTTGGCAACTCCTGGAGATTTGGGGGTGGAGAAAGGTTCCCAGCTCTGGGTTGGGAAATCCTTGGAGATTTGGGGGTGGAACTTGGGGAAGGCAGGCTTGCGGTGGGGGGGGAGTGACCTCAGCAAGGTATAATGCCATAGAGTAGGAGTCCCCAAAACAGTGCCTTTGATCTCAATGGCACCCGCCAACCACTGGCCTGATCCAGCAGGGCTCTTCTTATGTTGTAATGTTCATGGTTTGAGGGTCGGGGGGGGGGGGCGGTTCTTTGGTGGGTTATTACATATTCATAATATTTGGTTATTTAACAATACCCAAGGAGAGCATGAAGGGGAAGCAGAGAGGTAGCAGTCCTTCCAAGGCAGCAGGTCCACTATCACATCTGATCCCCAGAAAGTGGGGGGGGGGGAGAGAGAGAGAGAGAGGGAAAGAGCTTACACACTCAAGGCGCTCCAGCCAACTCACAATGCTCTGCTTCTCTGTGTGTGTCTGTTTGGAATTTTATCTGATTCTTCTTTATTCAAAAAACCTCTCGTCCTCCTCTAACTGAGAGTGGCCATCTTCTTCTAGTTCTCATGGGCATTTGAACCAAGAGTCTTAGGATGTGATCACATGGGCAGTTTGGCCGAACACAGCCACTCCTCCCCTCTGGACCAAATGGGCGCAGTCAGACAGCCACATCTGTCAGGTGTTCCCCAGCCATACTTATCCCGTCAAAGGAAGACTTGGAGCCGGGTTAAAAAGGCATCACAACACAAGTGGTGTTTTTGGGTCCCCCACGCAGCAGGATGTCTGAATGTGGGGGGGGGGGGGGGGGGCGTAGAACAGATTTGACAGTCTGAACCTGCAGATCCGTTCTGCTGTTAGGGAGGCATTTTTTTTTAATGGCCTATATGCGCATATACACATATGTGTTTTAGCGCATATGTGCGCACATGAATTTTGGATTTTTTTTGCAGTGTGCTCCGTGGCTGATGCACTACAATAATGTAGATGCTTTCCCACAGGATGTCTCTGGGGGTAACCCGCAGCAGGGTGTGCTGTGTGGCTGATGTGTCCCGCAACACTTTAAACCCATTTACTTAGAGGCGGCACCAAGTTGCGCCGAGCCGCCAGCGTATTCACAGCCTTAAACTATCTCCTAAGAATTACCCGTGGAGGAAATGGCCATTCTGGGTCATTAATCTAGCATGGGAATAGTCATCAGCAGCAAATGGTCATAAGCAGTCACTTCATTGGCTGCTCATCAGTTGCTTGGCTTGGTTCAAGGTACTGGCCGTCCCAAACAAAGCCCTGCAGGGCCTTGGACTCTCATCTCTGCAGGACTGCCTCTCCTCCCATGTTCTGCCGGAGCAGTTTTGCTTTTCTGAGCAAGGTCCTGTCAGAATCAGTTAATTCTGTCAATGTAATCTTGCATGCATACTAGGTATTCTGTTATTTCATTATGTATTGGACCTGTATTTTCTCCTTTCCTGGTCGGGAGGGTGACAACCCCTAGGGTGAGAACAAGGAGGCCTCTCATCCCTGCCTCCGCATTCCAGCTGCTCCGGCAGTGACTTCAAGGGGAGGAAAGGCTCTCATCTCTTATCTATGCTAAAGAACCTTGGAGCCATGAATTGTTATGTGAACGGAGGGGTCTGGTTTGGGAAAGGGAAATTTACTGCTTAACACCTCACTTTTTTTCCTGTGTGAACCAAACGGTCAAGACACCTTTTAGCCCGCCAATTTTCCCTCCTGGGGATTGGCTACCTATGGGTAATTCAAACTCCTTGGAATGGTATAATAGACCCGCTTGTATTATTTGTCTCATCTCTGACAATACCCCGAGACGCTGTACTAATGTAGGAATAGGCAATAAAGAACTGTGGTTAACCAACCGAGATCTGATCCTTGACTACTTCGAACAGGATTCTCACAGGTCCTCAAACAACCACCACCCACACCTGTGTGTTCTCTGTTGCAAGCCCTGCCTTGTAGAATGGCTGGCCTGAGGAGGTCAGGAAGGCTCCCAAGCTTCTCATAGGGTTGCCAACTTCCAGGTGGGGCCTGGTGATCACCCGTTTTTACAATCAAACTCCAGACTACAGAGATCAGTTCCCTTGGAGAAAATGGCTGCTTTGGAAGGTGGACTGTGTGGCATTATACCCTGAGATCTCTCCCCTACCCAAAACCCTGCCCTCCCAAAGTTCTCCCCCCCACAAATCTCCAGGAATTTCCCAACCCAGAGTTAGGTTGGGCAGCCACATCCCATATTGTTTAACTCAACAAATTCAGTGAATCTTATTGAGGATATCTCCTCCACTACCGCCAACTTGGGGGTGGGTAGGGTCACCAACCTCAAGGTAGGTCCTGGAAATACAAACAATGTCCAGACTACAGAGATCAGTTCCCCTGGAGAAAATGGCTGCTTTGGAGGGTGGACTGTATGGCCCTCTACACCGCTGAGGTCTCTCCCCTCCTCAGGGTCCACCCCCAATCTCCAGGCATTTCCCAAAACAGAGCTGGCAATCGTAGCTTCTCGTGGTCTGCACACTACCTAAAACAGAATTATTCAGGGGGGCTTTTTAAATAAAGATAAAGTGGCTGTATTATAATGGAATGGCTCAGGAAGGTGGTTTTATTAAAGGAATGGGACTGTGGACTAAATCACTGTGGATAGTATATGTTACCTGTTTGCTGCATATATTATCTCACTCTCACCGCATTGTTTTCTACTTTTGTGCTACCATTTTCTGCATTGATTAGCATATCATGCCAGTTTGGTGTAGTGGCTAAGTGCGCAGACTCTAATATGGGGGAAATGGGTTTGATTCCCCACTCCTCCACTTGCAGCTGCTGGATGACGTTGGGCAAGCCATAGTTCTGGCACAGCTGTTCTTGAAAAAGAGCAGTCTCTGTCAGAGCTCTCTCAGCCCCACCTACCTCACCGGGTGTCTGTTGTGGGGAGGGGAAGGGAAAGGAGATTGTAAGGCACTCTGAGACTCCTTCGGGTAGTGAAGGGCGGGGTATAAGTCCAGTCTCTTCTCTTCTTCTTCTACTTACACTTTGCTTCAGATTTCTGCAGCTCTGGTCCTATTGCAGCGCTGATTAGATGTCTCATCCTATTAGCTGCATCCGCTTACACTGTGTATGCCGCAAGCCTCAGTGAGAAAGGCGGAGTATAAATAAATAAATAACATCAGCATTGTTTTGGCATCAACCTCACCCGTTGTGTATCCCTTTGAGCCAGACTCAGATTTATTTACTTTGCTTATATCCTATTTCACCCCCCAATGGGGATCCTGAGCTGCTTAGTCCAGTCCTTTCCACCTGGATTAAAAAGAAGGTTGAATTTTAGTGCAGAATTGCTTGGAGGACACCACAGTGAACATGGATTAAAAGGAGAGTGCATAAAGGGTCTTTATTCTCCATTTTATCCTCATAATAACCCTGTGAGGTGGGCTCAGTGGAGAGTATGGGACTGACCTATTGTCATCCAGCAATTTTCCGTGGCACAGACGGGGAGCCAGTCTGGTGTAGTGATTAAGTGCACGGACTCTAATCTGGGAGAACCGGGTTTGATTCCCCACTCCTCCACTTGCACCTGGCTGGATGACCTTGGGCAAGCCATAGTTCTGTCAGAGCTGTTCTCTCAAGGACAGTTCTGGAAAGAGCTCTCTCAGCCCCGCCTACCTGGGGAGGGGAAGGGGAAGGAGTTTGTAAACTGCTCTGAGACTCCAAGTGAAGGGTGAGGTATAAATCCAATTTCTTCTCCTTCTCCTTCTCATCCTCCTCCTCCTCCTTCTTCTCTGGATTTCCCAGACCCTAGTTTGACACTTTAACCACTGTACCACTCTGGCTGTACATATCTACAGAGGTATCTGTTATAATTTTTATCCAAGGTTATCCAGATAGGTTCTTGGCAGAATGCAGGCTAGAACACGGTAACCCCCACCCCTAGTCTAAGCAACCACTTTAACACGTTAACAGTAATACGATTGATATATGGTATGTAAAAGCAGCGGACAATAGAAGACGACAGGCTCTCGCTCGCTCCTTAAAACCCTGGCTGTTATGCAAACAAAGCGCCACACAGATATATGAATTATGGATAACACTTTGGTCCTAACTGCGAAAATCGAGGCCTTTTCTCCCTTTCTATTAACCATGGGAGTTATTCTCGTAAAAAAAAAAAAAAAAAGGGCAGGCTTATACATTTAGTGAAATCTAAATGGATACGATGGCAGCTATCACGCATGCTCCCCCGACATGAAACAATATTTTCTATCCCCCCCCCCCAATGACGACCTGTCAGACTCCATGGAGCAGAGGCAGGAGAACAACAACTGGGGTGAAATTGACATTTTTTTCTGAAGAAAAGGAGCTGCCCCTGTCTGCGGGATCAGTCAATAGACGAATCGACCAAAGCTTTAATCACAGATTAAAATCCCATTCCTGCATCAGTGCATCGGCTGAAGGGGGCCCTGCTGCGTAGGCTGCCCAGCTGCGATACCTCCCTCTTCCTACTGCCAAATTTGATAAAAATCAGCCTTTTAAAGATGGCCACCCCCTGCAGATTGTAACCAAGAATAGATGCTTTGCATTTCAGAGATAATCTCCCCTGGATTTCCATCCAGGAAGCAGAGACAAGTGCGTCTCCCAGCGCAATCTACATATTTAAAACCTGCTCCTTTCCAACACAAATGAAAACTGCACATCTTTAAACCATTCAGGCTTCGGCCCAGTTTCTGCAAGAGGGAATAAGAACATGAAAGAAGCCAATGCTGGATCAGGCCAATGGCCCATCCAGTCCAACACTCTGTCACAGAGTGGCCAAAAACACCAGGAGCCCTCAGGAGGTCCAGCAGTGGGGCCCGGACATTAGAAGCCCTCCCACTGTTGCCCCCCCCCCCCCCAAGCACCAAGAATACAGAGCATCACTTGCCCCAGACTGAGAGTTCCTATCTATACCTTGTGGCTAAGAGCCACTGATGGACCTCTGCTCCACATGCTTATCCAGTTTCCCCTTGAAGCTCTCCATGCTTGTAGCCACCATCACCACCTCCTGTGGCAGTGAATTCCAGGTGTTCATCACTCTTTGGGTGAAGAAGCACTTCCTTTTATCCGTTCTAACCCGAATGCTCAGCAATTCCATTGAGTGCCCACAAGTTCTTGTATTGTGAGGAAGGGAGAAAAGGACTTCTTTCTCTACCTGCATTTAATAGCAGGGATCCTCGGCGTAATGTCCTTGACTGCGTTTCCTGGTGCCTGCCAAGTGTTTTTAGAAAGCCGGCAGCGAGGCTACTGATTGGCTGTTGGAGATCTAATTAGCTGTGCAGATATTTTAAAATGTTGCTTTCTTCACTGTGAACGAAGGTAAGCTGCAGCAGCAATTTTGTGGCTGGTGCTGCCTCCTGCCGCTGCCATCTTGTGACAGCCATCTTGTGGCTGCCCCTGCCACTCGGTGTCAGAATTCCAAAGGGGCCCACGGTCTCAAAAAAGGTTAGGGACCCCTGTCTAATAGTAATAACGTTGACAGCACTGCCTGGGCAAATGCAGGGCGATTTTGGGAAGGGTGGAGTTTGGGGGAGGACATGACAACACTTCTGAATGACACTCTAGGAATTTCCCTTAAGCTGTATGGTAAAGACCATAGAGATTTGGAATTCCTAGAGCATCACTATGGAGGCTGTTGTCCTGCTATTTTCCCTCCCACTTCTCAGTTTCTCAAAGGCAGGGGATTGGGGCTGAGGGTGGGAGTTTACTCGCCCGCGGGCAGGCAACTGGCAAGCCTAATCAGACATTCTTGTTGTGTGAAGGCATTTTGAGTCCTAAAGACTGCAGAGCTCTAAGCCAGTTTATGTATTTTGTGAACTCTTGCCTCACCTTAAGAGAAATATCAGAACTGTGGATTTGAAATGATGGTATTTTGCTTATAAGAAAATTTGACATTGTTGGTTAAATTATGGAATCTGCTTAGAAGGTTTCTCCTCAAAACGTGGAGATTATCTAGAAAACATGTCAGCATTTAAAAAGCCAAGATTCCTGTTTGCTGTGCATACAGAAAGGGTATTAGAAGGAACAACCATGCTTCTTTGTTTTTGAGAACATTATACGTTGGATAAAACCTCTGTTCAAATTCTATTGTAATACTTTGATGATATACTCTAACATAAGTATACGTTGCGGTTGTTCATTTAAATTGCTGTTGTGGTGCTACTGCAGCCACAGGATATATTGTTGTTACTAAGTTTTGGTTACCGTGGCTGGTCTAGTTGGTATATAAGCCTAATAAGTCATCTGGGTGGCTCATGCCAGTTGTGAAAGGAGCACAGTCAGGCCACCCAGAAGCAAAGCAGACATTTCAACGTATTCCGGGAACGCCCTGAGGAGGCAGAAAGAACTGAGTGCCTAAATTAACCAAAAGAAAATGACCTCGCCCTCATGCTGCCAGGAGGCACGGAATGTTCAGAGCAGTTTAAGCTAAGGGAAAGGTGAAAGAGTAAATTTGCCTGCTCAAGTCCTGAGGGCTTACCGGATCCCACTAGGGTTGCCAGACTACAGAAGGAGCCTGGTGTTCTAGAAGAAGAGGAGGAGGAGGAGGAGGAGGACAACATTGGATGTATACCCCACCCTACACTTGGAGTGTCAGAACGGCTTACAATCTCCTTTCCCTTCCCCTCCCCACAACAGACACCCTGTGAGGTAGGTGGTACCAAGAGAGCTATCCTGAGAACGGTCCTTGAGAGAACAGCTCTGACAGAACTATGGCTTGTCCAAGGTCGTCCAGCAGCTGCAAGTGGAGGAATGAAGAATCACACCCGGTTCTCCCAGATTACAGTCATCAGTCCCCCTGGTGCAAATGGCAGCTTTGGAGGGCTGACTCCGTGGTTTCACATCCCTGTTGAGCTCCGTCCTGTCCCCAGACTCCACCCCCTCCAGGCATCACTCCCAAATCTCCAGGAATTTCCCAAGGTGGAGCTGGCAGCTCTAGATCCCATACAAGGAGATTCAAGGTCTGCACATTGCTTCCTGTGCTATCCATTTCTTACAATCAAACAGCTTCACACTGCAAAATTTCATCGTGTCGGGTTTTTTTTTCTGGGGGAACATGCCAGGATGGAGTTCTGGAACCTCTTTGACAAGGTTATTTTTAAAATGTTTAAAAGCTCATGAGTTTTCCGTATACAGATTGGCCAGCGCTGGAGGTTAGGAGTTTGGGAGTGCTCCTGGATGCCTCCTTAACAATGGAGGCCCAGGTAGCAGCCACTGCCAAGTCAGCCTTCTATCATCTGTGGCTGATTAGGCAGTTGGTTCCCTTCCTTGAATGCAATGACCTGGCAACAGTGATCCACGCAACGGTCACCTTGAGGTTAGACTACTGCAATGTTCTCTACATGGGGCTGCCCTTATCACAGATTCAGAAGCTACAGCTGGTGCAGAATGCAGTAGCCAGGCTGGTAATGGGCCTCCCATTACGCCATCTTAAATGTTAATTATTATCTATAAATGGTTTTTACCGTTGTTGTTAGCACCTTTTAAATGTGTAATGGATATGGTTTTGTGATTTTATATTTTGTATTGCTGTTTTTATCACGTGTAAGCCACCCTGCGCCAGCCATGGCTGGGTAGGGCGGGATATAAGTAGAATCATAAATAAAAATAAAAAATAAAAAACTTCATTTCCCTATTGAGAGTTCCGGCACCTCTTTTTCAAAAGCGAAAAAAGCCCTGAATAGTGTTAACAATGTTATGGCACAATGCCATCGAGCCCACCCTCCAAAGCATCCCTTTTCTCCAGGGGAAGTGATCTCTGTAGTCTGGAGATGAGCTGTGATTCCAGGGGATCCCCGGGTCCCTCCCAGAGGCCGGTATCCCTAGGAGACCCTCTTGATCTGAATGGGGAATCTCAGAGCAGGAAGACAGGGGAATTAATTCCTCTGTCTCCTCCGCATGATTTCACCAGTCAGAATGGCCGCCCTGTAGGGGATTTTGGAATTCAAACCCTGTGTTTACAAAGTCCGGAATCCTCTCTTATTTTGGGTTTTTGATTGTCCGACAGTCCCAGTACGGGAAAGCAACTGTACCTAGTGACTCCTGATTCTTTTGTGAAGCTGATCTCCCACTATTATTGCCTTTGATTAATCGTCAGCTTTTCCCTCTCGCAGTGTGGCTTCGGAAAATGAACTTCGGGCTGGCCGCTTAATTATGTTACGCCGTGCCAGGAGATTTCCTCGTGCAATTCCCCCTAGAATGTCTGCTATTTGCTCTTTGATATTAGCACGTGCCAGAGAGGAGTGACTGACACACAGAGATGTTTGTACGGCTTAGACCCATTGTTTGTTCTATTTCTCTTTCCCGTTGGAAAGACTGGGATTCTGAAGGCCTGCCTGGGCCCTGTAATTTAGGGTAGCTTTCTCCATTGCTTTAGAGATGGTGGCTGCAGTTTCGGAAAGCACACCCATGCCTCTAGGTAGCCAGGAAAATGTATCATCAAGGCAGGCTTACGGGTTCCAGCATTCCAGCTGTCCTTATTTAACCTGGACAGTCCCTCTTATCTGGCCTTGCTAAATCACTTGGGTTTATCTAACATGGCCAACTTTTATTTTTGCCATCAAGATGCAGCTGGTTTATGGTGACTTTGTTGGGTTTTCGGGGCAAGAGACATTCAGAGGTGTTTTGCCATAGCCTGCCTCTACGTAGCAACTGTTGACTTCCTTGGTGGCCTCCCATCGAAGTAATAACCAGGGCTGACCCTGCTTACCTTCCAAGATCTGAGAAGATCGGGCTAGCAGGTTGGGAACTTCTTGGAGATTCAGGGAGGGGGCCTGGGGAAACCAGGGTTTGGGGAGAGAAAGGACCGGGGGGGGGGGTACAATGCCATAGAGCCGTTTTCAAAAGGCCCATTTTCTCCAGAGGGACTGATCTCTGTAGTCTGGAGATGAGCTAGAGATCTCTAGGCCCTACCTAAGGGATGGTAACCCTAGGTTTATCCCTGTTTCTGGCATGTAGATATAGGTGGTTAAAATTGTGCTAGTACAAGTTGATGGAATTCTTATTCTTCAGGGTTCTGTTGCACTGCAGAAATATCTGTAGTTAACCTTGGAGGGCCAAACTACACATTACACTCCTGACAAGTTGGAACAGGGTTCCCTGCAGGGGGATTGGTCTCTGTGGTCTGGAGATGAGTCGTAACTCTGAGAGATCTCCAGGACCCACATGGATGTTGCCAAAACTAACTGGTACTGCTATTTTTGTTGTTGTTGTTATTGTTTTTCTTCATCATCATCATCATCATCATCTCTTTTTTAATTCCTGCAATTTAGTTATTGTTGTGTCACTTTAAACAGCCTCAGTCTGTGCAATTTCCAAACCTGTAATTCTCTGAAAGGGATTTTTCTCATTTTGTGATTGAAAGAAATTAGTGCACTCTCAGCAGAAGTGAAGGGTTGTGCCCATATCTGAATAACTTGGCACCCTCTCATGCTGGCATTCCCTCTTCCCAGGAACTCTGGGAATTGTAGTTCCATGTGGTAGGCCTCTACTGGAGAATCCTCATCAGCATCCTCATCAAGGTACCACTCCCAGAATTCTGAGAAGGAAGCTGTGGCAGTGAAAACAGCATGAATTTGTAGTGCAGGTATGCCTTTCGATAAGCACAAAATGGCATGAATCAGCCAAAGATCAGCCTCTTTGATTTCATCAGGAGACTTAAAGGAGATCCTAAATATCTCTTCTAGAAATGAAGCTTTGAAATGTTTAACTTTGGAGACATTATGTCCTACCTTTTGAAGGGTTCTTTAAAGGAAAAAATAGGTTTATATTACATTTTTCTCAACAACAACAAAAAGAAGCAGGGACGTTCTTAAAAACTGCACAACTGAAATGGTGAATCTGATACCAGAACCATTGGGTGTGTTCACACTAGCAGATCTGAGCTGGCTGCAGCCTGCTCCAATCTGCACGTCTACACTCTCACAGCTGTCTCCTGTCCCCAGGCGTCAAGGAGCTGCAACAAAGTGGCTGAAATCCGAGACCAGCTCCAGAGCTGGTCTCAGCTGTCCTCTTCAGTCTGCAGCCGCCTTGGTATGTGTGTGAACGCTGAGCCGTCCTCAAAGGCACTTCCGAGTAACCCCCCCCCCTCCCCGAGGAAGCCTCTGGCTTCCGTTTTGCGATCGCCATTTTTTTTTTAAGTTTAGCGATGATCGTATGTGCGCACATGCAGTCGGTCAACGGAAAAACGGGGCTGCAATCGGCCGTCGTTTATGTTGTTTACATGATTTACTTAAACAGTGTATATTCTTTTCGTGTGAATTATTCAAAGGGAACTACAATTTTTAAGGGGCTTGCTTGTTTTGTCTTAAAATAGCACCCACAGCAGTCATGTGACCTGTGCCGGAACTCATTTCACACCTACTCTGGGCAGGCTTTGTTGGGGAATAGAAACTTAGCCGTGATGGAGGCTGCTGCTGGAGGGATCTACTGGACCCGGGCCGAGACCCTGGAACTGTTAGCCCTGTGGGGGGAACAGCAGGTCCAGGAGGAACTGGGCACATCCAGCAGGAACATGCATGTGTTCAGCAGAATAGCACAGGCAATGGCGGCAAAGGGGTTCAGGAGGACTGCCCAGGAGTGCCGGAGAAAGACAAAGGCTCTGCGCCTGGCCTACAAGAGAGTGGTTGCCAACAACAAAAGATCTGGGAACTCCCGGCAGACATGTCCATACTTTGAGGAGCTCAGCAGGATCTTTCATGGCAGAGCAAGTGTGGCCGGGAGGAGGCTGTCACACAGCTTTGTTGAAAGATCTGTACCCCAAACACTGGAGTGCATCCCTCCATCCCAATCCGAAGTCACATTGGATCTCCTGCCCCTCGAACTCCAGGGAGATATTCCAAGTGGGTCAAGCAGCGCATGTGGTAAGTGCATGGGCCCCCCCCCCCACAGGTCATAGGCAAACCCAACACACGTTTCCCTGGCTTTTCCCTCATTGAATGAGGAACTGTCTCCCCTCATTCACCCGTGGTTGCCAGCTGCAGGTTAAAAAAGTCCACCTAAGTTTGCCGTGGATCCCTGTAGAGTGTGTGGTTTGAGTGTTGAATAAAAGCATGACTTCACCCAGTGGCGGCCAGGTCCGCTCTCTATACCTGAGGGGTACGCGTGTGTAGTGGTCCCCAACAATGTTCCCTCAAAGCTGTGGAGTTTTGTGATCAAAGATTCAACTTTGAGAGCTGATGTCCTCACATTTTTGATTCAGCCATTTCTCGACTGCACAAATTAGTTTGCTCAGGATCCCACATCAGTGAAGACAAGAAGGTAGGAGCCAGAGGCTTTGAAAATGTGAGGTGGCTCACACTAACTCAACTTACAGGGAACAGTGGTCCCCAAACCATGTTGGTGAAATACTTGAGCTTGGCTGGTTGACCCTCAAGTTTCAACAGGGCCACTGCTACATGTAGTCTGGACTTCAGTTACGACGGGAAGTGATGACAAGGCCCATGAGGAAGGCCCTCGTCTCATACTGGGTTTGAAAATGGGAGCCATTTTTGGAAGGAGAATCCACGTTCATCATCTAGAAGTCTGCTCTAATTGCAGGAGATCTACACCCATCCAGATATGTCCCTGACTGGCGTCCTCATCCTTCAAGTTGCTCCCGGTACCTGTGACGGCCATGTGCTTGTCTGACAAACCAGGCCATGTATGCAGAATACTTGACATCTTGCTGGTTTTTCTCTTAAAAACAGAGTGGAATGTCGACAGTCCACAGGCTGAGCAAGAGGAGGTGGACGAGGACAATCACAGTGGCGAAGGGGAGGACCCCTCCGCAATGGAAGGTGGGTATGTTGATAGCAGGGGGAATTAAAATGTACAGTGTTTATCTCCGTTGGTGATTCCTAGCACGGGCCACCCACATTCCCTCGTTTTTAAACCAGCCACATTTACAGAAAGCACACTGAGCGTCCAAAATTCATTTCCTAATCTGTATACTTCTACAGGATATGATGTCTTAGGCAGCAGGTGTTGTCTTTGTGATGCCAATGTTATTTCCCCTGTTTTCCCCAGGCACTTCAACATCCAGCAGGCCAGATGTAGGCAGGAGTCCGGTCTCCGAAACACAACAAGGTTAGTGTGACACCCTGGAGACGCCGGTGGCGTGGCATGGCCAGCGGTGAGTGGATGTTGAATGGAGACCACGTCCATGGCATGTCACCGACAACCCTGTTTATCTGTCAATTTTTTTGTCTGCCCAACACAAAGTTCCCTCCAGAGGTCAACGTCACGGAGCTGTCTCCTAGATCACGGCTGGCATTTGTCCGTGCACGGACCAAACGTGTCTCTGCGACACAAAGAATGGGGGAGGCCATGATGCGTCACTCTGAGAGGCACCGCCGTGCACTTCTACAGGCTTCAATGAGGGAGCACGATGAATTCATGCAAGTTATGAGGGCATCCGTCGAACAGGAAAAGCAGACCAGTGAGGCCCTATGCGGCATACTTAATGGAACACTACGTGCTCTCAATGCACTTACAAGTTCGATAACTGGGGAGGGGGCCACACCATCTGCACAGGTAACCGCTGCATTTACTGACAGTGTAGGCTGGCAGGGCGACGTGGGGGTGGGGACTGCCTTGAGAGACGTCTCAAATCCTCATGCCAGCGAATCACCAACAAGCCTCTCTCAAGGCAATCCCATCGCGGACCGTCTAGGCTGCACAGGCCAAGGGGACAGGGAGGTGGAGACTGCCTTGAGAGAGGGATTCTCAAATCCTCATTCCGTGGAATCAACCCCAAGCCTCTCTCAGGGCACTCCCAGCACATACCGTCCAGCAAGCCACTCCTCGGACGCTCTACGCATACGCCGTGGGAAGCGGCTGAGGAAGACTAAGCATGTCTACTCTCCACCAGAGAAGAGACAAATTGTACAATGTAGTCATTAAACCTGTCATTGTTTCCATGTTATTTTGTTGAAGGACATCACTCATATAGCTTGCAAAATCAGGGCCCAACTTCATGAAGAGGGGGAAAAAAAAAAGATGGACGACCACTTTGCCCGTGCAACTACGTTGTCAGATCCAAGGTAGTTGAGAATGTTCTTATCTGGGGGGATGTCGCATGGGGGGTCAGGTACCTATTTGGGACACAGTCCCGTGGAGGCCACCTGCGGGAGCATCTGGTCTATGGGGGGGGGGGGGGACCAGCTCTCCAACCACTGAAGTGACAAGTTGATGTCCTGGGGAATGCCCTAACCCAATCTGTAGTCCCTAATCCAAATATTGGAGCCAAATCGATGTGTTTAATCTATCATGATCTCGGTTGGCCCCCTAGACTTTTTCTTCCAGAAGCATAAATGAAACCCCCAAAGCGGTACCCCTAAACAAAGTCAGACCATCATACAGCTGTGAGTAAATACTTTCTTTATAAGATTTTAACCAAAGTGAACAGTTTAACATTTAAGGGATAAAACTATTTACAGGGAAACAAAAACACAGGAACAACAAACAACAAGCACACTACCCCTCACCAGCTCCCTCCCCCGCCTCATCACTCTCTTCCTCCGATTCTTCTTCCTCCCCCTGTTCATGGATAGCCATGTTGATGCGCATCCCGTCCAGCTCCCGCCTCTGACGGAGCACGGCCCGCTCCAGAACAACCATCCTCTGAATCACTGCAAATGAAGGCATGTGCTTAGCATAAACACTGATTAGCACCGCACTGGAGGCGAGGCGTGCAACACAACATCTACTGTGGCGTGTATTCACTTGGAGATTCAGTTGGGGGTAGTGGTTACGTGCAGGGACTGAAATCAGGGAGAACCGGGTTTTGATTCCCCAATCCTCCACTTGCACCGGGCTGGATGACCTTGGGCAAGCCATGGCTCTGGCACAGCTGTTCCCTCAAGGACAGCTTGGGAAAGAGCTCTCTCAGCCCCACCCACTTCACAGGGTGTCTGTTGTGGGTAGGGGAGTGGGAAAAGGAGTTTGTAAGCCACCCTGAGACTCCCTTGGGGAACGGGGGCGGGGTATGAATCCAATCTCCTCTTCTTCTTGTGATGACGTGGTTTGGTCTATTGGTTGAAAACCAGTCGGATCTGTTCAATGGTAGGCTGGGCTTTGAGACAGGTGCAGGAGGGGCAACTCACGTGTTTCATTTGTCTGTTCCTGGCTGGCCTGGAACTGCCGCAGGGTCCCTGTCATGGCCTCCAAGAGCTCCCTCAAATTTTGGGGGGTGCCCTCCTGTGCGGCCACACTCCCCCCATCACTAGCTTCACCACCTGAGAGAGGATGGAATGCTGTCAGGATGGTCATTGCCATCTCTGCCCTAGACAAACAAGGGTCATCTCACTTACCAACTGGAGAGTCGCTGGGGGGTCCCGACTCTATTGCCTGAGCCTCCTCCTCCTCCTCTGCAGCTGTGGACCCTGAAAGTTGTGAGTGATGAGTACAGGTTAATAGGGCCAGTCTCAGTGTCCGTGCAAAGTTCCCTCAATGACAGCACGCCTGCTTTTCATCCAAGACATATCTGTATAAATCCAGATATGACAGGGGACGAGGACACATGGTTGGTTGCCCAGGTGTGGCTCCACCCATGGTTACAAGCACAATGCAGATCACTGAGCATTGGCAGAGGACTCATCAGACATACAAAGAAACCTACCTAGTTCACTCTCTGCAGGTGTCGTATCCGTCTGACTGGCCCTGCTCACCAATCCACCCGCTCCTGTATTAAAAGACAGTGGAAAAATGGTTTGTACATGTTTCCCCAAATGCCCAAGTTCATGTCCGTCTACATGCAATGTGTTCAGATGTGCTGAGGTGTTCTGCATTGCCATGCCGCCCACAAGACTTCACCAACTTGAAGCTGCCAGAACAATTTGTCTCAGGAGACATCCCTTCTGGAGCACATACAGGTTATTCTGTGTTGCAGAGGATGCAGTCCCCATGGCCAACTCAGAAGCAACAGGCCAATTGTGAACAGTGGTTGTTACCACTGCGGTGGGGGGGGGGGGGCGGCCAACCCACACCCTCTAGACACACACATCTTGCACTGCCAGCCTTCACTCAACACCCCCGAATCTCATGATGGCACGAGTGCACAAGGTGGCTGCAGGTCATTTTTCCACTGTAACGTTTCCAATAGTATCTCCTTGGGACACGGGAGACCACCGAACTCACAATTGTGGAGAAGACTGTGGTTCAGTTGAGCATAGGATGCAAGTTATCCCCATTCGAGGACAATGGGTGCCATTTTTGCTTACCATATCTCTCAGCAGTCTCCTGAGAGGTCCCTGGTGGGGAATCCTCCAGAGCCGCCTGCCTGCATGTTCGTTTGGGGCGGTAACTCTCTGTGGAAAGGCAAGGGGAAAAACAGATCAGGATGTGCAGATGAAAACCCATGGGTCTTCCCACCAGTTTAGCTATCATCTTGTTTTGGACTGGAGATCTGCTATCATCTCCCCCTGAAGAAATGGCTGCATGGAGGTTGGGGTGGGGGCCGTGACTGTGAAATTCTGACACCTTCCCCCTCCAAAAACACCCCTTTGTCAAGGATTTTCCCCCTAAGTCTCTAGGAATCTTCAAGAACCCATTTGGCATCCCTAGACGCACCATGGTTCTTGGGGATAGGAGACTGCATCAGTTTGCACCACCACCCTCCAAAAAAAAACAGTCTCTCAAGGATCTCCTGCAGAAGTATCCTGGTTTTTGTTTAAAATTTTTTTTTCTCATCAATAAACACACCGTGGGTGTGGGGATTGTGACTGAGACAGTTTGAGACCTCTCCCCTCCCCTCCAAAAGCACCACTCTATCAAGGATCCCCCCCCCAATAATCTACAGGAATTGGACAAAACACAGTTGGCATCCCTATACCCACGATGGTGGCTGGGGGGGGGGGGGGAATTGTACTCACTTGGTGGCCTGCGCTGCTCCCATCCTGGGTTCCCCGCCTGGCCCCTCAGACGCCACAGCAGATTGAATCTGGGGGGCCTACCACTAATGGGTGGCACCCCCCCAATCCTCCAGGGCGTCAAAAAATGCCGCCTTGTCCCGCTTAAATTTGGCGCGGCACTGGCTGGCTGAACGGATGTAGCCAGCCTCGCCCAGCGCCACAGCCACCTCTGCAGAAATGGAGAGGGTCTCCATATGGTTGCTGGAGATGACCCTCTCAGCGTACCCATGCTCTATTAGGAACTGGTACATGATGTCCAGTTCCCTATCCTGCCAGTAAATTCCCTGGTTGGGCTGTGCTGCCATCGTCTTCAAACTTTGGAGCCGTTTTGGTTTCGCGCATGCGCGCACGGGCGTATACGCGCCACGGCTGCTCAAAAGCACATGCGCACGCAGCGTTTTAACGGACGAAGTTTTGAAACTTTTATGCTGACTTCTGGGCTGTGAACACAAAGCTGTGATGCAAACTAAGCCAGAGCAGATGCACCTTTGGGCAAGTTAGGCTTGATAAGCAACTTTGCAATGTAAAACAGACACCAGCCATTTCATTCAAGGGAAGCCTTGCAGGGGTAGTTTCCCTAACAACACCAGGTGGGTTCATTACTTGATTCTGAAAAGTGGCTCTACGGCTATGTACTGAGGAACGTTTACAGGAGGAATGTTAACAGATAAAGATTGTTCAGAGGTGTTAAAGAACATTGTTAACCCTGATTACTGAACATCAACCAAATTTACATCACAAAAGTCCCTCTCTGGCCCTTGGGAATAAGAGCCTGCCTTCAATTGTGACACTGTACCAACACATCCCGGGGGTTGGGGGGTGGGGTGGTTGGGGGGCCAAAGAGGTTATGATGCAGAATCAGAAGCTGCGCAATGTTAAACAGACAGAACAGCTTCTGTGATGTGTTTTCCACCCAAAATATAAGTGAGCATTTACTTTGCAAAAAAATTCAAAAAGTTGGACAGGAGACTATACCCAAAAGTCTCTGCTTGGTTTATGGGATATGGGAGCTGTGATGTGTTTCTGGCCAGCAATCGAGTTATGGATCCAATGAAGAAAAAGTACAGTACAGCGTGAATTGGCTGCAGCATAAGTGATCCTCAGCCAATCCTCCATGAGTTAGCAGGACGGTCCATCGGCCTTTGGAAAGAAACTTGGGCGGATACTCACACCAGGCCCCCCCCCATGGTTGTCCATTCACACATTCCACAATAGGAACCCCACCTGTCCCCCTCACACCGTGCCGGCTGGGTGACCTTGAGCCAGTCACAGTTTCCCTTGCAGCTGCTTGCTCTACAGCAGCGCCCGAGAGAGCTCTCTCTGTTCAAACCTGCCCCGTGCTCCATGTGACTGCCATAGGGACAGTGCATGCAGCCTTCAGACACCTTTAGCTGGTGAAAGACTGGGGTTTTGCCATGTGCCTTCTCGTGCCTCACGTACAGAGGTCTACACTGCAGAGTTGTTGTGCAGAAAGAGATAGAAAGCACTACACAAGAACTCTTGCAGCAGTGATGAAGCAAATTAATGTAATCCTAAAGTTTTACACGAACCACATCACAACACAGGATGTGAAACCAAACAGTGTCTTTATTTTTTAACAAAGGAAAACCAAGTAATAACAAGTCCTTTGGAAGGGTGGGTCGGTTAACGTCTGCGATGACTGAGGATCCATCGGGTCACCGCCTCGCGAACAGCCCTCCCCTCCTCACGCTCCGTGTCGTCGCCCTGCGCCTGGTGTTCCTGCACATGAGGAGCGGTGTGCGTCTGAGAGTCATCCACTGTGACCGGATGGCCACGCTCCTTGCAGATGTTGTGCAGAACACAACATGCACAGATGATGCAGTTTAAGTTTGGCTCCATGACTTGAAGCCTGGCCCCCAAACACCTCCAACGTGCCTTCAGGCGTCCAAAGGCCCGCTCAACAACACAACGGGCCCTGCTGTGAACCCTGTTGAAAGTGGCCTGCCGTGGTGTAAGTGCACCTGTGTACGGCGTTATCAGCCAACGCCGCATTGGGTAGGCGGGATCAGCTATTATTAGAGGGGGGATCTGTACCCCCTCAATAGTCACCGTTGGGTTTCCCGGGACAAAAATTCCACGGTCCATGGTGTCCATTATTTTCGATCGACGCAGCGTGTGTGCGTCATGACTGCAGCCCGCCTCCCCAATGGTGACGTCTATGAACCGGCCCTGGTGGTCCACGGTCCCTTGCAGCAGCACCGAGTAGTCATGCTTTCTGTTATAGAATTCTGAGGCCTGGTGTGCTGGCACCCGGATCTGGATGTGGCAGCCATCCATGGCTCCCACGCAGTGAGAAAACCCCAGCTCCACAAAACCAAGCATCACCTGCACACCAAAAACAAAGGAAACAAAAGTTAGCTTGTAGGCAGGTGTACATGTCGACAGCGCAGTACATTGCTAGCAAAACCACTGGTGCATTCCCTCCAGGAACAGGACTCTAAAACCTCAAGGTGGAGATGACCACACTCACAAGATGACTATTGTGTTTACAGGAAGGATTAGTCAGAGTAATGATTCAAATGTTGAGACTAATCATCAGCACATCTCCATTACAGTAACGGCCATCTTGACCACGGTGGTGGTCACAGCAGTGGCCATACAATTGTCACGCTGCAGCAATGCTTTCCTGAACAGGCAAGCTGTATCATATGATGGGCAAAATGTCATTTAAGCCTCTTTAGTTGGGTGGACAGCCTTCTACTGCTAGCCAGATAAGTCGTATCACTAGGAAATAATGGCTGCCTCTCGAGGGGTGTCACATGAGTGTGTCACACCCACCGTATCGCATCCTGCAGCTATACATGGGAGATGCTTACCCGTCCAGGTGAACGCAGATAGATGACGCTGCTCAAGAGGTGAACCTCGATTGCCAGGCAGACCTCCAACACAATTCCCGCCACAGTCGATCTCGCCACTCCAAATAGGGCACCCACCAAATGGTAGCTTAAGGTGTTGGCAAGCCAAGATATGGCGATGGCCACACGCTCATCTACTGGAATGGGGTCCCTCATGGCCGTCGCCTGATGCTGAAGATGTGGCCTCAGGGAGTCCACCAGCCAATTGAAGGTCGCCCTGGTCATCCGGAAGTTCTGGATCCACTGCTCATCCTCCCAGATTACACGGGCATAGACGTTCCAGAGATTATCCGGACGAGGATAGACCCACCACCTCCGTGTGGCCCTCTGATCCTCCATCGTCAGGAGATATGCAAAGTCAAAGGACTCTGAATCCTCAAAGTCCCTCCTTCTGGCTCTCCTAATTTCAAGGTGCCGCCTGCCAAATGCCAGCCTCTGTGCTCTCATGGCTGCCAACCTGCGAAGCAGGCGACGGGCCACCGTGAGACAGAGCTGTACACTCATCAGAAAGGCCAACAAGCGCTGCTCCTGAGGATTCATGATGCTCCCTCAGTGCAATTGCCAAAGCAGAGTGTGGAAAACAGTTTCTGTTTCAGGCGGATTGATACAGTATGGTTAGTCAAAGCACACTGCCCTGCGGAGGGATCTGAATGTGTCAGTGAGTTGCCTCAGATGTTTTGCGCATGCACGAAAAATTTGGCTCTTAAGCAAGCGCGTGAACGCATGTGCGCATGCAAAAGTCGCGAGAAAAAAAAAGGGGGAGGAAGTGTAAAAGCGGGTGAGTCGCTTGCAGGCGATCAGATACCGTTGTGGTGTGATCGCGATTTTAACAGCTACTGACACTTGAGGACGGCTCAAGATGCTTCCACAGCACTAGTGTGAACACAGCCATGAAGTCTTGCAGATGAAATAGTTTAATCCCGGTTCCTCCTGTACAATCCCTCCATTTTATTAGAAAACACCAAACTGTTTAATGGCCATTTAATTGCTACGTTTATTGAAGGAGAACTTAAGCATATGCGATGCCTAATTGGCCGAATGTACGAAACTGCCCAACTGGAACGCAGGAAACATTCCAGTCCTGTTCGACCAACATTCCATTAACATTGGCAACCAGAAATCAAGCAGTGTAAATTCTAAGTTTTTCAGAGAGAGAGAGAGAGAGAGAGAGAGAGAGAGAGAGAGAGAGAGAGAGAGAGAGAGAGCTTTAATCAAAAGTGCAAATTACATGATTAGCATATGTTCAGTTTCGTTACGACATGGGCCTCAGCTTCTTTATGAGCTGGGTGCATTCAGTTGAAGAATAAAAAAATCCACAGAGATTCTTCCTTTGCTTGGGAGCAGTTGGGAGTCAGCTAAAGGGAAAGAGGGGTAAAGAAAATAGCCCAATCCAAGCCCTGGGAAACCTATAGAATCTTGGAAGGGGGAAATTTTGAGGCGGGTGGGATGAGAGTCTCAAAGTGCTCTGTCTCCTACAATTCCTAATAGCCCTTACTGGCTTCTACTCACTGAAGACTAAAATTTCTGCCATATGTACTGAGCAATGGTTTTTTGTGTGTGTGGGGAGGGGGGGTAAAATGTCATCAAGTTACAGCTGACACAGCAACCCCTCGTGGGGTTTTCAAGGCAAGAGACATTCAGAAGTGACTTCTTATTGCCTGCCTCTGCATAGCAACCCTTGATTTCCTTGGTGGTCTCCCATCCGAGTATTAACCAGGGTTGACCCTGCTTAGTTTCTGTGATCTGATGAGATCCAGGCTGGGCATAATGGTATTTAAAGCAAGGATGTTGAACTCATTTGTTATGGGGGCCGGATCTGAGACCTTGTTGGGCTGGGTCATGTGTGTCATAAAATGTAATGCCAGGTAGCAGAGATGTAAACTTTACCAAGGATACAGCCAGTTCTTTACCAGACACTCCCAGTCAGAGAGGTTTGCCTATCCGTCTCTCCTGTGTGACTGAGAGAGACTGGCAAAGCAAGCTGTGATGTGGCTGCAGCAAGAGATCTAGAAAAGAAAGTAGGAAACAGCCAGGGACTTGGGGGCTGGATTGAAGAAGAAGAAGAAGAAGAAGAGATTGGATTTATATCCCGCCCTTCACTCACTTGGAGTCTCAGAGCGGCTTACAAACTCCTTTTCCCTTCCCCTCCCCACAACAGACACCCTGTGAGGTAGGTGGGGCAGAGAGAGCTCTTTCCCAAGCTGTCCTTGAGGGAACAGCTGGTCCAGAGCTATGGCTTGCCCAAGGTCATCCAGCCAGGTGCAAGTGGAGGAGTGGGGAATCAAACCCGGTTCTCCCAGATTAGAGTCCGCGCACTTAACCACTACACCAAACTGGCTCTCTTGGGGCCCTCCGAGGGCCTGATCTGGCCCACAGGCCGCCTGTTTGTCACCCCTGGTTTAGAGAGCTCTCAAATTCTTCCATTTATCTAATGCTGATGGATTATCTACCTCTTCTGCTGACAAACTCCTTCAGGCGCAGCGTCACAGGGTTGCCTGGTGGAAGACATGACAGTTAAACCAGCTTGAAATTGCTTTTGAACTAGTTTTATGTCGGCACCCTAACATTAACTCACACTCCAAGATTGTGTGAAACTCATCTTCGTACAATCTTTGCTCCTCTGGACATAGAGCAAGAGTCACTGGGGAGTGGGGAAAGCAGTTGGGAATTCCCTATTGGGTTAAATGGTAAAAAAAAAAAATCATTTGCCTTGGAAGCACAGAAGCTTTACTCAGTATCCCCGATTCTCCATGTTTCCCGGTTAAAGAAAAAATGCTGTTCAAACAAATTACAAAGATGATCTGACTCCAATGGTAACGAGAGAAAGAAATTTTACTTACCAAAAAAAGCACATCTTATATGACCTATTCCTGTAGGTACATTTAACTTATTGGGAACAGATTAATTTGCTACAGCTCCAAGCCCAGGTAAGAGAGAAGGAGACAGGTCCTATATAAGATGAAACAAGGCAACCAAGGGCGAAAGAGGCTCAACATCTAACCCATGAGAGGATGGGTCATAATCTTCAAGTCTTTTATAATGTTTTAAATTAGCGTGGCTGCGTCATTTCTCCTCTCAATGTTTATTTTCAGCGCTAGGTCAGTTTTCCAAATCGGAATGGGAAAAAACAGGGTTAAAGCAGCCTCTAAAGAATGAACAAAGTCAGGGAGACACTAAAACGCTGGCTGAAGAAGAAAAATGGCCCACTTTGATTTACTAGAGACACATGAACAGATGTAGGAGCCCTAATGGCCTTCTGTGGACCATAAAAGCAAAATGTCTCTTTCTTTTGGCAGTATTTAAACAAACTGAGGTATCGCTGGAAACACACAAAAGCTGACGAAGGGGAAAGGGTGTGCGTGAGTGAAAAGTACAACTCATAAAACAAATAGCTGCAGCTAGTGTACTTGGCATCCAACAGTCACTCATCAGAACATCAGAAGAGCCCTGCTGGATCAGACCAGTGGTCCATCTAGTCTAGCATCCTGCCTTATACAGTGGCCAACCAGTTCCTCTGGAGGGCTAACAACATGGCATAGAGACCAAGGCCTTCCCCTGATGTAGCCTCTGGCTCTGGGATTCAGAGGCTGACTGCCTCTGAACATGGAGGTTCCCTTCAATCTCCATGGCTAGTAGCCACTGATAGACCAATCATCCATGAATCTCTCCAGTCCCCTTTTAAAGCTGTTTATTCCCATGGCCATCACTACATCCTCTGGCAGCAAATTCCACATTTTAATCATTCTCTGTGTAAAGAAGCATTTCCTTTTGTCCGTCCTGAATTTACTGCCCATCAATTGAATGCCATTGAGTTCTAGTGTTTTGGGAGAGGGAGAAGAAGATTGCTTTGTCAGCTCTCTCCTCCCCATGCATAAGTCTATAAACCTTTATCATGTCTGTCTGTCCCCCTGTAGTCATCTCTTTTCTATATTGAAAAGTCCCAGACTCTTCAGCCTTTCCTCCGAGGGAAGGCGCTCCAACCCTCTCATCACCTTGGTTGCCCTCCTCTGTACTTTTTCCAGCTCTGCAGTGTCCTTTTTGAGACACTGACCAGAACTGCACACAGTATTCTAAATGAGACCGCACCATAGATCTATACAGGGGCATTAAGATATTGGCCTTTTTTCTTCTCAGTCCCTTGCCTAATAATCCCTAACATAGAGTTTGCCTATTTCACAGTTGCAGCACACTGCGACTGACACTTTCATTGAGCTGTCCACTATGACCTCAAGACCTTTTCCTCTCTCAGTCTCAGCAAGTTCAGACCTCATTAGCCTATACTTGAATATATTTGGATAGCCTAAACTTTTTGTCCCAGTGTGCATCACTCTACACTTACCAACATTGAACTTCATTTGCCACATTGTCGCCCACTGTCAGGGGCCCCTGACAAAGTCCTCATTGTTTGCTTTGATCAAATGTACTGTTGCTTGTCTCCCTCTCTGTCTCTGCCTCCCCCCTCCCTCCGCTGCGTTATCACCTTGAAATGTATTGCCTTTAGATGTTCTGGACAACGTAACCATTTACGTCGGGAGAGTGGCGACCCCACATCATTGCACGTCACTGACAAACAAATGGCCTTTCCTCCCATACATTCCTTCCTCCCGTTTCCTGGGGCAGAGAATGTCTTATCTTGTTGTGAGAACCTTGAAGGTCTGTTATTGCCACCCAAAGCCGTTTGTTATGCATGGGTTTCACACATCTGGGTCAGCCAGTTCAAGAAGGGAATTTTTATAACTTTAGCACCTCATCTTCCTGTGGGAATCCAAACGGCTCAATCCCTTCTCCCGCGTTTTCTATTCTGAATGTGATTGGTTTCAGGTGGGGGTTCAAACGAACGGGAGGGTATATTAATTCTGAATGTCTTCTACCTGGTATCTCTAACAAACATTCGAGAACCTGTCAAGCAGTATTAAGACTAATAAAGAACTCTGTTTCATCAACAAAGGTCTGATCTTTTGCTGTTAGTACAGAAGCCTCACACCCACTCACCCAGTTTGTGGAGGTCCTCTTGGAGCTCTTCACCGTCAGCCTTGGTTTTCACCATCCTGAATAATTTTGTGCCGTCTGCAAACTTGGCCACTGCTCTACTCACCCCTAGTTCCAGATCATTTATGCATCAATTAAATAAGACTGGCCCCGATACTGATTCTTGTAGGACCCCACCCCTTACTTCCCTCCATGGTGAAAACTGTCCATTGATTCCTACTCTTTTCTTCCAGTCCTTTAACCAGTTTTTAATCCATAAGAGAACTTGTCCTCTTTACTCAGGAGACTTTGGCGAGGTACCTTGTCATCTTGGTACTCTCTTCTGTACTATCTCCAGCTCTGGAACGTCTCTTTTGAGATACAGCCACCAGAACTGCACACAATATTCCAAGAAGAAGAAGGAGAAGGAGGAGGAGGAGGAGAGATTGGATTTATACCCCACCTTTCACTACCCGAAGGAGTCTCAGAGCAGTTTACAATCTCCTTTCCCTTTCCCACCCCATAATAGATATCCTGTGAGCAATGCTTCCTCTAAGCTGTGAAGTCTTGTGAGCAGAAATTCTACTTTGTGAGCTACTAGCATTAAAGTGATGAGTGAGTGATTTGGCTGCTGCATAAATCAGTTTGCTCTGGAGCCATCCTTCCTGAGCTAAGACAAAAATGTGTGAGCTTGAGGCTAAAAAAACAGCTAGCTCACACTAACACAGCTTAGAGGGAACACTGCCTGTGAGGCAGATGAGGCTGAGAGAGCTCTCTCGAGAACTGCCCTCGAGAGAACAGCTCTGAAAGAATTTATTACTGACACAAGGTCATACCAGCAGCTGCAAATGAGGCTACACCATAGATCTCTACAGGGACAAAGTAATATCAGCCATTTTATTTTCATTCCCTTTCCTACTAATCTCTAATACAGAGCTTGCCCTTAGATGTATGCAATTTTCCCCAAGATTTGGGACAGAGGGCAAATGCGAGGTACTCTTAACAGCTCTATTAACGTGCAACCGTTGGGATACCCAAAGTGCATATTCTATCCGACTGCCACCAAACTTCTGCCATGCTCTGTGCAAAGTAAGAATAGTGGTCCTGCTAGTGAGGTGGGCCTAGTCTTGGTTTGGGGACCCCAGCAAAATCATTTACTTTGCCCTCTTTGGGCTGTGCAAAACCAGCTGCTTCCGTTGGAGTCTGAATGTGGCATTCCTTCAGCAGAGATGAACAGCAGGCCGTCGGGTTTTTGTTTTGGTCTGGTTTTGAAGAGAAGAAAAGGAAATGTGCATAAGATTAGGTGCCGGCTCCGTTTCTTGCGACACTTCGCTTCATATAAAAAGCTTCCCATTGGGTATTGTCCTGGGCTTTTATCGTGACGCAGAAAAAGAAAGAGCAGCTACAGGGAGACCACGGAGAGCGAGATGGAGCTAAAGGCCTCTCGGTTGCATCAGTATTCTCCCGTTTTCGCCCGTCAACAAACTAACGACAGGCGACCAAAGTAGATCTTTGTGTGGAAACAAATACTTTCTTGGGAGGCCAATTGTAAAGAGAGGCATTTGCTCTGAGGGATAAAGACATTTTTTAAAAAGAAAAACAGGCCTCTTTGTACGACACACCGCTCGAGCATCCTCCATTTTGAAACGCCCCGAGATACCGTTCCCTGAACTGACATCGCCATGATGGTTGGGAGCTGCCGTAGCTGCGTGAATGTGAGGGCTCCAGCTAGGCCTTTCTTTTGGCTTTCTCCTCTGTGTGTCCTATTTCTTCTCCCCTCTCTGAATGAAACAGAATAGAGAAGCACCTGCTGATTTGCAGTTAACAAGATGCTGGCGGTGTAACCACAGATGGACTAAATGTACAGTCAGTTCAGAGGCAGGATATGCTATACTTGGCATGGCCTCAGTGTGACCCTAGCTAAGGCCACTTCTCACCGCCAATGGTTTTGAGGGATTCTTAAAAACTCCTGCGAGTTCTCAAGAGCAAGTTGGTTGTCTACAAAGGGGATGGGAAGCAACTACTTCTGAAGAGCTGTGGGAGGAATCACTAAATCACAGAGTTGGAAGGGGCCCTATAGGCCATCTAGTCCAACCCCCTGCTCAGTGCAGGATCAGCCTAGAGCATCCCTGATCAGTGTTTGTCCAGCCGCTACTTCAAGACTGCCAGTGAGGGGGAGCTCACCACCTCCTGAGGCAGCTGATGCCCATTGCAAAACTCTTAGTTCTAGGACTGTCAGCCTCCAGGTGGGTACACAATAAATATATGTTTAAGGTAGATCAATTTTGTGCTTTTTCTTTTTTCTTTTTCAGTACTGTCATATAAATATTGAAGTCAAATATTACCTAAAATAGGTTTCACCCAAACAATATATCAGTGTGCAGGTTTACAGTCTATTCAAATTTAGTGGTTAAGTGCCTGGACCCTAATCTGGGAGAACCGGGTTTGATTCCCCACTCCTCCATGGATGATCGCGGGCAAGCCATAGCTCTGTACCAGCTGTTCTCTCAAGGACAGTTCTAGAGAGAGCTCTCTCAGCCCCACCTACCTCACAGGGTGTCTGTTGTGGGGAGGGGAAGGGAAAGGAGTTTGTAAGCTGCTCTGAGACTCCGAGTGAAGGGTGGGGTATAAATCCAATTTCTTCTTTTTCTTCTTCTTCTTTTTCTTCCTTTACACACGACTGGGACAGCCTTGGGTTCAAACATTGCTGATACGAAGAGAAGCCTGAAGGCAGGTCCTACATTCCCCATGGAGTTTTACATGCAATGCTTAGTTTATGCTGGTGTTCTAGAAAGATAGCTATGAAGTGTAAATCCCAAGAACTGCTTTCGAATGCTCCAGACTTAATGTGATCCCATTGTGCTGCAGGATATCTGCCTTCCTTATATCCAGAGCTTCCTGCCCTGACAAGGATCCCTCCGCAGGGCGCAATATGCTCCATGTTCAGAGCACACAGAAGCACAGTGGGCCTGCGTTCTGCCAGCCAATCAAATAATGCACGTATCCCTTTGTTAGCAAGACAATAAAAATGATCCTTTTGCAGGTAAAGTACAGTAATCAGAAATGGCGCTATAACCAACGTACATTATCCAGCATGGGGTTTATCGTGAATAATTGCTCAGTTATTAGTGCTTAGCAAATTAAAGGTATTTCCATTTATTACCACGCTCCACTAAGGACACACATTAATTTCCACCCCCACCCCCCTCCAAAGCAAATCCACCGGAAACAGACAGTTTAGAATTTATGCTTGTAATGATTGCTACATGGTCCATTAAGACCACCTCTAAGTGAGCTTAATTTGTAGCAGATAAATGTACATGTCTCCATATTTCTCAACATTGTTTATGGTGCATCTTGCGCAGCTGGGCCCAGCTGATTAAATCCTCACAAAATTTAAATAGGAAACCCATTACGTTGACGGCACTGGACCCATTCATCATGCCTGCATTTTCAGTTCAACTCTTGGAGCTGTGCGTGGGTCTGTTTTGAAAGATTCATTAAATATGCAGATTGATGCAGTTTGCCACTCGCATTGTTTGCGGCATCCTTTTTGTGTGTTTTTTTTTCCTGATGGGCTTTTTGTCATTTCTTTCATTGTCTCTTTGGCTGTCTTTAAGCCTCAGAGCATTCAAATGGCAAAAGGACCCGCTTAGAAACATGAACGTTGATCTGTTTCCCTGGGTAAACAGCATGCAAGAGAAGGGGAGGGACACATTTGAGGTCCTGGCTTTCATATATGGAGTTTTGTTTCTGCAAAAATTGGCTGCAATGCTCCCTCTAAACTGTGGAGCCTTGTGAGCAAAAATTCTACTTGGTGAGCTGCTGGCATTAAGGTTGTGAGTGAGCGATTTGGCCGCTGCATTAAATTCGTTTGCTTTGGAGCCGTCCTTCCTGAGCTGAGACAAAAATGTGTGAGCCGGAGGCTAAAAAACTGCGTTAGCTCACACTAACTCAGCTTAGAGGGGACACTGGCTGTGGCTCATTCCCACAAATAGGGACCTCGGAATTGTTTCCCTTTCTCAGGTGTGTTACAAAACAAGACTTGGAATCTGGAACAAGATCGAATTCGGTAGGCTTTCTTGTTCAGTCCACATATTCCCCATTCCCATTTCATTTCTACCTTGTGAGAAATGAAGCAACATGACTCTACTTCCATATTCCTTTCGCCAAATTTCAGCAATCAAAAGAGTCATTTTTCAAGACAGTTAGGTGTGTATGTATCAATGGTACAAAAATGGCATGTACATATAAGTGGCCTACAATTGCTGGTAAAAAGGGCCAAGATAAACAAAAGACTCTTCAGTGATAGCGCTGAAAATTTGGCAGACGAGAACTGATGACAATGACAGGATACAAAATCAGAAAGGAATGAGAATGGCCATATTAGCATTTCTTTCTCGGAATTTTATCTACTTAGCATTCCTACTTAGAATTTCATCAGTGGCTCACCCTCCCCCCATCCCTGACATGTTTTACTAAGATGCCAAGTGAGATTTCCAAATGATGGGCTCTTTTTTCCAAAGAGGGGAAAAGAAGAAGAGGAGGAGGAGGAGGAGGAGGAGGAGATTGGATTTATACCCTGCCCTTCACTACCCAAAGGACTCTCACAGCAGTTTACAATCCCTTTCCCTTCCCCTCCCCACAACAGACACCCTGTGAGGTAGGTGGGGCTGAGAGAGCTCCTTTGAGGACTGCTCTTGAGAGAACAGCTCTGAGAGAACCTGTGGCTGACCCAAGGTCAGCAGCTGCATGTGGAGGAGCGGGGAATCAAACCCGGTTCTCCCAGATTAGAGTCTGCATTCCTAACCACTACACCAAACTAGCAGATAGCATGTTGCATTTGGATTTGGAGTCCTGTGTTTGAATTCCTGCTAAGCCATGAAGTAACAGAGCAGCCCCAGATACTAATCACTCTCCCCTAGGGCTGTTGCAACCTCATGGACACACTGCCCGGAGCTGCTTAAGAGCCAGTTTGGTGTAGTGGTTAAGTGCGCGGACTCTAATCTGGGAGAACCGGGTTTGATTCCCCACTCCTCCACTTGCAGCTGCTGGATGACCTTGGGCTCTGTACCAGCTGTTCTCTCAAGGACAGCTTGGGAAAGAGCTCTCTCAGCCCCACCTACCTCACAGGGTGTCTGATGTGAGGAGGGGAAGGGAAAAGGAGTTTGTAAGCCACCCTGAGACTCCTTTGGGTAGTGAAGGGTAGGCTATAATTCCAATCTCTTCTTCTTAAAGGAGGGACTGAATACAAAGGTGGAAACAAAATGCAGCGTCGGCAGTCAATTCCCACGATGCCCTTAGTTATCATTTACCTTATGCTAGTTTATGCATGCAAGGTTCATAACAACAGTCATCTCGTTCAGGGTTATTATTGCCCTGTGTTATAGAAGGAACAATGCAAGGTTGTTACTTGATCCAATTCATGCGGCAATTCCACGGCTGAAATGGATTCTTGAATCCAGGTCTTAGGGTTCCCAGCCTACCATACTATCCTCAGTATCTCTTAATGATACCTATTGTTGTTATCCATGCGAGGTCAGCAAAAATTACTTATTCTGTACAAGTATTGAAAGTTCATCCTTTCCATATGAGCATCTGTATTTGTGTGTGTGTGTGTGTGTGTGTGTGTGTGTGTGTGTATGTATTATGCACCGTTTCGTCACCTCCAACTTATGGTTGTTGAAAGTGAGGGACTTTACGCTGTCTCTTAGCCTCAGCCTACAAGGGAGGACTGTAACAGAGTCAGAGAGAGATAGGCTAGGACGGGTGGGCGAACTTGCTCAGCGTAAGAGCCACCTAGAACAGGGGTGGCCAAACTTGCTTAACGTAAGAGCCACATAGAATAAACATCAGATGTTTGAGAACCACAAGACATGAACAAATATTACCTGCTTTTATTGGAAAAGAAGCAAATTTGCTTTTTATTAACATTAAATACTGCCAAAATAATAACAAAAGGGGTAAAAGCAGATATTGATAATGATATTAATTTGTCCAATGATATTTGTTTGCTAATGATATTTAGCTTCCCCAGCCGCCCTGCCGGGAGCCACATAATATATGTGAAAGAGCCGCATGCGGCTCCCGAGCCACAGTTTGCCCACCTCTGGGCTAGAACACTGAGCATCCTTTCCTTCTCTCCTCTGATGTGATCCCTTTGATGAGTAGATCACCACTCCTTCCTTCCGGCCTCACACACACTCTCTCTCTCTCCACACAATGCCAGACTTCTCCATATTGGGTGGGAGCAGGTCGTGCTTTCTGCATCTCCATCCGTCTAGTTAGTTAGCCTGTCTCTACCTTATCCTGTCTAGAGTGGAGTTCCACATAATAAAGGACTCTTATTAGTTTAACAAAGATAAAAGGGCCTCCTGTATCTTTGTTCCTGCAGCACACACACACACACACTGAACGGGCTCTGCAGTGTTGATTGCAAGCCTTGAGCACTCGGCTAACTACTGGAAATCATTCCAACAATGGTCACCCTGTGAATTAATGGCCTCCAAAACTTGTATCGTTAACAGCCTCGCGCAGGTCTGGCAAACCGAAGGCCATGGCTTCCTTTATTGACTTAATCCATCTCATGTTGGTTCTTCCTCTTCAACTGCTGCCTCCAACTTTTCCTAGCATTGTTGTCTCTTTTAGTGAGTCTCATCTTCTCGTGTGATCAAAGTACAACAGACTTGGTTTAGTCATTTTTGCTTCTGGGCAGAATTCAGGCTTGGTTGGACCTCTCGGTATAGTCTCCCTAAGTTCACTTGATCCACCAGGGGCACAGGAGCTGGGAATCCTTTGTAAAGTGCTGCATGAATGCTCAGGCTCCCGGTCCTCCTAGCCTTGGATGAGCCAGTCATGTGCAAGGGATGACACTCCTGGGCCAACCCTGCCAAAGTGCAGGTCAGCAATGATCCTGGGCACACTGGCCCTTGTATAAGACAAGTCCGCTGAGAGTGTCGAGCTGACACTTGCCACAATTGTATGGGGCTACCATACACCCAGGAGGGAAGGCAGCATGCTTTAGCCCGATCTTCTCAGAGCTTGGAAACAAGGCAGAGTTGGCACTGGGAAGGGAGACCACCAAGGAAGGCTCTGCAGAGGAAGGCAATGGCAAGCCACCTCTTCTTCCCACTTGCCTTGAAAGCCCCTTGATGGATCACCATAAATCAGTTGCGACTTGACAGCACGTATGTACACACATACTACTCACCCAGTTTAGGAATGTGTCTCATGTTGCACACCTAGGTACACTCTGAAATTACTATGTCTATGGAAGGGCTGTTTGCAGGTATCTCTGTGGAGTTTCTTCAGGAATGCATGATTTCTGCATTATTCACTGACCTCTTTATGGGCAGAAATAAATACATTATGACTCTCACTTCTGCCTCCATACACACAAACACACAACCAACAGCACCATTTTCAGGGAAGTCATTCCATTTCTCCTGTGACCCACTTTCTAGAGAGCATGTAGAAAGAAAGAGGACGATACGTTGGGCTCCCTTACTTAAAAAAAATCACACAAATGAAGTTCTGAGACAGAGATCAACAGGTGTCTTCTCAGGGGGTGGAATCCCCTCTCAGATTCAGGATTTAAACCCACACTTCCTGCTTTACGTGACATGCTTCTCATCCGAAGACGATGAAGAAGAAGAGATTGGATTCATACCCGCCAGGGGTCATTTTGAGCAGGAACACGCAGGAACGCCATTCCGGGAGTAACAAGCCCAGGAGTGGGCACATACAGTGATGCGCTGTAGAAAAAAAAGTGAAAGCAGACTAACTTGATCTATATTTTTATGCTTGTTGCAGGGTAGCTTCCCTGGAAGAGCAAAGGAAACCTTAAGTGTCTTTAGTCATAGTGTAAAGCTGGCTCACCAACACTGAGTTGGGAAATACCTGGAGATTTTTGGGGTGGAGCCTGAGTGATGGGTGTTGCCTTCGGACACACTTCCGGTGATGTCAGGGGGTGTGGCATATGCAAATAAGTTATGCTAATGAGTTATGCTAATGAGCTCCTGCACCTCTTTTTCTACAAAATGACCTCTGAATTCACCACCAAATTGAAAACAGAAACTGCAAGAAGAGAGGCACAAACATCCCGGCGGTACCGCATCGGAAGTTTTCTCCTTGCAAAATGAAAATACTATCAACCTCATAAATTCCAATTAAAAGCAAATTCTTTGGGGAACCTTTCCCCGCACAAAATAGCCCCTCCGTCATTTTAGCTGCCCTTTTGCGTCTTTTCCAGCTCTGCGATATCCTTTTTTTTTTGTTATTGTGGTTGTTTTGGTTTTTGCCCTTTTGCAGATGCAACCACCGGAGCTGTGGAAATATGGTTGTCCTTAACAAAAGGCTGCGCTGGGTATTAAATATTGATGTGTGTCTACGTTGCCTGTAGTTAAACCAAACAAAGCCATACACTACTCGGCTTCTGCTACAGATATCTCCCCTTAGCATGTACCGTCAGCATGCTTGATTACCTTGCGTCTATCGGGCCGCCCGGCTAACCTCTAATAGGGAACGATGAGGATCTAAAAATGATAGATGTCGACAAGGTGTTTCAGAAGGTAGGGGAAGGTTCGGGCTCCAATTACAATTAAAGTAAGAACTGTATCCTGGGCTTATAAACTAACCCCCATGTTTGCAGGGAGAGAGTTACAAGGGCGAAGATAACAAAAACACCATTAGCAAAGCACATTGCAGTTATCTTCCTCTATCAGAGAGGGTCAGCTCTGTCCGTGATTCCAACTAAGGAATGAGACTGGGTTTCTAGCAGCATGCTGACTCCAGCGGTGGGAAACTGCAGTCAGATCCCGGAGACGCATTTTGGGAGCTGACAGAGAGAAATCCAATAAAGCTGAGGGAAAACTTTCAGCCTCAGGGTTTGCCAGGTGTCTGTCAGGTCAAAGAAAGAGATTTTTCCAGAGAACTTTGTGTCCCCCACCTTTCTGCCAGGTATCAGGGACTATCCCAGTGAGACAGCAATATGTCAGTTGACGAAGATCCAAGTTCTGGAGTTTCTGGGGCAGTCACTCAGTTTGGTGTAGTGGTTAAGTGCACGGACTTTTATCTGGGAGAACCGGGTTTGATGCCCCACTCCTCCCCTTGCAGCTGCTGAATGACCTTGAGCAAGCCATAGTTCTGTCAGAGCTGTCCTTGAAAGAGCAGTTCTCAAAAGAGCTCTCTCAGCCCCACCTACCTCACAGGGTGTCTGTTGTGGGGAGGGGAAGGGAAAGGAGTTTGTTGGCCGCTCTGAGACTCTGCTCTGAAACTCCGAGTGAAGGGCAGGGGTACAGTGGTAATTTTGTAGAAAAAGAGGTGTAGGAGCTCATTAGCATAACTCATTAGCATATCTTATTTGCATATGCCACACCCCCTGACATCACCGGAAGTGTGTCCAAAGGCAACACCCACCACTCAGGCTCCACCCCAAATATCTCCCGGTATTTCCCAACTCAGAACTGGTGAGCCAGCTTTACACTTTGACTAAAGACACTTTAGGTTTCCTTTGCTCTTGCAGGGAAGCTACCCTACGACAAGCATGGAAACACAGATCAAGTTAGTCTGCTTTTGCTTTTTTCCACAGCACCTCACCATATGTGCCTGCTCCTGGGGTTGTTACTCCTGGAACAGCGTTCCTGCTCAGCATGAACCCTCCTATTCCAGATGTGCAGAAGTCCAAACAGAAGAGGCTGTGAAGATGGAAAGCGGCCCAAATGAAGTTTGGGGGCAACCTGTCAGTGGGCACCCCAACTCCCCCTCCCCCTCCCACCTGTCTGCACCTGCCCGCCCAACTTGCCAGAGTAACTGAGGAAGGGTGGGG
This sequence comes from Lepidodactylus listeri, assembly GCA_029233225.1. Lineage (NCBI taxonomy): Eukaryota > Metazoa > Chordata > Lepidosauria > Squamata > Gekkonidae > Lepidodactylus > Lepidodactylus listeri. Next base: position 51,510,685 of record JARCFY010000017.1, read on the forward strand.
GGGTGCACAGTGGTGGTGTTGGCAGGCACACCTGGTGGCTGGCGATGGCAGCAACACCCCCCAGCTGCAGACAGTGGTCTGCGCTGTTGGGGAAAGGGGGTCAGGAGGCTCAGGCAACTGAGCATCATGCTCAGAGCATGGTGGATGGGAAGGCTTGCAAGCAGGAAGAGGACACAAGGGCAGGTGGGGGGCATGCAGGTGTGGGGGTGGAAAGGAGGGCATGGGGGGCTGGTGGGGGGCAGATGGCGGGCCCTAGGGGCTGCCCCCCACAACCTGGAACCAGCCCTGCATAGTGGCCCTTGTAAGCCTTCCTGTCCCGTTCTGGTTTTATTCCTCAGAGATCCAAGAACATTGTGCGATGGCCTGAATTGCCTGAAAGCAAAGGGGAGGGGAAACTATGGCTCTTCCCTTCCCCCTCCCTCCTCGAAGTTAAAGCCATGGAGAGACTCAACAGAGGCTTTGTTTGCTGCGAACCACAAGAGGTGTTATTAGAGAACTGATTAAGTCATCGGGGTTTCTGGGTGAATTCAACCTGCTGTGTTGTCTGGAGCCGAGAACCCCAGCAGAACAATTAAACTTAATTGAAATTATCATGATGGATAAGGGGATATGAGGCAGGGGGAAAAGAATTTGCCTAGAAGAAGCACCGGCGAAAAGGGAAGACGTCTGCACGGAGTTCTGAACTTTCGTCGGCTGAGTCAGGGCTGCCGTACAGGATGAAATGCACGGGAAGGGAAACGTACGCCCACCTGCTTTCCAAATAAACCTTTGGAAGCCACACAGAAAAGTCCCGGAGAATTGGATGGAGACCTGGGCACAGCACACAGGACTGTAAGCGTGATAGAAAATTATTTCTGCCTCCAAAAAGAAATGCACTGTCACATTCTATGGGGACCCGTACACCGATACTCATGTTTCAGAAGGATATACATGTGGCTGCATTTCACCCTCGAATTAGTCTACTGTCTTACCGCAGGAAGAAAGAAAAAAACTCAGCATCCGGCACTTTTGCGGCTGTCAGGGCAATCTCAGGTTATGCACGCTGTTGTTCATTATGAAGTTATGGTCTGGGTCTCCTAACGGCAGGGTTAAAAATCAATCCGACAAACAAGTCTGTTGTTTATTTATTTATTCGAGGGAGGGGGGAGATAGCAAAAGCTCTCAGCCCATGCCTCCAGAGGCGCTCTACAAATCTGAAAAAAATAAAAACAATCATCTATTTCTTTATTTAGGATATTTGTTTGCCACCTCTCCAGAGATCTGCAGGAGACGACTGGCAATGAAAGGTGTGAAGAAATGCATTCCCCCCCCTTTGGAGGTTTGAAATGAGCAAAACCTTCACTGAGTTTTAAAAGTTTTTTTTCTCTCCCTGGGCAGAGAACAGGCAGGAAGGGGGAACGTCAGTTCAATTGCTTTCCAGACTTACCTCAGCCTAGGTGAAGGTAAAGGTTTCCCTTGCTCGAAAGCCAGTCAAATATGACTCTAGGAATGTGGTGCTCGTCTCCGTTTCTAAACTGAAGAGCCAGCGCTGTCTGAAGACTTTTCCATGGTCATGTGGTCAGCATGCCTAGACAGTGACAGTGAGACACAGAACACTGTTACCTTCCCCCCAAAGTACTTATTTATCTACTTGCAATTTCTTGCTTTCAAACTGCTAGGTTGGCAGGAGCTGGGACCAGAGATGGGAGCTCACTCCATTGCGCAGCACGTGGGTCTCAAACTGCTGAACTACCAACCTTCTGGTCTTCAGTTCAGCGTCTTAACCACTTGAGCCACTGCAGCTAATAGGTCTAACTAGAGACAATTCGATGGGCTAGTCCCCACCTCCTTCCAAGCAGGGAACAAAGACTTGGAGGAATTAAGACTAGAAAGTCTTCAGGAAAAAATTTCTGGAGGTGTCAGGAAAAGCTTCCTTGACCTGGCCTGACTGGGTCAGTGGGTGGGGAAAAGAGAAATGATAAAACTCCTGGAAACAAGGAGGAAGCTCTCTGGTGCTGAGTCCATCAGAGCAGAAAGAACTCTTTACTGAGGTCTGAAGGAGGCAACCATTAGCCATGTGTTGGCTTGGACTGCTGAAGGAATCTTCAAGATAATGGTAACTCTGTACAGATCTGCTCCTTCATGGGAATCTCTGTAAGTTAAATCTCTGAGTGACTGGGCATAGATGCGTCATATGGTGAGTGCATAGCCATTGCAATGTACACACATGCACAACAGGACACCATGCTCTCCACAGCCTTTCATTTCACACCTTGCAGCCCCCGAAGTAGCTGCACGAAGCTCAGGGCGGAAAAATGTAGTTCTCTTCCTTCCTGTACTTTATTCTCACAACAACCTTGTGAGAGTGTGTGAAATGAGGTTATGCAGAGAGTGTGCGAAATGAATGTCATGGTAAGCAGGAACTGGCTTGAGATGCAATTCATGGCACGTCAGGATCTGGACGCAGGTTTAACACAACCACTATACTCCACTGGCTCCCATTTTGGTACTAGAGACAGGCGACCGCCACCCGCCTGAAAAATTATGCAGCGGGAATGGGAAAGGTCCCTGAATATTCCCAACTATATTTACAACCACTTTTGCTTTTTGGTTTCGTTTTTACAGGGCATGTCTGGAATTGCAGGAGTGCCGGATTCATTTGCGGCATGCTTAGCACAAGGGGAATGGCCTCTGCTTCTAATCGCTGCCCGGATGAGCTTCGCCCAGAGTGACATTCGAGCCTTGTTTATAAAGCCCAGGGTTGACAAGGGTGGAGGGAGCACTTCTATCCAAGCGCACATGGCACACAACGACGAATATCGGTTTGGGCTCAATTGCACTATCGATTTTTTTTTGTAATTAGGTTTTAATGAATTGCAGTCACTCAATTGTCGGTTTGTCGAGGGAGTTTTCCGAGATCGGGCTGTGATTGTTTGGCACACTTTCGTCCTTCCTGCGCCACGTGACCGAATACTGCTTGTGTGAAACCCTTGTGTGAGTTGCCTCAATAAGACCTGGTCTGCCCAGGAAGCAGAATGAGGTGGCAGAAGCTGGAGGAGGCGGTGCAGACTGGGCCACTGCAGGCTGACAGGAGAGGAGATCATTTTGTAATAAGTGCCATCAAGTCGCAACTGACTTATGGTGACCCCAGCCAGGGGGCTTCAAGGCAAGGGAGAAGCAGAGGTGGTTTGTCATTGCCTTCCTCTGCAGAGTCTTCCTTGGTGGTCTCCCATCCAAGTCCCCCTTGCATCCTTACATACATGCCATCAAGTTGTAACTGGCTTATGGTGACCCCAACAAGGGGCCTTCAAGGCAAGGGAGAAGCAGAGGTGGCTTGCCATTGCCTTCTTCTGCAGAGTCTTCCTTGGTGGTCTCCCATCCAAGTCCCCCTTGCATCCTTACATACATGCCATCAAGTTGTAACTGGCTTATGATGACCCCAACAAGGGGCCTTCGAGGCAAGGGAGAAGAAGAGGTGGCTTGCCATTGCCTTCTTCTGCAGAGTCTTCCTTGGTGGTCTCCCGTCCCAGTGCCAACCCTGTCTAGCTTCCAAGCTCTGACAAGATCTGGCTATGCCATACCAACTTCCCTTCCTCATTTTCTAATACTGTCATGTAAAAACAAACAAAAAACCTGTCTGCACATTTTAAAAATTAGAACCTCCTACTAGTGGTTAGGAGCACGGACTCTAATCTGGGAGAATCAGGTTTGATTCCTCACTCCTCCACATGCAGCTGGTGCTGTGACCTTGCGTCAGTTACAAGTTCTTTCAGGGCTGTTCTTTCAAGGGCAATTATTGGAAGAGCTCCCTCAGCCCCACCTACCTAACAGGGTGTCTGTTGTGGGGAGGGAAACAGAAAGGAGACTGTAAACCACTCTGAGACTCGGGTAGTGAAGGGCAGGGTATAAATCCAGTCTCCTCCTCCTCTTCTTCTTTTTCTCTTCTTCTTCTTCTTCCTCCTCCTCCTTCTCCTCCTCATCTTCTGGGCATGGAACAGGGGTTACTGGGTATTTGTGAATGTCCTGCATTGTGCAGGGGTTTGGACTAGATGACCCTGGAGGTCCCTTCCAACTCTATGATTTTATTATTCTAGCAAGTTGTTGGTTAGACGCCTGGGTCCTTTTTTTTTTTTATGACCACACTGCTTTGGGACCCCCCTGGGGAGAAAGGCAGGGTATAAATTAAGTAAGAAAATACTGGTAGGCTCTTTAGAAAACCCTGACCAGGCTATCCCTGATCTCATCAGATCTCCGAAGCTATGCAGGGTCTACTCTAGCTAGTATTTGGATGGGAGACCTCCAAGGATTACCAGGGTTGTGATGCAGAGGCAGGCAATGGCAAACCACTTCTGAATGTCTCTTGCCTTGAAAACCCTACAGGATCGCCATAAGTCAGCAGTGTCTAGATGGGACTTTCCACCACCAGCAGATTTCTTTAGAAGCCACTTGCTGCCCACTCTTGGAAACAGGATACTGGGCTAGAATGGTTCAACCCAGAAGGATTCTTATACATTTAACCACATGGTGCCTGGAAATAAGTTTTGTTTGCGGTAGGTGACAGTGAGCTTTCGGTAGAATAAGGCAGAAAGTTTTTTTTTTCTTGTTCAAGGATATTCCATTTTACTATCTGATATTTGACTTTTTTGAGGGGACTCTGAAAACAACTTTTAGAAACGAATCCCCAGATACTAGCCGACTAAATTATACATCAAATAGTCAGTCTGTAGCAGGCGTGTCGTAGACACAATGCACAACCAAGTTGTGCGAGCTGCCCTCATTTGCAGTGACCTCCATCATGCCGACAAAACCAGCTGGCACTGGCAGGTAACCTCTGGCGCTGGATTCCACCAGCTCTGGTCATTATTAATGGATAGGGTGTGAGGCCCCTGCCAGTGAGCGAAAAGTATTGTTCTCTGCCACCCCTGCCCCCAGTTTCTGTCTGCGAAGGCAAAATCCCTGTTGACTTCCACGTTGCTGGAAGATCATCTGGCGCAAGATAAGCAGCTGCCATTCACCTGTTAATTTTAAGCACACCGAGTTGGAGGCGCCTTTCATTAAAATCAGTGAAGGACCCTTTTCCTAGACATTAGGATTGTAGTGTGGGGGTGTTTGTTTACTTTGCCCTAGATCGTAGGAGAGGTGATCGTACAAGAAGATCTAGGGGTCCCTAACTAGGCGCCCGGGGGCACAATGGCACCAGTGTTCCCTCTAAGTTGAGTTAGTATGAGCTAGCTCACAGTGTTTTAGCCTCCGGCTCACACATTTTTGTCTTCGTTCAGGAAGGATGGCTCCGGAGCAAACTGATTTATGCAGCGGCCAAATCGCTCACTTACAACATTAATGCCTGTAGCTCACAAAGTAGAATTTTTGCTCACAAAATTCCACAGCTTAGAGGGAGCATTGCATGGCACCCGCCGGCATTTTTCCTGGAGCCCACCAAGTGTTTTTAAAAAGTGGGCAGAGCAAGTTGGGGCTTTTTGTTAAAATATTCTTTTTGTGACAAGTCAGTATGGTACAATTTTCTTACATCAGTATCTTTCGTTAATTTCAGGACTCTGACACAAACCTGTCTGGCCTGAAAAAGATATTTCATATTATATTTTATATTGATACAGTTATGGTTTAGAGAATCATAGAATCACAGAGCTGGAAGGGACCTTCAAGGTCATCTAGTCCAACGCCCTGCACAATGCAGGAAATTCACGAATACCTCCTTCTGTGCACAGTGTATTTAATACATTATTTTATTTTATTTTCTAGAAGCTCAGCTTTTTGGTTCCTGACTTCTTGTTCAGGTCAGTTTTTTTCCCTTTTGTCTGTCTCTGATTTTACTGGCTGTGCAGATTTTTCAAAAGGTTGCTTTTGCAACAGCTGCCACCTCAACACAAGGATCTGCACTGTGTGACTGAAGGTAAGCTGTGGCAGCCATTTTGTGGCTGGCTTCACCTCCTGGGGCAGCCATTTTGTGGCAGCCATTTTGTCTCAGAATGTCTCAGAATTTCAAAGGTGCCCACAGGCTCAAAAGGACCCCTGCCCTACTTAATTTCTGGTTCTTTGCTGTGTGGCTGATAAATGTCCAGTGATGCAGATACTAAGGAATATAATCTGTACATCAAGTGTATGAGAGTTGGGGTGGTGTTGAAGTGGGGCAGCCACTCTGTTGTGAAGCCAGACATTTCTTCTGAGCCTCCCCTACTTTTCAAGGTTGTTGTGAGGAGAAAATGGAGGAGAGGGGAACTATATATTGTGCCACTGAATCCCCAGGAGGAAGAGAAGAAGAAAAATGTGATGCTGGAGTAGTATAAAGCTAGTTTATTGAAACACAAATAATGAGATCCAATGTCACCACATTGCAGTGGTCAGGGACCCCCGTTCGAATCCCCGGTCTAGCAGGGAAGGTTACTGGGCGACCTTGGATCGGTCACTCTCTCACTCTCTCTCAGCCAAACCTGCCTCACTCAGTCACTGTAAAGTTAAAATGGAGGAGCGGAGACTGATGTCAGCTTTTTTGGGGGGGAGGGAAGGTGGGATATAAATGAAGTATGTCAATAAATAATGTTGGGAAATGTATATATTTTTATGTGGGGGAAATCAATGGAAAGTCACAGGAAATCATGTGGAAAGAAAGAACTACAGGTTTTGATTCACCACAAGGGAGAAACAAAAATTGAGATGGGGGGGGGGGGGGAAGTTAGGGCGGGGTTTGAAATCTGCAATTTTTCTGCACTCACTCAGAGAAGAAAGTGTGGACAAGAAGGTACTTTGACCAAAGGGATGCTAGACAGCTGCTTCCCTTAATGTCTGATGCCTTGTTATCATTGCTAGTCTTCGTCACTCACCTCACTTTCCCCAGAACGTATTGCCTCAAAGTGGCTTAGTGCTACTCCACAACTTTCAAGGACATCAAAACGACAATTTAAAATGAAGTCTGAAACTTGCATTGTGATCCTAAGCACGTTATCCTATTGAAGGCAACTCCATGGGGATGAATCCCAGGTTAATGTATTTAGGACTGCACTATAAGCCACCTGGAATCCCTGGAGATGTGGGATATAAATATTTTAAATAAATAAAACTAAAAGTAGAACTGAACCAAGAAGGTAGGGGAGAAAACCAGAGGCGTTTAAGTGTTTTTAAAAAGCCTTTTCCTGGTGCTAAAATTCCAGTTGCAAAGAAGCTTAGGTGGACTTCACAGGGCAGGGTGTTTCAAAACCATGATGCCACAACCAAGTAGGCCCTGTTCCACCCCTTAGTCAACCCCTGCTTTATATCAGATGACCAGGGGTCAGAGAAAGGCTTCAGAAGGGTACCTTCAGATACCCTGAGTCTAGACTACTGAGGGATCTGTAGGTCAAAATGTAATAATAAACAAATAAATATCAGATCTACGTTGAATTATATTCAGAAAAAAAACTTAGAAGTCCATGGAAATGTTTTGATTTATTGATGCTGTTCTTATTTCTGATCTATTTAGTTACAAACTTTATATCCCATCTTTCTGCCCTCACAAGGGCCAACGAGGTGGCTGAAATTTAGAACATACCTGATGAAATCACGTTTTTAAAATCATTAAAATCAATCCCCCCCCCCCAGCATACATCATTAAAACAAATCGAAAACAAAGCTAAAATATATACCAAGACATAAAAGCAGCAATTCAAACACTGGTCAAGAAGAGAATGTCTAATGAAACAAACAAACAAAAAGTCTTCATCTACTAGTGAAAGATGGCAACAGAAGGGGACAGACGGAACTCCCTGGAAAGTTCCAGAGCTCTGGTGCCATGACTGAGAAGGCCCTGTCCTGAGTGTCCACCCACCTAACTTCACAAGGCAGAGGCACCTGAAGCAGGGCCTCTGAAGGTGACTGTAGTGGTCAGGTGGGTTTATAAGGAAGTAGGTGGTCTTTCAGGTATGATGGTCCCAAACCATACAGGGATTTGAAGGTCAAGACCAGCACCTTGAGTTCTGCATTTTTTTCAAAGACCATTTGTCATCAGTGGCTCTGCAGGCTTACATCAGGTAAAAATGCAGGATTTAAATCTTTCCCATCAAAAACAACTGTTGATTTCCAGGACTTCCAGGGAACTCCTTGTTTCTATTTGATTCAGGGAGATATGTGGCTGGCTTGCACAATTAAGTTCCGCGCATTTGATAAGTAATGATCAGGAAAAAAAACAGTGGAGAATCCACCAAGCGATATATTTCCGTCCCCCAACCCCACCATTGGGAATGCAAAGTCCAGGAGATTAAATACTCTGCTGTTAATTGGCTATTGGCTCCTGTTTGATCTGGCGCTATTAGGGGATTAGTGACAGTTGGGCTAACAAATGGCAAACGGGAGTAACAGCTCATTTAAACTGTTCTTGATTAGAAAGGAGGAAGTCGTTTCCAAATAGAGGTGGATTTATTTGTTGACGGCCGGTTGGCATCTTTAGTGCCTGCCGCTCCAGGATCAAGCAGTCGATGTTTGCTGGCTTTATTTCCTGAGCGTTCACAAAATTCAAAGAGCTTCTTTTATGAGCGGCATTTGGTGGAAGAAAGTGCTGTCAAGGCGCAGCTGGTTGATAGCGACCTGATAGGGTTTTCAAGGCAAAAGGTGTTCAGAGGCGGTTTGCCATTGCCTGCCTCTGCATCAGGACCCTGGTATTCCTTGGAGGTCTCCCATCCAAATACTACCAAGGGCCAATCTTGCTTAGCTTCCAAGATCTGATGAGACTAGGCTAGCCTGGGCCATCCAGGTCAAGGGAAGAGCAGCATTTTCAGGTCACAAAATTAGCCGGAGAAACCATTGAGTCCGGTGGAATCCCTAAGCTGAACATTCTCATGCATTATAAAGCTTCGACTACTGACATGGAGGCCATTTTTAGGAGACTCATAAAGAATACCTATGCCCTGTTGTTGGTCCTCCAGAGGAACTGGTTGGCCGCTGTATGAGACAGGATGATGAACTAGACGGACTATTGGTTTGATCCAGGAGGGCTCTTCTTGCGTTCTTATGTTGTTGTGAGGATAAAATGGAGGAGAGGAGAATGATGTTGGCTGCTTCGGGACCCACTGGGGAGAAGGGTAGTATACAAATGAATTAAATAAATAAATATTCCGGGCAGGGGTTCGAATTCTTTGTGTCACAAAGGCTGAAAAGTGGTTTTGTGTCATGGCATACGGGAAGGAAGTCTTCACTGTTCAAAGAGGAGAGAAGCAAAAGAATGTGCACAACTTATCTACCGCCTCTTTCGAGCCTGATTCTTGTATTTTTTTTTTCATATTTAAATCCCAAAGACCAAGTAATCTCCATAGATCAGGTGTGGCCAAACTTGCTTAACTTAAGAGCCACACAAAATAAACGTCAGATGTTTGAGAGCCACAAGACATAAACAAATATCACACACACGTATTTTATTGAAAAATATGCAAATTTGCTTTTTAAACTAATGTTAAATGAGACTGCCAAAAATAAAAATGAACGAGGGGAAAACAGATATTGATAATGATATTTATTTGTCCAATTATATTTATTTATTTGCTAAAGATATTTACGTGTCTAAGAGAGAGAGAGGTGGAAAGAAAGGATGAAAGAGGTGGAAAGAAAGTGAGAAAGAGAGAGAGAAACAAAGGCCGAGGACAGACTGGGGAAATGAAGCGCAAGGGAAGCGGGGCAAAAAGCCCCGGGCCGAGTTGTTGCGGGGCTTTCCGTTCGCACTGCAGAGACTGATGTGGGACCATACTGGGGAGGAGGCAGAATGGAGCATTCACACTTTGGGGGTGGCCCCTGGCAGCCACGCCGCAGTGCCGTGCGGCTTTGGTTTGTTTTGCCTACCTGCGCATATGTGCATATGCGCATGGGGCAGCAGCCAGATCAGCGGGTTCACATTATCGGTGCCACTTGAGGCGCGGCTTATTTGCGTCCACACTGCCAGGAAGCGGGATGAACGCACACCCAGATGGCTTGATACCGGTTACCTTTTTAACGCAGGATGAAAGCGCTTTGGGACCGGGTGAGTGCGGGACAGCAACGCCGGGCAGCTGCATCTGTCTGAACGGGCTCTCTTAATCCGCTTGAAAAGCAGACCTATATTGGACCAAAATGCCAGTCTGTCCTCGGCCAAAGAAAGCAAATAGATGGGGAAGGGAGGGATGAAAGAAGAGAGACAGAAAGAGAGGCAAGCAAATAGATGGGGAGTCTCCTGAGAGCCGCACAATATGAGTGAAAGAGCCTCATGTGGCTCCCGAGCCACAGTTTGGCCACCCCTCCCAGTAACAATCTGTGAGTACTTTTGTGTACTTCTAGCCCTAACAGAGCTGGGACTACCTGGGGCTATCTCAGTGCGATCTTTAGCACTGAAGTGCCTTGCACTTTTTGTATTTTGGCAAAGCCCCAGTCTCTTTGTTGCAGCCTGAGGCATAGCTCCAAGAATGTCTCTGCTACCTGAGAACAGCTTTCAGATCTCTCTGACTGCAGTCCCTATACACATGTATCCGATTGTGTGTGGTCCTCGTTGTTTAAAGGAGGCATTTAGATTGCAATCAAGTTTTACAGGATCACCCGGGGCCACCTTCTCATCAAATGGCTTTCTGGCTTGAGTGTCCCCTCTGCTGTGTTTCCTTGGCAGTTGTTTTATCGTTGCGGATTTGGACAGAAAGCAGGATCTTTTGAAACGCTTCATGAAAACAAGTTTAATGAAAAGCAGTCATGTATTTAAATCAAGGGTGGGATGGTATTCTCACAGGACTCTTCTCTAGACAGTGATTGGACTTGGGTGGGAAGTGTGCATCTTGCTGCACAAGCCAGTGGTGGTGTAGTGGTTATGAGGGGCGGATTCTAATCTGGAGAACCAGGCTTGAGTCCCCACAGCCCCACATGAAACCAGCTGGGTGACCTTGGGCCAGTCACAGTTCTCTCAGAGCTGTTTGCTCAAGAGCTGTTCTCTCCGAGCTCTCTCAGCCCCACCTGCTTCACAAAGTGGTTGTTGTGCGGAGAAAAGAGTAAGCACCCAGTAGCACCTTAAAGACTAACAAAATTTTGTGATAGGGGATGAGCTTTTGTGAGTCACTGCTCCCTTCTTCAGGTATCTGAAGAAGGGAACAGTGACTCAGGAAAGCTTATCCCCTATCACAAAATTTTGTTCGTCTTTAAGTGCTACTTTCCTACTGCTAAAAAAAGACTAACATGCCTATCCATCTTCATCTGTTGTGTGGAGAGGAATGGGGCGATTGTAAGCTGCTTTGAGACTCCTTAAGGTCTCAAAGAAAAACCAACTCTTTCTCTTCTTTCTCCCCACCTCCTCCTTTCTCCTCTTCTTCTTCCTCTTCCTTTTCTGCTTCTGCTGCTTCTGCTGCTTCACAGTGGTCCAACTTTCAAAATATAGTTTCTCTGTCATGTTTACATGCCATTCTTCCTCCTAGAAGTTCATAGTTTGGGTTCTCCCATTGTATCCCCACAACGACCCTGTGAGGGAGGGCCCAGAGAGAACACCTGGCCCAAAGTCACTCAGAGATCTGCCCCTGTTGTGCAGATGGTACTGAGTCTGTAGAACATGTAATTTTTAATAGTAAGCATATAATAACATCCGCAAGTCTCGTCCTTTCTCTAAGACACTCCCTCTCTGCCTTTTAAGAAATTTGCTATCGGATAGCGGGGCAGAAGTTACTTATCGAGTGGCTAAGTTCGGATGGCTTGCCATAAGAATTAGATCTAAAGTAGCTCGAAAAGAAGAGAATTAAGATTACGTTTTATTAATTTTAACCATTATAGTTTTTGCGGTGTTTTTATAACCAGTCTTAAAATTCTGTTCCTATTTTAATGTGATATCTTTTACCCATGTTACAACATATCATTGTTTTATGAGGTGGTCAATGACGGTGAATAAAACTTACCTATCTATCCCTTGGAGACCTTCATGGTTGAGAGATGATTTGAACCCAGTTCTCCTGAGTCTTGAAGAGATCTGGGAGAGCCATTGCCAGCCAAAGAAGCCAGTGCTGAGTTAGGTGGGCCTATGTCCTGACTTGGCATCAGACAACTTAATTTGTTCTTTCCAACTTCCCCACTGCACCTTAACCTTCAAGTCCTGGGGGTGCATCCTCCATCTATGTTTCCCCCCAAGTTCATAGTCTCCTCAATGGTATAGATCCTCTGCAGGCTCAGATTCTATATTCTAATTGGTGGTATGTACCCATCGTCTCCCACCAATGGATCCTAATTAATAGTAGCATCAAGTCCTCACATTGCATTTGAAAATCCATATCCTCAGCTTTCACAGAACATTTGTTCCTTGTAGTTCCCATTTTGAATGGGCTAGAACAGAGTCCAGTAGCACCTGGATGACCCAGGCTAGCTTGATCTCATCGTATCTTGGAAGCTAAGCAGGGTTGGCCCTGGTTAATACTTGCATGGAAGACCATCAGGGAAGTCCAGAGTTGCTACACTGAGGCGAAGCCATGGCAAACCATCTCTGAAAGTCTCTTGCCTGGATATCCCAGGGTGGCCCGATCTAATCCAATCTCAGAAGCTAAGCAGGGTCAGCCCTGGTTAATACTTGACTGGGAGACCACCAAGGAAGTCCAGGGTTGCTATGCAGAGGCAGGCAATGGCAAACCACCTCTGAATGTCTCTTGCCTTGAAAACCCTATGGGGGTCATAACTCAGCTGTGACTTGAAGGTACTTTCCACCAGTGCTAACATCTTAGAGGCCAACGAGATGTTTGGGCTATGAGGTCTTGAGAGTCAAAGCTCCTTTCCTCAGAGCTTTGACTCTTGAAAGCCCATACCCCCAAAATCTCATTGGTCTCTAAGGCATGACTGGACTTGGATCTACTGCAAGTCAACCCAGCTATCCTCTGAAATTATCTCGAATGGTCCATCTTTTCCCTTTCCTGCAACCCTGAACTACTGGACCTCATTTTCCCACCAACTTAAATGCAGCCTTTCCCCCACATTTTGTTCTGTTAATGGACTGCATTATCACTCGGGTCACACAACACACTCCAAGCAGAATTAAATGCCTCTTTGCTTCATTGGAACGGTCTTCCGCTTGAAGCCCTTTGGATAACACTCAGATCGTTTTCTTTCTAAATATATTCACTCTTGGCGCACATTTCCTCTAGGCTGGTTTGTTCTCTCGATGAGCATACCTGCTCTGACATAGTACGGTGCATGTGTTTTCCAAGGTCTCCATCAGCTGGGCCAGCTAAACAATGTAGTAATAGCTCGATGGGAGAAGAAGAGGTCATGGCCGTTGGTGTGCTTCATAGGCTCAAGGTCTAGAAATGCTCTGTGTGAAAACGAGTCCTGGAGTTGTTTGGAGAGGCCGGCTGCAACAGTCCATGGGGGAAATAAATGCTCCAGGGATTGGAACTGAGGAACAAAGCATGTAAAAGGGGTGGAAGGCCACCACGTGCATTTCAAGATGCACATCTCAGAACACCTTTAAGAGCTGAGAAATGCAGCTTTAACGGGTAGATCCAAACTTTCTCCGAAGAGCCGTCCTCCAACTGATGAAGACTTCTTCCAGCTTCAGTGGCTCTTTATCCAATGGAAGACCCACTCAAGTTGAAGCAAGTCTCCTGTGGCTTGAGGAAGATTTCATATTTTACTCAGCTGAGAGGCTGGCTCTATGCCATGATCTTAAATTAGCATTTCTACATAGGTCCCCTCATCTGGATAGCCCAGGCTAGCCTGATCCCATCTGATTTTGGAACCTAAGCAGGGTTGGCCTTGGCTAGGATTTGGAAGAGCGACCTCCAAGGAATACTGGGGTTGTGACATGGAGGCAGGCAATGGCAAACCACCTCTGAAACATCTCTTGCCTTAAAAAAACACAAGTCTAGCTCACCACCTGGTGGTGCATAACGCTAAAGAGCTAGAACTTCTGGCTGCCAGACAAGCTTAGGTGGCGGTCAGACGTGCGAGATTAAGCAGGGGGGAGCAAGGCTATGCCCTCCGGTGTAAGTTGACCCACAGTTGTGAGATCACACAGACTTTTGTAGATGCGGACACAGCCCGCCACTGCGAGACCAGACACAACTGCAGGTGAATTGTTTTTTGTGTTTTTTTGCCATTTGTTTCCGATGCGCTTACTTGAGGAATCGATGTATCGCACCTCCGCACTGAGGTCTCCCTATGGAGTGTGCGGGGGGGGTGCGCTGATGTGCATATTACAAAGCGGGGACAATGGCACGGGGGGGGGGGGGACAATGCCTGATCAGACAATCCCGATGCCATGGGAGCACGCTGGGGCGATCAGACGCAGGAAAGTCTGTCTGTGGCCCATAGCAACCTGTTTGCTACTGGACTTTCTGAGGTATTTTTTAACTCCGCTTCTGTGGCAGAGCAAAACGGGTTGCCGACAGCTGCAGGGCAATTCCCAGGTGTTGTCGTCTGATTGTGTTCCTTTAATCCACCTGGCATTCGCTCTTATGTCAGGGCGAATTGTGTGTGTGATCGCAGCCTTGGGATCTCCTAGCTATTCCACACACAATGCCATACGATAATTGTAGTTATGTACATAGGTGATTGATTCATCCCATCCTTTAGGGTGGAATCATTAGTACCCTTTTTCAATGTTAAAATGGTGCTTTTTGGTTTTCTCCATCGCTCATTCATTCAGTGCCATTTATTTATTACATTTCTATCCCGCCTTCTCTCCTCATACCCAACTCCTAGCACATGGCCGATCTTCATAAGCAAATCCCCACCCCCAAAGAGCTTGTAGTCTAAATTCTGAATGGGGGAGACAGGAGAGAAAGAGGCGGGATAAGGGAGAGAGGTGAAGATAGCAAGGAGTGAACAAATGCAATGGTATGTACGTTGCCTTGGATGCAGCTGTGGGAGAAGATACAGCTAAGGAAGCGTTTAGAAACAGGACTTCCCCCAAAGTAGTGACCATGGGATTGCAAAGGAGGGAGGAGAGCGTGCTGAGACTAGGGACGGTGTGAATTTCATGTCAAAGGCGTTGGACAGTTGAAATCCCCGTATCTGACTGTGACAATTAAACAGGAGCCAATCACTGAGTCAGTTCAGTTCAGTGCCATATGACTTGAACACTGGCCAGACAGGTTTGCATTGGGTTTCCGCTGGTGATCCAAACCAATTGGCAGCCATTTAACATCACTAAGGGGTACGGTTGCCACCTGTAGCTTGGAAAATTTCTGGAGATTTGCAGCTGAGGTTTGGGGAGGTCAAATTTGGAGTCGGGAGGGAGATCAGCAGAGATGTGGTATCACAGTCTCCCCTCTGAAGTTGCCATTTTCTCTAGGGAAACCTATCTTTGCGGCCTGGAGACCAGTTGTAATCCTGAAAGAACTCAACACACTCTGCCTGGACAGAAGATGAGAGACTGGATTTCTACCCCACCCTTCACTACCTGAAAGGAGTCTCAGGGTGGCTTACAATCCCTCTCCCTTCCCTTCCCCACAACAGACACCCTGTTGGAAGCCCTACCAAAGAAAATTTAGACAGATCCCGAACAGTAGGATTTTTTTTTTAAAAGATTTATGTTATTTATGATTTTATGATATTAATGATATTATGATTTATTTATGATAGATGGATGTGACTTGTGCCTCTTTTGGATCTGATATAGGGTTATGCAGGGCTCATTTCGTAGCAGGAGCTCCTCTGCATATTAGGCCACACACCCCTGATGTAGCCAATCCTCCAAGAGCTTACAGAGCTCTTCTTACAGGGGCTACTGTAAGCTCTTGGAGGATTGGCTACATCAGGGGTGTGTGGCCTAATATGCAGAGGAGCTCCTGCTACGAAATGAGCCCTGGGATTTTGCACCCTATGGAAGAATTTGGGTGGTGGGGACAAGTGGTTTGGTGTCATGCCAGTGCATGACATCACTTCCAACATGAACTTGGAAGTGATGTCATTGCTTCAGGGTGACTTTCTAGAGTCACCCAAAACTCTATAGTTAAACCTCAAAATTTGGGGTGAATCCTAGAGCACTGCACCATCACGATGATGTCCCTTCCCGGTTCACGCCAGAAGTGATGTTTTATCCCAGCAATGCCTAATAATATCCCCATTCCCACCCACCACCCTGTTAAGTGGCGGTAGGGAATGGGGGTCCAAGCTGGGAAGTCTCCTGCTATACCTATAGTGGCAGATGTGGCATTTCAAATCTGAGATTGTATAAATCATTTCTGGGAGGCTTTGCTTAGGAGAGAACCCTTCCATGCAGCGTGTACAAACTAAGCATCAAATTCTGTGATTAACCATTCCGGTTTTAGAAGCTAATATTCCGGCACACTTGATAGTTGCCTTCAAATTTTGTTTCCTCCACCACATTTCCTTTAGGCGACGGTAAATATTGGTGTTTTGAAATCCAACATGACGATATTAAATTCCTTTGTTTTGCTGTGCCGCGCTCCCCCTGCCCTCCCCATTTGCTTAGCTGCCAAACGTCGACGGTTTCAATATGTTGATGCCTCGAAGGCTGAGAACAGCAGCACAGCTGCAATTCACAGAGGATTTACCAGCACGGCGCAGGAGTGTTGCGGCTTGCTGGAATCGTTCCAATCTGTGTTTCTTTATGGGGTCTAGTGAAATCCCACCAAGTATTATTTAGCCAATTAGTTAGGAAAATGTGGAGGTTTTTTTCCCCGAGCTTTGACGAGATGGTGTTGTTAATTTTTATTTATCCTCATCAAACTTCCTCCATACTGAACATAATGCTGGAGCGTGGGCTCTCTTCTCTGCCATTAATATGGATATGTGTCAATTACGAGGACGCCGAGAATAAATGCAGCGTTCGTAAAAGGGGTTTGGGTGACTCCTTGGAGGATCGTTGGAATGAAGGCAAAACTCCGCAGCTCTGGAGAGGGGGAACGTTGGTAGAGATTATTTCAGTGAAGTGGAAGAACAACTGCAGATCATAAAGATGCATTCCAGAGGAGACGGCTTTGCATCAGACAAAAATGGACCCTCTCGGTGCAAGAGAATACAGAGGCACAAATCAATTATTAAAAGTAGAAATAAATGGGGGAGTGTTTCAGTTGTCTTGGACATTGGGACCTATTTCCCACAAGCAGCTGTGCCACCGTCGCTCTTCCATCTGCCCTGGTTGCATTGGTCAATTTCACAGTATTCGCTGCTCAGCCGCATTTTGACCTGCATCTCCCTCCGATTTTTCCCGCATCTCCTCGATCTCAAAAAACAAGGATCAAGAAGAGGGGGGTGGGATTCAGGGGGAGATGCGGGTCAAAATGCAGCCATGCAGCGAATAGTGTGAAACTGACCAATGCAACCGGGGCAAACGGAAGAGCGACGGCAGCACAGCTTCTTGTGGGAAACTGGTCTGGGTCACAGATGTAAAAGTTGTCAAAGGGAGACGCTATTGCTGAAGCTGCTGAGTTGGAATTTTTGTTTAGACTTGACACAATCTAATGTGGGTTTATTTACTTATGTATTGCCTGCCTTTCTCCCCAGTGGGGACTCAAGGCAGCTTATATTGCTTGTTTCTCCTCCATTTTATCCTCACAACGACCCTTTGAGGTAGGTTAGCCTGGGACTGTGTGACTGGCCCAAGGTCACCCAGCAAGCTTCCATAGCAGTGTGGGGATTTGAACCTGAGTTCCCCACATCCAAGTCTGACATTTTAACCACTCTGGGCTCAATAGAGACTGAGAGTGGTCGGCATGTTACAACATAGTTGTAGCCCATGAGCAGTTTAGGTACAGCACCACCTTGCTTTGCTAATTGTTCACCAGCTGGGCGTGACTCCAAGCCCACTCTGATTGGACCATAGGACCAGTGTAACTATTACCTCTTCTGTTTGTACCAATTTGGCGGTGTGTGTGTGTGTGATGCAGAAGTCGTAACTGCACTAGGGATGCTTTCACACACACTGAACATAAGAACACAAGAGAAGCCAATGTTGGATCAGGCCAGTGGCCCATCCAGTCCAACACTCTGTCACACAGTGGCCAAAAATACCAGGTGCCCTCAGGAGGTCCACCAGTGGGGCACTTTTGATCCCCTTTCAATGCATTTTGCAACTGGGTTTTACTATATGAAATGGCAAAATCCACTTGCGAACGATCACTAAAGTGAAATGGAAGGGGATCCAAAGAGCATTATTGAGCATGTGTGAAATTGAAACGTCACACATTAGAGAAAATAATGCGATCTCGCAATGCGAGGCTATGCCATGGGATCCAAACTGTCATGGGGGAGGAGCACTGTCATGGGTCCTGGCTCTGCTGAGGCTGACTACTCCTCACAGGAGGAAGAAGCATGGAGCAACCCAGCCCCCTCTGGAGTCAGCCCAGCAGAGGAGCCCTCAACAGCACCTGAGGGAGAAGAGGCCCCAGCAGCTGCACAGGAGGTGCAACCAGAGAGAAAGACTAATCCAGAGCCTGGCCCAGCACCCCCAGTTGCAGACACCCCAAGGCCAGAATCCCCACCTAGTTCTCCTGAGTGTCCCAGACGCAAGGCACACCAGCGGCTGGATGTGCAAGAGCGAAGGAAGAGTGCCAGACTGCAGCTCTTGCAAAGGCAGTGTGAGGGGCTGGGAGTCTTGGCAGATTGACTTCCAGGGAAGGGAGGACCTAGTCATAAACACCACCTGCCTTGGCATGGAAGCAACAGTGCATGCTCAGACCTGATCCTGGCTGTTCAGCATCCGCTCCTTGCTCCTGCAACCTGTGACTGATTTCTTGGCTTTCTGACCTTCGGCTCTGTTGTTTTGACTTGATTTCGGACTGTGTATCCAGTTTCAGTGCATGATAACCATGGTGACTGGCTGAGCCAGTACAGGCATGTATAAGCTGTATGTGAATTAAGCCCCTCATCCCCATCGTACCAAACAGATCTAGCTGCCTCTAGGAGCCAATGTAGCATGGACTGGGCAGCCTGCTTCCTCAGCTACAGAGTGCCTTTGCTGGATCAGGGCCTCTTTCTTCCCTCCTCCTGCTCCGTCAACTGCCCTTCAGTGTGGAACCATTTGCAAACCAGAAGAAGAAAGTCTGGTTGTGCAAGGAGGGCTTTCCGTCTCTTCTGCCCGATAATGGAATGCGACACGAAACACTCGAGTGTCGATATAAGTACAGGATAAAGGTCAGGTTTGCGTCGATGGACGGGGCTGGCAAATACATTTGTTCCTGCCACGTCCGCGTGTTTTAAATGCCACCTTCTGATGAACCTGCGGCAGCAACACACTTTGGGGTCTGATGAGATGTCACATTGGCTCAGGGCTGATCAAATAAGACGGATGAAAGTGAAACGAGAAACAAAAATGTGACTTCTGTCATTTATTCTCCATGCATTTCAGGAAGTGGGTCAGTCAGAGGGACATCTGTTAAACAAATAGCAATCGCTGAGCATAGTATCACCCACTGATCTATTTCCCACTGGGCAAGGGCCTTCTTGGTGGAAAGGATCTATTACTGAAATGCCACGTAAGACGTATGAAAAGCCCAGGACAGATTTAAAGGAAATTAAAGCAAAAGCTGGACCATTCCCCCAAATCAACCTGGTTTACAATGTCAAAGCTGTTGTTTCGTTCCTGTTGGTTTGGCATACCCCCAATAGCTGTTCTTGTCTTCCCTGGTTTTTAGTGCTGTATTTGTTTGCATGATTCTTATTGAACTATATATAGTTCATTTTAAATGTTGCAAGGTTTTAATGCCTGATGCTCACTGCCTTGGGGGACCCTGTTTGGGTGGAAAGGTAGAAACATTTTAAATCAAAAATCAAACACAATAAACGCCGGCAGATTGATTTCTACATCTGTTCTGGACACGTGTATTGTAGAATTGTTCACGGTTAAATATACTTTGGGTTTAAAAGAAGTTCTCCTCTGGATAGCTTCAGCTGTATGGGGGGGGGGGGGGAAATGCACAGAATGTATTAATCAATGGCAGTCAGCAAAAAAAATAATACAGTGGCAAGAACCAGCCAGCTAATAATAGAAAACAGATAAGGAAAGAATGACAGTTCAGGACCTGGGATAGCTCCCAGAGGCAGGGAGAGGGCTGATTGGCTAAAGCCCAGCTCTGTTCTTCAATCCCAAATGAGGACCTGATGATTGCCAGAGGCCTGCCTCTCCGAATGAGGTTGCGAAGGATTTAAAGTGACAGCGCTCCAGTTTGGAGCCGCTCCAGTTTAATGGCCGTGAACGATGCCTCCCCTCCCCCCCAAATTGGGATGATTATCTATTTCTACCACTGCTGTTTTCCACCCCAGCAACATCTTTTTATTGTGTTTCTCCCTCGTGCAAAGCAAAACCAGGATGCTTCCTTCCCGTGCCGTTTTCTGTTTCCTCTTGCCAAATTCTTCCACGTGATCCGTGTAAAATTAAATTGGCTTTATGCCTTGCGCATGTGCCGCATGTAGAAAGGAGGTGCCGATGGCACGTAAAACATTCACCGTACATCATACGGCACAAGCGAATCTATCAGACCGCAACAACAACAAAAATCAGAACGATGGCCCAAAATATAAATGTATATAAAAAGAAGTGAAATAAGGAATATTGACTCATCCATAAACCGCTGTACCTGAAGACGAAAACAGTACTTGGTGGCTGGTTGATGGGCCTGGCAAGGAACGGGTATCCTAGAAGGATGCTGCAATCTGCTTATTTCAGGGCCATGTTATGTGAAAGGGAGACGTTGCTGGGGGGGGGGGGGGGACTGATTCAGGGAGGGTTTTATGCAGGCTCATTTATAATCACACAAAGGTAGCCAATGTGGCAAAGTGGTTAAGGGCGATGGACTCTAGTCTGGAGAACCGGGTTCGATTCTGCACTTCTCCACATGGAGCCAGCTGGGTGACCTTGGGTCAGTCACAGCTCTTTCAGAGCTCTCTCAGCTCCCCAAATAAGTCCAGCTTGTCACTTTAGTGGTGTACAAGGCTCTAATCTGGGAGAACCGGGTTTGATTCCCCACTCCTCCACTTGCACCTGGCTGGATGACCTTGGGCAAGCCATAGCTCTGTACCAGCTGTTCCCTCAAGGACAAGCTTGGGAAAGAGTTCTCTCAGCCCCACCTACCTCACAGGGTGTCTGTTGTGGGGAGGAGAAGGGAAAAGGAGTTTGTAAGCCGCTCTGAGACTCCCTTGGGGAGTGGAGGGCGGGGTATAAATCCAATCTCTTCTTCTTCTTCTTCTTCTTCTTCTTTATCTAGGAAGAACTCCTTTGCATATTAGGCCGCACACCCCGAATGTAGCCAATCCTCCGAGAGCTTACAGTAGCCTCTGTAAGAAGAGCCCTGTAAGCTCTTGGAGAATTGGCTACATTAGGGGTGTGTCGCCTAATATGCAAAGGAGTTCCTCCTAGAAAAAGAGCCCTGGTGGTGCATAACACTGAAAGGGCTAAAACTTAAGGCTGCCAGACAATCTTTGGATTTCCTGGCTATACTACACACAATGCCACATGATAATACTAATAATTATTATAACACACACTGAATCATGCACTTTCAATCCTCTTCCAATGCATTTTAGTGATAGTTTGCAGGTGGATTCTGCTGTTTCACACAATAAAATCCAGTTGCGAAGTGGATTGAAAGTGCATGATTCAGTGTGTGAAAGCACCCAGAATATCAGCTGTGCTAGTTCTGGGTTTGTAGTCTGCTAAATTGTTCTCCTCCTCAGAGAGACTTGTGGGGAATTCACTCAAGTTCTGAGCCTGTTCCCCAGACAATAAATTCTTGGTTGGGTGATACCCACAAACAAACTCCCCCAGGATAAGAGAAATCAGTCGTCTGCAATGTGACTGATACATCTGGTGGATTCTGAGCTTGTATCTGATGGTTCTGACTGAGATCCTTGCTGGGAAGAATATTACTGGAAGTGTCTGGGTGGTGGGTCACAATAGCCAGTTTCCAAACGTGACCTTTTTAGTTCCAGGATACACTTGCCAGGTTTGTATGTTATCAAGGCATCTGATCCTCAGTCTAGAGGACTAGGAGCCAGTTTGGTGTAGTGGTTAAGTGCACGGACTCTAATCTGGGAGAACCAGGTTTGATTCCCCACTCCTCCACAGATGACTGTGGGCAAGCCATGGTTCTGTCAGAGCTATTCTCTCAACGACAGTTCTGGAAAGAGCTCTCTCAGCCTCACCTACCTCACAGGGTATCTGTTGTGGGGAGGGGAAGGGAAAGGAGTTTGTAAGCCACTCTGAGTGAAGGGTGGGGTATAAATCCAATCTCCTCCTCCTCCTCCTCCTCTTCTTCTTATCAAGAAATCAAAGACAGGAAGGAAAAATCAAGGTCTGACAAGGTTGGTTTTCCAGGAAGTCAATAGACAGAGTTGGTTTCCCAGAAAGTCAATAGACAGGAGAATAGGAGACATCAAGCTTAGTCTGGGTCAGATCTGGTTGTCTAGAGAAAAGATGCAGATGGTTTTATAAGGCCTGAAGTGTCAAGATTGGTGATGGAAACCAACCAGAGGATTCCAGAATCTAGAATGGAGTTTGTGGCCTTGGTGGTGCTACTGGGCCGCACAGCTCCTCAACCTTCCTTCTCTGTAACACAGCTGAGAACATAAGAAGAGCCCTGCTGGAGCACCAGTACCCCACATACTCCAGCTTCCAGCCTCAGCTCAGTGGCCAACCAGTGACTCTAGAGAGCCAAGGCCTTCCCCTGATTTGCCTCCTGGCACTGGTATTCAGAGATTTACTGCCTCTGAATGTGGAGTTTCCCTTTGGTCCCCATGACTGGAAGCCACCAATGGACCTGTCTTCCATGAATCTGTAGGTGCTTACCTTCTGCCAGTGGGGGGCTCCATGCTTCTCCCCAGGATTTCCTGTGCGTGCACAAAATGTGCACACCACAACTATGTCACCCAGAGTTTTTAGCCAAATGCTAGAGCATCCCTATGTGACATACCTGTTGCGATGATGTCACCTCCAGCCATGTTGGGGGCAGTGGGGCTCTTTGGGTGAGGGGCTCCCCCTGCTGGCCAGCTGGCTGGTGATGGTTGGGGAGCCTGAAATCGGGGGGAAACCCACCCTTATTGGGGAGATGGCAACCCTATGAATCTGTCTAATCCCGCAGCTACTGGCAAAAGTTGTAGGATGCTGGGGTCTGGCTGGCGGAAGCTCCCCTTGGAATCCCCCTGCTGTCATACAAGCAGCCGAGCAGAACACGTTGGCTTTATTCCTCCAGCTACTCTGCCTACTTCTCCACAGAAGCTTAGCTCTGAAAGCAATAACTGGGGGGGGGGGGGGGGGTCTCACAAGTTTAGAGTATTTTACAGCTCAGAGCCCAGAATGGCCGGTTTATCACACGGTTCCAAATCAATAACTAAATTAACTCTGCCTTCCATGGTGAATCGCCTCTGCTTATGCAGTTTATGGAGCTCCTCTCTCGGGTGGACGGTAAGCAATCAACCCACCAGTGTTCTGGTACAATGGACCCTCCCGCATGATCTGCCTGCCCATAAGCTATGCCGTTCAGCGTTAATTTAGTTTACAAAGATTTCTGCCCACTCACCTTGGACTTCATTTCTGAAGGTCTCGCAACCAAAAACTGCAATGCGCTTTGGTGTGTGGGAGGACCCCTGTGTACAATTTGATTCATCTCATCAGGAACATGGCATCCCTCTAGCTGTTTGCCCCCTACCATGCCGGGAGGCCTCCAGACTGCTGAGCAGTTCCTAAGAAAGCAATATATCTTGCTGGGAGTCTGCAGAGTTCACCGCACAGAGATAGTGTTGATACACCATTGAGTCTGGGATGTGTCAGGGGATCCCTGGCACGAACCGGGCAGAAAACTCATCCTCTCAGTCTGGGATGTAGCTAGGAAGCCATTTGGGACTTCAGGCTCAGAATGCCTCCATGCTTAGAAAATAATAAGGATGCACAACATCACTTCCAGTGACTGGCAGACAGTATGAAACCTCTGGATTGGCTGGGCCAGGTCTATCGATAGCAGTCTTTGGTCTTTTCCAGATATGTCCCAGGGATGCCGGCCTTCAGAATTACAGCTCATCTCCTGACTACAGAGATCAGTTCCACTGGAGAAAAATGAAAATGGATGCTTTGGAGGGTGGACTCCATGGCGTTATACCCCAGAGGCCCCTGTTTTCCCCAGGATCCATCCCCAAATCTCCAGGAGTTCCTCAACCTGGATCTGGCAACCCTACCTTCCCTCCATCCAGTGTTCCCTCTAAGCTGAGTTAGTGTGAGCTGGCTCACAGTTTTTTAGCCTCCGGCTCACACAGTTTTTTCTTAGCTCAGGAAGGATGGCTCCAGAGCAAACTAATTTAGGCAGTAGCCAAATTGCTCGCTCACAACTTTAATGCCAGTAGCTCACAAAGCAGAAATTTTTGCTCACAAGACTCCACAGCTTAGAGGGAACATTGCCTCCATCCCCCGCCAATCTGGCAA